>CM077643.1:120870104-123270104 GCA_039707465.1 Rhabdophis nuchalis
GATCAAACTATTCATTCTTTCTCCCGAGTCCATCATGTAAAAGTGCTTTATGGAAGGAAACACACACCCTGTTACATCAGATATCTGATCATGTCCCTACAAACATTTTTTTAAATACTTGACCATGCCACAAATATTGCCATCAATATCACAGCATGTCCTGTTTCAAAATTTGAGACATCCATAAGTAGTTTTCTTGGTTTTCCCTTAGAATATTGAGGGGATCCAGCCATAGTTTATGGAATAAGGATGCTCCCAAGATCTAGGTGGCTTCCTCCTCCTGACATTTTGGAGGGACTTTGGAAGTCTTGACTCTTTGCCAAGGTTTTTGGCTGGCAGGGAAGGTTGAAGCCCCTTCTAAGCAGTATTATATTATTTCCCAGTTTTGCCATTTTTCCTTTTAAAAAAAAAATCATTGGGGGTTTTCCCTCCTGTCTTTTACTGTGAAGAGCACTATGAGTTGGCAGGAATGTGGCAGGGTACAAAAGTAATAAACAAACAAACAAATAAATAAATCCACCCAGAGAGATCTGTAAAGCGTTAAGGGGCAATATAAAAGTCTAAGTGAAGTAATACTGTGCTATACATGCTAAATAAGGGCTGGCACAATGTAGGTTAAGGCAGGGATCCTCAACTCCTGGTCCGGCACCAATCTTTGGCATGTCAGCAACTGGGCAGTATAAACAAGCAAAGCCCCATCCATGGGATACAGGCAGCCCCTCCTGGGCCATGAAAAAACCACTCTCTGTGAAACTGGTCCCTGATGCCCAAAAAGTGGGGGCCACTAGCTTAAGGCACTTTATTTGACATGCAATGATGCCACAGAATCATAGATTCGTAAAGTTGCAAGGGGACATTTAGCACAGCAGATTCAACCTCTGCTTCATATGTAAATTCAAGACAAAGCATCTGTGACAAATAGCTATCCAGCCTCTACTTGAACACGTCTTAGAAATGGGAAATCACCACTTACTGCCCAGGTAATTATTTCCACTGTTAAGATGCTCCTATTTTTTCCTAATATTCACCTAGAATCAACCTATTTGTAATTTAAGCTCTCTCTGTGTGTGTGTGTGTGTGAGTGTGTGTGTGTGAGTGTGTGTGTGTGTATCCAACCTATATGGCTATGCACCTATCCAGGAAACTCAGTGGGTAGTGAACAACAGTTACATTAAAACCCAAAACATAAAAACCAACTAAAACTGCATTAATGCTCAATAAAAACACAAAGTACCAGACACATACACTCATTCCATGGTTCCCAAATGAACATTCGGCCCATAATACCTAGGGGAAGAGCCTGGTCTTCACAGTCTTGTAAAAGGCCAATAGTGTAGGAACTCTTCATATTCAGGAATAGTCTCCTGATCATCCTCATAGCCTCCCTGTTCCAGCTTCTGCATCCTTTCTAACATTTAAACACAGTACATGAGATGGAAAGCCGACAAACACAGAGTTGGAAATATTAATTACTTGCTTCCTGTGATTTAGAAACAATATCTGTATTGATGCGGTCTAAAAATGCACATGCTTTTTCCCAACCAAATCACAGTTCTGACTAATATTCAGATTACAACAAATAAAAAATGTCTCTGTGAAGCTCACGGAGCGAGCAAATAGAAAAAACAAACAAGTTTGCCTGGGAAATTCAGCAGAAGAAAGACACAGAAGAAAGAGAAGAAAGGAGTAAGGAAGGAAAGAGGCTGTTGACTGATTAGAGCTGCTGACTTGCTTCCTGAGTGCTGCTGATTAGCCATTGAATCTGACTAGAGCATTCGTTTGTCTTAACTTCCTTGAAGGTGCACCAGGGGATATATAAGGAAGCCAGTTTCTCAGAAAGCAAACGCACTGATTGAGCAAACAGAGAAAGCAAACAAGAGTTTTTCATGGCAGTTCAAGGAAGAGACACTCTATTTGCTGTTATGATTGATGTTGTTTATTATCAGAAGAACATGCAGATGGAACAAACCACTGTCATGACTGCAGATGTGACATGTTTTTATTTTCCTCCTTGAAGAAAATAAGGAATACACTTTCTATACGTGCTGGCTGAAGAAGGTGAAAGGACCTGAGGCGAATCTGCTCACCACCCAACTTTTCAGAGAAGATGGGGAATTCCTCGATCAAACACGGGGTGTTCTTGCATAAAAGCCACCCAAAAGAAAGAAGGCAGTCAGATGGGAGGAGTGAAGAGATTGACACAATGTGACACAAAGAACCAAGCCAAGTTTTGTTCCTGGACTTTCAAAATCGATTCCATAGGCTACTTGCCAATGACGTTGTTGGACTCTTGGATAAAAAGCAGTTAGCACAAGCGTCATGGACTGGGGATCAGGAGGTGGCGACAACAATCTAAATCTCTCTATTGAGAGGGACCAAAGCAGTAGCCTGTTGTCCAGACAGTCTACCAAGATGTATGGTGTGCACATTCAGGATGTGATAGAAAGACTACATTAATTCTGTTAGGTCACTGAGAAATTTTCCTCCCTAATGACACAGAGCACTATGAAGCACTTGACAAGAGGAGGAAGGAATTGGTAGCACAATTCCTTTCTGTATATAGCCGAAGAAAAAAGTGAAGAGAACTGCAAGGATTCTTTTCTCTGTGCAGATGGTGCCAGTGAGAACAGTTAAGAAGTTCTGATAATGGGGTACATTTCTGTAATGAGGGACTCTGCAAGAGATGGGTTGCACCTCATAAGAACTGAGGGGAATCTGTTTGGAAGGAACCTGGGAAATCTAATTCAGAAAGCCTTAAATTGTCTCATGTGGTGGGGGGAGAAGAAAGCTGACGAAATATTGTGACACCAAATACTGGGAACAATACTGGGGAAAATATACAGAGCATGGAGGTATTCAAAAATCATCATATAGAATATAAGAAAAAATGGGTCAAACTACATGGATAGTTTCCCTTGGACTACAAGGCGATCAAACCGGTCAGTCCTAGAGGAGATCAACCCTGACTGCTCTTTAGAAGGCCAGATCCTGAAGATGAAACTCAAATACTTTGGCCACTTAATGAGAGAAGGAAGGACTCACTGGAGAAGAGCCTAATGCTGGGAAAGATTGAGGGCAAATGAAGAAGTGGACAACAGAGAATGTGGTGGCTGAATGGAGTCACCGAAGCAGTAGGTGTGAGCTTAAATGGACTCCAGAGGATGGTAGAGGGAAGGAAGGCCTGGTGGAACGTTGCCCATGGGGTTGCGATGAGTCAGACACGACTTTGCAACTAACAACAACATGGATAGGAATTATTTAAAAAATAATTATTATAATATTATAATAAAAATAACAGAAATAAGAAAACAATACAACTGAGATTATATAGTACAAAAGAATAAGGACCATAGTAAATTGAAAGAGGAAAAAACATAATGAAATTTAATAAAGAATATTAATATATTTAGAACATCATCTTTAAATCATAAGAAGTGTATTTAGCATTTCTTAAAACCTAGGCCTGATTTTCCAAAATCAAATATACCAATTCCTTGTTCCACAAATCTAAATGTTATCGATATTAACCTTTAAAAAAAAAAGTTATAAAAATAGTCAGTTTTATTTCAAATGCAACTTCTCTTAAACATTACAGTATTTTTGATGTCTGCTACATCATTTCAACCATATTGTTTTGACAGTACATGTTTTAATCATAGTTAATACAAGGTATGAGATTCAAGTCACTCACATTCTACACATAACCTCTCAAAGCATTTAAAACACCCATTGCTAATTAATTGATTCAAGATAGTAATACTTTGTTCCTTTCTTACAGAAAGCATTTATCTCCATATTCAAACACCCCGCCCCCCCCCAATGTCCCACAGCATCTATGTCTTAAGTTCATCTGGGTCAAATTTTAATTGCTTCCCATTAATGTTCGAATACATTGAGCAATTTCCAAGGATTCCTGTGTCAGATGCACAAAATATGGGGAATTAACAGGAAAAATAAAAAATCTTAATGCAGGAAAGAGAGAACTGACTAACAATGATAACCAACAAGTGTGCTTTGCTGATTCTATGTTTAAGCAGGAAAGAAGTATCACATTATATTCTCTGTGCTCTTCCAGATATTTAAGTCATTGTTCTATGTTGCTCAAACCTCACCTTATCTAGACCTCATCAAAAACTTTGCATCTGGGGCTTCCGGTTCCGGCTCCAGCGGCGACGGGCGAGCCTAGCGCTCGCTTGCCGCTTTGTTGCCTTTTCTGCCCCCCCACGGGGGCGAGACACTCCGGTTACCAGAGGTCTCCCGTAGGGTCGGCTCGGAGGGGACGTTCTTCCTCACGGCGGTGGGGAGAGCGCTCCCCTCCGCGACCTAGGTGAGGAGGAACATGCTGCGGGGGGTTCTCCCTTCGCCAACGGCTATCGGCGCCATTCACTTCAATGCAGAGGGCTGAGCGGAGAGATCGGAAGGTCTGCCGAGGCTTCAGCTGCGAGGGAGAGTGAGTTTTAAAAAGACTTTTTTTCCTTGCTGCCAGCCAGGCTGAACGGACTGGGAGGGGGGTGTTTGTTCTCAAAAACCCCCCCTCGGACTTAAGCGGCACTCTAAAATGGCTTCTCTGGAAGAGAAAGCGGAAATCTTAAATCCGGACTGTCTCTAACAAGGGAAAGGGGTATGCGGCTACTTGCAACATTGTTTCTAGGTCTGGCTGGATAAATATTTTTCTACTCTCTCCTCTGGGCTCTGAGATGGGCGGTGGAAGGTGGCTTTTCTTTGTCCCTGCCTGATTATTTCAACTATGGAAAATTCCCAGCGTCTCTTTACAATTGGGACTCTCTCTGGATATTGATGAAGAATTTTTCTCTTGCTGGATTTGTGATTTCCTTTCTGGAGTACCTTCGTTATTATAACTATTGAGTTGGAAAATTGTCTCTCTCTTGGTTCCTGAATTTTACAACATTTCAACCTTGATCAGAACTTTTGGCTCCCGGTTAATCTCACCAACCCCACCCTGAAAACGCCGTTTTGGTGGCATTGACTTTAACAGTTAATCATGGCTCAAGAAACAGCACTGGCAAGTTTAGAACAACGGATGGCTTCTCTTGAAACTGTTATACAAACTTTGGTAAAAGAAATTCAGGCCCAGAGGGCAGAAAACATCAATTTCAAGAAGGAGCTATTGGACACACGGAAGCAAGTGCTGGAAAACACACAGAAGACTGAAGAATTGGAAGGGGGGTTGGTGGGGGTTAAGGGAGAGATTAAAAATGTTATTAAAGAGGTTGGGGAAACAAATGGGCATGTGTCTAGGATAGATATGGAAAGAATGACATATTTTTTGAGATTTCAGAACGTTCTTGAGGAATCTGGTGAATGCCTCCCTGATCTTATGAGCACAATTTTAGCAGACTATTTACAAAAACCTAAAGATGAGATCAGGGGGGACATTGACCTAGCCTACAGAATTAACTCAGCATATGCCAGGATAAATGAAGTGCCTAGAGAGATACATGTGAAATTTGTTAGAAGGTCAACCAGAGAGGAAATCCTGAAAGTGCAGAGAGGTAGTCCATTAATCTACCAACAAAAAGAGGTTGCTATCTTGAAGCAGATCCCTAGAAAGATTCGAGAAGCAAGGAGGGAATTTTCCTTCTTGTCAAAAATTTTATTTGATCATGGGATTTGGTTCAAGTGGGTGACACCCGAAGGGATGCTGGTGTTCTGGGAAGGAGGAAGAGTGAGGATTAAAACAGTTGTTGAGGCGCAAGCCTTTCTTAAAAAACATTCCTCTGCCCTGGGGGAAGATCCAGGGGGGACGGAGGGGGCCGCGGCCCCGCCCGCTGGGGGCCAGGGAGGAGAAAAAGAAGATACAATAGCCAAGAGACTTAGATCGAAAAAATAACTTTGCCTTGATTTTTCTGAACAATTTTGCATAATATTTGTATCTGGATTTTTTGTAAATGTCTGACAGCATGGAATTGAGAATTTAGGTATATGTACTTGCTTTTACCTTGTAGTGTTATGAAAAATGCTTTTTTTTGGTTATTTTTTTATTGTGTATTTTGAGGTCTCGGAAGGGCCGACGACTCTGACGTGAATGCTCTCAAAATTTCTTTGTATTCCTTACCCTACCCTATAGAAAAAATGTAAAACCAATAAAACTTTTTCAATATAAAAAAAAAAAACTTTGCATCTGGAGCCCAGATTTTAGGAAATACATTGATAACGTTTCCAGAGGAGAGCTAAGAAAATGATAACTGGCCTGGAAGGAAAATACTTTTGAGAGATTGGGTACTGAGTATCTTTGTCGTGTTAAAGAAAAATCTGTAGGGAACCAAGATAACTGTCTTCAAGAATCTCAAAGGCTGTCATGTGGAAATTGGAGAAAAATTTTCTGGTTTTTTCCCAGAAAACAGGAAAGAAACAATGTGCTTAAATGACAAGGATATTTCTGTTGGGCATCAAACAATGTTTGATAAATAAAACAGTAGAATTGATTGCTTTGGGAGGTAGCATATTCTCCTTTGCTAGAAATGTTTAAATATTTACGTTAAACAAATTGTAGTTAGCAGCATGCTTCGGTTAGGTCAAAGAATTAAGGGATTATATGAATGGCAAATATTGTATACATTGAATATATACACAGTGCTGTGTTAGCCCTTTGAATTGCTCATTTACAATGAAGATACTTTAAAGTGTACATTTAATATTGTTATGCCTGAAGCATCCCTATATAATCTGGACTATTGTAACGCTCTCTACATGGGGCTCCCCTTGAGGTGCACTCGGAGGTTACAGCTAGTCCAGAACGCAGCCGCGCGGGTGGTCATGGGAGCCACAAGGCAGTCCCACGTAACACCTTTCCTGCGCGAGCTGCACTGGCTACCTGTGGCCTTTCGGGTGCGCTTCAAGGTGTTAATGACCATCTTTAAAGCGCTCCATGGCTCGGGGCCTAGTTACATGCGAGACCGTTATCGTGCCCCATACATCTCTCTGACCGATCCGCTCCCATAGAGAGGGCCTTCTCCGGGTGCCGTCGGCCAGGCAATGCCGGTTGGCGACACCCAGGAGAAGTGGGTGGCGGGCCCAACCCTCTGGAACAACCTGCCCCCTGAACTCCGTACCACCACAGACCTCCGCCTTTTCCGCCGGCGTCTGAAAACGCATTTATTCCAACAAGCTGGCCTAGGATAAACACCCGATCTGGACTTTTTAGTTATAAATTTTAATTAGAGAATTTTAAAATGTTTTAGCACGGGGTAATTTAATTTAATTGGATTTTAATAATTGATCTATTTATGTACATTGTGTTTTAATTTACCTGTGCACCGCCCTGGGTCCTTTTGTAGGAGAAGGGTGGGGTATAAATTTAATAAAATAAAAATAAAATAAAATAAAACAAATATGGTAACAATTTAAATGTTTGTGTTTATATTGTCCATTGTTCAGGACAGTTTAGGGAGCACACTGATTTTTTCCCCAAAACAATAACATGAAGTTGGTACATTTGGAATATATTCAGGTAAGCTAAAATATTTCCACAACTCTCTTTTGAGATTGATCCTTCAAGGATCTATTAATAGAACAATCCTATTTATTCAGAACATTCTGGTGAATGTTTTAGTGAAACAGATAATGTTGTTGTAGCTCTGGTTTGGTAAAAATTCCCCCCATTGCTTACAGCGGGCACGAATTAATTTAGATCAGTCCAAGGATGAACAGCAAAATAACTTATACAGAATTACTGTCTCAACAGCACATGTGAAAGCAGCAGATGCTGATTATGTCTGAACAAGACAAGTAAAGTTTAATGATGTACTATATCAAAAATACATTGAATTGTCCTTCAAATCCAGCAATTAGAGAGGAGGGAACCTAGGAATACCACCTCCAAATGGCATGTATGATGCCATGTTTGTAGCAAAAGAATAGAAACATATATCAATCCACAATCTCCTCTATTTTTGCAATCCTCTATTGTCTGAAGTGTCGTATCCTTGGCCAGTGGTATTATCAGACTTCAAACATGTGGGATGGTGCCCATCCATTATTTGCAGGAGTTCATTTTTTATTTATATCTGCATATAAATGAGGACAATAGGCAAAGAATCCGGTCCCTTGCCTTCTGTCTCCAGAGATTTGATGTCATGTTAGTATGCATTTTCTAGATATATTCCACATGGGTTTTACTCTTCTCTTCTCTTCTCTTCTCTTCTCTTCTCTTCTCTTCTCTTCTCTTCTCGTCTCTCCTCTCCTCTCCTCTCTTCTCTTTTTTCTACCTTTTTTTGTTGCTGTTGCTTTCCTGCATGATTTCAGCCCCAATACCAAACAGGCAGAGATTCAAGGAAATGCCCTAGGTTTTTTTTATCATTCCAAATCTTGCTGTTTTATTTAGATGGCAGTTCATACTTATAGAGACAAATGTTTAGCTTCACTTAAGCTGCAAACAGTCCTCCTAGCACTCAAATTGTTGCAAAATACCCTGGAGATACCGTGTCTTTAGCACTTCAAAATTGATTTCAGTATAAAAACACATGCTTCTTGTGCCTATTGCATTTTTTTAAATCATGGAAAAGCAAAGAACAATAAGAGGCACAACCAATAACATTATATGAGTACAATTGTTTTGGATAACATTTTCTTCTTTATGACTTGTTATGTTAAAATCAATCTAAAAACATGCAGTCACATCTGCTATTGCCATCTAGTGGAGAGGTAAATTAAGAATCCATTAGCCTGAAACAAATTCCGGAGGCTCTTCAGAATTCAATAAATATGCCTTTTGACCTGACGTTAAAACAATTTCTTACATCCAACTCCCACTTTTTCCCCCTCATAGAAGAGATAACTTGGTCCCTAAAGCATTCCCTGATAATCACATTGTTTGTTTCTTCTTAACAAAATGTCATTTGCAGTCTCTCGGACTTCACTGGCACAATGGCAGGAATGTCATTTGCCAATGGTTTGGAATGGCAAACCTCACATGATGTAAAATCGAAATAAGCCTGGGGAATGGGTTGCAAAATTAATCTGATTCTTTGCCACCCAGCTCTATAATGCCTTACAGTGACTTGATTGTTTGGGACTTCGAGGGGTTTCTCTGCCTATTATGCCTATTTTCATGAGTCAGTGACAAACAATTAGATGTGGCTAGTCCGGGAAAAGTTAGCGGCAGTGAGAGACTTGTGCCTGGAAGTTGCCATGCATTGCTTCACCAGGGCCATGTTGCTCTCCTCGCTGTCAAGAAGCAAGAAAGAGCGGGTGTCATCTGGAGAGGCTGAGGATTGCATTAGGACGGTATGGTGGATGGCAGGTGGCTCTCCGCCTATGGAAGGAGCTGTTTTTTCTTCCCAGGTGGGACCCAGTTGGGGGAAGCAGTAGAAGGGTGTGAACGATGACTCTTAGCTAGCTGGCGAGAGTGGCTGGCATGGAGGGGAGAATGGATGGACAGATGATAAAGGGTGGTGATCAGAGTTCCTGGTGATGTTGGAAATGTTGGTGGGAGTATCTGTGGACTTGGATTTATTTATTTATTTTATTTATTTGTTTGTTTATTTATTTATTTATTTATTTATTTATTTATTTATTTATTTATTTATTTATTTATTTATTTATTTATTATTTGGATTTATAAACCGCTCCCTTTCCCCACAAGGGACTCGGGGCGGTGCACAGGAAGTTAAAAAACATACAAACATAGCAATTATAAATAATTAAAACTGAATTAAATAATTATCCCCTGTGCTAAAAAAAATTTAAATCATTAAAACTATTACCCCTTTTAAAACCCAATTTGAACTTCAGACTATAGGCTAAGTGAAATAGCTTAGGCCAGACCGGCCTGATGGAAAAAATAGGTCTTAAGTTTCTGGCGGAAGGAGCGGAGGTCCGTAGTTGTTCTAAGATCGGGGGGTTGGTCATTCCAGAGGGTTGGGCCCACCACAGAGAAGGCCCTTCCACTGGGCGTCGCCCACTGGCATTGCCTAGTGGACGGCACCCGGAGAAGTCCCTCTCTGTGGGAGAGAATCGGCCGAAGGGATACCCCATCCCCTTTGATTGTATGGCTGTCGAGTTTGATGTGGGGATCTCAACTTTGGAACCTGGGAGGCCTGGATTGGGGAGGCTGGGGATGGGGCAGTATGACAGGAAACAGAGGCAGCTTGTTCTCAGGAAATGTGATCCAGATGTCTTATGCCAGTTTGCATTCCGGCCCTCTGTACCCAATCCCATTATCTGCCTACAAAGACCTAAACAGTTCTACTACAAAATCTGGAAGTCCTTTGTACTTGTGGTTGTGGTCAGGAGGGTGCCTCTGCACAGCATCATGTTGTGCATCTTTTGCATCCTTACCTGGATCATGTGGCTCTACTCTCTGTCACTCATGCCATAATCACCTCCTGAATAGACTACTACAATGCACTTTGCATGGGACTTTCCTTGAATAATATCTGGAAACTTCAGCTGTTGCGAAACACAATGGTGAAGGCAGTTGTGTGTGCTCCAGAATCTACACACATTACAGCTTTGCCATGTGAGCTGCATTGGTTATCCTTTTGCTTCCAGGCCCAGTTCAAGGCGCTGGTGATGACCCTTAAAGCTCTACATGGCATGGGATCAGGTGACTTGATGGACTCTCCCCTCTCCGTTACATCTACCTGTCCCATCAGGATGGACATATTACAGCCAAGAAACTTCATTGGAGGGAGGGGCAGAAAGACAGCCTTTTCTGTCATGGTGCTTTAGAACATCATTTCCCCTGAGGTGAGAGCCAGAAGACCCTCCAAACTTGGTTTTTGCCATGGTTATCTGAGGAACCCATGGAAGAGAGGAACCCATTAAATTGTTGGTATAAGCCAGGGGTCTGCAAAGTCGTCTCTTTTAAGACTGGTGGACTTCAGCTCCCAGAATTCCCCAGCCAGCTATGCTGGCTGGGGAACTCTGGGAGTTGAAGTCCACCAGTCTTAAAAGAGACGACTTTGCAGACCCCTGGTATAAGCTAATTGTACTCTTCCCTGTATTTTTGTTATCATAGTTTTTTTAATTGTTTTAATGGATAAATTACATTGTTTAACTTTTGTTTTAATTGTGTGTGCCATCAGTCACATGCAAGTAAGTTGTGTAAATTCAAGTAAGTCCATGCATGCATAAATTTGTTTGATGCTAGCATGTCTCTACTTCCTGCAACACATTGTTAGTATAATGGCTGTCATAGTGAAAATCTGCATGTCTTGCTAGTTTTCCTTAAAAAAATATATATACCTGCAGCGTTGGTAGATGTTTTAATACATAAAACCACACTATCATCCTTCCCCCAACTGGATGAGTTTCAGATATATTAGACCACAACTTCCATCATCCCCAGATGTTTGAAAATGCCTTAGTGTTGGGAATCTGTCAGCTGAGCTGGAAAGAGGTGTCAAACGAGGACCTAACTTAGAGTCCTTCCACAGTTGCAAGCTGCATAGGTTTGAGCTCCACTGAGATCTCTATGAAGCCTTATTTGGTTGTTCCCAGGAGAAGGCAAGCAGTCAGTGAGATTCTTGCAACTAAATAAAGCTGCTTATTTTAGTTATTAACAAATGGCTCTGGTTGCTTGTATTTGACAATTGGTAAAGGGAACCAAACATTTTTATATGTACTCTTAAAAAAGATTAAAACTGATTGCCGAATCTTCAGTATTAACTAACGCTTGACCTGATCGTCTTTCCTCCATGAAATTGTCTGTCTGTCTGTCTGTCTGTCTGTCTCTCTGTCTCTCTGTCTCTCTGTGTATCTTACATGTCAGGTACATATATTTTAAGTCACATTTTTAAAAAGAAAAATCCTTCTGCTTATAGTTTGAAGTTATAAAACTTTGTGGGTTCAGACTGCAAGTAAGACAGAGGTGTGTGTGTGTGTGTGTGTGCGTGCGTGTATCCAATGGGGATGCTTGTGAAATCCTAATAGGACACCTATCTTGGAAACTGACACAAAAGTATCAAGACTCATTACTCATCTCCCCTGTAGAGAGATTCTTGGTGGCATTCAACAATAAATAAGACAACCAGTACAGAACCACTAAAAATCTAAACATCACAATAATAAATAGCATAAAACAAAAAATATGGAGAAAAGGGAGTATAAAAATGGTTTTCCCTCAGCAAGGAAATTATTGGGACAAAACTCTAGTCCCCGGGAATTCCAGGCCTGGCAGCATAACAAGGTTCTGAGGGCCTTATGAAAAATCAAAAGGGATGGGGCCAATTTAATTTCAGGAACATGTTGCTGATCATGGTCACCGGACTGGAGCTGTGCAATGGTAATATGTCTTCGGTGTTGGGTTTGTCTGAAAGATTGAAAATGCAGTTATTTTGAAGCTTTAAAACAGATATTGGCACACAAGAAATGGAAAGAATTTACAGTAGTGCATACCATCATTTTTTGTGTACACAAGCTGGTGTCGTTTTGAAAAAAAAGTAGCCTTAGATGTGAAGGCAGCATTTCTCAACCACAGCAATTTAATCCACGTGGACTTCATTTCCCAGAACTTCCCAGCCAGCAGGATTGACTGGAGAATTCTGGGAGTTGAAGTCCACACGTCTTGAAGTTGCTGAGGTTAAGAAACTTTGCACGAGGAGGGGGGGAGGAATAGCAGAAAAACAGCAGCAGCCATTTGTTTTGTTAGGTGCGTTTTCCAAAGTAAATGAGCTTTCCATTCACAGATTGGGCATTTTAAAGGGAATATTTGGATCATTTTCAGTGCATCGTAGAACGCCCCTCCATCTTTGCTTTTCATGTCTCCCATGCTCTATTCAACCTCGCAGAAACAGTTTTCCCATAAGAATGTGGTCATTTGCCAACTGTTCTCATGAACAGTTCATTAAAGTCTTTGGCGCTAATACAAACAAGGAACAGCAGCAATTTTCCCTCTTAGAAGATACGCAAAGATGTGCTTTTTCTATCCTTTGCCTCTCCTCTCTCCTAGTTCTCGGTACTTAAATTCAGAAAATTGCTTTTATTAGAGTAGGGGAGCATGACCTGAAACTAACCAAGGCCTCCCCTCCCCAATTGTATGCACCTCCTCCCAAAGCCTTGAATACAATTCTACCGAGTTCCCAAAGTTGATGCCAAAACGAAATATACTTTTCAAAAGAACAAAATACAATCATTAAATACGTCAGGCATATTCAGAGCAAGAAGATTTAGACACTTTAACCTTGTGCTGGCTCTGCCCAGTTTTGGGGATGTGACTCACAGTCCTCAAGGAGGAAAAACAGGTGGTCTTCCTTCCCTGTGGCAAAGGAACAAAATGTTTTTGATTGAAAATGTTGATTGTCTGTCATCTCAAACTGCTTGACAAAGCAGAATATTGTTGATATTTTGAAAGTCAATGGGGCACTTCCATTGGATATCGGGATTATGCATATTTTTAGGTATTAAAAAAATCAAATGATTTTTTTTTAAGTGCATGGGCCCTCTGTGATGACACTTTGGGGCCCAGGGATCCATGGACCACAGTTTAAGAACCACTGATTCACTCTACTTCACTATGGATATGTGTGTAAAAAATGAGATAGAACCTTCACCAATAAAGCCATAATCACTACTAGGTTTAATTCTCCAAGAGAATTCAAAGACATTTTCTTCTGAAGATTGAGACATTATTGCAGAGACACCTGCTGAAATGATCCCTTGTTTCTTTACTTAGCATTAAAACAGAAAAATGCAAGGCAAACACAAGCATACATTGATTCAGAGATGTAATGGAAGGGACAGTTGCAACAGAAAGGTGTCAAGCAGTGGTAGGTTGCCAATTTTTTACCGCTGGTTCACACGTGCATACACAGAAGCATCCAGGTGGATGGGTGGAGCCTCCCGGCGCCGCTACTACCAGTTTGCCCGATCTGGGGTGAACCAGGAGCAACCCACCTCTGGTGCAAAGCCATGGTGTCCCTGATTTAAATCAAAAACATCTTTGTTCAGTAGTTAGCCAGTTAGTATATAAGTCACAAGAGAAGGCATTTCTATCCTTAATGTTTTTCTTTTGTACCTAGCAAATTACATGCGAATAATATAACTGGATCAAACAAATCCATTATCCTGAAGTTGTTCATTTCAGTTGTTTTCTATTTTTAGTGAATGGGAAATAGTGGCAATTTGATCAATACAATGGAGAATTGTGCTGCTGGTTTTGATTAGGGGCACGGACAGGGAATCTAATTGCAACATTGACTGTTGTGGCCTCATGTTTTCAATTCTGTTTCAGTATGTTTTCAACAAGAGCTCATAAAACTCCTTGGAAAGCTACAACTTGTCTAATAGCTTTTGTTTGTAAAAAGTGCTTTTGTCCAAGCCAAGTTAATTAAAACTAACTAGTGAAGCAGAGTGATATGTATGTTTATGCACACAACGTGTGTGAGAAAGATAGACAAACAATTTGGACACCATAACTTAAGATGTAAATCAAAAGTTAATTATTACTAGAATGCTAAAAAGACAGTGGGTTCAACAGATTGCATTGCATGCCTAATGTATGCAGTTCTATATTTAGAAAAAATTATGTCCCTTTTCTTTTCACTTTCAAAGGACTGAAGTATATACCGTTTTTCATAAAATAAGACCTAGCATATTTTTATGTGTGCCTAATATAAGTCATAACACCCCCCACCCCCAAATAAACCTTACTTAAGAGCCTGCGCAGCTGCCCGGCCACCCATTCCATCTAGTTCAGGGATGTCCAAACTTGGGAACTTTAAGACTTGTGGACTTCAACTCCCAGAATTCCCCAGCCAGCATAGCTGGCTGGGGAATTCTTGGAGTTGAAGTCCACAAGTCTTAAAGTTCCCAAGTTTGGACATCCCTGATCTAGTTGCTCATGGTGCTAGGGCCACGCTGAGAGACACGGTGGTAGTGGAACTGCCCCACATGCCCTACACAGGCTTACCTCAGGCCCCATTACCTCAGGCCCACTTCTGCTTGCTCACAGCCGTAACAGAGCAGGAGGCCTAGGGGTGTGCTGGTGCCATGGCTGCGAGGCAAGGGAGGTGTCAGGGCATGAATGGCCCGGCTCTTGAGGCCCTGAGGTAAGCTGGTGTGGGGCACACGGGGCAGCTTAATTGCCCTACCTCGTGGCATCAGCGCACTACACAGCCTCCTGCCTCGCCATAAGCAAGCAGAAGTGGGCCTCCATTACATGGAATAAGACACTCCCCCAAAATAAACCCTAGTGCGTTTTCGGATCCCAAAAGAAAATAAGATCCAGTCTTATTTTGGGGAAAACATTGGCAGTACTGTTAATGGTATGATTAATAAACAGAATTCAGGTTTTAAAAATTAAATAGCAAACGATCAGGGCCGTCATGCTCAATATTGTAGCATAAAGAGGTGAGTTTAAGAGGCTCTCCCACAGACCACCTTCTCTTTAAATACCATCCTCAGTGCAGCCATCTTTCAAAAGCATCAACCAGAATATTTTTCTCCTATCGTTCGTCATAGCTTTCTGTTGTATGAGAGAAAAGGTGACGAGGAAAGGGGGATATTACTAAAATTACATCTGAGAAGGGTTTGCTTTCCTACTGTCCAAGAACTGATCACATAGACCTGGTTCAATCTTCATACCAAACTGTAAAGAGGTTTGTTTGGTTTTAGCATACCATATCACATGGACCCAGCTACTACCATTGATATGCAATAGCACACTTATATACCGCTTTACAGTGCTTTACAGCCCTAAGCGGTTTACAAAGTCAGCATATTATTCACAACAATTTGGGTCCTCATTTTACCCACCTTGGAAGGATGGAAGGCTGAGTCAACCTTGAGCCTGGTGAGATTTGAAGTACCAAATTGCAGGCAGCTGGCAGGCAGCCTGCAGTACTGCACTGTAACCACTGCACCACCGTGGCTCAGAATATGCATGGGACGATTAATGGATCTCATGGGGAGAAAAAAAGGTGGGTTCTTCAGTATTTCAGAGTATAGAATATGCAGTCATGGATGGGAGTATAGATCTAGTTCCGTGATGGCGAACCTATGGCACATGTGCCCGAGGCGGCACGCAGAGCCATTTTTCTAGGCACACAAGCTGTCAGCCAACTCATTATTGCTTTACGATCCATTAAATCGTTGTAAAAAAAGAAGAACAGAGGGGGGAGTTTCAATTACGAAAACCCCCTCTCGTAAAAGCGGCTGTTTAAAATGCTCTCCGAATCAAGGGGAGAGAAAGATTAACCCCATCCGTTCTCATACCAACTAAAGAAACTTTGTTTCAATGCTGGAATTACAATTGGTAACACTGTATCTGCGGCTTGTTTAAACAGCGGAACCCTTTACTTTGCTTTCACTTTCTTCCCACTCCCGGAGGAGAGGCGGCAATATGGTGATTTCTTTGTTTCGGATGATAAACTTTTATTGAGTTATGTAACATCCCTTCAGCTACTTGGAATTTAAAGGAAAATACATTTCTTCAGTATTCTCAAGAAGCCGTTGGTGTACTTCCCAATACGTGGACCTTCTTATTGTGGATTTATAGAAAAATTATCCCTCTGGATTTGATAAAATTTAAAAAATTGAAAATTGGATTCTGACTTAAGGTGTTCCTGATATCTTGAACCTCATAGACTGCCCACTCCTCAACGCCATTTTTATCCTACGAACTTAAAATCACAAATGCCTCATAAAAAAAAAATCTCCGACGGGAAAATCCCTTCCAGATAAAAATTCATCTAGAGCCACCCCGACTTCACAACAAGCCAAAGTTTCTACCATGTTACAGAAAGGGGCAACAGGAGGAGACAAAGACAAAGGACTAACGCTTGAGGACATAATGAGAGAAATACAAGAAATGCGGAAAGGCTTGACGAAAGATTTTTCAGATTTAAGAGATGAACTGCGGGAGTCACAAAAAACTATAACAATTAACCAACAGGAAATTGGAGAGTTGAAGAAAGGGGCAGCCGAGATGAGGGACGAGTTAAAAGAATTGCAGAAAGAAATATCAGAATTTTCTGGGCACATGTCTAAATTTGAATTTGAAAGAATGTCTTTCTTCCTTAGGTTTCAGAATGTTCCTGAAAGGGAAGGTGAAGATTTAAGAGATTTAATGAGTGGAATTTTAGCAGATTATATCAAAAAAACTAAAGAATATCTTTGGGGGGAAATAGATTTAATTTATAGAATTAATTCAGCATATGCTAGAATAAATGAAGTTCCCAGAGAGATTCATATTAAATTTTTAAGAAGGTACACACAGGAGGAGATACTAAGGGCACAACGGGAGGGTCCGTTGAAATATGAACAAAAAGATATTGTCATATTAAAGCAGATCCCAAAAAAGATTAGTCTAAAAAATTATATAAAAACGGGATCTGGTTTAAATGGTTAATGCCTGAAGGAATGTTGGTATTCTGGGAGGGAGGCAGAATTAGAATTAAAACAATTGCAGAGACCGAGGCCTTTCTTAAAAAACATTCCTCAATCCTGGGCGATGAAGAAGAAGGGACAGGAGGAGCCACGGCCCCGCCCTCTGAGGGGAGGGAGAAAGAAGGTGCGATAGCAAAAAGGCTCAGATCTCAAAAATAATTAATTTTGAACTATTGAAATTCTTGAAACGGATGAAAATGTAAAACTAAAGATTGAATGTATGAATCTTAAAAATGTGCCAAATGTATATATCTCCTAACACTATTTGTTTAACATGATATTGTATGAGGACCCGATTGCAGTCACCATCTCTGGTATGGTAAGCTCTAAAATGTATAATATAAACCCTAATTACCCTTCCCTAATATTATAAAATTGTAAAATCAAGAAAAACTTTTATTAAAAAAAAAAAGCTGTCACCCAACTCACTTGCAGTTGTGCATGCGTGCATGCCCCAGCTGGTGTTCGGGCCTCCAATGCACATGCACGCAATTCAGGGGACCAGGTGATCTTTGGAGCACTCCTGCACATGCGCACACGTTTACATGTGTGAGAATACTCGCTCACAAATGTACAGATGGTGTTCGTGCACGTGCATTGCGTGCGTGAAAACCATGCACGTGCACAGGGGAAGAGCTGTATGTTAGCATGGATAGCATGCGCATGTGCGAAGCGCATACCTATTTGGCACTTGGTGAGTAAAAGGTTTGCCACCACTGATCTAGTTGAATGTTAAGGCAGGGAGGGGGAAATCTCTCCAAACAATCTGACAATAGAACTAATTATCCAGGCAGGTGGTGGGCTTCCCTTCACTGGATGTTCTTAAGCAAAGGCTGGACAGCCATCTGCTGGGAACGCTTTAATTTGGATCCCTGCCCTGAGCAGCGGGTTAGATTGATGGCTTAAATGACCCTTGCCAACTCTTGCTTTTGACCTTTTACTTACAAAGCTTGTATTTTGCCACTGAACTCTAGCCATGTGCCTTCTGTGGCTCTTATTCACTGGAAGTAAAAGAGGGCTTCTCAAGCATCCTTTCCAATTTACAAACAAGAATTAAAAACAAAAGGCAATTTTGTGGACATGATGGAAGCAAGGATGGTTGGAATGATAGAAAATGTAAGAGCTACAAATTGTGCAAGTGGAAACTAGATTTAGCTATGTTTTCTTCTCTGTTTCCTATCTTATGCATCTAATTTCTTTTGTTTATTATTTATTAACCCTTCTCTGTATTTTACATAAGGTTGCCTATTCTGAAAAGGAATAACATATATGGGAATGTAGAAATGGAAACCTTCATGACAAGCTTTCCAAGGACGATAAATAAATACCACAGGGAATTTTAAGCTGCTGAAAAACAGCTGAAGCTTCATTTGTCCTCTTACTCTCTTCATAATCTCTTTTATTTTGTCTTGTCCTTCATAATTAGTGGCGCCACTGAAGGGTGTGCATAGAAAAAAATCCAATATTGATAGAACTCTTAGTGGTATATTTTAACTGATATACTTCTGATCATTTCAAATGTTGAACCATATGCTTGTTAACTTCCTGCCTCAAAGCCATGCATATGCAGCATTAGCTACAATAGTCACTAAGTTTCTTCTAAACTAAGTTGTTAGTCAAACTAGAAAGAATAAAAAGCAGTTCCAACAACTCCCTTATTGGAAATGCCAGAAGGTACAATGTCCATAAAGAGGGTAAAAAGCACATATAACATTCAATATAAACATATCTGAATATGGGAGATCTATCATGAATGCCAACTTGCAGTCTGCAAGGTGAAAGCCATATATATTCTGAGACAACTTTACATCAAATATTGTAGCCAAAACAGATTTTAAAAAAAAAAAAATCTACAGAATACATTTTAAAAAGCTGCAACTGAATACACTGAAGAATTGTGGCTCAGCAATGTCCAAGGTTGGTAGCTCAAAAATATCAACAATAATATGAAATGTGATGTGTTCATTCCAAGAACCATATCATTATTTATGATATCAAAACATGTAGATGATAGTTAGGAGACAAAATATACTCATGTTCAATATTTCTCTATTACTGTTACCTCTGGAAGGATATGCATTATCAAGTCTAATTTTCTCTTCGGCCTCCTTTTGGAGTATTTATAAATAGCCCAGAAAAAGTTACACTTCTTTAAAAGTTTACTTTAGGTTTTTTTAGTTTAATAAAGCAAAGCAAAGCAAAATCTCAGAGGGTAACAAACATGCATTTCCCCAGATGGAGAATTGAAGATCATATCATCTTCAAATCCTAAGGAACGTTCAGTCAAATTTCTGTGGTCTCTTTGAACACATATTCCATATCATTTAACGCATCATCTTAGAACCTTCTCGTTTAAAAAAAGAAAAAAATTGCTATGTGGCACAAACGATTTATTTTGATAAGAAAAATCTCAAGCAGACTTGAGTATGGGGGAAAGGGCTAGATCTGGAGCAAAGTTAACTGTTTTTACATTAGTTATTAATATTCTATTAAATAAGAACCACACATTTTATTTCAGAAAGATGTATTTAAATAACTATTTTTCCTATGAATAATTCCGCACCTATAGCCACCAATTATAATTACTAGATTATGTATGCTGAAACAGTCTTCAAAAGATATTATTGTTTCACAGTATATATAACAGATTAAAAAATGTTATTCAAGTAGCAATTGAAGGTGAACTGATTTATTAGACAGAATAATTGAAAAGCACCATTTTAAATTATCTAGATGACAGAGAATGATTTATAAAAATTAAAATGCACAGAACCAGGTGGTAAAAGATCATTAACATTATAGAAAACAATTCCTGCAGTTCTCACATTTTTTACTGAATGTATTTCCAACGCCAGCTCATTTCCCCCCCACATCAAACAAATTTTAAAATGTATTCAAATCTAGAGTTAGAAGAATTTTGCCAATTGACTTCAAATGAGTATTAAATTAACA
The DNA here is from genome assembly GCA_039707465.1 of Rhabdophis nuchalis. Taxonomy (NCBI): domain Eukaryota; kingdom Metazoa; phylum Chordata; class Lepidosauria; order Squamata; family Natricidae; genus Rhabdophis; species Rhabdophis nuchalis. Next base: position 120,890,406 of record CM077643.1, read on the forward strand.
CACATACACAGTAGCAGCAGTTACCACACAGTGCTTGCTAGTTTAGTTCAGTGGGTTCAATGCTTATTGATTATACCCCACCTAGTGCACAGGAGGGGATGTTAAATACTTGCTTCTAATTCCTGATTCTAACCACTCAGCCTCATTAGATGACTTCTGAAAGAATGGAAGCATTTAGGTATGCTAGTTTACCTGTAACAGGAAAGGACACCCCTTTAAAAAAAAAACACCCACAATTACAGCTGTTAGAATGCTGCAGCTTTTAAAGTTTTCATAATACAAACTGAATATTGCTATTCAGAGAGAAACTTTGTTAAATTGATGTGATTTGTTCATTACAATAACAAACCCTTTTGTGGGGAAGCTACATCAAAAGAAACAACAACCGAAGTTGGCCATAATGTGTTTTCAAAAGACACAATGACATTCTGGCTACTGTGGTGAAATACAAACATCCTTTTGCAATGTAGCAGGCTAATGCTGTACAAATAAAAGTCCGAAAAGGATCAATAATAATAATTTGGAACATTAATGAAAAGGTCAGTTTTTAAAATAGTCCAAGATCAATTACACTGATTAACTGTCCTTTATCTTAATATATAATACAACCATAATTGATTAGCAAATCAGGCTCATAAGCTTGCTGTATCAAAATCTCTCTCTCTCTCTCTGTGTGTGTTTCTCATCTATATCTCCTTATACCTACCTACCTACCTACCTACCTACCTACCTACCTACCTACCAACCTACCTACCTTACTTATCTATCTATCTATCTATCTATCTATCTATCTATCTATCTATCTATCTATCTATCTATCTATCTATCTATCTATCTATCTATCTATCTATCTATCTATCACAAGATGAACAGTACTGGCAGAACAACAACAGTTGTAAAAATAGGATAAATACACAAGCCCATAACTCCGCTAATTTAGGGAATTTCCATACTGTTCCAATTTTTCAGGCCCAATCCTCAAAAGCAGGTTCTGGCAACTTTGCAAGCCTGAGGCAGAGTGAACAGTCACTGTCCTTGACAAAATACTCTCAACTCTCTTTCCACAGAAAACAATCAAATGAAATTTACATAGTTTTCCTCAGGTTGGCTACATTCGTTTTGTAAAATCGTCTTGAGTGGATATTCTGAGGGAGAGGTGCACAACTATCCAGTCACCCTTCTCTTCAAAAAATCTGCAAAGGCTGTTGAAGTCCAACCGTTGGTTTGAGGAGGTTTGAGGCTCTATGGAAGCTTAATCGAGTTGTAGCATTTTAAATAAAATGTTAGGTTTACTGCAGTTTCAAACACTCTGAGCCAGAAATAAATTGGCTTAGTTCTCAAGCCCAGTGAAGATTATAGTAGCACAGATGTTCAGGAGTGCTTTCAAAACTGGAACAATATTCTTGTCAGGAAGTTTCTTTAGCCTATAGGGCTGTCCATCTCGCACTAGTAACTCTGGGCAGCGAACAAAGTTAAAACAACACAGCCATGACACCTGAGCTTAAAACAATAAACCTAAGTCATAAAAGCAGCATTACCAGCAGAGCTCGCCTAACCTAGCCCAAATGCCTGGGGAAACAGCCTGGTCTTCGCTGTCTTACAAAAAACTAACAGGGTTGGAGCCATCTGGGCCACTGCGGGGATGCTGTTCCATAGGACAGGCACTACCAGATGGAAGGCATGGCTCCTGGGTCCAAAAAGATGACACTGCTTGATGAAAGGGACTTGGAGCCCATCCTCGTCAGATCTGCTGCGCTGTGCAGAAACAAGAGGTGATTTTGCAAATAGCAAATGTAAGGCTTTATATATATATATATATATATATATATATATATATATATATATATATATATATATATATATATATATATATATATATATATATATTTATTTATTTATTTATTTATTTATTTATTACATTTATATCCCACCCTTCTCCGCAGAGGACCCAGGGCGGCGCACAGGAGATTTAAAAAACATAAAAAAATAGAACATAGATAAATAATTTAAAATATATATTAGATCCCAAACCTGTGCTAAAACCAATTATTAATTAAAACCCAATTTAAAACTTTTCTACAAGTCCCCATGGGAGGTTAGGCTAGGCCGGCTTGATGAAAAAAGTATGTCTTTAGACATTGGCGGAAGAGGCAGAGGTCGGTGATGGTCCGGAGTTCAGGGGGTAGGTCGTTCCACAGGGCAGGGCCCGCCACAGAGAAGGCTCTTCCCCTGGGTGTCGCCAGTCGGCATTGTCCGGCCGACGGCACCCTGAGAAGGCCCTCTCTGTGGGAGCGTATCGGTCTAAGGGATGTATGGGGCACGAGACGGTCTCGCATATAACTAGGCCCCGAGCCATGGAGCGCTTTAAAGATGGTCGTCAAAACCTTGAAGCGCACCCGAAAGACCAGGTGATAGCAAGCACAAAGCATCGTACACAGGAGCTTTCTCAAAACTAGTGCATCTTGCCCAGCAGCAGTGTTACATAGGTGAAACAAGAAACACCAAATTTAATTGTGCCACTGCATTCCAGACCAGTTGCAGCTGCTGAAAATTCTTCAAGGGTGGTTCCATATAGACTATGTTACACAGGAAGCGACTTAGGCATGAATCACTGGGATCCAAGAATGAGTATAACTGTTGCAGAAGACAAAACTTCTCCATAGACATAACTGAGTCCAAAAGGACACCCACATTTTCTGAATTACTCCATCTGGGGAAATGTATTGCCAGGCAGAGTTAAATACATGAGATGTCCAGTCTTAGGTGCTTAAACCCAGTTGCCACTTAGTCTTGCCAGGTTTGAGCCAAAGCCTATTTCTCCCATCCAGATCCCTACAGCCTTCAGATGATGGGTTTAGGCCACTGGGAAAGGATGACAGAATCACTCGATTGGCCTGAGGTTGAAAGATATAATTAGGTATCATTAGCAAACTAATAATATGAACCCCCAAAATGGCATGATCTCACCCAGTGGCTTCTGGTAGATGTTAAATAGGGGTTGGAGGAAAGGAAAGTCCTGAGGCCTGCCACAGAGCAGAGGTTTCAGGTTCAACCTCTACACTCCAACACCATTGACTGGAACCAGCCCTGGAGAAAGAAGAACCACTGTAATACAGAACTTGTCACTCCCAATCTCCTGAGCTGGAGATAGGAATGAAGGCTACTGAAATTAAGGAGGACCAGGATGGCTGTACCACCTCATTCCAAAGCTACTAGTGATCATCAATCAATGTTGCCTCAGTACTGGGTCTGATTGAACCTGCTTACAAAATTTAGTATTTTTCAGATAATGGGCATTAGATAAATACAAATAGCAGCAGAGGAGTCAAGCACAAGACTCAAACAGATAAGCCGACTTTACTGCAGATGCCAAAGAAGCCCTTATAGTGAAGATCAGCTACTGTAGAATCTAGCTATATTTATTCAGTTCTAGTGTCTCCTCTGCCCTTATGTGATAACATACTTTTTGACATTCATTTCTCAGCCTTGGGTGTCAAGGGCACTTTCACAGTGTTTCTCTGATCTATGACTCTTCTGTTATCATTGGCTGAAAACGTTCCTCCCACCCCCAAACAATCAGAGAATCTGCAGCAAAGAATTTCTGAAATCACTGCCGCATCACAAAAGCAAAAGTGAGAGATGAGACTATCTTGTGCACAGAAACCTGTTCACACCACCTTGAATTTAACTCTAGAATTTTAGGATTTAAATTCTGACCTTCCCAATACTATGTGTAAATGCATGGCCATTATTAACTGTGCAACAATGGCAATCATATTAATAAAGGAGAACAGTTGTAGCTCAGGGTTTACATGAGGGGTCCTTGGTGCTCTCTGAACTTGCTTGTTTTCTTGTAGACGTTTCATAACCCAAACTAGGTAACATCATCAGTGCTAGTAAGGAGTGCAGTTTGCTGATAACTTTATGTTCTGGTGTATTGCCTGTCAGTGTTCCTGGGGGTGGTGACAAGCAAGCCACCAGAATATAAACCTGACAGCACACTGTACTCCTTACTACACTGATGTTGTTACCTAGTTTAGGTAATGAAATGTCTGCAAGAAAACAAGCGAGCTCAGAGAGCACCAAAGAGCGATCGCATTTTCAAGGTGATAGGAATGTGCAAACTGTGGCATTCATGGATCCCCCCTTCTGTGCAGAGGCACCAGTTCAAAAATCTGTACTCCATAAGTTATGAGTCCACATAAACTAGACATGGTCCCATAGGCATGGAGTTCATTAAGTAGGAAAGAGAAGCTGCAAACAAAAAAAACCATCCGTGGCCATTTAGAGCAGGGGTCCCCAACCTTTTTGGCACCAGGGACCGGTTTCATGTCAAAAAAATTCCACGGACCGGTGGCCATGGCTCAGCCATAGAGGGGGGGGGAGGGGGTACAGGCGGCCATCCGTGGAGGGGTGTGTGTGAGTCGGCTCACTCGCCCCTTTCGGGGCCCCAACGGCGTGAGCGGCCATGCCTGCGCTCTTCCACCCCCGGCGTGCGCTCTGCCCAGGTGTCTGCCCCCTCCTCCCTCCTCCTCCTCTCCGGCCCTTTCTAAGAGTTGCGGCCCGGTTCCTATCAAGCCACGGACCGGCACCGGTCCGCGGCCCGGGGGTTGGGGACCCCTGATTTAGAAAACTGCAGTGTTTCTTATTTCATCGTCCCTTTCTTTCCATCTGCCTTTTGGCCTGTGGTTTTCAAAACCCAGAGAGTCTGCTAATCTTACATATAAGTACACTATATTTAATATATTAATCTCTCTGAACAGCAAGAAAACTACTGTATTTTTTGGAGTATAAGCCACACCCAGGGTTTGAAGAGGCAATTTTTTTTAAAAAAAGTAGGTAGGTAGATAGAGGGATAGAGAGGGAGAGAAAGAGAGAGAAATACAGGAAAGGGACTGATCCTATATAAAAGAAATCATCAATTATCAGAAAACATGGCAAATGTATGTATTTAGGTAAACATGAATTTTAATAGATCTGAAACCTATATTTGTTACAGAAATGAAGCTGTTAGCATAATAGTATATTTTCCTATATTTTTTTCAAATGCAATAAATATTAGATATAATCTATAGGTTCTGTTTCATATTAGCTTCACAGCAATGATATCTCTATGAGAAATATAAGGAAGGTTCAATTTATGTAAGCTATGTAATGCTTGGGTATGATTATTATCAAACAACTGCATGTTCATAATATATATATTTATAATATAGAAATAGCTCTTCAGTTAGAACATAACTTGCTAGAAATATATCCACACATTTTGCAAAATCACAGAAAGCACCTTCAATTGTCAACCGCTTGTAGATTTGAAAATGGAAGGAACTCAAGAGTATCCATGAGTCATTTGTTGATCAAATACCCAGTGTGTAATTTTGATCAAAATGCACTTCAAAAACTTCATTTTGTGGTTTGACAAGTTCATAAGAAAACACAATTAACAAAATCACGATTTGCAGAAAGCACTTTAAAATTAGGCAATGCACTTGGGATGTTCAAGCATGGATATTATGGATATATAGGCTTCCTCCCTCCCGTATCACAGGGGCCTGTTGGCCAAGAACATACAGCTATATATCTAGCTCACCACTTTGAACCAAGAGAAAAACATAACTCTTGTCTGATGAGAAACCAGGTTCGCCTGCACTATGTATTCTCCTTTCGGAGATACAATTGACAAAACTTCTTCAGCAATATATCTGGGTTTTTTTGTATAATTTTGCTAGCTTTACTTTTTGTTGACTATCATATTTTTCAGGGTATAAGACGCACTTTTTTCAAATAAAAGGCATGAATAGCCTTGTGGGGGCTTGCAAAGTGCTAGTGGGGGGGGGGCTAGCAAAAAACAGCCTGCTTTTCACAAAAACAGGCCGTTTGTTTGTCATAAAAATAGCATTCATAGCCTTATGGAGACTTATAGAGTGCTGCTGGGGGGGGGGAATGGCCCATTTTTTGCTCATTTCTGCCCTCCCCAGCCCCCAGGAGGTCTCTGAAAGTCTTCATAAGGCTATGCACGGCCATTTTGGTGAAGGGGCGGGGCTTCAGGAGGCAAAAAAAGTGCTGTATTCTGGGTATAAGATGCAACCAGATTTTTAGCGTCTTATACTCTGAAAAGTATGGTAATTAAAGATTTTTCAAGAATTTGTCCCACAATCCTTTTGTCCCACAAAACACAAAGCTTATTTATAAAACTAAACAGTTAAGCTGTACCCAATAACAACAAAGGATGCTTATTGTTTCATCTTTACATTGGATATGTTATTCTATTATGAGAGAATTGATTTTTTTTTTAAATCGCTTGTTTACATTTTGTGGAAGTTGGCTAGATTGGTCACAAGAGTTCAAGCTTGTCAGTGTTGTACTTCTCTCTCTCTCTCTCTTTAAAAGGATCATAAATGGTTGGCATTATTTATTTATTTATTTAATTTATTTATTTATTTTATTAAATTTATACCCCGCCCTTCTCCAAACGGACCCAGGGCGGCGCACAGGAATTTTAAAATACATACAAAATCAATAAAAAATTTAAAAAACTTATTTAATAACCGTCCTGTGCTAAAACCAAATTAAAATCCCCCCAAAATTTAAAACTGTCTAAAATAGTCAATTGCAGAGGTTACGCTAGGCCGGCTAGATGAAAAAAATGTGTCTTTAGACACTGGCGGAAGAGGCGGAGGTCGGAGATGGTGCGAAGTTCAGGGGGAAGGTCGTTCCAAAGGGCAGGGCCCGCCACAGAGAAGGCCCTTCCCCTGGGTGTCGCCAGTCGGCATTGTCCAGCCGACGGCACCCTGAGAAGGCGCTCTCTGTGGGAGCGTATCGGTCTAAGGAATGTATGGGGCAGGAGATGGTCTCACAAGTAACTAGGTCCCGAGCCATGGAGCGCTTTAAAGATGGTCGTCAAAACCTTGAAGCGCACCCGAAAGACCACAGGAAGCCAGTGCAACTCATGCAGGATTGGTGTTATATGGGAGTATCTAGGCGCTCCCGTAATCACCCGCACGGGTGCATTCTGAACTAACTGTACCTTTCGAGTGCACCTCAAGGGAAACCCCATGTAGAGAGCATTACAGTAGTCAAGTCGGGATGTCACGAGTGCTTGAGTGACTGTGCGAAGGGCAGCCCGGTCCAGTAAGGGGCGCAATTGGCGCATCAGGCGTACCTGATGAAACGCCCCCCTGGCATGATGTAACTTCCCCCTTCCTTAGCATAAATAATGATTTGATGAGGAATTGTTGTTTTTCTTGGCTCTCACCAACTATTCCAACCTTTTCCCCTTCACAATATTAACTTTGATTTTGCAATGTAAGTAGTCAGCATCCAGCTTTTCCCTGGAGCTTCTGCTGATGGCAAATAATGTTGCTGTTCAAGGAGGTTAAATCAAACTGAACATAAATCCAGAAACCAATATCCAAAAGAATTTTAGAGAATGGTCACTTGCTGAGCTAGGGTCTACTCAATATCTTGTTTCTTGACAATGGGCAAAGTTCAAGGACCAAGAATTCACAGGGAACTAGTCCCCTTGAACATATCATCAAATAATTTAGACACATTTTATATATCATCTATATCACAATCCTCATACAAGGAAAAATGGCATGTAACAAATCACATTTGAATAAATGAACCAAGGTTTTACTTGGGCATATAACCACTCAAAAACATAGCAATTTGAGCAATATATAAACCCTGTAAAATACCTCATGGCAAATTTACTACAAGTGAAGTTTTGGATGAAATTGGATCTGGGCCCTTGAATACTTATAGCACTGTCTCAGCTTCTGGAAGGCAAAAGGCACGATCTTATACTACACGAACAGTTTTCTTTGAACTACGAAAACAAAGTTACTGTATAATACCTAAAGACACTAAATGAAAGATCTATTTAAAATCAGAATCTAACTTTATAAAATATGTAGAGATTATTATTTTACATTTATCGTTTTCCATAGAGAATACATTTTGAAACTGCTCTAAAATTTCAGTACAAAGTAAGTGTAAATCAAGCTGAATAAAAATATATTATACAAATTTTATACTTTATCTGTATACAGGCTAATTCTGTTGCTCAAAACCAACAGTACAGCATTGTCTGGTTTTCTTTAAATGTTTAAAATTTCTCATTCATCTGAGGTATTCAGAAAACAAGTTAAACAGAAACACTTCTCTTTCTGTGTTTTTGTTATTTCTTTTGGGTTTTTTTAAACCTTCTATCTCACTATTATCAATTATATTTTCCTTTTCATTATCATTAAGTAAACAAAGCTTATTTTTATTTTCTTTCAGTACCCTGGCAGAACTAAACCCAGTTATATCTCCAACGTTTATAGCACCATACTGACTTTCTTGCTGTATATTTTCCACACTTTTAAAGTATGTACATATTTTGTACCTCAGTCTTTGCAAGTAAACAAGAGTCTTTTACCACCAAAGATACTATACTGTTTGTTATTTTAAGTGCACAGTTGCATATATTCATGCAGACTTTATAGGAATGAAAGAATATGTGGAATGTATATAATGGGAACAAAACGTTGGCCCCTTATAGTGACACAAGTTGTTTCATTTGCATCATCAAACTATACATGATCTTTCTCTCCCTCTCTCTCTCTCCTTTCACTTCCTTCCTTCCCTCTACATCCTTTGAATCATAAATAAAATGAATCATTTGTCCCAAATAAACATTTGACATGTGAGGTAGAGGGAGAGAGAGAGAGAAAGAGAATGTACAGTAGAATCTATAAATTAATTAAACTAGCAAATTTCAACTTATATCATTCTATGGACCATCTACACCTTAAAGAGCAATTTGTGGCATGAATGCTAAACGCTTTTGGGTGCTGCTATATGTAAGGAAGGCATTGCCCTTATCAGTCATGACCTCTGTGGCTATAAGGGAAAATAATATAGACTAGAACTTTGTTTCAGCTCCAGTATTGATGAAAAAGCCCAATGCGGTCAGAGTCTGGGTTTCCAATTATGTCCTTAGTGTGGCAGGGAGGAAACCTACGACAAAAGGCAGAAGCACTAGAGAAGCTTGGGCAAATGAAATGGTGTGTTGCAGAAGTAAACAGACCTTTCACAGATATATAAAAACAGGGTGCATGAGGTTTCCTCCAAATAGCTCATTGGAGCAAATTCTTATTTCTGTTTGGCAGTAATTTAGCTTAGCTTGGTTGTGGATCAGTATTTCTGCCTGGTGTTTATTCTCTAAGAAATTAAAAGACAGAGCAACCTGCTTTTTCCCAATCAAACCTATGACCTTCCAGCAGATTTCATTTTCTAATATTTCTGAATTCAAATTATCCTAATAAAAATATTTAAATGTAACCACAAAGAACATTCCAAGAAACAGTGTCCTTTCTTTTCAAAAAAGCGTAGTGTAAATTGACTGCAAAGAAGAGAGAGCTTTTCTGTTGTTGTTCGGTTCCAATTTTGCCACCCGTGGTTTCCTGATGTGCTTTTCTTCATTCCAAGTTTCTGTATTTGGTGAACAGATTGTAGAGCACTCTCAGCGTTGACTTCAAGTCACAGTTGACAATGTCTAAAAAGGAGAAGTGGGGGGAGAGAAAGAAAGGTGAGCTTTTTAAATAACCTGAAATCACAGTGAGCAAATTAAAAGGCCCACATTGGGAAGAAACATAATCACACGTTCACATTTATAGGCCAAGACTGCAGTTCTTCTATGTAGTAAGACTACTGAAAGCTATTTGATTTTAATAGAGTTTTAGCAGCCAACCTACAGGATTATAATAAAAGCTGGCTAGAAGTGACAAGTGCATTCCTTTGGAGCAGACCTGTGTAGTTTTGGACCCATGAAACCAAATGCAATCCACCCACTATCTAATTATTGTTCACTAAGTGGGCGATAGACCTTCTGGTTTTGCTGCTCACGTGGGATTATAAGCATATGGGGTGATCAGGCACTTGGCAGGCTGAGTGGTTCAAAAGACGTGTTACACTCAGTTTGTCAAGTTGTTCTTAGCTCTGATTTTGTTAGTACAGCTGAAGCTGAAAACCTAGAAGCCCAAACATTTCTCAGGCTTCTGCGTGGCCTAGGAGGACTTTTTGACTAAGATGAGACAATTGCTCTAATTGGACTCCCAGCATCCACTGACCAAAGCCAGACGTTTAGGCTTAACATGTCTTCCATAAGCCATGTCATTCATTTTCTTGCTGCAACAGCAAAAGAGATATTGTCAGGGCCCTCCAAAACATTTGCCAGCTCTCTCATTGAGCTTCCAGTGTGTGGTTTTGGCCAGACATGGCTCTCTACAATGGTCTCTACAATGGTCACCCGACTCAATACTCAGAATTCCTCAGAGCTGTGCATTGGAGAGCAGGCTGCCACCAAAGGCTGCTCTGAAAAGTCTGAAGTAAGTATGGAGTTAGTTGTTCCTGGCAGTGGGTTTCCAACCTGCCATTCTTGGTTTGCCCACTGAGGCTGGGATGTATGCTGAATGTGAATCAGTCCTGCAACTTGTCTCAAGCTTTATTATTTATTTATTTTATTTTTTATTTTTCAAATTTATATCCCGCGCCCATCTCCCACAAAGGGACCCGGGGCGGCGCACAGGAAGATTAAAAATACAAATATACAAAATACAAAGACTCATTAAAACTATATTAAACCCAACCCTGCGCTAAAACATAATTAAAAACCCCAAATTAAAACTTTGCTCAACTAAAAGCCAGTTCGGTGTCGGGTAGTTCATGCCAGGCTGGCTAGATGAAAAAAGTGTGTTTTTAAGCGCTGGCGGAACAGACGGAGGTCGGAGATGACATGGAGTTCGGGAGGTAGGTCGTTCCAGAGGGCTGGGCCCGCCACAGAGAAGGCCCTTCCCCTGGGTGTCGCCAACCGGCATTGCCCGGCCGACGGCAGAATCCATTTGATTCTGAATGTCAATACTGAACACAGGATTTCTAAAACGACTAGCAAGTCCTTTTATGCTCTTTGGGATAGCATAGCAATTTACTTTTCAAGAATGATAGAATCATAGAATTTAAACTTAGAGCACTGACTTTGCAAATAGGACAGCTGTCCTGAGTGTCAGTCTTTTGGCAAACCATACAGAGGTGGTTTACATTCCTCCAGGAATGTAATGTCTCAATGTGCCAGTCTCACCCAAAGGACCAATCAGGTCTGCCCAAGTTTAGGCTTCTGAGATAGACTAAATTCAATTGGATTTGCTGCTCAAAAACACAGGTAGCATTTAAACCAAGAAGCATTTAGCATTTAGGCTTATATACTGCCCCATAACACTTTAAAGCACTCTATTGGCAGTTTACAATGCAGAATCCTTATTTGCATACTGCAAATATGGGCCCTTATTTTAGCAGGCTCACATGGCTAGAAGTCTGAGACAACCTTGAACCCTGTCAGAATTCAACTCCAGGCTGTGGGCAGAGTTAGCCTGCAATATTGCACTTTAACCACTGTGCTACAACCACAGATAACGCCTGGATTTCGTTTATTTTTGGTTTTACTCCAGCCTCATACCCTCATGATGTGTAGGTTACTCCCTTCCCAAATTCCCAGGGATGTCCAGGGCTAGCTGAGTATTCTGGGACTCTCAATCCAATTTCATCAGAGCAGTTGTTGGGCAAGCATGAAAAGCAAATGCTAATTTGAAGTTGGGTTCCATCCACACCGCAACATATTCATACTATGCATCGGGCTGGTACTAGGGAAAGATTCCAATTTATTGTGTTTTGTCTTAGACAAATACGTTCTATATTAAGATATGAAGAACAACTGAATATGAGATTGGATCTGCTGCCTGTGATTGCTTTCGAGACCGCTTATGTGTTTAGAAGGAACACAGATTAATACAATATTTGATTTATTCTGTCAGTTGTAGGTGCACAGAAGGCATTTTAAAATCGTTTGTTAAATGACCTTTATAGCTTCAGGTTATTTGAATATTGGTTATTTCAAAACCTTGACAATGAGATCCCAAGGGCAGCTTTTGGCGACTTCAATGTGCTCTCCCCCCCACCATTTGTTATGCCTGTCAGACTTTCTGCATTATCAGATTATCTTCTTCTTTTAATCATCCTTTTCTCAAAGAGAAATGGTAGAATGAAATGCTCCAAAGCAGAAAATCAACCCTTCGGCATTCCTCTTCCCCTTCCCCTGCCCGAATGCTTCTGTTCCCCATAAAAATCAGAATGAATATGTGAAGAACAGTGCAATGCCTATCTTTGAGAATTGGTGTCCATGAAGGGGGAGCTGCTGTAATGGACTACAGTGAAGCAGCAGTTTCCTAGGAAGTGGGGAACACATTCCAGAAAGGGGAGTGAGACAAGAGGCGGCACAGCCTGGAGCTGGTTGGAGACAGAGGAAGAGAGTTAGGGTAGCCACTACCCAGAATTTTTCAGAGTATATCAGTTAGGGCACAGGTGTCAAACCCGCACCGTCACATTGCCATCACTTGACAATATTGCAACATTTCCCCCCCTTCACGGAGCTGTGGTGGGCGTGGCCTGCATGTGATGCATCCAGCCCATTGGCCACCAGTTTGACACCCTTGAGTTAGGGTAAGAGTAGAATCTGGCAAGATTCTGTCTATTGTGTTGTTGGAAACTAAATAACTAAATTCTGGCTGAATCGCTCTTCATCGTTCGTATGCTTAGCCTGACATAAAAAGGACACATGTAAGCCAAACTAGAAGCCCAGAGAAGCATTTAATAGTTTGGATACATCCACATCCACACACACTAGCTTTGTAACTGGCTATGCCAACAATTTCAACATGTGAAGGGCAACCCTCCTGCTGCAAACATTTTGTAAGAATGGCCAACATAGTCTTAAATGTCCCACTGGTCCAAAAAGGCCAATGGCTCTGCTTCTGTCAATCATTCTTGGTAGAAAGGACAACATTACAGCTTTGAGGAAAGGTATTGCTATATATTGAATGGCAGTAAAAATAAATGTTTTTTTTACACAGCACTCAGGAAAAAACCTTTGCTGAACCTGCCTCTTTATTTATAAGAATTTGCCTCTTTAAAGCTGCTTGAAAGCTGGGAGAAGAACATTTTATTTCATTGGTGACAAAGGTGCCGTTTCTGTTATAGGCAAAAGATCTGATATCCAATTTCTTATTCTGTTCTTGTTCCTAACTATTTTTCATTCAGAAAAACAAGGGAAGAATTTAAAAGCTATTTTATGTGCGCTCCACAATTATTAAAATGTTTTTCAGTACACGGGTGCTTGCTGGAAAATTTAAACATAGGCATTGTGCCCAGATGTAACAACATATAAAACAGATGTGTTTTTCCATTCATATTGAGCAGGAAATTTCATATTAAGCATGTTAATAATTGTACATGAATGCTGAAATGTCTCTATAGTTTGATTTATACCAGAGGGGGAAAAACCAACCATTTCTCTAAGCAGTAAATATCTGAAAAACTGAAATGTTGTAATAACATTAATGGGCCATAAGGGAAAGGGAATCGTAATGTTTCTCCATTTTCAGCCTAACTCTACTCTTCCCACTCTATCTTCACTCAGTTGGACTGATGCCACAAGGCAAAACTTGAATCTATAAGTAAATAGTTAACACAAAGCAACTCCTGCTAGTCTTAACTCACAGCTCTTCTATTACTTGTTTAGGGCATTTGAAAAAATCCAATCCCCCCCTTGTCCCCAACACCTTTTAAAGGAAAAAGTGATTTAGGGTGAAAGAGTATTAAAACAGCAAATCCTAGATGACAGGTAATTTTATTTGCCAGAGAAAATGGATTGTTGTAAGTTATACCTATGACAAAACACTACCGCAAATATATTAATGTAAGTGATAGACATGTTGTCACTTGTCCCTTCTTGCCCCTGTCAAGTCCAGATGGGAAATAGTATATTCAGGATATGCCCTATTCTATGCCTGGACTATGCTGACAAATTGTAACATTTCCATGGCTATCAACAAAGTCATTGAATCCTAATCTGAGCTGATGTTGAACTTCATAGAATCCCACAATCCCAAATGTGATTCAAGTCATATTAGAGAGATGCACAAGGATGAGCAGAACACCCCTCACCTCCCCACCCCAAAATCCCCATGATTTCAGGAATTGCCACCTATCTGTTTGGCATTAAATTCATCAATGGAGCTCTTGACAGATTCAAGAAAATAATTATTTCAACCACCTATATTCTGAATGTATGGATCGCCTCAAATTAATACTATAACAGAGTCTGCCCAATAATCAAGCGATGATGGCTGTAAAGCAGGTTAGTCATGGGGCCAACCCAATTTTATGACCTTTGTTGTGCAGTCATTAAGCAAATAGCAATAGCATTTAGACTTATATACTGCTTCACGGTGCTTTATAGCCCTCTCTAAGCAGTTTGGAGGGTCAGCATATTCCCCCCCCCTGCCCCCCCCCCCAACAATCTGTGTCCTCATTTTACCAACCTCGGAAGGATGGAAGGCTGAATCAACCTTGAGCTGTTGACACTCGAACTGCCAAACTGCTGGCAGCCGGCAGTCAGCAGAATTAGCTTCAGTGTACTGCATTCTAACCACTGCGCCACATGCTGCAGTTGTTAAGCAAATGCCACAATTGTTAAGTGAATTGACATTTGGTGCCAATTTTACTAAAAATCAAAAGTAACTGCTTCTTTTGACAAAACAGTCATAAAACATGGTCACATAATTGCAGCACCCTGTAAATGGCCCTCAATGGGGCATGGTTGTCCAGCACCTGAAGTGGGATCATGGAATATGGATTAGATTCCAGGTAGGTCCATTGAAACTTTGAATGGTCACTAAGCAATCAACTGTAAATTGAGGACTACCTGTATCTGTTACCTGTGGGACTACGGTAGCATTATGATAAGTAAATGTCCTTTTAAAAGTCTTACAAAATCTGCATTTACAGAAAGGAGATTATTTCTGGAAATCATCAAAGCTAAGATCAACTTTGGAAATTATCAAATTTCCTCTGGGTTGAAAAAAAGAAACTTTTAAGATTTATATCTACCCAAGTTATTATACTTTCATTTGTTTGTGTTTCTAAGAACATAACAAATAGCAGTGAAAAATTAATTGATTCTCATAATTAGGAGACTATCAAATGAAAATAGGCATTTATTTCCTAGGAAATAAAAGTTTTAGGCGGCTTTACCAATGAAATGCATCCTCAAGACATTCAACAAATACCTTCTGGCCTTGGTTTTGGTTTTTCCAGCCCTCCATCTTGCATTAACTCAAATGCAAATGAGACATTGAGTACCTGATGGGTTAATTAAGAGAAAGCAATTACTCACAATTCTAGACTTGTTTACTGATATTACATAGCATAATGAAGCAGAATAATACCATACTTTAAAAATAGAAGAGTGACATTTATTTAATCTTTATTTAAATCAAGTTATTGAGGGGTTTTTTTTGTGCAGTGCTATGAACTCTTTTAGGATGATGACCAGTATAAACATAAATAACCAAATTAATTCTTCTTTAAATGCATAAAAGTTTACCTTTTGTTCAAAACTGTCAGGAGTTAGGAAAAAGCTGTGAAGAGGCACAAAATAACCTTCAAGAAGACCCATCAGTAGCACCAGGTATACACCATCTGCAAACTTTTTAAAATAACACTTTTTTAGATCTAATCTTGTAAAGATCACTTGTCGACATGATAAAAAAGTAATTTCTTGATTTTAAAGTTTTATTAAGTATAAACAGTTGCGCAACACAGAAGTTCCTGTCATATTTTTTTTCAAGATGGCGGCGTGCTGAGGCGCAGCGGCTTTGCGCTCCTGGTGTCACAGCAGAGTTAGGCAAAAACTAGTCTATACCCACAGGGAGTTATTAAGTTATTATTAACTTATTATTAAAGATAAAGATCTTCTAGTCAACTCGATATTACCAGTGACTTCCAGCAGTCTCATAATATACCGAGTGACCTAGTAAGACTGCCAGGCTCTCCATGGATCGTTGTTTGGCCTAGGAGGCAGAGAAGAGAGCCGAAGCAGAAGCGGGGATGCAGAGCAGGTTTGCTAGTTTGGTTACGGAAGCAGCCTCACAGACCAGCATTACCAAGCATTTCCTAACCAACTCTAGATCCTTTGTCCACAAAACCGATGAACTAGAGCTATGGATGGCAGCGAATAAGCTCATTCATGACTGCTGTGTGATGATCATCATAGAGACCTGGCTTCATCCACTTGTACTGTATGTCTCTGTGGAGCTAACTAACCGCACCACACACCGCTTTGACAGAAACAACAACTCTGGTAAAAGCAAAGGTGGAGGACTGTGTATTTACACACATAATAACTGGTGTACTAACAGTAGAGTTGCTTATACACACTGTTCTGCAGACTTGGAATTCTCAACTGTCATTTGTCGGCCATTTTATCTGCCTGGAGAGATTTCTGTTATAGTTGTCACTGCTGTCTATATTCCACTTGAAGCAAATGTTAGCACAACGCTCAAACTAATTTCATTGTAATTTTTAATTTTATTTTATTACAATGACAATAAAGATTATTATTATGATGATGATGATGATGATAATGATGATGAATGGTAGGAGTCAGGTGCTTATGAGTGGTTCAGAGGAACTGAAGTACCTGACCTAGAGAAGCTCAATCATATTATAAATATATGGTCTATATGACTTCAAGCAAACCAAGTTTCTATTGTCCACGTTACATAAAAAATATTAACATATGTGGCATCCCTAGCAAAAGATTTTAAAAATAGCTTCTTTTGAGCTGAATGACTTCTGCAGACACATCCATATAATTCTCTTGGCTTGGTATGAAAATGGTTTGTCATCACCTTTTTTTGTTTCTTTTTACTTTGCAAATTTAGTCACTAGCCCTGGATTTTCCAGGAGACCTCCAATAAAATAGTAAGCAGGGATACTCCTGTTTTCTAAATCAGCCTAGGTCCATTAACAAGTGCTACCATTTGCTCAAACAGCAATTCTACTTGAAAGCATTTTTAATACATGAGACAAATCACTGCAGTTTTGTTGGAATCCTCAGGGGTGTCAAACTCAAGGCCCGGAGTGCTTAGATCTGACCCGCAGGGCCAGCCTGGAAACAGCCCATTTTCACTGGCAGAGCTCTCAGGCCACCACAGGCACCACATAATGTATAACTGGCCACCCCACCCCACCTCCCGAGGTCAAACACAACACTGATGCGGCCCTCAATGAAATCGAGTTTGACACTGAAATCGAGTTTGCCTTAGATTGTTTTTATTCGGCTTTTATTATTTTTATAAATAAGGTGGTATACGTATCTAATGATCCTTCCTCCTCCTATTTTCCTGACAGAATTCAGAATATTCCTGAATTCACTATAAACTGAATTCACTGAATTCATTCAAAAGTCAAGGAATCTTTTTTTTAAAAAAAATACCATACATGTATTGTTTTTTTCTATATTTAATGAAAGAGAGGATACAAGACACTCTTTCCTTTAATTTAAAAGGAGCAGAAATAGAGGGGAAAACCCCATTGTTGTAGTTTAACATAAAATGAATTGGTTTGGACCACATGGTAAACCAGGGTTCGGGGTAATGCTCAAACTATGTGTTATATTAGCATAGTCATTTTCATCTTAGCATCATCTAACTCTCCCTAATGCTTCCCTTCATCAGTTTAACCTCCTTTAGTCAGACCTTAATTATTTCATTCCTCTGCCACAAATCCTCTTTCATTTTAAATCCCCATTATTTGAAACACTGCCTTTCAGATATTATTGACCCTTAGCCTCTGGCAACGCAATCCAACTCTCTGTTCGGCTAATGCCACTTTCAATAGCATATTTGGGGGACTTCCAGGAGATATTGAGTCAGAAAATGACAATTGGGTAAACAATGTGACATGTCAGCCACCAAAAGAAAGAAACGTTATTCTTTTCCCATTTGAATATCACAATATTGTAATCTTCCTCGGTATCTTATTTTTTCTCCTCCTCCTAAATGCAATTCCTGCCAAGATTTCCTTCCTATCACCAGCTTTCACACAGATGGTTTTATGGGAAAAACGTGGGTGGTGGTAGGGGAATCAATGAAGGAAATGAAAAACTGCAACATAGAATATGGCAGCTGGAATTTTCACTGGGGTATTCAAGAAAAGGGGAATTTTCACTGGGGTAATCAATTTAGATTTCTAAATTGGAACAAAGGCACCATTGTTTCTTAGGAGGCAAATATCTTATTGCTTTTATTTTAAAACAGGGCATACAAAAACCTCCTACAATACACAGAAGCTCTATGATACTCTCAACTAGAATAGATTCATGCTCTGGTTAAAAATGGCATTTTCTTTTCCATGGGAATTTTCAAAATATTAACTCCAATTATTGTTTTTTTGTTTTATGGAGAAATCAAGTATAGATGTAGTGGATTTTTTAGCAAATGCAAACAAAACAAGATCTTTCTGATTCTATGAATTTTCTTTTGATAGAGTGATGAAAAAAAGGTGTTCTGTATTATGGAATATTAATACAAACACACATCATGATCAGAGGTGGGTTGCTCCAGGTTCGGCCCGGATCGGGTGAACCAGTAGTAGTGGTGATAGGCTCCACACGAGAGAACCGGTAGTAAAAGAAATGGAAACCCACCACTGATCATGACACATTTTCTCCTGGCATGTTCACAGAACCTGTAGGATCAAACAGGCCCAGTCCATTCTTGCTACATAATGGATCCCAGTTTAGCCATTCCATACTTGGTCAGATGGATTCTGTCATCTAGCTGGCAAACATATCGAAAGTTTCCTGACTTTTTTATATGGATGGCTTAGCTTTCATTTAATCTATTCTTACCACAAATGTTTTAGTCATTCTATTATGTATCATGTTATAGTTTTGTAGTTATTTTTGATTGTATCCTTTTACAAATTTAATATATGAAAAAGTGTCTATCAATAGCCATGGTTTCAGCTAGAAACATGATTTTTGTTTTGTACATATGATATAATTGTTAAAAAATTAAGGCTGGGCAAGAAAATAAAAGATAATGCTCCAATACATTTTCACCTCCATTGATTACATGGTACAAATTGGAATAATGTTAAGAAACAGTTCTACTTTTCTAAATACATCTATATAATCCTACCTGGGTTTCTAGTTCCGTAACTTCCAGATTCAGCTTATTGAGGTGCTTATTCACAAAAGTAATGAGAGTCTAGAAATTAAGAAATTAAGAACAGAAGCTTTAAAGTTTTTAAAAACGGAATCCTGTAAAACATGCAATCTGAGCTTTAAAATAATTTAGAATTTAGTAAATCGTTTGTTGGCTTTTGAGGAAGAGGAAAATGCTACAGAACTCCCTCCCAAATACTGAATAAAGAATGACTATATATTGCTGGGAAATATTTATATCACACACACACACACACACACACACACACACACACACACACACTCACACAAATAAAATAAATAAATAAATAAATGGCATTGTTACAACAGAAAATGCTGCAGCAGGATAACTGAGGAAAGAAAATAACATTTGAGGCACAAATAAGCTGTTGTAAAGTGGAATGCCACTGTTTTCTCTTCAAGGAAGCTGTGCTGATCTAGATCAACTGGAGATCATATAATACAAATGTGTGAAATGGCAATTTTGGTATTTCACGCCTTTTCTATACCACCTTTTACTAGAAATAATGTACAGAAAAGTATTCGTATTTATATTATGAAATACGTATTTTATGTAGAGGGGGAAACTGGCAAAACATCTCAGATTCTCATAAGGTGCTCTTTCATATGGTGATTTTTTTATATACTACCTCCAGTGCATACTCAAAAGGATCAATGAGAAGCCAGAAAGCCAAGAGAGAATTGAAGTACAGAAGGAGATACGATGGGAGGCAAGAGGCACGCAGTTTCCAGGGGAAGATTGGAAAACTGGAGCCAAGTATTTCCTAAGCCCAGATCCTAATTACCAGAATGTAGAAGGCTTTGACCTGAAATTGACATTGCTGAATGGCACATACGCATGTAGTATGATAACTTCCTCTACATATGAAGGAGAAAGTACACCTGAAATGTGTTGCTGAAATCTACTGGGCACAGATGGAGGAAGGAGTCCCCTTGTCTAAGATGTACCTAGTTATATATAATACTGAGCAGATGCTGAGCTGCACAGATAACTGGAGGAGAGAGTGCATGTAATCTATGTAATTTAGCACCAGAAATAACTTTTACTGCCTATTCTACTGCCTAGCACCTCCCTGCTTAAGCTGTTTGACATTATAGCTGACTCATGGCTGATTTGCCTTGATTTTTGGGGCTCTGGGATTCTAATATCCTTGACTTGAAGGTAGGTTTGGGATTACATGATTTCTATAAAGTATGGGGTTTTGTTTCCAAATCCCAAACAGAAGCCCACTGGATTAGCCTTTATTTAGAGAAGTAGGAATGTGATCTGAAAATCAAAGATGTTACTCCCAGTTCTTTGCCACAGTCGTCTCATTTCCAGTTGGCACCAAGGATTAAGATTGCAATGTTATGCGTGGGGAACAGATGAAGAGCCAGATTCCAGCAATACTATTTATTCAAGATAAGAGCAGACTATAAACCAACATGCAGCTTCCGGCTGACAACCCCCTTTATTGGAAACTATCAGCCATTAACCAATAACTTTAAAATACGTCCTGCACTTGCATGGCAGAAGGAAAAGCCTCTGCTCGCGCCTGCATGGACATAACAAAGATAGTCAGCCACACACACAGTATGGATGCTAGTGGAGGAATAGTAATTGCTGGGGATTTTCTCAAAAGTTTGGATAGTATTGTAGTTCAGCTATGCGCTTCGTCAATCAACTTCTACAAAATGCAGAGATTATTTCAACTGCTGTAATTTGAAAGAATATCCTTTAGAGCTAGAGGAGCTGTTTGGTTAATCTTGGAACTTCATTGTCTAATGATCCTTCAGTTCTGTATGGTAGTAGTAAAGTTGGAAAAAGTGTCAGTAGTTTTCACCCTTAATGCATCTGTGGATTGCTATCTAGCAGTCTTACCAGATAGTAGTTACCATTTACTTTTGCAGGGTGTTTGGTCAGAAAAGCTTCCCTTTACTTTTTTGCAAGGTAATTTGTAGCCCAAATACTTTTGAATTAGATGCCACATGAACAGAATCCAGTGAGATGACAGAGGCAGGACCTTGTGAACATATCTTGGACACTGGTGGGCTACTGCCGGTTCAGGTGAACCGGTAGCTCCAACAATCAGCTGGCCCCACCCACCCGCCCCCGTCCTATCCTGTCCTATATTTCCGTCTTTCTGGCTCAACTGATTTGCGTGGCACGAAGGCAAGCAGCTAAGCAGCTGAGCTTCAACTTGCTGTACTTTGAATACTGCACACAAGCACGTTAGGCGTGCACGCACAAAGCACACGATCACCAAACCGGTTATTAAACCAGTTGCAGGCTACCACTGATCTTGGATTTACTCAAAATATAAATAGCAATAGCACTTAGACTTACCGTATTTATCGGCGTATAACACGCACTTTCCCCCCCTGAAAATAGGGGGCAAATGATGTATGCGTGTTATACGCCGATATAATGTAAGAAGCCTCCGCGTTCGCAAGGCGGCTGCGCTGTCTTCTTTTTCCCTCAGCGAAGTGCTGCGGCCGTCCGCTCTCTCTTTCTCTCTCTCTCTCTGGCGGGCAGGCAGGAAAGCAAGCAAGGCGGCTGGAGGGGGAGGAGGAGAAGGAGGAGGAGATGACGGCCCCGGAGGCACGGAGCTCTTCCCCGCGGCGGGCGCCTCCTTCTCCGCTGGCAGGTAGAGCAAGGTTGAGGGGCTTCCCCCCTTTCCCCACTTCCCAGCTCTTTCCAAACCCCGGGAGCTTGCCGAGGGGTGGTGGTGACGGTGGCGGCGGCAACGCGGTGACGGCGGCGGGGGGCGGCGGCAACGCGGTGACGGCGGCGGGGGGCGGCAACGCGGTGATGGCGGCGGGCGGCGGCGGGGCGGGCCGCCGCCCGCCGTCACCGCGTTGCCGCCGCCCCTCAGCAAGCTCCCGGGGTTTGGAAAGAGCTGGGAAGTGGGGAAAGGGGGGAAGCCTCTCGACCTTGCTCTACCTGCCAGCGGAGAAGGAGGCGCCCGCCGCGGGGAAGAGCTCCGTGCCTCCGGGGCCGTCATCTCCTCCTCCTTCTCCTCCTCCTCCTCCAGCCGCCTTGCTTGCTTTCCTGCCTGCCCGCCAGAGAGAGAGAGAGAAAGAGAGAGAGATAGAGAGAGGGAGGGAGGGAGAGAGAGCGAGGGAGGGAGGGAGGGAGGAAGGAAGGGAATCAGAATCTGACAGACACAGAGAGAATGACAGAGAGAGACAGGAAGGGAGGGGATAGCGATTTCTGAGTAAACTTTTGTAAAAACAGAATATCCAAGTTTCTTTGTTAAAACAGTTGCTTTTACTGTCCTTTTACATTATTTACCTTATAAGTGGTAATAATATTAATAAAAAAAAGTTCTGAGCTACCCTTATTTTGCTTCAAAGTTCTTTATTTGAAATTTAAATTTTTTTCCTGAAATTTCCCTCTTAAAATGAAGGTGCGTGTTATACGCCTGTGCGTGTTATACGCCGATAAATACGGTATATACCACTTCATAGTGCTTTACAGCCTTCTCTAAGTGGTTTATAGAGTCAGCTTATTGCCCCTGACAATCTGGGTCCTCATTTTACCCACCTTGGAAGGATGGAAGGCTGAGTCAACCTTGAACCTGGTGAGATTTGATTTGCCAAACTGCTGGCAGCTGGTGATCAGCAAAAGTAGCCTGCAGTACTGCACTCTAACTCCATTAAATATTAAAGAAGTGGACAATATTCTCTCACCTTTGGAACTGATGCCTGCCTTACCTGGCTAGTGCAAATTGAGGATTGAGTTCAAGGTATTGTGAAAGTTTTTTGAAGAGGGGTAATGCCATGTACCTTGAAATACATATATGGTGGTGTATTGTTCTTCAAGAGACCATACTCTTGGCCTCAAGTTAAGGAACTTGTAAAGTACCTACTTTGCTCTGTACCTAGATGACACACTGCAATTAAAAGCATACAACAAAAACTAACATGTGGAATGTCTTGGCAACATCAAAGTTTAGTTCTAATGTCAAAAACACTTTTGACTCACCTTTTTAACAACATTAAGTTTGTCTGGAGCATGGTCAAACAGTGTGTCAAATGCATCTCGTTCTGCAATACAGTTGATGAGAACAACCTGTTAAATGCTACATTACTGAAGGGTAGGAATTCCAAAACCAGGTGGTCATTGACAGTCATTTACATTTAATAAGGAATATTTGGTCTACTCAAATAATCCTTGGCCATTATTTACCAAATGCACATTCACTTCAATCTATTTTGAAATCTATTGTTCTCTAGCTATGCAGGTTAGAAAGTATAACAAAGTATTGATTTAAGAAATGTAATTATTTTCTAATTATTAAGAAAGCATTCTTCTTTGGAAGAAATGTATCTTTACAGATCAATTAAGAAAATTCAGAATGTGAACTTTGAATTATATATATTATTATTAGTTGGAGAATAATTTACAAACATCTAGAAAATGTCGACAATCAATGTGCACTTACCATGCCGTCCTGACATTGCCCTATAGAAAAGAAATAATGCAATTAATTGTATGAGTCTTCTTAATAGTCATTTAATACATTTTGTTCAATGTAGAAATAGGCAAAGCAAATTAAAGATGCACCTGATAATTACATTCAAAACAGAAAAGATAGACTCTGAAAATTCCATTAAAACAAGCCACACAAGATGCTGTCTGAATGACCGAGGAGTAGGAGGTCTGAAAATCTGGGGCCACTAAAAAGCCCTTACCTGAATTGTTTCTAATTGGACTTCTCTCTCTAAGTTGGTACTCACAAAAACTCCTTAAAACATATATGGGGAAATTACCTTCTTGTCTAAGGAATTACTTTATTTTAAAGATACCTACATTGAGAACATCTCCACGTCTTTACATTATTTCTATTCTTTATTATTTGGAGTGAAGCTTGTTTGAAATTTCCATTAGTGGAACCCGTAATCTACAAGGAAGGTTTGGTAAAGCTGGTATGTCTTAACCTTGACTTGACTTACTCGGTATTGCCAGTTATTTCCTCTTGGATCTGCCTGGACTGGAGGATTCCTTCCCGTTTCTGAGAAAAATAACAATAATTAGCCATAAAATAGACTATATTTAAATGGTAAGATTATGTGTTCTCTAGTTTCTTTCCTTATTTATACTTTTATTAACTATTAATTCTAAGATGGGAATCTTCCTGTATGAACCCTGACTCATGTATATAAGGATAGCTCAACAGGAATTTTTATAAGTTAATGGCAAGCATTCCTTATGGCTGAATTACTCTTATACCTATTCTAGGGGAAGGTCAGAAATTTTAAATTGGAAACAGAAGGCAGGAAGGCATGATGCAAGATGGGCCAAGAAGAGACTAGATGGAGACTTATATTTTAACCTCATGGAAAATAGGGAATGGACAACTCTTTTACCTGGTCATCACTGTGAATGCATTCATAACTCTTCTCCCATTTCCACATTAATAACTGCTTTTTAATTACAAAAAAAAATCTACATAAACAGTCACGTTTAAATAGTTTCCCCCCCCCCCTTCAAAACCTGGAATTTCTAACACGCTTTCTGACAAAGTAAGCATTTCCAAGTAAATGTCAAAATAATAATTGGAAATTGGTTTGAAAATCAATTTGATCATTCATTTTGATTTAGTTTTGAAATAAAAACCGCCAACTCCAACAGACAGCCACATTCTATTCTGCATTTCCCCCTGGAAGGTACAGTTCACGTCTTGGGGGGAATGTACAAGAAGCTTTACATATTCCCACACCAGTGCTTCCCAACTATGACCTATTCCAGATCTGGGGATTTCAGTTCACAAGTGCGTTGATTGCCAAGAATTTTGGGAGCCGTATGCCACAACCCTGCCAGTTGCTAAGTCTGGCCCTATCCTTATAAGGATGCCAGTAGTCAAAAGGGAGATTCTCCAGAAGCAAAGTTCAGAAGAAAAGCCAGTTAAATAACTAAACAAGAGAATTTATAAGGCTGGCTGAACTAGTCTGAATACATGTACAGCTTCTAAAAAGAAACAGTCCAAAGCAAAGGAACTACAATAGTTTATTAAGATGGTCTTGGGGGCAAGGGAAAGACATGCTGCCTAGGGAACAATTAGAAGAGAGGGAAGGAGAGTGGGAGGGAGGGAGGGAGGGAGGGAGAGAGAGAGATACAGTCACTTAACTGTCAGAGAAAGAAATTTAGGAAGGACTTGGCCTAATTGGTGAGATGGTTAAAAATTGCAGTGGGTAGTTAATACTTTCAGATTGGCAGTTCTGTTAATGTAGCCTTACAAAAAAGTGGAATTAGTTCATTTTGCTGTGTTTCCTGTCTGGTTTATTTGGGAGGGCTGACCAGAAATGTTCTCAACACACTGAGAAGCAATAGCAGGGAGAAACAGAGCTCATTCCATAGCCAAACAATTCAGTACTTATGTCTGCATATATTTAATGCATTTATCTACATTGCAGTGAATATATAAAAAATTGTGGCCTGGCATGACAAAATCAGGATCCTGACAGTAGGCAGGAATCTCGCAATCATCAGGATTCTGTCTGAAATTCCCAGTTTGTTTCCACGTGGCTTTAAAACTGTCCTCTGCCTTTTATGGAAAGAAGGACTTCAAAGTAGGGTGATTATTCACTACGACATTAGGATAATAATGGAAGTTCTATTATTCCTAGTGTAATTCTACAAATGTGGCATATTGTCCTACTCATTTGGGGATGCATTCTCATATTTTTTTAAGTCTTAACTACAAGAATCAAAAGGTATCCCCCCTTCCACTTGAAGTAATTCTTGAATAAATCCCAGGGAACCAATTTCAAGCAGGTATTGTTGCATTTGTTTTCCAAACAGGCTCAAGCCACAACCTCACTTGTGTATGGTTACTTATACGAAATATAAGCTTTTTCTGCCTATTTTAA
Organism: Rhabdophis nuchalis; assembly: GCA_039707465.1. Lineage (NCBI taxonomy): Eukaryota > Metazoa > Chordata > Lepidosauria > Squamata > Natricidae > Rhabdophis > Rhabdophis nuchalis. The sequence continues at coordinate 120,916,393 of CM077643.1, forward strand.
GGAAACAGAAAACAGCTGGCCTTACAAATATTTATCACAGAATTTTCACAGGCTCTTTCTCTAGAAAAAAAAATCTGAAGAACTGACAAGAGCAAATCCAGTAAAAATAGTAATAATTGTAAAAAGTGAATTTGAAATTGTAGGCAGGTCATATGACTGGCAGGCATTCACAAGCTGATAGAAAGATCTATATTATTTGCCAGGTTGAACATGTAATATCAAAAGAGGCATTTATTAAACTTGTGTTTCAGTGAGCAAATACAAATATTTGAAGTAAAAAGTAGAGCCATGCAAATCCTTTGAGGGAAATGCTTTGAACCCAAGGGAGCATATATACAAAGCATCTCTTTTCAAATTGCAAAGCAGGTGCCTCTGTTTCATGGCTTTTACAAGCTGCTTTCCACATGTGTGTGTACAAGTAGCCACTTCGTTTCACATTTCCCTCGGTAAAGCAAAATGCATGTGCACACGTATGCAGAGAGAGCTGGGAACAGCTTCTGAAGCAGCAATGTAAACATGGAAATTGGCACAATCTTTCATGATTTGAAAATTTGATTTGTGTGCATATTCTTTCAGAAGATTTGCATAGTCCCAGTAGAATGCCACAACACGGAGCAAGACAACCAGAAAGGTGAAAAATATTAACTTTAGGACTCTTGCATGACATCCTCAGAGTTACAATTTGCCAAAATCTGATTAACCTTTACTATATTAATGTTATCGTTCCGCTGTTATGCTATCAGTAATGACAACAGTGCACTCGGCTCTAAAAAAGAAATGCTATTCTTTTGACTTTTATTTTTTTCTCACTGAAGAAAGATCAACCAGAAACATGTCTATTTTCTTATCCTTTCTCTGGTTTCTAAAGGATACAGAAACATATTCATTCATACCTGGACAACCACAACTTGAATAGACACATGATCTGGCAGCCTGATGGGGGCCCGAAAATACTGTGACAATGCAACCAAAAGATGCAGTATTGCAACCAGGCTTTTTGCATGGACAGCTGAAAGAGAAGAACTGAAATATTTACTTCCCAACCGCTATCAGTATGCAGAATAATTTATCTTTTAATGCTTTGCCCACTAGAGATTAATCCAAGGGTATTTTCCTCTGTTTCTCTTTCCTGCCATAAATCAATGGTTCTTATAAAAATAACTAAATCAACATTATTCCAGTGGGTTAGGTGTTGCATGGTTCTTATGATTTAAGAGGTTTGGGCGGCTGAATTAAGTGCTATCTATGGATACCTCGGTGACATTCCTTTATCTGCACTATTCCAATTTATAAAATATGAGGAAGATGTTTTTTTAATTCATAACACACATTTAATTTAGTTTTAAGAATCATAATGTCTGCAGGAAGATGAATGAGTCCATTTAGCCGGTACCCTTGAGCAATAACTTACTAAACAGAATGACTGAGACATTCCTCACAAACTTGTTAAGAGGTCTTTCACAGTAGGCTTTATATATGTACTCAACACTAACAGAGCTGCAAGGTATCAAAAGACTTATTATAGTAAATTTCTAATATGCAACCATCAAAAGAAATAATTCATAATGATATTGTAACACTATTATCATTATTATTCCCAGCACAATATTTAGGATAAAGCATGAAAAGTCCTTGGCTTACAACAATAGTGAACCCAAATTTTTGTTATATGTAATGATGGTTGGAAGTTGAGGCACCCACATGATTTTTTTTTGCAGCGATTGTTAAATGAAAACCAGAACAAAACACTGGTTTCTGGCAAAAATGTTGTAAAACATACCGTATTTTTTGGAGTATAAGACGCACCCAGGTTTTGAAGAGGCAATTTTTTTAAAAAATAGGTAGGTAGATAGAGGAATAGACAGGGAGAGAAAGAGAGAGAAATACAGTAGGTAGGGAGAGAGAGAGAGAGTAGGTAGGTAGGTAGGTAGAGGGAGGGAGGGGGGAGAGAGAGAGAGAGAGAGAGAAATACAATAGGTAGGTAGGGAGAGAGTGAGTGTAGATAGGTAGGTAGGTAGAGGGAGAGAGAGGGAGAGAGAGAGAAATACAGTAGGTAGGTAGGGAGAGAGTGAGTGTAGATAGGTAGGTAGGTAGAGGGGGAGAGAGGGAGAGAGAGAGAAATACAGTAGGTAGGTAGGGAGAGAGAGAGTGTAGATAGGTAGGTAGGTAGGTAGGTAGAGGGATAGAGAGAGAAATACAGTAGGTAGGTAGGGCGAGAGAGATTAGGTAGGTAGGTAGAGGGAGGGAGGGGGATAGAGAGAGAAATACAGTAGGTAGGGAGAAAGTGTAGATAGGTAGGTAGGTAGGTAGAGGGATAGAGAGAGAAATACAGTAGATAGGTAGGGGGAGAGAGAGTACGTAGATAGGCAGATAGAGGGGAGAGAGGGAGTGTAGATAGGTAGGTAGGTAGAGGGAGGGAGAGAGAGAGAGAGAGAGAGAGAGAGAGGAGAATAGATAGGTAGGTCGGTAGATGTATTTACCCATGTACTGGAGAAGGAAATCACTGGCCACCTTTGGAACAAATCTTTGTTTCTGCAGGAACAGTACTTGACCAATGTAATTCTCATCAATCGCTCTAACTAAACAGCTTTCCAAAAGGGGGGGGGGGGAAACCTTTTTGCATTTTGCAAACCTCCCCCAAACGGCCCGTTTTTCATGAAAATGGGCCCGGTTTTTTTTCCAAATAAAAGCCTTGGGGGGGCTTGCAGAGTGCTCCTGGGGAGGCGGGAGGGCCCCAAAACAAGGGAAAATGGCCTGTTTTTTTCATGAAAACAAGCCATTTTTTGGTTAAAAAAAATAGCATGCATAGCCTTATAGAGGCTTATAGAGTGCTGCTGGGGGCTAGGGGCAAAAACACCCTAAATGTGTGCGCATGTGCAGGAGTGCTCCAAAGATCACCTGGTCCCCTGAATTGCGTGCATGTGCATTAGAGGCCCAAACACCAGCTGGGGCATGCACGCATGCGCAACTGCAAGTGAGTTGGGTGATAGCTTTTTTTTTTTATAAAAGTTTTTATTGATTTTACAATTTTATAATGTAAGGAAAGTGTAATTAGGGTTTATATTATACATTTTAGAGCTTCCATACCAGAGATGGTGACTGCAATCGGGTCCTCATACAATATTATGTTAAATGTTAGGAGATGTATACATTTAGCACATTTTTTTTTAAGTTCATACATTCAATCTTTAGTTTTACGTTTTCATCCGTTTCAAGAATTACAATTATTCAAAATTAATTATTTTTGAGATCTGAGCCTTTTTGCTATCGCACCTTCTTTCTCCCTCCCCTCAGAGGGCGGGGCCATGGTTCCTCCTGTTCCTTCTTCTTCGTCTCCCAGGATTGAGGAATGTTTTTTAAGAAAGGCCTCGGCCTCTGCAATTGTTTTAATTCTAATTCTACCTCCCTCCCAGAATACCAACATTCCTTCAGGCATTAACCATTTAAACCAGATTCCACTTTTTAGACAAGAAAGAAAGTTTCCTTCTCGCTTCTCTAATCTTTTTTGAAATCTGTTTTAATATGGCAATATCCTTTTGCTCATATTTCAACGGGCCCTCTCGTTGTGCCCTCAGTATCTCCTCCCGTGTGTACCTTCTTAAAAATTTAATATGAATCTCTCTGGGGACTTCATTTATTCTAGCATATGCTGAATTGATTCTATAAATTAAATCTATTTCCCCCCAAAGGTATTCTTTACTTTTTTTAATATAATCTGCTAAAATTCCACTCATTAGGTCTCTTAAATCTTCACCTTCCCTTTCAGGAACGTTCTGAAACCTAAGGAAGAAAGACATTCTTTCAAATTCAAATTTAGACATGTGCCCAGAAAATTCTGACGTTTCTTTTTGCAATTCTTTTAACTCGTCCCTCATCTCGGCTGCCCCCTTCTTCAACTCTCCAATTTCCTGTTGATTAGTTGTTATAGTTTTTTGTGACTCACGCACTTCAGTTCTTAAATCCGAGAAATCTTTCATCAAGCCTTTCCGCATTTCTTGAATTTCTCTCATTATGTCATCAAGTGTTAGTCCTTTCTCTTTCTCTCCTCCTGTTGCCCCTTTCTGTAACATGGTGGAAATTTTCCCTTGCTGTGAGTTCGGGGTGGCTCTAGATGAAGTTTGAACTGGAAGAGATTTTCCTGTTGGAGATTTTTTTTAATGAGGCATTTGTAATTTTAAGTTCGTAGAATAAAAATGGCATTAAGGAGTGAGCAGTCTGTGAGGTTCAAGATGTCAGGAACAAACTGAGTCAGAGTCCAATTTTCAATTTTTTAAATTTTATAAAGTCCAGAGGAATACTTTTTCTATAAATCCACAATAAAAATAAAAAGAAGGTCCACGTATTGGGAAGTACACCAAGGGCTTCTTGAGAAGACCATAGAAATATATTTTCCTTTGCAAGAAAAAAAATTCCAAGTAACTGAAGGGATGTTACATAACTCAATAAAAGTTTACCATCCGGAACAAAGAAATCGCCATCTTGCTGCCTCTCCTCCGGGAAGGAGAAGAAAGTGAGAAAAAAATGAAAGTTTCCGCTGTTTAAACAGCTACAGATACAATGTTGCCAATTGTAATTCCAACATTGAGACAAAGTTTCTTTTGGTTGGTATAACATGGGATTTTAGCGCAGGGTTTAGTTTAATCCTTTTTTAATACTGTATTGTTTGTGGTTTTATATGCATTTTTAATTTCCCTGTGCCCCGCCTCGAGTCCCTTCGGGGAGAGAGAGCGGGTTATAAATTAAATTATTTATTTATTATTTATTTATATTTATAAGAACGGATGGTGTTAATCTTTCTCTCTCCTTGATTTGGAGAGCATTTTAAACAGCCACTTTTACGAGAGGGGTTTTTCGCAATTGAAACTCCCCCCTCTATTTTCTTTTTCAACAGCGATTTAATGGATCGTAAAGCAATAACTTACAGTCACCTTTTCTTTGAAAGAAGGTCCTGTTGCAACACCAGGTCTGGCATTTCAGCCCGTCTTCTTTTTTCCGCTAATTCCAGTAAATGTTGGCGAGGGGGTCTCCCCCCCCCCTTTCCGCTCCCTCAGCTCCTAGAGCAAAACGGGAAAGGGCATCCCGCCGACCGCCGTCGGTACGGAAGCCCCCCGCAGCCGCTCGTACAGCAGGGAGTTAACCCAAACTCCCTGGACCCCCCTGGGGGGGCCAGCTGAAAAAGCAAGCGGCAGGAGCACCCAAGAGTGCTTCTGTTGCTGTCGAGAACCGGAAGCCAAGTCCTGTTTTTTGCTCATTTCTGCCCTCCCCAGCCCCCAGGAGCTGTCTGGAAGCCTCCATAAGTGTATGCGCACAGCCATTTTGGTGAAGGGGCGGAGTTTCAGGAGGCAAAAAATGCTGTATTCAATGTATAAGACGCACCCAGATTTTCAGTCTCTTTTTAAAGAAAAAAGGTGCGTCTTATACTCCGAAAAATACGGTATTCCTTTCAATCACCAGTTAACTGAGTTGGATCGGAAAAAAATGACTTTCCCAGAAGTATTCCTGGCTAAAAAGATAACTAACACTCTGCAAGCCCCCCCCCCAAGGCTATTCATGCCTTTTATTTGAAAAAAAGGGCCCATTTTCACAAAAAATGGGCCGTTTGGGGGAGGTTTTCACAGTGCAAAAAGGTTTTTTTTTCCCTTTCGGAAACCTGTTTAATGAGAGTGATTGATGGGAATTATGTTGGTCAAGTACTGTGTCTGCAGAAACAAAGTTCCAAAGGTGGTCAGTTATTTCCTTCTCCAGCACATGGGTAAATACACCTGGAAACTACCTACCTACTCTCTCTCTCTCTTCCTACCTATCTACTGTATTTCTCTCTCTCTCTCTCTCTCTCTCTCTACTTCTTTCTCTCTATCCCTCTACCTACCTACCTATCTGCACACTCTCTCTCTCCCTACCTACCTACTGTATTTCTCTCTCTCCCATCTACCTATCTACCTACTCTCTCTCTCTCCCCCCAACCTATCTACTGCATTTCTCTCTCTATCCCTCTACCTACTTATCTATCTACACACACTCTCTCTCCCTACTTACCTACCTACTGTATTTCTCTCTCTCTCCCTTTATCTACCTACCTACCTAACTACACACTGTCTATCTACCTACCTACCTACTGTATTTCTCTCTCTCTCTTTCTCTCTCTTTCTCTCTCTATCCCTCTACCTACTTACCTATCTACACACTCTCTCTCCCTACCTACCTACCTACTGTATTTTTCTCTCTCTCTCTCCCTATCCCTTTATCTATCTACCTACCTAACTCTGTCTGTCTACCTACCTACCTGCTGTATTTCCCTCTCTTTCTCTGACTCTCTTTCCTTTATCTACCAACCTACTTTTTTTAAAATTTGCCTCTTCAAAACATGGGTGCGTCTTATACTCTGGTGCGTCTTATACTCCGAAAAATATGGTAAATTCTGCAAAGAATTTACAACCATGCCCAAGAATTTAAGGAGGAAAACGTATTACAGGATTTGCTCCAAAATTTGTGAGAAAATTCTCTGTGCAAGAGACAATATGAAAAATAACAACTGTACATAAACTACACTTTTTATTTCCCTGTGAACCAACTCCTTTGGATTTTCTCGGATATAAGTCTTTTTCACACTTATTATTCTACAAAGCCCCAAAGCGAATTATAACAGAAACCAGAAAAAAGACCTCTCCAAATTTGAAGGAAATATTCCTTGATGAATGCAACACTTTGCCTTGTGAATGCTACATGGCATGTTCAATTGGAATTTAAACTTATCAACCTTTTAATTGCCGATTATGTGCAATTACAAGCTGCTTTTTTTTTTTGCTCCCTCAGTATGTCTGTGTATGTATGTATATGTTTTTAAATATATCTAAAACACTCGTAAACATGCACAAATTCATGTCTTCATACACATACCCCACTAATTTGGCTTCTGGTTACAAAACATTTCTGGCTTTTTTCTTATTTAATAAATGTAACTCAATTTTAATGCAATATGTACAACACAAATTGTAATGTAAATAAATAACTCACAGTCCACATTCCATTTGATGCTCCTTGGAGGAAGCTTAAGGGTTTCATTGATCTTTTCAAGGACTGTCTGTAGCTTCTGTTTCTGAGCTATTTCGGACTGTGTCACTTCAGCCACATTGAGTTTCTCACTCTCAAGCTTTTCTGAAGTGATAATGGAAGAAAAAAACAAGTCTTTGCTTCAACTCCATGTACCAAGTCAATGTGAAGACATTCTGACCCACAGATTCCAAAATGGATTTTCTATAGAGAACCTAATTTAAAATTTCAAAAGTAACTGCTGATAATCCACCAAGCAAATCTAACTATAGTAAGGAAAACCTTTCCTTCTATTGCAGATTTCAATACTTTTAATAAAGCACAGTGATTTCAATACATTTTATATTTATTTCTTCTAAATATTACAACTGACAGTATTGACTAATGAGGTTCTGGATAAAACAATCTAAAATATTTTACTAATGTTAATTATCGGTAACACTTTTTAAAAACTTTATAGTAGTTTTTCTCAAAAATGGCCTATAAATCTGGAAGTCATAATTAAATATTATGTAATATTTAATTAAATATTATATATATATATATTATATATATATATATATATAATTAAATATTATAGTCTTCAAGAAGATGTTGGATAGCCATTTGTCTGAAATGGTATAGGGCTTCCTGCCTAGTTGGACTAGATGACCTCCAAGGTCCCTTCCAACTCTGCTATTGTATTGTATTGTAAATATGGTAGCACTACTGAAAAACAAATTTCAGAATATAACTGAAGTTTTCAAGTGTCAAACTTCAGAGAGATTACTAATTTAAGATGCTGAGTAAAAATAATTTAAAATATAATACAAATATAAAGGAAATGGTTATTTTCTGTTTAGACATTGTGATCATTCATTGGATAAAATCTGTGAAAAGTAGGAACAAACTATTCTTAGGAAACAGAAGGAACCTATCTTTTCTAATTTCTTGGGTATTTTTAAAAAAACTATAAAGGCAAAATTTCATCAGACTATGCATGAAAATAAAATTAGTTCTTACCAAAAAGTTTTTGCAGTACTTGTCCATCATACATGTCTTCAGCCAGATCTTTTACAATTATTCTTTCTCCTACTAACACATCGTTAATCCAGTCTATTAATACCTTTGTTAAGAGACCAAGATTTAGCAATATTAGCCATGCATCATTGCAAACGTATGTTATACTAAACACGGTATGATGTTCAAAACAATAGGAAAAAAATTCAACATAATTCACCAAAGATGCAGTATCAAGTTAAATACAAGGATTAAAATCTTGATATTGAAATATTACTAGTATTGCAATTCAGTAGTTAAATTCAATGGTATTTAAGCATGAGGTAAAAAGTAAAGATATCCTCGAGTCATATTCAGCTCATAGTAATCACATGAACACAATTATGAATGGGGGTTTTTTTTTGGGCAATGATTCAGAAGGGAGAACAACATTTTTTTTCCAGTTCTCTAATCAGTACTGAAGATTAATATACTTAATATACATGAAAACAATGAAATTTTAAAGAACATTCTTCACATTCCAATATTTGCTCTCTCAGAAAAAAAATCATTTACACTAAATTCTATTGTTAGCTTTTTTTGTTCATAGAAGAAAACATTGGACTCAAACTCTAAATTTTCAAGGAGATACATTTTCCACTATTAAAAATCTATATGTGAGTTTTGAATAGCATAAAGGACTCTTTCACTTTACACAAAGTGGACATGCAAGTATCTTTGAAATTATCTCTATCTCAGTAGTGACAACTTTTGGAATAGTTTGACTTCGCTCTTAAACATATTGTTAGAAAAATATTAATTGCATAAAATTATTAGAACTATCATCTCTAATTTCAGCAGTGCTATAAGTTTAGCTGATCTTTCTTTTTTAATCTTCAAAAATCATTAATATTGGATTCAGATGAAAGGTAGGTGGTCCATTGATTTTATTAAATTCCTATCAGGCATTCAACTCACCAAAAAAACCTACTACTCGACACATGAATTAACGTTTAGAAATTACAGTGGAACCACGGGTTACGAACGGGTCTGACCATGACCAAATCGGATGCTAACCAAAAAATCTGTTAAATGTTTCACTCTGTTCACAAACACATCCTCAGTTGGCGATCAAACACAGCCACAGTGATTTTCCCTGGTGTAGCGATTTCTTCCTCCACACTTTTTTTTTTGGGTGTGCGATTATGGTCGTGACCTGAGGTCGCAGTATATGGTGAAAACTCCCTTTGGTCAACTAAATTAACTAAATCTTATTTCAGCTCACAAAATGGGCACTCCATACTGGTTAATTGAAGGGAAAGATGATTTTCAGGAATTGCAACTATCTTTTGTTATCCTCCAAAAATCTGTTCTAGAGGTTTGAGGGTTCCCAGGAGCATATGGGAGGGACTGCAGAGAGTAGGAAAAATTGACGAAAATTGTTTTTCTTCTTCCCTTCTTTTAGTGAATTAAAATGAAATGATATTCCGTTGATGGAATATTCCTTTTTCAATTTCAGTTTATACTGTGGCATTCCCATTAAATTAAAAAATTACCCATTGTTTCTTTTAAAAAACTTCAAATATGTCTGGTTTTAAATAAGTTGACATTCAAACCTGGGAAAAAATCCTCATCTCTGAGTAAACAAAACTGCAATATGCTTCTTTCTTCCCACATGCTAAAGAATATTAATTTCACAAGTCTTTGGTGCCTATGACTAAGATTTAAAAAATGCCGATTGTTGATATTCAGTCACTAGATATATTTTTAGTTCTGCTGTAAATATGAATTATTCCATTTTTGTTCAGCTATCGTCTGTTGTTGTATTTCAGATTTCCTTGTTTATATCTTGGAAAGTCTAACAGAGTTAAATAGCAAGATTAAAACTATTTAAAATAAATATCTAATCCGTTTAGAATATAAAATGCAGGGGATGTTAAATTAACGTTAAAGCTAAAATCGGCAAACTATTTTCTGCTAAAGAATCCAGTGATTCACAAGCCATTTGTTTTAAACACAGGAAAGGTTTTACCATGAGTAAAATCTTGAGTAAGGTGGTAGGAGAAGGCTGGATAAGATCCAACGCCACAAAAATAAAGTTCAAGAGAATGAAACACAACTTACTTTATTTTGCTTGAATTTTATAGATTACTTTCAAAGGGCGGGATATAAATTTAAATAAATAAATAAATAAATAAATAAAGTGTTTGAGGGTGAAAGAACAAGTCTTACCTTCATTAGCTCCTGTAGTTTTGGGTCACTTCTTGAATTGGGATCAATCATTGTTCGAACTTCATTTTCCTCTTTGGAAAAAAAATGGAGAGAGATGAAGAATGACGATTCCTCATTATAAAAAAGGCATACTTATGACCAGTTTAAAGCAGGGAAAAAATATTTCAAATTACCTAACATAGTATCCTCAGGATCTAATTCAAAAGGAATTGGACTGAGTGGTAAATTTATGGCATTTATTCCTTCTTCCTGCAGTTCAGATACTGAAAGGAAAAGGAAAAAAAGGTTAGTGATTTTTTTTTTATGATAAGCCTTTTGGTAACAATAAGGAGGTATACTTTATGTCCTTATCCAATGCTGAGAGATAATTGTAAAATGAGGTGAGCAGGAAACAAAATGCAAAACTGAGAAATAACAGTAAAAAGCAAAAAGCATGGGCCGTTGAGAACCTGACATAATTGCAACTTTCTGCTTGGCTTCCAACAAGCAATGTCAGTGGAGCTGGAAGTTGTAAATCTTGGACCACTTGCAAACAGGCCAGATGACTTGTGGGTAATGGCCACTAACAAAACAGTTCTATTGTGAGAACCATGCAAAGAATGCATGCACCCATTAAATCATTCAAAACTATGTATTAATAATAATAATAAAAAAATTATTTTGTATACCGCATCCTCTCCCCAGGGGGACTCGGAGCGGTATTCTATATGAGTGTTTTAAAAACTGAAACTGCACCACAACACTCTCTCCTCAACCCACCTCCACTCATGTGGCACCACAACCTCTTCCTAGCCTGAACCAACTCCCCACAACACCCCTCTGCCTTACACTGCAACAGAGGTGGTATTCTTCTGGTTCTGACCAGTTCTGGAGATCCGGTAGAGGAAATTTTGAGTTCAGAGAACAGTAAATACCACCTCCGCCTGGCCCCCCTCCCATCTATTCTTTGCCTCCTGAGTCCCAGCTGATCGGGAAGAAATGGGGATTTTGCAGTGTCCTTCCCTGCCACGCCCACCAAGCCATGCCCACAGAACCAGTAGTAAATTTTTTGAATCCCACCACTGCCCTGAAGTGCGCACAAGTCCTCTGCCCTGCTTGCAATTTGCCCAGGACTTACAACTTCCAGCTCCACTGACATTGCTTATTGGAAGCCAAGCAGAAAGTTGCAGTTATGTTAGGTCCTCAACAACCCATGATTTTTGCTTACCAATGGTAACAGGGAATGTGGAATTGAAAGCAGGCCATGTGATATCTCATTTTATCATCATTTAGCTGCATCACTTAGCAATGGCAGTTTAGTTTCCAATTACTCTTGTTAAGCGAGGACTACCTTAAATGTTGCACATCTAAGATGCCAGTGGCCAGCTCAATGCCAGTCGTGTCAGGGCACCTGTATAGGCCAAGTGCTAAGGCCACTTCCCTGAGATCCTTCCTCACTCTCATTATAATCTCCTTCCTTCCTTCCTTCCTTCCTTCCTTCCTTCCTTCCTTCCTTCCTTCCTTCCTTCCTTCTCCTTTCCTTATTTTTCCTTCCTTGCTTTCTTCCCATCTTGTCTTCCTTTTCTTCCTCTTTCCCTTTCTCCTCCCCTGTCCCTTTTTGCATGCTCAAATGCAAAAGGGGAAACATTTCTACTTTTGGTTTGTTTTGCTAGCCCTCTGCCAATGAAAATGGAGGTTGGGGGGGGGGGGGGCGCATGCTGGCAGAGGCACCGCAGGACATTCCTTTGCTGTTTCCAGGCTGACCCCCTGGGCTGGATCCGACCCACAGGCCTTGAGTTTGACACCCCTGTTTTGAAGGAATACCAATTCTCTATATTTGTGGAACTCTTCATGTTTATGGAAGTAAATCTCTAACCTAATAATATTCAGCAGCAAAACTCCCCAATTTGAAGAACCTGACACAACAATTGACAATGAAAAATACATTCCTGTCCTTCACTAGTCTAGAAGCAGCTTTCTTTCCCCAAATAAAAGAATATAAATAAATTCTGCCTTTTAAAATCCCTAGAAACTGATGAGTCTATCGGAAGGCATAAATAGCAGTGCCTGCAAGGTTTAAATTAGCTTAATTTCTTTAGTATATGCAGGCATGTCCTCCATGCTGTGCTTTATTAGACTTTTTCATGTCTTTTGATACCTATTTATATTTCCTTTCATTAGTGATTTCAAACATTCCATCTTGAAGGCTTCCTACTACTTTATTTCAGATTATAGGGAAGGAAAAAAAAGGAGAAACTGCTACTAACATTTAACAACACACTGTGCCGCTCAACAGTTACCGTTATTGTTTTTTAAGGGCCTTGGAAAGTGAAAAAAAAAAGTCGTTGTTTGCTTTGGCAAGCAATTACTGATCTTTCCTAACTAGCAAAAGGAGATGAAAGAGGAAGCCACATATATTTTCCTAATTCTGTAAACAAAATCCTTATTGTTTAGGCCTTGGGTACAATGGGCTTGCAATTTATTTAGCACAATTCTGTACCAATGTATAGTTTTGGTTTCCAGTTGCTCCAAAGAAGAGTTAATGTACTTTAATTAGTACATAAATGGGATTTGTCAAAAGCACATCTGACCAACTTCAACCTACACAAGAACATTGATTCCAGAAGCATCCCAAAAATGAACATTCTGTTTTTAGGAACTGTCTAACTCCATTCAACATCAGTGGCATTCCATTACTCAAATAATATTATTTCCAATCCAAACAACGTTTGCTCTCCCTCATCCAATATGTGTGGCAATTTATGAGTTTTATAGCTTCCAAAGCTAAGAATTAGTGGAAAATAAAGGCAGTGTTGTCTGTAATTCACAAACTGTTGATAATGAGATTCATTATACAAATGGCTTATTTCAGTGGTTTACATTGGTCCATGTGTGCCCATAAACACATCCTCTGAGGATTATCAGCCTGTGGAGTGGAAGTGAATCACCCCAAATTACTTAGATACACAAGACTCATAATGTGCCTGCCATATTGAAGCAGAACCCAAAGAAAATAAGAGATATAAGAAGGAATTATTCCTTCTTAACTAAAAAATTATTTATAAAGGGGGTGTGGTTCAAGTGGTTGATGCCTGAAGGGATGCTGGTATTCTGGGAGGGAGCAAGAGTTAGAATCAAAACAGTTGAAGAGGCGCATAATTTTCTTAAAAAACACTCCTCAATCCTGGATGACGATGAGATGGGAACGGGAGGGGCCACGGGTCCGCTTGCTGGTGGGGGGGAGGAGGAAGAGACTATAGCAAAGAGGCTCAGATCGCAAAAATAATTTGTTATATTTCTTTATGATGGTAATTCCTGTACGGATGTCAATATCAAAGTAACTGAATGTATAAAATAATATGAAAATTTATGATTTTAAAATGTATGTACCCCTTCCCTTTAATAATTTTTTTCTAATTGAATATGTATGAAGACTCGGAGGTGGTCATCAAACCCGTTGTGGATGCTCCAAATATTATCAACTACCTTACCTACCCCTTTCCTAATATAAATGGTTAAAACCAATAAAACTTTTTACAAACCAAGACTCATAATGTGCCTCATAAATCCAAGCCAGAAAGCTATGATAAGGGAACATCATGATCAATACTATCAAACACCACTGAAAAAACATATACGATTATTCGAGCCACATTTATTGATCAGGACATGCAAGTCTTCTTTCATCTCCAAAGCAGGACATACAGTAATCTAGGCTGGAGAGATCTAGGTAAAATGCTTTCCTCCAAAATTATAAATTATTCTAGCTCATAAAGATAGTTATGAATAAATGATAGGTGACTGTTAGTAAGGATTGGGCATTGGTATTTTATGCATGTTATAATTATTTACTGTTTTGGATGCCTTTACCTGTCATGGTTCAAAGCATCTATAGAAGACAATATACCTGCTGTTTTAATATTGACCTATATTGATTAGGGCATCTGAACATGAATATGTGTAGCACTGTCTAAAAGTGGGATTGCCAATTGGTTACAGTCAGACTAAGTGCATAAGGCCATCAAGTACACCAAATGCATAAAGCCATCAGGTACACAGACTAACTCTGTGAACATTGAGCATTGTGGGAAAGAAAAGGCATAAATACTACTTAGTTACAGGTATAATATGCCTCCAGTCCCCCACCTCTCCCCCTCTGTGTAAAATCACCTTTTTTCCTATCCAGTTTTCAGAAACAATTATGCATGCAAAGGCAGCATTTTATTTCATATAGGTGGGACACTGCGGTTTTTAATCTAGCTTTACAATTATTGTTTATTAACATATATTTAAAAAATAAAATAGGATGAATAAGTGTTGATATTTATTAAAACCAATGTAACATTCTAGTTTCAAAAATAAATATATTGTAAATGTTTTATACAGTCATTATTTTATTTATTATTACTATTATTACTATTATTACTGTTATTATTACTGTTATTATTACTGTTATTATTACTATTACTATTACTATTACTATTATTATTATTATTATTATTATTATTATTATTCTGTAGTTAATCTTTGGTGAGATTCACAGCCTTATTATTATTATTTTATTATTATTATTATTGACTCTTAAAGGGAAATTCATTTAGACCAGTCCGCAAACCATGCATGCTCATTGTGAAATATAGAATTAGTAGTCCAACACATCTACAAAATAACTAATTGGGGAAGTTAATATAGAGTACACTTTTCATTTTTATTGATCCTATTACTTTTTCAGAAAATGTAAGCAATTCAATATTTAAATGTGAAAAATCCCATGATTCACATCAAAAGAAAGTAACAATGAACATAAGTAGAAAAATACTAAGAAAATGCAACATATTTTGTTTGAATGAATATTTGTATGCACACGTTAGCTTTCAGTTTGTTATACATAATGTGTAATTTTAAAAATATAAAATACTGACATATGCACACAATATAAAAACTGTTTTGAGCTTAGCAACAAAATGCTAACAACTGATAATGAAATGTGTAAGTGTATTATTGGGAACAAAATATTTATTTCACAACCCACATAGAAATACATTTGCAATTACACAGATGGCTGTTTATGAGGTTTCATTCAAAACAATGTCTTCAGAATGTAAACCATACATTGTTAAGCAACAAATGTCCATTCATTCTTAAAAGACTTGATAAAGGAAGGAAGAGGAGATATGTTTACAACTGAAAATATTTTCCAGAAAACCATCTGTAGCAGAGCTGAGTCCCACATCCATTAATTGCTGACTCCAAGCCAATCACTTCTAAAAGTGAATACAGCATGCAAACAACAAACATCAATATGATGATGATGCATTGCTACTTATTCTCAGAAATGCCCATTTTCCATGGTTGCATAATTTCTCTTTTAAATAAAACATAACTAAGAAGAAGTCAGAAAAACAACAGCACAAAATTGTTTGGAATATAATGCAAATTACTATTTTATTCCATCCTTGTTTTGTTCTACCTTCAATTATATGGACTCAATCAATGTTACATTAATCAATGATGTTGATTAAAGGAAAGAGTAACATAAGATGCCCACTATGTAATTATTCTTCTAGCAAAGACAATTAAGTTCATTCTCATTATAACGTCAACATTACTTTTATACTTTACTTTTATACTTGTATTTTCACCTGAAAAGAGAAAAACAAAATATGACTAGTGTATAGCAATTCTCCTTGTTTCCCAATAAACATATTATCATGCTTATTATATTTCTATATTACTGGATTAAAAAACAACTTCAAGTATATAACATATAACAAAATGTGGATGATTCTTCTATGATTGCACAATAAAGTACTGATCCAGAGGCTTGAACAGGGCAGTTTTTGAAGTCTCAAACCCTTAAAAAGTTCTTGCCATAAAGATGACGTAAGACAGCATGTTACTATGACCATGAAAGAAATTATATTAATTAGAAAATCTGTCAACCATCTTTACTCATTCCGAGGTATCCCAGTTGTCCTGGATTTCAACTGAAGTTTCTGCTAAAACAGCCAAGCAGAAGTTGATTTGAAGTTGGCTATATCTGGAAAAAGATACTACGTAGAAAAAGCAGAATGAAACTTTTCACCACCCAACAGTAAAATGCCAACAAAAAAAATTGGACCCTGAAATTGGTATGTCAATAGGGGGGGGGGGGGGGGGGGGGGAGAGACAGGGGATGGAACGGGACACAGTGGAATTACAATAGCAAAAAAATAGTACATTAAAGATTACAAAAAAGACAATTGTGAGACCAACAGAAACAACAATATCCAAACTCAAGGCAGAATGGGGGCTTCCAACTTGTACTAGATTCCCTCTCAAGGTGGCTCACATTGAAGACTTTTACTTTATCCAACTTTTCATTCTGATGAACAAAAGTAGTAGGAAGTGAAAGAGAAATTATTGTTTAAAGAGGATTCAAATGCAGTTGCTTGTGTTTGTATTTATTTAAAATAGTTGTTTTAATATGCTGTCATGCCTACACCCTACTTTACTTGATCTTAGTATATTTTATATTACAAATCACTTTGGGGAAATCAGAGTTTTCAAAGGTGGCTAAGAAATCCATCATTTAAAAGGAAAAAGCTTTAGCCCTCAATCCTTGTCTTTCATGACTAGGTTCTCAAATGGCAAAACTGGCTGGGTTTGGGTGAATTTTGGAAAGAAGAGAGAAGAAAATTTAAATAACAACATAGAAAAGCTGGGTTTATCATTGGTATACATGTATTTTTTAAAACAGAAAACTTGAATCTATAGTGTGCAGGTGATGTTTCAATGCTCTTAAATATTAAGATTGAAAGAAGAGTCAGATTCAAAGGTCTAAATATAGATTGGAGTTTTCATTGGGCACATAGATAGTACCTGATATAAAAACTTAATATCCAAATACAACTTTTCCTGGGGTTGTGCCTCAACTGTGGAAAGTAGCAGTGTGAGCCCAAGAAAAAAAAACAACTGGTTTTAAGGTGGCTCCAATAGCTACACATGCACATTGTGTCTTCTGAATCCTAAATGTTTTAGTCTGAAACTCTGACAGTTCGCCTAGGTTGTATCCAGAGTAGTCTTTCTGTGAATGGGAATGCAGGAACAAGAGCCGTACTGAAGCAAAGAAGAATTTGATCAATTTTACTCTTACTCTGCAGCCTTTTGTACCACTTCTCATATTCTCTGGAGGACCACATATCCCTCCAGCATTGGAAGAAAATGGGATTGGCAAAGATTGTATTTTCCCATTTCCAGTAGGACAACCCATTTGGGAAGCCTGTTCATGAGGATTTACATCTGACCCCACTGTGATTCTGAAATAATTTGAGCGCACACATTCAGCACATATCATTTAGCTGCCAGAAGTAGGACTGTTATCACTGTTAACTATTCTCTTTCTAGCTAGGAAATTCACTCTTTAAAAAGTCAGCTTTAAATACCATAAACATGCACGCACAATGATATTAGTTTATCCAATATATTTTCCTGATTTTGTGTGTGTGTTAAAGCATGAAGGACACATGCAACTGTTCACAATATAGAGGCTCTTAAACACATTCAAAGGGCTTCCTGATCTTCACATTAGGAAACCTCATCAAACACATTCAGCAATAATAATGCACAACTGTGAGAGGTCAACTATTCCAAGAATAAAGAGGACTTGAAATTAAAAATTGCTTGGTGATAAAAAACAACAAGTTGTTATTCTAAAACATGAAGCAATTTTGACAGAGTTGGAAAGGGGCTACATTATGAAAAACACCTATTCCCAAGTTTCTTTTGTATGGCCCTGCATTTTAGTTATTGCTGATCTGATATTGTTGGGAATAATATTCCACATTTCATTGGAAAGGGAACCCCCATACACATTTTTTTTAGTTTATTTGAGGTAATTTCATTAAACTGTTGACCTCAATGGCTGCTACTACCACAATATCACAGCAAGATAATGTAACATAAAAACAATATTAGCTAGCAGAAAAAATTAAATGTAGCAACCGAAAGAAAATATCCAAATCCTTTGGACAGATAATCAGCCACAGCAACAAGCCTGGGGGAAAAAAATCAGTAAGCACTGCAGCATCCCTTACCTTTGAGGCAAAATGCTCCACATCCCATTGTACACTATCCAAGACATCATTTTAACAGCTAAGAAGTCCTCTTCTTAACCGCTCTCTCTTTTGCTGTCATAGCTGTATTATGCTTCCGAATCCATTTCTTGACAGAACACTCAATGCATATTGCACCTCTAAGCTCAATGCATTATAGAGTTGACTGACTGCCTATATAATTTAATATGATACCACAAGAGACTCGTACACCATCTGCAGAGCAAACAAAGTTTGCCAGTCTCATTTTGGCAAAATTTCATTCTGGAAAGCTGAACGTTTGACATACTGTGCAACATCGTTTATCCAACTAGCTTACAGAATTCTTCAGTCATTAAATTTTATTAGGATGAATATTATTATAGCAGCAGTGAAAGCTGGGAGTGCATATATTGAGAAACCAGGGAGCAGCGCAAGGTAAACTCCCCCCTCCTTTTTCCTTCAGTTCTCTTTTCACCACTTGATCAATATCTATCCTCATAATACAACTATCAAAATCATTCATTTCTTTTCTCCTGGATTGCCTGTTTTTTTTTCTCTTGTACCTCCTTTGTTTTTCTCCTCTCCATTTCCTATTCATGCCCTCACACAGAAGAAGTCACTCTATTTAATCATTTCAAACCAATCTGCAGGTCTTCACACTGACATCCAGGTAAATATAAGTCAACGGTATGCTATACATGACTGATTCATATGCTTTAGTCTAATGTGATGTTTCAAGCATCCCCAATGATTTAGATTACATATGTGTGGATTATGACTTGCTCAAAAAATTGATTGATATCTTAACCTGCAAAGACAATGAGTACTTTGATCGTAATGTAACTTTTGGGCTCTATCTTTAGATCCTGCTCCTAATTCTTTGTAGTTCTCAGTACATCACTCAAAGACAAACAATGGGCAAACCTGCAAAGTGGATGGGAAAACCGATAACACAATTTCCTGCTTTGTTTCCTTCTCTTTCTCTTCTCTTTTCAGAAACGGGCAACCTCTCTCTGAAAAGCATGTTTATGAAAAATCTGAGCAGTTTCAAGCATCTCTGAGATTTCCCCCTCTTTTCTGTATTTCTCTGTTTGTCACACATTACTCTCAACAATGGAGAGACCATGTGATAGCCTCAGCTTGGTCCCCTTTTTCCTTTTTCTATAATGGTGCCAAGGCGAAATGGTAATCTGTGACAGGCACTGGAGTTAAACGTTTGAGTATATTTGGGAAGGTTGGGGGATGAAGGTTGGGGAAGGAGCAGAGAGGATCTTCTGGAGCTTTCAGTGGCAATTAGCAGGAGGGATAATTGGCACCTCCAGTTGGTGAGGAAGAGTCCTATGGGAGATCATTCAAAATTAGAATAAAAAATGGGCCAAGAGCTGGAGAGGAAGCTAGAGCTGGAGCTGATTGGCTAGATCCAGAAATCAGCTCTGGTGGTAGCCATAGCAATGATACCAATGACCGGGGCATATGCTGGATTAGAGCCATCCATCAGCTGCTGGGTGCTGGCTTGCCAGGTGCTAGCATGGTGGTAGAGAACTTGTCTGGTGGTAGAAGCAGTACTTATTATTAGCTGCTCCCTGGGCTAATGGAGGCTATCCAGTATATCCAGCTCAGTGAGCTGGAGTGCTGGTAGAAAGCAGGGATAGGAGCAAGATCAGGCTACTGCATGAAAAAAGTCTTTTTCTATGTTCTGCCTTTTCCAATGTCTTGCTATATTTCATTTTCAGTTCATATTTTAAGGGACTACATATATAACAATAGTACAAGGGCTAAACTTCAGTTAAAATAGCAGAGCTCCATAAAGAGGGCTTTAAAAAAAAAGTCTGAACTCCTGAGCTACATCATAGCAAATCAATTATATAATCAGTTCCAAAGCTGAAACATCCAATCTCACCTAAAATTTCAGAGTAGAATTACATTTATGACGTTTGAAAAACATTTTGATTTCTTCTATCACATTTATTTACAAGATGTTCCTGTGATATCCCTGTCTCAAAAAAAAGTTCTCAGTCTTTCTTGAAGTCTGTTCTTTTCATTTCTTGTATTTTTTCTCCCATCCAATTAGCATCTTAATTAAAAACTGAAACTTTATCAATAAGGAATGAAAACTTTCTCAGATTGTTTTGGTCATCAGAAGTTCAGAAGTAACATAAAACTAATAGGTTAATTTGTGAAAATTGATAAATACAGTATCTGCCGTATAACACTTTTAGTAACATAACAAATAAATATAGAAATAGGACGGGAATGGTTGGTTAAAAGGTTTTGTTCCTTGAAGAGGAAATTGAATTAAGCCATATAATGCCAATTACTGTCATTACCAATTATATTATGCCTTCCTAGAAATAATGCAGATGCAAGATTCTAAAGTTACCTAGATGTTTGATGTTAATAGGATAAAATTATCTAGGCCATGAGAAAATCCAGATAGTGGTGGAAAGAAAATACATTTCCCCCCAACTTATGTATTTTCCAATTGAATAATTACATACTTCAGAGCACTAATTGCACAAGAAACAATTTGCCTCCAATGTATATATATATATATATATAGCAATATGCCGTTTTGGTTTTCTTATTATTATTATTTTGCAAATAAAGATTATTCTAAAGAAATCTGGCAAGTTTTCTGTTTTTGAAATTTATCACAACAAATCAAATTCAGTGTTGTATTATGATACCTTTAGCCATAAAATAGTGAAAATAAAAATTATTTTAGGGAGGATATAAAATATTTCCTTCCTTCCTTCCTTCCTTCCTTCCTTCCTCTCTCTCTCTCTCTAAACCCTAAATCTGTAAGTTGTCATATTTGAAATACTTTCAAATACTGTTCAAAATGTTTTGGAACCTGGGAAAGGTGCAGAAATGGGCAGTCATGATAAATCAATTCCTTAGGAAGATAGGGATTGACACTTAATTTAACAAGGTAAACTTCAGGCAGATTTGCAGAGACTGGATTGAAATGTTCATAATTTTGTCTAACTCTTAAGTATTTGAAAACATTCGGTGAAGTTATTTTCCTTGTGACAAACAAAAAGAAAGAATTTTTCAAATGAAAAATAATAAAATCATGTAATTTATTATCAGAAGATGTAGAAGGGACTACTCATTAAAACAGATTCTGCATGGATTTATTCAGATTATCAATGACATATCCTAACAGCTTTATGATATTTCCCAGAAATATTTCTTGGATCGTTGTTTGTCAACCAGATGCTGAACATGGGACCCTAGTCCTATTCAATTAAAACATTTCATGCATGTTTATTAATCCACACATTTATATTCTATACCTCAATTTTTATAAAATTTATTAGAATACAGGACTTTTATTCTTGGGTTATCTGAGTTGTATTATTGCAATAAATTGCATAGAGATGCTTCAGTAGATGAAAATTACCATCCAGCCCCAAATTAGAAAGGGCTGATTTGGTGTTTGAATATTATTGTGAAGTGTCTGTATCACTTCCCCCAAGAGTTCAAGACAGCTTACACAGCAATTCCTCGTCAAATTCTTCTCTACAACAGCCCTGTGAGATAGGCTGGGTCAACAAAGAATAACTGTCCTAAAGTCACCCAGTGAACTTCCATTGCTGAATATAATGGACTAAGAACCTGGGTCTCTACATTCCTAATCCAAAACCTACGTAGAATCACTTTGTTTGAGATGGGCAGCCATATAAATATGACAAATAAATAAATAAAATAGAAATAAGTAAATGGTTGTTATGCTAGTTCCCAGAACCTAATTTAGGGGCTGGTTTCCACAGTTATAGAAAGGGAATGTACAGTTTTTCTCTCATCAAGGACCACACCTGGCTTTGTGCAGCATGTTAAAGGAAAAACGCCCCACAAATAGGAGAGACTAAAACATGCCTGAGATTTGAGCGATCACTGCTTTTAAGTATCGGAAAGGATACCCTGGGCTCTGTATGTATTTATTAGTTTGTTTATTTATTTGATTTATATAATCACACAGATCCTGAAGATGAAACTCAAATAGTTTGGCTAATGAGAAGGAAGAACTCACTAGAGAAGAGCCTGATGCTGGGAAAGACTGAGGGCAAAAGAAGGGGACGACAGAGAATGAGCTGGCTGGCTGGATTCACGGATGCAGTAGGTGTAAGTTTAAAGGTACTCCAGAGGATGGTAGAGGACACGAAGGCCTGGAGGAAAGTTGATCATGGGGTTGCGATGGGTCGGATACGACTTTGCAACTAATAGCATCAACAATCACACATCTCAACAAATGACACCAGATGGCATCCGGGTGACATAAGACATAAAAATAATTTAACAAACATAATTAAATATATATTGCACTAAGTGAAAGGGTTAATATGGATGTTGATACAGTCAGGAAACTGGGCCCTTAACATGCTTGTGACCTCAGGCCCCTGCACACAACCAAATACCCTTCATCTTCTGTATCACTTAAAAAGACCTTCCTCAATTTAAGAGATGCCCATGGGGGCAAGTGCTAAAAAAGTCAAGGTGAGGACCACAACTTCATGATTGAAATCCTGCTCTTATTTTTGGATGTTACACCTGCAACCCAAGTTAAAAGGCTGGCTCTTTGTATACTTGAAAATGGCCCTCGTAAACCCTCTCCAAAGATTTCTACCCACCAGCTCTTGCCAGCAAATTTTAGGCAAAAATTTAGATCCTGCTACATTGCTGTCCTATGTGGCACAGTCTTTCCTACAAACCCCAGAATACCATTTTAATTAGATTCTTCATCACTTTTATTGCCACATCAAACCCTGTTTTAGTCATATAATTTACAAGCAATCTTATTTTAAATTCTGTATGCTGTATGAGTGGTTATAAAAAACAAACTAGAATATAAATGAGGTAGCGATAATGGGCAGAGATGAGTACTGGAATATATTTAAAATGCTGTTAACAGGCATGTCATCTTTCTCTTAATTTGTCATGGAAGAAGTATAATACATGATTTGTGGGTTTTTCAGCAAGTAACAAAGAGACAGCTTTTTATTAAAGCTATGAAATTTAAAAATATGATTTGTTTAATAATCTTACCCAGGAAATACACTTGAGTAGGATAGGGGACACCGTTGTTAGACCAACCCAACAAATGTTGGAAAGAAATTACAGAAAGAGACTTCAGACCTCATCTATTTCTATGACTGCTCACCCAAAATAGAACAGAGTATGATCAAATTTGGAGAAGCCACCAAAAGAAAGGTAAGATTTGGAAATGGGTTGAATCTGGTTATCCACCTGGGAGAGAATGTTGTTGTTGTTAGTTGTGAAATTGTGCCCGACCCATCACGACCCATTCCTCCAGGCCTTCCTTCCAGAAAATACAAAACCCTAGTTTTCTCTCTCGATATATTCACATAGGACAGCAATTTGGAAAGCTGGTGGCTCCTCTACTCTAAGTCTCCTTTCTCCTTGTTTATCACATGCTTATTACATATTACATATATGCACATACATATTACATACAAAGATATGGTCACTGCTGATAAAAAGATTGGAAATAATTCCAGAAACCATATTCTGTCTGTTTTTCCAATCTTGTTCTAAAATGGCATTTGCATCTTTCTAAGTTATTGGCAACTGCAAAACCTTCTATTTTTTCCCCTAAGGATTACTTGTTTCTCTTTTGCATACCTTCCTTGTTATGGGTCTACTTTGCTTATTTTTTTATTCTTCACAAATCAAGCGAAATCCCAATAATTCTGGGAGATTGCTAAAATGTCTATTTGTCCTGCTACCACCACTAGACCCTTTTATGGTTTAAAAGTTCCTTTGTTTTGTCTTTTGTTTCCTTTTGTTTCTGAGGCAATGTGACCAGGTAGAACATGCAAAAGATATAGAAACAGTAGAGTTTTTGTGTTGATATTTAAATGAACAAACAAATTACCAGTTAATTAAATGTTTGCAGCCTTTATTCCACATTCTTTTCTTTATTCAGACTGAATTTGTCATGGACAAGTATATAACTTTTTACAGAATCACAACATATTTATTGATCTCTGTTCCTAAAAAGTTTTGTGATTTATACAGAAATATTTGTTTATCGTTGTTGTCAGAGTCCTCGAAATCTAAAATGATGAATAGGAGGGGGAGGGAAAAACCATAAAATTAGAAAGGAAATTTTGCACCTTGCCTCTAACAACAGTCTTATAAAAATGTATCAATATTCTAAGTGGTATTAATAATTCAGCATGTTCAATGAACATTAAATTGGAGAAAAGCTTTGCCTTCATGTTTTGTATCTAACGTTTTCTCTGTGCACACATAAATATGTGGCTGCCATCTCAGCAATGAAAAAGAGTCAAATTTTTAGACTATGTGCATTAGCTCAAACCTTTAATCTTGGCAGCAATCTCAGGCTGGCTAGAACATACGTGCGAGTTATTCTTGATATAGGAAGATGCTCTCATCATAATTTCCATTATGTAAGTAGACTTTCACCAGGAGTTTTTGATAATTTCATTGTTGGTGTCTGTTTGCTCATGGTAGTAAGGTACAAGAGAATATAAACAGCACATGTCCAATTTCATGTTGTAGCCACATGAAATAGCTCCAAGCTGTTTGGAACTCTTGGATATAAAACAAAGAATAGTACAATACAAGCAGTATATAAGAATAGATAGATTTGGAACTCTGTCTTTATTTAGTGTATATACTTATGTAATTAGGTTATGCTATTCTTTGTTTTATACCCAGCTTTATCATCTATCATCTGTCTGTCTATCATCCATCCATCCATCCATCCACACACCTTCAATGGAATGCATTCTAACTTTATTTTAAAATGGATATATAGGTGTATATACACATATATACAGGTAGCCCTCAATGTACAACCACAATTGAGCCCAAAATTTATGTTGCTGTGAGGTGTTTGTTGGGCACATTTTGCCATATTTGACGACTTTTCTTGCCAAAATGGTTAAGTGAATCACTGCAGTTTTTATGTTAGTGACATGTTAAGTGAATCTGACTTCCCCATTGATTTTACTTGCTCAGAAGGTTGCAAAAGGTGATCACATGAATCACATAAATATAAGTCAATTGCCAAGAGCGTGAATTTTGATCATGTGATCATAGGGATGCTGCAATGGTCATAACTGTGAAATGGTCATAAATCACTTTTTTCAGTGCCATTGTAACTTTGAACGGTCACTAAATGAACTGATGTAAATTGAGGACTATCTGTACAGAGTTCGCAATTCTACATACTCCCAATAACTCAAGGTGAATTATGATCCATAAAGTATGTACGGTAATAAAATAAGGTGAAACGAAGATCACAATACTTAATTAAATGTAACTAACTAATAAATAAATATGTGGGCTTTTACAAAGAATAGGGTCCCCTAACTTTTAAGTTCTGATTACAAAAATCATACCCGAGTTTTGTCCTGGTACTGAAATGAAACGAATACTGATGCTAGCCAACTTCCTGAGAGAAACATTCCAAAATCAGGATGTTCCTCTCATAAGTAATTCACTTTTCTCCTTTGTCTCAGTTTTCAGACCGTAATATTTTCTTAGGTATAAACTGGAAGAAACATTTTTCCTCAAGCATCAAGGTTTCTTTGTATGGGCATCTCTGAGCAGGCAACCTTCTATATTAGAAGACTAGCTGTTGCTGTGTCCCAGTCTGGTTAAATGGCCAACAAATCTGTGTGTAGATCTATACCTGCACACACAAACACGTACACACAAGCACCATTTAACCCCCAACCTACCTACCTACTGTATTTCTCCTTGAATCTTATGGACAGAGTATTTTATGTCATAAAGGATGACATAATACCTGTGGCCCACTGCTCTCTCTGTATCCATCTACCTACCTTTTTTTCAATTTTTTACATTTCCGTTGTGTGTACCTGGCACAGGTGTGACATCTAAACAATCTATATATATATATATATCATTGATGCTGTATTTCAAAGGAACTTTGTGTGAAAATGTGGAAGCGATCGGTGCAGTACTTTCGGAGATTAGCGGTTTTGAACAAACTCTTGTTACATTTTTATTTATATAGATAAACATACAATCGAAATCGCCTATCTTCCACTATTCTTGGACAGTTGACCAAATTCTCAGATGCAATTTCCACCTCCTTTTGAGATTTAAATAGATAGAAAAGATCTTGCTAAATGCTTTTCTTCTTGGAAATTTCCTGGGAGAAGTGTGGCAGTGAGAAGGCCCAGTTCAGGATGGAATAAAATCATCTAAACGTTTCTGTCTGTAATGTAGCAACTAGGCAGGGGATACTGTGTGTGTATATGTTATTTATTCTGAATAATTCAAACCATAGCTCTGATATCTCTCATTTAAAAAGGAAAAAAAGGGCCAGATAGTATGTGAGGGCCAGAGATGATATTCAGCCAGTTTGGACCGGTTCATCTGAACCAGTAGTGGAAATCATGAGGGGCCCCGCGCACCTGCCCCAGCTTTATGCCGTCCTATTTAGGCACACATTGAGGCCCGGCGCATGCGTGGAAGGGGTGTGCACAGGGCAAACCGGTGGTAATAAAATGTGAAACCCACCGCTAGTGAGAGCCTTACAGGTTTAAATGTCATTACTAAAACCAGATATTACATGGTTTTCAGTTCCTAACCTTATTTCCTATGGCCTAGAAACAGGTAGTCAGGTGCAGGCAATCAAGAGACAGGATAGAATTCAAAAGCGCTCTGAGTTTACTCCATGCAACCTATACACAAGAATCTGATTTACTAATGATCAAGGAAAATTGATGACACATAAGAGTAAATGAACTTCATAGGGGAGGGGGGCTGGACTTTGGTTTCTTACAGGGACATAGAAACTCCAAACTGATGATGCATGCAAACCCAACCTCAGGCTCAGAAGGGTCATCTGTTATACAGATGGTCTTCCAGAGATGGCGATACAACACTTTAGTAACAATGGAAAAGAATATATACAGCCCAAGCTTGAACTATGGAATTCTTGGCAATCTCTGAGCTTGGTTATTAGTCTGGTAATAAAACATCTGCAAGCAAATAACCAAGCTCGGAGAGAACCAAGGACTCCGCTTTAGTAACATCAACCAGCATGCTGGAAGTTGTAGTTTAATACTAATAGGTGGTCCACCAGTTCCATCTCCTTGAATTTGGGAAGAACAGATCTGCTTTCATTTTCAGATCAAGCAACTTTTGTTATAATAGAGGGGAAAATAGTTCCAGAGTGTTTTCACAATACATGGAAAATATGTAAAATGCAAAGTGACTACCATTAAAAAAAAAAAAAATCCTCAAAACTCCCAGCTTCTTAAGTCATCACCCAATGAACATACAACTAGTATGTTAAAATAACCCTGACAGATGACCTAAAAAAATGTTTGCAAAATCCTGTCCCTCTCTAAGAGGGTACAGAAAACCCAACAGAAACCTGCAATGAGACAAAGAAATAGCTGAATGATAATGGAGGCAAACTAAGGCAGCCTGCATCTGAGAAGATTAAGGGTTTTGAACGGAAGGCAGCAAAAAGTCAAAAGAACAAGTTAAAATAGCTAATAGGAAGTAAATCAATGGTGAGGTAGCATTTCCCTCTTTAGGATGGGTAAAAAAAGAACAAGTCTGGAAATCACTGAATCAGAGTTGGTCTAGTTACAATCTAGTATGCAATGAAATAGCCAGGCCAGTGTGTTGAAAGTGAAATTATTTGGGAGTTGGTCTACATAATTAACAGATGGTTTGACTACTGTAAAAAAGGATGCTGCAGCAGTAAAATTATATTAAAAAGAGCATGTTGGTGTATAGATTTCCAACTACATTTGTTGACTTGATTCTAGTGTTTTTAGCTCCTGGATGACCTTCTAGGGATTAATCATTTTTAATATTATTATGCTTGCATTGTTTTACTCACAAAAAAGTCATTGTGTGCTACGTTAAATACAACACGTTAAATGATTATGATTAGGAAAAAAGAATAGCAAGATATGCAGTATTACAGATTAAAAAAATAAAAGATGCTCAAAGTACCCTAGGAACACAAAAACAACACGTGTCTGTGTGAAACTCTTTAAATGCACATTTTCCTGGGATTGTAGCAACCAGGCAACAGCAGGAAAAAGTGTGACTACATTAGGGGGTTAGAGGCAGGGGCCTCTAACACCACCATTCTGAAGCATATTTTTGCCCTTCTGAAGCACTTCCAAGCTGTGCTGTTTTCATTTATGCCATAAACTTTTTATTAGCTCAGCTTTAAAAAAGAAAACCAAGGCAAGAAATAAAACAAGTTAAATAGGAAAGATTTGGGCCTCTCTCAGACATTGCTATTGAGTTTTGATCTTGAGATCATTTCTTCTGAAACAATTTTCATTTAATCCTCTTATGATTCACATATATCCCATGCACCTTGATTTTTTATATGCAGGAGAAGGGCGGGGTATAAATTTGATAAAATTTGATAAATAGACTGGCTTACTTTTTTGAAATATCTACCTTGTTTGTAGATGAAGGTTTGGTTTCTGAATGGTGCTTCATGACTGGATAAATACAAACAATCTGCTTAGCCCTGTGGTGAGAGATTCTCTCATTCAGTTTCCATTTGCTTATGCTCCCTTGGGATTTTCACCCTCGGTGGCTCTCGCCTCTGAAAGAAGTTGATAAATTTGGCCGGAGCAACTCCCAAAGGGTTAGGCAAGTTTGAACAGCTGGGCGTTCGGAGGAGCACCTGCATGCAAATGCAGTCCAAAAGGAAACCCTCCAGCCAGAAGTAAATGACCTGACATTAACCATCAGTAAGTGGAAGGAAATGAAAGATATAAAGGAAAATGATAAGAAACAAAAGGACTTTACAGAAGAGAGTGCACAGCTTTTCATTTGTATTTCTCATGTATGCATTTACAAATTGCAGAATCGAGGTCTGATCCCATGGGGGGGGGAGGGGAGGGAGGAACAGTTTTATTCAGATAGATTTTTGAACTTATAGTGCTAATCCAGAGACCTATGACTAAAAATAAGCAACAGTCTGCCTAATTGGTTTGGCACAAGCTTAGCTTCTGATTGAAATCAAAGCTATATTAATAGCAGGTGTATGCTTTCTGTTACAGAGCACAAAAAGGGGGGGAAATCCTGAACCATACCCTTTCTTTTTAATTAGGAACTGTGCTTGAAGTCAATGCACTTGGCTTCTCAGCCTGCCTACTTTAAAAGGGGCAAGGGAGAAGGATAATTTATGTAAGGTTTATATGAATCATGTTCTACACACACACACACACACACACTGATGCATAAAGGAATGAAATGGGAAAGCGTAAGAGTGAAACAAATCACATCTGATTTATTTCAGACCTAACACTTAAGTTCAAGGCTCTAAAGCAAAGACTTAAATAGGCAATACTAGAGAATTCTCTTGCAGCAATGCCAACATTTCAGTATTCGCTCTTTATCTGTGGGGTCAAGTCTTTTCGGAAGGTTTGCTAAGTGTTACTCAGCCATCATTCCTGGTTATGTACATCTGTGGTCAATTTCCCATGCTTTTTCCCATAAAAGGTAAATTAGGCGCTGTACTTGCAACACGGTTATCTAAACAATATGAACAATGTTACAGTTAAAGACCATCTGGCTCATCTAGTACTGCTCTGAATGTTTAACTCCTTGGAGTAAAATGTGAACATTTTATAAGAGATGTTTTACTTGTTCCAATAGTTTCCAGGTGGCCAGAATGCATGGCTTACCAGGACCTTTTGTCCTTATTTCTCTTCTCTCTTCCTGTATTGTCCTATCAGCTGTTGGAAAACATTTCTTCAGTTCTTTTGGAAAATAATATCTTGGCTCCTTTTATAGGAAATGTACAGTATATTACTACAGCTTTATAATTAAGAGGAGTGAACATTTTTTAGGTAATTGAGTGAAAAAGAACCCAAATAAATAAATATTCTCTCTCTCTCTCTCTCTCTCTCTCTCTCTCTCACTCACACACACACACACACACACACACACACACGCACCAATTTTCCTCTATGGTATATCATTTCAAACTACCATCGAACTGTGGCCTGTTGTCACATCTAAATCTGCCTCAACACATTTTCCAAAACAATTAATATAATATAGGTCACTGAAGCCTTTGTTTCCAAAATGCATGAGCCCATCTGAAAAGAGGCATGTTACAGATCTTCTTTCTCATTTTGCAAGAAAAGAGTTAAATGTTATCTCCACAAATCATGCAGCTGCACAAACTCTGGCTGCCTGAACGAAAGAGGAGAATTTGACTCAAAAGACTCCTTTTCTCAACAACTTTGCTAAAGAAAATGAGAAAGCATACTTCAACAATTTCATAACTTCTCTTTTTCCTACCTCCCCCCCCAAATTAATTTTGTTTCAAGGGGGGAAGAAGGAAGGGTTAAATTTGATCTTATACATTTGGTCTGGGCATTAACTGGAACACAAAGGGAATTTTCACATTCATTGTGCTTGTTTAGCTTTAAGTCCCTATGGCTACATTAAAACACAAACGTGGCTATATCTGGTTTCCACATAAACATTCAGCTTAAACCATCTCTTTTTCCACCTACTGATTTTTGCAGTGTTAATGTTAGCCCTTGTCCTCTCCTTCCTTTTTACTAAATGATATTTATATTAATCCCCACACCTAGATGTTAATTGAAATTTATACAATTGTATGTGTGTGTGCGTGTATGTCACTTCCAAAATGGATAAACAATTTGCATTTGAATATATGTTTTACTATTATAAATAAGAATTGTAGTTGCATCAAAGCTTCACTTATTATTATTCATTTTCAAATTTGAATTGATTTAACATTTTAAATGTCATAATTAGGAACTTCTGAATTGAATGGAAAGTGTGAGGAGATTTACAGGTAGCCATCAACCTAAACAACCATTTGCTCAGTGACCGTTCAAAGTCACAACAGCATTGAAAAAATGACCATTGTAGTATTTCCATGGTCATGTGATCCAAATTTGAGCACTTGGCAACTAGCTATTTATAATGGTTTCAGTAATCTAGGGCAGGGGTCCCCAACGTTTTTTGGACCAGGGACCGGTTTCATTTTAAAGAAAATTCTGCGGACCGGCTGGCCTAGAGGAGGAGGGGAGGCAGGGGGAACAGGCAGCGCATGCGGGGGGGGGGAGTCGGCTCACTTGGCCGTCTAGGGCAGTGGTAAGCAAACTTATTAGTCAATAGAGCCAAATATCAACAGTACCACAACTGAAATTTCTTTTGAGAGCCAAAAGGTGTGGCCTGTTTTGTGGGAGTGGCTCAGTTGTCGTGTGACACCAGTGGGCGTGGCCAACTTGGAAAATGTGGTGAAAATCACTTAACAGTCTTGCTTAGCAACCAAAATTTTGGGCTCAATTGTGGTCATAAGTTCTTCCTTCCTTCCTTCCTTCCTTCCTTCCTTCCTTCCTTCCTTCCTTCCTTCCTTCCTTCCTTTCTTTCTTCCATTTCTGGCTGGTCTTTGGTCTTCTGAAGATGGTAAAAATGGATTTATGGGCACTCGGTATATATAAAGGCAGCCCATGACTCTTTGGGATGCTGGTTTGAATCCAGGAAATGACTCAGAGGATGTGATTCCTTTGAAATGACCACTGGGAGAAAAATAGATCTTTAACCTGGTTAACCAAACAGGTAGCTTGAGGTGGAATTTCAATTTCAATTTCAATTTATTAAATTTATAAAGGAAATAGGAAAATAGATTTCTTCCTTTCCTTTCCTTTCCTTCCTTCCATTGCCTCCCTTCTTTCCTTCCCTCCCTCCTACCCTCCATCCCTCTTTCTTTTTCTTTTTCTTTCCTTCCTTTCCTTCCTTCCTTCTTTCACCTCTCCCTTCCTCCTCCCTCCCCCTTCTTTCCTTCACTCCCTCCCACCCTCCATTTATCTTTCTTTTTCTTTTTCTTTCCTTCCTTTCCTTCCTTCCTTCTTTCACCTCTCCCTTCCTCCTCCCTCCCCTTCTTTCCTTCACTCCCTCCCACCCTCCATTTATCTTTCTTTTTCTATTTTTCTTTCTTTCTCTTTCTGTTTTTTGTCTCTCTCTCTCTCTGTCTCTCCTCCCTCCACCCATCTCTGTCACTGTGTGTCTGTGTGTGTGTCTGTTTCCCTCTCTCTCTATTTCTGTCTCTCTAAGTCTGCCTCTCTGTGTGTCTGCCATTCTCTCCCTCCCTCCCCCTGGGGAAGCAGCAGAGGGGTCGGCATGTCGGTTGCAGAGGTTATCCCGCAGCGGGCGGGCGAAGGACCCGAGCTGCGGCTATTCTTAAGTGCCGCCAAAGCCATCCGGGCGCTGCACGCCCAGCTTCCTTCCAGCTCCGTGTGCGCCGCTGAAGCCGTCCGGGCGCTTAAGATAGCCGCAGCTTGGGTCCTTCGGCCGCCCGCTGCGGGATAACCTTCCCAACCGACATGCCAGCCTCTCCAGAAAGCCCCGGAAAGTGCAGTGCGCCGCGGTGGCCATCGGAACGAGCTGGTGGAGGCGCGCTCGGCCATCCTCTGCCAGGGGGCTGCTCCCTCCTCCTTGCCGGCCTTGCGGCCCGGTTCCTATGAAGCTGCGGACCGGCACCGGTCCGCGGACCGGGGGTTGGGGACCCCTGATCTAGGGTCATGTGATCACTTTTTGCAAACTTCTGACAAGCAAAGCCAATGGAGAAGCCAGATTTACTTTACAATGTTACTAACTTAACAACTGCAGTGTGTCAGACCTGGAAGCCATGTTTTACATTGAGCCTTCAGGCCTGCCACATTTTCTATTGTGGGAAAATGGGAGGGGAGTTATATGGAGTATGGGAGAGGTATAGTCTAAATAACATTCCTTTCTCAGAGTCAAGGATATCTTGCCCTGCACCTATAGTGGCGTACCTGGAAGGTATCTCTCCTATTGGGACGGTGCCTGATTGGACCATGTGATGGGCATGTGAGTGCTGGGCAGGGACTTGAACTGTCATTTGGGTGGGAAAAACTTGTAAACTTTCAGATTCCAGTTTTCCCAGAAGTACCAATATGACATCTATATAAATAAAAATTGAAAATAGTTTGTGCAAAGCCACTAATCTCAGAAAGTACTGCACCGATCGGCACCAAATTTTCACACAATGTTCCCAAGAACGTCCGAAGCAATTATACGTACAGTTTTTGTGGCTGGCACACCTGTGCCATGTGCAAGAGGCACAAATGTAAAAGGTACGCACTTCTGAGGTTTTTACCTCCCTTAAGCTCCTCCCACCCGGCTGCTTCTTATGATGCGTCTCTCACATTTCCAACGGTTATTTCCTCAGCAACTGAATAAGCCTCCAATGTTCCCTCACACATGGCACACTCCCATGTGGCCCGTTTTTGGTCCTAGGAGGCTTCAGGCAGGACTACTAGGCCCAAAACAAGGCACGGGGCTGGCACACTCCCAGGTGGCTCATTTTTGGTCCCTGGAGGCTGCATGGACGCCTACTAGGCCCAAAACAAGATGCAGGGGGTGGCACACTCCCATGTGGCCCATTTTTGGTCCCAAGAGGCTGCATGGTAGGTAGGTAGAGGGATAGAGAGGGGAGGGAATACTGTAGGTAGGTAGGTAGGGGATAGAGAGAGAGAGGGAAAAATACAGTAGGTAGGTAGAGGGAGAGAGGAAGAAATACAGTAGGTAGGTAGGTTGGGGGTTAGACGGTGGTTGTGTGTACGTGTTTGTGTGTGCAGGTGTAGATCTACACACAGATTGGTTGGCCATTTAACCAGACTGGGCCACAGCAACGCATGGCTGGGTACGACTAGTCTATATAAATAAAAATGTAAAATAGTTTGTACGAACCCACTAATCTCAAAAACTACTGGACCGATTTACCTCAATTTTTCACACAATGTTCACAAGGACTTCGGATAATAGAATACCAACTCATTTTGTGCCTAGCACACGTGTATCGTGTGCAAAGTACACACATGTAAAATGTACCCACTGAAAAGGTTTTCACTTCCCTGTAGCCACGCCCATCTTAGAATGCTTTTCAACTGTCAGTGTTGGAAGTGTTCAACTGTCATATGGAGGCCTCTTAGGGCCAAAAAGGCACTGGGATAGCAAACTTCCAGGTGGCCCATAGAGAGGGGGGGGGGAGAAAAACTGCTCAAGACTGTTCTCTGAGGTAAAAACACGGAGGCAGGCAGCTGCTTTAAACTGTTTAATAAGACCTGAACCAAACTGTAACAAAGAACCACCCATCTGACAGCAAATACAGTTTAATAAAAGAAGGACTAGGGGAGACATGATAACAGCCTTCCAATATCTCAGGGGTTGCCCCAAAGAAGAGGGAGTCAAACTATTCTCCAAAGCACCTGAGGTCAGAACAAGAAGCAATGGGTGGAAACTAATCAAGGAGAGAAGCAACTTAGAACTGAGGAGAAATTTCCTAACAGTTAGAACAATTAACCAGTGGAACAGCTTGCCTCCAGAAGTTGTGAATGCCCCAGCACTGGAAGTCTTTAAGAAGATGTTGGATAGCCATTTGTCTGAAACGGTATAGGGTTTCCTGCCTAGGCAGTGGGTTGGACTAGATGACCTCCAAGGTCCCTTCCAACTCTGCTATTGTATTATTGTATTACAGTAGGTAGGTAGAGAGGGGAATAGAGAGAGAGGGAGAAATACAGTTTAATAAAAGAAGGACTAGGGGAGACATGATAGCAGCCCTTCCAATATCTCAGGGGCTGCCACAAAGAAGAGGGAGTCAAGCTATTCTCCAAAGCACCAGAGGGCAGAACAAGAAGCAATGGGTGGAAACTAATCAGGGAGAGAAGCAACTTAGAACTGAGGAGGAATTTCCTGGTAGTTAGAACAATTAACCAGTGGAACAGAAGTTGCCTCCAGAAGTTGTGAATGCCCCAACTGCAAGTCTTCAAGATGATGTTGGATAGCCATTTGTCTGAAATGGTATAGGGCAGTGATGGCTAACCTTTTTTGGCTCGTGTGCCAAAAGTAGGGGGAGTGCAGTGGCGATGTGCACAGGTGTGCCACATCCATAATGCTATGTGCATGACCCCTGCATTTGGTATGCTTTTAACGTCCTCCCCAGGCTCGAGGCTTTATAGGAAGGCTGTTTTCAACCCCCCCCCACCTCCAGAGGGCAAAAAATAGCCTCAAAAGAAGGCCTAAATCAGCTAGCCAGGGCACACATGGACACTGAAGCTGATAGGGCAATGCCTCGCATGCCCTAAGAAATGGTTCCGTGTGCCACCTGTGGCACCCGTGCCATAGGTTCACCATCATGGGTATAGGGCTTCCTGCCTAGGTAGGCAGTTGGACTAGATGACCTCCATGGTCCCTTCCAATTCTGCTTTTGTATTACGGTAGGTAGGTAGAGGGATAGAGAGAGAGAAATACTGTAGGTAGGTAGGTAGAGGGAGAAAGGAAGAAATATAGTAGGTAGGTGGATAGATAGGGAGAAATACAGTAGGTAGGTAGGTAGGTAGAGAAAGGAAGAAATATAGTAGGTAGGTAGGTGGGTAGGTGGATAGATAGGGAGAAATACAGTAGGTAGGTAGGTAGGTAGGTAGGTAGGTAGGTAGGGGGATAGATAGGGAGAAATACAGTAGGTAGGTAGGTAGAGGGATAGAGAGAGAGAAATACTGTAGGTAGGTAGGTAGAGGGAGAAAGGAAGAAATATAGTAGGTAGGTGGATAGATAGGGAGAAATACAGTAGGTAGGTAGGTAGGTAGAGAAAGGAAGAAATATAGTAGGTAGGTAGGTGGGTAGGTGGATAGATAGGGAGAAATACAGTAGGTAGGTAGGTAAGTAGGTAGGTAGGTAGGTAGAGGGATAGATAGAAAGGGAGAAATACAGTAGGTAGGTAGGTTGGGGGTTATATGGTGGTTGTGTGTATGTGTGCAGGTGTAGATCTACACACAGATTGGTTGGCCATTTAACCAGACTTGGCCACAGCAACGCGTGGCCGGGTATAGCTAGTTTCTAATAAAATGGAATTTTGAGGAAACTCAAGCTTCGGAGTCTTCTTTTGTTAGGGAGTGTTACTTGGAACCCTGTCACAGTGATTCACTGAACAACCATGGCAAGAAAGATTGTGAAATGGAGCAAAACTCACTTAGCTGCCTCGCTTAGAAACACAAATTTTAGGCTCAATTGTGATCATAAATCAAGGACTACCTGTACATTATAATTAGAATTTTAGATCATGTCACGTTTATTTGTCAAGAGTGAAATTAGTAAAATACCACTTGGAAAATGAAAAAAAACCTCTTCACACGTTCTTAGTTTATATGTAACCACCTATGATTCATCTAGAATTAAAGTCCTTACATTAAATTTCATTGAAATTAATTTGCATTTGTCATGACTAATATTGCACTGATTTTTATGTCAACTAAATATGATTTACACCACTGGGGAATAACCAATTGTATTCCAGTGTATACAAATCACATATGATTACTCAAATATTGTCAAGTCTACCAACTATATATTTCACTATTATATTCCTTTAATGGAGTTGTATGTAAAATAATTTTTTCTTGTCTTACCAGTTCTTGCCTTGTCAAGAATTTTCTGTTTCTGGAGATTTCTTAGACTTTTTCTCAGAAGAGATCACTCTTATTATACTATTTTTTCATTTTCTAAATGTATTTTTGTTTAACTTGAATACAATTGAATTCTACCTCTCTAGAAGCATCAAAATATAGATTTCTCTCTCCCATTCCTTGCAGTAGAGTCTGAATGAAAAATTGTCCTGCTCATCTTTCATGGTGAACCTAATGCTCAGTAATTCAATAACTTTTGCTTTTTTATTTCAAAAACTGCAAAACTTCTTCTGTTGTACTTGACATTAAATAAAATCTATTTCAGGCAGTTTGGCTTATTCCTTTCTAAAAGTATAATTTTGTGTTTTAAAATGGAAAAAAACATATTTTAAATTTAGTGTCAGTACAATGCTTTATTTTGTTTCCCCTTTCAAAGACTATTTGAGTCTCTATTTTGACATTCCGATTATTTAATGACATTTTTTAAAAAGACCCCAAGAGTATGAGTAAGATTATTGCCAAAAAGTATTGCAGCTGATTGGCTATCTCTGGAATTAGCATTCATTATTTAAGTTAAATGCATATTGTAAAACCTTGGATATTATATTGACTCATCCTCTTTTATTTTCAATTTCCGGTAAAGGAATCCATTAGTTTTTGGCATCAAAAGGGAAATGACTGTGTTTTTTCTTCTATTTCTTTTGTTAAACATATATAGAATTTCTATATATGTTTATTCCATAATCACCACTGAGTGCAGTAGGGTCCAATGAGGATAAGAATGCAGGCTAAATTTATATCTTGACTATTTCTGTAAGACTCTAATTTAAGATTTCTATTGTTCCATAAGCAAGGACATAGATTAACAATTCTTGGAACTATTCCTATATGTAATCATATGTCAAAGTAAAAATAAAGTGAATGTTCTATATTTTTAGTGATCAAAAAAGATAGATGAAAATGAAGTTATATATGCTCTTACCATTGAGAAATGGTAAGGTATGGATGGTACAAAAGAAGACATATTGACATTCAATTAAGAATTTGGTCTATATGCTTGCGATTTCCTTGGATCATTCTTTTCTTTGTAAATCAAAGTACTACATGCTTCTTCCTGTGTATATTTTTTGTCTCCTGGATGTTGTTCATCAGTCTTATTAGAAGTTCTAACATTTCTACTAGATTGCTTGATTTAGGGAAGAAATATAACAAAATGAATTGCCTTGAATTATGGAATGTTTTGCTTGGCATGGGACCGATATTGGTTTACTGAGTTCAGTAAAAATGGTATAAATGGAAGGAAAGCATGTATGAAATTAAATGAGATCCTTAGTGAATGGTTTGCCACTGAGGATTGAGTAAGAAAAAGTTATTTGATGCCACCTTAGTTTGTTGCATAATTATATAAGGAAAGTCCCAAAGGTGCTTTTTCAAAAGGCAACTGGACTTCCTTTGTTTTTACTTGGAGACGTTTTGCTTCTCGCTGGACTGAGAATGTGATTGTGCATTTTGATATGCAGATGATATTTTGTTGGCTAAAAACTCAAACGATTTGCAATAAATATAAATATGTGATATGAAAAACTAGGGATATGATGTGTATATTTAGATATGCAGATGATACCATGTTGTTGGCTAAAATGTGTGGATATGTCAGGAGAACCAAAAATAAGTAAAATGTGAGGAGTTAAATCAGAAATTAGAAGGTGAAGAATGGTGTATGATTTAAGAATGAGAATTGAGTAAATTAAGGATAAGAATTGAATAAAAAAGGGAGTGTAAGTACATTTGAGTGTTTTGTTCATCCAGAGAGAATGAACCCTGATCATACTACAACAAAATTATATGAAAAATAAACAGGTAGAGAGAATGAGGTAAACCAAGTCATGCATGACCAAGTGATACTATTTTTTGGGGGGGATAGGGAATGCTTTTATCAAAAGTATTATTTATAAAACAAAATATACTGATGGGAGGAAAAGATAGTCACAATTTAGTCTCCAACCCAAACACAGACAAGCTATATAGTTTCATTCCAACACAGATGTTTTTGTGGCATATTTTCCAAGGAACAAGCCAAAATATTGCTTTGGAATCAGTCCTTATAAACATGACATGTTTATAGACATGAACATTGAAGTATATCTTACATACTTCTAATTTTCTAGAGTGGTATTGAGACTTAAAAAGCAGATGTGGTTTTAAAAAAACAACAGCTGTTTTATTTAACAATAAAAATTCCCTACTTTGTGAATTTTCTGGTCTTTACAATATGGCATAATGGTACAAATAAGAACTTGCTTATCAGCTATGTTTCCATAGAGCAGCGACACCTACATGAACTAAGATTGATAATTTTCTCCTAGAATATTTCTTTATCCATGGGAATTATGGTTGAAGCATAAGTCCTGTAGTTATAGCCCACAGGATCAGAATCAAATGGATGAACCAAATTAATGTATATTTCTACACATAAATTACGTACCCAGATGGAAGTTTCTTCAGAGTGCCTATACTAGTTGTGGCTAGTAAATATAATAAATCCATGTAGTACTACAGATACCATAACCCTACAGGATCATAATTATGGAGTTATCTTATTATTGCAAATAAATCTTATGAGGGCATTTAGAACTTAAAACTACATAAATAGGTCCTATTACTCAGGTCCTTCTTATCCATAATAAACAGAGTGAAATAAAGATGGGGACAGATTTCAATTGGCTCTACCCAGGATGTCTAATTTTTATTATGAATCTATCAAACAAAATTTAAAAAAAGTGAAAAACAAATATAACCTGAGGCCAATTTATAATTCTTGAAAATATGTGTGTGGCGTAAACAATTAAAATTTTTCAGAATAAAAATTAGCTTGATTGTGCTGTAAGAAACTTTCCATTCTGTTGTATCAATATATGAAATAGTTTAAAATTTTAATTTCATATGTTCATCAGGAAACATAATGCTTGTATTATGTTACCTTCAAGCAACAATAATGTACTGTAGTGATTCAATATAAATTTAGATGCTGTGTCAGCATTAAGTCACTGGGATGTGCTGGTTAGAAAAGAGGCAGAGATCAACTCCAGCTTTTACTATGGGAGCCTACTGATTGACTTTATGTTTAATTTCCTGTGTAGGGTACCTGTTCTGGAAAAAAAAAAAAGGAGTACAGAATGCTATGTAGGTTATTCCAAACCACCGAACAATATAAATTTATTAAAGAAAGAAATATCAGTGGGTGGCTTATGCATGTTACTATCTTTATCCCAAGAACTCAAAACATGACAAAAAGTAATATTTAGATTAAGTAACTCAGCAGGTAATCTGCAGTTTGCTTTAGCTGGTA
This sequence comes from Rhabdophis nuchalis, assembly GCA_039707465.1. Lineage (NCBI taxonomy): Eukaryota > Metazoa > Chordata > Lepidosauria > Squamata > Natricidae > Rhabdophis > Rhabdophis nuchalis. The sequence goes on from CM077643.1 coordinate 120,956,538, forward strand.
TAACAGAACAAAATGAACAATCTTTTATACTACTAATACATTTCTACTACACATACATTTACTGAACAATAACATTAACTACAGACAACTTCAGTAGACCAGTGCCTAGCAATCAAAAGATTTATTCTTTTTATGAAACAAAATACAAGAATGTCAAGAATTATGTTTAAATTGCAACTGAAAATATATGGGTATGAAAGGAAAGCATTCCCCTGTTCTTTTTCCCATGACTCACAGACTCTGGTTATACCTACAGATTTTCACAATGCTTTAGATTTATGATTGGAGCAGAAGATTGAGGGTCTTTTATCTTTAGGTTAAATGAAGTTTAAATATAGTCTAGACGAGCGGTCCCCAACCTTTCAGGCACAAGGGCCGGTTCGGTGGAGAGAGGTTTTTCCACAGAGCAGAGGGGGCATGGTTTTGCATGCTGCCTGCATCCTGCGGATGGGGCTTTGCTTGTTTGCGCAGTCTAATTTCTGGCATGCCACGCCCCAGTGCCGATCCACGGACCAGGGGTTGGGGACCCATAATCTAGACTAGTCCAGTTTGCCACTGCCCTTGCTGGCCTGTGTTCTCGGAAGCTCAGTATATAGTCTAAGCATTTTTAAGGATAACAATGATCTTGTTGGAACATCTTTCCATCTGAGATTAGGTTAGCCCTGATCTTGGCCAAGGATCCCAAGGCCCTAAAAACCTGCTTTTGTGTCTGGGCCTAGAGAAGTGTGACTGATCCCGTCTCTTGGCTTCATTGACTTTTTTTTTTTATAAAGGTCAGCTGTCATGTACTTTTATATTATTTGTTTTTATCTATTTTATTTTAAACTGCTACATATGAGAGATGGACAGCTATTGAAATCAAATAAATAGAGACTTGTTTAATGTGACCAGAAGCCTATCTCCTGTTTTGATTCCTGCAAGAAGCTCCAAATTGTGCTAACTTGATTCTTCTATGCTGCAGCACAATGCAGGAGTAGTCGGTACTTAAAAGAATTTAGCCACATCATGCAGAGCAAATGTTTTCAGGTGTAGTAGTAAACACCACCATGTAATTTCATGTACAATTACCTATTCTTTCCCTGCTTTATAAGAAAAAAAATCAACAGAAATGAACAAAATCTTGAAAATCTTGGGCGTGTGTTCTCTCTGGAAATCTCTGGAATTCTCAAGTGAGAATGTGAAGATGTTAGGAAATCTTGGCCATTTAAAGATTGCTTTTAAAGGTCTGATAATGCCATTTCAGGTTTACATGCTTGTCATGGCATGTATAGGCTACACACTGACAATTTATGCAATACTAGAAATTAGGAAGACAAAGTTTTCAAACAATGGTCGTCTCCTTCCTTCTACATTTTGGACACTGAAAATCACAATGCTATAGTAAAATGCTGACAGTAACTCAGAATTCATAGTTACTTTGCTGGATCTACCCTCTATACCTATGATGGCAAACCTAAGGCACACATGCCACAGGTGGCACATGGAGCCATATCTGCTGGCACGTGAGCCATCAGCTCCAGCATGCCCGGTAATTTTCGGCCTTCCAGAGGCCCAGGGGAGGCCTTTTTTGCCTTCCCCAGGCTTCAGAAAAGCCTCTAGAGCCTGGGGTGGCTGAAAAACAGGTCCAACGGGCCAACCTCCCTGGTCTCCTGGAGACCCTCCAGAAGCCGGAAAAGATAATTTCCGAATTTCCGGTTGGCCCATTGGGCCTGTTTTTCACCCTCCCCAAGCTCTGAAGGCTTTCCTGAAACCTAGAGAGGGTGAAAATCCCCCCCTCATGCAGGGGGGGTCATGCGTGCATGTGTGTGGTTATGCCTGCATGTGCATGGAGTTGTGCATGCATCAGGGGTGGGTTTCTAGGGGATCGGCCAGGATCGCGCGAGCCCGATCGTAAAATTTAGAGATCCTGGCCGATCCCGTTGGATGATGGACCCGGAAGTTACTTCCGGAACACATGGCTCGCTCCGTCAAAACCTCCGTTTGAAGCTCTTTCTCTGTTGGGGCGGCTGGGGGGGGGGTTCGCGCAGGCTAGCGTGCCTGCCTTCCGCCGCCCCTAGCCTGCCAGGCTTCAAAACTAAAGGGCGGGGGCCGGGCTTTGAAGCTCTTTCGTTGTTAGCATGGCTAGGGGGGGGCAGCGGAAGGCATGCTAGATGCGCGAAGGCCTCCCCGCCCTCCCCAGCCGCGCCAACAGGGAAAGAGTTTCAAGGCCCGGCCTGGGCCCTTTAGTTTTGAAGCTGCCAGGGCCAAGCCGGCCCTTTCGCGCTTGGCCGGCAGCTTTAAGGGCCGGGCTGGGCCTTATGCAGAGGCTTGGGGGGGCTTCGCACAGCTATTCGCGGGCTGCGCGAAGCCATCCCGACCCCTGCAGCCACGCCGGCAGCTTTAAGGGCCAGGCTGGGCCTTTTGCGCTTGGCGCGAATGCAGAGGCTTGGGGGGGCTTCGCGCAGCTATTCGCGAGCTGCGCGAAGCCATCCCGACCCCCTGCAGCCACGCCGGCAGCTTTAAGGGCCGGGCTGGGCCTTATGCAGAGGCTTGGGGGGGCTTCGCGCAGCTATTCGCGGGCTGCGCGAAGCCATCCCGACCCCCTGCAGCCACGCCGGCAGCTTTAAGGGCCGGGCTGGGCCTTTCGCGCTTGGCGCGAATGCAGAGGCTTGGGGGGGCTTTGCGCAGCTATTCGCGAGCTGCGCGAAGCCATCCCGACCCCCTGCAGCCGCGCCGGCAGCTTTAAGGGCCAGGTTGGGCCTTTCACGCTTGGCGCGAATGCAGAGGCTTGGGGGGGCTTCGCGCCGAGCCGAGTCAAGCGCACCCGGCTGGAGCGCACGAGCCACCCGCGAGCGCCATGGCGAGCCGGAGCGGGGCGTGCTGCTGCTGTTGCTGCTGCTGTGCGGGCCGGAGGCGCGGGGGTCCTGGGGCGCCGACAAGCAGAACAGCCTCCGCAGGGCTGCCAACGGCGTCTACCAGGGCGCCAGCGGCCTCCTGGGTGAGGAGAACGTGCGCGCCCTGCAGAAGGTGAGCGGCGCCCGGAGGGTCCCGGGCAAAGGGGAGGGGGGGGAAGGGGAAGAGGAGAGGTCTGGGGAGGGAGGGGGGTCTGGCCTTGTGGGGGGGGAAGGGGTGCAGAAGGGGGTCCCCGACTTTGGCGTGGGCGGCCAGGAGGGAGATTGGGGAGGTCCGAGTGAGTAACTGTGGCCGGCGGGCAGGTAAGGAAAGTTGCTGCAGCAGCGCCCAACAATCCACTGGCCCGCTGGCCGCGGTTGCTCGCTCGCTCGCTCGCTTGCTCACCCATCGGACGCCAGGTTCCTTCGTCCGGTGGATGGGTGAGAGAGCGAGCCAGTAAATACAGCCAGTGGGCTGGCGGGCCGGTCAGGCTACTTCCAGGAGCTGAGGAGGTTTGTGGGGGGGGGGAGACAGACAGACAGAGAGAGGCACAGACACACAGAGAGACAGGGAAGGAGGGGGGAACCAGAGAGTGACAGACACACACAGAGAGACAGAGAGTGGGAGGGAGGGAGAGAAAGATAGACAGAGACACAGAATGAGTGATTTAAGTGCCTGAATGCGAGACAGACACACACACACACACACACACAGAGTGACAGATGAGCAAACAAAGGAGGGAGAGACAGAGAGAGAGAAAGAAAAAAAAGAAGGTGGGAGAGAGAGAAAGAGAGAGAGAGAGAAAGACAGACAGAGAGAAAGAGAAAAAAGAAAGAGAGACAAAGGAAAGAAAGAGAAAAAAGAGAGAAAGAGAGAAAGAAAAGAGACAGAAAGAGAGAAAGAGAAAGAAAGAGAAAGAGAGAGAGAAAGAAAGAAAGAGAGAGAAGGAGAGAGAAAGAGGGAAAGAAAGAGAAAGAGAGAGAAAGAGAAATAGGGAAAGAGAGGGGGGAAAGAGGGAAAGAAAGAGAAAGAAAAATAAAGAGAAAGAAAAAGAGAGAGAAAGAGAAAGAAAGAAAAAGAAAGTGGGAGAGAGAGAAAGAAAGACAGACAGTGAAAAAGAGAAAGAAAGAGACAAAGGAAAGAAAGAGAAAAAAAGAAAGAGAGGGAAAGAAAGAGAGACAGAAAGAGAGAGAGCGAAAGAGAGGGAGAGAGAAAGAGGGAAAGAAAGAAAAAGAAATAAAGAGAGAGAGAAAGAGGGAAAGAAAGAAAAAATGAGAGAGAAAGAAAGAGAGAAAGAGGGAAAGAGAAAGAAAGAGAGAAAGAAAGAAATAAAGAGAGAGAGAAAGAGAGACAGAGAAAGAAAGAAAGACAGAAGGAAAGAAAGAAAAAGAAAGAGAGAGAGAGAGAGAGAACTTATGACCACAATTAAGCCGAAAAGTTTGGTTGCTAACCAAGACCATTGTTAAGTGAGTTTCACATTTTCCAAATTGGCTACTCCCACCCGGTCACATGGCTGGCAAGCCACTCCCACCCGGTCACATGGCCGGCAAGCCACTCCCACCCGGTCACATGGCCGGCAAGCCACTCCCCCAAAGCAGGCCACACCCACAGAACCTGTTCGAAAATTTTTGAAACCCACCCCTGGCATGCATGTGCATGGGTCATGTGTGCATGCACGTGGAGTTGGGTGTGCATGTGTGTGGGGTCTTGCGTGCATATGCGCAGGTGGGCGGGGCACAATGCATTGTGGGTGGGGGCACGCGTTTACAAAAAGGTTCACCTGCTCTATATTCATGTCTGGGCATGAAATGATGGCACACTTGACAACTACTTCTGAAAAATATGGAAATAAAGAATAGAAAAGGAATAGATGCCACTTTCCTGGAAGTTCTTCTTTTCGCTATATTTCTCTTTACAATTGTAAGCTTCCATAATTGTCTCTTAAAATAGGAAAAGAATAATGTAAAATTGAAGGAAAGTCATTTGTTTTAGAAAGCAGATTAGAATGTTGAATCTTATGATACACCTCTCTATCCTTTTTAGGTTAGAAAAAGAACAAGCTAGGCTTTGAAAAGTGTTATATGATTCAAGAGAAAGAAAGAAATTGACAGCAGAGTGCTAGGCAGAAATAAAGCAATCGATAACCAATGGAAAACCAAAGTGAGAGAACTGAGGTAGTTAGGTGAGAGATGATCAATTATTACTATAGAATCAGAGAAGAAAAAGCATACTTCTCAAATTTTATGAAAGAAAAGAAGCAACATTATTTGGGCAAAGACTGGTAAGAATTAAACCCAAAGCAACGCTGTTGTTGATTTATGTCAGAAGACAAGACAAATAAATGAGGGAGGAAAAAAAGATTTTTAGATTTAGATTTAGATTTATTAAATTTTTAGACCGCCCTTCTCCCTTGCGGGACTCAGGGTGGTATATAGGCAATAATAAGAACAATAAGATAGAGCATAAAATACAATTAAAATACAATTAAAAATATATTAAATGGATTGGCCTGATCTAAATCCAGTTAAAAACCCTTACTAAAACCAATTTAAAAACTAAACCAATTTAAAAAACTACGCCAGGCCGGCCGCATGAAACAGATAGGTCTTTAAGGCCCGATGGAACTGGAGCAGGTCCGTGGTTGTCCGTAGGTCAGGGGGTAGGTCATTCCAGAGGGCAGGAGCTGCCACAGAGAAGGCTCTCCCCCTGGGGGTCGCCAGCTGGCATTGCCTAGCTGACGGCACCCTAAGGAGGCCCTCCCTGTGGGAGCGGACTGGTCGGTGGAAGGTGTTTGGTAGCAGGAGGCGGTCTTGCAGATAGCCAGGTCCCTTGCCATGGAGCACTTTGAAGATGGTTACTAATACCTTGAAGCGCACCCGGAAAGCCACAGGCAGCCAGTGAAGCTCGCGCAGGAGAGGTGTCACGCGGGAGCATCTAAACGCTCCCAGAATCCCCCGCGCGTCCGCATTCTGAACTAACTGAAGTCTCCGGGTGCACCTCAAGGGAAACCCCATGTAGAGAGTGTTGCAGTAGTCCAGATGAGAAATGACGAGGGCTTGAGTGACCGTGTGTAAAGCGTCACGATCCAGAAAGGGGCGCAACTGGCGTATCAGGCGAACCTGATAAAAAGCCCCCCTGGTCATTGCTGTCATATGGTCTTCTAGGGACAGCCGAGAGTCCAGGAGGACACCCAAGTTGCGAGCCCTCTCTGTAGGGGCCAATGACTCGCCCCCAATAGCCAGCGATGGCACCAGCTGGCTATATCGTGACGCCGGAAGCCACAGTCACTCGATCTTGGATGGGTTGAATTGGAGCCTGTTTCTCCCTATCTAGACTCGCACGGCCTCCAGACACCGGGACATCACTTCGACGGCATCGTTGGGGTGGCCCGGGGTAGAGATGTACAGCTGAGTATCATCAGCGTACTGATGGAACTCTACCCCGAAACCACGGATGATCTCACCCAACGGCTTCATATAGATGTTGAACAGGAGAGGTGAGAGGACCGACCCCTGTGGCACCCCACAAGTGAGGCACCTCGACGTCGACCTCCGCCCTCCTGCCAACACAAATTGCAACCGGTCGGAGAGGTAGGAGAACCACTGTAAAATGGTGCCCCCCAACCCCAACCCCTCCAGCCGGTGCAACGTGATACCATGGTCGATGGTATCAAAAGCCACTGAGAGATCTAACAGGACCAGGATAGAGGAGCAACTCCTATCCCAAGCCCTCCAGAGATCATCCACCAATGCGACCAATGCCGTCTCTGTGCTGTACCCAGGCCAGAAGCCGGACTGGCGCGAGTCCAGATAGACAGTTTCCTCCAGGTGCTGAGGGAGCTGCCGCGCCACCACACTCTCAACAACCTTCACAAGAAAACGAAGGTTGGAGACAGAACGGTAGTTGGCCAACACAGCCGGGTCCAGGGAGGGCTTCTTGAGGAGGGACCTCACGCCTCTTTCAAGGTGGCCAGCAGAAACCCCTCACTCAAAGAAGCGTTGACAATTCCCTGGAGCCAGCCTCGTGTCACCTCCCGGGAGGCCAGTACCAACCAGGAGGGACACGGGTCCAATAAACATGTGGTGGCATTCAGCCGCCCCAGCATCCTGTCCATGTCCTCAGGAGTCACAGGATTGAACTCTTCCCAGATGACAGACTCAAAACCTGCCTCCGTCAACCCATCTGAACTATACCAGTTGGAGGCCAACCTGTCCCGGATCTGATCGATTTTATCATGCAGATAACATCCAAATTCCTCCATACGATTTTGGGGGAAGTATATGCAAAGATTGGTCTTGGCAACTGTTTGATACAGTAGTGAATCATCTAGCAGAAATATCTGACAGCTAAGCGCATAATGAAAAGGTAATATATATGGGGGGAAACATCTGAGTTGCGTAAGATATGATACAAGAACAATGAGTAAATCACAAAAAGCAGCCTTATTAATTGTGTGTCATTAATGTTCTAGGGTTTTAGATCTTCAGTATTCCAGGAACAAAAACATGTTGTAAGTGATGGAAAAAGGATGGCGGGGGCGGGGGGAGTTGGAATTGCCAAGCTGTGAGCTGGTGCTATGGGGGCAATCTTCTGGATGAAGTATTGGTGGCCTCCAGTAAATGAAGACCTGGACAAGATTGTGCAATCAAATAACTCCTTCTGGTAGAAGAATATAAGAGAAGCAATGCTCCTAAACAGCTGTTTTGTGTTGCTTGCCATTCGGCTGGAGGTACGCACTGCTAAAGGTGCAGCTACAGAGTTGTGGTGATTCCCAACAAAATAACAGCAGAGGCAGTGTGTTCACTAGAGGTTGACTTCCCTCCTGAGAGACAATGCCAAAGCAATCCGAAGTTATCTGACCTTGACATTCCAGAGGAATGCAGACATCTCAAGTGATGGCACTCAGGGGCAACAAGAATGAGATTGAGATAATGGATGTATTAGAGAGCTGCTACTAGGTTTGTCACACTGGGCATTAACTAGCTTCTTTTCTGCAAGCTGTGACTGGACTTAGAAAGACAGGAAAAATACTGTGTGTTCCATCTATCAGCAGCTTGTCTCGCGAGTTTGGTCACCTGGGATATTCAAAAATCTGGATTGTGGAAGGAAACAGATTTTTTAGACAGAAGATTTCAGAGAATGGTGTTGAGGTTTAATAGCTGTTCTCCCTCTTGATTGGGGGAGGGGGGCAGAATTGATGATCCCTACGTGCTGTGGTTTTGGATTAAGTATCATTAAACAAAATGACTGCTCTTTAGAAGGCCAGATCCTGAAGAGCAAACTCAAATACTTTGGCCACCAAATGAGAAAGAAGGACTCACTGGAGGAGAGCCTAATGCTGGGAAAGATTGAGGGCAAAAGAAAAAGGGGACAACAGAGAAAGAGATGGCTGGATGGGGTCACTGAAGCAGTAGGCATGATATTAAATAGACTCCAGAGATGGTAGAGGATAGGAAGAGCTGGAGGAACGTTGTCCATGGGGTCACGATGGGTCAGACACGACTTTGCAACTAACAACAACCAAAATGAAGCTGTTGAATAAATACTAGATATACTGTACAATACTTAAGAAGGAGTTTGTACAGGTAATATAATTTAGTTATTACATGTATATGTGTGTTAGTAATTTCATCTTAATTTTTTTTAGAAAATTAGGAATTTGAAGGAACATACAACAAAATGCTAAATAACTCAAAACCAAAACAAGCTGATAAAACAACAATGCAATTACACTATAAATTGCCAAATCAAGCAACTGACAAGAACTTTCTCTTATTCATATCACAATCAAATATACTGTTTTTTCAGAAACCCCTAAATAATTATTAGCAACTGTGCCTCTCCACGACTATACATATTTAATCATTTTTAAAAAATGATTGCTGTTCATCCATTATTCTCACCAAAACTTACCTTGTGCGCTGTTTACTGGAGCCACCTGGTGCCCTAAGGAGCACCTGCAGCTTATAAAAGTTGAAATTAGAATTAGCTCATTCGTAGCAAAAGTGAATGAAATTTCTACACTTGGCAGATTCCACACCCATACTTTTAGGAATAGATTTCAGTGGGCAATTTACTAATGTACAAGATTTTGTTATATCTTTAGAAAAATCTTATTTCATGTACTTTTGGAGGTCAACTTCTTGGTTTTTACGATTGCATATTTCTTTACAGAATACTGAACAATGAAATTTTATTATTAAAAAGAGACAAATTAATTAACAGCTTTTAAAAATTTGGTATGGGAGAAAGTCCCTGTGAACAGACATTTAACAATTTATTTGCCATAGATTTGGCACTGTACTACCAAAATCTCCACCTCCTCGAAACTTGGAGAAAATTGCAACTAGTAGTTGTTTTAAATACAATAAGTTCTGAGAATAAGTCATAAGAACAGAACAATCCAAACACAATTATTCTACTGGTGTCAATTTGATAACTGAGAAATGTATATTAAGTCCATTCAGTCAATGCCTAATTCACTTATCATATATGAAAATCTAATGATGGAAATGAGTGATTTTGACTCCATTTTCTGCAAATTCACTTTTCAGATCTCAGTCTTGCAAGATAATATGTCTTGAGCATGTAGCAATTCAACAGAAATACATAGCAAGCAGCCACAAAACAACCAAGATCATCTTAAAGAATAACACTATTGAATAGATTCAGAGTTTTTATGGATTAGTCTATTTTGTCTAATGAATGTAGCATAAACAAGATAGTAAATCATACGAATGGACTAATTCAAGGGTGTCCATTATTCATAAACGTCCATTAGATGCTACAGCATATTATTTCAGCAACTTACATCATTTCCATAATGACATCATTACACTAATAATACCAATTATATCATTTGCATCAATTTGTATAATGATGTCTTTACCAAAAGATGCAAATCATCATTGAGGAAATTATTCCGTTGCATGCATGAATAATAATCCACTGTATCAAAGTTTCATTGTATGTTACATTAGGACTGTGCAAATTCTTTTAAGGAATTGCTTCAGAATGTACAGAAATATGTACAAAATAACTCTTTTCCATTGTTAAAACAGCTACATCTTAGGCTCACACAGTTTCTTGGGAAGCATGCAGTCACTTGATCTTTTATTGGTCCCACTCTTACCATTCACATAAAATAGAATTATATAGCAATTTCATATTTGCAACATATTCCCATTTTAATATCTGCCTCCAAACTAGACTGATAGGCAATTTCCAGAGTTGCAATAATTTTTTTTTCCAGTTCTGCAACAACTACGCTGGGATAGCAGAATTCCTTGCCAAATTACTACATAATATCCGGAAGTATTTCAGACTCTTCCCTCGAATTCTCATATTTAGACTTTGTTATATACGTATATTAAAATTCAACACAAAGATTACTTTTTTTTTTTGCAGTGAGTTATTTTCCCACAACTTGCTATACTCCAAAATGCTGCATTTCAAGGCCTGTAATTCCCTATTTGGATCTACAAAAAAATGAAATTTAAAGTACCTCAAGAGCACCAACTGGAAATATATTGCCTATTTACTACATGAATGATTTTATAACATTCCTTTTTGAAATATGATATTGCTCAGGAATCAAAATGTATCTATTAGCAATAGCACTTAGACTTATATGCCGCTTCACAGTGCTTTACAGCCATCTCTAAGCGGTTTTACAAAGTCAGCATATTGCCCCCAACAATCTGGACCCTCATTTTACCCACCTTGGAAGGCTGGAAGGTTGAGTCAACCTTGAGCCGGTGAGATTTGAACTGCCGACCTGCAACTAGCAGTCAGCTGAAGTAGCCTGCAGTACTGCACTTTAACCACTGTGCCACCTCGGCTCATTAGAATAGAGATTTCCTGTATTCTAAAAAGGAGGGGGGGATATAGATTCTCAGCATCTCAGTTGTCTTATAAGTATTGGCAGTTTTTAACCTAATTAAATCATTGACTTCATGTATTCTCTTCATTCAATGAGGTTTACCCTTAGTACAGCACAGCTTACCACTAATAAGCCTTTTTTTCTTTTTGACAAACCTAAAATGATTTTACCGTTTACTAGTTTCCTTGGCATTCAGCCATTTGGCTGTAAATAATATCACTTCCCAGAACATTCCCCCTAAACAAACCTTTGAAAAAAGGTTATATAAGTTTGTTTTAGATACAGCATGTGTTATGCCTTCCTTTTAATAGACATAGTTAGACACCATAGCACAGACTCAATGAAGTCATGGCAACAATTATAATCACTTAAATCCTCATATTTTCAATGGTATTGGAGGTACAAAGCTGGTCACTAAATTGTATTGTTCCAGGGGTGGGCTGCTATGGGTTTGCCCAGGTTCGGGAGAACCCGTAGCTAACATCATGGCTGGTTCGGAGAATCTCCAAATCCCACCCCTGGCTCACCCCACCTAGGACTCTCCATGCGGCCAGTTTTGGATGTGAGATAAGTGCAGGGCCCGTGCAAAGGGTCGGGGGAGGTGAGAAAATGGGCCTTCTGGAAGGCCTCCGGAGCCCGGGGAGGCAGTTTTCACCATCCCAGAGGCTCGAGGAAAGGTAAAAACACCCCCCTGCAGGGGATGCAGGAGGCCAACTAGCCATACCCACCCAGCAACCAGGCAGGGAACCCACTGCTGAATTTTTTGAAGCCCACCCCTGTATAGTTTTACCAAACTAAGCACAGATGGTGCTTAGTTAACAACCACAATTGGGACTGGCAATTCTGTCACAAAGCAAATAAATCACATGACCGGAATGGACTTATGATGTCATTTGATTATTAAATCAGGCATCACATGATCACAACTTTACTTTCATGTTCTCCATTAATTCTCCTAACACTAATCAGCTTGGCTAGACTTGCCTGAAAACTCTTGGTTACAATGGAATCTCTACTGCAGCCAGAAGAATATGAAACCTTTTCCTATTCTTCCAAATTTAGGTATCCTTGGAGCAGCATCTGCTGGCTGACAAATAGAATATTCAGAAAGCAACAGTTACTTTTTATTATAAATGTAAACTGTACCCTTGTCTTGTTTGATTCACACAAGATAATCAAGCTAAACAAAGGATATTAAACTTGCAGCTCCCTATCATATATATATATATAAATTTAAGAGATGCAATTAAACTGCAGAGATTGAGTTAAGTTTAGAACACATAAAGAAATAAGAGTGAACCACTACCACCCACAAGCACCCTAAAAAAAAAGAAAGCATTTTTTTAATCCACAGTCAGTGCAATGGATCGCCTGTGTAGGTGTAGAGAGTATACCGTATATTTCTCCTATTTAAAAAAGTAATAGAGATATAGTGTAGCACTTACCCTCGTAAGGGCCGCTGGAGTCCGGGTTCTCCTGGCCCTTTTTTGTGTGAGGCTGCCACTCCAACCTGGTCTCTCTCTGATGCACCTCTACTTGCCAAGGTCACGCGATGGAGTGGTGGTCAGCCTTCTCTCCGCAGGGAAGTCCCAGAAGGGATCTTATTCAGGTGACTCCTTGAAGCTTCTTCCTCTTTCTCTATCTTCACTCTCTATTGTACTGTCTGCTGGGCTCTTCTTCCCCCTCCTCTGCTCCTTTGTTGTTGAGTGTAAAGAGTGTAAATTGCTTAACAAGAGCATGGGGGTCAGGGGATGGATTAGGATTTCGTCTAGCAGTAAATACTGCCTCATCTGTGCTGTGGCCCAGAGCATCATATGTCAGTCTTCTAATGGGATGTATCACTCGTTTCAGTCTCTGTTCTTTGGGCCCACCTGGGACGAATGAGTCATCCCCTTGAGACTTCTGGCACCCAACTCCCTCGGGGGGTGGAAGCACATTTTCTGGTTCTGGCTGTTGTGAGGCATGTGAGAATATTGAGCCTTTCCCCAGAGGTCCCTCTGGTGCAGGAGTCTCTATATTTGGCGGCACTCTCTCCAATTCTGGCAGTTGCTTGGATTGTTCCTCAGTCTTCCACTCAGTTTCTCCAAAAACTTCTCCCTGTTCCTGAGATCGAGATACAAACTCAGGGGTATCTGGCCTGAGTTGCTTGGGTGCCATCTCAGTGCCCAATGAAGGTGTGGCTGTCACAATGTATTCGGGTGACCACAACCAATTCATACAGCCCTCTTCCTCATCACTGTCCTCGTCTTCTCTTTCTGTGGATGAAGTCAGCTGTGCTTGAGTCACTAGTCTCCTGCTTCTTGGGCAGGGTTCAGTCTCAAGTGGATCAGAAGGCCGAGCTGCTCGTGTTGCCTCATTTAGAGGTAATAGATGATTTCGGTGCCACACTTTCAGAGGCCCTAAACTCCCTTCTGGTCGAATCCGATATACTGGCAATCCAGGTAGCTTCTCAATGACAATAGATGGCTGGGAACTCCATCGGTCTGCCAGTTTATGTTTCCCAGGAATGCCCAGATTTCGCAACAATACCCGATCACCAGGTTGCAAATCTTGAATTCTCACCTTCAGGTCATAGTTTCTCTTGTTTCTTTGTTTTCGGCCTTCTGAAATAGCTTGAGCCTTCTCATATGCCAACTTCAGATTCCTCCTCAACCGGTCCACATAGTTACGGTATGAAGTGAGTGAGGTTTCATCCAAGGAGATGTTATATCTACCGGCAATCGAGCCTCCCTGCCAAACATTAGTCGGTATGGAGAGTACCCGGTAGCATCATTTTCTGTGCTGTTATATGCATGTACAACAGTAGAAATGTGTTGTGTCCAGTGCTGTTTCTTCTCTGCAGTAAGCTTCCCTAACATGTCAAGAAGAGTACGATTGAACCTCTCTGGCTGTGGGTCTCCTTGTGGGTGGTAGGGAGTAGTGTGTGATTTCTGAATGCCCAGTATACTCAGCAGTTGTTTGACAAGTTTGCTCTCAAAGTCTCTGCCTTGATCGGAATGTATGCGCTGAGGTAGCCCATAGTGTACAAAGAACTTTTCTACAAGTACCTTGGCTACTGTGGTAGCAAGCTGATCTTTTGTTGGAAAGGCCTGGGCATAGCGAGTGAAATGATCAGTCACAACCAATACATTCCCCTGTCCACTGGTGTCTGGCTCCAGACACAGGAAATCCATGCAAACTAGATCCATGGGTCCATTACTTTAGAAGTGACCCATTGATGCAGACCTGGGGGGTAGGGTCTTCCGCTGGATACAACGCAGGCAGGATCAACAGTAATCCTCTTTCCTCATACAAGGCCAGTAGAACCGATCTCTCATTAACTTAAAGGTCTTCTCGGGCCCTAGATGGCCATGCTCATCGTGTAGTAGTGCAATCAATACTGCTTCTCTATGTTTTTCTGGGAGTAACAACTGCCATTTTTCCTCAGGCCCATCCGAAGGGCCCTTTCGATAAACCACACCACCTCGGAGCTGTAATCGATCCCATTCTTTATGCAACAACCAAGCTTCTCTTGGGGAGTTAATTAACAGGACCTCTCTCTGACCACTTCTCAGAGCCCTTGCACACAGGCCACAAAGAGGGTCTTCTGTCTGATCCCTTTAGGCTCTCTCTGACCCTCTGCTTCTTTTGGGCATCTGATACATCCCACTCTTCCACTGCTTGTACTACCTGTTCCATCCAAGTTTCAAATTCTTCCTCCCCCTCTGGCACTGGCTGTATCCCTGAAAAGGTATGTAATTTCTTGTAATCAGCCCATGCACAGCAGTTGCCAGTCAGTATTTGATTTGGTGTCAGGCTCCTCATAGTCTGGATAGATCCTGCCCCTATGGTAACCAAGGTGTGTGTCTTCTCTTGAACACCCAATGCCTTTGCTGAAGACATGGCCTGTAGGGTTGGGTGTATCACCCTTGCACTAATGTCTTCGGTTAATTTCAGTAAGGCATTTGATAAAGTAGACCATAACCTACTATTAGATAAAGTAGAAAATTGTGGGTTAGACAGCACCACCACCAAATGGATTCGTAACTGGCTGACCAACCGCACTCAACGTGTAGTCCTCAATGGAACTGCATCTACATGGAAGGAAGTATGCAGTGGAGTCCCCCAAGGCTCTGTTTTAGGCCCAGTACTCTTTAACATCTTCATCAACGATTTGGATGAGGGGATAAATGGGGAACTCATCAAATTCGCAGACGACACCAAGCTGGCAGGAATAGCCAACACTCCAGAAGATAGGCTTAAGATACAGAAGGATCTAGACAAACTTGAACATTGGGCACTGTCTAATAAAATGAAATTCAATTGTGAAAAAAGTAAGGTCCTACATATAGGCAAGAAAAACCAAATGCACAAGTACAGTATAGGTGGTACCTTGCTCAATAGTAGCAACTGTGAGAGGGATCTCGGAATCCTAGTGGACAACCATTTAAATATGAGCCAGCAGTGTGCAGCAGCTGCCAAAAAAGCCAACACAGTTCTAGGCTGCATCAACAGAGGGATAGAATCTAGATCGCGTGAAGTGTTAATGCCACTGTATAGTGCCTTGGTAAGGCCACACTTGGAATACTGCATACAGTTTTGGTCGCCACGATGTAGAAAAGACGTGGAGACTCTGGAAAGAGTGCAAAGAAGAGCAACCAAGATGATTAGAGGACTGGAGACTAAGACATATGAAGAACGGCTGCAGGAACTGGGTATGTCTAGTTTGATGAAGAGAAGGACCAGGGGAGACATGATAGCAGTGTTCCGATATCTCAGAGGGTGCCACAAAGAAGAGGGAGTCAAACTTTTCTCCAAGACACCTGGGGGCAGGACAAGGAGCAATGGGTGGAAACTAACCAAGGAGAGAAGCAACTTAGAACTAAGGAGAAATTTCCTAACAGTAAGAACAATTAACCTCTGGAACAGCTTGCCTCCAGCAGTTGTGAATGCCCCAACCCTGGAAGTCTTTAAAAAGATGTTAGACAGCCATTTGTCTGAAATGGTATAAGATTCCTGCCCATGCAGGGGGTTGGACTAGAAGACCTACAAGGTCCCTTCCAACTCTGCTATTGTATTGTATTGTATTGTAATTGAAGGCTTTCAACCCCAAAGAACTCTGGGATCCTTTTCTTCCACTCCAATAGCACATAAGAGTGAGAAGAGTCATGGTCCACCTTTATATCTACAACACATATCCTCTGCTCTGGGACACGGGCCCTCACCACCTAGAGAATTTGTTGTTCTGACCAATCATCCCCAGGGATGTCAATTGCTAAACTTGTCTTTATCTCACAGTTCTGGTTTTCACACCACTTAGTGACAGCAGTGGAGTCCAATTTGCTCACTTGACTCATGTTTCTGAATGGGACCACCCGTTCTGTGGAAAAAAGCCAGAAAGAAATCCCGGACGAGCCCCCAAATGTAGCGCTTACCCTCGTAAGTGCTGCTGGAGTCCGGGTTCTCCTGGCCCTTGTTTTTGTGTGGCTGCCAGTCCAACCTGGTCCCTCTCTGATGCACCTCTACTTGCCAAGGTCACGCGATGGAGTGGTGGTCAGCCTCCTCTCCGCAGGCAAGTCCCAGAAGGGGTCTTATTCAGGTGACTCCTTGGAGCTTCTTCCTCTTTTTCTATCTTCACTCTCTATTGTACTGTCTGCTGGGCTCTTCTTCCCCCTCCTCTGCTCCTTTGTTGTTTCTTCTGCTCTCCCTCAGGTTTGCTTCACCAAAAGTCTCTTCTATAATATCCCCTCTTTCCCTTCAGGCTTGGTCTACAGAAACCTCTTGTACCCTATTCCCTTTTCCCCTCTTCAGGCTTGGCCTACAGAAGCCTCTGCCATACAACTTCTTCTTTCCCCTCAGGCCTGGCCCACAGAAATCTGTACCATACAACTCCCTCTTTCTCCTCAGGCCTGGCCTACTGAAGCCTCAGGTTGCCCCACAGATAGCCCACTATTTCCCTTTTCCCCTGCTACAATAGTATTATGTTTAAAGCTTTAGTACTTTATGTTTAAAGCTTACAAAGCTGAAAATTAGAGTTAGATCAGTCTTAAGTAGGTCTCTATTACAGCAATATAGACTTTATTTATTAAAAACACATTTTCAGTTTAGAAATCCCTATATCCATCATTCACTTTACAAATAACTCACAATGAATTTAAAATTATCACAATAACTTTACTTCTGGTTGGCAATGGTGATGTCCACCAGTTTAATGCACTAGCTTATGTTTGACGGCTTTATTGTCTTTTCAATACGTTTCTACCAGAAGTCCCTAGAGCAGGCCTCTCAAACTAGCAGCCCGCAGGCCAGATAGGTCACACACAGGCCACGACCCCAGCTCCACAAAGGCAAAAAAAAAGTCATGATACACCATGATCTGGCCCATGACATGATCAAGTTTGACACCCGTGTCTTATAGAATTCATTTTATTAAGTTTAATGTCTCATTGTTAATTGCTGCAAACTTGTATGCTGGATTTTACTTTAGTTGCTATATGGTGATTTTTACATTTTTGACACCAAGAATTTTTTTTTATAATCTTACATCAAATTTGTTCTTAACTTGGTTATTTTTTCAAAAAGAATCAGGCAGAAAAATGCTGGGTCTACTGCAATATCCAATCATGCTCCCAAATAATATCAATTATCAGTAAGTCATTCCCTTTTTTATGGTAGTATTTAAACTATGCCTCATTATTAAAAGACGAAATAGGTCGGACATCATTTTGGAGAGTTATTTTATCTATAAATATAGGAACAGAAACCTCTAAATTAATTGTTTGGGTTGATTTTAAAGTAAATACGTGTAGTTGTATTAGGTAGAGGTAGAGGTTCCCATAGCATATATGTACTACTCATTCCCAACTCTAGGGGGCAGTGCTCATCTCCATTTCAAAGCCAAAGAGCTAGCTCTCCAAAGACGTCTCTGTGGTCATGTGACAGGCATGACTAAATGCCGAAGGCACACGGAACGCTGTTACCTTCCTATCAAAGGTGGTTCCTATTTTTTCTACTTGCATTTTTACATGCTTTCAAACTACTAGGTTGGTAGAAGCTGGGACAAGTAACGGGAGCTCACTCGGTTATGTGGCACTAGGGATTCGAACCACCGAGCTGCTGACCTTTCTGATCGACTAGCTCAGCATCTTAGCCACTGAGCCACCATGTCCGTGGTTGTATATTGCATGCTTAATGGAAAAATACATTTTAAAAATGAACAATAAAATATGTAGAATGAAATCCAAAATAGTGTAACATAATCTTTTACGAGGGGCTTTGAGTAAATGTTGAATCCTAGCAATTGCCTGGACAAATTCCTGCAGTTTTCTTGGGAAGATTTCTTGCAATCTTTGCCATTGCTTTCTTCCTAGGTCCAAGAAAGAGTTGTTGGGCCACAGTCAGTCATCCAGTTGGCTTTGCACCTAAAGTGGAATTACGACTCCTGGTCTCCCAATCTTTAGTCTGATGCCTTAACTAGTTCACATAATTCTAAACTTACAATCATTCATTTAATGACTATTCAACATTACAACTGCACTGAAGTCATGTATAATTATTTCTCACACTTATGACCATTGCAGCATCCCCACAATCACGTGATCAAAATCTGAGCAGTTACCAAACGGCAGGTATTTATGAGGGTTGCAGTAAGGCTGGGATTGTCATTTGCAATATTACTACAGAACTTTTGATAAGCAAAGTCAATGGGAAAAGCCATATTTGTTTAACAATGGCATGATTCTCTTAACTGCAATGATTCACTTAACAACCATGGCAAAAAGATCACAAAATGGGGTGTGATTCACTTGTTTAGCAATGAAAAATTTGAGCCACTGTGGTGCAGTGGTTAGAATGTGGTACTGCAGGCTACTTCTGCTGACTGCAGGCTGCCAGCAATTTGGCAATTCGATTCCCACCAGCTCAAGGTTAACTCAGCCTTTCATCCTTCCAAGGTCAGTAAAATGAGGACCCAGATTGTTAGGGGAAATATGCTGATCACTTAGAGAGTGTTGTAAAACACTGTGAAGTGGTATATAAGTCTAAGTGCTAGTGCTATTGATAAACAGAAACTTAATACCCTTTATACATTTAATATAGATAATATTTATTGAATTACACAAATCAAAAATACTGGATGAGTGATCTATGAGTGATTTATTTGCCAACAATTTCAATCTAACATTCTCTTCTCTACTGAAATAGAAGCAACATTACATAAATCCAAATATGTATATTATTTATCCAAAGTATCTACTATTAAAAATATTCAGGGCAAATTTTATTAAAGACTTGGATTTAATAAATGAAGATTTTTATGTTTGGACTTGGCATTTATGACCGTGAATCAAAGGTTACTGGGAAACATAATTATATTTAAATAAGTTATTTGAAAAACACATATGGCCAGGATATTTATCAATCTGCACTTTGCTATATTCAGGAAATAATAGATACCACTTAACTTACAAAAGCAGGAAACTCTCCCAGGCTTGATGGCTATCCTGTGAAGCATATAGGACCGTGATAGCGAACCTATGGCACGGGTGCCACAGGTGGCACATGGAGCCATTTGTCAGGGCACACGAGGTGCTGCCCTGTCAGCTGGCCAGCGTACATACGCGCGCTGGCCAGCTGAATTCGTCCTTTTTTGAAGCCATTTTTTACTCTCCTCAGGCTCCAGAGGCTTTATAGATGCCTGGGGAGGGTGAAAAGAGCCTCTCTGCGCCCTCCCCCCGGGAGGCCCTCCGGAGGCTTCATGAGCTTCCCTGAAACCTCCAGAGCACTCAAAACGATGCTCCGACCAAACCGAAAATGACGTCCAATTTGCTTGGAACGTCGTTTTGAGTGGTCCGGAGGCTTCAGCGACCTTCAGGAGGCTTCCCTAAAGCCTCCGGACCACTCAAAATGATGTTCCGAGCAAATCGGACATCACTTCTGGTTTGGTCGGAACATCATTTTGAGTGCTCTGGAGGCTTCCCAGGCCCTCCAGAGACCCTCTGGAGGCTTCAGTGAAGGTCTGAAGCCTCCTGAAGGTCGCTGAAGCCTCGGGACCACTCAAAACGACACTCCAAGCAAATCGGACATCACTTCCAGTTTGGTCGGAGCATCGTTTTGAGTGCTCTAGAAGCTTAAGGGGAGCCTCCTGAAGATCGCTGAAGCCTCCGAAGGGCCTCCGGGGAGGGGGGGCGAGGGAGGCTGTTTTCGCCCTCCCCAGGCTCCTATAAAGCCTCTGGAGCCTGGGGGTGTGTGTGAAAAGAGCATGCATAAAATGGGGGGTCATGCCTGTAGTGCATGCATGCGCACTGCGGGGGTCGCACATTGCATTATGGGTGCAGCATGCCCCCGCACGACCCCCACCGCACTCCCCCCACTTATGGCACACAAGCCAAAAAAAGTTTGCCATCGCTGATATAGGACATACATTTTTTCTCTGCATACACTGAAGGTTTATAATGTTGCTTTCCAACATGAGACTGTTTTCAGTTTCTACTAATTATGCAAGCAATTATTCAATTTTCTTGATATACACTGATGCCAATATTTTGATAGCAATCCTGGCATGTAAACTATAGATAGCATTGCCTTAGATTATCCATCCTAGGTACCGTATTTTGATTGCATTTGGTTTCATTGGATGCAGATAATCTTTAACATTGCATAGTTTTGGAGCTGCTTTTGCCAAACATAAATTTCCTTTATTATTTTTATGAAAGTGGTATTCTAATTCCTTAGCAGGGAACAAATTATTTTCTTATCAAGGTTCTCATGAAATTGTCGCAAAGGCTTTTCTTCTTCTTATATTCAATTTGTCAAAAGACATTTTGGGCATAATGGAAGCAGCTGAACACTTTGTTGTTATTATATATTTGGAAGAATTTTGAACCGAAGTAAAATTTTGACCCCTTACTCACATCATCACTGCTATAGGGTGAGGCATGGACCGTTGTAACATTCCCACCAAAGTGGTATCTCTCTATCAACTTACATTTGCATGTTTTGGCAGATTGTCAGGAGCTGGGGCAGGAACAATTCACCCTATTGCACAGCACTTGGGTCTCGAACTCACGCTGTCAACTTTCCAACTGACAAGTTCAGGGTCTTTAACCACTGAACCATTGCTTCCCTCAAGAGGAAATTAGGTGATCTAAAACTGTGCAATGGCAAAATGTTGAATGAAAACAATTTTTGATTTCACAGTTTAGTCTAGGTCCAAATCTTCATATTACAATCATTATTGAAATATAATAATGGGACAATGAGGCTGAAAACACCTGTGGTCAACCCATAACGTGAGTGGGCAAGTAGAAGAAGAGGAAAGGAAGATGCAACAAGCAGACATAGAAACAGAACTGGAAGGCACCTCAAGAGATATTCCAGTCCAGTGATGGGATTCAAAAAAAATTACTACTGGTTCTGTGGGCGTGGCTTGGTGGGCATGGCAGGGGGAGGATACTGCAAAATCCCCATTCCCTCCCCACCCACTAACCTGTTTTCCAGCTCCGTTCTCCTGTTCAGGACAGAAGAAGAAAAGATCAGCTGGGAGACTGCGGGGGTGGGGCCAGCCTATTTGCCAGTTCTCTGAACTACTCAAAATTTCCACTACCAGTTCTCCAGAACCTGTCAGAACTGGCTGAATACCACCTCTGTTTTAATCCAAACCCATGCTCAAGGCAGGAACCTTACATCATTGCAGTCAAATGGTTAGCCAGTCTACTTTTGAAAACTTCAGTGATAGCGCACCCACAACCCTGGGACGCAAACTATTTCATTGAGTAAGTGTACTCACTGTCACAAAATTTTCCCTTTGCTTCTAGATTGGATATCTCTTTAACAAGCTTCCACCCATTACTTCTTGTCCTATCCTCAGGTAGTTTGGAATTTTGAATTCTGTTAATACTTGACTAGATTCCCGTGCATAGACATGAATAATAAATCAATATAATTGGAACTTAACATGGCGCCCTGGTCTTTCATGGCTGACAACAGCCAGTTTATTCAGATTCTGATTATCTGATATTATTTACAGATCAATTCTTTTGTAGATTACAATACCAGATTTGCCTGTTGGATAGGGCAAAATGCAGTATTTTTCAACATCAGCAGCAAAATAAGCAGTCGGGCCAAAAAAACATAGGAAATATTACAAAAGTTAGAGCCAGAGTAATTTTTCTTCTCCTATCTGAACCAAATAAGCCTACGATAAGAGTGGGCAAATTATTTCAATTGAAGTCATATCAATTGGGGATAGTGTCTGGGGCCATATACTACATCATAATTGTCCATATAATTTATAGGGTCAAAGTGTCTGTTTTTTCATCTGTTCCTACATCAATTTAAGCAATTTTGATCTTTGCTCTCCCTTGGTAAATGTATCACAGCTTTCTAAGACTGCCAGGCTCCAATTGTTAAGATCCTTTAAGGCAGGTTATTACAAGATGTGAATTTTTGATGTCTGCCAGTCAGATCCAGAAATGCTGAAGGAGAACAATGAACTATGGCTTTACTTACCCTGGCAAACCATAATATAACATAATGAAATACTACAAGAAGGGGAAAAGGATAGAGGAAAATTATTTTCTTCTACCATTATCTCAAAGACTTCCTTGCTAATGATTCTGATATCATAAAGGGATTTAAAGTACACTGTACCTCTAAGTATCCCAAATGATATCTGCAAATATCATGGTTTCATAGTATCCTCTTCATAAGAGAATTGAGAATGTGCTGATCATGTTATGAATGCATTAATAATTTTTTTCTGTAATCATCCTACTTACATAGCAACTCCATTAAAACTACCGTAATACCAGTATTTGCAGTTGTGTTCCACCCAATATCTGTTCGCTATATATATTTGTAAATGAGAAGAATACGTCATGAAACTAACAATGTGACTTGGTCACAAATGGCTGTATGAAAGTTAACGTTAGTAAGATATTTATGTTGCTGTGTTTTTAAGGTGTTTTATAATGTAGTGGAAGTGACTAATTAGCTTGAGTAATGAAAACATGGACTCTTCATTTATTTTTAAATATTTTATACATATTTTGTATAAAATACTTTGGCCACCTAATGAGAAGGAAGGATTCACTGGAGAAGAGCCTAATGCTGAGAAAGATTGAGGGCAAAAGAAGAATGGGATGACAAAGAATGAGGTGGTTGGATGGAGTCACCAAAGCAATAAACATGAACCTAAATAGACTCAAGAGGATGGTAGAGGATCAGAAGGCCTAGACTAGAGGAACGATGTCATGGGGTCATGATGGGTCAGACATGACTTTGCAATTAACAACAATACGTTACTTTTCATACGGCTTTGATTAAGATACTGTATAATCACGCTTAATGTAGTTATGTAAAACAAAGTAATAAAACTAGATTCAGAGTTATTAGAATATACTGTATATTGGATAGCAAAAAATGTATTTGCATGTACACAAAAATAATACAATAATGATATCAAATGAATCACTGTAGTGTAGAGAATCTGTAATAACTACTATACTGCTAAAGGAACCATTATGAAATTGGGAAGTAGATGCTTAGTTTAACAGTCTCTCACACTTTATAAATATGACTGGCTGATAATATGGATGGCCTTTGAATCGAATGCAATGTAGCATTTATTTTAAAACAATTTCAATAAACTGAATAGGAGTGTCTGTATACAACTACAGAATGTTTTTTTTTCATGGTCTTCAACTTCCATCTCTAAGATCCAAACAAATAAGGCAGTGTGAAGCTTAATTTAAAAAATATATATTACACCTCAGATGGGAATATTAAAATTTGAAAAATAAGAAAGGGTGGGAAATTCCAGCACCAGATCTTTTAGTTATTATGTCATTGCATTATCATAGAGCTGTGATGGTAAACCTATGGCATGCGTGCCACAGGTGGCACGAAGAGACATATTTGCTGGCATGCGAGCTATTAGCTCCAGCGCGCATGCATGTGCTGGCCAGCTGATGTCCAGCCTTCCAGAGGGCCAGGGAAGGCCATTTTTGCCCTGCCCAGGCTTTAGGAAAGTGCCCAGAGCCCAGGGAGGGCAAAAACCAGGCCCAACGGGCCAACTGGAAGTTTGGAAATGCCCAACACCAATTCAATGTGCCCTGTCCACTTGCATGCACACGACCCCCTGGGAAAACCTCCGAAGCCTGGGGAGGGGGGAAAACAGGCTCAACAGGAAGTTCAAAAACAAACCTCTGGCTGGCCCGTTGGTCCAGTTTTTCTCCAATTGGAAATTATATTTTCTGGCTTCTGGAGGGCCTCCAGGAGGCTGGGGAGGTTGGCCCGTTGGGCCCGTTTTTCATCCACTCCAGGCTCCAGAGGCTTTCCTGAAGCCTGGAGAGAGCGAAAACAGCCTCCTCCGTCCCTCCAGAAGACCGGAAATCAGCTGCATGGCACGCGCATGCATGCTCACATGCCAGCAAATATGGCTTCATGTGCCGCCTGTGGCACGCATGCCATAGGTTCGCCTTGACGGCCCTAGACTATAGTAAGTATTCCCCCGCAAGTGCTCATATTAGAGGCAATCTGCTGGTGATAGGTAACCTCGCTGTCAAAATCTTGTCATTGATTTACACCAAAGGTTTCTTAAGAAGTGGTTTGCTTCCAATATAATTTGAAAACCACTTCAACTGAAATGGATGGATTACAGCATGTATAATCAGTTACAGCAGTATGAGTGTTCCCTAGATCCCAGATCAGAAGCAAAAGAAAAATGGAACTAAAGGGTAATTTTCAGATTGGCGTTCTTTACAACATATTTATTTGCTCGCCACTCAGTTTGAAAACTTTACAGAAAGAATCATCTGAAATTCTCTAGATGTTGTTGGATTTCAATTCCTATCACCTTTGACCACTGTGTTCCCCGAATTAACTGAAGCCAAAAGCTATTTTACACTAGCTGCCATTAACATTCATGGATACGATACTAAGAGGTAAAGCGATTTGCAACCCTCCAAATGTTGGATTGTCCCTTCTATGAACCTGCTTCAAAATCAAAAATGATGTGACTTTCACTGAGGACATGGTGAGAGCTAGAAGTCTTTGAAGGGGCTGGGGCAGAATTACAGCCAAAATCAATGGCCAGTGGATGGAGACAGCTGCATTCAAGAGTAGACTGTAGGAACAGAATTTTTTGCAGTTGGCTATGAGTGGGGCAGCTAGGAGTGAAGAGATTCCATCTATGCCCACTGTCATCTCTTTGCGTGTGTATGATATCATAGGAAAGGAAAATACTATTGGACAAAACTGAAAATTGATATATTAGATATACAAATGAAACAAGCTGATGTTTTAATAACTAAAAAAGAGCCATTCAAATAATCTGATAATGGATAAGTAATAAGTGATTGTTAAGTTATAAATAATAAGAGTGACTTAGATCATTTTCCTTTATTGTATTTACAAAGGAGACTTGTTAAGTTTTGAAAGACTCAGTGAGGGGGGGAAAAGACACCACGTTCTAGGGCATTATTTGAAGAAAATAAAGATCAAGTTAGTTAAAAGTAAAAAGAAGGAATATAAAGTTGTTTTATTTGATCAAGATTAAAAAAGATGTTATTTCTGGCAATCTTTAATGGACTTTGCTGACCAAGATTTAAGGATCTGACTTTAGACAAAGAGATGTGACATGGGATGAAGAGATTGTCTTAGTTTACAAGAGTGGTAGGTTGTTAAAATTGTTTATACTTATTGTGAAACAGGGGAAAGTAACTTCTTTATACCTTCTTTTCTCTCTTTGGTATATTTTTTCTTGTTTCTTCTTCTATGTGCATGTGTATTCTTTTCTATGCTTATTATTTGTATTAGTTTTGATTTGTATATCCTTAATAAAATTATTTTGAAAAATTAACCAAAGATGATATAACTGAAACAGCTTTACTTGGAAATTTCTATAGACTTTCATCTCTATCTCTATGTTCTGGAAGACAGAGGAACTGTGAAATTAGCCTTTCTTCCTGATCCACAGTGGGTCATGGGTTATACTGGATACTTACATCAGAATTACTAAGATTTTGCATTCAGGCAGCATACTGGGCACACCACTGATCTGGTTTATTATATCTTATGAATATAACTGATAAGAGCCAGGAAGGCAAAATAAGTTGTCAGAGGATTTTAATAAAACTTTGATTTTAATAGTTAATGTTAGTACAGTACAAATGTTGATGAGGAATGCTACAATACTATGGACTGATCTGAAGACACAGATCAAATACCTGAGCATCACAGAACTTTGTAGAGGCAATTCACTAAGATAACTTTGAACATACTATGGTTCAAGGCCCAACAAGCCACTGCATGCTGTACAAATCCAGACACTGGCTTGTACATCATGGTTTATGCCTTCATAATGTGAATTCTCTTAACTGTAGTTTATTCAATAACCCATATTCAAAACCCATGTAGTTTACTAATGAGATTGTGTGACTTGCAAACCTAAAAACCTGGGCTGAGGGTTTCAATTTTAAACACAGATCCTCATGCAATAGGCCCTTTTCTCCCCCACTCCTCAAGTTATGGGGCACTCTCAATAAAAGTTATTTGTCCCACATAACAATCTTGATCCAGATGATGCCTTGCCCCAAATCTCTTCTCCTCTTCCCTCAGCTTCTGACTGGAGTTTTGCCAACCCAAAGAAATAAGGAACCACGAGCAGAAAAGACACAAAGCCTTTTGACTTGGCAGGGCCCAGCTGGCTGCGGGGCGGTGGAGAGGCGCACTGCTGCCAGCCAACCTCCCCACCCACGCACCCATCCCGGCCGCTGGGCACACACTTTCGAGCCCCGCATTCCCATTGCGAGAAGTAAGCCCTTTCCGGTAGGCAGTGGGCGGTGACGTCTCTCTCAGGCCCTTTCCACTATAAGGTCCGCGAGTTCCCAGGCGGTCGAAAACAATGAGCCAAGCGGAACCTTGCCAGCCAGCCAGCTAAGCGAGTCAGCCAGCCAGCCGTAACCTGGCCGCCACTCTCAGGGCTTTATGCCAGAGGAGAACTTCGCACGTTACGGACGGCCAACTTCTCGGTGAAAGAAAGCAAAAGGAGTTGCCGGAAGAGCTCCGCGTCAACTACTCCCCAGCAGCGCTTCAGGGGACAACATTTTTTCAGCATGACGCGCGCCACAGCGGCGCACCCAGCCCGCCGGCCCCGCCAAGGCGCCTCTCCCAAGCCCCGCGGGCTCCGGGTTGGAGGGCAGCGCGGGCCACCTTTGCGTCCTCTCCCCCCTCCCTCCCCCCCCCCCCGCGTCCTCTCTGTCGCCCCTCCCCTCGCCCCGTTAAAGGCACCGCGCGCGCGCTTGCGGAGCTCCGGTTACCTTCTTTGGCTTTTTTCCTCCTGGCCAGGGTACCTCCGAGCTTTCCGAGGAAGGAGTCGTCTTTCTTCCGGGAAGGGGGCGACTTGGGGGTCGGAGACTTGGGGGAAGAAGGCGATTTCTGAGGAGAGGTTGCCATGGCGGTGGCTCCTACCAAAGGGCGGCCGAAAGCGGAGAGGCTTCGCTAGGCTCAGTCACCAGCGGGCTCGTCCCTATTCCCAACGGAAGCGGAATTATTCCAAGCATCTGAGGCTGCCCTGGGTCTGCGCCTTCCCTCCCTCCCTCCCTCGGTCCTCCTTCCCTCCCTCCCGCGCACACCCAGAGAAGGAGGTTTTTTTTTTCTCCTTTTCTCTCTCTCTCCCCCTGGCAAACACGCGCAGAGCCCGATCGGCTCCGTTGGAGAGCTGCCGCTGCTCGCTCCCGCTCCCCCTTCCTCCGTCCGCAACGCCCAGAGATTGAGAGCGTTTGCAGAGTTTGGCTCCCTTGCATCTTCGGGACTTAAAAGATGCTGCGGCCTGGATCCTAAAATGTACAGGGGAAGGGTCCCGGCGTCCCACTGCCTACCTACGGCCGCTTGACAGGCAACTCGGTGGAGTTGAACTCGCTGGAGTTGAATCTAGTTTTCAACTCTTAACGCCTAGCTTTTAGTTTCACTTGCAAAGGGCCCGCTTGGGGAAGATGCGGCGTGTCTTCGTTCTGAATAAAGTGAACGCGAGTCTTTAGTTGCACTTACAAGGGGCGACCGCGCAACTTAGCAAGCTTCAGCCCTTTCACACCCCCTGGGCTGATTTATTGACCGTACCTGCATCACTGGCCGGGACAATTTCAAAAAGTAGCGTAGTCGGTGCTCCCGGAAAACATTTCCCGCGACGTCATTTCCTAGCCCAGTTTCGGTTAGACAGACCGCGTCTGTACTCTTTGATCAATATCAAAACTATGTCTTTGTCCTCCTCGATAAACTATACTATATCGTCTCTTTTCACTCCGCGGCTCATTTGAATTCTCCTTCCCGGGGCTGAATCGGGCGAGGATACAGATGCACCGCCGGATCTTCAGGATCGCATGCAGCCGAGTTCAGAATTCAAATATAACGTTAGAGGAGGTGTTGAAATGGGGGTGGAAAATGATGTTTAATGTAGCTTCTTTGATTCTGAAGGCTAAGCGAGCTAGCGAAGAAGTAACGGAATGCAAAGTTGAATAAAAGTGGGAGTTACTCTTCCTGCTTGTAGGTAGGAGGATCTGCTTCACGTGGCACAAGTCTGTATTTCTGTGCTGCCAGCTGATATTAAGCAACTGGGCCGTCTCCAAGATGTTGGTAGGTGGGAGAAATCAGCCCAACAAAACGTTGAATGTTATTCAACATTTACATGACACCATTGGAAAAGGTCATAAATGGGTCAAGTATTGGTATGTTGATATTACAGCCCAATACAATACAATACCATAGCAGAGCTGGAAGGGGCCTTGGAGGTCTTCTAGTCCAACCCCCTGCCTAGGCAGGAAACCCCATACCGTTTCAGACAAATGGCTATCCCAACATCTTTTTAAAGACTTCCAGTGTTGGGGCATTCATTCCAGCTTTAGATTACAGGCCCTGGCTGAAGAAGTACCATGGACATCCTTTCCTGGTATCTGAAGGTCTGAATGAGGAGAATCAGGGTTTAGGCTTGAATCTAGCAAGATCAAATCACTTTGGTTTCAATAACATGCTCTTCATCATGAGTTACTTGAAGGAATGACACTTTCCCAGATCTAACTCATGGTTGCTCCTTGGACAGTTAGCTCCTGCTCAGTGAACAACTGTGGCCATGAGGGCCTTTTATTTAAGGTTCACTTTAGGTACCCAAAAGCAAATCTTTATAGCAAACTCTTCCTTGCAGACATGAGGCAGTGAAAGGCAATTGATTGTGTCCAAAGTTATTAAAACTAAGTAAGGATAAATATTATCAATTAATTAGAACTAAAATCATCATTTTTAGACTTTACTGATTAAGAACGGCCGGGTGTCCTAGTGATGAAAACACCTGCCTCCCACTTGGAAGGTTAAGAGTTCAATCTTAGGTAGCTGCAGATGGCTTTCTCCTGGGGCTTAAAGAAAAAAAATATCTGCTGTGAACTCTTGTGTGACATCAGGAAGGGCATCAGGCCAGTAAAGGCTCAGCTCCATGCAGTCCCCCCCCCCCAACTCTACACCGAATTAATGGATTACAGGGTCATAAAACGAAATTATTGCCTTCAAAGGAAGATAATTGATGCTAGGAACTTTGTGGCTTACCACAGGGGTCCCCAACCTTTTTTGCACCAGGGTCCGGTTTCATTTTAAAGAAAACTCTGCGGACCGGCTGAGTGGCTCAGCAGTCATATGACTGGGTGGGCGTGGCCAATTTGGAAAATGTGAAACTCACTTAACAATGGTCTTGGTTAGCAACCAAACTTTTGGGCTCAATTATGGTCATAAGTTCTCTCTCTCTCTTTCTTTTTCTTTCTTTCCTTCTGTCTTTCTTTCTCTCTTTCTCTTTCTTTCTCTGTCTCTTTCTTTCCTTCCCTCTTTCTTTCTCTTTCTCTCTCTTTATTTATTTCTCTTTCTCTTTTTCTTTCTCTCTTTCTTTCCCTCTTTCTCTCTCTTTCTCTCATTTTTTCTTTCTTTCCCTCTTTCTCTATTTCTTTCTCTTTCTTTCCCTCTTTCTCTCTTCCTCCCTCTTTCTTTCTTTCTCTCTCTTTCTCTTTCTGTCTCTTTTTCTTTCTTTCCCTCTCTTTCTCTCTTTCTTTTATTCTCTCTTTCCTTTGTCTCTTTCTTTCTCTTTTTCTCTGTCTGTCTTTCTTTCTCTCTTTCTTACTTTCTCTCTCTCCCACTTTCTTTTTCTTTCTTTCTCTTTCTCTCTTTTTCTTTCTGTCTCTCCTTCGTCCGCCCATCTCTGTCACTCTGTGTGTGTGTGTGTCTGTCTGTCTCGCATTCAGGCACTTAATCACTCATTCTGTGCCTCTGTCTATCTTTCTCTCGCTCCCTCTGTGTGTGTGTGTGTGTCACTCTCTCTGATTCCCTCCCACCCTGTCTCTCTCTGTGTCTATGCCTCTCTCTGTCGGTCTGTCGTCCCCCCCCCCACCGCGGAGTCTCCTCAGCCCGGCTCGACTCGCTCACTCGTCTTAGCCTGCCCCGCCCGGGCGGCCGCTGCCGCGCTTGGTCGCTCGTGCACTGGTCAGGCTCCTTCCAGGAGCTGAGAAGGCTCCGTGGGGTGGGGGTGGGGGGGAGGAGCCTCCACAGCCCCTGGAAGAAGACGAGTGGGTGGCATGCCGGTTGGGGAAGCTCTGGGGGGGCAGGGAGGAAGGGAATCCGCGGGCGGTAGGGAGGGCTGTTGCTGCGGCGCGCAGGAGTCCCACCGTCGACAAAGGTGGAGGAAGAGGCGCACTCCAACCGCGCGCTCTCCCGCGCGCTCTGCCCAGGGGGCTGCCACCTCCTCCCTCCTCCTCCTCTCCGGCCCTGCGGCCCGGCTCCTACCCAGCCACGGACCGGCACCGGTCCACGGACCGGGGGTTGGGGACCCCTGGCTTACCATACATAGTCAACAAAACCCTAATCTGCTAAAAAGTGAGTTGGTTGCATTTTACATCAAGTTATATGCTATTTGTATTAGAACCTGGTTAATTCCTTTCCCACCAGTCAGGAACCATAGATTTTTGCACATAAAAGTTTTATATAGTACTTGATATTCTTAAGTAGAAGCAACAGTGCCTTTTATGCATATTTTACATAAACAAGTTTTTTTTTAAATATTTCTCTTTAGAACAGTAAACAAAGATGTTCAGAAACAACTATCCTGTTGTCCTACATCTGTCATGCAAGTTTTAAAAATCAAACTACAAAAATAACATTTAGAGTAAACCAATATTTTTTTATTATTTGTTTCAGTACAAATGGCCTACTTAATCTCTTTACATCTTGTTCAGAATAAACGCTTATATATTAAATTACAATGTACAAAGTACAAATATCTACCATAGTTTTAAAGTTTATATGTAGAGTGACTTTTAGTTTGAAAACACATCTTATAAATTCCATTTGCTTAACAGCACACTGATTCCTTTCTGCTGTTCTTTATTTACAATACACATATACAATATAATTTCTAATTAATTGTAACTGTTCATCGTTACAATGGCATTCCAATCACAAGGTTAACATTCTCCACCTCAAGAATTCATGTAAAACGTTAAGTGGTATGTACCGTGTTTTCCCGAAACTACAACATGTCCCGCTAGTAAGGCCATGCCACATTTTTCCTCTAGGGCAAAAATGTAAGCCCTTTCCCACAAATAAGCCCCCTGGACAACTCCCCCTCCGGCCAAGCAGAGCACCATTCACTGACTAGGGAGTATCCCTAAGGTGCCAAGCCATGTGGTGCTCTGCCCGCCCCACAGCTCCCACAGCTTGACACATTTGGGATACCCCCTAGGTCAATGCATGGAGCTCTCCCCGGCTGGATATGGGTGTTGCACAAGCACTAGGAGTGTGTTCTATGGTTATGGGCAGTCTTCCGGCAGCCTGCCCATAACCATAGAACACACTCCTAGAGTGGCCGCTGCTAGAAGAATCAGAAGCCAAGTTCTGAAGCCGGAGAAGAAGTTTTACTTGGAGCTCAGGGGCGGCGCCGCCGCCTTAGTCCTGCAAGGAGAGATGGCCAAGGGCATGGTGAAGATGGGAGGCATGGAAGCTAGGAGAGGAGCAGGCGCTCGTGCAACCCCCTCTCCAGCCAGGCAGAGCTCCATGCATTGACCTAGGACTGTGATGGCGAACCTATGGCATGGGTGCCAAAGGTGGCACACAGAACCATTTGTTAGGGCACATGAGGCATTGCCCTGTCAGCTTCAGCTCATATGTCCAGCTGACTTCCGCCTTCTTTTGAGACCGTTTTTTACCGTCCAGAGGCTTCCCTGAAGGCTCCAGAGGGCTGAAGGCTCCTGAAGGCTCCGGAGGGTGAAAAATGACCCTACAAGCAAACCAGAGGGGGAAAGCGCGCACATGTGTGGCACGCCCATGCACAACCCACCTCTGCACTCTCCTGATGGCACACGAGCCAAAAAAGGTTCGCCATCACTGACCTAGGGGGTATCCCGAATGTGCCAAGCCATGAGAGCTGGGGGGCGGACAGAGTGCCACATGGATTGGCGCTTTAGGGATACACTCTAGGTCAGTGAATGGTGCTCTGCCCGGCTGGAGAGGAGATTTGCCCAGTGGCTGCTCGTGAGGGTGGTCATTGCTGCTTCGCCCCTGAGGCTGTGCCCGGCTCTTCGGGAGCCTGGTCGCAAGGGAGCAACTGCCTGGCAACCCCAAAACAATAAGCCCTCCCCCTCTAATAAGCCCAAAGCCATATTTCGTGGGTCAAAAAAATGTAAGACCCTGTCGTATTTTCGGGAAAACACGGTAGTAGTACATATTTCAATCACTGAAAGACCTTTCATCATCCCTCAACAAGATACATTTACAAATGAGAAACATGGATCAAAGGACCATAATTTTAAAGAAAACTAAAGCAGTGTTGCAGTTTTGTAACTATCAAATATTTTTAAAATTAAAATACCAGGAAGTAGAACACAAAAACCATTCTAGTATTACTTCCTCAGTGGAACTGTATTAGATAAGGCCCAGTACGATTCAGTCATTCTTGTCCTACAAAGGCCAATGCTATTTTTACATTACCAATTGGAACATTATTCCTTTCTCCTACAGTTGTACTGTACAATAAGATTTTTATCCTAATTTACTTGATTGATTTATTTGATTTCTATAAGACACCCTCTCTTCCCCCGTTTCCACAAGTGATTCTGGACAGCATACATTGTAATAATACATTAATGGTTTTCACTTTGCTGGAAGGACAATTGTTTTCTGAGAACTTAAAACAGAATAACAGAGTTGAAAGTGACCTTGGAAGTCATCTAGTCAAGCCCCCTGCTCAAGCAGGAGAGTCTATACCATTTCAGACACCTGGATGTCCAATCTCTTCTTGAAAGCCTCCAGTGATGGGGCACCCACAACTTCTAAAGGTAAGCTTTTCTAGTGGTGTAGTGTTATCACCGCTACAAATTGTATACATCCTTCTGTGTTTTTTTTTGTCAAACAGTATAAACTTACAAAATATAGTTCTTTGGCATATTGAAACTTCCTGTTCATTCCAGAAAATACTGTTAGCAGTCTTCTGTTTCTTTTCTCATGTTCCTTATTCATCAATTAGGCCCTGTTACAAATACAAAAGTTAATATCATTTTTCGATTGCATTTAATAATTCTGGACCAGAATCAGGAACAGTTTTGTCTATTTATGCTGTGATGTCCATGAATATACCATCAGATATAGAATATATAAAATGCTTAACAAGCATTTGTAAACAGGTTGCCCACCTGTATTGCTGTATATATGTTGACTTTTGTACCCCCTCAGGGACGCTGTTCAAGCAGGGATTTATAGACAAACTTGCTAAATGAACAATATACAAGAAGCTGCCATTCATACATTGGCACAGACTTTCATTTAACAGTCAGTTAATAGTTCCAACGGGAACATTTCTGAACCCATCCTGTGCCTGTAATCCAGAGATGAATGCTAAATAAAACCCTATGTAAGAATTATTTGATGAGAGTCGTTTAGAACTGTCTTTTCCCTATCCTACCAAATACCTGAATTGCTTTAAAATTTTATTTTAAAATGATGGCTCAGAAGTTGATTGAGTTTTTAGCACAAATGCTCTAAAAACTTTCAGCTCTGTTGTTTAAACATACATTCAGTATGTCTAACACTATTTCCTCATGGGATAAGCATGGGATAAGCAATGGTATGCAAAGAGCAAGAAGTAGAGAATGAAGCCAATGAAAATCAGAAGGTAAAATCAGGGGTGGGCTGCTCAGGGGTTCACAGGGGTTTGGGAGAACTTCTAGCTAAGATCCTATGCAGTTCAGAGAACCCCCAAATCCCACTTGCCCCAGCCTTCCCAGGACTCCCCAAGTGGCCCGTTTTAGATTTCTGATTTGATTCTCATTCACTTGATTTATTACAAAACATCTGAACTTTGTTCATACTGATTTCTTTCTCACTTTCATATTACTACATTCATCCGTCAGCCTTTCATTCTTCACATGAGAAACAATAAATAATATTTTATTTTATTTTATTTCATTAAATGTATTTTCTACCCATCTTACCATAGAGTGACTCTCCACAACTTACAATGTCAAAATAATCCATTCCTACTGTGTGTAAGGAAATTAAAACAGGTCCTTTCAGCAAATTCAGTATTACCAGTAGTCATACAACTTTGCTGGTAGCAATGTACAGCTAGTACTCTTATTGACCATTTATTCAGTGACTATTCAGAGTTATAGCACTGAACAAGGAAACTTGTAACCAGTCCTCAAAACTGTGGCCATCATAGGATGGTCACACAATCACAATTCAAGTGCTTGGCATCCCGCAATTGTCATCTGAGACTTTCATAACCAACTTCTGACAAGTAAAGTCAATGGGGAAACTAGCTGGAAGTAACAAATCATGGTCATGTAATGATGCACTTAATGACCCATGATGATTCACTTAACAACCTCACCTGAAAATGAAAAACTAGTTGTAAGTAAGAAGTGATTTTTCTCCCTTACACCTGTGTTGCTTGTGTTTGTCTCCATGTGTTTGGAAAATGAGCACTAACTGTACCTATTTTCAGGTGGCATATATTGATTTTGTATTCAAAACAAACTTTATACAATACCTTAAACATCTGTCTCAGTCCTCCTCCAGTCATTCTGATGATCTTCTTGTTCTATATCTTTGGCTCTGGAACAAGAAAAAGATCCCACCATGAGGACTGATACTTTAATAACTCCTATCATTCTACACAAAGTTGATCAAGATCCTTATTTTTTTCAGCAACACAATAAAAGGTGTTCAAGTTCATTTCCATTTCTATCATCATTTTTGACCTATGCACCTATTAACTTGGCCAATTTTGAAAACCTGCCTTCCATGAGGTTAAAATAGGCTTTTCTTGGTGAGCATAGAAGTCCCACACATGTTTTTTGTCAAAAAATATCTTATAGTGGTATAATGTCTCCTGGAGTGATTATTCCCTCTGATATAGGTGATCATCAACTTATAACTAAAGTTACAATGGCACTGACAAGGTTGCTTACAATTGGTCCTGGGCCTTATGACCTCTTCAGCATACCCAAGGTCATGTGATCAACATTCAGCCATTTGGCATGTGATTGCCATTTGCAACCTTCCCAGTCAGCTTCTGATGAGCAAGGTCAACAGCAGGAGCCATATTTGCTTAATGGCCACAGGATTCACTTAAGAATGTGGTGACATGCTTAACATCTGTGAGAAACAGGTTGTAAAATCAGGCACTAGTCACTCCACAGTCCCCTTGCTTATCAGTGGAAATTCTGATCCCAGTTGTGGCCATAAGTCAAGGACTATCTATGTATGACAGCGCTTATTCTCCTTGCCTTCCAAAAAGCTAAAAATGGCCAAAAAACAAAACTGTTGTGTTCCACCCACATTATTAGAGCTGAATAGTCTTATAAATGCAATAAATAGAATAAGAAATGGGATATGAAAACAGTATCAGGAAACAAAACAGGAAATATACAGCTTTGTACAAATGTACAGCTCATGAATGAATATATCACAGCAATAAAATGTACAAATGGCTTAAGATTAGGATTTGACTATGATTGTCTTATCTCAATTGAAAGGTAAAAAGTATAAAAGGCCTTCCTTCCTTCCTTCCTTCCTTCCTTCCTTCCTTCCTTCCTTCCTTCCTTCCTTATAAAGATTTCAAATCAGCATGAAAGTATGCAAGTATCCTTAGAAGATATTCCATTAAAGCCTTTCACTAAGGATAGTTAAAAAAAGATTAACTAACTTCAAAGCAAAATAAAAATGCATATGCATATGCAAGGAGTAACATAGCAGTTTAGCTCAGTGAGGGACATACGTATGCTGGAAAGAGAAAATCTTCTGACATCCATAAATACATATATACCATACAGTACATATATTCTCACCATTGATGCAACCTGCCAATTCTGACTTACATGATCAAGAGTTCAGCTTCATAGCGCATTAATCTGTTCTTTTCCAGTACTAGTTCAAACCATTCATGTAATAATTCAGATTCATCTTGTGTGCTTGACTCTGTTTAAGAAATTTTTAAAAATGCCAGAATTAGTTTTTCCCCATCCCAAAAATTCCATCGTATAGAGAAATTGTGCTGATTAAAATGTCTTTTTCCAAAATACTCCAGTTGCATTTTCTAAGCATTTCAAATATTACCTGCTGAACTGAAAGCTAGAAGTCCCAAAGATGCTTTTTTTTCCCAAGAGGCAACTGCACTTTCTGTTTTTAATTCGAAGACATTTCTTCAAAGCTGAGCTGAAGAAGCTTCTTGGATGAGAAGCAACATGTCTTCAAAGAAAAGCCAGAAAGTCCAGTTGACTCTTGGAAAAAAAAAAGCACCATGACCTGGATGACTGAGAATCTCCATAGACATGAAGGCTAGAAGACATATTATTAAAAAGTTAAATTCCAGTTTTGATCCCAAAGGGTTGTTTCACACAGCAGAATGCAAGTGCTGTTATCCAGCATGGGAGCCAGCAGAAAACAGTGCTGACTTAACAAGGGGCTGATCACGTTTCCAGCAATGAAGCTGAATAGAGGTCTTGTCTGCACCAGAAAAGGGGGTGAATTGAGAACCCTGTTGAAGAATATCTTCTTTAGGACAAGCTGTTAGGAGTATAATCCTAGTGTTGGGTTGGCAATATATATAAACCATGATGACAAATGGTCTTTGCTACTTTAAATGTTATATGTTTGAATGTAATTAGCTGCTGTAATTAACTCAGCAATAAGAGGAAGCCAGGAGAGCTCTCTCTCTCTCTCTGCTCACTCTGACTGACTGACTTAGCAGAACTGGGAAGAATCGTGGATTGCAACTGTAAGCAATTATTTTTGAGTTAAGGACTGTATTTGATTCAATACCTACTATCACTGCTTGTGAAGCAGTAGTTTATTTTACATCACAAGTAAAGCTACTTGTTTTTACTAGCAGTGTCTGAGACTCTATCCGTGTGTCTACTAGCAACACGTTTCTCTTGCTGCAAATTCCGCTGCACAACTTTCTGTTTCCTAAAGGAGATATCCCCAACACAAGCTATGACAATGTCTGTATGGGATTGCAGAACTGACACCAAAGGAACCGGTCTCCTCCTCCCTTCCCTTCCCTTCTCTTGCCACCAATGATAATAAAAGCAGAAGACAAGTATGGGAGAAACAGGCCTTCTGCTCCTTGTTCTCTAATTGTACAAAATGACCACTAAGAAATTAGATAACTGGCACCAGGGGTGGGATTCTACCGGTTTGGACAAACCAGTAGTTCCAAAGATCAGCTGGGAGCGAACCGGTTTGTTCCCACGAGCGAGTGGGCCTGCCCACCTGCCCCTGCGCTTTACCTACCTTTATTTTCTCAGCTGAGCCATGTGGCAGAGTGGATTGCCGCACCTCAGCTGTTTTCCTTCCCAAGCAGTGATCTGGAAGGTAAGCCTTCTCTGAACTGTGCACATGTGCGAAGTGCACACTCAGCAAACCGGTTGTTAAACCGGTAGGATCCCACCCCTGACTGGCACTTCTGTTCTTCACTGCAGCTATTTCCCAATTTTTCTGCCATGTGTAGCAGGAGAAACAACTTGCCATAGACTGACCACCTGGCATACCTTTTGCTGAAAAGGCAAAACCTGCTACTTTTGAAGTGAAGCAGGGTGGGTGGGTGGGTGGGTGGGTGGGTGGAGGGGCTGTAAGACAGAGACAAGTCGAGAATAATATTGTATATTCATGTCCAGCAAGGATATACAGCATATAAACCCATACTCTCACTTATTTAAAATGCTTTTTCTCCAATTAGCTTCCAAGACTTTTCAAATCAGATTTTTGACAAACTCTCAAGTATATAGTATGAAGGCAGAGAATATTGGTATGGTTTGTTTCCACCGTCTATATTTCAAAGATTATCTCTCTTTCTCTGGAATATATTATACATGCTTAGTTGTTCACACAACCAGCCCTTGTGTTTTTGTAGCAATAGCAATAACACTTAGAAACTGCTTCACGGTGCTTTTACAGCCCTTGCTAAGTGGTTTACAGAGTCAGCCTATTGCCCCCAACAATCTGGGTTCTCATTTTACTGATCTTGGAAGGATAGAAGGCTGAGTCAACCTTGAGCCTGGTGGGATTTGAACTGCCAAATTGCAGGCAGCCCAAAGTCAGCAGAAGTGGCCTGCAGTACTGCACTCTAACCACTGCACCACTGAGGCTCTTGTAAATGCGCAAGGGTTTGTCACATGGTCCCACCTCAGTCCGGGATGCTTCCAATTTGTGGTGTGCAGTGCAGTCAAAATACAACCTTATATTGATATATCACGTTACAAATCTCTACTTTCAGTGGTTCCCACACAACACGGAGATGGATAAAACAATAAAACGCAACGATCAGGATTTCTCTTTTGATGCCCCATTTCTAGTAATGGAGTATGAACCTATATAGAAAAGCTTTAGGGAAACTTTAAAAGAAAAAGAGGACCAGACTGATCACAATTAACCTGTCCGTGCCCCAGTAATAATTAATGGTATTCATAAGGCTAAGATTATTTGAGGTTTTTCTAATGCATACATGGTTGTTACTCCAGTTGTGGTCCTCTTAAGACATTTTACTCAGTGCCTTTAGAGCACTTTATTTCATCCTCCACACTCTGTTATTCAGTCCAGTAGCTAATGAGTAATTCCCCCTAACAAAAGAGCCTTTCATTTCACTCTCACACAATTATTAGAGGGGAGTTGCATTAATGTCATGGAAGACTACTGTTTGCAGGCCTGTCTCTAAATTTGATTATTAAGAACCTTTGCAGCTCAATAATATTGCTTAACTGTGATGATTTTCTAATTACCATAATAACACCTATTAAATCACTTGAACTCCATAAGCACAGCCTGCCTAAATACAGCTTAATCTAATAAGACCTGGTTATTTATTAAGCAATAAAGTACTATATGTCTAAAGGCTGACTGAATGGAACCGTAAGAGCTGTAACCATACATTAACAACCTAAACATGGTTATAAGCAACACCCCCAAATTAATAATTTTCTAAGATTGTTTGCCAAATCTATGTGTAAAGTTAACAAATGAGAAATAATCAGTCCCTCTTTTAGAACACCAGCTTCTGTCGATCAATCAATAGAGAATAGAAAAAGCTGACCCTAATTAAAGGAATTAAATGACTAATGACAGGGAATGGAGCAGAAATCTTCCATTCCCAAGCCATGCCAAATAAATAATGGAATAACAACTTAGCAGGCCTAACAAGAAGTCTGTGAATTTTTGAATGCCACAAATATCCTGTTCTTAAGACTTTGGGGCAGCTTAACCCTTTTGCTCCATCCAAATGAGAACCCTTGTTTTGCTTTTTGTTATAGTAGATAGAAATGTTTTTGACAAAGACTCTTTTAGGAGGTCTTCGTATAATTTGCTATGGTCTTCTTGTTTGGTGCCCCTTTTTAAAGAAACTGTTGCTAACCATTGACTTGGAGCAGATGGAGAAGTGAGATTCCAGATCAGGAAGAATGGAAATGATCAAGCACCTCTGGTGTGTAATTTACAAGGTTGAATATGAGCTGGAAAGATCAGCACCATTCCATTCCAACAAGGTACTCGGAGCAAGCAACCAGCCTTTTTGGAGGGAACATGGAATAAGGCCAGCTCACAGCAAGAAATTTATGCTGAGCACAAGGCAAATCTGAAGTCTCTCACAAGGCAAAATGCATGATGAAGACAGGGATTTTAAAAAGGTACCACCTGCTGTGGGCTGAAAAGTAATTTGGCATACTTCGGAGCAATTAAGTAGCTGTTTGCTCTTCCAGCCATCTGTTTTAAAAAAAAAAAAGTACCTTTGCTGTGCAATGAAGATCAGTATGCTGCCATGTGCATCAGCTCTACAATACAACACAATAGCAGATTTGGAAGGGACCTTGGAGGTCTTCTAGTCCAATCCCCTGCCTAGGCAGGAAGCCCTATACCCGTGATGGCGAACCTATGGCACGGGTGCCACAGGTGGCACGCGGAGCCATTTGTCAGGGCACACAAGGTGTTGCCCTGTCAGGTGGCCAGTGCATATTAGCACGCTGGCCAGGTGACTTTGGCCTTATTTTGAGGCCATTTTCTGCACTCCGGAGGCTTCAGGGAAGCTCCCGAAGCCTCCGGAGTGCCTCCAGAGGGGCGGGGGAGACTGTTTTCACCTTCCCCAGGCTCCTATAAAGCCTCTGGAGCCTGGAGAGGATGAAAAAACATGCCAAAATGGGGGGGGGGGGAGTATTGGTCATGCGTGCATGCACACTGGGGTTGTGTGCATAGCATTATAGGTATGGCACGCCTGTGCACGACCTCCCTGCTCTCCACCTGCTTTTGGCACGTGAGCCGAAAAAGGTTCGCCATCACTGCCCTATACCATTTCAGACAAATGGCTATCCAACATCTTCTTAAAAACTTAGTTTAGTTTTAGTTTTATTTGATTTATATACCGCTCCTTCTCCAAAGATGGACTCAGGGCGGTGCACAGGGAATTAAAAAACAGCAATAAATAACAATAAATACAGTAGTAATAACTAAAATACAATTAAACTTAGAACCTGTGCTAAAATTGCAGTTTTGGTGCATTCACAACTTCTGGAGGCAAGCTGTTCCACTGATTTATTGTTCTAACTGTCAGGAAATTTCTCCTCAGTTCTAAGTTGCTTCTCTCCTTGATTAGTTTCCACCCATTGCTTCTTATTTATTTACTAGCTATACCCGGCCACGCGTTGCTGTGGCCCAGTCTGGTTAAATGCCCAACCAATCTGTGTGTAGATCTACACCTGCACACATACACACAACCACCATATAAGCCCCAACCTACCTACCTACCTACTGTATTTCTCCCTCTCTATCTATCCCTCTACCTACTTACCTACTGTATTTCCCCTTCTCTATCCCTCTACCTACCTACCTACCTACTGTATTTCTCCCTCTCTCTACTCCTCTACCTACCTACCTACTGTATTTCTCGCTATCTATCTATACACCTACCTACCTACCTATAAACCGACTGTATTTCTTGCTCTCTACCTATCCCCCTATCTACCTACCTACCTACATACATACCTACTGTGCTGTTCCCTATCTATCTATCCCCCTACCTACCAACCTACCTACCGTATTTCTCCCTATCTATCCCTCTATCTACCTATCTACCTACCTGTATTTCTCCCTATCTATATATTCCCCTATCTACCTACCTACTATAATACAATAATACAATAGCAGAGTTGGAAGGGACCTCGGAGGTCATCTAGTCCAACTCCCTGCCTAGGCAGGAAGCCCTATACCATTTCAGACAAATGGCTATCCAACATCTTCTTGAAGACTTCCAGTGTTGGGGCATTCACAACTTCTGGAGGCAAGCTGTTCCACTGGTTAATTGTTCTAACTATCAGGAAATTTCTCCTCAGTTCTAAGTTGCTTCTCTCCTTGATAAGTTTCCACCCATTGCTTCTTGTTCTGCCCTCAGGTGCTTTGGAGAATAGTTTGACTCCCTCTTCTTTGTGGCAACCCTCTCTCTCTATTCCCCTATCTACCTACCTACTGTAATACAATAATACAATAGCAGAGTTGGAAGGGACCTCGGAGGTCATCTAGTCCAACTTCCTGCTTAGGCAGGAAGCCCTATACCATTTCAGACAAATGGCTATCCAACATCTTCTTGAAGACATGCAGTGTTGGGGCATTCACAACTTCTGGAGGCAATTTCTCTTCCACTGGTTAATTGTTCTAACTGTCAGGAAATGTCTCCTCAGTTCTAAGTTGCTTCTCTCCTTGATTAGTTTCCACCCATTGCTTCTTGTTCTGCTCTCAGGTGCTTTGGAGAATAGTTTGACTCCCTCTTCTTTGTGGCAACCCTCTCTCTCTATTCCCCTATCTACCTACCTGCTGTAATACAAGAGCAGAGTTGGAAGGGACCTCGGAGGTCATCTAGTCCAATTCCCTGCCTAGGCAGGAAGGAAGCCCTATACCATTTCAGACAAATGGCTATCCAACATCTTCTTGAAGACCTGCAGTGTTGGGGCATTCACAACTTCTGGAGGCAATTTCTCTTCCACTGGTTAATTGTTCTAACTGTCAGGAAATGTCTCCTCAGTTCTAAGTTGCTTCTCTCCTTGATTAGTTTCCACCCATTGCTTCTTGTTCTGCTCTCAGGTGCTTTGGAGAATAGTTTGACTCCCTCTTCTTTGTGGCAACCCTCTCTCTCTATTCCCCTATCTACCTACCTACTGTAATACAAGAGCAGAGTTGGAAGGGACCTCAGAGGTCATCTAGTCCAATTCCCTGCCTAGGCAGGAAGCCCTATACCATTTCAGACAAATGGCTATCCAACATCTTCTTGAAGACCTGCAGTGTTGGGGCATTCACAACGTCTGGAGGCAAGTTCTTCCACTGATTAATTGTTCTAACTGTCAGGAAATTTCTCTTCAGTTCTAAGTTGCTTCTCTCCTTGATTAGTTTCCACCCATTGCTTCTTGTTCTGCCCTCAGGTGCTTTGGAGAATAATTTGACTCCATCTTCTTTGTGGCAACCCTCTCTCTCTATTCCCCTATCTACCTACCTACTGTAATACAATAATACAATAGCAGAGTTGGAAGGGACCTCGGAGGTCATCTAGTCCAACTCCCTGTCTAGGCAGGAAGCCCTATATCATTTCAGACAAATGGCTATCCAACATCTTCTTGAAGACCTGCAGTGTTGGGGCATTCACAATTTCTGGAGGCAAGTTGTTCCACTGATTAATTGTTCTAACTGTCAGGAAATTTCTCTTCAGTTCTAAGTTGCTTCTCTCCTTGATTAGTTTCCACCCATTGCTTCTTGTTCTGCCCTCAGGTGCTTTGGAGAATAATTTGACTCCATCTTCTTTGTGGCAACCTCCTCTCTCTATTCCCCTATCTACCTACCTACTGTAATACAATAATACAATAGCAGACTTGGAAGGGACCTCGGAGGTCATCTAGTCCAACTCCCTGTCTAGGCAGGAAGCCCTATACCATTTCAGACAAATGGCTATCTAACATCTTCTTAAAGACTTCCAGGGTGGGGCATTCACAACTTCTGGAGGCAATTTCTGTTCCACTGATTAATTGTCCTAACTGTCAGGAAATTTCTCCTCAGTTCTAAGTTGCTTCTCTCCTTGATTAGTTTCCACCCATTGCTT
Source organism: Rhabdophis nuchalis (assembly GCA_039707465.1). Classification (NCBI taxonomy): domain Eukaryota; kingdom Metazoa; phylum Chordata; class Lepidosauria; order Squamata; family Natricidae; genus Rhabdophis; species Rhabdophis nuchalis. The sequence goes on from CM077643.1 coordinate 120,999,917, forward strand.
CTTGTTCTGCCCTCAGGTGCTTTGGAGAATAGTTTGACTCCAGTGCCTTTTTGGCGATAAGAGGCCTCCGTAGTTAATGACTGTTGGTGGGCGGAATTACAGGGAGTAAACACATTTTTCAGTTAGTACTTTTTTTGTGTTTACTTTACACACAATACAAGTGTGCTAGGCACAAAATGATTAGCTATTCTATTATCCGAAGTCCTTGGCTACGTTTGTGAAAGTTTGGTGTAAATCGGCCCAGTAGTTTTTGAGATTAGTGGATTCGTACAAACTATTTTACATTTTTATTTATATAGATTATATTTATACCCCGCCCTTCTCCAAGCGGACCCAGGGCGGCTGCTTGTTCTGCCCTCAGGTGCTTTGGAGAATAGCTTGACTCCCTCTTCTTTGTGGCAACCCCTGAGATATTGGAACACTATGATCATGTCTCCCCTAGTCCTTCTTTTCATTAAACTAGACATACCCAGGTCCTGCAACCGTTCTTCATATGTTTCAGCCTCCAGTCCCCTAATCATCTTTGTTGCTCTTCTCTGCACTCTTTCTAGAGTCTCCGCATCGTGGCGACCAAAACTGAATGCAGTATTCCAAGTGTGGCCTTAAAGCTGCTAGAAAACATATTCAGTCCTACCTATGGCATCTTCAAATTGTCTGTGCTTTAGATGTGCTGGTGCCAACAGTGATGCCCAAAGGCATCCTGATGCTTCCAGGCACTGCACTTCATTCTTCCCATTAAGCCAGCTTTGGCAACTTTAAGACTTGTGGACTTCAACTCCCAGAATTCCCCAGCCAGCATGGTCCATAAAGTTTTCAAGTTTGGAGACCCTTGCACTAAGCAAATAGTCTCCAGTGCCTACTCCTCTTCCTCCTCCCCACTCTTCCACCCAGTCTTTCTATAATGTAATGTTGGTGTTATCGAAGAGAAAAGTGTCTTCTTAGGAAGGGAGGAGGAGATGTGAAAGTAATAAAAGTGAAAGAGGGAGGGGGTGACTGAAGGCAAAAAAAAAAAGTTCCTTTACCTTTCTCTTATTCTTTTTGATACACAAGTATAATATGTACTGGTCTTCAACCACAATAAATCAAATTGATTGTTGATCACAAGTATAAATTGCTAGAATTCGACCCTCTTTTAAATTTTGCCTCTTTTGAAAGAAATGTGTCGTTACATGTGATATGATAAAATAGCCCATAAGAATACAGATTTATAGTCACTTCTGAACCAAGTAATATATAAAAGGTAAAGATTCCCCTCGCACATATGTGTTAGTCGTTCCTGACTCTAAGGGGCGGTGCTCATCTCTGTTTCAAAGCCGAAGAGCTCGTGCTATCTCCATCTCCATGATCATATGGCTGGCATGATTAAACACCAAAGGCTCATGAAACACTGTTACCTTCCTACCAAAGTGGTCCCTATTTTTCTATTTGCATTTTTACATGCTTTCAAACTGCTAGGTTGGCAGAAGCTGGGACAAGTAATGGGAGCTCACTCCATTATGGAGCACTAGGGATTCGAACTGCTGAACTGTGGACCTTTCTGATCAACAAGCTCAGCGTCTTAGTCACTGAGCCACCATGTCCTTATGTAATTTATGGAGCTCTTCTATTGAGGAGATCCTTCAATAATGCTGGTCTGGGGTGTAGCAAAAATTCCTTTTCCATTCCAGTATCTGTTTGTTTCAATGTGTAGATTTTAATAATGGCCTGCTTTCCTGCATTCATTTGGGGGGGGGGGGGGATTGGAATATGCTACCCAAGTTTGCTTGTTTGTTTATTTAATCATATTTATGCCTCCCGTCTGGGCAGCTTTATCACTAAATAAACATGGGCAGTAGATAACTGAGCTTGATTCTGGATGACTTCATGATTGCCATTTTCTTTTAATTCCCCAATCTAGTTTACAATCTGGAATGTTCTTGTGGCTGCTCGAACACTAACTAAATTGCCACCTACTCTAGCTGCTCACTTGTGTTAGATGGTTGGGCATTGTCCTGGACATCTCAAGATTAGCCATGTTGTCCCCAACAATCATCATATCATACCAAGAAGGAACATTTTCATAATTAAAAATGTCCATAAACCTAAAAGCTTCCTGTATCCCATTCTATTCCAGTCTATTCTAGGAGGATAAAAAGTCACATGCAACTGAATTTTCTTACAACTTTTCAAACAGCTTCAGCGGGCATGTTCTTCAGATCACAGATTTTTCTGCCATTCTCACCTGCTTCTCCTCGTAGTTCCCTCTCCAACTGAACGCCATGTACCTCAAGAGCTCTCTGCCGCTCTTCCACTTCTTCTAATAACCGTTGGATAGCCTGACCAAATGAATAAATAGATCTAAGAAATAAAACCTTCAAAGATGCTACTTTGGTATACAGATAGTCCTAAATTTACAATTACAATTGAGCCCAAAATTTCTGTTGCTGAGACATTTGTTAAGTTAGTCTTGCCCCATTTTACAACCTCGCTTGCTGCAAGTGAATCATTACAGTTGTTAAGTTAGTAATGCAGTTGTTAAGTGAATCTGACTTCCCCGTTGACTTTGCTCGTCTGAAGGTTACAAAAGGTAATAACATGACCCCGGACACTGCAATGGTCATAAATATGAGTCAGTTGCCAATCATCTAAATTTTGATCATCTGACTGTGGAAATGCTGCAATGTCTTAAGTGTGAAAATGTTGTCATAAGTCACTTTTTTCAGTCCCATTGTAACCTTGAATAGTCATTAAATGGATTGTTGTATGTTGAGGAATACCTGTGTCTATCTCATAGCTCTCTATTCAATAAGACAGTGACTCATTATGATGATACTGCTATTTTCCTAACTGTTACATCGAGATATGGGAGTGAAATGTAGGTACATCCTCACGGCCGATTCGCTCCCACAGAGAGGGACTTCTCCGGGTGCCGTCCACTAGACTTTGTCAGCGGGCGACGCCCAGGGGAAGGGCCTTCTCTGTGGCGGGCCCAGCCCTCTGGAATGACCTTCCCCCCGATATCAGGACAACTACGGACCTCCGCTCCTTCCGCTTAAAATTAAAGACTCACTTTTTTCGTCTGGCCGGCCTTGGGTAGTCTCTTTTTAGGTTAGGGTTTTTTTAGGGGTAATTTTTAGTTTATAGGTTTTAGCGCAGGATTTATTTAATTTATTTTTAATTCTGTATTTTGTACTTGTCTGTGTTTATTTGTATTTTTAATTGCCTGTGCCCCGCCTCGAGTCCCCTCGGGGAGAGAGAGCGGGATATAAATTAAATTATTATTATTATTATTATTATTAGGTCTTTCAGCATATGTAACATACACCTCTGAGTGTTCTCAGAGTGTTCACCTCTATCCCATGAAAATATATTTAAACACAGACTAAGACATACTGTATATATCTGCTGCCAAATATTGTCAGGAACCACAATAGTACCAACAAAAGTGCCTAACTTTTTTAGCAGTCATGCAACCATGATTATAGTTACAAACTATTCCATCAGAAAAAGCACAAAGATTACCCACAATAACAGCACACACTTATTAAAAAAAGAGTCTACTTGCAGAGCTTCTAAAGCCCATACATTTTGTCAGTGAAATGAATTGATGGACATAAAGCCATCATCAGTCCAAGAAAAAAAATAACACAGGTAAAAATGAAAATATCTAAAACTAAAAAGAAAGGATATCAATATAACATTTTGAGACCTGTGGAGAGATAGATAGTATATAAAGAGGCCCGGAACTGGGCAACCTGGAATGCCAATTTGATTTAGTAGTTAAGGTGTTAGCCTAGCGAGTCCCTTCGGGGAGAGGGGGCGGTCTAGAAATCTAATTAAATATAACTATAATATAAATAGGAACAGAGACTGTGAATTGTACTCCCCACCTTCAGCATGAAAAACTGTGTGACTTTGGGCCAACCATTCACTCTTAGCCCAACTCACCTCACAGTATTGTTGTGAGGAAAATAGGAAGAGGAAGGATTTTGCAATAGTGGCAAACATCTGTAGCTCAGGTGTAGGATAAGGGTGAACGTTCATTCTCTGAGCTTGTGGGTTGGTTCCCAAACATTTTGTTACCAGGCTCTCTAGCATCTTCAGTGGAGGTTAGGGGATGTCAGTGCCACTGTTCTTCTGTTTATAAGGGCGTGAGTGTGTCAAGGGAGTGTCTTGTGATGCATAGGTACGAGTCATCAGTGAGAGTGTGGCAGGTCTTGTGATAGAGAGGTTACATCAGGTCAGGGTCATTGGGAGGTGAACTGCTGGGAAGGGGGAGTTACATGGTTTGGTTGAGGGTCAGTGTGGTTGATTTGGATTGTAATGCTCTCTACATGGGGCTCCCCTTGAGGTGCACCCGGAGGCTCCAGCTAGTACAGAATGCAGCCATGCGGGGGATTCTGGAAGTTTCAAGATACTCCCATATAACACCTCTCCTGCGCGAGCTGCACTGGCTGCCTGTGGCCCTCCGGGTACTCTTCAAGGTGCTAGTAACCATCTTTAAAGCGCTCCATGGCACGGGTCCTGGTTACCTGCGGGACCGCCTCCTACCACATACCTCTCTTCGACCTGTCCGCTCCCACAGAGTGGGCCTCCTCAGGGTGCCATCTGTCGGACAATGCCGACTGGCGACCCCCAGGGGGAGAGCCTTCTCTGTGGCAGGTCCCGCCCTCTGGAACGACCTGCCCCCTGACCTCCGCACCATCACAGACCTGCGCCTCTTTCGCCGGGCACTAAAAACACACCTATTTTATGTGGCCGGACTGGCATAGTTTTAATGGTATAGTTTTAATAGAGTGATTTTAATAGCTTTTAACCATAATTTTAGCACAGACCCCTAAATTTAATTCATTTTTACATTATTATTGTATGTATTGTCTTTTTATCCTTTCTGTGCACCGCCCTGAGTCCCACCAGGGAGATAGGGCGGTATACAAATATGATAAATAAATAAATAAAGAAATAAATAAAGAAATAAATAAATAAATAAATAAAGAGTCCGTAAGCTGGTTGTAGGTCAATAAGGATGTTGATGGAATTGATTGTGGAAGGCCAGGCTTTGCTGAACTCATGAGCATGATGGATGGTAGCATGGCCAAGGAGGGAGTATTTGGGATGTTTTCCACCTTGAGTAATTTATAAGCAATAATAAAGGTGGGATAAAAATCAAATAAATAAATCTAAACATGGAACAGATAGAAGAAATGACCAAAAGAGGTCATGTTCTCTTCAAGATAGGATAAATAAAAAATAATATCAAATTTCTTGTAAAGAGAACAGTGAAGGAACATATGGCTCCATTGAGCCATCACCATAAAGACACACTAAGCATGAATGAAAAGGGAATATTTTTGCAGTTTCCCAATAATACGGCAGAAGACAATGCATCCAAACTAGCCAAATATTTTACTGTCGAATACATTACACAAAGGGTAAGAAACTAAAATACCTGTGCTTTGTGAAGTCTTTTTAGTTCCTTTTGTTTAAACAGTTGCTTTGTTTCTTTTGCCAACTTTTTGTTCCTCCTAAGAGTACTTTTAACCTTCAAAAATAAACAACAGCAAAAAGGAAATCAATACTTTGTACTTAGCCACATATTTCCATAGACTTTTCTTTTAATGTGAATGTTAAGTAGCCTTTGACTATGTTTGCTGGGCAAAATCTGAGCCATTTGTTTTCATCAATAAAGGCCTAACCACAGTCTTAGTTAGGAATTAACAGATAATGGAGATGGTAATGTTCTGTCAATTAAGATAAAACACCACATTTATAAAACTAAGATAATAATCCTAGTGGTTCTAAAGTAAACATTAGGGAATCTGGCACTACATTCAAATCTTCCTTAACTTACCATTGCGGCAAAATATTAAAGCATATATTCCACCATGAAAAGAAAAAAATAGAGTGCCTTCATGCAAAATGCAGTCAAATTTAATATTAAAAATATCAATGTAGATGTTTTATTTATTATGCTGTATGCCTGTTCTGATTTCAAACTAATAGAATAAAACTAGCAATAACATGCAATGAATGCTAGCCACTTACAAGGAAAATGTAAAACATATCGTGTCATAATTGTTGGTCTATAGAGATCATTCTGTAAGAGTAAGATTAAGATTAAGATTTATTAACCGCACCCTCTCCCCACAGGGACCCGGGGCGGTGCACAGGCATAATTAAAAACAATATACAAAATACAAACATTACTTAAAATAAAATTAAATAAATCTACCTATGCTAAAAATATATAATTAAAACCCATTAAAATTTGTAATTAAAAGACAGAGAGAACTATTCAAGGCCGGCCAGTCGAAAGAGATGGGTCTTCAATTTTACCCGGAAGGAGCGGAGGTCGGTGGTCGTTCTAATATCAGGGGGAAGGTCGTTCCAGAGGGCCGGGCCCGCCACAGAGAGCGCCCTTCCCCTGGGCGTCGCCCGCTGACAAAGTCTAGTGGACGGCACCCGGAGAAGCCCCTCTCTGTGGGAGCGAATCGGTCGTGAGGATGTGTGGGGCAGGATCCGATCTCGCAGATAGCTAGGTCCCGAGCCATGGAGCGCTTTGAAGATGATAACTAACACCTTGAAGCGCACCCGGAAGACGACAGGTAGCCAGTGCAGCTCGCGCAGGAGCGGTGTTACATGGGCAAACCTGGAGGTGCCCATAATTGCTCGCGCGGCCGCATTCTGAGTCTTAAAGCAGGGGTCCCCAACGCCCGGGCTGCGGACCAGTGCCAGTCCGTGGCTTGATAGTAACCGGGCTGGAGTGAGTGGCGGAGAGAGTAGCGCAACTCTTAGGAAAGTGTAGCAAATGCTCCGCTATCCTGGAGGCTGGCCAGGGTGCTCCCTGGGGGCAGGACAGGGGCAACGGCCTGCATTGGGGTGATTTGGGGCACCACCCGGCCCTGCGCGGGGGGAAGGGGCTGCCAGGACCTCCTGCCTGGGACGAAGCCTGTCCTTCCCCGCCCCAGCTGAGGATCCTTCACCCGGGACCCCTGGCAGCTTTCCCGCCCAGTTGCACGCAAGGCGTCCTCCTCGGGTCGCATTCCCATGAAACACGGGTTCCCGCCTCGGGTTCCACGTGACTGCCAAACGTGTGTGGGGCCCACGTGACTCGACTCACCCACTGGAGGCTCCCACCAGTCCATGGATTTTTTTTTTACATGAAACCGGTCCCTGGTGCCAAAAAGTTTGGGGACCCCTGTCTTAAAGGGTGTCTCTGATCCTTGATACTGCAAAAGATCTACAACCACTGAAAGGGTATTTCTGCAGTCACTCGGAGATTCTGTATGGTCACCCAAGCATCCATTTGGCCAGGATAAAATGACCTTTGAGTTGCTGAAGCTTCAAGGAGCAGATGCAGAGGAGTATTTTGCTAGTAATAATAATAATAATAATAATAATAATAATAATAATAATAATAATAATAATAATAATAATAATAACAATAATAATAATAATAATAATAATAATAATTATTATTATTATTATTATTATTATTATTATTATTATTATTATTATTATTATTATTATTATTATTTAATTTCTAGACCGCTCCCTCTCCCCAAGGGGACTCGGAGCGGTGCACAATAAATACACATGAAAATACAAACAATTAAATAAAAACAAATTAAACAGTAAACCCTACGCTAAAATTCCCCAATACCAATTCACTAAAATCCTATAACCCTATAATACTATAGTAGAGAGGCTACCCTAGGCCGGCCAAGCAGAAAAAGTGCGTTTTCAATAGTAAATAAAGTGTCTCTTCAAATGATTTTACACTTGGTTCCTCCTCCTCCTCCTCCTCCTCATCACAGGGGTGGGCTTCAAAAATTGCAGCAATGGGTTCACTGCCCCATTGCTGGGTGGGCATGGCCATGGCCTAGTCAGCCTTCTGCATCATGGGGGGGGGGGCATTTTTTGCCCTCACCAGGTTTCGGAGGCTTTCCTCAAGCCTCTGGGAGGGCAAAAACTGCTTCTCCCAGGCTCCGGAGGCCCTCCGGAGGCCGGAAACAGGCCCATTTCCAGACATCCGGAGCTTCTGGTAGGCCCGTTTTTTGCCCTCCCCAGGCTCTTGAGCCTCTGGGAGGGCAAAAACTGCTTCCTCCAAGCTCCAGAGGCCTGCCAGAGGCCAGAAACAGGGCCATTTCCCAGCTTCCCGAACTTCCGGTTTCCCCCCTCCCCGAGTCTCCCTGCGGGCCCTGCACTTACCAACAGCCTAGTCTGACTATTCTCAGTAGCTTCATACATAGTACTGGGGACAAAATAATGTCTTCTAGCACCTACCGAAGAAATATGGCCACCCAACACTACTCTGGTACTGTTCCTTCACATAGGAGTCAATGTACTGTGTTCTCATCCTTCAATGCATAATACAGTATACGGGGATTTCAAAGAGCATCATTGAGGTACATATGCTCAGGGCTCAATCAAACATATTAATTTCCTCAGAAAAGGAGCAGGCTAAATATCATCATTTGACTTCTGATGATAGCAAGCCCCAATACTGGTTCCAAAAGACCAGATGCCGATGTCACAGTTCTTGATTCTGGTGCCCAGGATTTAAATCTGCAATTAAAAGCAAGCCCACCCAGTCTTTCAGAAGATAGAAAGCCAGAGTCTAGCCTTGTGAAAGACCTGTGTTGTGGGTTCAGTCTGGGAACAATGTCAGATTTAGGTAGCATTTGAGAATTTCTGCAACCAGAATCCTTTTATTACCAGTTATTCACCAAATAGTGCTTTTAAATTAAAATCTGAGGTTCCTGCCTCATTCGTTTTTACACAATTTTCTACCGTTTAATTTACCTTCTAGAATTCTATTTTCTATGTCAACACTGTTTTATCCTGCAGGTTATGTTGTGCATTGTAATCCATTCTCCTTTCTCTTTATTGTTTTATTGCGTCTCTATTTTAAATCTTGCTCCCAGTTATTTGTGCATACTCTGGCACTGGGACCCTCTCACTGGCACTGAGACTATTTCACAGTCTCTTGTCTATGGTTGTCACTCTAGGTCTTCTTGGAATAGCTGCCACACTGTTGGGCCTTTTTCAGTGCAGCCAGTGCTCAAGGGTTTGTTACAATCTTTGTCAGCTGGGTATGCCATGTTCTGGGCCTCTGCTTGCCAAGCTAGGCACTTAGTTTAGTGCCTGTGCTCTGGGCTGTTTGGAATAATTGCTAACATTGAGGTCTTTGTTTTCTGCTGGTGTCTAGATCTCCAGTGTAATTGCCAGTATACTGGACTTAATTTCCTGCCAGCACTCTGTGATTTTTATTCTGCTACCACTAACAATCTCCTGTTCACCTCCCTCCAAGCTGCTTTCCCTATCACCCCCATTTTCCTGCTCTGCCTACCATCCTTAAGACTTTAGCTTTCCGTTTCTTACATCTTCTTTCCAACTTTTCTATGTCATCTTCTCCATCAATGTCACCATAATCAAATCCCTCTCTAAAAGATTGGCTCATCCAATCTATAAGGGCAGTCAAAATAGGTAAAAAAAGAAGGGGTGATATTTGGCCACCATGTTTCCATTATTTTTCCTTCTGTGTAGTGCCTCTCAAGGAAACCAACATAAGGGAAGAGAAGGCAGAGCTGGAGGGGGGGAGGGAGCTAAGTATGTCATTAGCTCAGAGTCATCAGCTTACGTTGCCAAAAATTATCGAAGTCTAGCTCTCCTTGGATTTTGTTACCCTTATCCAATTTAGTGCTGCCTGTTAGTTGACTAGAAGTTTGTGTATAGATTTGAATAAATCTTCTGTGCTGCAAGATAATGTATTGTCCTGATCCTTTGTGCCTGACAACCATTTGCCTTAAGATGAGAATATGCAGGATCAAAACCTGAAAAAGCAAGGCTGCAGAGATTCAACTGTACCTGATGTGGAATGTAGAGGACCAGTATATTTATGATTGCTCAGCAGTTTTATGCTCTACTCAGTGGTGGGTTTCAAATCCCGTTGCAACCAGTACGGTTGGAACAGAGCCGGCAGCAGCCTCATGGACGCGCGCAGCATGCACACATGCATCTTAGAGCCTCCGCGATGCTCCAGATGCTTTGCAGAGCATTGCACGGGTGCTGTATGCGCCATGCATGTGCACAGCAGCCCAGAAGCTTTAAAACATAGGTAAAGAGAGAGGGCGGGCAGGAGGGCAGGCCCTCCGGAACACCGTACCTGTACGGTATCCAGTGCTCCAGGCTGGCTCCGGTACATCCGTACGGGGACGTACTGCCTTCAACCCACCACTGGCTCTGCTTGAGCAACATTTGGTCACAGCCCATTCTTGGTGCTGAAAATCTTTTACCTGTTCTCTTGACTCTTTGATCCTGTGGATTTGACCACATTCTACATTTCACCCCTTGGAATTCTCACAGTGGACGGTCAACTCAAAGTCTGCATCCTTATAATACCAGTGAAAGGCTGTGAACTGATTTATAGTCTTACCATTGGCATGGCTAGTAAGAGAATTGATTTACGGCAGTTCTATTTAGCTCCCTGCTAGCATCTCATTAGGCTGTGAAACATATTCCCTTTGTCTTTTCTGCAGGAGGTCATTTAACAGGGTGACCATAGCTGAGTTTGTTCCAAAATCAGTCTGGAAGCCAGACTGAAAAGGACTGTGTTAATAGGATTCTTCCAAGAATGTCAGCAGTTTTACAGGCAATATTTTCTCAAGCACCTTGCCTGTAAATGGTTTTTTGTAACATGGCTGTAGTTGGTGAAAGCCTGTATTTAGTTATCTTTTGCTTGAGGAATGGATGTTCCACTTAGTCATTCCCCTTTCGGAACATGAGTAAACCACAATGGGGCAGGGAGTAAGAGGACATGTAATGGGCTAGAAAGTTGTAATCATCTTGCTATATCCTCAAGCCTTAGCAATCAAAAGTAGATTAATATAATTAGACCAAATTATGCCAGATATTTCATTATTATCTGTAGCATTCATTGGGTAGTAAAGGATTTTATCTTTAAAACATCTTTTTTGTATATGTTTTATTTGCAGTTTTCCTTTAACAATCAACATATTTTGTGGACAGTGTAATGACTGGGTCTATAAATATCTTTAAAACACCTTACACAGATTGAGTTTGTTAGAGCAGATAAAAACAGACCCTTGAGCAAACTAAAGCATTCCAATAGGCAATTACCTGAGATGCAAGTAAGAAAGCCTTCCTTATAATCTTCATGACCTACAAGGGGCATGATTGTATCTACTCAACTGGATGTCAACTTCCAAGTGGGTCTAACACTCCTTTTGCTGAAGTTGTTTGCTGAAGCTGTGGTGCTTCATTGTGTGAATTCCCCAGAAAACAAGGAAAAAAGCACGCATGCTTCAGCACCCAAAAATAGTAAGATTGTGTCAACAATCTATTCTATTTTTCTATTACAGAAGCATACGTTTTAGAAAAACTTCCCCGGCAAACACTATAGAGCAAGTGTGTCAAACTTGCATTGTCACGGTGGCATCATATGACGTAACAGGACTTCTCCCCCTTCGCTAAACCAGGCAGGGCCGGGGCCAGTATGTGATGCATCTGCCCCATACAGGCCGTGAGTCTGACATCCCCTGCTGTAGACCAATAGAGGCAATGGACACTATGAGACCATACTGGCCAGTTGGATAGCCTTAATACCTTCAATATGCAGCTGACCTAATTTGAAGAAAAAAATCATCCTAAAGTTCTATAACTTTGCATCAAAGACCAGCTTAGCTTCCTCAGCCAAGGAGAATATTGGGCCACCATATAATACCCGCCATCTTGACCCAACACTATGCAAAACCCTTTTAGCCAGCAAAATTAGGCTTTTTGGCAAATGAATTGGTATTTCCTATGGATCACTGAGAGTCCATCCTCAAATCCCACTGCTGGGCTCAAGCTAAAGCTACACTGAAAGTACAGATGAACAAAGCAGTGTCAAACCCGCACAGTCCAGATTTCAGTAATACATGTCACATCATTTTCTTTTCCCACACAGAGAGACACAGTCTCAGTTTTCTCAGAGGGACATCCCTCCTTGATATGGCCAAAGTTAGCTTCGCCTTCATGCTATTCTCCCACCCAGCAGTTTCTGGCAAAGCCTCTAGTTTGTTCTGAAAGTCAACCATACAAATTGTTTTCTATCAACTCCTGCTTCCTTTTTTCAAAATTAGCCAAAGAGTGTAGAACCTGTGAGGTGAGGCAGAGAATGAGCAAGTGGAATCTGCTCTCAGAAAGAAGCTTTCTTTCCAGGTTAGTGGCTATTACTATTTTTGTTGGTTGGCTTATTGGCTAACTCCAAGAACTCATCTTTCATGGAGTTCCACTAGTGAAACAGCTGATACCAGCCACAAATGACTGAAACGGCTGAGATTTTGTACTATCAGAGAGACAGAGCAAGCCAGGAGATTATCTTAGATTTGATTGCTACTCATATTCTACCTAGAGGGAAATAGGAAAACCTTAGATTGATGTATTTTAAAAAGAGAGATTCAAATCATATTAAAAACAAGAAAGGGATTCAACATTACTTCAAGAGAAAACCTTGATAACCTATGTAAAACAGTGTAATAATTGCCCTAATTCCATACAAGCTTAGTGAGTGGAAGATGGATGGATTGTAGACTTTAGAGACTTGATGGACAACTGTGACAGATAATAGTAAGAGATAGTTGCTGAAATTGGATTGGATTGGATTTATTGGATTTATATGCCGCCCTTCTCCCAAAGGTCTCAGGGCGGCATACAACATAAGAGACATATAGTACAAAAGTTTAAAAGATATTAAATAAAAAATCCAATAAGCAATAAATTAATAGACATTATAAAATAAATTAAATTGGAATTAAAATTAATACGTTATTTTGTTCAGGCCAGACCGGCTTGCTGGAAAAGCCAGCTTTTTAGGGCACGCCGGAAGGAAGGGAGGTCGGGAAATAGGCGAAGCTCCGGGGGTAGCTCATTCCAAAGGAAAGGCGCTCCCACAGAGAAGGCTCTCCCCCTGGGGGTCGCCAGCCAACACCGTCTGGCTGACGACACCCTGAGGAGGCCAACTCTGTGGGATCGTACTGGACAATGGGAGGCTACCGGTGGCAGTAGGTGGTCTTGCAAGTACCCTGGGCCTAAGCCATGGAGCCCTTTGAAGGTCATAATTAATACCTTGAATCGCATCCGGAAAACAACCGGTAACCAGTGCAGGCCACCTAAAAGGGGTGTAACATGGGAGCACCTAGGTACCACCATGATAACCCACACGGCCACATTCTGGACCAGTTGAAGCCTCCGGGTGCTCTTCAAAGCCCCATGTAGAGAGCGTTACAGTAGTCCAGGCGAGAAAAGATGAGGGCATGAGTGACTGTGCACAGGGCATCCCAATCCAGAAAGGGGCGCAATTGACGTACCAGGTGAACCTGGTATAAGGTCCCCCTGGTCACGGCTGTCAGATGTTCTTCTAAGCTAAGCCGCGTATCCAGGTGGACTCCCAGATTGTGAGGCCTTTCTGAGGGGGGTAAAATTTCTCCCCCATCACCAAAGTTGGAACCAGGTGGACAAATCAGGATGACAGGAATCACAGCCACTCAGTCTTGGAGAGATTGAGCCTGAGCCTGTTCCTCCCCATCCAGATCCGCACAGCCTCCAGGCATCGGGACATCACGTCAAGGGCATCATTGGGGTGGTTTGGGTAGAGATGAAAAGTTGGGTATCATCAGCATATTGATGATACCGTACCCCAAAACCACAGATGATCTTGCCCAGCGGTTTCATATATATGTTGAACAGGAGGGGCGAGAGAACGGACCCCTGGGGCACCCCACAAGTGAGGGGCCTCGGGGTCGATACCTGTCCTCCAGTCAACACAAATTGCGATCGATCCGACAGGTGGTCTTGGATGGTCTTGTGATTGTACTAGTGAAATAACATAAAGTCTTCATGGGGACAATCTTGCTGTCTTCTTAGTAGCATTAAGGAAATGATTTTCAGTGTGATTTTTTCAACTTCCCAGTCTACAATCTACAACTCTGGTACTGAGTTTCTCATTTCAATACTCATTTATTTTATTTTTTATTTTATTAGATTTCTAGACCGCCCCCTCTCCCCGAAGGGACTCGGGGCGGTGTACAGATAAAAATTAAAACTACTAAAACCATAACAATACATACAAAGTTAAAATCAAATTAAATAGTCTTCTGTACAAATTTATAAAAGTTAAAACTAGACCCATAAAACCGAATAAAATAATTTAAAATTACAGACTGGGGTGAGAAGCATGAAGTTAGGCCAAGCCGGCTAGGTGAGTTTTGGGTTTCTGGCGGAAGGAGCGAAGGTCCGTGGTCGTTCTGATATCAGGGGGAAGGTCATTCCAAAGGGTCAGGCCCATCACAGAGAAGGCCCTTCCCCTGGGCATCGCCCGCTGGCATTGCCTAGTGGACGGCACCCGAAGTCCCTCTCTGTGAGAGCAAATCGGCCGAAGGGATGTATGGGGCAGGATACGATCCTGCAAATAACTAGGTCCTGTGCCATGGAGCGCTTTAAAGATGATGACCAACACCTTGAAATGCACCCGAAAGGCCACAGGCAGCCAGTGCAGCCTGCGCAGGAGCGGTGTTACGTGGTAGTATCTGGTAACTCCCAGAACTGCCCGCGCGGCCGCATTTTGGACCAGCTGCAGCCTTTGGGTGCATCTCAAGGGGAGCTCCATGTAGAGAGCGTTACAGTAGTCTAGACGGGACAGCACAAGTGCATGAGTGACTGTGCGAAGGGCGTCCCGGTCCAATAAGGGACGCAACTGACGCACCAGGCGAACCTGGTGGAATGCCCCCCTGGCCACGGCTGTCACATGGTCCTCCATTGACAGCTGGGCATCTAGGAGGACGCCCAAGTTGTGTGCCCGATCCATGGGGGCCAGATGTTCGCCCCCAATGACCAGTGATGGAGTCAACTGGTTGAACCGGGGCGCCGGTAGCCACAGCCACTCTGTCTTGGACGGGTTGAGCTTGAGTCTGTTCCTTCCCATCCAGATCCGTACGGCTTCCAGACACCGGGACATCACTTCGACGGCATCGTTGGGGTGGTTTGGGGTAGAGATGTATAGCTGAGTATCATCAGCATACAGATGGTAATCTACCCCAAAACCACAGATGATCTCGCCCAGCGGCTTCATATATGCATTGAACAGGAGAGGAGAGGACCGATCCCTGAGGCACCCCACAAGTGAGAGGCCTTGAGGTCGACCTCTGCCCCCCTGCCAATACAGATTGCGATCGGGTCATCATCAAGTCATCCTGAGCTTCTCTGAGACCAAACAAGGTCAGCCAGGTGTTTTGTGTTCAACCTTTGTCCAACTCTTGTCTTATTATTATTGTTATATTGATTGCACGCCTTTTGAGACTGTGGGGCAGTTTTTAGTCTGGTGCCTTTTATCACTACACTAAAATGGTGCTTGCTTGCTGTCAGCCTCTGCTGTTTCGTTGCTTTTGCCTGCATTCGGCTGACATGTTGAAACAGGGGGGAGGGCTAGGGTTGCTAAGCTACTGGGGGGGCAGGAGGGTGAAATGGACGGTTGTTATCACTTTCAGCTAACGGACTACATTCCATTCTGATGATGCCCTGGGAAGGAACTGCACCTGATGTCGTGGCTGACTTTGCATTGGACAATATGCTGGGGTCAAAGGGGGGAGGTTGGGTTATGCTTTGTTACGTAGGTTGCGCGCCTAAAAGTTTCATTCCTTGCTTGAAGTTGGCTGGAGTCACATCATTATCAGTAAAAGTAGCTTTGAACTTTCTAAATGAAGTCAAATGTGTTCTTTCTTGATGATTGATGGAAACAGTCATGACACTTGCTTTCTCATTCTCTCTTTCTCTATGCATCAGCATTCTTCAGTCTTTCTGGCTGCATGGACCACCAGCGATGGTGGGTGGGTGGGGACGGTATGGTTTCATATTCGCAATCTAATTTCCAGCATGCACAAATAAAAGTTTACGCATTCGCCCATTGCTTGTGCAGCTGGTTCCCAGTGGACTGTGGCCCAGGAGTTGGGGACCCTTCTTCTCCACATATGCACACAAACATAGTACATAAATAATTTAACACAACCCTAACTCAGATATCTATATATAGAAAGGCAAAGCTTTAAGGTATATGTACATGACATATGTGCTAGTTTAAATCTTCCTTTCTTTTTGATATTGGTCTCTATGATCTTCTAGTACAACCTTTTATTAATGGTCATTACACTTGCAAATATAAGATTACTGGTTCAAAACCTAGAACGAATTAAAAAGAAATACAATTTTTCTTTCCCTGAGGTACCTACGTATCTCTGGCCTTTAAATCTCTCTGTCTCTCTCTGTCTGTCTCTCTGTCTGTCTGTCTGTCTGTCTCTCTCTCTGTGTGTGTGTGTGTGTGTGTGTATGTAATGCACTGTTTCTTAATTCCTCCAGTTGCTCGAGTCTTTACTGTATCTTTAAATTTATTTAGAAACCGATAAATAGAAAACTCCACCGGTACTCTCCGTCTGGCAGTGAATTTATTTCACTGATTTAAATTGTTGTTTAACACAATGTTTTCTTTTATACTTATATGAATTTTTTTTGTACCTCTCTTTTTTTCAATATTCCATTTGCATCCATCTGTTGTTTGTTTTACTTGTTTTTCCATGTAATATTTTTTTCCAAAGTTCTCTACATGTTTCTGCTGGCTTGAGTTTTTTTCTTTCTTTATTAAATTTGTATGACTCGGCAGTTCACCCGTAAATTCATACTTTATGTAAAATAATATGTAGGAGAATACTTGAAAAATTGAGTGTTCAGGTCATCAGCTGTTATTTTGATTTAAGTTAAATGAGAAAGAGAGAGACCTCCTACAGCCATTTCAAGCAACCCACAAGGATAATCTACAAGGGTGAACTATAGTTTTGTGGCTAAGTGCCATATTCAGTCATGCAATATGTCGAAAAGCCAAGTTCAAAGAGCTAGCAGGGCCTGGAGAAAAAGTAGATGGAACTGGAGCTAAAAAGGGCTGGGCATAAATATTTGATAAATGAAAAGCATCGACAAAAAGCAGTAGCCAGGCAGATTCTTCCAAGAAATAGTAAGAAAGTTTTAGCAGCTGGCAGACCACACATTCTCATATATATAAATATATACCATCCCTGAAATGAAAGTATATACATGCCTACATACTCTGTCTGTTTCCCTCCCTCTCTCAGAGAGAGAGAGGAACAGAGACAGAGACAGAGAGAACAGAAGGCAAACTATTCCTGTTTCACATTATAATAATATGTTATATAAAATCAATGCCTTGAACATGTCGTGGATGTTTTTCTTTTACTATTACCCTCAACCTTTGTCTTTATTTTGGCTTGCATTTTTCCTGGGCCCAGCATGGAAGGGAGTTTGCCAATGTGGAAGGAGCTTTGGGATTCACACAAAAACTTCTCACTCCGCAGATTGCAGTTTTCAGCACTCCCCACTAGCTTGGCCAATACTGGGAGTGGGGCTTAGCTTCATATTAGGGTAACACCAACCTATACTACTAAGACAGCATTGGCAATGGCCTATTGTCCTAACTATCTTTTTAGAAGTCTCTGGAGCCTATAAATGCTGAAATTGATGGTGCTGTTTCCTAGCAAAACTCTGGAAAGGAACAAGGTATGTCTAGAGCAGTGCTTCTCAATTATTTTCTGTCATGCCCCCTAGGAAGAAGAAAACATTTCGCGCCCCCCGAATATATTTGACATAGTAAGCACACCGGTCTTTCCTCGTCTCCCACCGTAGTCACAGTGAAGCCAAGCGCTACATACGCCTCGTCATATTTCTTCGTCTTAGCCTTCGGAAGACTTTCTTTTATCTCCTTCTCTCCTTCTCTCTCCGCCTGTCTTCTCATCCCTTCAGACCTTTTTTGGCTGAATCGGCGGTGTCCCCTTTTATGTGTGTTCAACTCCTTTCTTTCAGGTGTTTTTCTGTACAGAGGACCGATTTCCGGGTCTAAAAGTCACACGGGCGGGTTTGGCTAATCAGGGTAGAGATCATGTCTATCCAATCGGGTCTGTTCTCCTCGAAAGGGAGGAGCATGCGCAGTCACATGTACTGGCTTAATGCTCACTATTGATGCAAATGTCAGCAGCGGTAGCCCGATTTCTTTAGCAAGTTTGATTAATTGGGGCAGCATTATGTTTCACAGGAGAAGGTCCTTGTCAGTCATTTGAATATCAATTGGGCGCACATCCGTCGGGCAACAAAGTAAGTGTGGACGGACGTCCCACACTAAAGATGGCTCTGACAGGCTCGTGTCACAAGGGTTTTGGACAGCCAATCAGATGCGAGCATCTGATTGGATACAGAGACATAAACACGGGGCGTAGCTTGTTATGACAGTGTTTGCCGAGGTCAAACGCGCGCCCCTTTACGGAGCCTCGCGCCCCCCCTGGGGGGCGCGTCCCACTATTTGAGAAGCACTGGTCTAGAGGCACACTAGCTTATCCGCTCTGTATTATCTCTTCCTGCCCGCTGGCCAACTTAGACATTATTTCCCTTAAATGTTCTGTGTGCCTCTGGAAAACAAAAGTTTGCCAACCTTCATATTGGAATATTCATAGGTTTGTGGAGTAAGAGAATGAGAGTTCCCAATGCTTTTTAGCAATTGACAAGGTTGCATGAGAAAAAGTGCTTCAGTAAGTAAATAGTTTCCAAATAGCTTCAACTTGCTACTTAATACTGTTTCTATCGTCAGTAGGTGATTTCCCATTGACTTTGGCTAATTTCAAAATGCATTATGCAAGATTGGACCTGATTAGGACTTAGTTGGAAAATCATCAAGAAGAAACCCCAGGGGTGTGTGAACTAGATAAAAGAAATTTAAAATGTATTCCAGAAGAAGACCATGGCAAGCCACATTTATATTGCTGCCTAGGGTGCATTTTTGTAGTTCCCTAGACTCAAATTAGATTCCAGGGAATGTTAATTTTAAGATTTAGCTTCACCAAATAAGCTCTGCTACAAAGAAATTGAAATCATATAGATTATTATTGCATATTTAATCATTTAAATTTGTTTATTCTTTTATTACTGCACCTAATGGACTCTCTTCAGCCAATCTTAGTCGTTCTCTGTTACCTAAACTTACTAATGTGGTATTCCATTTGTCTGAAATGGGCTTCCTGCTTCAGCAGGGGGTTGGACTAGAAGACCTCCAATTCTGTTATCTGTTATCTTTAGGCAGGGATGTCCAAACTTGGGAACTTTAAGACTTGTGGACTTCAACTCCCAGAATTCCCCAGCCAGCTATGCTGGCTGGGGAATTCTGGGAGTTGAAGTCCACAAGTCTTAAAGTTCCCAAGTTTGGACATCCCTGTCTTAAGGAGTCCTGTAGAAAAATAGCTGGTCATTCATGCTACCTCTGTGGAAGACTAGTTAAACCAAGGGTCTGCAAAGTCGGCTCTTTTAAGACTGGTGGACTTCAACTCCCAGAGTTCCCCAGCCAGCATAGCTGGCTGGGGAATTCTGGGAGTTGAAGTCCACCAGTCTTAAAAGAGCCGACTTTGCAGACCCCTGAGTTAAACCATTATCCCCTTTCCCCCTTAAGATTCTATAACATGCTATTAAAGAGACAAATAGATAATTGCATTAAATGTCAATCATTTTTGTAATCAGGTGAAAACAGCAAATGTTTGAGAGGAAATAGCCTTCAATAACTTACAGGGAGTTGAGGGGAAGGCTTATATTCCCATTCGTCATCAGAGGAAGATGAGCAATAGCCAGTTGTTGCTTGTTTCCTGGCAGGTAGACCTTTAGATCCTGAAAGAGAATCAAACTGCTCAATGACATTTATTGCCTTTATTCTTTTCCTAGGATCTGACTGCAACTGCTTATGCTGCACCTGCTCATCGCTTCTCAAAGCTAGACCCGAACAACCATTTGTAAACCTGATTACATTAATTACATTTTGGCTACTGTTCAAGGCCTTCGCTGCCTGGCAATCCTGTGCTCATCCTCACAATCTGAATATATCAAATTTTATGTGCAAACAAGGGCTCGCCCTACATTAAAAATTAGGCCTGCTCTTAAAACGCATATCGCAAGTTAGCCACGTTATCTCACACCATGGGGCATAAATAAATGTGCCAAGGCTGAGCCAGCTCTTAAACAAATGACTCTTATGTGGCTTGTAGCATCTGGCACCCATTTTTCTTCTGTGACATCTGCTCAGTGTAAAATAGCTGGCGTCAGAATGTCTGGTCATATTTTAAAAGAAGTCACAAATATAATCAGAAGCAAATGGACATCCTGATGGAGGCTTTATCACTCAGCCTTCTGCAGCATAAATATTTCATTAATGAGATCTAAATAAATGTCACTTATATTTTCACTCTCTCAATCTCTACCACAGCAGGTATTAAACAATAGGTGTTGTTTATAAGCACACACATTGCAATACTGGAGAAAACATGATGGGAAAGGAAGGAGGATTTCTGGGAATAACCTGCATTCCAAGTTGATGTCATTATTATGCCCTAACTCTACTTGTTACCTAGGTCATAAGCATTATGTTTTAACAGGAACTGAACCTGCCCTCCTAACAATTTACTTGTCTAATTCATATACCTCTCCTCTTGATAAATTAAACAACAAGCACAGGGAACATCTGCTACTGCACTTAATTTGCTGCAAGATTAATGATTAACACCTGGATTCACTTATGTTCAGGGCATGAGTGACAAGGACACATTGTTTAAGATGATTGAGAGCTTCTTGCTTAATTTCAGATGAGTAAGTGTGAATTTGCTGTAACTGATGGCAGAAACGCATGTTGCACAGGCATGCAGAGATGTTCCTTTGCTTTGGAGGGACAGAACACTACCTGGGAGGGCTGAGCCACACAATGGAGGGTTATGATCCAGGAAGGTTATTTTTCAATGTGCTGCTCTCAACAGGTCATTCTGCTACCGTTCATTTTAAGTCAGAGAGAGCCTAAAAGAGCAGTACCCACCATTAAGGCCAGGAACTATAGCTAGAGAAAATGTCCCGATAATACACGGAGTGACAGAAAAATAGACCAGACAAAACCAGTGAAGGAGAGCAAAGCCCCATATTGCAGGATATGTTAAATAGGACCCTGAATCACAAATCTTTAAGTATGGCAGATTTATTCAAAGAGTAGCAAAATGTATTTTGTATTCCTGCGGCTTACAGCATGCTAAAATATGCAAGGAGTACTGAAGGACCCTTGAGAAAAGGCATTCCCTGCAACAATGCCATTTTTGAAATGCACTCAAATAAATTTCATGAAAGAATTCCATGAAATCCACCTGGAGATAAAATCAAAGTCCGTTAATCATTTTACATTAGAACCAGTTAGGGTAAATTTGCATTTAAAGAAAGAAACTTCAGAGCGAAGTTCAAAATGAGAAGGAAGTCAGTGTCTTTTGGGGTGTACACTCAAAATAGGTTTGACTTAGCAATCAACTTTATAGCCCTTGACATTCCTTCAGAATCTCAAGCAATGCTAGAATTCTAGGGTAGGGTTTAGGTTATACTAAAAAGAAGAGATTAAAAATCAGGATCAGGACACAGTAGCAGAGCTTACTACAGTTATAGTCCTACCACATAAAGCTACAATCAGTGGTCGGTTCCTACTGGTTTGGACCGGTTCGGCTGAACTGGTAGTGGTTTGGCGGTCTGGGTTGCTGGCACCGGCAGTGACCCAGGCCTGCCATGCCCCCAAACCAGTTCTCTGGGCAGTGCCATAGGTGCCACCATCTTGTTTTTCATTTCTGTGCATGCGCAGAACAATTTTTATTGCACTGTGTATGCGCGCCCATGAGCAAACCGGCAGCAGTGCCTGTCAGAATCCACCCCTGGCTACAATCACTGCTGAGACTAAAAATAAGAAGGGTCCAAAAATAAGAAACAACTGATCCATGGCCAACCTAATGATTCCATGAGATTATTAGATAGCTATTATATGAGTAATAGTTAAGGGATGCAAGAATTTAAATCATTTGTCATCTTCAAAACTGAAATAAAATCTGGGCCTATCTTTTATATATTCTACTAAATAAAGGTTGCTAGGAATTCTCTGTCTCTCTGATTTTGGCACATTATTCTTCATTATTCTGTATAATAATAATAATAATAATAATAATAATAATAATAATAATAATAATAATAATAATAATAATAATAATAATAATAATAATAATAATAATAATAATAATAATTTAATTTGTAGACCGCTCCCTCTCCCCATAGGGACTCGGAGCGGTGCACAGGAAGAATAAAAACAACAAGTATACAAACATATTTAAAAACAGATTAAACCTTATTCCTGTGCTAAAAATTCCCCATTAAAACTAAAACTAAACTAAACTAAAATTCCCAATAAATTAAGTATAATAAAACCCCATAGAAAGAGAGACTACCCTAGGCCGGCCAGGCAGAAAAGATGTGTTTTTAATTTTAGACGGAAGGAGCGGAGGTCCGTGGTCGTTCTAATGTCGGGGGGAAGGTCGTTCCAGAGGGCTGGGCCCGCCACAGAGCGAGCCCTTCCCCTGGGCGCCGCCCGCTGACAAAGTCTAGTGGACGGCACCCGGAGAAGTCCCTCTCTGTGGGAGCGAATCGGCCGTGAGGATGTATGAGGCAGGATCCGATCCCGCAGATAGTTAGGTCCGGAGCCATGGAGCGCTTTAAAGATGATGACTAACACCTTGAAGGGCACCCGGAAGACGACAGGCAGCCAGTGCAGCTCGCGCAAGAGCGGTGTTATGTGGGTAAACCTTGAGGTTCCCATAATTGCTCGCGCGGCTGCATTCTGGACCAGCTGAAGTCTCCGGGTGCACCTCAAGGGGAGCCCCATGTAGAGAGAGTTACAATAGTCCAGTCGGGATGTCACGAGCGCATGAGTGACTGTGCGAAGGGCGTCCCGATCCAATAGGGGGCGCAATTGGCAAACCAGGCGAACCTGGTAAAACGCCCTCCTGGCCACGGCTGTCACTTGATCTTCCATGGACAGCCGGGCATCCAGGAGGACACCCAAATTGCGCGCCCCATCCACAGGGGCAAGATGTTCGCCCCCTATGGCCAGCGATGGAGTCAGCTGGTTGAATCGGGCAGCCGGAAACCACAGCCACTCGGTCTTGGTCGGGTTGAGCCTGAGTCCGTTACTTCCCATCCAGATCCGCATGGCTTCCAGGCACTGGCACATCACCGCTACGGCATCGTTGGGGTGGTTTGGGGTAGATATATACAGCTGAGTATCATCAGCGTAGAGATGGTACTCTACCCCAAACCACGGATGATCTCACCCAGCGGCTTCATATATGTGTTGAACAGGAGAGGCGAGAGGACCGACCCCTGAGGCACCACACATGTGAGGGGTCTCGAGGTCGACCTCTGCTCTCCTGCCAACACAAATTGTGATCGGCCAGAGAGGTAGGAGGAGAACCACCGTAAAACGGTGCCTCCCACCCCCAACCCCCCAGCCGATGCAATAGGATACCATGGTCGATGGTATCGAAAGCCGCCGAGAGGTCTAATAGGACCAGGATGGAGGAACAACCCCCATCTCTGGCCCTCCAGAGATCATCGACCAACGCGACCAATGCCGTCTCGGTGCTATGCCCGGGCCGAAAGCCGGACTGGCGCGGGTCTAGATAATCAACTTCCTCCAGGTGACAGGGAAACTGTTGTGCCACCACACTCTCAACAACCTTCGCCAAGAAGGGAAGGTTGGAGACTGGACGGTAGTTGGTTAATAGAGCTGGATCCAAAGAGGGCTTCTTAAGGAATGCATAAAAATTATGCATTTTTATGATTCCCATTCCATTTCATAGAAACGAAAGTGCTTTAAAAACAATATAAAAGAAGAAGAAAACATCTGGAAATGTTTCATTGTCCTCCATGGAGTACTTAAATAAACTAAATAATTTTTTATTTAAATATGATGAAATTGATGGGTAAATTTGGGTATCCTGACTGTCAGCATACAGTTTTGGACAGTCAGCCATACTAGACCTCCACATATAACATTACCACTCTCCACTCGCTAACGTCCTACATTTCAATTATATTTCAGAGAAAGAACATTTTCTATGAAGAAAGTTTCAGTCTAGGAGGTGGGCAGCCAAGAAGACTGCAGAATGCTGGATAGATATGAAAAAAATGATCACAAGCCAACCCTCTGTTCCCTTTCAAAAATAATGGAAGTTCAAGTGCAGTATTGAAAGGATCTCTAAAAGACATTTTCAAAAAAAAAAAAAGCAATAGCAGTAGCACTTAGACTTATATAGCAGCAGCTCCCAACCTTCAAATTCTAAAAAAAAACATTTACAAAAAATAGCAGTAGCACTTAGACTTATATAGCAACACCCCACAACCTTTTGGGCACCAGGGACCGGTTCCGTGGAGAGAGGTTTTTCTATGAACTGGAGAGGGGATGGTATTTTTTGCAGTCTGCAGTCTACCGATGGGACTTCACTTGTTTGCACAGTCCAGTTTCTGGCAAACTGTGGACCGGTGCCAGTCCATGGACTGGGGGTTGGGGACCCCATTATATATCACTTTACAGTGCTTTACAGCCCTCTCTAAGCAGTTTCCATAGCATCTTGCACCCACCTATCTGGGTTCTCATTTTACTGACCTTGGAAGGATGAGTCAATCCTGAACCAGTCAAAATCAAACTGCTGGAAGTCAGCAGAATTAGCCTGCAATACTACATTCTAACCACTGTGCCACCATGGCTTTCTAAAAAACATTCTAAAGCATCCTGACTTAAGAATCTCTTTCACAGAGAAAATTGGAGAACAGATCCAAGTATGGTAGTATAATACAACACAGCATATGTTTCAAATGAATAATATGTCATCCTTAATTTAAAGTATTTTTAAATAGTATGCTTACCCAAATATTCTCCTTTGGAAGTATCACTTAGTACTTTATCAACATCAAAGATGGTAGTGGGAGGCACAGCTGGCATTAACAAAGGGCTTTTAATGCTGTCATCTTCTTTATTCCTCAAATTGCTGAACAGATTCCACACATTGTTCCTCTGAACTGGACCATCTTGTATAGCATTATCACTATTCTTTTTCTGCCTTAAAGATGGATGCAGCATGTTCTTTTCATTACAATCGATATATGACTTCCGAGCGTTTTCTTTAAGGGTGAATCTTTCTAAAAGCGTGGGAACATCAACTTTATTAGAGTAAGAATGTCCACGGTAAGTGCCGCTGGATGAGGTCAGGTGCACATCGCATTTTGGAATATATGAGCTTTTATCATCATACTGAAAATCTTCAATTGAACCGGAAAAATTAGAGATCACTGAACTCCTAGGTTCAAGGCCCTGTTCTGTAGTATTCAGCATAAATAACTCTTGCATTTGTGCACTGGAGTCTTCATGATACTCACTGTTTTTCAGATTTTCAGGATGATGCAGGTTATGAGGGAAATTAAAGGTATTTTCCAGAGAAGGTTTGGTATGCACATCCTGGCTTTTTTCCAGACCTTCTAATATGGATTTTCTAATGACATTAGCCATTAGCTTCAGTGACAGTTTAGGCTGAGCAGCAATGGGACATTTATCAACATATTTTAGACATTTCTGCTCAGGGTCCCAAACTGGCAAAAGGTTATCCAAGAATTCAGGAGACCTAACATAACTAGATTGCTTTGGAATGTGTTCATCTCTACTAAAATCCGAATTGTTTGGCCCTGGGATTCCTTGGCCTTGGTGAGCAATTCTTGCCCCTTCTGGTTGAGGATTCTTCAGAGCACGGGTTAACTTCCTCATTATTTTACCTTTAGCTTTGTTTAAGGGCTTGTCTTGCTGTTCCTTGGCAGGCGCTGAAGCAATTTTATCTCCTTCATCAAGGTTTATGGAGGGTTTTGTAAACAGTCTTGAAGTCAGTTGCTGACTGTTTACTGCCTCATTTCCTAAATATTGTTCATCAGTACCACTGTGGTGGACGCCAAGTTTAAGAGAACTGGGAATGGTATCCCAATCAGCATGAGAAAGGGATTCACTGTGTGCCACTGGATAACTATCTATGCAGCAGTGATGAGGAACATAGAAAGGAATCTGTCCAGGGTCATTGGTGCTTTTTTCTTTGGAGTGAAATTCTGCACTGTGAGGTTGGAAATGTGCTTTCGTTTCTGGAATGTTGTTGGGATAGGTCAGCTGTAAGGAATGCATAAAGTGATTATTTTTAGAGGAAAAATGTTGCTCCTCAGCCATGTTTCTATCTGGGGAGGGTTTTGAAACAAATCAGTTCTAAAAAGGCACATATAAATATCAAGGCAACAGAGAGAGCTGAAAACCGTTGAAAAGATGAAAACCCTTCCAATAAAAACAGAAAAGGGACACAGTTGATGGTGATGATAGCCAAGGTCCTATGAGAGCAATAAAAATGTAGAGTTGTAATTGCAGGCATCTTTATTTGCAATAGGCTGCCTCATAGCTAGATAACATAAGGTAAAGGTAAAGATTCCCCTCGCGCACATGTGCTAGTCACTCCTGACTCTATGGCAGGGGTCCCCAACCTTTTTTGCACCAGGGACCGGTTTGATTTTAAAGAAAATTCTGCGGACCAGCTGGCGTAGAGGGGGAGCGGGGGGGAGGGGGAACAGGCGGTGCATGCGCATGTGGGGGGATGAGTCACCTCACTCGCCCCTCTAGGGCCCCCAATGGTGCAAGCAGCCACGCCTGCGCTCTACCGCCCCCAGCGTGCGCTCTGCCCAGGGGGCTGCCCCCTCCTCCCCCTCCTTCTCTCTGGCCCTGCGGCCCGGTTCCTATCAAGTCATGGACCGGCACCGGTCCGCGGCCTGAGAGTTGGGGACCCCTGCTCTAAGGGGTGTGCTCATCTCCATTTCAAAGCTGAAGAGCCAGCGCTGCCCGAAGATGTATCTGTGGTCGGGTGGCCAGCATGACTAAACACCAAAGGAGCACAGAACACTATTATCTTTCTACCAAAGGTGGTCCCTATTTTTCTACTTGCATTTTTTACGTGCTTTCAAACGCTAGGTTGGCAGAAGCTGGGACAAGTAATGGGAGCTCACTCCATTACATGGCATTAGGGATTTGAACCTCCGAACTGCCAACCTTTCTTGATCAACAAGCTCAGCATCTTAGCCACGAAGCCCCTGAGTTGCTCTAGATAACATGCAGCCCTCCTAATTGTGTCTTCCAACTATTCCTCATTATTAAGAGATGCTTATTCCTCAACTGCATGGCTCAACAAACACACAACTTGTCTAAGTGAAAAGCTGCCCTACATTGGAGGGATGGATGGGTGGATGGACAGACCTTAGCAATTTTCTGATGCACTTAGCTGCAAAAGTCTGAAACAAGAATCTCCAGCCAAATTGAAGTAGGAACAAGAACTGTGAATCATGCAGTGTGGTTGAATAATCAACAGTATCTCTTTGACCCTGATTGGACTGGACCTATTGGCCATGTGCAATTTATCCCACAAATTACATTTTTTAAATAAATTGATTAAAACCCCATAACTTGGATTCAAAAACTCTTCCCAGTACACAGACTGTTCTTTTCTGACCTTTGGAGACCTATCATCCACTAGAGAAAACCCAGCAGTGAAATGGGGAACAGAGAGGAATCTTCATTAATTTCCTGACCAATGCCTCCCAAAATCTGCTCTGGAAGGCAAATTTGGGGGTGGGAGGTAGACTGTTGCTTTTTTAAATAGAATCGCTATGAGATACAGCTCTGCAAATATAACTATGACAGAAAAGAGATTACATGTATAGTTTTCGTTCTGTTATAAAAAATCTATAGCAAGTTAGATATTTATCGACAAAAGAATATTGTTCTGTGCAACTCTGCTTTTTCATTTCTGGACTAGCCACTCATATGAACCCCCATAACCTGAAGCAGTCCTCAAACAAATCTCAATGTTATCTGAAGTCTCTCTAGCCATTGTCAACTTCCATCACATCTCATCCTAATGGGCTC
Organism: Rhabdophis nuchalis; assembly: GCA_039707465.1. Classification (NCBI taxonomy): domain Eukaryota; kingdom Metazoa; phylum Chordata; class Lepidosauria; order Squamata; family Natricidae; genus Rhabdophis; species Rhabdophis nuchalis. The sequence continues at coordinate 121,027,836 of CM077643.1, forward strand.
TAATTGTAGTAATGGAAGAAGAGGTATTTTAACATAGAGCATTTCCCTTTTTTGCCATCTTATTGGATGATTTTATCGAGGCACTATTGAAGGAGATCAATGAAACCTGAGATGTGATTAACTCTGTTCCTATATCTATTCTAATAAATGGTCATAAGGAAACATAACGGATGGCGTTTCCTGAAAGGGAATGTTTTGTAAGGCATGAAATATAGAAATATTTAAAGAATTAAAATTATAATTAGATAAGCAACATCAATGGGCAGTGGCCCCACTTAAAGTCAATGCTTGTTTGACCCCTATTTTCAAGAAACTAAAAAGTTTATAGTTACATCCTTGTAAAAGCAGAACTCATGTTAAACATCACATGTATTACCATACCGTTGAGGCAGGATATGTTTTTTTATTAATTGAAAAATGCAGGGGACTTTTTTAATTTATTTTTTCATGATTTTTCTATTTGCAATATATTTATTGTACCAACAAATGTGTTACCCAAATTCTGAAACAACTACCAGGAATTCTGGTTACAGAAAATTCTATGGAATGAAACTTCCATTTCCAAGTAACAACTTGCAAATGTTCTATTTGAATTTTTGTTAATATTTAAATTTTTTTTCTGTGATGAAAGAAAATGCCTTTCAAATAGACACTACATCTTCGCTTGTTAAACCTGGTACAGTTGGCAAAGTCAGAGGCTATTCACAGTCTCCGGAATTTTTCAAAGGTCATTCTTAGAAAAATTATCTGACAATATAATGATGCCTTTCCTGGAGTTGAGACACGGAAGAAAGCAACGTCATTCTGTTTTTGTGTGTACTTTTTTCATAGCCTGCCCACCCTGAGTGCATCCATGTGAATGAAAACAAAACAGAACAAAAGGAGGTTTGCTACCCTGCTGTTTTGTAAGATAAGCTAGCTAGGCTAACATTCTTCACCAACCTTGTTGGAAAGGTGCCAAACTGAAGTGGAATAGTTTTGCATTTTGGGAAAAGGGGGGTTGTTGAAGAATCCATCAACTACTGTGGCAAATATTTGAAGGGGAGCAGCTGGAAACAGGAAAAATGGAAAAGGAGGATGCCAATGGCCAAGAATCCCTGGGAAAGGATTGTCAGGAAGCTGGAGAAGGAGGAAGGGAAATAAAGGTAGGGCTGGAAAGACAGACAGGCAAGGAAGGAGTTGAATTTGAGAGAAAGCATCTGAACATGTGATGGAGAAAAGATGGAAGAGCAACAGTGGATGAATGGGGTGGGGAAGGGGAAGAGAAAGTATGAATACCACAAGGATATTTGCAGAGTAGAGTAAAAAGATAACCTTTCAAGATGGCAGTCACAGAGGTGCAATCAAACTGCCCGTTTTTAATCTGTATCTATACAAAAATGGGCAACACTGTGATTGCACTGTTGCAGTTGCCATCTTGATTTTTTTTAACCATGCCCTGTGGACACCCCTAGTATGGGGCAAGGTAGCATAATAGGCAGAATCTAACCATTTGTAGTTCTGTGCCAGGTAGCTGTGTAGTTACTAGGCATAGAAGCGAGCAAGGGAACAGGGAAAGCCATCTGAGAAGTTCAACAGGGAAGCTCAAGGGATAATTTAAAAAAAAAATAGTCCGTCTAAATTAAATCAACAATTTCCCATCCTACATGAGACGGGAACCCTTCTACTTCTATGATCTTTAAAAACAAGCCTTAGGACAGAGGATTAGGCAAGCGTCTGCAGTTGTGACCCGCTATACCTGTGATTCATTTGTATTCCCGTCATACATCTGTAGCAACCATAGACTCATAATTGGCTTGGCCGGGGGGAGAAGCCCCAGGACAGAAGACAGCCATACTTCAATTGATGAGAGAGGGTGAAGCTATATCAGATACAGAAAAGGAGACACTAACAGGAGCTATGAAGGGAAGCAACTCTTCAGGAGAAAATTGAACGAGGAAGCAAATGTAGTGAACAAGAAGGGCTATGGTTTTATCCTCACATCCTGCTAGCCCCTCGTGGTATGAAAATGCCCTGATAATGATCTTTGAGGGGGTGGAACCCCCTCTCACCGGTTCTCTAAATTTCACCAACCGGCTCTCGCGAGTAGGTGCGAGCCTGCAGAAACCCACCACTGCTACAAATCAATCACTGCTGGTCATCCATTAGTTCCTAGAAAAGCAAGAGAACAAAAGTCGCCTACTTTACCGACTCTGCAGATCATCCACACCTGGGATGGTTAAATGCTACATAATAAAGGAAGAGGGCATTGACTGTTATACCAAGCAGAAATAGCTCCTCTACTATGCGTTCATTAGTCATATATCGGGAACAGGTTTTGACAGATGATTACAACCCTGGATTTAGTTCTCTGTCAAAACTTGTTTCTTCCCTTAGGTTGATACCACTAGAAAAATCCACTGACATTTTCATTAAATTGTTTTCCCCCTTCCTAGCATTTCCCCCACAACTGCAGAGTCTGCTTTTTACAGATTAACCAAGAATAGAATAGTACAAAGGGCACCAGCCTTGTTGTTGTTATTGTCGTTGTTGTTGTTCTGTCTCATAAATCAGAGTACAGCATGGACTCAGGGATGTTGTGCTAAATCCTGGATTATACAGGGAGTCAGATTTGATCATCCCTTCAGTCCCTTCCAACTTTATGATTTTATAATTCATATTACAGTATTTGGAGAAAAGCATAGTAACATTGGACAACCAATATTGTCCAACTATTGGTTGTCCAACCAATTAAGATCAGACAATCATTTGTCTGAAATGATATAGAGCAAGGATGGCTAACCCTTTTGTCATCGCGTGCCAACACCCATAATGCAATGAGTGTGTGAGACCACCCCACGGTCTTGCCCCCACACATGTGTGCCACCCCCCATGCCCCGTTTTGGGCCTAGCAGGATTCCCCAAAGCCTCCTGGGACCAGAAATGGACCACAGGGGGAGGCACTGCACCCCCGCACAAATGCACATGCATCTCCCGCATACACTCTGCCCCCATGCATGTGTGGCAGAGACCCAAAAATCAGCTGGTCGATGGGAGGTGCACACACATGCATGGTGGAGCTGAGCTGGGGCAACAGCTTGAGTGCCCACAGAGATGGCTCCATGTGCCATCTGTGGCATGCGTGCCATAGGTTCGCCATCACGGGTATAGAGTCTCTTGCTTGAGCAGGGCATTGGACTAGAAGACCTCCAAGGTTCTTTCCAACTCTATTATTCTGTTATTAAAAATCGCCTATCTGACAGAGATACGGGTTGAGGAGAAATTCTGCCTCAATGGAACTCAAAACAGTGCTCAGGCTCTTGCAGGATAAGAGGCTTCAAATGTTCAGGAAAGAAGAGGCTGGATCCCTGAAGGCCAAGAGCAGATGCACCCTTCAAGATGTTAATAGAAGAGCTGTAGTAGTTAATTACTCACTCTACAAGCAATTACAACAAATGTGTGCTGGGGGACTGATTGACTTATGAAGTGTCCCTATCTGCTAATATCAAAACTCAGGGATGTAAGAGGACAATTTCCAACATCTCCACTGAAATGTTTATAGTCTGCTAATCTATGTATGATAAATGATACTGCAAGGAACAGTCATTTTCCCTTTCCAATACAATATTTCAAGTGTACTGATCCCCTTGGCTGCACAGTGCAAATGTTGTAACATTGTAACCTTTTGAATGGCAAATCTAAATGTCACTGTGTTTTAACATTGTTCCCTTAAATGTTAAACAATGTACGTTAACAAATAATAATAATAATAATAATAATAATAATAATAATAATAATAATGCAAAAATCCACCCTACTTGGAACAGCTTATATCCTCCGACGTTACCTTAACAGTTCCTAGGTCCTTGATTAGGACTGAACTGTTGAGCTACCAACCAGCCCCAAAGGCTGTGAATCTCACCAAAGATTAACCACAAAATAATAATAATAATAATAATAATAATAATAATAATAATAATAATTCACAATTCAGACTGACAGGCACTTGGCCTACAACACACCTGACATAACAATAGTTGAAAAGAAAAAAGTATGGTTCATTGACATCGCAATACCTGTTGATGCACGAATTGAAGATAAACAGAAAGAAAAAATCACAAAGTACTGGGACTTGCAAATTGAAGTTGAGCGACTGTGGAAAAAGAAATTGAGTGTTCTCCCGCTTGCAATTGGAGCCCTTGGAGGAATACCTAAAGGGCTACCTCGCTATTTGGAAATTCTAAATTTACCGGACTTGAACATTCTGACAGCAGGTTCAAAACAGTGTGCTGCCCTCTGTTGGTCACCTACCTCTGTCTTAAAGCAACTCTCCTCAAACTCTTGCTGAAGACTGGCGGAAGTGTCCTTTGAAGACGATCCACTTCTCTTGTTGTACAAAAGAGGAAAATCTATAAAAGGACAAAGGAGTTGTTCAGTTAAAATTGATAATGGTAGACATTTCTACTAAGCATGTTTAATCTAAGGAAGAGAAAGCTAACAGGAGAACTGATAGCAGCCTTCGAAGACTCGAAGAGTTGTCAGAGGAAAGAGATTATGGATTTATTCTTTAGGGATCCCTAAATGAAACAGACGGTTGGAATATTTACAGAAGACGATCCCATTCCAAAGAAGGAAGAATCTCCCAATTGTGAGAACTGTTAACTAGTGCTCCATTACCAAGGTTTTAAATAAAAAGACTGGACATTTGCCTTGGAAAGGATGAGAATACCTATCCTGGGCAATGGGTTGCACTAGATGGCTTCTGATACAACTACAGTTGAGTCGGGATCATTGAAGTGCTTCTGGGTTGAAAGGATTGAATGGTGACATCACAATTGCCTGGGGGATGCCCAATTGGGGGCTCCTTTCATGTCCCCATTATGTTGCCCTTTGAAGTGGTGCCCATTTATCCACTTGCAACCATGTACTTTTGACTGTTGGATTGGCAGGAGGTGGAGCGTATCACAGGAGCTCACCCCATCCCACAGCAGCAACATGAGCCTCAAACATGAGCCTGCCAATCGTCAGGCCAGCACCTTAACCTAATGAGCTCCTACAAGACCTATGATGATTCTATGACTACGATTAGCTCCGAAATGTGCAGCAGAGTGCATATTGGCTTTTAAGAGACCTGGATATTTCATGGAATAAAACTCACTCTCTGAGAGGAAATAAAAGGCAGACTTTGTATTTCTCTGTACCTGTTTCTTTAAAATCCAATGCCTAGTATGGCTACAGTCCTAACATGATGTCATATGCAGACCATTCAGCCACAGTCTAATGGTTGGGCGAGATTATTCTCTCCTATTGTAAATTTACACAGCCTGTCATGCAGGCATTTGATACTGCTTCCTCTCTCTATCCCTCTAACCCCGCCTTAAGAATTGTGGAGCAGAATTTTCACTGCTGGCCTGCTTCCCACCAACCTTCAGATTTCTTCACAATGGAATTCAAGGCCAGGCAGCTCTTCTCTTTATTGACTGAATGGTTCAGCTCAGCTCCTGGTGGTGCCAATTAAGCTCAGCGGGGGGACACAAGCAGCAGCTGTCAAAGACTTGTTGTCGTCCCCCCCCTCCTTCATGCACCAGTAATGGTGGAAATGTTTTGTTCTCTGCAACATGGGAAGCAAGGGACCCTTCACCCTGTCAATAGGAATTCTTGGCTCACATACTGTAGTATGACTTATACTTTTTTTTTGTTAGTGGAATAGTAAATGCCAAAAATATTTGTCCAGATTTAGATGCGTGCAACGCTTGTACTGCCTTTTGAAGCGAGTGACATCATTTCAACTGAAGCCTGCCCAAATTATCTCTCCACCCCTTTGTCTCTTGGTTTTTTCTTGTCATATACTTGAAGAATATCCCCAAGTTCAGTATTCCAGGTGCGTCTTTAACATATTGAATATGTATTGGGGAAGTCGAAAGAAAATGGGGCTAAATATGATGAATATTGACCTATCCATATACCCCCATGCAAACAAGTTTGTAACAGCAGGGTGTGCACCACTGATTCCATTTTCCAAGCGCCTCCTGTCTTCCACCTACGAACATCATGTAATCTATGCAACATACCGAAATCTGAAATCTTTAAACGTACAATTGTTTTCTGAATTGAGAGCCAACACTTAGCATATTGAAAGCCGTGTTACAAAAAAGATAAAAATGCAAGTAGGACCAGGAGGAAATTGAACCTAGTTATCTGTTAATTTAAATATAACTAAACTTACATACGGTGAATAAGCCATGTATTTAACAATTTGCTTCTTTTACGTCGGCTTTGGGGACAGTTCCCAAGTTCACCCCGATTTAAAGAGAATAATACAGATTGTACTTCCAAAAATTAAAAAGTGTAACATTCAAATATTAAAACAATGATGTATTTTGAAATCCTAGAAGTCTAACCACTAGGATTCCTGGTTTTCACCCAAATAAAATATAATTATTGAGTTGGGCAGAATATTTTAATCGTAGGTAACAACTCATTCTAGTAAATAGATTAGCTTGAACACGTTAAAATTCAATACCTTCTTCCCACAAGCTTTTAGCTCCCTCTGGAGACGCCTCATCAAACACACAGGGGAAATTTTACAAAATACAAAACGACAGCAGAATTAATAAGCAGCATTTTAAACACAGACTTAATTGAGAAGAACAAATTAAAAATAAGGTGGCGGTAGTTTTGCCACCTGCCTCTCTCTCTCCTTTGTAAAAGCATTAAGATTTTTTTGCAAATTGTTTATTCATTAGTTCGTTTGCTAATTGGACAGCTAGGGCAAACATGGCTTTTTATATCTAAATGTAGCACAAAAATGTAATCAAAGGCGCTGTTACCAATAAAGGAAAATATTTGTAGATACGAATAAAGACAATGTTATTCATAATTTGTGGAGTTGCCTTAAAGTGAACGTGCATCGTGAATTCAGGAATAAGATGCATGTCAGAACATTCCGTATGATGTCAAAAGGTGGGCTCGCCTGCTAGAGTGAGGCAGTGGCCTCTGGTGGCAAATGCTTGATAATGGGAGGGGGAGCAGAAAATGAAGCAGAAATGGTGGCCACTTTCTCGTATTGCACCATGTGACTTAGGAATAGAGTGGCATGCCCTCCTTCCCTAACCCAAGCTCCAGAATGCTTCAAAAATTAAGTGTACAATGGGTGACATGGGTGGGGAGAGACCTGATGGGGTGGAAAACAGGCCCAGACTTGCAGGCCCCCTGAGGGACCGGAAGCGAAGCACAGGGTACCTCAGGCGGGTAGAGCCTAAACCAATCCTCCCAGGGCCTCCCCCGAGGCACCTGTGCTCTACTTAATGACCTGCACATTTGTTTAACAATCCAAATAGCTGTTAACATCTTCCTACACTTCGCGGCTACCCAACTGTAATGAGCAGGAACTATCCCAGTTGAATCAGAGACTATCTGTACTGGCTGCCTAATTAGGTTGCTTTTCAGATACAGGGATATCGATTCCTCCCCTTGCTAGTATCAAAGATCTAAGTATCAGTCCAGAATCTTCTACACCATTCTTCAGAAGGGGAAATAAATAGTAACGTTGCCTCAAGCAAAACATGTTTCCAGCCAGCCTTTTCTGAGAAGTCCAAGATGCTAAAGATGATACAACTTTTTTTCTCAGCACTAAGAATGGAACTCTTCTTAGGAAAGAAAGAAAGGAACTCACTGGGGAAGAGCCTAATGCTGGGAAAGATTGAGGACAGAAGAAGATGGGGATGACAGAGAATGAGGTGGCTGGATGGAGTCACTGAAGCAGTTGGCGTGACCTTAAATGGACTCCAGAGGATGGTAGAGGACAGGAAGGCCTGGAGGAACATTGCCCATGGGGTTGCGATGGGTTGGACATGACTTCGCAACTAACAACAAAAACAAGAATTGAACTCAAAAGAGCTGAGAGGGATCAGGCTGCACAACAAGTGATTTCCAGGCCAGATGGACCAAGCTGTGTTCTATAAAGGGAAATGAAGAAATCTCCTCTCTGAGGTAATGTAAATGAATGTAAAATGTACTTTAAATGTAAAGATACATTCACAATCTTTTCCCAGCACTGTGAATGGGCTCAAATGCTTGCTTTGTTGATTGAGTCATGGGAACAGCTGAAAACGAAAGTATTTATAATATATCAAAGAGTTTGTCGGTCCTAGTTTCTACAATAAAGCTTGTACATTCTTCTTGCTAGGTTAGACTTATGGCCAATTATTAAGAATACATTGAAAAGATAGAGGAGGAGAAATAAAGGAAATCAAGAAGACCTATGTTAGTTATCCAGTGCAACAATACCACAAAATCCACATTGCAAGTATTACAAAGTCCATCCTATGTGGCCCTCATGTCTTTGAAATTCTGAGGAGGAAAAACTGCCTTACGAATAGCCAACAGGAACAGGGAAGCAGAATATTTTTTTAAAAAAAGGATTATGTGGCTTTCCCACTTGTTTTCTCTTATATCAAAGCCATTTCCTTAAAAGTAATTATAATCAAGTCATAAGACTAGGTGGACATTACAAGTAGTTCTAGATTTACAGCCATTCTTTTAGCGACGGTTTGAAGTGACCACAGCACTGAAAAAAGTGACTTTCAACTTGTCCTCACACTTATGACTGTTGCAGCATCCCCATGGTCATGTGAACAAAATTTGGGTGCTTGGCAACCATATGTTACAGAATCCCAGGTGATCACGGTTTGTGATCTTCCCAGCTGAATTGCCACAAGCACACTCAATGGGGGAAGCTGGGGGAACAACCTATGTGGTTCACTTAATATATAGGGGTGTCAAACTCGATTTCATTGAGGGCCACCTCAGGGTTGTGTTTGACTTTGGGGGTAGAGTGGGTGTGGCCAGAGTAGGTGTGGCCAGCTTGATGTCACTCATGTCAGGGGTACCTGTGGCAGCCCCAGTGCTCTGTCAGTGAAAACAGGGTTCCAAGCTCCGTTTCTGGCTGCACTGGCCTCCTGCAACTCCCTGCCAGAGAAAACGGAGCTTGGAAGCCAATTTCTGCTGGCAGAGGCACCATGGGCCGGTTCTTCCCTGTTTCCAGGGTGGCCCTGTGGGCCACATCTAAGCACCCTACTGGCCAGATCTGGCCCACAGGTCTTGAGTTTGACATTCCTAACTTAATACCTGCAGTGACTGGATTAACGTCCATAGCACAAAGGTTGTAAAATTGGCATAAATGAAAGTTGAACATAAATGAAATCATTATGGAAGAATGTAGCTAAATGAGTAATTGCATTAGATGATTTAGTCAGGTTATATCTTACTTGACTGAATTTTCTTTTTCCAGTTCTGATATTTTTTTGATGAAGAAGAGTCACGAAGACTGTAGGCTCGTTGTAATGCTAGAGGGGAAAGATAGGGAGAAAACAGTTACAAAAGGTGTTTGTTAAAACACAGGAAGTTCCAAACCTTGACAATAAACACACTGAGATTTTAAATTTGAAGTTGTTTTGCTTGGGTATATGTCTTGGAGTTGTTCCATAACTGGAGAGCAAAATTTGACATCCTACCCCTCCTTATCATCCATATCTGGCCAAACCAGCTGCAGCTGGTAGCAATAGCAAATTCAGTCAAGTCTTCTTCACAGAACAGTTCACTCAAGAAGTTTACATTTCAGGTGGAAGAGATCAAAATTACAATTTTTCTAAGGCAATGACGCCTCCCCTTTTCAAGTAGACAGATAAATATTTAAATATCAGCCACTAGGGGGCAATGTTCTCTAACCTGTTTTTCCCTTAGAAAGGCCGTGGCTCAGTAGTTTAATTCTTAATTTACCGTATTCCATTTTTGTAGAATGGTGTAGCACGGGAACTCATTTACGCCCAGCCGTTTCTATATCTCTATTGTTTCTCTTGCCTGTGGGGGTTTTTTTCTCCCCCACTCCAAAACGAGGGAGAAATTGAAACATTTGTTTTTCGTTAGTTGAAGTTACATAATTCTCACTACTGACTTCAAGGGAAAAAATCCTAGTGATCAAGCAATGCGAAATAGAGCAATGTGGGAGATAGAAAGCTAAGATTAAGCGAGGCCCCAAAGGGGAAAGTACGTTATGGACCAGGGAACCCTGTGGATCACTTTGGAAAAAGGCAGGGCGGAAGTTGAAATGGCGGGTTGGGGGTGGTGGTAAGGAGGGGCTATTACTCACTCTGTGTGTGTAAAACGGCAGTGTGTGGGAGAGGGAAGATGCATGGCTGTTACTCCAAGGGAGTGACTTCAGTGGGATACTTTGCATCTCATTGCTGTGCATTTCAAAAGCTTTCCTTTAAAAAGAGAAAATGTAATTTGTACAGATATCTTGGCTGCTGTACAGAAAGCCCTCAACTTAACAACAGTTGGAATCAGCACTTGAAGTCAAAGTTCTGTAAAATATATGTGGGTAGCCTAGTATTCAATGCATTTATTCAACAAAATTTTACTGTCAATTCAATCCCCTCCCCGTTTAAAAAAAGGTTGTAAAAAGATCATGTTTACTGTACACAGCAACAAGGTAAATCCTGAATTCTAAAGACACAACACTTATTTGTTTGCAGTGAATAATTGTTTTAATTAGTTACAGGTAGAAATTAAACCAAACATTGTCCTACAACTTCCTGAAAACTTTGTCTTTGCTGAATCTTTGCTGATTCCTGTTTGTTTGAACTCCAAAATGAGACTTGTGGTTTTCAGGCATGAGGTTTGGGGTCATGTATTCCACTATGGAAAGCTGCTATTTTCAGTCTGAGCTATACCCAACATATCAAATTGAATCAGGAAGATCTTAATACAAGACTTCCAGGGTTGGGGCATTCACAACTTCTGGAGACAAGCTGTTCCACTGATTAATTGTTCTAACTGTCAGGAAATTTCTCCTTAGTTCTAAGTTGCTTCTCTCCTTGATTAGTTTCCACCCATTACTTCTTGTTCTGCCCTCAGGTGCCTTGGAGAATAGTTTGACTCCCTCTTCTTTGTGGCAACACTGCTATCATGTCTCAAGATGAAATGCTTTGACTTTGGTGGTCGATACAGTGCTATGAATTGGGTTGGGTTTTTTTGTATGTTTTAATTACTGGGATTATTGTTCACCACCTAAACCTAGAGTCACTATGTCATATAATTTTGATAGATAATAACAAACAAACAAATGTTTGCATCTCCCGGCCCTCAAAAAACTTAACAACAGTTTTTTTTAGTGACTGTTCGAAGTTGCAATCGCACTGAAAAAACTGACTTATCACCATTTTTCACACTTATGACTGTTGCAGCATCCCTGTGGTCATGTGATTTACATTCGGATGCTTGACAACTGACTCACATTTATGATGGTTGCAGTGTCCCAAGGTCATGTGATCACTCTATGCAACCTTCTGACAAGCAAAGTCAATGGGGAAACCATATTCATTTAACAACCCTGTTGCTATTAGTAATTTAACAACTGCAGTGATTCACTTAGCAACTGTGGCAAGAAAAGTTAATGGGGTAAAACTCACTTAACAAATGTTTCACTTAGCAGCATAAATGTTGGGCTCAGTTGTGGTTGTTAGTCAAGGACTACCAGCATTTGGGTTAAAAGTGGAGGGAATTAAAACATATTTGGAATGATATCTATTAAAATATATAAACAATAGATTTAGCCAAGCTATTGCTTTACAATTGTATTGGGTATGAGGTGGTCATAGCAAACAATCAATTTCTTCTCCCCAAGCCCATTCTATATTACAGGAAACTATTTTGAGAAGCTTGTAGCTGCAGAAAGCAGGTCAAGTTAAGAAAGCCAGGCAACATCCCTTCGACCGATTCGCTCACACAGAGAGGGACTTCTCCGGCTGCCGTCCACCTGGCAATGCCAACAGGCGGCATCCAGGGGAAGGGCCTTCTCTGTGGTGGGCCCAACCCTCTGGAATGACCTACTCCTTGAACTTAGATCTATCACGGACCTCCGCTCCTTCCGTCAACAATTAAAGACCCATCTTTTCCAGCAGGCCGGCCTGGCCTAACCTACCGTACCAGCCTAGTTTTAGTAAATATTACCAATCGGGTTTTTACGATATAAATTTAAACAAGGTACTTTTTAACACAGGGTAAAACATTTAATTTAGTTTTAATTTATTTATAATTTGTTATATGTATATGTTCTTAAATTCCTGTACACCACCCCGAGTCTCTTCGGAGAGAGGGGGCGGTCAATAAATCCAAATAAATAAATAAATAATAAATAAATAAATTAGAAACAAAATAAAGTTCCATTATTTAAAAAAAAACATACAACAAAAGTTGGATGTATGGAAAACATTGCTTTTCAGAGTACTATCAGTATTATTTTATATAATGGTATATTTTATAAATATATCAGCTCAATTGTTTGCATTACTGTTACATTAGATCCAGTCGTTAAGAGGTACTTTACGATGCTATTATGCATAAATCTTCATGCCCTGGAGTCTACCTCCGGCTTAATTATCTAATGCTAAAGTGAATATAGAAATGATTGCTAAAAAGTACTTGGGAAAATAGAGAACCAAGTATCCATAAGTGAATTTGTTTAATTCAACTGTATTTCCCCCCCTTTTTAAACTCTGTAATCCCTTGATTTAGGTTTAGGTTAGGTTTAGGTTTATCGGTTTTTTATACCACCCTACTCCCGAAGGACTCAGGGCGGTGTACAGCCAAAATAAAAACAAATATATAAAAGTTTAAAAAAAGCTTTTAAAAGACATAATTAAAATATTGGCCGAAACGTGGAAAAAACCCAAACTAACCCTAATTAACATAATAAAAATTTAAATTTAAAAATTTAAATTTAAAAATTAAAAATCATGCTTTATGCCAGCCCAGCATGTTGAAAGAGAAAGGTTTTGAGACCACGGCGGAAGGTGCGTAAGTCAGGGATAGTTCTTAATTCCAGGGGCAATTCGTTACAGAGGGCAGGTGCTCCCACGGAGAAGGCTCTTCCCCTGGGTGTCGCCAGTCGACATTGTCTAGCCGACAGCACCATGAGGAGACCCTCTCTATGGGAGCGTACAGGCCGGTGGGAGGCTCTCGGTGGCAGAAGGCGATCTCGTAGGTACCCAGGTCCTAAGTCATGGAGCGCTTTAAAGATGGTAACCAACACCTTGAATCGCACCCGGAAAACCACCGGAAGCCAGTGCAGCTCACGCAGGAGGGGTGTTACATGGGAGCGTTGCGTTGCATCGCTCCCATAATTACCCGTGCGGCCACATTCTGGACCAGTTGAAGCCTCTGGGTGCTCTGCAAGGGGAGCCCCATGTAGAGAGCATTGCAGTAGTCCAGACAGTCCAGATGGAGTCTGGGTGACTGAATGAAGTTGAGGATTTCCTGGCCGGATACCCTTCCTGATGACTACGCAGAGTTCGCAGCAGATATTTTCTTTTTGTGTCCTGTTAGAGAAACATCTGTCACTACCAGTGGTGGGTTCTGGATCCCGTTGCAACTAATACGGTTGCAACGGGGCCTGGCGTCCTCCAAATGAACACTCGCAGCACACGCATGCATCTTATCATCCAGCGATGCCTCCGCGATGCTCCAGCTGCTTGGCAGCGTGTTGTGCAGGCATTGTATGCACCATTCGCGGAAGTGCTGAAGAGTTTAAAGACAGGTAAGGAGCAAGGGCGGGCAGGTGGGCCCTCCAGAGCACCGGAACAGAATGGTACCCGGTGCTCTGAGCAGGCTCTGTACGCCCATACTGAGGCATATTGCCTGCAACCCACCACTGGTCACTACCCAGGATTGTATTCTCAACCTTCTGAGTGGGAGGTGAGGGTCTTCAATTCTAGGCCACCATGCCATACAATTCAACCGCATTACATCTTCTGAGCCTCATAACACATTGTCAATGGGGATGTCTTGAATTGTTTCAGTGCCTTTTGGTGAAATCAGAGAGATTTGGTGCTCATAGAAACTTACCATTAGCAGCTTTGGATTTTTCAAGGCGATCGTTTCCCTTCTCCGAAATTGTGGTGAATGGTGGAGATCTCTTCGAAGATGAGAGACGATTCCAGATGGGCTTAGGTAATGGCAACATTTCTTCTGAGGATGCAAGCATGGCTGAATTTCCAGAAACATCAGATTCTAGTTCTGAGCTAAGAATCCAAGAGTAGAAAGATTTGGTTGTCTTAAGCATGACCATCAAGTGGTACAAAACAACTAATCAACAATTCACACATGTATGGTATTTTTCCCCTACTTATGTAATAAGCATCATTGGTTGACTTTGCTACAGTTTTTCTTTTGGCGGGTGTTCTATTTCTGGACATGTGCCCTCCAGATTACAACTGCCATAACTGTCAGCCAGCAAAAATGAAAGAAAACAACACCCCCTCAAATCACATTAGAATCTAGAATAACAAGAGTTGGAAGGTACCTTGGAGGTCTTCTAATCCAACCCCCTGCTTAGACAGGAAACTCTACACCACTTCAGACAAATGGATATCCAACATCTTCTTAAAAACTTCCAGTGTTGGAATACTCACAACCTCTGGAGGCAAGTTGTTCCACTGATTAATTGTTCTAACTGTCAGGAAATTTCTCCTTAGCTCTAAATTGCTTCTCTCCTTCAACCCATTGCTTCTTGTCCTATCCTCAGGTGCTTTGGGGAATAGTTTGCCTCCCTCTTCTTTGTGGCAGCTCCTGAGATATCAGAACACTGCTATCATGTCACCCCCCTACTCCTTCTTTTCATTAAAATAGACATACCCAGTTCTTGCAATCGTTCTTCATATGTTTTAGTCTACAGTCCCCTAATATTCATTACCCCTAATCATCATTACCCAAAGCCTATCAAGTTATTGACAGTTCTTCAGAAAGATAGAACTGCTAATGATGGAACTGTAAAGACAAAAGTTGAAGAAACTCAGTGCAAAGGAAACCAGGAAATTAGAGGACTGAAGACTAAAACATACGAGGAACAGTTGCAGGAACTGGGTATCTCTAGTTTAATGAAAAGAAGGACCAGAGGAGACATGATAGCAGTGTTCCAATATCTCAGGGGTTGGCACAAAGAAGAAGGAGTCAAACTATTCTCCAAAGCACTTGAGGGTAGAACAAGAAGCAATGGATGGAAACTAATCAAGGAGAGAAGCAACTTAGAACTGAGGAGAAATTTCCTGACAGTTAGAACAATTAATCAGTGGAACAGCTTGCCTCCAGAAGTTGTGAATGCCCCAACATTGCAAGTCTTTAAGAAGATGTTGGATAGCCATTTGTCTGAAATGGTATAGGGCTTCCTGACTAGGCAGGGGGTCTAGGCAGGACTAGAAGACCTCCAAGGTCCCTTCCAACTCAGCTATTGTAAATATATAGTGTACATTTGTATTCTACAAGCTACTTTCTTGAAAATAGCTTGAAAATAGCTTCAATAGCTCTTACATACTGTGATTTTTACTGTTGCTGTCAAAGCTAATCTGGATTTAATCCCCCACCCCACCCTGTATGACTCAGACTGTGTGGGATGCAAAGATTTCCTGTCAGTGAATCATATGCCCACAAGATCTTTGTACAAGCAGCAAGAATTGAGTGTTCCTGGTTCATCATTCTTCCTTCTCTCATATCATCTCCTTTATTTACTCTAACAACTGGGGTCTATCATTTATGGATCCAATTCATTCAAGGAAGTAAATTTGCATCATTAACCAATACCTGCTTCCATCACTAGTTACCACGACTTGAACTGCCAGAGGTTTGTGATGAGCTTTTTCTTCTTCTGGGGTTACTCTGACCAAAGTCCATTCAGAAGAGGCCAAGGAGCTCCTCAAGTCAAGATGGGGGATATTCTTGCACTTCTTTGGAGAGATGGATCCATCTACTGGACCATAGTTGTAATACTCTAGAAAAAAAAATAAAGAACATGAAAACTTGACCCACGTCAATTTAGAACAATAAGATTGTTCATGTAGGATGCTAAAAATGTGGAAAAGTCCAGCCAACCACCTTTTCAACACAGTTTATCTGTAGAGGAAGATATGCTTAAAATTAACTTATTTATCCATTGTTTAAAAATATCCTTCCTTCCATATGAAGGATGTCCTTCAATATGTCCAATGATAAATATTGTGCTGGAGTAAAACTGGAGCAAAATAGTTGTCCTCACTTCCCTTTGACTTTCCCTTTGACTGGTAGCAGAGAACTGAAACGTAACAGCCAAAAGACAACCTATGCGTGAATTGGGGTCCTGGGTCCTGCTGCTACTGCAAGGAACACCCAACATTCCATTCCTCCTGATTTGTACCCTTGTCTAATGTTCTCCACCTGAGCTGCTTTTGCTACCAGAACCTGCAGGATTGTCCACCTCAAATAGACCCTATCTATTCACAAATATACATGGGGAGGGTTTATCTCCATGCATATTTATAGAGGAAGGGCCTCTCGCTTATGGTCCTTAGAGTCAGGAGCAGCTCTCTTCTGGAAAACTCTCATACATCTCCCCTACCAGTATTTAAGAAGTCAGTAAAAACAGAGCTATTTAGAAGAGCCTTCAATAATCATGATCAGTTGGGAGATACCCATTGCAATTATTAACTAATTGGTTAATTATGAGATACCCAACAACAAGATTCATTTTAATTATGTGTAGTTTTACAGTTTCATTATATGGTTGAAAGTTTATGATGTAAATCTCAAAGAGCCCCTTGGGATTGTGGTGATACAAAAACAAAAACAAACAAACAAACACACCAGGACTTATCTTAGCTAAAGATTTATTTCTATGTTTGGTACAAATCGGACTAGCTTCTTTTCCGGTTCTCCCATCAACTTTTCTAAGAAAAGAATCAAAAATAGAGCTTGTCTCTGCAAGACTGTCTCTGAACCAGAAGAGTTCACCATAATACACAGCTTAACTGGAGAAACTGCCTTGGTCATAAATTTCCACTCCCTGCGGTCAAAAAGGTCAATATTCTTGGCCATCTGTTGTCCCTGATGGGAACGGGGATCAGGATCGATGGGTGGCACTGGTCCAGATCCACTTCAACTTCACACTTTGGAAGAAACTGCTAGCAATCTTACAACATGTGGCAACCTCTGTGCTACTGGATTTAGAATAATCTGCAGGTTCCTCCAGATTAAGATCATCCTGCACAATCAGATTTAATTTCTTGGCAATGCAGCCAGCATGACTTAACTGAGTCTGACAGGTTGCTATTTATACACTGGGTTCACTGTCTCTGACCACAAAGCCTCCATTGAGATTTTTATGCCCAGACAGTCAGCTCTCTAACATACAATTCATGGATACGTTATTATTTTTTTAAATGAACAATATTTAGCAACTTCTCATGAAGCAACACCAACCTATGTTTCAGTGCTTCATCACTGGATGTATTGGTGCCTACAACCACAGGTTCCCTTCATTTTCATCCTCCTACCAGCATTCCATAATAGTAGCAATAACAATTAAATGTATATACTACTTCATAGTGCTTTACAGCCCTCTCTAATCAGTTTACAGTCAGCAACTTTCTGTCCACCTTTTACTGACCTTGGAAGGATGGAAGGTTGATTTAACCTTGAGCCAGTGAGGATCGAGCCTCCGGCAGTGAGCATAATCAGCCTGCAATTCTGTATTCTAACCACTGCGCCACCATGGCTCTTTGAAGGAGAGATGAGAAGTACTTATTCTTACATACAGGGGTGGGATTCTACCAGTTCGGACCGGTTCAGGTGAACTGACTATCAGCTGGGAGCGAACTGGTTCATTCTGACTTTGAAGTGGTTCCACCTGCCCGCCCCTGCATTATACTCACCTATATTTCCTTTTCTGAAGCCCAGCTGATTGGCGCGGCAGTGTATTGCCATGCCTCAGCTATATTCCTTGCCAGAAGTAACGCGGAAGGTGAGTTTTCTGTAAACCGTGTATGCATGTGCACCAGTGGTGGGTTGCAAATTTTGTTACTACCAGTTTAGACATGCGCAGAAGTGTCTGGGCGGTGCGCAGAGTTTCCCACTGCCGCTACTATTGGTTTGGCTGATCTGGGCCAAACCGGCAGCAACCCACCTCTGGTGTGCTCATGTGTGAAGTGCGCACTCAGCAACCAGTTGTTAACTGGTTGTCCCATCCCTGCTTACATTCTTCTCCTTGAGTGGACTAAATACCTGAGATGAAGGATTGAAGTTTGTTGTTTACAATGTGATAGGCTAGAAACTGGTAGTCCATGAGTTCTAATCCTCCTTAGGCATAGATCCCCCAAGGGGGTTGCTCTTTCTCAGCAAATTCACCTTACAAGGCTATTGTTGTGGGGAAAATAGATGGCATGAAGAACTCTGTTGCCCTATTAACATTAATGTGGTGGGCCCTACCCTCTGGAACGACTTGCCCCCCGAACTGCGCACCATCTCAGACCTCCGCCTCTACCGCCAGCATCTTAAAACACACCTTTTCCAACAAGCCATTGAGAATGGCCATTGCTGCCACGTGCTATGCAACGTTTCATTTTGTGTAAATCAATTTAAGCAAAACAAAAAGCAATTGTCTTCAATCTCCTTGATTAACTTTTCTATTAGTCTACTAGCCGTTCCCGGCCACGCGTTTCTGTGGCCTAGTCTGGTTAAATGGCCAACCAATCTGTGAGTAGATCTACACCTGCACACACAAACACGTACACACAACCACCATATATCCCCCAACCTACCTACCCACTGTATTTCTTCCTCTCTCCCTCTACCTACCTACCTACCTACCTACCTACCTACCTACCTACCTACCTACTGTATTTCTCCCTCTCCCTCTCTATCCCTCTACCTACCTATCTACCTACCTACCTACCTACCCACTCTATTTCTCACCCCCTCTCTCTATTCCCCTACTTACCTACCTACCTACCTACCTACCTACCTACCTACCTACTGTATTTCTTCCTCTCTCTACCTACCTACCTACTGTATTTCTCCATCTCCCTCTCTATCCCTCTACCTACCTACCTACCTACTGTATTTCTCCCCCCCCTCTCTCTATTCCTCTACCTCCCTACCTCCCTATTGTATTTCTCTCTCCCTCTACTTCCCTACCTCCCTACTGTATTTCTCCCTCTCCCTCTCTATCCCTCTACCTACCTACCTACCTACCTACCTACCTACCTACCTACCTACCTACCGTATTTCTCCCTCCCTCCCTCTATCTACCTACCTACCTACCTACTGCATTTCTCCCTCCCTCTCTCTATCCCTATAGCTGCCTACTTACCTACTTACTGTATTTCTCCTTGAATCTTATGGACAGAGTATTTTATGTCATAAAGGATGTGACATAATACCTGTGGCCCACTGCTCTCTCTGTATCCATCTACCTACCTTTTAAAACAATTTTTTACATTTCCGTTGCATGTACCTGGCACAGGTGTGACATCTACACAATCTATACATATCAATGGTGCCATATTTGAAAGGAACGTTGTGTGAAAATTTGGAAGCGATCGGTGCAGTACTTTCGGAGATTAGTGGTTTTGAACAAACTCATAGTTACATTTTTATTTACATAGATTAGACTTTGGGGGTTTTCCTAGCAGAAGAAAAATGTTGAGGCTCACCCCTTTAGATGAGTTTATTTCCACTAAAAGCAGCAAAACTGAAATGGCATTAAGTTCAAATTCTTCCAATTGCTCTTCCTTTTGCATGTTTATTCAGGATTTTCTGCACCTTAAAGCAGACTAACTAAAATCTCTGTATGGAATTGTATGTTACTCCCAGAAGATCACATTTATTTCAGGGACAACTTTTTTCAACCAAAATATGACCCCCACCTGTTTGAAAGTTTAAGCATGACATGCCAAAAATATTACGGAAATCCTATCATTATAAATATCTATAATTTATTCCATGTTGATGATTATATGGAAGTGATTTACAGTTGCCTCCTTCCAGAAATATCCTTCCCACCCCAATATCCCAGTCTAGTCTTAGTTCTACAATTTGTCTCCCATCCAATTTACTTGCCAGACTAACATTCTTCAGCTTTATGAGAGCAACCAAGGCCAGCTAAATGGCTAAATTTTAATTACTGAATATTCTGATTTGGGAGACCCTGATCAGCAAATAGCCAACTGTAGAGATCTAGGTACAAACTTCCTGTTTTCTAAAGACAATGTCCAGAGTGTAATGCCTCATCTCTTATCTCCCAAGTAGACTGGTTTGCTTTTTTTAAAAAAAATTCCAAATTCCTTCTCATCTGCAAAAAAATAATAATTCTGGTTGTTGTTTTTACTTTTTAATAGTTCTCTTTTCTATCTGGGAGTTCTCTAAAATGAAGAGGGCTGAAAGAGTTTAACGCAAACATTCAGGTTTAGTGCTGGGGCTTCTCACAAGAGGAAGGAGCATTTCAATTTTGGCTCACTCACACCACAACACTAGTGGGACATGATCTCATCTGGGGTTGCGATTCAGGGACTTCCTTTCCCATAATTGCAGGCATCTGAAGCTGAGCGTTGGGCTGCCAGATACCACACAGAGTTACAGTGTTTAGTTAGAGGATTGTTATGTATGGATCAAAGATTACTCTTCAGTTTTTAAAAAATATTTACTTCTAGTTAAATCTAACATCTGGCTTACTGTATCAAAGAATGTCCTCAGGGTATGGTTAAAAAAATTAAGATGATTGATTACAGTGGTGCAATCAAAGCTTGGTCTATTATATGTGACATAAATAACAAAACAGGCACAGTTTCAAAATGGCCACCATTTTGACTTTTCTTTTAACTACACTCTGTGGACACTCCTGACAATATCTACTACTTCAAAGACTTTAATCCAAGGGGTGAGCTGCTGGGGGTTCACACAGGTTCGGGCGATTCTCTAGCTAGGATTCTTCACAGTTTGGCGAACCACCAAATGCCAACCCTGGCTGGCCCCTCCCACCCCACCCCTCCCCTCCCACCCAATCCCTTCCAGGAGTCTCTGTGTGGCCCATTCATCATGCCAGGTAAGTGCAGGGCCTGTGCGGAAGCTTGGGGAGGGGAGGAAATGAGCCAGTGGTGGGTTTCAAATTTTTTAGAACCTATTCTGTAGGTGTGGTCTATTTTGTGGGCGTGGCTTGGTAGTCATGTGACAGGGTGGGAATGGCCACCTTTTAAAATGTGGTGAAACTCATTTAACAATGCTCTTGCTTAGCAACCAAAATTTTGGACTCAATTGTGATGATAAATTCATTCTTTCTTTCTTTCTTTCTTTCTTTCTTTCTTTCTTTCTTTCTTTCTTTCTTTCTTTCTTTCTTTCTTTCTTTCTTTCTTTCCTTCCTTCCTTCCTTCCCTTCCCTTTCCTTTCCTTTCCTTTCCTTCCTGTTGGGTCACTGGCAGCGGTGGGCCAGATTTACTTACAGGTACGCCGGTGGAACCCCCTCTCACCGGTTCTCTAAATTTCACCAACCGGCTCTCGCGAGTAGGTGTGAGCCTGCAGAAACCCACCACTGAAATGAGCCTACTGGAGGTTCCAGAAGTCTGGAAATGGGCCTGTTTTTGGCCTCCGGAGGGCCTCTGGAGCCCGGGGAAGCAGTTTTTGCCCTCCCGGAGGCTCAAAAAAAGCTTCCGGACCCTGGGGAGGGTGAAAAACTCCCCACTACCATGCTGCAGGAGGCTGACTAGGCCACGCCCACCCAGCAACGAGGCAGCGAACCCATTGCTGCAATTTTTGAAGCCCACCCCTTCTTTAATCTAAATAATACTGTCTTCTTCTAATTTTCCTAAACTCGAGCCCTATTTCTACTTTCAGATACATTACAACTGAAACAGTTTGAGAGATCCTAGCCCTCATGTGGCCTATCACTGTGGCAGTGAGCACAGGTTGAAAAATTCCCCAAGATCAGCCGAGTGAGATGCAACATGCTGAAAGTCTCACCCTACTAAGGACATCTTCAGTAATGCTTTAGAGCAGGGGTCTCCAACCTTTGCAACTTCAAGTCTGAAGGACTTCAGCTCCCAGACTTCTCCAGCCAGCAAAGTTGGAAGCTGAAGTCCTTCAGACTTAAAGTTGCAAAGGTTGGAGACCCCTGCTTTAGAGGTCTCAAAGCTTTAAAGTGCTTGGCTTTGTATCAGAACATGCAATCCATACATCAAAGGCAAAACCAGAGCAGAAAAGCAACAGGCTGTTACAGTTTGACAGAGCTCAGATGTGGGACAATTCGAAGTGACTGTTTAAGCATAGCATTATTGGTGCTTTCTTCATACCTTTTGTGAGTGCCATTCTTTCAGCTGGCACATGATAATTTGGTTTGGAAAAAGATGCTCAGCTCCCAAATAGCCTTGTGGCAAGGCTATCTATGAAGAAATGCAATCAACCTCCAGATCCCAGCTGGTTGGTGACCATAGTTTGTCCTTGCAAATGCTGTGATCACAACAGACTGCAGTCCTGTTATCCTAGCTTTATTTTCAATAACCTCACACATCCTCTTTGTTGCAAGTACTGAAAAAGACAGCAGGTAAGAAGATCCTAAACAACTGGCACTTTTACATTACTCCTCTTAAAGATTAAAAAATAAAAAAGACAAGGGTTGGGGGAAACAGTCCAAACCTGAAAGTCAAAAATCAATACTGAGCATCAACAGAAGGGCTTTTCAAGAAAGCAATAGCCTTCTCTCCTCCAATAACAATTACACACCTTTAGCACCATTGCCAAGCAGTAAAGTGTCATGATTGTAAACCAGAAACAATTCAGATGTTCGCATCATCAATGGATTCATTTAAATGTTATTGGTGCAATTCAGCTTCATTTATTCATTGGCCCCCAAATGTACTTTGCAAGACCGCCTCCTACCAAATACCTCCCACCGACCAGTCCGCTCCCACAGAGAGGGCCTCCTCGGGGTGTCGTCAGCCAGTCAATGTCGGCTGGCGACCCCTAGGGGGAGAGCCTTCTCTGTGGCAGCTTCTGCCCTCTGGAATGACCTACCCCCTGACCTATGCACAACCACGGGCCTGCGCCTTTTCCATCGAGCCTTGAAAACCCATCTATTTCGTGTGGCCGGCCTGGCGTAGTTTTTAATTTGCTTTTTATTAGGGGTTTTATAGGGTATTTTAGAGCAGGCTTTGTGTTTAATCGATTTTTAATATATGCATTGTTTTGGATGTTTTATTGTTGTTTTTATTACTGCCTGTTCACCGCCCTGAGTCCCGTAAGGGAGATAGGGCGGTATACAAATTTGAATAAAACCTAAACTTAACATTGTCTAATTGGTTTGGGGAGCATAATAAAGGATTACAAATTCATGTCCCTGAGCATCAATCTTGTCTTACTAAAAGCTCCACAATATGCAGCACATGTGGCAGAGTTCATGAATTTGAAGATGCACAAAACTGAGTGTAAAAAGCCGGTGTCCTTAATTTAAAAAAAAAATCAAATGAAGTACAACCTCTGCCACAAGACGTTTCACATTATATGTGTAGCTAATGTACTGTAACACTGTCGCTGATCAAGGCTACACTCACACTTAGAATTGTGTGGATAGAGGTTTCATGTGATTTCAGAAAGGCTATTGTACTGCTGGAAATGTAGGAAAAGCAGCTGAAATGGTGGGAGGAGGAGGAAGAGGATTGGAATCATTAGAACATAAGAACATAAGAACAGCCTTGCTGGAAGAGGCCACAGCCCATCCAGTCCAGCATTCTGTCTCACACAGTGGCTCACCATTTGCTTCAGGGTCTTCCCAAGCAGATGTCTTCACCTGCTTATGATTCCCTGCAAATGGCATTGAGAAATATCCTGCCTATCTCTCCAACAAGGAGGGTGTCCTTAGGCATCCATCATGATAGCCATTGATACCCTTGTTCTCCATGAACTCGTCTAATCCTTTCTTAAAGGTGTGGAGGCTGACAGCTGTCACCACTTCTTCTGGCAGGGAGTTCCAT
This sequence comes from Rhabdophis nuchalis, assembly GCA_039707465.1. NCBI lineage: Eukaryota > Metazoa > Chordata > Lepidosauria > Squamata > Natricidae > Rhabdophis > Rhabdophis nuchalis. The sequence goes on from CM077643.1 coordinate 121,051,637, forward strand.
AGACCAGTGATCTTCTGGGTGAAAAAGTACTTCCTCTTATTTGTTTGAGGTCTAGCTATCAAAAGTTTCATGGAGTGCCCCCTAGTTCTAGTATTGTGCGCTAGGGAAAACAGTTTTTCCTTTTCTACTTTGTCCACACTGTGCATGATTTTATAGACTTCAATCAGGTGACCTCTCAGGCGCCATCGTTCTAGAGTGAAGAGGCCCAGCCGTTGCATCATTCCCCTACAAAAGATTATCACATGGTTGGAAGTGTTTTAGTTGAGTAACAAGAAAGTCAAGATAGAGGAGTATCAAGTGAAGCATAATGCAATCAATCACTCAGTCAATCAATGTTACTCCCTTTCTTACCCAGTATAACTTGATTGACCCAGTCTATAACACTACAGAAGTGAAATAAAGTTCTTCTTCACATAGAATTCATTGCCACAATATATGGTAGCTTTAATTCATTAGACAAATTCAGGGAGTATTAGCTATTCATGATGGATGTTCATAAGGAAATGTTCAGATTCAACATCCCCTGACTGTGTATTGTCTGAGAACAGTAGCAGGAGACTTTCTTTTTTGGGACAACCATGACTTGGATAACTGAGAATCTCTACAGACATTTAGTAGGAGAAGACAAAGCTCATTGCCTTTGTGCTGGTTTCCTGAAGACATCTTACCAGCTTCACTGCTAAGTTAGTTTTCTTTTCTTTCCCTCCAAAAGTTTGATTAATGGGACTTTGATGGGACATTATTGTTTTTCATATGAGACTTTCTTGCCTCCAGTTTGTGCAGGGCTAGATTAATTGCATTCTATTTAGACCATGATATTAAAGTTATGCAAAACAGTTGGACTGAACAAAGGCTTTTTAAATATGGGACACATTACAGCCTTCTTTAGAGGTCACAGAAGCCCTTCCTCACTTCACAAGTGTTGATTATTGTTCACTTGCAGTCTCCTGCCATCTCATGGGAGGTCTTAACCAGAGCAGGAACCCCCTCTCACAAATGGTGGAATTGCACTGTGTAGTGTCTCCAGTGAGTCTCAGGAAGTCTCCACTTCCTTAGCCTTACAGGCTCAGAATTACTCACAGGCCCAGATGTGGCCCCAGTCATTTCTGTTTGTATTGTCCAACTTTTCTTGAATTTGTTTTGTTGGCCAAATGCTGCAATAATGTTTTATACCATTCAAATGTGAGCAATTTTTCCTCTAAAAGGAAGCAGGTTTCTTAAAAAGGATCGTTGGATGGCATTCAGCCAATGATCTTTTTAAAGCAACTTTTCCTAAAAGGAAGCAAGCAACTTTTCCTAAAGGGAAGCGAGTTTCTTAAAAAGGAGCATTGAGTGGCATTCAGCCAATACAATAAGGACCACAAAACATTTATTTTTGCCATTCAACAATCCATTCTAAGGTTGAATGTGATTCAGGCTCAAGTTAAATCTTTTTCCAACAGTGTTCTATGTTTCTCCGATACTGCTCCATTACCCTCCTTTTCAATATACTATTCTGGTACAATCGGGCCCACTCCTTGCATGATTCTTTATGCCAGAGAGTGATCACAGTGTCAGACAATCTGCCTAACAGATCCTCTCCAAGAGCCATCTGAAAACTCACAGGGTCTATTAGATACCTGCAATAGAAGGACTCAATGCAATAGATCCTTCCCCTCTATGGAGGGGATGTTGTTAAGAATTATCTGCCCATGATGAAGGGCAAAGTTCAATGCCTTCCCTTTCAAGTCACATTTTGTCTGCCCTGAGCTAAAAACTAGATTTAGTATATGGCCTCTTGCCATATATTAGACCTCTTGCTATGGTAAGGTAGATTGATGTCCCCAACACTACTGGCTAGGGAACTCCCCCACCAGAAATCAGCTTAAGTAGCCTGGCAGGAATGCCACTGAACAGCAGGGGAGGATGGTACCAGTGGTGGGATTCAAATAATTTAACAACCGGTTCTATGCCCTAATGACCAGCTGGATAAGCATGGCTCAGTGGTCATGTCAGCAACTAAAAACCGTCAGCAACTAAAAACCTACTTTTTCCAACAGGCCGGCCTGGCCTAACCTACCGTTTTTAGCCTTAGTTGTTTAGTAGAGAAATTTTAAATTGGGCTTTAGGGATTTTAATGGGGTAGTTTTTAGCACAGGGTGTAATTTAATATAGTTTTAATGTATTTATGTATTTATTGTGATGTATTGTATTTTTATATTTGCCTATGCACTGCCCCGAGTCCCTTTGGGGAGAGGGGGCGGTTAATAAGTTGAATAAATGAATGAATGAAATGACTGGGTGGGTGTGGCCAACTCAACAACTCTCACGTCAATGGGCGCTTCGCCTCAGCTATTACAATGTAATAAGGGTTAACCAGAGAGGCAGTTTCTATAAGCAGAGCAATAAAGATTAGGCTAGAAACAACACCAGAATGTTTCCTTCCTGCCTTTCTTACAGGATTAGTCCTGTAAAGTGTGAAAAAACTAAATGAGATTTCTTCCAACAACCGGTTCTCCAAATTGCTTAGAAAGTTAACAACCGGTTCTCCCAAGTAGGTGCAAACTGGCTGAATCCCACCACTGGATGGTACCCCAGTAGCAAACCTGATTGATACTGTTGGCTCATCTGAACAAAAAAGGTCCACATCACTACATCAGATTATTTGTGACATAATGCCTTTTGGTGCCAACCGTCTTGGAGAGGGCAACAACTCCCCCCCAGTCCCCATACACACTTTATATCTTACCAAATCTAGAAAAAGTGTATATTTCCCCCAGCCAATATACACTGTGTAGTTCCAGGCAGCAGAGGCATTATAAAATGAGATGAGGTTTTCTGCTAGAAACTTTAAATAGGCTTTATTGCCTATAGAAAGGAACAGCAGGAGCCCTAATAAGAACTATAAATTAATTAAAGAGGATGATTCCCTTAGGAGACAGAAAGCATAAAGCTGTGAACATCTTGGTTACAGCAAGATAGAAACTAAGATGCTGAAGAAATAGTTAATTACTTTACAAAGGATGCATAATTAGCAAAAATTGAATAAATCATATGCAGCCTTGCTTAGTTAAAAAAAAAATTATACATCAGATGGGCTGAAAGCTTCTGAGTCACAATCTTTCCTACGCTTCCCTTATTCCAGACATTGCATTAATGGCAAAAAAAAGAAAAGTGTGAGTCACAATCTCTCTCTCTCTCTCTCTCTCTCTCTCTCTCTCTCTCTCGCTCGCTCGCTCGCTCGCACGCACGCACGCACGCACACACACACACACACACACACACGTATACATCAGCACATCAGCATATAAATAGAGCATAATAGCTTTCCCAACTTTGTGTCTTACTAAGGGTGTGGAACTTCACACACCAGAATTCCCAGACAGGCCAAGTATGAATTGTGCGAGATAATTAAGCCCACATTGGGAGGCAACCAGCCTGCAGAAAACTTCCTAGAACAATGGGAACTTGACTTATTATGCCTGGAGATCACATAAGTGCAGACTCCAACAAGTCAACTTCAGCTTCTGTTCACTGCGTAGATACAAGTCTTTAGCCATAATCTGGGCATAATACATCACTGCTTTCTCCTGGGATATTTTTTGCAACTTCCAATTTAGTCTACAGCCTTGGGATTTCAGGAAGTAATCAGTTTCAACTCTGCTAAGCTTTTTTGGACGTCAGGCTAAGCTCATAATATCCTGCAGAAAAATTAAAAGACAAAGATTATTTAAAGAATTTTTTTTCTTAATATTGTACAGAGGCAAAAGAAATCACACTGAACTACAGGAAAAGTAGAAATCTTCTAGTATGTTTACATACACTCTGTTACAACTTCCAGAGATGTCCACTGTTCAAAAACTATATCAATAGGAAGACATTAGATATTATGGTACCAAGAAAGATGTTTGGGAAACAATCTTCCAAAATTAAGCCAAACAATGATAGAAAGGAAGGAAGGAAGGAAGGAAGGAAGGAAGGAAGGAAGGAGGGAGGGAGGGAGGGAGGGAGGGAGGGAGGGAGAGACAGGGACAGGGGTGATATTCAGCAGATTCTGACAGGTTCTTCAGAACCAGTAGCGGAAATTTTGAATAGTTCGGAGAGCTGGCAAATACCACCTCTGGCTGGCCCGAGAATGGGGTGGGAATGGAGATTTTGCAGTATCGTTCCCCTGCCACACCTACCAAGCCATGCCCACAGAACTGGTAGTAAAAAAATATTGAATTTCACCACTGGACAGGGTGATTGAGTATCTGGTGAGCAGGAAGGACATCCTGTGATGCACAGTAAGCACATCACCTTCCTTATTTCCAGCCTTCTGTCTTTCTATGCTTTATGAAGAAGAAAGTTTCCTTCCTCCTCTTTGTCATTGCTTAGGCACACTCCTTTGTCATTTAACTTAACTTAAGTCTTTTAACTTAAAAGAGCTCCATTACTACCTTTTCTAATTGACCCTCATTCTATATCAAAGCAAACCCAAAATACTATAAAGAATACTATAGGCAGTTCAGATTTCTGTAAGTCATTATGGTTAGCAAAGAGAATATAATTAGAGTTTTGTGGTCCGCTAACTTTGAGATTTATTTTATTTATTTATTTATTTTATTAGATTTCTATCCCGCCCTATCTCCCAAAATGGGACTCAGGCCGGCGCACAGGAGTTTAAACATCTAAAAATACAAACAATACAAAATTTTGCAAAAGTTAAAACTAAAATTAAATAATTTGGCCCGTGCTAAAAAGAAAACAGTTAATTTAAAACCCAACTCTAATATGCCATTTGGGTGCCTCAAGCTATATATTTATTATGCAATTGTCCTGTTTGTTTATATAATTTAATTTGGGAAGTGAGGGATAGGTTGACTAAGTATCATATTTTTCTATTTGGGACTGTCTTAGTCTTCCATATTTCCTATTGCTTGAATATTCTTCATTCTTTCTGATTTTTTTAAAAAAAAGGAAACTCTGAATTTGTGCAATTTTCTGACTAACAATATTAGCTGCAGCAGGCCTATGTGGCTGGGGGTGGGATAACAGAAAGCAATGGTTTGTGTATAATTGAGTGTCAAAGGGAACATGGTGTCTGTACACCTTGAGTGTTTGGAACTCACTTTACCCTAAAGGGGCTCATTGGAGCACCACTGTATTTCTGTTGCTAATACACAAATCTTCTCTGTGTAGTTAAATAAAACTCAAGCATATCCGCCCATAACAAATCATAGCACAACATTTCCTTATACAGAAGACTGTATTTGGAAACCTTAAAACATACCCGATACTTTATTCTCATCAAAAAGTTGTGTTTATATTTTACTTCACCAGAACTTTACTTCATGAATCTTCTATAAAGGCATTTTAGTGCCATGAAGGCAGTGGCGTAGCGTGGGTTGTCAGCACCCGGGACAAGGCAAGTAATTTGCGCCCCCTACTGCTGCTGCTGCTGCCTCCAGGCGCCCCGCGCGTGGCGTCCTGCTTCTCCCACCTTTCTGCCGCCGAATCCTTTTGTTAAAGCGGCTGGAGCCGCCGAGCGTCGTTCAGAGCGGCGGCAGCCGAGGCTGAGGACTTGGCTGGGGGCTCCTCCGGCATTTGCCTCAGCCGCCGCCGCCGCTGCCAGCACTCTCATGCGGGCTTGAAGGATGGCAGCGGCGAGGAGTCGGCATGACAACGCGAGGGGGGCACCCTCCGCTCCCGAGGCGGCCGCCTCACCTGACGCTGCCAGCCGCCCCAGCCTGGAGGGACGGCGACTCGACCCTTCTGAGCATGTGCGAAGCCTTTCCCTCGGCTGCCTTCCTTTCGAGGGCCCGCACATGAGCACTGAGGAGCAGCGAAGCCGTTTTCTGGCCGGAGCCAAGCGAGGCTTGTGTGGAACCGAAGCCGAGCGGAGCTCTCGTCTTCGTCTTTGCTGCTGCCGCCGCCGCAACTTTAGACACTCCCGAGTTTGGCTTTTTCGGGAAAGGGCTGCTGTAGCAGTGGTGCCCTTCGCTTTGCCCACGAGAAGGACCATCAGGCGACAGTCAATATATCTCTACAGTTTTAGCAACGAGGCGCCCGCGTGGCAAGGAAGTGTTGGGGTCCATGGTTGCAGCATCTGCGGGAACTAACTTTAAAGGAGAGAAAGGGAAACTTTCCCTTTTCCTTCTTTTTAACGGGAATTCCTCCCCTCCGCCGCAAAATATAGGGTGAAGGAGCTAATTCTCGGGATAGTATCCCCTAGATAGGAGCGTACTCAAAGCTGTAAGGGGTGTATTCAACAGTTGAATACACCCCTCACAGCTTTGAGTACGCACCCCCCCCTCCACAGTGGGCGGCGACCCGGCGGCTCGGATCGGATTCGCACAGCCAGCACTGCAGAGAGAGTGAGTGAGCCAGGCAGGGGCAGAGAGCTGCGAGTGCGAGCGCGCCCCCCCAGATGTTGCACCCGGTGCGGCCGGCCCCCCCTGCACCCCCCCACGCTACGCCTCTGCATGAAGGATTGCAGAGATTAAGGTGTTATATTCCCCCAAATTTGCAAGCTATTTGTAATGTAGAGAGACGAGAGAGAGAGAGAGAGAGAGAGAGAGAGAGAGAGAGAGAGAGAGAGAGATTTTGAGAGCAAAATCACATTCTACTGACATCAAAATGCATAAGGACTATCACGGACCTCCGCTCCTTCCGCCAACATTTGAAGACACATCTCTTCCATCTTGCCGGCCTGGCCTTATCCTCACAACCATGTTTGTTGACTGAATTTTAAATTTTTTTAATTGGATTTTAAATGGGTTAATAGTATTAGGGAATTTTTAGCACAGGGCATCTCGTATTTAATTGGATTTTAGCCTTAAATTATATTTATTATTGCTATGTTTTGTATTTTCTGTTTTTATTTCCTGTGCACCGCCTCGAGTCCCTTCGGGGAGAGAGAGCGGGTTATAAATAAAATTTATTATTTATTATTATTATATAAATTTAATCAATCAATTAATTAATTAATTAAATAAATAAGTAAGTAAGTAAGTAAGTAAGTCAGTAAGTTATCTGAAACAGCCTCCTGGGCACAATGTCCTCACACTCAGAACATCCTCAAAATTATACAATAGTCTAACATCTGCATGAAGACGCATTGATGAGGAAAAAGTTCCTTATTTGTGTGTGTGTGTGTAGCCATTGTTCATTCCCACCACCCAAACCTTCATAGTAAAACACAATGCCACGAGAGAAGCCAATCCCACAGGTGACCTTAAGCATTAGGGGGATTGAACTCCACACATTGGAGAACGTTGGTACATGTTCTTAAAAATTCCTTTTTCATATTTCCTTTAGCCAAAATTCACTCTGAAATTAAAAACAGACTGCAGGTCTGCTCTTTTGAATGCCCCTTGTCACCTGTTGATACCTTAAATCTGGAAAAAGGATATCAGAAAGACTCTTCTCCCTCAGACAGCGGGTTCCAGAGGGGGCCTCTGGATGGCATTCAGGAAATGGTTATTAGCTATCAAGCCCTTTGTGGCATATGGCCAGCCCAGCTATTTGTCTCCATTTTTTGTGGAAAACCTCATCAGATTTGTCAGGGATGGCATGCTCCAGATGATGTCTGTCAATGTCATCTTGCTGGAGTAGGATTCATGCCTTCTCTGTGGTGGTGCTTGCTTCAGAGAGCAGCCTCCCTCCAAAAATCCAGATGGCCCCAACCCTATTAACTCTCATAAAAGAAATTAAACCCTGGCTGCTTCCCCAGGCATTTGGATTGTTAAATGAGCTTTGCTATGAGTTGGCTGATTGATTTTATTGCTCTGGTAAATTTGGAGTTATTTTTCTTGATCCTGGACTTTGGTTATATGGATTATTAGCTCATTTATGTTATTGTTTCTTGCTTTTAATTTTTTATAAACTGTCCAGAGTTATTGCTATGAACAGCCCTGTCTGTCTGAATGTACATTCATCCCATCTGATCAATCTTTTCATGCATTAAGAAGCAAATTATTTTTTTAAATTGCATAGTCCACTCTGTTCAATTAACATTGCAAAGAGAACTAGAGAATCCAAAGAAGGTATTTGGCATGCCAAGAAATCTTTCAGCTTTCTTGGAATTGAAACGAAGCAGTGACAAAGTAGCTGTTGGGTTTCTGTGAACATTGCCTTGCAGCCAACTCCTAAACATGTCCGATATTTATTAATTATATTTTTGCTGCAGCCAAAATAAATCTAGCTAGACAATAGCCATTGGTCCTCCTTACATCCAACTGCTGAAAATAATATTTCAAATTATGCATGTATGCGTGTGATTCACTTCACAATCTGCTCATTGAACAAGCAAAATTGAAAGACCAAGGCAAAAAATGCCTAGATGGAGAAGGGAATGCCACACCTAAAATTCCTAGGACTTATCTGCCAATGGAAATTAGCATCAATGATGATGAAAACAAGGTTGGTTCTGATGAATATTTAAAGTATTCAGACATTTATTCAAAGCATCCATCTATAAAGGAGTTAATTTACACTACACATTATCAATTCCCTTTCATTTTCTGGTCAATGAACCTACTACATTAAGAATAGCCAATAATTATTGGGAGAAATGTTATTTAATTGGTCCTGAAAAATGTAGGCAGGTTGTGAAGAATTCTTGTGGAATTAAACATCCCAAAGATACACTCGGTCAGGCATTCCTTTTTTTCATCTCTAACTTAGCACTAATAATTAAAATATGGGTCTATAAATCACAGGTGTGCAAATACCTTTGAAAGAAAAATATTGAAATGGATTTAGTCAGTATTCCTATTAAATATTGAAGTTGTATCTGAAACCAACCAACCAACCTTAATATAATATATCTAATTATGAGCAACAATCATAATGATAATATGTCTCCACCTCCCACTTTTGGGTCAGTTTAGATCAGTGCTTCTCAAATAGTGGGGCGGGCCCCCCAGGGGGGGCGCGAGGCTCCGTAAAGAGGGGCGCGTTTGACCTCGGCAAAGGATTTAATTTTTTTAAAATTTCTAATGCACTTTAAATCTTTTCTGCTACAGTTAATAAAGCTATTCTTTGTTGTAAATTGATCCACATTTCTTTCTTTTTTTATTCTCTTATACGTTAATAAGCATACAGTGTTATGCAGAGGTGTACTTATAACAATTTTATAGACAAATGATACTATGTACAGTCGTGCGGGGGGGCGCGAAATGTTTTCTTCTTCCTAGGGGGGCATGACAGAAAATAATTGAGAAGCACTGGTTTAGATATACAATTCCTAAAATGCATTTGTGGCCTTTTCCTTAATCTTTCTCTTTTGACTCATCCTTTGGAGATCCCATGTTGTTAAATAAAAAAGAAATTTGTGGTTGGGTAACTCCAAAAGAAAGGATTGTATGTTAATCAATCAGCAGTTACTGTATTTCTATGTAAACTAACATGAAATTGCATTAGCTCAAAATGCACAATTTTGATACAGCTACCACTTGAGATATTATCCTCCTTCCAGCCTTGGTCACACTTTCATTCACAGAATTTTAGAAGAGACCAAATTCTATTTATTTCCATAAATATTTTTCTTCTGCATTCCTAACACAATTTCCTTTCTTTTTCTTATGAAATAGATTATCTATCTTCATGCTTTTACTCTGGAACCTGGCTTATTGCCTATTGTGTAATTTGGGTAGAAGAAACCTTGAAATGTGAGACATGCCCTGAAGATCTCAATGCCCACAATTAAAGTTGCTATGATCATCTGCTGCAGAGGTGGGTTGCTCCCGGTTCGTCCCAGATTGGGCTGAACACTGCCAAAAGTACCAAAACCTGGTTCAATGACCGTGGGATTACTGTGCTTGATTGGCCAGCAAACTCGCCTGACCTGAACCCCATAGAGAATCTATGGGGCATTGCCAAGAGAAAGATGAGAGACATGAGACCGAACAATGCAGAAGAGCTAAAGGCCGCTATTCAAGCATCCTGGTCTTCCATAACACCTCAGCAGTGCCACAGGCTGATAGCTTCCCTGCCACGCCACTTTGAGACAGTAATTGCTGCAAAAGGGGCCCAAACCAAGTACTGAGTACATATGCATGCTTATACTTTTCAGAGGTCCGATATTGTTCTAGGTACAATCCTTGTTTTATTGATTGCATGTAATATTCTAATTTTCTGAGATTATGGATTTGGGGTTTTCATGAGCTGTAAGCCATAATCATCACAATTATGACAAATCACGGCTTCAACTATCTTGCTTTGCCTGTAATGAGTCTATCTCATATATTACTTTCACCTTTTAAGTTGCATTACTGAAATAAATGAACTTTTGCATGATATTCTAATTTTTCGAGTTTCACCTGTATCCTCTTGATTATGCTTGCCTTCTTAGATCTTATGTGTTAGATTTATGTAGATAATCCAGTTGCAAAATACATGCTGGTAGAACTATATTCTTCATTTTAGCAAGAACATGTGAATATATGCCAATGGATAGTATAATAAAAATTATCCAAACAATGCTTGGCCTTCTTTCTATTCTCAGTCAAAATTCTGCTGGAGAAATCTCATACCAGTCCATTTTTCTTTAAGTCTATGACAACTTGGTGACACAACCACTAGCCTAACACAATGAGGATGTCTAGTTAGAACTCTTTGCAGCAGAATTCAAGTATCATGGCAGTGGAATCAGAGAATATAATAGCTTCGGACCTCTAGCAACACATGTTTTAAATATCTTGATAAATACGATATAAAGACTAATGCCTTTAGTTAGCTTTTCGAATGAAAACTACAATAAACTGAGCACATTGTGACAAATGCAGAAAGTACATTGAATCTAATTTTCATTTTGATTCCTCTCAGAGACTTATACTTTTGCCAGAATTCTAGTTCTCTACATCATATGCTTTCAAATTGTTTTTAAAGTATGCCCCAAAAAGCATATCAGTAATTTAGGCCAGCCAGTATTTGCCAGGCAGATATGTTTGTTCTATAATATTTGGCCTTTCATGCAAAAACGGAAAGAGGAGGCATCTCTTCACACATAGCAATAGCACTTAGATTTATATACCACTTTATAGCTCTCTCTAAGCAGTTTACAGAGTTAGCATATTGCCTCCAACAATTGGAGTTCTCATTTTATCCACCTTGAAAGGATGGAAGACTGAATTAATTTGAGCCAGTGAGATTTGAACTGCCAAATTGTAGTCAAAAGTAGCATGCAGTACTGCAATCTAACCACTGTGCCACCATGGCTCATGATATGAAATACCCTCAATTGGTGCCATGTAGCAGTGACCTATCAAAAACCTATGGCTGCCATGGCTTCCTTATGCATGTCTTACAAACTCTAGTCTCCTCAGCAAGCTGATATAAATTCAGAAAAAACTGTCCCTTGAGAATGTGACCCAGCAATCTGTTATGATTGAAATTTTGATCCGTTTAGTACTGCTTTTAAGTAACAGTAACAGAGTGGAAGGGACCTTGGAGGTCATCTAGTCCAACCCCCTGCTCACGGAGACCTGTACTAGGGATTCAAACCACCGAACTGCCAACCTTTCTTATCAAGAAGCTCAGTGTCTTAGCCACTGAGCTACCTAGTCAGGTTTTTCATATTACAGAAAATTTGGTTACCTCAGATGGGTAGGAATAGATATGCTTCACACATTAATTAAATCTATTTTGATGTATGATGCAACTAAACCAACTATCACAAGGTTTTTAGATACATTGGGTAAGAATTATGGACCTTCTAGTTCCAACAAATCTGGAGGTCACCAGGTTGAAGAATGCTAATTAAAAGTTAGTTAGTGTTGTCTTCCATTAAATACAACTTTAGTCTGAGCCTAGAAAAAGCATTGTCTGGAATGTTGAAAAACTTTTGGCCATAAGCTCTGTCTACCTCGTGTCTTCAATGTAATCAGCCCAGGGGAGAATCTCAGTCTCTAGCTTAAGAACATAAGAATAGCCTTGCTGGAACAGGCCACAGCCCATCCGGTCCAGCATTCTGTCTCACACAGTGGCTCCCCATTTACTTCAGGGTATTCCCAAGCAGATGTCTTCACCTGCTTATGATTCCCTGCAAATGGCATTGAGAAATATCCTGCCTATCTCTCCAACCCGGAGGGTGTCCTTAGGCATCCATAATGAAAGCCATGGATACCCTTGCTTTTTTGTGAACAATACAAGTGGCAGTAACAAAACATACGGTACTTTTAATCTGTTAAGAATCGCAGACTGTAAAACATGTAAGCACATCAAAACCTTGCAGAGAAATATTCATCAACATAAAGCCCATTTGATAGTATTTAAACTTAATTAGTTACCCAAGATCACTGCCTCCTGCCCCCTTACAACACATTAGAAGGCAGAACTTGCTGAATACAAAAATATAGGGAAATCTAAATTCTGTGTGAGAACTACAAGCTACTTGCTATTAGAAATATAAATAGTCCTCAACTTATGAATACAATTGAGCCCAACATTTCTGTGAAACATTGGTTAGGTGAATTTTGCCCTATTTTATGACCTTTCTTCAGAGGTGGTATTCAGCAGGTTCTGACCAGTTCTGGAGAACTGGTAGCAGAAATTTTGAGTAGTTCAGAGAACCGGTAAATATCACCTCTGACTGGTCCCGCAGCCATCTATTCTCTGCCTCCCGAGTCCCAGCTGATTGGGAGGAAATGGGGATTTTGCAGTAATCTTCCCCTGCCATGCCCATCAAGCCACATCTACAGAACCGGTAGTAAAAATGTTTGAATCCAACCACTGCCTTTCTTGTCCCAGTTGTTAAGTGAATCTGACTTCCTCGTTGACTTGGCTTGTAAGAAGGACACAAAAGGTGATTATATCACCTCAGTACACTGCAACGGTCATAAATATGAGTCAGTTGTCAAGTTCTCCAAATTTTGATCGCATAACCATGGGCAAACTGCAATGGTTGTAAGTATGAAAAATGGTCATAAGTCATTTTTTTCAGTGCTGTTGTAACTTTGAAAGATCACTAAATGAACTATTATACATTGAGGACTACCTGTTAACTCTATATGATTTGGAAGTGTGTTAAAAGAACCTTTGTTGAAAAATAAAATATGAGACTCAAGCATAAAAAGTTTGGGGTGTTTTAAGTAATATTCTCAAACTGGCTTGCTGAAAGAGAAAATGAACAACATGATATGATTTTCAAATAATAAATACAGGCTTGCATAATAATTCAAATGTAATAGAAAGCGTTTTTAGAATAACTTCTATCAAATCAAATATAACAGGCAATTACTTTATGTCAAGAAGCGGTCGTTTTAATGTTTCATGATAAATGTTTAAGCTCACCTTTCCGGCTCTTTGACACCAAATAGCAGGACACAAATGCAGTAATAAATAAGGATTTGAAACATTTAACAGTATTACACTAATGGTAGGTATCCCAACTGAACATACTAGCAGTTTATTGTTAAAGTATAAAGAGAATCCTTCCCAAATTGTAAGTCACTTCCGACAATCCAAAGCAAAATATGATTGTATGTTTATATAACCAAAGGTTTAAGGGTGGAGATGTTAAGGTTGGGTTGGAAAAAGGGAAATAAAGTCATTGTGGAAAGAAATCCAATATATGCCGGAATTATTTTCTCTACAGTGTGGTCTAATTCAGGAAAAACAATACCTAAGAGACAAAAACCTATGAATGTTTTGACAAAAAATTGATTATACAAAAAAGTTAAAGCTCTCCAGATGTTTAACCACCCTGTTATGCCCTTGCACAGCTGATTCAAATAAAAGGGTTGGCACTGCACCTAGCAAAGCTTTGTAGTCTTGCAGAATCCTGGGAATGGAGGTTTATTGAAAGGAAAAAAAACAAGAAAGTCTTCAAAAGAAAAAAACAAGAAAGTCTAGTTGCCTCCAGAAAAAGCACCTTTAGGACAACCATGACCTGGATGACTGAGAATCTCTACAGACATTTAGGCCGTTGAAAGGTTTGAACAAACAAGGAAGATCTCTGAGTAAGTACTGTATGAAACTGGAGCTCTTCTAATTAATACTGTTGTATGGGCACTGCTTTAAGTACTTTAGTAAGCCAGTAAATGCAGGCAAGAGACGGTAGATTCCCTTCCTCCACTAGAATGAGCCAACGATTGAGATGAACTTACACAAAGGGATGAGCAGCTCCTGTAAGCTTAACATTTAACTTCCCTCAACATTACCGTTTTGTAGACAAAGGAATGCCCTGGTCACCCATTTTGCTTCTCAAAATAAAGTTTGGGGAAGATAAGACACTCTTAGTGTAATTTCATTTACTTTGTTGGCTAGTGCGAAAATGAGACACTCAGTTACTGGTATCTGAACAACGATTGGCTAAGAAATCTCAGCACTTCTTTCTGGCAGGAAGGAATTATGATGTTTGTGCTACAACAGGGATGTCAAACTCAAGGCCCATGGGTCGAATTTGGCCCACTGTGCATAGATCTGACCTGTGGGGCTCCTCTGGAAACAGCAAAGGACTGGCCCATGGTGCCTTTGCCAGCAAAAATAGAGCTTGGGAAGATTGTGTGCAGCCCTCCTGAACTCTGTTTTTGCTGGCAGAAAGCTGCAGGAGGCGGTCGCAGCTGAAAACGGAGCTTGCGCTCTGACAGGAGTGATGTAGAACTGGCCATGCCCACCCCAGCCCCTCGAGGTTGAATACAACCCTGATGTGGCCCTCAATGAAATCAAGTTTGATACCCCTGTGCTACAGGCTTGCAATACAGATGTGCCTTTAGCATCATGTTGACTAAAATTATGAAAACCCGATACCCAAGTTCTCCTGTGTTTTAGTTCTACAGTCAGAAGACTAGATTTCTGAATTGTGGGTGATTTGTTTAATCCATCATGAGGATCTGTGAGCTTTAGTTTCTCAAACACATTTCCTGCTTCTTAAACCCAGTAAAAACTTTATTAGCACTTATAGTTGCAATTGAAACTAATCAAAATTCTCTCATAGCTAAAAATGGCAGTCTGAAACTTTCATTATCTCTTTTTTTAAAAAGAAAAAAAATACTTTACTTTGATTAAAGGAAAAAGAGATCCATTTAGTGAAAGTGAAAAGTTAGAAATGTTACCAAAGCCAGAGTTGCTCAAAATTCAGATGACAAATTCAGTCTGCAAAAATTTGTCAGAGTATATTCTATAATTACACTAAAGGCTTCCATTTCCAGAACGGAAGAAAGTGCCACATGGTAGGTTTGAGCACAACATTGTAAAATGTTACTATTCATATAACAAGGTCTGCAAATATCAGAGCATCCACCAGATGGCGGGGTTTTGTGGCTTCTTTCTAGTTGTTGCAAAAATTTTATAGCGTATACAGGTAGTCTTCGACTTACGACCACAATTAAGCTCAACATTTATGTTGTTAAATGAGACATTTGTTAAGTGAGTTTTGCCCGACTTTTCTTGCCACCGTTGTTAAGTGAATCACTACAGTTGATAAGTGAGTAACCTGATTGTTAAGTGACTCTGCCTTCCCCATTGATTTTGCTTGTCAGAACTGTGCAAAAAATGATCACATGACCCTGGGATGCAGCAAGGGTCATCAATATGAAGCACCTGAATTTTGATCACATGATCTTGACGATGCTACGAAGGTCATAGCTATGAAAAATGGTAATAAGTCACCGTTTTCAGTGCCATTGTATCTTTGAATGGACACTAAGTGAACTGTTGTAAGTCGAGGATTACATGTACTTTGAAGTCATTTGGCAACATTTTAAATGCCTTTTAGGAGTGTAATAAGAAAGCCCACGCTGAGTGTAAGAAGCATTGTACCAAAACCAGAAAAGCAGCAAAGGTGAAACCAATGTCCCCAATGAAATTTGTTAAAAAGGAAGGAAAGATGCAACAGTATTTAGGACAACTGAATTTATTTCTTAACAGCCACATTAGAAACTTAAACATTGAATCTGTG
This sequence comes from Rhabdophis nuchalis, assembly GCA_039707465.1. Lineage (NCBI taxonomy): Eukaryota > Metazoa > Chordata > Lepidosauria > Squamata > Natricidae > Rhabdophis > Rhabdophis nuchalis. The sequence goes on from CM077643.1 coordinate 121,067,499, forward strand.
CAAAATACAAATTTCCATGTGAAAATTTTATATACACTTTTTTTTAAAAAAAAGAACACTCTAACAAAAATGCTTAATTAAGTTCCAGAAATATTTTAAGTGACAAGGAGTAGAGGAAAAGCATTCCCACTGAGAGATGAGTAGATCTGCAATAGAAATAAGTAAAGTAGAGAGAAAAGTTTCATTCAGATGTCCCCCATAGCCCAAACATGCAGAGAATTTTTGTTAATCACAGCAAAAAAAAAAAAAAAAAAAGATACCATTCTGTTAGGACACATCCGCATCTATTCCTAATCTTTCCTTTGGGAATCCAAAGGAAGAATCTTTTTCAGATCCTTCAAGTGGTATTTAAAAGCCTTCACTGATATTTTTTAAAAGTATCTTTTTTTTTTAACATGCTAGGGAGCCACCAAATCCTTCCACGTGGGAACTAAAGCAATCAGTATAGCTAGAAAACTGAGGATCAGCATATTTAAGAACAGAATTATGCTTTCTGTGTGTGCTAAGCTTTGGGTAATTCCTGATTCATTACAAAACATTAAGTAGAAACTAATCATTACAATTTTTTAACAAAATCCAAGTTGAATATTGTTCTGCGGCATCAAAGTAAGCAGGAAGAGTAGTATAAATTTCTAAAAATTTCAGGAGCCAAGAAAATGTATTTTGTTTAGCATACTTAAGAGACTAAAATCAGTCTTTGGATATAGGAACACGAAGCATAGTTGGACAAGAAAGAATTTTAATAGCAAATGATTGAGTTTGGGATTCTCTATTCAGAAAGTATCAACTAAGTCAGGAGTCCCCAACCTTTTTGGTACCAGGGACCGGTTTCATTTTAAAGAAAATTCCGCGGACCGGTGGGCATGGCTTGGCCGGCGTAGAAGGGGAGCGGGGGGAGAGGGGAACAGGCAGCGCATGCGCATGCGGGAGGGGGGTGAGTCGGCTCACTCACCCCTCTTGGCCCCCAATGGCGCGAACGGCCACACACGCTCTGCCCAGGGGGCTGCCCCCTCCTCCCTCCTCCTCTCCAGCCCTGTGGCCCGGTTCCTATCAAGCCACGGACCGGCACCGGTCTGCGGCCCGGGGGTTGGGGACCCCTGAACTAAGTCATCTGCAGTGCTTTCCCCCCCAGCTTTTTTGTACTATCCATTTCTTTTATGAATCATACAATCAGACTGACTCCTTCCAATTCCAGAATATTTAGAATTATTCTCCTCCTGAACAAGCAGAGAAATCCTTATTTCTATTCTCAACTCTATCAATAATTAAAATAAACCTGATGTGTATCTAGCTCTGTTCCACCCTTTCAGGCTTAATAAGGATGGCAGAAGGACAGGGGAAAAAGCCAATTGTAAAGAAGAGAACCCACTAGCAAAAGGCAGGATTCTTCTTCTTTTTCTTATGAAAATAGCCTTGTCTCCTAGAGCAGGGGGTCTGCAAAGTTGGCTCTTTTAAGACTGGTGGACTTCAAGTCCCAGAATTCCCCAGCCAGCTATGCTGGCTGGGGAATTCTGGGAGTTGAAGTCCACCAGTCTTAAAAGGGCCAACTTTGCAGACCCCTGAGGGAAAACACACATCTTTTTCTTGCAAATACAGTTTCTCCTCAGGATAGGAATGGTAATAATGTCTTTCTGTTTCAATGTTCTGAGAGACCATTTTGAAAAAAGTAAAATAATATATTACCTCAGGCACTGTATTCAGTGTTTAAAACATGTTTCATAATAGCTTTCTCAATTCTCAGTGAAAAGAACATAAAACAGATTTGGGAGGGGGAACCCATGGGAAGGGAAGGCTGTTCTTTCTGTTTTGTCCTTTAGGCCTTTGGAGTTTATAAAGCAAAAGCTTGCAAAATATGTAAATTATGCTGATGTCACCGCAGCATGACTCTGCATTTTAGATAAATGCACTAAAATTCCTTAAGGAATGAAATCTGTGACTTTCCGTTTCTAGACTTTACGTAAATCTTGGTATTTGTGCCAAATGAATGATCAAAAACAATCAAGGGTTCATGTTTTAAGATTATTTTCTATATAGTTATTGTTAAAGTGATATGTAAAACTAAAAGGCCGTTCCCCTAATTATTTCTCCCCCTAATATTTAGTAGACCAAGAATTGAAGAAGATGCAGATGCAATCTGAGCAAAACTTTAATTGTTGCAAAGAAGGGGGAAAACCCCATAGAAATGCCTTATGATTAAATTTAAATAATTTCTTTAAAAAAAATAAGTTTGGACGCATGCAAGAGCTGCAATGCAGAGAGGGAACACTTGGGAAGAAGCAAGCCAGAAGTTTTGGACTGTCAGCTAAAAAGCAGGGTCAGTGACCATGCAGATTTTTATTTTGTATTTAGTACACGCACACAAACACAAACACACACGCACACACACACTCCTCTAGTATGTTTAAACACTAGTAGGGAGTATTAGGCATTCATTGCAACACGGAAAAAAAGAAGCATAGAGAATAATAATCTTACACCAGAAATGGTTCAGCCAGTGAGGGGCTGTAGCACTGGAATGTTGAAATGAACTAAAGACAATGTAAAATACCGGAAAAAGAAAATAATCAGAACACGCTAATTATAAATCTTTGATTGCATAAAACTAGATACAGTGCACTGATACTGTAAGGTAGAACAAATGTACTAATTCTTTTTGATCAACCAAAAATATTAAATAACCCCATTTATTAAATTTCAAGTATCAATTAATAGTAGTTCTCAAAGACTCCTTGAAATAGCAATGGACTTCAAACAAGCAACGGACTTCAAATTTGACTAAGCAAAAATAAATGATTCTGCATTTATCTGAGACTGAATTTGGATTTACATGTACAATATATTGGCCACATCTTTTTTTTTTAACCCCAAAGCAACCTCTAAAGCTTCATTGAATGTGCAAATGACAAGAAAGTAACAAAATAGCATAGCCAAATAGAACATGGTTATTTGTGCACATGTGACTGGACATAACTCAAAAGAAAATCCTGGCCTTTTTACTATGATCCAACATACCTTGGGAAATGGTTCAGAAATAGTCCCCCTTAGAGTGAGATAAACAACTGGATAAACAAAAATGTATTGTGTAATAATTATCAGTGGCTTCAAACAGTGTAAATGGACTCTCCTTTTCTATGCATTGCATTCAAACTATTAGATAATACTGGAAATGTTTGACGAGCTTCATAAAGAGTTTGATAAATTTTTGATACACAAATCAGTTGAAGTTGTAATCATTAACTAATGATTGTGCAACTAACAAGTCAAATTGTACGGAAATAAAATAGGAACATAATTTAATAAGGTTGCAACTATTTTTTAAAAAAAAAGTAAGATACACTGAAGCAAGCAGTACAAAACATATTTGAGTTGTATTACTTCTTCTTCATCCTTGAAGTTGCCCTAAAATCGTTCATAGATTTTGGGTGTACATTGGCCACTCTGACGCTTCATTCCCTGAGTCTGAGATATGTAATAGGTGAATTGCAAGAATGGCAGCAGATATATATATATATATATATGAAATTTGATCTAGCAGCATCTTGTGCTGGCTGATGGATACAACCTTGCAGATACATATATATATATGGATACAACAAGGTTGTATCCATCAGCCAGCACAAGATGCTGCTAGATCAAATTTTCCTTCACTTATACCTTCTTACTGTTGCATAAGCAGAAACCATGTACTAGGGAGACCTTGAAATAACTACAGAGAAGTTTTGTGTGTGTGTGTGCTTGTGTGCTTGTGTGTGTGTGTGTGTGTGTGTAGGCAGGCAGGCAGGCAGGCAGGCAGGCAGGCAGGCAGGCAGGCAGGCAGGCAGGCAGGCTTGTCCATCATAAATTGATAAATGGGAGGGCTGCAAATTGCAAGGGCATGAGGAAAAATAATATATAGGCAGGGAAAACATGGCTTTGAAGCAGAGGAAGGGCAAGCAGAAAGGCAAGGCAGCAAGATCCTGCTCAGATAGCCAGGCTGGGGTTGAGAGATGGGGAGCCATGGTTTTACTAACTGGGAGGAAACAGACAGGCTTGCCCAGAGCCAGACTCAAAGCCATGGTGGGCAAGATGAAGGGATCAGAGCAGGAAGGTTCCAGAAACTGTTCTTGCAAGAGAGCGCTTTGGAAACACAGGGTGATTCAGTAAGCGGCCTTTAAAAGTTTATATGGTAGGCTGCTCTCTACAGAAACTGTATTTGCAAGAAAAACATGGCAATCAGGGGAAAAGGAAATTTAGTGATGGAACTGCAGATAAGTTGAGATAGAGTAATGCTCAAATGTGTAATCCCAGACCAACCTGAATGGTTGTCAAATACCATCCTACTCTGGCTGGACAAATCAGTGGCCACACCATAGGAAGTACAATTGTATGGCAAGAAGAGGGTAGGTAGAGTAGTCTTAGAAGACTAGTCATGTGAAAGTAGGAAATACTGCTTATAGCTTCCCTACCTCTGCTGCTCATCACTGCAGAAGAGAGGTGACCAGAAAGCCTTGATCCCAGGTCCAAGGGATGGAGGTTGGAGACCCAACAAGCTTTTCCATTGCCTTGTTTATTGGTATGGCAATTTCCACAGTCCATACTGGCTTCTGATAATACAATTCCCTTTCCACTCTGTTCTTCCCTGGATCTAGTCCCTTGCTCCATGGCTCATCTGTCAGATAATGCACATTTGGGCATGCTTCTTAGGAACGGAGCACCTAAAAGCACCATTGTGCCTAGACAAGTTAGCAGGAGAACCAAGTTCTCAGTGGGTTCTGGCTTTCTGTGCACCTGGTGGCACAATTACTATCATAGTGAGGAGGAACTCATTGGTTTTATTCATGGAGAGGTGTCACACAAACCCCTTTACTGTTTCAGAGGGTTCACAATATCACAGCATTTGAGTAGGACCACCTAAAATTCTTACATGCAAGCAAATCATTAACAGAGCAAAAATTAACCCTCTTTTAAAGATAATTTTAAATGCTTCTTTTCATCATCACTGTTCATTTAATTAAAGATGATTGTCACGTACTGTGCTTAGCACTACAACTCTCCATTCCAATGAAATAAATAGGACAATTTTCCAAGTAGGAATCCATGAGACTAAAGGGTGAAAATAGAACAGCATGTATATTTAAGAATAATTCCAATGTACCAGTTAATCCTTTAACAGGCTGGCTCTCAATTAAATCTTTATTGATGGGTTTTATGAAGTTGTTTTTATTCAGTTTAGTGGTAAGTTATCATTACATTATACAAATAATATTTATGTAATTGAATAGCCGCAGGATGGGCATAAAGAACTAGACATATATTCCAGGAGAGCTATTCTTTTATCAGCCAAAAGTCAAACTGGTTTTAGTTTCAGGAGCTATGATCATCTGAACCGTTTATAAAGTGTACGTTTATAAAGCTTCATAGTTGGACTTCATTTTTTACAGCTATTTCCTAAAACTTGCATGTATTCTTCAAAGATAAATTTTCGGCAATAAGACAGTTAACTAAAAGGATCCTATTAATTGTTTTTATCTTAAATTTATCCACAGTTATCTCCAGTGTAAATCAAATGTGGCTTTCATATGAAATGAATATATTATAATTCTCAGCCATATCCTAATTTCGATGAGACTCTATGGTGTCAAAAAGATCTATGAAGTCAATAACAGAAACTGAAACATTCTCCCTCTTTCTCAAATTATTCCATTTTTCTGCTATTCTGATCCTTACAGCTTTCAAAAGACAGATTGAGAAAATGTATTCGAACAGATATATCTTACCTTCCATATCAGCTCTAGATTATCTCTAATATAAATTAACAGAATTGCCCCTTGATTTGAGAAAAAAATAAATATAGGCTATTGTTGTACTTTGGTTTACTTTAATTAATATGTCTAATATATACTCTTTGAATTCATTCATAAATATTACAGAAAATGCCCAGTGTTCACAAAGGGTCTGTCAAAGAGACGTCAATACAACTATTATGGGCTAAGCGTACATTGGAACATAAAAAAAAACCACTAATGCAGACAGTAGCCCCATAGATAAAGCAAAAGGTTGAAAAAGTATGTGCCACATTCAGTTTTCAAAAAAAACCTCCACATAGTAAAACTTTGCTATTGCCTTAAGTATGAAAGTTCTTCCTTTCACAGTCATTAAAATAAGAATATCAAAATGTAAACATAGAGGAATATCTGTTTTTTTTTACTAGAAATAATAGATCCATCATGTAATTTTAAAAAATCTATAAAATATCCTTCATAGCGTCTCCATGGTTGTGAAATGAATTTGGACATTAACACTCATGATCCAATAATAATAATAATGTAAAGAAATGAATAATTTTATAATTGCACCATGGAGCTCTGGGCTCATTAAAGCACCTGCTGAATTGAAATATTTATATTTGTGCAAAACCCCAAAGCTGTTTGTTTTGGAAATCTGAAAGGCACAACCAAGATTCAGAAGAATTTTAAGGCTAGAAAAAATTCTTCAACAATTCAAGCATATCCTCATATGACAAGTCCACTTCCCCATAAAAATTGCCAAGTAACTCCTGAAGCACAAAAAAGAATGGCATGCTAAAGCTTAGGAGTTCATACAAGTAGATATAGTTGTATGCATTGTCCCTGAAATGAAGTCTGGTTGCGTGCAGGAAACCATGCATCCAGTTAGAGAGGCGTCTTGGAAGGTCAAGCAGATCCCTGGTCACCTTAAGAGGCCAGCATAGAGCTTTCCCAAAGAATGAAGGCAGGATACCTGGCGACCGGTCTTCTGAGCTGCTACTAGTAGCAAAAGCACTTTCTGAGCTAGTTTCTTCACACATGGGTTCTTGATGCCTCTGGAATCCTGCTTCCTCCTTTAAAGAGAAATAGATTAACAAGATGTTCATCTTCAATATTTCAAATATTAAAGAAAAACATTTATTGTCTACATTTGTGCCCCGCCACGATTCAGAGACTCTCTAGATCAGGTGTCAAACTCAATTTCATTGAGGGCTGCATCAGGGTTGTGTTTGACCTTGGGGGGCTGGGAGGGCATGGCCAGCTTGACATCACTCATGTCGGGGGTGCTTGTAGTGGGTGGGCCTGGGAGCATCCATTGTTTCCAGCAACATCAGGGAGTGTACCAAACCCTTGTCCTCCTGAGGCCCTCTGTCCTCCTGAGGCCCCCTGTCCCCCTCAGGCCCTCTGCAACCCTCTGTGTTCTGCTTGCAACAGCTTCCTGCAACCCTCTGCCAGTGAAAATGGAGCTTGGGAGGACCGTTTTTTCCTGCAACGGCCTCCTGCAACAGTTCGCCAGCAAAAATGGAACACAGCCCTCACAAGCTCTGTTTTCGCTGGCAGAGGTACTGCGGGCCGGTTCTTCATTGTTTCCAGGGTGGCCCTGTGGGTCAGATCTAAGCATCCATTAGGCTGGATCTGGGCCTTGAGTTTGACATTGCTGCTCTAGCAAAATATTTCTTTGCAAGAAGTTTTACGTAATCTCCAAAATACAATCAACTTTATGTCAGTGCTTCAACTTAGAAAAGGATCACCCTGATGGCCAACTAACTCCAAAATAAGTAAGGGAATATTTTCCATTGAGTTCAAGTTATAAATAGACATCAATTTTCAGAATCAAGGTAGACATAAAGGTCATGTCTTATCTCTTTTCTCTAGTGTCTTCTTTCAAAAACTAATAAAAAGCATTAGAGAGGCTGCAAGAAAGATAGAATGAGATTGCAAAGAATATTTGATACTTTCTCATCTTGACAAACATAAAAAAATGGCCACCAAGGGAAAGAAAGCATGTAATTAAGGTTAGTTTCTTTCTTGCTTATCATCATATGCACCGTATTTTCCAGTCAAAATTGAAAAGGCATTAGAACAGGGGTAAAATTCAGCAGGTTCTGACAGGTTCTGGAGAAACGGTAATGGAAATTTTGAGTAGTTTGGCGAAGCGGCAAATACCACCTTTGGCTGCCCCAAAGTGGGCTAGGAATGGAGATTTTGCAAGATCCTTTCCCCAGGAGTGGGGAAGGAATGGGGATTTTGCAATATCCTTCTCCTGCTACGCCCACCAAGCCACGCCCACAGAACCGGTAGTAAAAAAAAATTGAATTTCAGCACTGCATTGGAATGTATTTGATATGAGGAGGCTAGCAAAATAACAATTAATGGAACCATCAGAAATCTCATTGGTGCTTTGAGGTCCAAACAATCATTTGCAATTCTTACATATTTCAGCTCCTCCTCTTCAGCTTGTGGCACAAAGACATACCTTGATATAAATGTTTTAAAGCTAAGGTGGCCCACAAATTGAGCGAAAACATCTCTGAATGTATCAGTTCAATTCTGCTGAGAGAGACATTTTGGATATCCAATGATCACCCCCATGTAATTCAAGTGCAGAGGAGTCTGATAGAATAACATAGATGGTTTCCCTTTTATGTATGACTTCCCATGAGCTGGAATTTGTTTCTTTATAATCTTCCTACTCGCTGTCATACTTTAGTACAAATATATATATATATACCTTTATTTCCACTCTCTTTTTTCTGTGCGTATTCTTTGTTTTACATTGTGCAAAATGAAGCTTGCAGTAAAAATTACCTGAAAAATAAAAAGAATGCCATTAGATTTTGTCCCTTCCGCCCTGCAATCTGTCAGTTAGTTAACCCGAGAGATGGAATGGGGGTATGTAAAGGTAGTATACGTTCAAATTCAAGTTATTCTAAGTGACTTTGTTTAAACCTTTTGGAAAGCAGGGTTTTCCAAAGAAAAGAAAAGTCCTGTATATGAGAAAACTTTATTACCTTATTCTAGCAACTGAATGGTCTTATCTTGGGATACCGAAGCCTTGGCAAAGCGGCTAAAATACCACATGTGTTATTTTTGCCGTTAATAATGAAGATGCTTTCCTTGCTTGGTTTCATATAACCCACCCTTTACCATTTAGCTTAATCTTATCTAGGAACATACAATCAAAATATGCTTAGGGCAGGGGTGTCCAAACTTGGGAACTTTAAGACTTGTGGACTTCAACGCCTAGAATTCCCCAGCCAGCTATGCTGGCTGGGGAATTCTGGGAGTTGAAGTCCACAAGTCTTAAAGTTCTCAAGTTTGGACACCCCTGGCTTAGGGTATATCGTCTTGACATCAATACGTAACTATTTCTGAGGGGTCCTTGATGTTCTCTGAGCTTGATTGTTTCCTTGCAGATGTTTCATTACCTAAACTAGGTAGCATCCTCAGTGCTAGTCCTACTATCCGACTATATAGTCCTTCTAGTCCTACTATCAGTGCGATAAGCACCGAGGATGTTACCTAGTTTAGGTAATGTAACATCTGAAAGAAAACAACCAAGCTCAAAGAGCATCAAGGACCCCCCATTTCAACTCTGAGCTACAAATGTTCTCCTTCATCGAAAAATCACAAACTACTTTATTGTAGATTTGCATTACCTTCTTCTGCATCAAAGGTATAGGTAGCTAGGCGGAGAGTGGTCGCACATATGACACATTTGAAGCATTCTCGGTGGAAGAAGTGACCTTCTGCGCTTAATTGTTCCATGACATAAACTCTTTTCTTACAGAAATAGCAGGTTTCACTTCCACCTATTGTCTGAGGAAATTCTCTTTTCAAAGATCCCTATTGAAAAAATTAAGACACATGGGTAATATCTGAATAACATTTGAGTAATTTTAATTTCACCACAAAAAAGTTCTTTCAGAAGGAAAACTAAGTTTAATCAAGAACAGGCTCTCCTGATTTGCTTGACAATGATTTATATTTCTACTTACATATTGTTGCTTAATCAGAGCTGTTTTGTGTCATTTTTGCATTTTCTTGACAATTAGCTAAATTCTGCATTCTGGCAACATACTGTATGTTTAGAAAGTATACAGGTGGTCCTCAACTTACCACCATTTTTTTAGTGACCATTTGAAATTAGGTATGACTATTATAGCATCCCCACATGATCACAATTTGGACACCTGGCAACTGGTTACATATATGATGGTTGCAGTGTGCTGGGTGTCAGATAATCACTTTTTCTGACCTTCTGACAAGCAAAGTCAATGGGGAAGCCAGATGTGCTCAACAACTGTATTACTAATTTAACAAATGAAATGATTCACTTACTATTGGTGGCAGGAAATGGTGTAAAATTCAGTTAACAACATAAATTTTCAATTGTAGTTGTAAGTCGAGGTCTACCCATAGTGTCATAGCAAACCATGCATTTAGTGGGCTGTGTTTAGCCTGCTACCATATAGTAGTAGTAGTAATTCAGTAGCAGAGGTGGGTTCCTACCGGTTCGGCTGAGTAGGTAGTAATTCGGCCTGCCACGCCCCTGAACTGGTTCTCTTGCCGCTGCCATACGTGCTGCCATCTTGTTTTTTGGTTTTTTAAGTACTTTTAAGTATTTTTTTAGTACTGTGTATCAGTGGTGAGTTGCAAGCGGTATGCTGGTATGGGCGTATCGGAGCCAGCCCGGAGCACCGGACACCATTCCAGTACGATGCTCTGGAGGGCCCACCAGCCTGCCCGCGCTCCTTACTGGTGTTTAAAGGCTTCTGTGCTTCCATGCAGGCATATGGCGCGTACAGAGCCTGCACGACGCTCCATGGAGCAGCTGGAACATCACGGAGGCCCTAAGATGCATGCGCACACTGCATGCATCCGTGCGTGCACTGCACATGTCCATGAAGATGCCACGGCCCCATTCCAACAGTACCGGTTGGAATGGGATTTGAAACCCACCACTGCTGTGTATGCACGCATAGCTGACATAGCCGACATAGTGCACATCAAGTGCACATGCGCAGCATGTCCCTGAGAGAACCAGCAGTAGGTAGGCTAAATGGTGGAGCAGGGTATGTGGTGTGAGTGCCCGGATGAAGCTAAGGATAAGACCTTGGCAATAGAAGAGCCAAATGCTCTGGAATTAACTCTTACCAGCAGCCTAATCAGCCTCTTTGATATGTTGCCAAGAAAAATCTGAAAACATACTTTTATATTCCCACTTTCTCTTCACAGTAATTTGCTGGCAGATTTTAATTGCTACTGCCATATTTTATGTGTTTTCAGCTACTTCCTGGTTTAATATATAATGTTTATGATGCTTGTTCATGGTATTACATGGCTTTATTAAGTTTGTATGGTAAAAGATTTTTCAAAATTCATTTTTGGTGCTGGTTCTGTAACAAGTTATATCTTTAATTCTCTTGGATGACCCAGCAACATAAGGTTGCCTTTCACAGCAACTTTGTAGTGCTTGAATGGATGATCTCGAGGTCTCTTTTCAGTCTCCAGTTCACTATAGAACAGGGGTCCCCAACCCCCGGTCCGTGGACCGGTGCCGGTCCGTGGCTTGATAGGAACCAGGCCGCAGTGAGCGGTGCAACTCTTAGAAAGGACTGGAGAGGAGGAAGAGGGGGCAGCCCCCTGGGCAGAGTGCGCGCTGGGGGCGGGAGAGCGCAGGCACGGCTGCTCGTGCCGTTGGGGGCCCGAGAGGGGCGAGTGAGTTGACTCACACACACACCCCACACGCATGCGCCGCCTGTTCCCCCTCCCCCCCTCCCCCTCTACGCCGGCCAAGCCATGGCCGCCGGTCCGTGGAATTTTTTTAACATGAAACCGGTCCCTGGTGCCAAAAAGGTTGGGGACCCCTGCTATAGAACAATTGACAAGGCATACAGTGGTCCATCCTTTTTGATGATTTGTCCTATCTAGTACACCAATAATTAGGGACTCAATGCTCATGGATCAATATGATCCAAATCTTCAGGTTTGAGACATGGTCTTGCCAAGAAATGCCAAGGCTGGAGTGGAGGACACGGAATTTCTCCAATTAATTGATGTGTTGGACTCAGTACCAAGTAAAAAATTCACATCTATATATGAGGGAAGGAATAATGACAGCTTCTGTAGACTTTCAGCTTTGTGGAGATACAGACATTGTGTTGTTAGATCACTCTGGTATGCATTTGACAAGAGCGTGAATGTAGTCAAATTCTTTGTTCAAAGACCCATCCCAAATATTTGAAGCTCTTTACATTTGTCTGCTGAGTGTCATCTGCAATGACTTTTGGTTCTATAGCTGGTATTTGGTACAGGTTCGTAAAGTACTCCAGTCTTTTTAAGGCTATGTTCAAATACAAAATGTGCTATATGCTCAACATACTGTATATAAAATAGCTAATTAACTAACCTTCTTCAGATTTCCAGTGTCTTTATAGAAATAGTATTGTGCCCATTTATATAGACACAAATAAAAAGCACTACTTCCAATTGTCTTAATGTGCTAGACTAGAGTTGGGGAACAACAATGTTTTTCATATTTTATTTAATGTAATATAGCTCATTTTAATATTATAATTTATATTGTATTCTGCATATCTGTAAAAACTGAAAATATAGGCACAAATGCTGGTTCTATCCATTCAAATTACTTTTATGAATATTTGCTTGGAAAGCTTCTTGTTAAAAGACAAATGATTTGTAAAATTTGAGAATAAACTATTTTGGTAGAAAAGTGGGATAGAGATATTTTAGCTAACTGAAAAATGGAAATATATTTTCTGAAATTGCAAACACAGATTTTTGAAATCTCGATATATGAATGCACGCGTGCACACATATACACTCACACACACACGGAATATATTAAATGTTATCAGCAAATTCTAAGTTACTTTGGGCTACTTACGCTATATACTATTCAAAGTACAATACATATAAAGCGACTCAACATAACCAGAAAAACTATGCATAATTCAGCATTTTGATGAGCTTTGGAAAAGTCAATACTGTTATCTATAAAAAGTCTCTATTGTTTGCAATCCTTCAAAAATGGATACAATATCATCTTCATTATAACAAGTTGCACTCAATTATGTGTGGGTTAAGGCTTACCAATTGCAAAGATGCAGGTAAAGGATTAGGCTTGTGATCATTCCTGTATAGATTGACAAGGATTTGTGCTACAGCATCTATTCCATGGGACACCTTCCCTACTGTCATCTAGTATTTAACAAAGCCCGAAGGGGAGAGGAAAGAGAAAAGGTGGGAAATGAAGAAATCTTGCCTTAGAAATTACAATTTAAGGAAAAGCAAAGCAAAGAAAAACAGTGAAGCAAAGGTGTACACTCTTAAAGTAAAAAGAAGAAGACAGCTTAATTACAGAATGCCAACCCCACATTAAGTCTAAACATTTATCCCTTACCATATAAAATCTAAAATCTGTATAATACCATATGTTGCCAATCTAAGATTGTATGAATATCTTGAACAGATGAGTTTGTGTGTATGCATGCATTCAAGCACACTCTTCTTGACATAAAAGGCTAGAGAATTAAGTGAGAGCTACATTTAATTCTGGGCAACTTGTTAAATAGCAAATGAAATAATGAAGGTAAAATATTAAAGCAATGTTAGTGATAATATTACAGTTGCCAATACATATTCCTTTCGACGTCTCAAAAAGGGAATAGAAACCTTTAATAATTTACCTTGTAATGCAAACATTTAGAATTATTACACCAAATAAAAAAGAAGTATTTTCTAAAGGGAGGCATTCCTGATGAATGTGCTTAAGCATGTTTTCAAAAATGCATGAGTTATAAATAAAGGGTAAGTTAACAACACCTGTTTTTGATCCTTTGAAGCAAATTATATATATTGACACAATTCATATCAATGCTTTCATTTACCAGACATCAATCACGATGGCAGCTGGTAAAGCAACATACTTCTGCATTTTAAAATGATAGACACATCTTTATTAAGAAGGATGCAAGCTTGCCAAAAATGGGATTGTCTTGCAACAGCACAATTATTTATGTCTGTATAATTTTATATAACTTGCTGTTTATTAAATTTTATTTTTAAATATTATTCAAATTAATATTATTCACTTTTTTTAAAAAAATAGACACGTTACTGTCAAGTATTTAAAATGTAATCTGCTCAATCACTATCACCGCCATCATCAGTGAATGGCTGGTATAAGAGTGCTTTTGCCTGCTTTGTTACATGAAGTGAGGGTTGAGTAAGTCAAGAGAAACATGAAACTATTATGAACACAATGGGAATGTGTTATACTTAAGAAACTGTATACAATACAATACAATAGCAGAGTTGGAAGGGACCTTGTAGGTCTTCTAGTCCAACCCCCTGCGTGGGCAGGAACCTTATACCATTTCAGACAAATGGCTATCTAACATCTTCTTAAAGACTTCCAGGGTTGGGGCATTCACAACTTCTGGAGCCAAGCTGTTCCAAAGATTAATTGTTCTAACTGTCAGGAAATTTCTCCTTAGTTCTAAGTTGCTTCTCTCCTTGACCAGTTTCCACCCATTGCTTCTTGTCCTGCCTCCAGGTGCCTTGGAGAATAGTTTAACTCCCTCTTCTTTGTGGCACCCTCTGAGATATCGGAACACTGCTATCATGTCTACCCTGGTCCTTCTCTTCATCAAACTAGACATACCCAGCGCCTGCAACCGTTCTTCATATGTTTTAGCCTCCAGTCCCCTAATCATCTTGGTTGCTCTTCTCTGCACTCTTTCCAGAGTCTCCACGTCTTTTCTACATCGTGACGACCAAAACTGTATGCAGTATTCCAAGTGTGGCCTTACCAAGGCACTATACAGTGGCATTAACACTTCACGTGATCTAGATTCTATCCCTCTGTTTATGCAGCTTAGAACTGTGTTGGCTTTTTTGGCAGCTGCTGCACACTGCTGGTTCATATTTAAATGGTTGTCCACTAAGATTCCTAGATCCCTCTCACAGTTGCTACTATTGTGCAAGGTACCACCTATACTGTTTTTCTTGCCTATATGGTCCAGGAAGAAATGGGATCAAAAATAAATGAAGGTGGTCTGAATGCCATTTTGAGTGAGCAATACGATAGAAATGTTAGAGGTAAATTAGTTATAATGAGAGAATTAATGAAGATCCATAAGAAAAAGTGGATAGATTGAAAGTAAGAGGAAAACTAGGGAAAAATGGTTGAACACTTTTTCATCAAAACGAGCACTGAGAGAAGATTAGTATATGAAAAAGGATTTGGACGTTATAGAAACTAGGTTGATTTGCAAAGATTGAAAATGGCTTCAGTGTAAACTAGATGTATCTGTATTTCCCTTTCTTAGGTTACTATTTCTTATTCTTTTTTATGTTTTGCATTCCTGAAAGTGAACTGTGGGATGCATATACTCACATGCATTAAACCATATTTGCAAAGCACTATGTTCCTTAATGCTAAGGTCCAAGGAAGCAAAATTACATTATGGTGTTCTATAATGTGTGAATCCATTCTTTCTAAATGAAGTTAGGATAACAGGGCTGCAAAAGAATTAAGGATGGGACATTATTGCCCCCCACTGGGATTTTTGTTATATAAAAAATATTTTATTTTTGTGTGTGTTTGTGCTACTTCAAATTCATAGTCATCATGCTACTTTCTGACAACTGCTATCAGAGAAAATTCTGAGGATTATAAATAAAGAATTGGGAACCCATGTGGCCCTGAAGCTCACCTGATAATAAGCACAATTTTATCTGAATAGCAAATATACAGACATCCTTCTCCCACTTTATGGAGGGGGAAATAATGTGATTTCCATTTTTTTCAGTCCAAGTTTTTAAATAGTTTTGTTTTAAACAGGATAAGCCAAATTCAAGTTCTGATGCGGTTTTAAAATTCTTTAATACCTACTATTTTAGCCTTTTTTCCAATGAAATATAGCGCGCGCACACACACACACACTGTTCTGTTGCAATGTTAGTGAAAGCCAATGTTACACAGGCTTTTTTTTTTAGTGACAATATGAAGCTGAGAGGAAACCTGTTAAAGAATACCTTTTCAGAAAGAATAACAGAGGAAGCACAGTTTATAGATGAAGAGGAAGCAGCTGAATCATGAGATGGCAGACAAGCGGGAGATGGGAGCTGAGAATGAGAGAGACCTTTAGTAGGAAGTGGATTCTGTGTAAAGCAGAAAGAGGAAAAATGGTCCCAAATTATTTACCTGCAAATGCATGTTAAAATTATGGAATTTGCCAACATGCATTAAATTACTGAAGAACGTTCGGTTACAGCCAGAAGAAAAAATTATTACAGCCATAAACTAAGACAAACATATCGGAAAGAAATCGACATGTTGAAATTGGCCCTTTGTGACAGACTATGAGCAAATCTCCACATTTCTTTCTTTCTTAAATCAACATTTAATGAAATGAAGCCAAAGAGTTATTTAGCCATGAGCTAGTCCTCTTAACCACCAACACAGTTCCTCACCAACTTTGCATTCTCTTGCTTATTTATTCACCTTGGGGATGTCAACGCCACCAAACAAGGAAGCCAGATGAGCTGCTTTCTCTTTAATGCTCTTTTTATGAAATTCTCTATAGGCTACAGACTGAGCTTTTTTCTGTGGCAAGAACAGCAAGGAGAGAACAAAAGTTTGAGTTAGGGAGAAAAAGTAGAAATGATAGTACAAAAGGTAGCAGTCTGGAGGAAAGAAGATTAAGAAACAAAGAGAAAGAAGGCACAGAAACCGAAACCACTGTTATGTAGACACAAAGTTATCTGGAATAATTAAAGAGAGAAAAAATCATGTGGGATTTTTTTTATGGGAAACTTTGTGCTGATGTCACCCCAATTTGCACTTTTTTCTGGTGCATCTCACCAGGTGATGAGCTATGTTGCTCTTCCTTTTAAAAATTGTAATGTGCTTTTAAAAAAAAGACTTTTTCCAGGGATTACATTCCATGAATCATGTATGCACAGCAACCTCTTAGATGTTTCTTAGTGCATCCCAACTTTCTATAGCAATGGTTCTCAACCTTCCCAATGCCGCGACCCTTTAATGCAGTTCCTCATGATATGGTGACTCCCAACCATAAAATTGGTGTCTCGGTTCCTAAAACCATCGAAAACATGTATTTTCCGATGGTCTTAGGTGACCCCTGTGAAAGGGTCATTTGACCCCCAAAGGGATTGCGACCCACAGGTTGAGAACCACTGTTCTACAGCCTGGCTTTGAAATGTCTTGAAGACTGTTGGTTAAAAAAAGGGAGCCAACTCTTTGCTTGATAAATAAAATGAACAAACATTCATGCAAGACTTAAGAAGTAATGAAGACTTTGATAAGCAATTTGGTTTAATTGCTCTTACAATACCCTGCCCTCCCCCCCAAGACAGAAGGAAGGGAACTTTCTAGTCAAGTTTCTCCCAAGTTTCATTAATCAATCTAAGGTGTGTGCAATGTCAGTGCCACGTAGAAAACAAATTGTAAAAGGGCGAGGGATCTGTGAAAGGAACAAAAGAATATGTCTCATGGTTAGAGCAGCTAGGATTCCATGGTTCAGAACTGTCCTATGTGATTGAATGTGTTTTAGTAGCACAGGAAGAAACCAGAAGGGGAAAAAAGAAGAGGAAATAGAGGAAAGAACGTCACCTGGTTAATTTTTTCCTCCACATCCTGAAGGCGCTGAAGCACACCAGAGAGTGCAAGGGCAGCAGGACAGGAAGAGGCAAGAGTTTCAGAGGCTCTAGACTTCGGCTGGCTTGGTTCTATGCACCTCAAAGGCTTGGCCAGTGGTTGCTCATCAGACAAAGGCTGCAAAGGTTTCCTGACAGCGCAGTCCGTCTTAGCTATGGCCTGAGACTGGGAAACACTGCAAAGGAAGCCAGTGGCCTCTCTTCCAACAAAGGATATCTGCATTGAAATTGGCTGAAACAATCAAAAAATATCTATGCAAACAGGCACCTAATCACATAAACACAAGGCAAATAGTTTATTTGGAACAAAAACTCCTGTAACCCAATAGTCATAAACAGCACACATCTGATTATTATAAATTAAGATTTCCAGTGTCCAATTCTATGCTAAAACAATCCTCGAAAATTATTTTGCTTTTTCTGACATTCACCCAGGATAGGGAATAGTGGTATGAAATTTTGTTAGGAGTTAAAGCATTGCTAAATATCACTTCTTCAGTATATTTCACATTGTTTTAAAATGACTTTCTAGCGTTTTGGAACGTATTAATGGGCTTATTGCTAGCATCATCCAATCATGCTCTCCAGCAATCAAAGGTCGTCCCTCCCCTGAAGAAGGCCTACCTGTTTCTTTAGTGGGGATGACAGATTATCAGTTGTCTCCTTAGGTTTAGCAAAGCGAGGATTTATAGGAGATTCAGAAGAAAGAAGCAAGCCTGGTCTATTTACCGGCTCCTTAAATTAAAAAAGTGAACAGCCCAAGAAAAGAACATTTTAGAATTAGAACAGAAAGTGAGCATGGAGAAGAAGAAAGAAATTTTAAGAAGAGCCACCAGCAGCAACATTTTAAAATTTGTGAAGTTATTATAATTACATCATAATTTCTGTTTATTTAATAATATCCTCAAGAAGCAGATGGGTACAAACTGGATTGGTAGTTAGCATTAAAATTTATAGAGCATTAGTTAGGACAGTGGGAAAGCAAAACTTAACCTTTTTTCTGTACTTGGGTCCCAATTAAAATCATTCCCCAAAGCCTCTATATTCAAACAAAGCCAATGGGATAAAAGTCTACATAACTAAACAAATTGGAAGCAAATTGTTTTCAAGGCTTGTGTAATATTAATTTGTTTGCTTTAAACAATAGAACATCATAAATAGGGTTGTATGTTACTAACCTACAGGACTTATAAACAAGGTAAGATTGAAGTATCAACATCAACTGAAAATCAACCGAGCAAATCATAAATTAAACCCATACGTTTTCTGTAGAGCTCACAGTTTGTATAATCTTCAGACTGAAAGCTAAACAGAAGCCTAAGCAGGCTGAAAATCTGGCCGGAGTTCCTTGAATTAGGTGCTATTCAAATATCCTAATTCAGGAAACTTAAAAACTCTAAAGAGAGAGGATAATATTTATAAACTACACACAATAAGCATTGACTCTTTAGATTTTTCACATTGATGGCCATTAGGAATATCATTACTATCTCTACAGTCAAGCTAACTCTGTTTGAAACCCGATGACTTCTTTCTAACATATGCAACCATCATTTATTGTTGGCGCAATTAATATATTTTCTTTATTTGAACAACAAATTGTTCCGAATTTTAAAAACCACAATATTCATTAGTCCATTGCTTCTTTTCTTGACCTTAGGTGCTTTGGAGAATAGGCTGTCCCCAGGGGTGGGTTCTGGCAGGCATTACTGCCGGTTCACTCATGGGTGTGCTCTGCGCGCATGTGCAGTACAATAAAAATAGTTCTGTGCACGTGCAGAAGAAAAAAACAAAATGGCAGCATTGTAGGCGCCGCTCGAAGAACTGGTTTAGGGATGTGGCAGGCCTGGGTTGCTGCCGGTTCCAGGAAAACAGGCCACCAAACCACTACCAGTTCGGCCATACTAGTCCCAGCCGATAGGAGCCCACCACTGGTTGTCCCCCTCTTCTCAGCCCCTCAAATATTGGAAGACTCACCCCAGGCCTTCTTTTGATTAGACTAGACTTCATCAACTCCTACAAGTGTTCTTATGTTTTAGCTTCTGCTCCTTTAATCATCTTTATTGTTCTTCTCTGCACTATTTTATATAATTGTATACATTGAATTTATGTAGGATTTTTCCAACAAGTTTTTATGGTAGACATTTAAGATTCTGACCAAAGAGCCCAAGCTGACATTGAATTTTGTCTTATTTTCTACAGTTGCACATAGATAACAGCAATTGTCATGAAGTATAATGTTTCTAGAAAATCAATTTATTTAAGTAACAATAAAAATGTGTAACAGAATTTTCACCACCTTGTTATCTTAATCAAAATATTGCTAACTATCTTAAGAAGAACAAGAATATACAGTTCTTATATTGTTCTATTAAATTATGTTACATACTAAGACAGTCGTCTGATCTCATGTCATCAGATTATTTCAGAAACTTTCAGTAATAGGGAAGGAAAGCATTATGAAATTACATCACACTACCTACTATCTGAAAGAAACCTTGTATATTATGAGCTAGCAGGAAATGTCTATGTTGCATTTTCATCATTCTACTGTACAAAAATATGAAGACAGGAGGTATTCTGAGGTGCTTCCTTTTATAATGCCAGCAATATTTATATTATCTGCCTATCTGACTATACATGAGTATTTTCTGTATATGTGAAGATTCTGAAACTAATACTGAACTGCATTACCCAGAATCATGCTTTTTGAAAATTGATCAATATCAGTATTCCCTGAAATGCTGTTTTGAAGCAGAATATAGTTCTAGGATCTTTCTCCTTGTACCGAAAATGTAAGATAATACTTCCATGCATATATAGTCAGACGGCCTATGTGCCAATACCTCAAAATAGCTGCTTATCCCACCAAAGGATTTGATTCCAATTCTAAATGTGAATTTTACTATTTGAATTGAGACTCTAGAAAGAGTGTAGAGAAGAGCAACAAAGATGACCAGGGGAATGAAGTCTAAAACATATGAAGAACAGTTGCAGGAACTGGGTATGTCTAGTTTAATGAAAAGAAGGAGAGACATGAGAGCAGTGTTCCAATATCTCAGGGGTTACCACAAAGAAGAGGGAGTCAAGCTATTCTCCAAAGCACCTGAGGGTAGAACAAGAAGCAATGGGTGGAAACTAATCAAGGAGAGAAGCAACTTAGAACTGAGGAGAAATGTTTTGATAGTTAGAACAATTAAGCAGTGGAACAACTTGCCTCCAGAAGTTGTGAATGCTCCAACACTGGAAGCCTTTAAGAAGATGTCGGATAACCATTTGTCTGAAGTGGTGTAGAGTTTCCTACCTAGGCAGGGGGTTGGACTAGAAGACCTCCAATGTCCCTTCCAACTCTGTTATTTTATTCTATTCTATTGGAAGCAGTAACAAAGCAGTAACAAGGCCAAAGGAAAGTCTAGTAACTAGTCAGATCAAAGCTGATTAAACTAAGTAAGACAGTAGATTCATTTACTCTACAAAAGCAGATGTACACAGAAGATCTAAAAGCAAGCCAAGGTCACAAGGAGAGATCCAGAATATGTAGGCATCATCATCATAGGAGCTTTGCACAATCAAACATGGAACTTCTGCTGTAGGCTTAAACAGGTATTGAGAGTCCAGATTTTGTTAACTGCCTGACACTATGAGGGAATCCCTCATCCTACAAGATTTGTATCTTAGATGTTCCCTCCAACTTACTACATGTTCTTTACTGAATGCAATTCACTTTACTGCACGTTCCATATTCCATAGCATGCAGAGAAGAGACAGGAAGAATTGAACATCTCGACCTCATCTGTCTGTTTTTGGATAACAGTCAGTATACTCTTATCCCCATTTCTCAACTAACCAAGATGGCCTGTCCCTTCTCCTGCAATTGCTCTTCCTTCTCATCTTTATTTATTTGCTTATTCACTCACCTGTCTCCTTAATGAAACATTGGGCGCATTTTCTTCGAACTTGGCTAAGAGCTGCGTTGCCATTGATTTCACTTTGTTTCGATTTATTGTTCCTTTCAAATCCCTTGGTCGATTACTAGAATTTCTTTCCTGATTTAAATGATTTGAAGACTATAAGCAAGCAGATGAAAAGAAAAAGTATATGTATTTATTCCATAACATTAAGGTCTGCCATTTATTTAAATGTTTGGTGTAAATTTTAAAAATCTACATAAAAAGGTTACATTTTTAAAATAAATAACTCAAGATAACAAGCGTACTTTACTCCTCATTCCTCTACCTGTTTTCCCCAGAACAACCATTCTGTGGGTTGAGAGAAAGTGACTGGCCCCAAATCACCCTGATGGCTTTCACACCTAAGGTGGGACTAGAACTCACAGTCTCCTGGTTTCTAGCCTGGCACCTTAAGTACTAGACCAAATTGTTCTTTCTCCATTACATTTGTGAATTTGAAAATTGTTATGTCACCCACATTAGAACAATGCATCTGTTACATACCAAAAAAGTAATGCAAGCTTTGAGTTTTTGTGATCAAGCATGATAATAAATAAAACAGGAAGTGGGTGTAATGGAATGTGAAAATGAAATGTGAAAATGGAAGAATGGGCGGGGAAAAGATGCTTCCTAAGGAACAATCAGATAAAAGGGGGAGGAACTCACAAATGAGTAACAGGTAGAGAATTTCATGTCTCAGTAGTCATAAAGATTCATACAGAAAGAAACAAGTCTTGGGACCTGAGCTGTGTAGGACTTTAACTGTATTTTGTGCACAAATAAATGGGTATCCACTACTGTACTTTAGGTATGCAGTAAGCTAAATATGGACTGCTCATGGTCTTCTGAGACCAACCTGACTGCCTTGTTTTGTTCCAAATAAAATGGAACAAAGGTAGACCTGTGTAGCACCTGGAAGTTCCTAGGACATGTATCATTAATGTTAAAATCATTGTCTTCCAATGGGTATAAATTCTAAAATTGATAAAATGTGCTCCTGGCTATTTATTTAATCTGTTTTTAGAAACAAGAGATAGATCTAAGTTCAGAAATACTCCAAACTACCTATGTATCTTGCAAGGAGAGTGCAATCATGTTTAAAATATACTTGTCTATCAGTGGTGTGATTTGAAAATTTTTACTACTGGTTCTGTGGGCGTGGCTTGGTGAGCATGGCATGACTTGGTGGGCATGACTTGGTGGCTGTGACAGGGAAAGTGTACTATAAAATCTCCATTCCCACCCCAGTCCAGGGGAAGGTTACTTCAAAATCCCCATTTCCTCCAGATCAGCTGGGACTCGGGAGGCAAAGAATAGATGGGGGCGGGGCCATTCAGAGGTGGTATTTACCAGTTCTCCAAACTATTCAAAATTTGAGCTACTGGTTCTGGTCAGAACCTGCTGAATACCACCTCTGATGTCTAAGTTTCTTTGGAATTATTGCCTTTCGAATTAGCATCTTTTGCTTCACTTGCAATGAATGACCCCTTATTTGTCTCACTACAGTCTGCAGGCCATTCAGTGGAGTCCTACAAATTCTTGACAAGTTTATAGAGATATAGAATTGAGTGTCAAAAGCACGTTGATAAATCCAACTGCATATCTCCAGCGTTTAAAGATGATATCAAATATTACTGGGAACAGAATAAAGCTGTAGACTTTCTGATGCCTCTGTTTTAAGGATCTGTTTCCAAGCAACATCATTTGAAATCTATCTGAGAGATGGGAATGGAACTATTACAAAGCCATTCTGCCTATTCCCAAATCTCTCAAATGATCCAGTTGGTTGATGGTATATCTAAAGCCACAGAAAGACCCCTAAGCAACAATCAAGTCAATTCTATCGATATTTGACACTTATCACACTACAAGTCTTCAGAGAAGTTTGGCTTCCACTGACAATGGCAGTAGCCATACAGATTTCCAACCACAGATTTGAAGAATCTAGTACAGTGATGGCGAACCTATGGCACGGGTGCCACAGGTGGCACGCGGAACCATTTCTTAAGGCACGCGAGGCGTTGCCCTGTCAGCTTGAGCGCGCATGTGTGCACTGGCCAACTGATTTAGGCCTTCTTTTGAGGCCGTTTTTCGCCCTCTGAAGGCTTCAGGGAAGCTCCTGAAGCCTCTGGAGGTGGGAGGAGGCTGTTTTCACCCTCCCCAGGCTCCTAGAAAGCCTCTGGAGTCTGGGGAGGGTGAAAAAAGCATGCCAAAAGCAGGGGGTCACGCACATAGCATTATGGGTGTGGCACACCCATGCACGACCTCCCTGCACTCCCCCTGCTTTTGGCATGCGAGCCAAAAAAGGTTAGCCATCACTGATCTAGTATTACTTGAAAGAGGTTAAAGTGAAGTCCTGTTTGTTCAAAGCAGGTTCCAAAACAATATCTTTTTTTTTTTTTGCAGACATTGAGCTGATAACAAAATGGGAGTTATTAATAGCTTCAACTATGGGGCAGTTTAAACCTTTTAATTAATAAATAAAATAATGCTACCCATCCCCTGACTTGTTATGGTCAATTTTAATCAGCTAAAAAGCTGAATGTGAACTCCTTAATATCTACTTTTGGTAATGGAAAACAAATTTTGTTATACAATAAAAGCATGTTTAATAATGAAATGTATTACCAACCTCTTCAAAGCTGACGAGACTTTTGCGTCGCCTTTTACTGGTTTCATTTTCTTCCACCTGAAAGCAATGAAATGAAGTTGAGAAAACATTCACAACTGTAAATATATATAAAAAAAATATCTATTTAAAAAAAGGGCAAAGGAACATGCTGTGCTTTAAACAATAAGATTAGTTATAAAAGGAGAAAGGGCAAACAGTATCATTAAATCATGCACCAGGTACAATTCAAGGTTTCATTATGCATATTTCTACAAAGAATTAACTGGAGGACTAATGTTAGGGTAATTTTAATATATTATAAAGCCAGTTGATGTTAATGTTTCTCTTTCTACAAACACCAACCTATTCTCAGCAAATTTTGTTATCTATAGTCCAAACTACAGTATGTTTTTTTCAGTCTCCTCCATTCTATTCATAAGCTGTGAAATTTGTATAATCTGATTTTTATGTGAAAATCACATGGCATGGGACCTGGCTATTTGCGGGACCGACTCCTACCACCTACTGCCCTTCGACCTGTCCGCTCCCACAGGAAGGGCCTCCTCAGGGTACCTTCTGCCGGACAATGCCGGCTGGTGACTCCCAGGGGGAGAGCCTTTTCTGTGGCAGCTCCCGCCCTCTGGAATGACCTACCCCCCCCCCGACCTTCGTACAATCATGGACCTGTGCCTCTTCTGCCGGGCATTAAAAACACACTTATTTTATGCGGCCGGCCGGGCATAATTTTAAATGGGATTTTAGCAAAGGTTCTTAATTGTAATTTTAGCACGGGTTTTTAATTTAATCTATTTTTAATATTTCTATTGTATTTTTGCTATTGTTTTATTACCTCCTTATTGAGTCCCCCCGGGGAGATAGGGCGGTATATAAATGTAATAAAATTCAAAATATGACTGATGAAAATAAAAGCCACTTTGTCTTCTGCCATTCTTCTTTGTATTATGTCAGCACAAGCACTTTGCTCATTAATAGCTAAAACACCAAAAATACATGAGAAGAGAACAACTACCTGAATTAATAGATTTCAAGGTGTTAAGGAAAGCAAAAGATGAAGTTTCTTATTATCCTTATCTATATTCTATGTTTGGTCCAAAAGCAGCCCACACATATTAATGCATTTGGATTGTAGATTAAACATATAAAATTATTTACAGTATTTATCTGACATCTCGCAATAACACAGGAATCACACAATTCCAATGTCACAGTAGCTCAGAAATCCTCCAGAAGATAATGCAGTTCCCCTAATTCAAGTTCTTTATGAATTATTTTGGGTCTAAAGACCCAGTATTACACCTTTTTACACCACTCATGAGATTCTGTATACTGCTGCCTAATTCCGATCCTGGATAAATCACAAGTTGTTCTTTATATAAGGAAGACAAATGTTATCAGTGATATGAATTAATCGATATAGCTTTCTACCCCTAGAAGAGGTAGAAAGTATCCTGTGAATATTTCAACATTATGTTATTTCAACAATATTTCATGCAAGTGCGAGTGACAATATTGATAATATTCAACACTTTCTGGCTGAGCTTGCAAGCCACATGATTTCACATAAGTATATTTCTTTTGGGAACTATTTTATAGCTATGTGTAATCTTCTAAATGATGGGCAAAACCACTCTTAGATCTCCTTTCCAAAACACTGACAGATGTATAGTTTTAAACTGCCTTAAAAGTTTTCAAAGTTTTTATTTTGAATCAGACTATTGTCTATCTAGATAAAAATCATCACTAATGATCACATGAACCAGAATCACCCTTCTGCTCTTGGAAGAGGCTATAACAGAAATTCCTACTACTAATAGAAACTAGAAATTGTTTTTATTCTCTCTCTGCCAAGCTATTTGTGTAATCTCCATTCCCTGTGAAGCAGGGAATTAAGTAAAAGAATCATCTACGGCAGGGGTCTCCAACCTTTGCAACTTTAAGTCTGAAGGACTTCAGCTCCCAGAATTCTCCAGCCAGTTTTTCTGGCTGGAGAATTCTGGGAGCTGAAGTCCTTCAGACTTAAAGTTGCAAAGGTTGGAGACCCCTGATCTATGGGACAGCACCACAAGTACAATTCCTGTTACAGATTTGTAGTTTCAATCCATAGATCATTTAAAACTAAGTTTCTGAATAAAAACATTTCATATTCACTGTTCAGTTGGGCATTTAATAACAATAACTTTTGTTTTGGAAGCTGAGAGCAGGAAAGCTGGCATAGAATAACAAATATAGAAAAAAATTAAGATGTTTTATTTATGTTGACTTGTGAGACTGGAAAAGTTACAATGAGCAACATCATGAAATACACTATATCGATATTTTGGCAGAGTAATCTACTATAATCTTGTTTTGGAAGTTTGAGCATTTTTGTACTATTTCTGCCAAATTGGATAGCTGGGTTTCAATTGAATAAACACACCAGTTCTGTTTGCAAGGCTGAATAAAGAAAAGCTGTTTCCTAAAAAGGGCATATGACTACTCATAGATAGATTAATATTCACATGATTTGATGGTATTATTTATAGAATGGCTGGCATAAAAAGACTCTTACATTTTGTATTTGGAAGGCTCTCTTAACTTTATTCATTGGCCTTCAGAAGGCAGAGTTAATACAGCTTTAAAAGTACACAATGCATTCATTGTTTTAGTTGCTAGTTATTGAAGCTGTTGACCAAATATTTTTGTACATTCTTTTACTTGATCAAGCAATCTCTATAAAATGATACATGCAGCGTAATGTTTCTGGAAGCATTCTAGGGACACATAAGTAGATGTAGGGATGAAATGTAAGGGGGAGAAAAATGAGGGGAGTTACATTGCATGTGTGAAACCTCACATACTGCAATGAGCCATTGTTAGCTGATTATACAAATCAATGCAGCTAATTTGTGGTGGTGTAAGTTCCACTCATCACAGGAGTAACTAAGTATAATCAGATGGCAATTTTAACCAACATACACTCCATCAACCAATACTATATGATGAAAGTTGATAGATGAATGATCTAATCTACATCAATTGCATTATTAAAATACTGGATAGTTTAAGTTATATTTGAATGCAAGTAATATTATACAAGATGGAACGCAGTGGCTTAGTGGCTAGGATGCTAAGCTTGTCGATCAGAAAGGTCAGCAATTCAGCAGTTCAAATCCCTAGCGCTGCATAATGGAGTGAGCTCCTGTTACTTTTCCCAGCTTCTTGCAACCTAGCAGTTCGAAAGCATGTAAAAAATGCAAGTAGAAAAATAGGAACCTCCTTTGGTGGGAAGGTAACAGTGTTCCATGTGCCTTCAGTGGTTAGTCATGCTGGCCATATGACCACAGAGACATTTTTGGACAGCACTGGCTCTTCGGCTTTGAAATAGAGATGAGCATGACCTCCTGGAGTCAGGAACGACTAGCACATATGTGCGAGGGGAACCTTTACCTTTACCTAATATTATTCAAAACTCTTTCTTTTTCTGATACATAAGAGATATAATAGAAGGCTTGATCTCAATTTAATTTTCATACATAGGATGAAATTTATTTTTCTAAATTTAATTTATATTTAATTCAATGTCTTAAATTAAATTTTTCATGCAAGTTAATGTTCTGGAGTTGTGTATCTGTATAAAACTGAACTTTCTTCCACTTCTGGAGCCGAGTATTTCTTGTACCAAATATAAAATTACTAGTAGGAAGTAACACTCTTTCTTTCATTATTAGTGACACCTGCAAACTCACACATTCTATCTCTTTTATTTTCCTGCTGCTATGCAGTCATACCATAGCTGTTCCAATAAAGCATCAGCGGGGCGGAGGGGGGGGGGGAACCACAGTGATCTCTTTCAGAAACGAACAGAGAATACTGGTCACAGATATGTTGATTCTCTTTTAGAAACTGTAAAGTAGTTTCCTTTAATATTAGGTCAATTTGACATTTGTAAATCGGAGAGCAGATTTACTGAAGAACCTTTTTTAGCAGTCTTAGGGATAAATTGGCCTTAGGAGATCATCAATTTCATACTGACCTCAAATAGCAACCAAATAGTCCAGGGAAATTTACAAACTTTGCATGATAGAGAAAGCCACTCACAGTGTGAATCTAACCCTTTGCACAGTCACTCATGCCCTCGTGACATCCCGACTGGACTACTGCAATGCTCTCTACATGGGGCTCCCCTTGAGGTGCACCCGAAGGCTTCAGCTTGTCCAGAATGCAGCCGCGCGGGTAGTTATGGGAACCTCTAGGTTTTCCCATGTAACACTGCTCCTGTGCGAGCTGCATTGGCTGCCTGTCGTCTTTCGGGTGCGCTTCAAGGTATTGGTTATCATCTTCAAAGCGCTCCATGGCACGGGACCTAGTTATCTGCGGGATCGCATCCTGCCCCATACATCCCTGCGGCCGATTCGCTCCCACAGAGAGGGACTTCTTCGGGTGCCGTCCACTAGGCTATGCCAGCGGGCGATGCCCAGGGGAAGGGCCTTCTCTGTGGTGGGCCCGACCCTCTGGAACGACCTTCCCCCCGATATTAGAACAACTATGGACCTCCGCTCCTTCCGACAAAAATTAAAAACACACTTCTTCTGCTTGGCCGGCCTAGAGTAATTGAATACTTAATTGAATAATAATTGAATACTGTCCTACTTTTAACTGTCATGAGTAACACAGTGTTTGTAAGTTTATAACTTTGCTGCTTATTTTGTACTATGCATGCATTTATTCCTTTATCTGAAGGATGGAGAGAAAGAAAACAGATATATAATTTTACTTTTGGTATTCTCTTTCTTGGAAATGTCAAGTTTATGTAATTATTACAGCCAAATTTGGTTGATTTTGTTGAACAAGGATCAATTCTTTCTCCATTTTGCTTTACCATGGTACCTGTTCAAACATAAAGAAATAAAGTAAATTAAGGCATTATACATTAATTTGGAAATCATGTAAGTCATTTATACTTTCAAGTATTTTTTCTGTAAAACTTCATTTATAATTCATTGTTAACTTCAGAAAGTCTTTCATTACAAAAAACCCCTGAACATTGAAAAAGCAACATTATTCTTCAAACTAAATATTACAGTCACTCTGAACTTAGAATAGAGATGGATACCTCTCAAGGCACATTCAGCTCCCACTCAAATACCCTAAACTTCACTGCAAAAACTTATAGTAAAACTGCTGAATTTCAGCAGCCCTGGAAAAAAAAAATCAAAGTAGAAATGGTTTGTCTCTTATTCCCAGTTCCATTTTTATCCCCCTCCATCACAACCCCAAAAACCTGAAGTTGTAAAAAGTTGAACATTTTTATAATAACTTCTATGACTGTCCCTCTAGCAAATCTGGAAAAGAGACCCAAGATGAGCCTGAGAAATGGGATATCAGGCCACTGTTGAGTTTTAGGAAGTTTTATGGGTGGGGATGGAAGTGGCCTACCACTTCTATTTCTATCCTTAACCACCACATGAAAGGGACATAAAATTTGGCCTTGTCCCTTCCAATGAAGTCACAGTATCATTAGATGTGACTGTCTGGAAAGTTGGGAGGTGGGTTTAAAGCCTTCAACCACTCAAGCACTGCCAAATGCTGACACAAAAATTATAACACATTGAGCAGAGCTGAGTCGAAGCATGATATATATCTGAGTAAACCTGTTAGGATTAGCAGATTGTAATGATTAAATAAACATAATCATCGCCAAACGCCCTGAGTCCGTTTGGAGAAGGGCGGGGTATAAATTGAATAAATATAATATATAAAATATGTTTGTGCATGCCTAAAAACTCTTCTGTACAAATTTTAATGCAAACCAAGTCAACAGTGGTCCGGCCCCTTCTTTTTCACATTCTGCATATGACTATGTGAAAGGTGCAAAAGTATACTGGGTTATCTAGATTTATAAGTATTACTGATCCATATCATAGTACTTGGAAAACAATATACCATATTTTTTGGAGCATAAGATACACCGGAGTATAAAACGCACCAAGATTTTGAAAATTAAAAAAAAAAGTTTTTGCACTCTGCAGACCTCCCAAAAAACCCCTGTTTTTTGTGAAAATGGACCCATTTCTTTTACAAAAAGGGCATGCATAGCATTTAAGAGGCTTCCAGAGTGCTCCTGGGGGCTGGGGGGCAAAATTGAACAAAAAACAGTCTGTTTTTCGCTCATTTCTGCCCTCCCCAGCCCCAGGACCACTCTGGAAGCCTCCTTAAGGCTATGCACAGCCATTTTGGTGAAGGCGGTGGACTTTTGGGAGGCAAAAAAAATGCTGTATTCAGTCTATAAGACACACCCAGATTTTCAGCTTCTTTTTTGAGGGAAAAGGGTGCATCTTATATTCTGAAAAATACGGTATCTAGGAGACAAGGTTCTCAATTAAAAATGTAATAAAACTGAGGCAAATATGAAAACCAAGTGCAGAATCAGCAACTTTCATGAAACTTGTATGATCAATTAACCAAAATAAGTAATGGCAACAGTGTCTTCTGGCTTTCCAAAACCACTCAAGAATAAAAGTGTCCATTTCCCCCATTTTGTTATAAAAAAAAACTGGTTGACATAGCTAAATATAATTCCATATTTCAAAGCAGTTACAATTGCAAGAAACCTTGGGTTCAGCTTTAAGGCCAAACCTGAATGTAAAGTAACAAAAGCTTGATTTTTGCTGAGAGTGAAAACAACAGAGCTGACTTACCCACTGCTCTCAGAGGTGTCCCCCTAAATAGCTCATAGAATTTTGAGAGATACATGACCATACTGAGTTTATCAGGCTCTCCAGCAGACACCATTTCTTTCCCAGTTGTGACAGGAGGGATTCGAAATTCACGCTCAGCAATATCAAATGCTAGCTGGTTGTTTTCGACTGCATCTTCTTCATTCAGGGAATCAAAATCACTTAAGAATTAGGAAGAAAAGTCGTATAAGTACAGAAACTTCTCTCAGTGTAGTCTGAAAACTGATTCATAGAAACTGGACTTATTTTCTTGCTGCTCGTCTCTTACAGTATTATTTTATTTATTTATTTGTTTGTTTGTTTGTTTGTTTGTTTCAATTTATAAACAGTACTTTAGAGAATGTTTTCCGCTATACTGAATCATTTTGGTTTCAAAGTTTTTCTAAAATATTGGGGGGGGGGGGCGGTCTGTGTTGGCATCCTTGATAAAAAATTAATTTAGTGAGTATTCATACCTACTTACTCTCTTCTGCATTATGTTTTTGCCAGACTAGAATGCCACCATCTGCTTACATTATTTCAGTCCAGGTTATATATACAAAAGAGTAGTCTATAATTATCCCTTAAAACTCTGGCCGGCCAGCCAGCCAGCCAGCCAGCCAGCCAGCCAGCCAGCCAGCCAGCCAGCCAGCCAGCCAGCCAGCCAGCCAGCCAGCCAGCCAGCCAGCCAGCCAACCAACCAACCAACCAACCAACCAACCAAAGAAATCCTGAATAAATATATGTTATATAGCTATATGCTATAATAGAATAATATATACCAAACCAGAATATGCAAATATTCAAAATCATTTGTCTCTGATCTTGTATGTTACAGATGTTTGGAACTGCCATTTGAGTACTTTCTAGAGGTTGCAACTAAAATTATCGGAAGTTATGTACATAGATTTGGAAGGCATTAGGTATTAGGAAAGAAGTTAGCATGTTGGCATAAAAATATCCTTATTCTAGAGAATGATATTTGTTAAATAAGCATAAAGTAATTGCTAGTTTCAGTATGGGCCAATTTGGTGTTGTTGTTAAAGTGCTGACCTAGAAACCAGGAGAGTGTGAGTTATGGATCTCTCTTAAGCATGAAAAACTGGCTGAATGACTTTGGTCTGAATGACTCTCAGCCCAACCCACTTCATGGGTTATTTTTGTGGAGAAAAATGGAGGTGGGAGCATTAGGTATGTTAATTGCCTTGAGTTGATCAATATATGTAAAAGACAGGATAAAATTTTAATCATCATCATCTTCAGAATTTTTGGGAACTGGGATTAAAAAAAAACTGGGATAGGAATAAAACATGTAATTTATTCTCCAAAGGTTTAGTGGCTAAGATGCTGAACATGTTGATCAGAAGGTCAGCGGTTCAGCGGTTCAAATCCCTAGTGTTACATAACGGAGTGAGCTCCCGTTACTTGTCCCAGCTTCTGCCATCCTAGCAGTTCGAAAGCATGTTAAAAAATGCAAGTAGAAAAATAGGAACCATCTTTGGTGGGAAGGTAGCAGTGTTCCGTGTGCCTTCAGCATTTAGTCATGCTGACACATGACCATGCAGACATATTCGGACAGCGCTGGCTCTTCGACTTTGATACGGAGATGAACAACATCGCCCCCCTAGAGCCGGAAACAACTAGCACATATGTGCAAGGGGAACCTTTACCTACATTCTCCAAACAAATGACATAATATTCTTCCACAGATGCATTAAGATAGACACACACACACACTACTGGCATTTCAAAGAGCCCTAAGGACCTGGCTCTTTGCCTAGGTTTTGGTAAGGACAATTGATGACCCTTTCTTTCTTTTAATTGCCTTCAGGGTTTGTTTCCTTTGCTTTCATTGCTCTTTTGTCATGGGTTGTTTTTGTATTTTTTCCCCCAGACATTATAACAATACAGATGGCACTCCTCAATTCTGAATAACCTCTCCCCACATTTGCATGTGAATATTACTCAGCACAGAGTATTTAAAAGAAAACACTGTAAAATAACACATGCTACGAATTCAGGAAGAAATACAAGCATAAAAGGTATCGACTTCTATAACACAAGCAAAAAACAGTATGGTTGAAACTCATTCTTTGAATATGTAAACTTTGTATTTTTTAGTATAGAGCCAGAGACACTGAAGGGCAGAATCTGAACAAAAAGAAGCAGAGAATTGCAAAATAGATGTTAAAAAGAGAAAGAATCTTTCTTTACTGTTTTGATTGGCCTTACTCAAGCCTTTATTTTAAAAGGAATTTGGCAATTAGCAAGCATTACATACACATATAAAAACTTACACGAGGTCAGGTTTGAAGCGATGTATAACTGCGCATAAGGCAAGGCCACTTTTCCATGAACTGGTGAGATCTGTGACATTCACATTCTTGTATCCTTCGGTTTGTTTCTGACACCAGGTTAAAAGTTTATTGGGCCTTATGTCATATTCTGAAAGAATAATTTTCTTTTTAAAAAAAATAAATACCTGTACAGTCTTCACAACTTTCAAACTCTCCCAGTATATGGTGTAAAAAACAACACTAATGAAACATCTCTTACCACATTTTAAAAGGCCAATTGATCTTCTAATGGTACTTGCTCTTTCTAGCGGGCAGGGCTGCAGTTCATTTGTAATATATAAATGTTTCACCTAAGGGAAGATAATCATCGGTTAAATTCAGAATCTTCACTGCTCAAATCTGATTTATCATTCAATTATCTAAATGTTTATCTAAACTAAATGTCTATCTAATTCCAGTTTATATGTTAATTATTATATTTATGTGCTACCCTATTCCAAGATTCCAAGCATTTAACAAACATTAAAACTCAATAAAACACCATTGTGGTAAGTTACAGATAAACATCTGGGGGAAATAAATCTATCAAGACATGCATGCAAAACAGGCAGGTCTGCATTTTCTTCATGATCATCTGACTTTGTTTTCTCAACTATGCAACCACTCTGTTTATGGCAGTCAAAGTTGAACAGAAACGTTCTTTAAAAAACCAACCCTACCGTCCTAGTATCACTTTGAATATAGAGTTTTATTGTTTATATCTTGGCTTACCTGATGAGGTCGAACACAACTTGAGTTCAAATTCGGATATCGTGTGGCAGGGTCAATAGTGTATTGGTCAAAATTCTTAGTAATATTTTCAGGTGTTGTCTGAGGTAAGAGTCTATAAATACTTTCCCTGAAAGACAGCAACAGAAATATGCTATTAAGAGGCAGGCAGTTTTCGACCTTACCTGATGTGCACCTGCCTTTATTTAGACAATGTATTTAGATTTGCTAAAATATGAAAAATGCTTACGACAACAGTAACTCAGACAGAAAAATATAGGTTTTTCTAAGGCAGAAAAATAGCTAAAATGAAGTAAGATTACATCACCCTAAATCATCTGGATTTAATTTTCCTCCCGCACAAGAAACAACTCCTCCTTTAACCACAAAACAGCAGTAGGTAGAGATTTCACAGCCATTATTAGTCAGTCAGGTTTCCATTTACAGCCTGTGCTGTCTTTTGCTTTCCACAAACATGCTTTCTCAGCCCTTATATGACCTTTTTCCAAATTCAGACATTTGATTTCATCATTACCGTACATAACATCTACCCCCCCCCAAAAAAACCCCTCCCAACAACTCTCCTCTCCTCGTAATAGGGCAAAGATTGCAGTGAAGCAAATGAGAAACAAATAGATAACAAAATAAGAACAAGAATAAGTTAATAGAAGAATTATCAAATATGGTAGAACTAGGTCACCTAAATGCTACTGAAATAAACTATAGCAACCAACTGTAGCAATAGTAAGGAATGCTTAATATCTAGATAGCCACGGATTCTTCATCCTCACTTTTGGATCAAACCGGGATCAATTTACGCTCTGTGAAAACATGGAATTTACTCACTTCCCTGGTATATGAACACAAGCACATATAGACTTACCTTTCTGCTAGGATATCAAGAGGGGACTTTCCCTGTGCCCAGCTTTTCACCATCCACGCTGTGTCAAATGCAGCTAGGAATCCTCTTGCGCAACCAGTACCCATTGGCCAGAACGGCTGTGAAACACATTTTTGTTATAGATAACATCTAATATAATTCAAATTGAAAAAATTCAAATTCTTTATTATAATCTAGATATCATCCAGCCATAATATTATGGAGAGAAAGCAGAGGATACAGGTAGGTAAGCAATTTACACAAAAGAGGAGAAAGTAGAGGAAAAACAAACACAATAGCTAAGAGCTGGAGTATCGGACAAACATAATAGTAATTTAAAAAAACCCATCTTGGTATAGATTGTGAATGCTTCTGAAGTTCCTACCATTTAATTTAGAGAATTGTATTATAGCATTCAAAATTGCAATATTTACTAGATGAAGGTTCATAAAACTGTTATTACAAAGCAAATCACCTTTGAAAGCTATCTTGAGCAAATGTGTATTTCATCCTACCTCTACTAAACTGTCTCCAACAAGAGCAACCAACAGTTGATGTCGATGCCTCTCACGTATTAATGCAGCATTTTCAGAGGCATACATAGAAGTAAAATCAAACATGGCCACATCTGGTTGCCCATAGTGATTAATTGCAAAATCTAAGGCAGGCAATTGATAATCAGTCGCAAAGTCGGCAGCTTCTCTTGCATAGGACAATAGATTGTCTTGATCTACATTTTCCACACAGAGTAGTATTTCAGTATCAATAAAATCCTAAATGAAACCACAGATGTATATTGTTAGAATTCCTGGACAGTCCAATGGATGCTATAGAAAACAAATAATTACACATAACAATACAGGATGAAGATATATGCATACTATATGCCAGAAATTTAATTTGCTGTAGACCAATGGTCTCCAAACTTTCCGCCTTTGCAGACTGGTAGCAGGAGGGAAGAGCGGGTGGTTCTGGGTAAGCCCGCATATGCAGCTCCATTTGCAGCTCATACAAATGGAGTTTCGCATGCGCACACATTCACCCACCACTTGCACAACCCGGTTCTGAATGCTACCGGGCCATGGCCCAGAAATTGGACCGCTGCCCTGCGACAGCCCCATAAGTATTGGAAGTTAGCTATTGTGTCGCCCCTAAACCTTCTCTTCAATAGGCTAGACATACATAGTTCCCTTAACCATTCATCATATGGTTAGGCTCCAAATACCTTATCATCTTTATTCTTCTTCTCTGTACTCTTTTCTAGGGTCTTGGCATCTCTTTTGTACTGCAGCAACCAGAATTGGATGTAATATTCCAAATGTGGAATATTAATGAAGAGTGGTACTATCACTTCTCATGATCTTGATTCTATCCCTCTATTGATGCAGCCTAGGACTGCATTGGCTTTTTTGGCAGTTGTAGCCCACTGCTGGCTCATACTTAAGTAGTTATTGACTATTCTATTCTATTCCAATGTATTTGATTTTTCCTGCCTAGGTGCAGGCTCTTACTTTTCTCATTTTATTTTTATCAATAAAACTCAGTTGCCAAAGACATACAGTACATCACTCTTCCTCAATTACTTTCCAGAAAATTTGAGGTTCAACTCTCATAATACCCACTTATTATTAATGTAGCACAAACACAAATTCTATGCATTTATAAAATAGCTCAACTGAGATATAACAATTTTAACCTAGAACATGCCCTAGTTTATTAATGTTATGATGAAGTCTCATGCCTGCATGTTCCCTCTCCATCTTCCTTGAACACTCAATTTCAGTGAAGTATTCTTGAACACTTCAACACAATTTCCTGTTATATTTCAATTTGAAAATGCAGCTCAACTTTTGTCAAGTTGTAGTTCACCAGATGTGTTACGACTGCAACACTTAGAATTTCCACCCAGTACTTTGGGAATACAATGGCTGAGAATCCTGAAAATAATCTGTCCCAAATAATCTGGATAGTAGTGATTTAAAAAAAAGAGAATCTGGGTTTTAAGATTCTGTTCAGGCTCAGAGATCAGAATGTGTATTATTATACAGAGAAAAAAAAACATTTAGATACCTACATTAATAATGACACCCTTCTCTAGAAGGCTCTGTTTCTTTGCAGTCATCACAAAGTAGTGGGTGCTATCTTTATAGTAAACAATATTTTCCAGGTCAATTCCTACAGACGAGCAAGACATGAAAATTCATATAATAAAACAGTGTATATTTCCCTTTTTTCATATTGTTTTAAATTTTTTATTCTCTTACGTACCATTTTAAATATACATTCACATAATTGTTATTCTTCTTTACATTTATCATTCTTATACATTTATTATTTCATTTAGTAGGTTACAATATACAGTTTGAGTTGCTTTGTTTACCATCCCTTCCTCCTGTTGTAACACCACATTATTTTCCCTTTCTTTTCTCCCTCCCTCCCTTTTCTACTTCCTTCCTTCCTCCTCTCCTTTCCCTTCCTTCTTCCCTTTCTCCTACTCTTCCTCTTCCCCTACCTACCCTCTTTCCTTCTCTTCCTCTCCCTCGTCCCTATGACCAATTCGCTCTCACAGAAAGGGTCTGCTCTGGGTGCCGTCAACCGGGCAATGCCGGTTGGCGACGCCCAGCCTTCTCTGTGGTGGGCCCAACCCTCTGGAACGATCTACCTCCCGAACTCCGTGTCATCTCGGACCTCCGCCTGTTCCGCCAGCGTTTAAAAATGCACTTCTTCCACCTAGCCGGCCTGGCATGATTTTACTCGGCACTGCACTGCTTTTAGTTATCAAAGTTTTAATTCAGGGGTTTTAATTGGTTTTAGCGCAGGGTGGGTTAATTTAATTTAGTTTTAATGAATATTATTCTTGTATATATGTATTTATATTTTATATTCCCTGTGCGCCGCCCCGAGTCCCTTTGTGGTGAGATGGGTGCGGGTTATAAATGCGAATAAAATCTAAATCAAAAAAATCCCTTCCATTCTCTTCTCCTTACCTCTTTCTTCTTTCCCTCAACTTCCTTTCATTCCTTTTCTTTCTCTTTCTTTTCTATTATTATAGTGTCTCTTTCAGATCTCAGTTTATGTATTTCCGCAAAACCAAATATATTTTGATATCATTTCTTATTCCATTATCTGTGCTAATCTATCCTAACTATATTACCCCCCCCCCTTTTGTATCTCACTGTTATATACAGTATATACTTATTTTCTAATATTTTCTTTTCTGTTTTCCTCTTCTCCCCCCCCCCCTTTCCATTTAACAGTGCATCGTCTGGGTTCTATATCTTCTCCCTACTTTCTTTTCTAATTTCCTTTCTCTATCCAATCATAAAATCTTCCCCATGTCTTGAAGTACTCCGATTCCTCTTAATCCTTTATTTTCATTGTCAATCTATTCATCTCTGCACAATCTAATATCATTTTTACTATCTCTTCATCTGTTGGTAACAGTTTCCAATTTTGGGCAAATACAATTCTTGCTGCTGTAGTTACATGTATAATCAAATAGGTATCCTCTATTAAATATCTAGGGATATTTCTCAATTTTTTACTACTTTAACATTTAACAAATTTTTTAACCTCCTAAATTTTGAATTCAAATTCATTCATACTGTAACATTCACAACAATACATTTAATTAAATTCTAACATGATATTGACAGTAAAAACATCAAGGTTTTATAACTTAAAGATAAACACATGAAACCATGCGTGTTCATAATCTAAAATCCTATCCTACTTAAAAACTATGTCACATTAAATTTGTCAACAAACAGCATGTTTCAGGGATTTCAATTCTCCTTGTATTCATGCAAAGTGTTGGGGAAAATTTTGAACCAGAAAATAATATGAAAAAGTAAAGGCTGAGAAGATTCTATTGTAGAAAGTCATAAAACATTTTGCTATTTTTATTGCAACAAGTAGCACCTTTGAAATAACTATGACTTAGTTCATACTTAATGCTATGATCAGAAGTTCACAATCCATGTCCCTGATACACAAGCACCCTTGAAAACTTGCAAGCAATTTACATGGGACTACAGAAATTATTACCAAATCATAATTTTCATTGTAAGAGAAAGAGAAAGATATTAAAATTTCTAACTAGACAGCATTCATACTCAATTCCAATTTAAATTTAATCAAAACAATAAATGAAGTCAAATCAGTTTGTCCTTTATATTCCTACATCCACAGGAAAGGGGTGACCCACAACCTAGAAAAATATGTGCAAATATGTGGCTAGATTGCTTTTGATTTAGCATAATAAGTGAAGCTGTCTATTATATATTTTTGTGTAAATCAATGAACAACAAATCTTAAAGAAAATGAATTCAAGTGCCACCTCTGATTTTACACCTCTGCTATTCTGTATGGTTGCCAGCTTGTGTATTCTGCCATGTTTAAAAGAATACCCACCTGTTTCTTCTTTCAAATCTTGGAAGAATTTTTGATTAAAAATGAAAGCAACACCACTAATCTCCTCCACTTTGGCTTCTGCAGTGGTATTTTTGTTTATAAAGTTGGCAGTAATGGCAATAGCTAGCTTTCCACGAAATTCCTTCCTTTTAAAACCTTAGAAGGAAAAATAACAAGAGTTGATTAATACCTTTTTTCCATGAGAAATTTGGGCATTTACCCAAGAACTCAGGTGGAGATCACCACAAAGATTGTAAATTAATTTGGAGCAAGAAAACTCTTAAATGTTTGATCTTCTCTCCTAGCGTTTCTCTATTATGTCCTCTTTTAATTGAATCATACCTCCTTTAACTATATAATTTCCTGCATCAGATTCTTAAAATTGACCCTCTTCATTTTTCCACTGGGCAGCTCTACATATTTCATACCCAGTGTAAACATTTATTTACAAATGTGCTAAATAGTTTACTTATTTTGCTATACATTTATTGTGAATATTCTACCACATTCCTCTGGTACCTCTCAATCTCAAATGTACTGAAGATGTTCAGTCATATGACATAGCAAGGGCTATTTAATTAAGGTCTCACTGACAAAAGCCAACTTAGAGTTGTGATATTTATTATTATTAAATTCCTTTTAAAATATTTAACAACTAGTACAACAGGATCTCTCTCTCCTTCTATTTGGTTTCTCTATGCCAAATTCACGATGATTATCTTTTAAGTCAATTTATTGCTTCCTAAAGTAAATTGTTCATTAAATATCAGCAAGTATTCTGCATATTCATTTTGTACACCTGCAGAATTGTGATCCAAATAGCATGTGTTCTTACTAGTATAATGAAAAGTTCTGCATTAGATTTTGCAGTTTAAAAAGTGCATGTCTCTTTCTTTTGATAATAGCCAAATATATTTTTAAAAAATAAAAGTGTAATAATTTAAAAAATTCTAATCTACTTTATTGTTCTTTATAAAGAGAGAAATGAGCAGGCTCTTTATTTCCATTTTAGATATTTGTTCAATTGAATTTTTATTCTATTTATAACATACCTTCCAAACTATTTCTTCT
The DNA here is from genome assembly GCA_039707465.1 of Rhabdophis nuchalis. NCBI lineage: Eukaryota > Metazoa > Chordata > Lepidosauria > Squamata > Natricidae > Rhabdophis > Rhabdophis nuchalis. Next base: position 121,107,679 of record CM077643.1, read on the forward strand.
GCCATCAGCTCCAATTATGACATCAAATTCAAATTCTGATAAGGGATGATCCATTGGAAGAAATTCAGTTCTCCAACCTATTTCTGAAATCAAGAGGTTAGTCAGCAAGTACTATGTTACAATAGAATACAATAGCAGAGTTGGAAGGGACCTTGAAAGTCTTCTAGTCCAACCCCCTGCCTAGGCAGGAAACCTTATACTATTTCAGACAAATGGCTATGTCTGTGTCTGTATGTCAATAACCATGTATAATGCAAACCATGTTAAGAAATGTTTGGAAAAACTTCCCTACTTTCTTCTAGTTGATTTGTTAAAAGATTCAATTTATTAATTGATGATTATATTCATCCATACAAATTCTGCGTTAAACAACAATCAAGCAATACATGAAGCAGGTTTACACAAATATGATCATGAACCGAGAGAGTTTCTATAAATCTAACATATTTATTCTACTCAAAAGTGTATTATGTTGTAACAAACATTTATAAACAAAAAGATTCCACTTTTATGCTGAATCACAATTTAATTAGTTGCTAATTAATTAGTTAATTAATTCCTATAATTAGCTTCTTTGTTCAATCCATCCTTAACTTCTTTGGAAAAGGTTTTCAGAGTCAACCCTTCAGTTTGAGAGAAGGAATGTTGTACAACATCTGCTCTAAAACTTAACATTAGGCAAAAAAAATAAAATACACAAAAACATGGATTTATTCAGGTCGCATATTGAGATGCCCATAAAATGGAATTTTTATTTTGTTTCAAATCAAAACAAACACATGCTGTTTTAGACATTTTCCTTAACTGTGGGTGTAGTTCAACAACAGAAATCCAGAAGGATTTCATTGTTTGAAGATATGGTTGAGGCAAATTTTGGAAAGTACTAAGGACTGCTCTCTTCTCCTACTCCACATAGCTTAAGCCAAACCTTTCTTCTCTTCTTCCCCTGATACTGATTTTGAAGCCAAGGATAGTAGCATTAGCAGCTAAAGGGAAATAGGGGGGAAAAACATTGGAAAAGATGGGGAGAGAGAGGCTGGTTGTGTATGCTGTCCTTGAAGTCAGGATGAGAGCTATCCATCCGGTCCTTCCATTCGCTTGACTTTTCTCATACCTTCCTTCCTTTCTCATACCTTCCTTTACTTAGCAATTATGTATCACCAATAACTTTGGCTTTCTCTACAAACATTTCTGTCCCAAACACAAGTTTCCATCTGTGCCTAGATCAAGTTACACAGTTTCACTACAGCTACAAATCAAAAATACATATTATGCTCTCGACGCAGACTAGCCACAAAAAATGTTTTGCGCACCTCTACAGATATAATCAGTTGCACCAAAAATAGTAACCTGTTTTCTAATATTAAAAATTATTTTTTCATGTGAAATTCTTCCTTAGAAAAAAACACAACTTACTTTGATTTTCTTGATCTTCAGGAGGTTCCAAAACTTTCACAAATTCTAAGTTCACATGGATTTCAACTCCCAGCAGCAGTGCAACCTTGAAGAGGATAAGCTGAAGTTGTCTAATGCCTATGAAAGACAAATGTTACATGTGAGGTTTTTGATCGCAGCAATAGCACTAGCACTTAGACTTATATACTGCTTCGCTGTACTTTACAGTTCTGTCTAAGCAGTTTACAGAATCAGCATATTGCCAACAACAATCTGGATCCTCATTTTACCAATCATGGAAGGCTGAGTCAACCTTGAGCCGGTGAGATTTGAACTACTAAATTGCAGGCAGCCAGCAATCAGTAGAAGTAGCCTGCAGTACTGCACTCTAACCACTGCTCCACCTTGGCTCCTGCATCATACATTATTTACCATTTATTTTCATTCTGGAAGATATCTAAGAAGTTCTTTTTATAGTTTTCTTTTAATGTTAAGAAAGGATACAACCCTATAAATTGAAATCCCATTCCTGTGTTTTATGATGAATAATCCAGACTGTAAATGGAGGCTGTAGTTGAACTTTGGCATATACATCAAGTCTTACTGAAAAATTGTACATAAATACAATTTATGTAAACATAATTTCTGTCAACTGATATTGTTAAAACTCTGAAGGAACACTTTGGCATCCAGGTTAGATAAAACACACTTGAAAATACTGACAGAAAGCACACACTGTGAAGGAGTTGCAAAGCACTTAATTTTGTCTTCTTCCAAAAATACCTGTCAAAGTCTTTTTCTGCAGTGGATCTTGTTTTCAGCATTTGAATCCATTATAATAAATGTTATATCATATCAGGAAGAGCTGCAAATCTGCATGCCATTAACTACTCAACACAATACATCTTGGTATTACGTTGCAGCTAATATTTCTAAACAAAAAATATTCAACATGGGCATAATGTGCCTTTTCAGAAAGAAACAATGGTGTAATTATGACTTACTAATGTGATCAATCGATCCAGCACAAAACTTCCCATAAAACTTTTTAGCTCCCAGACTTCGAAGATCATGAATCGTAAACGGCCAGAGGTGAAGTACATTGTTTCTTGAAAAAGTGTCTCGCTTTTCTACGACAACGACTTTGGCTCCAAGAAAGGCAAGTTCTATGGCAGTTCGCAAGCCACAGGGGCCACCACCAACAATCAAACACTGGAAAAACAAATAAGAAGAAAATTGGTTATAATCAGACCTATAGAAAAAATAAAAGTTACACTCTCCTGCACAGCCAGCAAATAATGAAAGACACATCTAAGCCCTTGAGAGAAACTAACCCTAATCACTTAAGTTGGGAAAAGTCAGGGGCAAAATCAATTCATATTATGGATAGGATTCAAAATATTAAGACTGAGCAACCTTGGCTAGTAAAATTCCCAAAGTGAGTGTGGGCCAAAGTCACTCTCAGTCCAATGCATTTCACAGAAATGTGATTGTATGAAAACTTTGGAAGACAAAATGTTATACCTGCTGCTGTGAATTTCCTGAATTATAAGTCTAACAAATAATATAATAACTCCATACAAAATATACTTCCTCAAAAAACTCCCATTTAATTTAGAGATGGATCCATTGTGGTCGACTTTCCACCAATAGCCCAATTACATGTTCATAGTTGTTCTCCTTCATTAAAATAGTTGTATATAACCTTAATCCACATACTAATTTATTCCTGTAAACTCCCCTTTCTAAAGCTATTTACTACAAAATTGCTTTATTGTATATAGTAAACAGCGCTTTTGGGCACAGAAGATAGATACAAACCGGTAGGTGGAAAATGACTCACAGCTAAGCCCTTCCTCAGTTGCTTTCCCTTCACAGCAAGTAGATAGGTCAAAAACAATATTCTGACATGCATATAGTTTGGACCAAATTATATAGTTCTGGAAACTTGCTTAGAAATATTAAAACAAACTTTGAAGCAAGCAAAAACTTTAAATACCTAAAATCAACTTGAAATATTCATTGTTCTTTCGAGAACCAATCAGTTCTTCAGTAAAGATTTGACATATAGGCGTACATTCTCCTTCTCTCCCCCCCTCTCCCCCCCTCTCTCTCTCACACACACACACACTGTGCTGATTAATTGTTAAAACAGTTCTTATAATGATTGGCAGAAGATATGGAAAATAAAACCCCAACTACTACTATAACAACCTATGCTTACTTTACTCTATGAAGCTCAATACATGAGTTGCAGATAAGCATTTCTGCATAGGTTAATTTTGGTCTTTCCAGCTAGATTTAGCATATAAAGTCAAAACTACTAAAGTATAGAAAGACAGAAAGAATAAACTTAACAAGAGGAAGAGCCGGAACCAAGACAAAAGTCAAATAAGAGAAATCTGAGTCTGGAACAGGAATGTAATTTGAAAAGTGTTTCAGATATGACCCTCCCTAGTTTTCACAAAGATAAAGGGAGGGAGGGAGAGGAGAAGTGATTTGGACCTCAAAAATTCTGTTACTGTAACTTTACAATAAAAGTAGCATTAGCATTCGTAACTTTGATTTCCTAGCCTAGCCTACCTTGAAGGGCTGAGATAAAGCTACAAAGGTACTTTGTGTCAACTGCTATCATAAAACTGGTTCAGTTGATCTAATTATATGGAACAGTATTATCTAGTCCAGATACTATCAAGATTGAGGAAACAGTTGGCAGAGGTTTAAATGATTTGTCAGCATGTTTTTGTTATGATTCACATGAGAACTCTGAGTTCTAACAAACATTGCTAAAGAGTGATACACACAGTTTAACAGTACTCAACACATACACACCATAAATAGTTTAATCTATTACGGCCTGCCAGGCAAAGATGTGCGTATGCATACGACTGTACATATATACAAACAATTCCAGTTATAAAAAGTGACTCATTCAAATTTGGGTTTTTCAAGGAATATTCTTTTATCACTTAAAACATACATTCTTTTGAGCAATCACAAGATAAACACCACCTACTTTCTCCGAGGCATGCGGTTAGCAACTGTTTTATGCCACAATCTGAGAATCCCATCTAACATATTTATATTAAATTACTTGCGTTGTAGTTTTGTGTTATTTGCCATTCATATTTTAAATAATTGGTGGACAAAAACAATAAGGTTCTTAACTTCATTAAGCATAGTAGTGTTTAGACTCTTGTATTTAGCAAATTATGAATGAGACTGAACCAATTAGTTCTCAATTACATTGAAATCTGAAGATACATAAAGAAAACCATTTAATATACAGTAGAAAACACCTAACTTTGTACCAAAGGTGCTTTTTCTGGAGACAAATGTGGACTTTGGGGAAAAGCACCAACTATGACCTGGATGATTGAGAATCTCTACTCACCTAACTTTGTACTATATACTGATTCCTGACTTTTTCTCCATTTCCAAATCTAGTTAATCCATGTATGATGAAAGGGAACAAATAAGACATAAAGTGCTAGGCAAAGACTCAATAAGGAGAACAGTCAGAAAAACAGACCCAATAGCGTCATTCTGGGCTCATAGACTGACAGATAGCTTATATTAGCTTGAATTCTGGATTTATGCCTGGTTTACAAAATGCCTTCCTTTTAACTCATTCTTCTATTTGCAAAATTGGAATCTAAAGGAGAGAATTATTTTTTAAAGTAAATTATTGGTTTAAGGCTGTTATCAGGTTGCTCTGGTGCTTTTTTTGCCTTGGCTGACTTGCAGCAAATAAAATCAGTGTGTGAAAAGAGAAGAGATGACTGAATTTGCTATAGATAAATGGATAATACTCCCCACCTTGGTTAACATTAAAGAACCACTTCCATCTTTCTTTCATCCAAAAAGATTTTTACGCTACATTGCATGAAGAAGAATTTTGCTGAAAAGAAAGCAAACCAGAGGTTTTGCATGCACTCACATACAGGGACAACTGATAGATGCAGCTAGAAAAAAATGCAGCTGTTTTAAAGATTTGAAGAGAAGTGTTTCATTCATGTTCCCATGCTTTGCAAAGAATATCTTTCTGTGCAACTTTCATATAGTGTAAACCATTATTCTATGAATTTTTTTGGCCACTGTTTTTTTTCCTGGGTTTGCTACATGGTTCAGTTCATTGCTCTGAAGGTTTCTACAGAGACTACACAACACACTTTTAAATAAGATGAAAGATAACTATACTATTTTAAATAATAGACATTTATAAAACTCACTGATATGTCATACTGTTGAATGTACCGTAGAGCTTGAAGCAAAAAATTGTTTTCTAGGTCAGAATCCACCTCCATCACTCTACAGCCAGGTATATGAAGCATAATTGCCTTATTCAATATGCATCTGATATCATACAGATCTGATGCCTTATATTTACATCTAAGGAAATACTTTAAGTAAGCATCAATTTGTTCCAACTTATATACCAGATGTTATCAGATAAATTTATCTCACTCCTGATGTGAAGTACAAAGGATTGTTTTAAAGAAATACTGTAGATGCCAATGTCCTCAAGGAAAAAGCTCCTTTGTTCATATTAGTGCACAGGAATGCAGGGAAACATACCTCCAAGTTATTTTTGAGACAGGAACAAAGTCATCTGCTGGGACACTGGACTAAATAGATTGTATTTGGTTTGGCAAGTAAATCAAGCACGTTGTGTGCATTTCTTATTAAAAGCTGTTAAGAAAGCTGCGCTCAGAAGTTAGTACTCTTGAGTTTAATAGGACTTTGTTCTAGGAACCTATAGATAGGATTACAGCTATGCCCCACAATTTTTGTGTAATGTAGAATTTGGGCCTTTTTAAGACAAAGTTTTAAATCTAAAAATAAAATCCTTGTCAAATATGTTTAAGTTAAGCACTACCATATATTCTGTGCCACCTATCAGAGTGACAAAATAGTTTAAGAGTTTTTATTAAGCATGGTTATAAATTTTGCTCACAGGTAATTAACATTCTCTTTAAGTAATTCTGAATGTCATTTTATGCTGATAAAAGAGCTGTTTTACTTCACGTTACATTAAAAAGTTAAACATTCTCATTTAACATACTTAATCCACTATATATCTTAAGTAAATGTTAATTCAGCAAAATTAATGTATCTTTTCTAAACTGTAGATATTTTAACTATTGTTGGGCCAAATATTTTGTTTCTATGGCATGTCTATAAAATAAATTCTGCTCCAAAACAAAATCTACCCTTTCCCTCCTCCCCTTCCTCATATATTGACCTATGCTTCATTGATTTAAAATCAACAAAAGGCAACATTTTGTCTTCACCCTGGCTTCCACAGAATTTAATACATGAGCCCTATTACTACATACATAATCATGATTCTATTTCAATAAAGGCATCTAAATGTCAAAATTAATTACGGTGAATGTCCTCACCATAAAGCACTGCAAAAGAGATTGTTACCACTTATTTTCCCAGTCCTCTGCATTGTCAAATGTGGGGTAGTGAAAATTCATTGCCTTAAGAGAGCTTCAGTTACAATCTATTTTCTGATGAGTATGACAGTTTGCTTGCTTGGACTTTGATCTGTCCTTAGGACAACACATACTCATTCTATTGCTGGTTCACTAATATAGCTCTGTGACTTTGCTCTCTGTCTTTGGTTCTTTGACACAGTTTAAAATATTTGACCTTTTTTGTTTGTTTGTTTCCTCTTTTACTCAATATTATCTTTATCTTTACCCTATAATTAGTGACAACTTTTTATTCTTTGTGGTTTGGATTAAATCTGCTTTCTGTTACTTTTGGGGTACTTCGATTTAGATGTAAGAATCTGCAAAAGTTTTATTTTACTTTTACCTTTGTAACTGGCAGCCTACACCATTCTTCCTGAACTTGTCACAAGGTAGCTCTGAGTTCCTGCAATAAATCTTCAGTAGAAGACTTGAATAGATAAGATCCTTGCTACAGATATTAGAATTTTCATTAGTATGACAGGCAGCTTCTAGCAGGCTAAATTCTAGATGCTTACATGCCCCAAGGTTTGAATATGAAGAATAATTTTCTTGCTGTTTTGTAATGTATACTATGCTTTCACAACATGGCCAACTGGTTGCATCTGCACTTTGTTTACAAAACAGCTCTTTCCATTCCCAACTTCTTTCCTTTCCACCTTGACCACTGTAGCAGTCATGAATCTCTTTCATTAGATTTTTTTGTTTCTCACTCTATGTGGATTTTATTAAAAATGCATATTGGTTATATTTTTAGTTTTTTATTTCATAACTCTTTGATATCTAACAAAGATATCATGGTTGCTCCAGAGAAGCACATTCAATGTCCTGTGCTAGCAAAGGGAGAAGCAATTAGATTTAAAGTAGGATAGGCATCCCACTCTAAGCGTACTTACTGTAGATGCATATGCTTAAATTTTATTCCTCTTCTTTCTCATTCTTTTTCACATTATTGTCCAAACTTCAGAGGAATACAATAGCTTGCCCTGCATTAAGACAGCTTAGCTCCTGTTCATCTAATGTAGAACCATCTACTTGGATATGGTCTCGGTAATCAAGTAGATATGGATTTATAACTTTGAACTGGATGTGTCAAGTAATATTGGAACCCAACCTTCTGCATATGGTATAAAAAATAATTAAGAAACCAATTACCAAGTGACCTGCATGGGAAATTACCTTCCATTTTGAATATTGCTGGTCATTGACTGAATAAACAATCTTTTATTTTCATTTCATTCACTGAGAATAGAAGAGACTGTTGAAAAGATGCAGATTTCCAGTGAAGGAAATGGCTGCAGACATTATGGCTGGAAAGCAGGGCTGTCTTTGAAGATTAGCCTGAGGCTTATTGTACTTGCAATGCTAATTTATCTTTTTCTGTATCATCAAACAGGTTCTTATACTATCTTGTCCTATCCTAGCCACTTTTATTTTCCCCCTTTCTATCCAAATTTCAATAGCATTTAGACCCCAGAAAAATCTCATCCCTTTATTTATTTATTTATTTTATCACATTTTTATACCACCCTAACTCCCTAGTGGGACTCCCTTGTATTAATTAAAACCTTTATGCTATTTTATTTTGTATTTTTGAGGCTGTGTAGATGAATATTTTTCTGTTTCATATTTGGATTACTAAACTGATTTTTTAAATTCACCCACAGCTTAATTCTGGGTTGTCCTGATTTAACTATTCTGGGTTGTCCTGATTTAACTATTACTAGCTTTAACTATTACTAGTTGCAGAGAAGAGCAACAAGATGATTAGGGGACTGGAGACTAAAACATATGAAGAACGGTTGCAGGAACTGGGTATATCTAGTTTAATGAAAAGAAGGATCAGGGAGACATGATAGCAGTGTTCCGATATCTCAGAGGGTGCCACAAAGAAGAGGGAGTCAAACTATTCTCCAAGGCACCTCTGGGGGCAGGACAAGAAGCAATGGGTGGAAACTAATCAAGGAGAGAAGCAACTTAGAACTAAGGAGAAATTTCCTGACAGTTAGAACAATTAACCAGTGGAACAGCTTGCCTCCAGAAGTTGTGAATGCCGCAACCCTGGAAGTCTTTAAGAAAATGTTGGATAGTTATTTGTCTGAAATGGTATAAGGTTCCTGCCTACGCAGGGGTTTGGACTAGAAGACCTACAAGGTCCCTTCCAACTCTGCTATTGTATTGTATAGCTTGGATGGAAGCATGTAATGTTGTCCACAAACTAAGTGTAACTTTAAAAGTAGGAAAATTATATTCCTTGTTTTCTCCTGAAAATTCAGCATATACTAACTGTCAGTTTATTACTTTGTCTTTTGCTAGTCATGTAAGAATTGAGCTCCTTTCAGGAACTTAAGAATTATTTATTACTGGGCTTTAATCATACCTTTCTCATAGTCTGGGACAGCTTCCCCACAATGACTCATCAAGACCTACATCATCTACCTCATAACCTTATGTTTCCTATAACTTCTCTGTGGTATTACCCACAGGTATTCTCATTTCTTACTATTTAAGCATCTGACCTGATTTCATCATCTTCTAGGAATACTGTCCTAGCACAGCCTCCATTTTAAAATGAGTAGTCAGTATCACTTGCTATCTACAATAAATAATTCCATTTATTTTGCAAAACTCTCTTAAACTGTCAAAACTGTAGCTAAATATCCCTCACTATCACATTAGTGGAAGACTATAACCAATAGACTTAAAAAGTAACTGTACCAAGTTCCTTCTATAGGCAACAATCAAGTGACAGAAAAAGCAGTTCTTAGTACTGATGGCATTAAACCAAAATTAATCTCTTCAAGCAATATGTTCCTGAAGTCAAATATGTTCTGTTCTGTTATTAAAAAAGTATTGTCTGTGGTTTTTTTCCCATCACTGGTGCTTCACAAAGAATTACTTCCTATAATTTTCTTTTTTTTAAAAAGAACATATATAAAATAAACCATTATGGAAATAATATAAATGGTAAAACTTTAACTTCCTTAGAGCATTTTTGTCCAAGTGACTTAATCTTTCTATTTAATGCTGTTAAAAGAGGTGTTTAGTTATTTAGAGCAACTCTGCCAAGTTATTGGATTTAGTAAAATCAGCAACTCTCTACCAAATACATCTCCCATCAAACAATCTTAGGATTCTTCCATCTGTACTTATCATGAGGACCATTTGGTCATATCAAAAGATCTTGAATTAAGGAACGCAAGTCAGATTATTTCCAGGCTGTCTAAAAACTGATTCTTATGTCTCCATTGTCTGGTTTATCTTGCCCTCTCTGCTTTCACTGCACACTGTTCTAATATCTCTAGTAGGCCATATAATTACTTGTCTTTACAGTTAATTCTTGTGCTAAAATTGCATGCTTATTCCCCACTAAATTTATTTTTATTGAGAGATTGTGCTTACTGTCATCTGGTAATAATTGCAGTTGTTTTTCAGGACAGCGCGTGCTTGCACAGTACAGAAATCATCAGAGTAATGTCTTGATGTCTGCGGTTCTTGTGGTTTGAAATAAAACAGGTAATGCTAAATAAGCATAAATAATCGGAGGGAGTCCCAGAATTGTGTGGTTTTTAAAAAAAAATTGAGATGATGAAAGCCCTTTGGCTTTAAATGAGTTTCTTGGCTCTGGTTTTATTAGCCGGACCTAAGCATTTTATTCAAAGCAACTTGCAAATTTTCCACAATTTCTAAGCGATGCTGAATTCTGCTCTACATTATTAGAATGTTTTGTTTAATTTACAGAGTACTTGCTGTCCTTAGAGGGACAGTTTGGTGCAGTGGTTAAGGCTAGAAATCAGAAGACAGTGTGTTCTGGTCTCAAAAAAGGCAAAAAAAAGTGGCTGACCATGGGCCAGTTACCCTCTCTTAGCCTTCTGGAAGGAGGCAATGACAAAAGAAAAAACTCCAGGGATTTTTCCAGGCAGTCATCAGGAATCAATACCAACTTGTAGGCAGCCCCTCCTCCGCCCACCAAATTCAGTCTCTAATAACAAAAAAAAGTATGGTAATAAGTGGATATTCTTTTACAGCATGCTAGTCCTCAGATAATACAAATGCTCATTTCAAATGCATAGTTTCAATGCATAGTTCTGTTATATGGTATTTTTTTAAAAAAAATATTCACTCTTAGAAATGGTAGCAGTTGTTCTGAAACTATATGCAGAAATCACACTTTCAAATGTGCTTCAGAGTACAATGCAAAGTACTGTATGGCAGGTACTGCTTATTTCCTCAGTTTCACATCCACCTTTCACATCAACCATTTGCAATTCCTGTTTAATCCTGTCAGGAACTAAATAAAGCTAGTAGCTCATTTTAAGATTTTTAAAAAATATCCAAGTTATCCAATTCCATTCCAAAACCTTGACCATAATTACAACTTTATAGAATTTTAATGCATTCAAAATTTGTTTTCTTTTTGTACTTCACACAAGTGGTTTCAGCTTTTCTGGAATGATTTATCCCAAATTCTCCACCAAAACAGTATCCAGGATTTGATAGGTAGAGTTAAATATGGAACTCATATTAGCATCATTTATAACCGTGATGACGAACCTATGGCACGGGTGCCACAGGTGGCATGCTGAACCATTTCATAGGGCATGCGAGGCGTTGCCCTGTCAGCTCCAGCACACATCTGTGCACTGGCCAGCTGATTTAAGCCTTCTTTTGAGGTCGTTTTTCGCCCTCTCGAGGCTTCAGGGAAGCTCCTGAAGCCTCTGGAGGTGGGGAGGGCGAGTCTGTTTTCATCCTCCCCAGGCTCCTAGAAAGCCTCTGGAGCCTGGGAGGGCGAAAAAAGCACGCCAAAAGCAGGGGGTCACGCACATAGCATTATGGATGTGGCACGCCCACTCACGACCCCCCTGCACTCCCCCCGCTTTTGGCACGCAAGCCAAAAAAGGTTAACCATCACTGATTTATAACATGGTAGTCATTGGTGTAACATTTTCTTCTGATAAAATATCCCAGGCTGCCTCTGACAGTCCCCCGTGAACACCCCCATATTTTAGCCTCAGACTATGTAGAGAGAAGGTATAGTAGGTATTTCATTACTTTAAACTTTTCCTCTAAGCCAGATTGCTTTAGAAACTCAATGCCAAAAGCCATTAAATTTGCATTAAAATTGGGGGTTGGGAGAGGATTAGAACAGTGTGTGCTGTTCAAGAAACATTTACTTAAAACATGTACCTACAACAATAACTTCATTGCTCTCTGAACTAGGAAGAAGAATATAGGAAAGAAAGGAGGGGGAAAATATTAAAAAGCCATGAAAAAATACACACTGATATCAAATGTTTTTTTATAAATTTCCAAATATAGCTACATTCAAACTGATAGAAAACGGGGATGGGGTGAAATTGTTATAATATATATAACAATTGCTGCTGTTTTTCTGAGAATACCTTACTTTGTTTTAATATCAAGAAGATAGTTTTATTTTATTTTATCAAATTTATACCCCATGGGATCTAATATATATTTTAAATTATTTGTTCTATTTTTGTATGTTTTTTAAATCTCCTGTGCGCCGCCCTGGGTCCTCTGCGGAGAAGGGCGGGATATAAATGTAATAAAATAAATAAAGAAATAATAATGTAACCCCACCCCAAAAAATTTTCATATATTAACTAGCTTCATATTTCCTGAGAAAATGATCTATCATTTCAAGCCTTGGCTAAGAAACAATAAAATTTAATGTTAAACTAACAAAGGGCACACTTGCCATATACAGCGTTTGTGTACCTTGACTCAGCTAGCTGGAAATGCATAAAGGGTATGGTGAAGTATTTATGTATCTTACTGTGGAACTGCATTAAAAAAAACCCGCTCAGTTTGTATTCCAGACATTATCAAGCAAAAACAAACAGATTAAGCAATGTACTTATTGCCAGTCTGTCTGCTCTTGAAGCACTGACTGGGAAAAGTGATTAGGATTACGTCAGATAACTGTAGGTGTTCCATTTGCACGAATTTTAAAGAGCCTGCCCAACCTTCTCTGTAAATATCTACCCCATTGGAAAAGCCATCCATTGCTTCTACTGATATTAGATCAGCAGGTGTCTGACAAGAAGGAAAATGGTGTGTGTGTGTGTGTGTGTGTGTGTGTGTGTGTGTGTGTTATAAATCAGAACTATAGCAACGCAGGTAGTAAATCACTCACTTCCATGTTGAGTTCTGATCCAGATGAATCCCTCCATTCTGAATAATGCACAATTGACTTACTAGTAATGATAATGAAGTAATGTTTAGCTGGATACACACACACCCTCCACAGTATGCAAGAGCTAACATTGTGAAATGGTTTTTACTGTCAAGATCATTGAATTATTGAAGGAGGTTTGGTCCTCTCTCAGGTGCTCTGCAGGTCTATTTGCACAGTATTTAATAGACTAAATTCAGCTGTCTCAGAAGCATAAGTAATAATACAAGTGATTATTCTACCCAAAATCCCATTTTCCAATTGTGACCACCAATTGAGTTCAGTAAAAATATGCAGTAAAAATATGCAGAAATTCAAAGAAGCAACATTAGAATGATTGCAATTTAATCAATATGGAAAACGTGGTTCAGATTTTTTGTATTACTCCTACCTCAAAATTGATTTTAGATGGGCATTCCTATTGAATCAGAGGCTAAAGTAGAAATAAGAATGCTTACTTTTTCCTACAAAAGCAGAGATTTATCTGTCAAAGTTCTCCCTCAACCATTAAAAAGTTATCTATTCTAAATTGCTGTAGCCAACATATGAAAATATGTTTGTTTATTTAAAACTGAATGTCACTGTTTATTTCTTATAAATCTATTGATTTTCCTCTGGTTTTTGTTTCAGATGTTTTTATTTATTATTTTTTCACTACTGTGTGTATGTAGTTTCTTCCATTCTATCACGTCTGATTCTTCATTTCATTTTATTACATTTATATCCCGGCCTTCTCCGCAGAGGACCCAGGTCTTAAAGATTACCTGGACAAATCCCTGCACTTTTCTTGGTGAGGTTTTCCAAAGTGGTTTGTCATTGCCTACTTTCTAGTCACCCAGTTGTCTCTGTACCTAAGGTGACACGAGAACTCATGTTCTCCCAGTTTGTAGCCTAATGCCTTAACCATTACATTTATTTTTATTTTATGTATTTTATACTTATACACTCCATTATAAATAATGATATATATACATTTTAAGGCTACAAGATAGATAATAGATAGATAGATAAATAGATAGACAGACAGACAGACAATCAGAAATAATGTAGACAGTAAGATGCAAGACTGCTGAAATATTTATGTCTATGCAGGAATTTCAACATGATTTTCTAACAATTAGCTAAACATTCTAGCCCATTCACAAAGTTTAATTCTATGACCATTAATATTCAACATGAGAATCATACTTTATTCCAAGTATATTTGTTCTTGCTAATTGTATGGAAGATTTTAGTTCCACAACTGATTTATATATTGGCATGTAATTTAATCTTCTAAGGTGCTAAACCTAGTATATTTAGTATCTTAATACCGCTACTGCCTCAAAGTAGTCACTTGGGATTTGTTCTTGTTTCTGCACTTCCTATCACTCATATTTATATCATAGATATTTTTTGACGGGAAACAATGATTCATCTGTAAAGAATGCTTGCTTGATAGTTACATTTGGCTGGCAATCCAGTCAGTGTTTTCATTACATTCCTCAGATTAAGCATTTCCATACATACAGTCTGGTTACTCTGATAGAAAATAAAACAATTTTGCATCATTTTGGAGTAACTGAAATGCATTAATTGATACTATTCCCTATTAAAATATCATTTTTGCTTTAGTTTCTGTGGAATATTCACATTTTTAAAAATGTCAAAAAGCCATTGTTAATAATAAATTTTGGGATAGTCCAATTTTTTTCTATCCTGGGAACAGAAAAAACATTTTTAAAAATCCTTAATTACAGAAGGATACTAACTACTTAAATTGCACATATTCCACACATTCAACATGTAACTCAAATTATCTCATTTATATCAGTGCTACAGTTAATGACTTAGTTCACAGGTAGGACAGTAATGCATGAGGAAATGTATGGTCAATTCTCAAAGCTGAGGCTGTCACAGCATCTCCATAGTCAGGCATTTGGTAACCGGCTCACAATTTTGGACTGCAGGATTCTGCGGTCACATGATCCCCATCTGAGACCTTCATTGCCTTCTCCCAACAAGCAAAGTTGATGGGAAGCTGACAGGATGGTGCAAATGTCAATCTTGCGACATTGAGCTAAAATACTGTACAGGGTTCACTTAACAACTGCAACTGAAACTATATGAGTTGATGTGATCATGAAACATTGTGTTTCATAATCCCTTTGTTTATCAACAGAGTTGCTGATCCTAATTATTGTCATTAACAGAAGACTAATTGTATTAATATGTCAGGTTCACAGTGTAGAAGATGACCAGGATGAGCCTAAGTGAGAGTAGGGAGAAGCATGTCACAAGTCTCAAATCCCTTCATGTCCACAAGAGATCTAAGTCCAGTCCACTTGAATTCTGTTGACTCTTTGTCAACAGTGCCAATTTGCTTTGACTTGTAGCAATCCAGATTCCTGTAGAGAGCTTAAGTTTGCAATAAATTTAAGCTTATTCATTTGAACTGCCTGGATTGCTGGTTTCCTGTGTTTGAAACAAAGGATTTCTAATTGAATGCAAATGGATTCGGTTTTTCAATAAGGATGTTCCCCTTCCACCTACATAGTGATCATTCACTCAGAGGTTCTTTTGAAAGCTGACAGTGGAAACTAAAAAGCTGCTTTGGTTTCTTATTAAGTATTCCCAGCATACTTTGCATTTTTGACTTTGAATGCATCAATTTTGAATGCAAGTTAAATATGATAATAATCTTCCTCAAAAGGTGGGTAGATGAAGCAAGTACATATATTTTAATATATTAAAATTAACACGTGAATTTGTTTTTGTTATATTTACAGTAGAGATTAAAGTAACTAGAAATTTACAAGTATATATCATGGTCAACTTTCAAATACTAAAAAACAGATGCACATTGGCTTATGATATAGTATGTATGAATAGCAAAGCATAGGAGAAGACTTTTGAACTTTTATCCATAAGAAGTTTGTGGAGAAATATTATTAAACCTAAAGAAGTATCCAAAAATGTCTTCTATAAAACCAGAGGGTCACCTGATTTATTCAAGCACAATCAGATTCAAAAGAAAGTACAAAATTCAGCTTACTTTTGTGTTTGTACAAGATTTTCCACGTTTATATTCCTTATGGCTTGCCCTTTTATCTAGCTTATTCCACAAAGCTTTCGCCTTCCAGCTGGTCACTTTTGATTTAAGTTTGGCATAAAAGTTCCTGTTGTCCAAAGGATCTAATTCAAGATGGCGAGTGAGAATATTAAAAGCCTGAATCGAACCTTTGCATGTTGAGGCTTGAACAAAGCTTTCAAATATTTGGTTAGCTTGGTTGTACTTATCGTCTTTTTCACCCATGTTTCAAGGAGACTGAGTAGCATGTACCAATGGCATACTTTTAAGCAGAGGTTCATCTGAGAGATACTGTCAACTTGCCCCAAGATGTAACATCTAGAAAGAGACAGATAAAAATCATTAGTGTAAATTAGGACAAAATTCCAAACTTTTACAACATACAACATAGACCTTTTGCAAAGTTTCTAGCTTTGGGGTTATTTTTTGCTACTGTTTTTGCTACTTAAATTTTTTAAGAAATAAAATATCTTATCTTTTCTCATACAGTAGAGGTTTGTAAATATATTGATCTGCAAATCATTACCTTGTATTCCTACTGGCCCATGCAAACTATGGGCTTCATTATTATTAAAATAAAATTATTTGAAATGCAAACGAGTCAGTAGCTACTTATGTTTGACACTGTAAAATAAAAAGCAAGAATAGTGAGGGAAGGATTGGACTAACTTTTTGCTTTCTACTCATGAACACCAATTTCAAACTGCTTGCCTATATACAAAATGCTACACTAACCTCAAGTCCTCCAAAAATACCTATTCTTCAGACACATAAAGATACAAAACTTTACAGATTTTCTTAATAGCAATTGCAAATCTCTTTTCCCCTGTTTATCGCTTCCACTATGAAATTAATTCAGGTAGGTTACAATTTAGCAACTTTTTAGAATATTGTTTAAATAAGGGCAAAGCACACTTGATTCCCAATGGACATTTTGTATATTAATTTTCTTAAAAATATCAGAACAAAGGCCATTCTTATTCCAACATTCAATGTAGAAGTTTTGTAATGGCTACATTTGTAACATTTTGTTTTGTTTTGTTTAAAAACCCTATGAGTTGTTATTCAGTACACTGTTCTTTGCATGGTCATTTTTGGATATATTAAAACAGTTTAATATGCAGGGAAGATAGAGTCTGTTTGTTACAGAGAAATCATAATAGTGCACAATTCAATTGCAAAAGAGAATTCAAATGAAATGTCTTAAATATTTGTATATATACAGGGAACCAGAACAAAAAAATTTGGCTCTAGTCTACCAGTGTTCCAGCACAGAGTCGTGGACTTAGTGGACAGTGAGATAAATATATTTCTAAAATAATTTTTTGTAAATTATATCAAGAGATGCTATTCATATATTAAAAATTGGTAAAAGGGGAACAAAACTCTAGCAAATGAATATAAGCACAATTCCTTTTTAATGAAATTATTTCTTTCCTTCTGGAGAATATTTTTGACAACTTTTTATACTACCTCGCACATCAGGAATGCATTAAATGCATTCACCATTGCTAATATTCTCCTTCAGTAATGTTGCCCAATTACTGAGTATTGTATTCTACAAGATAAAGGAACAATGAGAAATTCTTCCTAAACAATCACAACGAATTAGAGTAACGTTATCATACTGTATCTTTCACCACTGATCAATTTGCCAAACTTTCTTAATTGGAGTAAAATTGTTCTTTATTACAGAACGTCAACTTCATGAAATGTAACCTATGCTCACTCTCTTTCATAGTGGTGAGAAAGTTCCTTCTTCCATTGATGCCCCATGGGTCACACTACATTTATTATTTATTTTTAAAACAGACAATCTTGGGGAAGGGGCTCATATCAATAAAACCAAGGAACCTTTATAAACATATAAAAATTCAAAACCCAGCATTTCAATCATCCTCTAAAAGGCCCCAAAACTCTCCACAGTCCACCCTTTACCCATTGCCTGGGCAAAGAAACAGATTTTAATTGACTTCTGAAAGGCTAAAAAGATTGTTAGTTGCTGGATAAAAGTGTTCCATAAGATAGGGGCAGTCATGGGAAGAGACACTCTTCCAAGTTCCCACTCGATTCAGGAAAGGAACCACAACTCTACCTGGATCTAGTAGGGTGAGCAGATAGTCTCAGAAAGAGGAGACCCCATGAGTAACCTGCCCTTATGCCACAAAGAAGAGAAGGACAACCTATTCAGCAAAGCACCTGGGAGCAAGACAAGAAGCAGTGGATGGAAACTTATCAAAGAAAGATCCAACCTAGAACTAAGGAGAAATTTACCAACTGTAAGAACAATTAATCAATGGAACAGCTTGCCTTCAAAAGTTCTGGGTGCTCTAAGATGACATTGGACAACTATTTGTCCAGAATGGTATATGATCTCCTGCTTGAACAGAGGGTTGGACTAGAAGACTTCCAAGGTCCCTTCCAACTCTGGTATTCTGTATTCTGATGATGTATTTGCATAAAAATGTTGTAGATGGCATAACAGGTACCCATTTATGTTTCCTCGAGACCAGGGGCACCCAGTATTCAGCATACTACAACACTACAAGGAAAGGAGTCTGATAATACTTTTCATATATTCAAGCAGCTCTGTTTTCAACTGTTCCCGGACCACTCAGAAGGAGGGAACTGGAAAGATTATGGGAACTAGGCTTTAAATAATCTGGTGCAATAAATGGCTCACAAATGCACTCAGGGGAGGGAGGGAGAGAAGGAGGGAGGTCCTGTATTTAATGCTGAATTGCTTGGAAGATTGATTCAAGAGGATTTTTTTTAATAGCCTTGAGTTAGAGAAACAAAAAAGAATTGTTGAAAGTGTTTCCTTTGTCTTTGTTAACCTTTTTAAAAGAGATTGGCTGCTACATTTCTTCTAGAATTACTGTTTATAATACAATAAACCAAGAACTGCAAGTAGCCATCATCAGTACTTCAAACTTTTCTTTTTGTCATTCTATCTTCCTTCTGTATATTTCTATTGCATTGCTATAGGTGCTCCATTTTTTAACATTTCAAATGCTAAGTACTCTGACTTTATTTCCTACTTTTGCTACTTAATTTAGCCAACTAAATTTAATGTTTAAAGTTCAATAATCTTTAGTTTTTTTAAAAAAAAAGATGACCCCTCATGTTTATAAGATACAAATATGTAACTATTTTATAAATTATCTAATTTTGTCCAGCATCATAATTCATGTGGGAAATAGTTTAAAGAAGTGTAGCAGTTTCATATAATTGATTTTAAGCTTCACTCTAAAACAGATGTACACTGTCTTCTAGGCTGGAATGTTAAAGGGCAAAATACAAGCTGGTTAAAAATAATTTCTTTAAAAAGGCATACTAATAATAGCTCAGATGCTTGAGAGGATAAAATAACTTAAACAGCCGTGATATATCTTTCTTCCACATCAGGTATATTTCAGAGCCTGATATAGCAACAGTTATATAATCACTTATATAAAAGTGTATCTTTTTATACAACACTTAAGCAGTAACTTTTAAGGATTTAACTACCAAAAGAATCCAGTAAGGGGAACAATGTCTGAATTACAAGCAGGATGAAACTAGTAGTACAGGTGAGCATTTCCATCAATTTCAAGTAGTGCTCACATAAACCACATATTTGGCTCTATTTGCAACATTACTAAAAAAATGTTGATTGGTTAAAATGATTAATTTTATTTGCTGAAGTTCAGGTAATGTCTGTTAACAAATATTAGGATTATTATTTTTATTGTATTTTTAAATTTTTACTGAGACATCAGTCTCTAAACCACATTTTTAAAAAGTACATTACAAATACTTCTTTATGTACAGTGCTGTCAATTGAAATTGGTACACAACAGTCAACTTATATATACTTCCCAAAACCCACTCAAGGACTTACTTCTAAGCAGATACAAAGACTGTATCTAATTTTTAAAACTTGGCCCTATATTCTATTAAACAGAATGCCTTGCTTAATGCACTGAAGTCCAGATACAAAACTAGACCAATCAGGTTCTTTTAAAGTAGTATAAACGTAAGTCCATGTGAGTGCACCTAGCTATATGAATTTCTCTAGCCAAAAACCCTCCAAATGGAAAGAACTACAACTCCTATTATCCTAAAAATTGTGGATAAGAATTGTTGTCCAACTCTTCTAAAGGCGATAGGAATAATGAGTTTAACGCACATCAGTCTTCACAGAAAATGAAATGGATGTATGTACAAGAAAATAAAATTCTTCAAAGGCTTCAGAAATTGCCATTTTTGGCTATTTTTCACCATCTTGTTTTCAGAAATGGGAATGACTTACAGTTACATCAAGTTGCATACTTTTCCAATATTCTGCTTGTAAGATGGTTAATCATGTACCCTTCACATAACAACTACGTTTTTATAAACTAATGAAAAGACGGAATATAAATTTAACAAATAATATATCTGAAACCTAACCAGCATGGTCTTTACTGAAGTAAGTTCAGCTTTTTAGCAATTATGTTTGAAGTTGCAGTCTGTATCATCTTTGGAGGTGGGAGAAGGAAACTGTCAAATTATTCAGATTCATTGTATAATCAATACTGAAAGATTAAAAAATAACTTGAACCTTATCAAAATCTTTCCAACCACGATCTTGCTAAAGAATTTAAGAAACAAGTTTGGTACAATCTTACAGAGGACAGGTCCAATCCTGCCCTCTTTTTTCTTCCATCTCTAGGTGAAACTCATATTTCTAGTTCCTATTTCCCAGTTCTTGTCTATGCATCCAGAGAGAACAATGAAGATGAAATTATGTATGTATGTGTCAGTGGTGGGATTCGAAATTTTTTATTACCAGTTCTGTAGGCGTAGCTTGGTGGGCGTGGCTTGGTGGGTGTGGCAGGGGAAGGATACTGTAAAATCTCAATTTCCTCCCCATTCCAGTGGAAGATTACTGCAAAATCCCCATTGCTTCCCAATCAACTGGGATTTGGGAGGCAGAGAATAGATGGGGTAGAGGTGGTGTTTACCAGTTCTCCGAACTATTCAAAACTTTCGCTACCGGTTCTCCAGAACCTGCTGAATACCACCTCTGGTGTGTTTTATATTTATATATTTACCCACAGATAAAGACCAACACACACTTT
The DNA here is from genome assembly GCA_039707465.1 of Rhabdophis nuchalis. Classification (NCBI taxonomy): domain Eukaryota; kingdom Metazoa; phylum Chordata; class Lepidosauria; order Squamata; family Natricidae; genus Rhabdophis; species Rhabdophis nuchalis. The sequence goes on from CM077643.1 coordinate 121,128,931, forward strand.
TTGGCCCCCTCTTATTTTAGAACAAAAAAGTAGGGCAATAATGATGTGCAAAAAATTCTGACCTTGAATTTTATATTACTTCAAGTTCAAAATAGTTGTTTTAAATATAAAATATTTTGTTTTTGTCGATGCATTTTAAACTCAAAATAGTTTTGTTCGAAGTAACCTACTTCCAAATATAAAACAACCATTTCTCTCTCCAAACAACTCTTTTGAACTTAACATCAAGTGTTTTAAATTCAAAATGATGCGTTTGCAAAATAATCTGAAAGCCTGTACATACAGGAAAGCTTTCTTTACATCCTTTCCTACAGATGAAAGTCTTCTGTGTAATGTACTGTCTTCAGTTTCTTCTCAGGTTGGTCTCTGTATTTGCCAGCACCTGTATATTGTACAACATAGGCTAGAACTGCAGAAATCATAGAGAGAAAGGAGCCACACTGATACTTGAAAGTTAATGGCAAGCTTCAAAGAAACAGCTAGTGTGCTGACCAGCTTTTCAGCAGCTAGCAGCATAGTGGCATTATAGGAACTGGCAGTATCAGTAATGTCTGGATATGTTGGTGGTGCTAAGCAGCATGTCTTTCAGGGCCAAGATAGTTATAAAAACCTAGGCAATTGTGACAATGTCTGCTGGCAGTAGGATTGCTAAATTCTCTAAAAATGCCAGTGGGCCACTCAAGGTTGCTTGGCAGACCACAAGGGCTATAAATCAATCAGCATTACAGACGAACCATAAATAACTTATATACATACCATATTTTACTGTGAAGAAGGACAGAGCTGAGTTGTTAATTCACACTAAACCAATATATGGTTTGCTTGGTTCTAAAAGTGGATGCACACATTTTTCAGATTTCATTACTTTTAAAAGATAAGCATTTATCATCAGGAAAAAAGTGGAAGGAGGACTCACCACATAAACCTCAGCCATTTAATTCCTTACTCAAGCTGTCACTTGGACTAGCTTCAACCATTTTTACATGTATACAATAAAAGTCAGTAACAGGCATAATAAAATTAATTTTATTTAAGAAGCAAGATCGTACATTAAGTCTAATTAAAATAATTATTTGTAGTGTTGCCTTCTGCTAACAAAATCTTTATTTCCCTAAATCTTAACTGCTGTTGAGAAATACATTTCCTAAAATATGAAGTGATATATTTACCTACTTGTATTAGATTTACTTACTTACACTTTTATTGTAAGCCACCCAGAATCACTGTATCAATGAGATGGGAGCATAGACATTTGATAAATAAATAAATTAACATATATTTGGGGAAGGGGGAAAGTGCAAATATTAATCAGTGATTATTTTCACATCAACAATTTTATTAAACTCTTAAACTGCTTTAACTCCCAAATGATTTCATAAAAGGCAAGTAAAAATAAAAAAAATTACAGATAAAAAACAGCTATGCTGACAATAATAATGGCACTCAAAACTCATTCATGCAAAATAAATAACCTTCTGATAGTATCTCTGTGAACCTATACAGATAAGCAGATACTGTGTTTATGAACAATTATTTTTCTTTAAAAAAAAAATTAAAAGTGGAAGGAAAAAAATCTATAGACACACACCAGTGGTAGGTTTCCATTATTTTTACTGGTTCACTCATACACGCATGGAACAGTTCTGCAAATGCACAGAAGCCTCCCACCACCATCACTACTGGTTCACCCAATCCGGGCTGAACCAGGAGCAACCCACCTCTGATGCACACATACACACACACACACACACACACCATATATCCCATTAAGAATGAAAACAAAAGCAGCAACCCAGTAACACTGAATCTGGCCACTAACCATTAAATGTCACCTGACTTCTGGGAATGATATCTAAAAAAACTGCTTGAAAAAAATAATCATGAATTGCTCCTCTGTTCAGTTTTGACTATATGAAAACAGCCTCACTACTACATGCTGAATATTTGTAATCCTTGAGTTTAAATGATGGGCATGATGGTATGTGGGAATTACCTTGAGAGACAAAGAGATGCTGCCTAGGAAATGGTAAGCTAAGAAACAGCATAGCCCACAGTTGCATAGTGGGTGAGCAAAAGGCTCCAGGGAGACCCTACTTAAAGTGTCAGAATGTAAAGGTGATGGCGGAAGAATTGTACTTTCACACTTGCAAGATTGATGTCAGTTTTGCCTGCTCCACCAGACAGTAAACACAACTAGATGACCTAATTCTATATTCTAATAGAATATATAATTATATTCTAATTCTATTATGACTATAATTGAGCCCAGAATTACAATCATAAGTTAATGACATAAAGTAAGGCATTGCATGACCAGAGCTAATTTTTTGTCATTTTTGGCAGCAGTCATTAAGTGTATCAATTTTCCCCAATGGCATTTTTTTTTTTTGCCAAAAACCAGAAATAAACTGGAAACTGTCAAGCAAAGCACACCGAGGTAACAGTGGGGCATTGTAAATAGCCATAAATGTGAGCTTATTGCCAAGTTCTGAAAAGCAAGGTCTGTCTGCATATGGATTCATTAGTAGAGCAACCATACCTTTTAAAATGGAAATACTAATTGCAAGTTCTTTCTTAAAGTAAGTAGGTTGTAAACATAACTTCAACAAATTACACTGTCATCTGGGAAATACCATGTAGACCAGTGGTCGGCAAACAGCGGCTCGCGAGCCACAAGCGGTTCTTTGGCCCCTCAAGTGCAGCTCTTCCTCCACCCTCGCCGACGGTGGGACTCCTGGGCGCCACCGCAGCAACCCTCCCTACCGGCTGCCGATTCCCTCCCTCCCCCCGCAGAGCCTCTTTGGCCCCTGGGAAGCACAGCGGCTGCCCAAGGAGGCAGCCGTAGCCTCCCCAGCCAGCATGCCGGCCACTCATCTACTTCCAGGGGCTGCGGAGGCTCCACGGGCAGGGCAAAGGAACCAGCGTCCAGTGGGTAAGCGAGCGAGTGAGCGAGCAAGCGAGGCGAGCAAGCGGGCCAGGCTACTTCCAGGGGCTGAGGAAGCTCTGCGGGGGGGGGGGGAGAGACAGACAGACAGAGAGAGGCACAGTCACAGAGAGAGACAGAAAGACAGAGAGAGGGAGGGAGGAAGAGAAAAATAGACAAGAGACACAGAATGAGTGATTAAGTGAGTAAATGCGAGACAGACAGACAGACAGACAGACAGACACAGAGTGACAGACATGGGCAGATGAAGAAGAGAGAGAGAGATACAGAGAGAGAGAAAGAGAGAAAGAAAAAGAAAGAAAAAGAAAGTGGGACAGAGAAAGAAAGAAAGAAAGAGAAAGAAAGAAAGAAAGAAAGAAAGAAAGAAAGAAAGAAAGAAAGAAAGAAAGAAAGAAAGAAAGAATTATGACCACAATTGAGCCCAAAGGTTTGGTTGCTAAGCAAGACCATTGTTAAGTGAGTTTCACATTTTCCAAGTTGGCCACGCCCACATGACCGCTGAGCCACACCCACAAAACAGGCCACACCTTCTGGCTCTCAAAAGAAATTTCAATCGTGGTATTGTTGATATTTGGCTCTTTTGACTAATGAGTTTGCCCACCACTGATATAGACTAACCCTGAAAATCTGTGTGATTTATTTAAGTTCTCCCATTTCATAACCTGTTAACCTAATCTTTTGTGTCACTATAAAAACAGTAACCTCATCTCCACTATCAAACATTATGTAGGGCAAGTGGGGGGGGGGGATCAGCCACATAATGTGAAGTAATATTAAGCCAATTACAAATTACTTCCTGTTATGCCTCTGGATGTTACAATAAGTGAATGTATGATGCAAAATGGAAAACACAGGAAATGTCATATTATTTAAATAATTTATACTGTGTCATTAAGTATTGTTTTCAATGGTAATAATGAAGTAGGGACCGGTAAGTATACAGTATTCGTCACATTTTGTGAGATGGGTGGCTTATAAACATGGCAAACAAACAAACAAATATTTTTTTCTAATATAATCTTTCAGTTAATACCATAACTTAATAGGGATAAACAACATGTAATCCACAGGTACCAACATATCCCTAGATAACTTTCTTAATGCTGACCAGGTTTCCTGCCTAGCTGATTTTTTTTAAAAAACGTTTTAAATAAACCATTAAATAATAAAACCATTAAAAATCATTTGCAGCTCACTCAAACAAAATGCCATTCCCCGTCATTCTTTATATTTGCAAAATGCCTTTGATCACCACCAAAATGGTTTCTGAAATTCCCCAATCTGAGTCTCTCTTTGATTCTTGTTCCTTTCCCCCCCCTACCAATTAGTGATAAAATATCATATTGAAAAAGTATTTTCCAAATGGAGATAAATTCACACAGGCAGATTCCACAAATTCTCATTAATAGCAACTAATTACTAATGAAAACTAATGTAACAATTGCTGATTAGTATGATTATAATTGATACATTATATCACAGGTGTCAAACGTGCGGCATCATGTTGCTATCACATGACCTATCGCAATCTTTATCCCCTTCGGAGAGCTGGGGTGGGCGTGGCCTATGCGTGACTCATCTGGCCAGTTTGACACCCCTGAAATATATTATATAATTATTATAATTAAGATACTACGTGATGGGATTAATGTAATTAAAAACAAAATTAAGTAAAAGCAATTAAATAATGTGTTAATGAATTTAATATAATTATAATTAATATAAGTATAATAGTGATTATAATTGTTAATTATTAAACAATTAATGTTATATGAACATTGCACAGATGAAAGCCAGCTGGGTGACCTTGGGGCAGTCACTCTCTCTCAGCCCAATCCACCTCACAGGATTCTTGTTGCTGCAGAAAATAGGAGGAGGAAGGTGCATTGGATATGTTCACTGTCTTGAATTATTTGTAAAAATAATAACGGTGAGATAGAAATAAATGAACAATTGTAGAATGCATTTGACAATATCCTGTGTTGTAGTGGTTACAGAAATCACTGGCAAGCATTTTTTAAAGGTGGGCAACAAAGGAACAAGAGCCCTGTCTTCTTTTAAATGGCAGTACTATGACTGGCCCACTATGGTATACATTTTCTCAAAATTCTGAATACTCTTCCAAAAGGGTACCTATTCATGATGCTGAAAAGTTCCAAAATGCTTCTCTAGAATTTTGGAAGCCAATTAAATGAATACAATAATGTTTTCTCCATGAACAAAAATCACAGTTGACTATAATGGGGGGGAAATTGAAATTAATATAAAATGTTCTATACATGTTGTTGCAGTGTATTAAAGGGGCTCTTAATTAGGCTACTGGCTATCTGGGAGACTGAAATATTCTGAAATACAGAGACTGTCCTGCCAATGACAGTGAGGGAAGCAGAATTCAGTGGGAGAGGAAGTTAAAAGTTTCTTTATTCTCATACACATTTGGCTGTGGGCCCTGCAAGAAGCAGAGATTTAAAAGCTACTTGACTTAAGAGGTCAATCCAAAAGCCTAGAAAGCTTTGGGAGAATGGGAACCAAATAAAGTTGGCAAGGAACATTTAATTTAGTCATGTAAAAAAAGTCTATTCTGTTTATGTAATTTTATATACAGTATCTGCTTCCATTGTCTGTTTCTGTATTACTTCGTTAACTCAGACTGTTTACAGATCTGAGTGCTAGATTTTGAATGAAAATCTCCACCTTATTAGCTGGTTACAATTACATTGGGCTCTGAAATCCCTATTTTGTTGCTATTACTAAAACAAACATTCTTATTTTCTTCATTACTCCAATCATAAGAACATAAGAATAGCCTTGCTGGAACAGGCCACAGCCCATCTGGTCCAGCATTCTGTCTCACACAGTGGCTCACCATTTGCTGCAGGGTCTTCGCAAGCAGATGTCTTCACCTGCTTATGATTCCCTGAAAATGGCATTGAGAGATATCCTGCCTATCTCTCCAACCCGGAGGGTGTCCTTAGGCATCCATAATAATAGTCATGAATACCCTTGTTCTCCATGAACTCGTCTAATCCTTTCTTAAAGGTGTCGAGGCCGACAGCCGTCACCACTTCTTCTGGCAGGGAGTTCCATAGACCAGTGATGCTCTGGGTGAAAAAGTACTTCCTGTTATTTGTTTGAGGTCTAGCTTCCAAAAGTTTCACGGAGTGCCCCCTAGTTCTAGTGTTGTGCGACAGGGAAAACAGTTTTTCCTTTTCTACTTTGTCCGCACCGTGCATGATTTTATAGACTTCAATCAGGTCACCTCTCAGGCGCCGTCATTCTAGAATGAAGAGACCCAGCCGTTGCAGCCTCAGATGGTAAGGAAGGTGTTCCAGCCCCCTAATCATTGTGGTTGCCCTCCTCTGCACCTTTTCCATTTCCATAATATCCTTCTGAAGGTATGGTGACCAGAACTGTACACAATACTCCAGATGGGGCCTCACCATAGATTTATAAAGAGGCAAAATGACACTTGCTGACTTGTTTTCTATAGCTTTCCTAATGATCCCTAGCAATGAGTTTGCTTTTTTCACTGCTGCGGCACACTGGGTTGACACCTTCATTGAGCTGTCCATCAGGACACCAAGGTCCCTTTCCTGGTTAGTTGCAAGGAGTTCAGACCCCATCAGTTTATAGATATAGTTGGTTTTTTTTGCCCCAACGTGCATCACTCTGCACTTACTAATGTTGAAACTAATTTGCCACTGGTTTGCCCAATCATCTATCACCTAATGCAGGGGTCCCAACCTTTTTGGTAGCAGGGTGAGTCGTGTCATGTGGGCCGTGCGCGCGTTCGGCAGTCACATGGAACCCAAGGCGGGAACCCATGTCTCGTGGGAACGCGACCCGGGGAGGGCGCCTTGCATGCAACTGGGTGGGAAAGCTGCCAGGGGTCCCGGGCAAAGGATCCTTGGCTGGGGCAGGGAAGGATGGGCTGCATCCCGGGCAGCAGGACCTGGCAGCCCCTTCCCCCCACGCAGGGCCGGGTGGTATCTCGAACCCCCCCAATGCCGGCCGTTGCCCGTGTCCTGCCCCCATGGAGCGCCCCGTCCAGCTGCCAGGATAGCAGAGCGTTTGCTACACTTTCCTAAGAGTTGCGCTACTCTCTCTACCGCTCACTCCGGCCCGCTTACTATCAAGCCACGGACCGGCATCGGTCCGCAGCCCGGGGGTTGGGGACCCCTGATCTAATGTCCCAAAGCTTCTTGAGCCTGGCTGAAAAGGAAAAACTGGAGCCATTCAGCTTAAAAGTTGGTTCCTTTTGGGGAAGGAGCATTTCCTATCACCCACCAGATTTCAAGGGACAGGAACGTAAGAGTAGGTGGCTGCAGCCTTAAACATCGCCCTGAGTAGAACTTTTTCATTTCAAATAGATGAATCCAGACTCCCAGAATTTAGATAAAGGAGGATAGAGAGAAGAGATTACAGGAAAGTATCTGGCAGCCTGTTGTGGAGGTTGATAACAAGCTCCCTTCAGCCAAAAAAGAAAAAAAAATCCACTTTAATATGAGTGTTCATGATTCTCTGATAAATACTACTGTGTTCACTGGTAATTCTTCAACACTCAGACTTGTAAGCTGCCTCAGAATTAATGCTTGTATCAATATGTCGTGTTCTGATAAGTGTATTACTTCTTTAGCTTCAAAACCTTGCATGCTAGCTATACTGCCTGAAAGAATCTGTAAAAACAGGAAAATATATTTTTAATTATATCTCTGACCTCAGTATTCATCCATCAAAATCTTACAAAACCACAAAGAAAAGCGTTTACTTGTTATTTGTAAAGCTGCCATGATGGATCAAGCAAACTATCTATCTTTTCCTTGGTTGCTTGGAATGTCAACATTTAACTCCTCACCACTTACTGGCACTTACAAAAGCCACCACAAAGGCTTCACAAAATAGCTAAAATTCACTAATACTATACAGAAACCTCTAAAATCTAAACATTTCTTAAAAGAGACAACATAGAGAGAAAAAGAAAAAATGGCAGGATTTCTTCCCCTTTTCAGCATGTTAAGCGTTGAAGGCCTACTGTCTTTCCAGAATCAGCCAGAGAGATTATCCAATAAATACTGATATATAACAGTTTCCAGGAATTACAATTCCTGGCAATCTGCAGGACTAACAGCTACCCACTTTCCAACTAATAGTATTTCTTTTTCTTTACATAAATATTTGTTGCTTTCCTGGTAGGATTCTAGATTTAGCTATCACCTATGTTACTCCCTAATAAGGTATCCTTAAAGCTTGGCCTTTTGGTGATAGGTATTACAGGAAAAAAAACCCACATAAAAAACATTCTCCATTCTTCTAGAGCATGTTCATTTTATGAATTAAAAGTTTAATACTACAATAATTGGACTCATTTTATTACAGATTAAGTTTTGAACATCTATTTATAGATGTATTAATTCTATAATTATTCTGTTTGCCTGGTATTTAAAATGCTGTTTCAAATTATACCTATTGAAATGAATGAAGCTAAAGCCACAATACTGGGTGGAGGCTGGTAACACAAGTAAATAGTTCATAAGGGTTTCATAGGAAGCTAAAGGGTAATGAAATATCAGAGTATTTCCTTGGAATGTTTATTCACAATCAATAAATATCTGGCTGCAATCCAATACTGCTAGCTTTAATGGCAATTTGATTCCCACTTATATAGAGAAAGCTCAATGGAACACAGTAGAACTTATTTCTCAATCATTGTTTTGTAAATTAAACAATTTACAAAATTTTGGGAGACTGCTTGTTTCATGACACTTCAATATATTTAGGAACACATAGGTTCATTATATGATTGATCGAACCCTATTTGTCTGTTTCAAATATAAAAGATACTGCCAACATTAAACAGTAGAGAGCAGGTATCAAATATTCTTCTTTGGAATAAAAGTACTCTTTGTATACTTTGTTTAAGTACACAAAGAGAAGCATCAAAGTCTCTTTATAGTATCTCTAGAATTTAAAGCAGAAGGGCATACAAGTACTGCAGTCCTCAACTTACAACCATTGGTTTAATGACTGTTCAAAGTAACTGTAAAAATGACTTACTCAGTTCTCACAGTTATGACAGTTGCAGCATCCCTACGATCATGTAATCAAACTTTGAGTGTTTAGCTACCAACTTGTATTTACAATGATTGCAGTGACCCATGGTTCTGGGACTGTCATTTGCAACTTTCCTAAGGAGCTTCTGACAAGAAAAATTAATAGGGAAAACCAGATTCTGTTAATGACCACATGATTCACTTCACCACTGTGATGATTTGTTTAACAACCATGGCAAAAAAAGATCGTTAAATGGGGCATGGCTCACTTAACAACTGCCTGGCTTAGCAACAGGAATATAGGGCTCAATTGGAGTCATAAATTGGGACTACCTGTATTATATTACACCAGACAAGGTCCGTTCCAACATGCATTTCCTTCAAATCCACAGTCCACAAATAGAAGTGCAACAATCCTCACACACTTAAGTTTTCCATCCTCTGGTATTTACTTCATAGGCAGTACTGAAGATAACCTACAGGCATATATTGAAAGTTTCATCTTTGAGAAAATTAATTGAGGAAATTTATTCTTTTTAAAACCATTGCCACATCTTGCAACAGTGGTTTTCAACACCTTAGCATATATTACAGAAACAAATATTTGAATTCTCTGAAAGCTCTCCAATATATATCTACTAGCTTCTAATGCTCCTAAAATTCATAGTTTTATTTCTAAATTTTACTGTAAATTTTGCTCACATTGTGTTCTTTAAGTGATATCCTACTATCAGACATTGAACTTCGCACTACATATAGGTCCAAAGGCCATAATGATCAAGGTTATGCTTGAAACTGTTCCCAATCTCATATATACTTCACTTTTCTGTAACTCTGTGTTACAGACACAACTAACATTGTTTAATCTCAATATTAATCCTCCATAGCACCCCAACAGCTGGTTAACAGATGATTGGCAAAAAGTTGGTGTTTCACATCCAGTATCTCACAAAAGCCATTGGCTTTTGGAAAGCCAGGAGGAAATTGTAAGATAAATCCAGACGAGAAACCTTAGTTACCCAGATAACATCATCAAATCAATTATTTTCTAGACATGACCATGTTTTTTTTCTAACCCAATTCTCTCTTTGCATGCAGAGTAGTAATACTGGAGGGAAACATTAACACACCGAACACTTAATATATGAATTCATAGACATTAATCTGGGTTATCAAAGTGTTTGTAGAAATAAATGAAAAAAATCAGCCATCCTGTTAAATAATTTCAGGAGGTTTGGTTTGCATTATGGTCAAAATAAACATAATGATACAAGTGCCAATGACCAACAATCTTTAATGTTATTCCATTGGCATAACTAAAGCAGTCTTTGGGAAGGCCTAAATCTTTCAAATAATCCTCAGGAATAACTTTCAAGATCTAGTGAGTGGTAGATGAGAAATCAGATACATTTTTATACCCTGAATTTATTTTATCAATTTCCAGAAGTAACTTATTAAATGTATGAGTGATAGGTTTCAGGTGCAATGAAGCATATGTAATTTTATGACTAAGCCATAATATAGTCAGCTTGCTTTAGGTTAGCATAATGGATGACTCCATTATTTGTTTAGTGTTTATGTGTGACTATCTGTGCTTGTTCAACACAACAAAATTAAAAAAAAAATCATGACCTAGCACTGGGTGAGATATTCTCCAATAAGCAGGTAGATATGAAAAAAAAAAGATGTAATATACATGTAGTGAATGAACAGGTAAAGCCTTACAAACTTACTGTCAGCCAGATCTGGCACCTGATTTGAATCCACATTTTTATGAGGAATTGATGCTTTCTTTTTATATAGCAAAAGGAGGTTTTTCTTCAATCCCTCAGGTTTCCAGGTCTAAGAGCTTTTATCCTTTAGGAAAGTGCAAATAATTCTCCAAAGAAAAGGAAAAAAAATCAGTAACAGGGCTCCTCTGGTAAAAAGAACAACTTCAAAAAGATGGAAGGACATTCCAACCAAAGTTTTAGAGCCTTCTATTTTCCTTTATAGTTTTCTGCAAGAAACCCATTTCATTTCCTTTACTGTTGCTTTGTTTATAACTACTTAAATCCAAAAAGGGATCTTTATCTCTTTCCCTTTTTTAGAAGAAGGAAGCTTAGTTTTGTTTTTTCTTGTGAGATTGTTTTCTCTTTAAGGGGGCTGAGCATGGAAAGGGGCTGATTCCTTACCTATGCCTCCATACTACCGGGTCCGCAGATGTTATTATATAGTTTGATTTTTCATTTCTCTCTTTTTCAATTTGTCCAATAAACAATTCAGGTTGTGGAGCCCTGCCTCTTAAATATCAAATGAAGGAGAAGATACCAATGATCCATTCACTAGAAAGACTAGCTGTATGAACATCCAAGCTGTACACCAAGATAAAGGAGGCCAAAGGAGTTCTGGGAGGGGTTAATATCCCCAACATTTCATATCACAGATTACAATGACTGGGTAAATGGAACCTGTCACTCAGCCAATGATAAAGCTATCTCCTCTCAGCCAGATAAGAGGAGGGTGTGTAGCATGGAAAAGCACGCTGCTTTAATTGTTCCATCTGTCAACCAAGAAGAAAGGAAGAGTGAGATTTGGGTAGAAGGGCAGATCAAAGAGGAGCTCTAGGGCTACCCAAGTTATACCTACTAGTAATTAGAGTGAGTGGTTTAAATAACAGTTATTTCTGCCGAAGAAAAGTAAAAGCATTACTAAATAAAAACATCTGTATCCAAGCAGGTATTCTTCGACTTGCAACCATAACTAAGCCTGGAATTATGGCCTTAAGTCATGGCAGTTGTTATGCATGTCACATGACTGAGTGCCATTAAGTGAACACCATGGTCATTAAACAAATCCAATTTCTTCAATAAGCATTTTTGGTGGAAACTGCAAGTAAATGATGGAAACTGCAAAAAATACTGCAAATTACGTTCGTGTGATGGTAGGACATGGCAAACAGGTAAATGTGAGCCAGTTGCTAGGTATCCAAAATGAGATCATCTGATCGTGGATGTGAAGCCATCAGAACCCTGGAAATGGGTCACAAGTACCATATTTTTCTGAGTATAAGATGCACCAAGATTTTGAAGATGCAAATTAAAAAAAAAAGGTTTTGCACTCTGCAGATCTCGCAAAAATGGCTGTTATTTTGCAAAAACGGGCCTGTTTTTGTTGTTTTTTAAAGGGCACAAATAGCCTTTAGGAGGCTTGTAGAATACTCCTGGGGGTGCCCCCCCAAATGAGTAAAAAATAGCCCATTTTTTTGCTAAAACAGGCCTGTTTTTGGTTCAAAAAAGGGCATGCATAGTCTTTAGGAGGCTTATAGAGTGCTCCTGGGGGCTGGGAGGAGCAAAGAATGGACAGTTTTTTGCTCATTTCTGCCCTCCCCAGACCCCAGGAGCACTCTGTAAGCCTCCTAAAGGCAATGCAGGGCCATTTTGGTGAAGGGGGCAAGTTTTCAGGAGGCAAAAAATGCTGTATTCAGTGTATAAGACACACCCAGATTTTCAGCACTTTTTTATTTTTTTGAGGGAAAAAGGTGCATCTTATACTCTGAAAAATACGGTAACTCTGGGAAGGTCCATTGTAACTTGGAACAGTTGTTTAGTAACTGGTCATTAAGCAAGGACTACCTGTAACAACAGACTTACAATTTAGTATTGGGAAAAGCTAATTTCAAAGGATCTTTTCAAGATGAACGATAACGTTTGTTTTTATTTTTATTTCTAAATACTTCTTAGCTATTCAATTTGCATCCTCTTTCATTTGGAAACTCAAGATAGCGCATATGCTGTTCCCTCCAAGCAGCAATCTTGTGAAATAGTATGGCTGAGAGAAAATGAGTGGCTCATGGACTGTGGCTGAAGGATGACTAGAACCTGGATCTCTTCCCAGTATCAGTTTTTTGCCTTACCCTGCCCTCTGGAACATTCTACCTTTAGGATGGGCTAGACTTTGTTGGCCTTTCATAAACCTTGAACACCTGGTTATGTGCCCAATTCTGGGACCCCAAGTATGACCATGTTTTCATGGTCACATTTAAGTTTATGGTTATAATTTCTCTCAGTCTATCTATCTATCTATCTATCTATCTATCTATCTATCTATCTATCTATCTATCTATCTATCTATCTATCTATCTATCTCTATGTACGTATGAGATGCGAACTGAATAAATCAACAAAAACAAGATCACAAAGAGAAAACATAGTTTCAAAAGTATAGCTTTGCTACTTCTATGGAACTAGATCACATGTTACACTAAGGCAGAAAAGGTACAATATGGAAACTTGCCTTGTTTCACTTTCTTGAAGTTTTATTTATATTTACTTCCTTAATGCTTTTTATCTCCCATGTCCAGACAATTACAATACAATACAATACAATAGCAGAGTTGGAAGGGACCTTGTAGGTCTTCTAGTCCAACCCCCTGCATGGGCAGGAACCTTATACCATTTCAGACAAATGGCTGTCTAACATCTTTTTAAAGACTTCCAGGGTTGGGGCATTCACAACTGCTGGAGGCAAGCTGTTCCAGAGGTTAATTGTTCTTACTGTTAGGAAATTTCTCCTTAGTTCTAAGTTGCTTCTCTCCTTGGTTAGTTTCCACCCATTGCTCCTTGTCCTGCCCCCAGGTGCCTTGGAGAAAAGTTTGACTCCCTCTTCTTTGTGGCACCCTCTGAGATATCGGAACACTGCTATCATGTCTCCCCTGGTCCTTCTCTTCATCAAACTAGACATACCCAGCTCCTGCAGCCGTTCTTCATATGTCTTAGTCTCCAGTCCTCTAATCATCTTGGTTGCTCTTCTTTGCACTCTTTCCAGAGTCTCCACGTCTTTTCTACATCGTGGCGACCAAAACTGTATGCAGTATTCCAAGTGTGGCCTTACCAAGGCACTATACAGTGGCATTAACACTTCACGCGATCTAGATTCTATCCCTCTGTTGATGCAGCCTAGAACTGTGTTGGCTTTTTTGGCAGCTGCTGCACACTGCTGGCTCATATTTAAATGGTTGTCCACTAGGATTCCGAGATCCCTCTCACAGTTGCTACTATTGAGCAAGGTACCACCTATACTGTACTTGTGCATTTGGTTTTTCTTGCCTATATGTAGGACCTTACTTTTTTCACAATTGAATTTCATTTTATTAGACAGTGCCCAATGTTCAAGTTTGTCTAGATCCTTCTGTATCTTAAGCCTATCTTCTGGAGTGTTGGCTATTCCTGCCAGCTTGGTGTCGTCTGCGAATTTGATGAGTTCCCCATTTATCCCCTCATCCAAATCGTTGATGAAGATGTTAAAGAGTACTGGGCCTAAAACAGAGCCTTGGGGGACTCCACTGCATACTTCCTTCCATGTAGATGCAGTTCCATTGAGGACTACACGTTGAGTGCGGTTGGTCAGCCAGTTACGAATCCATTTGGTGCTGCTGCTGTCTAACCCACAATTTTCTACTTTATCTAATAGTAGGTTATGGTCTACTTTATCAAATGCCTTACTGAAGTCCAGGTAAATTATATCAACAGCATTCCTCTGGTCCACTGATTTTGTTACTTTGTCAAAGAATGCAATTAGATTCGTCTGGCATGATCTGTTTTTGACAAACCCATGTTGGCTTTTGGCTATTACTTTGTTTGCTTCTAGGTGTTCACTTATTTGTTGTTTAATTATCTTTTCCAGAATCTTTCCTGGTATTGAGGTCAGGCTGATGGGTCTATAGTTTCCTGGATCTGTTTTTTTTTCCTTTTTTGAAGATGGGAACCACATCTGCTCTTTTCCAGTCTTCTGGCAGTTCCCCGGTGCTCCAGGATCTCTGAAAGATATAGTTCAGTGGTTCTGAGATCTCGTCTGCCAGTTCCTTCAGAACCCTGGGGTGTAATCCATCCGGTCCTGGTGATTTGAACTCGTTCAGGGCAGACAGGTGCTCACTTACCATTTTCTTCCCTATTTCAACTTGTGTTCCTAATCTGATATTTGTGGTGCTGTTTTTGATTGATTGGACTGTTTTATCCCTTTGTGTAAAGACAGATGCAAAAAAAGAGTTAAATAGTTCTGCTTTCTCCCTGTTGCTTATCATCTTCTTGCCATTTTCTCCCAGCAGTGGACCAATTGTTTCCTTAACTTTTTTCTTATTTTTAACATGTTGGAAGAAGCTTTTTTTGTTATTTTTTACTTTTTTGGCAAGCCTTTCTTCATTGTGAGCCTTAGCTTTCCTCACTTCATCTTTACAGGCTCGGGCTATTTGCTGATATTTTGCCTTGGTTATGTCCCCCTTTTTCCACTTTTTATATTTATCCTTTTTGTCTTTCAATTTGTCAGAGAGTTCTTTATGCAGCCATGCTGGTTTCTTTTGGGAACTGTTATTTTTCTTCTTCATTGGTATTGCGCTGGACTGGGCTTTTATAATCTCATTTTTCAAAATTTCCCAAGCTTCTTGAGTTGTTTTCCCCTTGAGGATTCTCATCCATGGAATCCTTCCCAAGCTCTCTCTGAGTTTATTGAAATTAGCTCTCTTGAAGTCTAAATTCACCTATTCACCTATATCTGCTTGTTATAGTATTGTGTGAATTTATTTTGCTCTTTTATATACATTTAATGCAGAGGAAGGCAACCATTTTAGTGCTGCAGGCTGCACACTTATGTGGTAAGTTGTAATTAAAAAAATAGGCACAAAAGAAAAAAGTAGGGACAAGATAAAAGAGTATATTATTATGTATTAATTTACTCATATCATTGAAAGCCATCTAGAGTAGCCTCATGGCGACATGGGCAGCAAATAAATTTAAGAAATAAAATTTAAAAATCTATAAAAAGATTTGTGGCATAGGGCTTGTTATGGATACCTACAGCCAGGTTAGATTTGATTTAAATCGATTTAAATCTCTAGTAAAAAGGCTTGGTTTAAATCAACTCGATTTAAATCATAATTTTTAATGAGCAGCTGTCATCTCTGTCCCGCAGCAGCTCCTCCTCTGACGCTTTATTCATTCACCGACAGTCCCAATATTGCAGAACATACAACCTCATGGTACATAACTAAGCTCCATTTCATGTTGAATAAACTAAATTATTAAATTATCTTAATTGTAAAACTATCTTTAGATAGATTTTTACTCCAAAAGCATTTTATTAAAATACATTTGAAAAAATAAAAAAAAATCTGATTCAAATTTTAAAAATCCTAATCCAATTTTAAATTTAAAAATCCAATTTAAATAAAAAAAATCTGATTTTTAATTTTTTTTAAACAAATCATCATTTTTTATCCATCCTGCCAATAGCTACGCATCTGAATTTTATTTATACAAGGACTTTTTTTTTACTACATTTATCAAGCAGCTCAGCCTGAAAGAGAAAAAAATACTTTTCTCATATCACCTTTTCTAAGTAACTATACTTTGCATTGATAATTAGAGCTTAGTGTCCTTGGAAAGCCAGCCCTGCAAGTATTATTTTCATATATAATAAACAGGAACCACATTAAACAGGTTTAGAAACTTGCTGTGCAATAGCACCTAATTTGCAGGGAAGGAATGGGGGAGAGGCATCTCTTCGCTCCAAAGTTGAATTTCACTAATTCATATTATGCTAATTTTACTTTATGCAAAATCATACGTGACACTGTCAACAACTACTCATAATTAGAGCAAGAATGTTTTTGCTCCCAAGACTCTCATTCACTCGGACTCTGAGTAGCCATCTCTAGTGACAAGAATGTTGTTCAGATTCCATGCTCAAATGGAATCATCATCTTGGCTGTGACTATTAGTCTATGTGCCAATTATAAATCGAGCTTACTTACTTGCTGCACTTCGATATAAAATGCTTACTGGGGAGCTCTGGAGTTCCTGCATTTTTAGGGTAAAACTTCTTTTTAAAAAAATCTAAAAACAGAAACCCATTATATTAGTGCTGTTGTTGACTTCAGGATCAGAATACCAGGTATACAATCCTAGTCTCATACAGGTAGTCCTAAACTTACAACAGTTCATTTAGTGAACTGTAAGTTCAAAGCAGGGTGGGTTCCTGCCAGTTCTAACCTCTTCTACAGAAGAGGTTCCACAAATCTACAGTGCCGTTTAGAACCGGTTCCAGCTCCCTCCCCCCACCCGTCCGCACATCATCAAGATGAAGACCGAGAGGAGGAATTCTGGGAGTTGAAGTCCACAAGTCTTAAAGCTGTCAAGTTTGAACACCCCTGGGGTTTTTTTTTCTGAAGGGTTAGGGATACAAGGATCTTGTAACTTGACAGTTTTTAAGACTTGCATGCTTCAAATGCCAGAGTTTCTGAGCCAACATTTTGGTTGCTAAGCAAGAGCGTTGTTAAGTGAGTTTCATCACAATTTACAAGTTGGCCACACCCAGCCAGTCACATGACTGCCAAGACACTCCCACCCAGTCACATGGCCACAAGCCACTCCCACAAAGCAGGCCACACCTACAGAAGAGGTTCTAAAATTTTTTTGAAAGTTCAAAGTTACCACGGTACTGAAAAATGTGACTTATGATCGTTTTTCACACTTATGACCTTTGCAGCATGTGATCAACATTCAGATGCTTGGCAAACTGGTTCATATTTATGACTGTTGCTGGGTCCCAAGCTCATGGGATCACTTTTTGTGACCTTATGACAAGCAAGGTCAATGGGAAAGCCAGTTTCACTTAACAACCATGTTACTAAATTATACACTGCAGCGGTTCATTTAAGAACTGTGGCAATAAAGGTCATAAAATAGGGCAAAACTCACTTAACAAATGTCTCGCTTAACAACAGAAATGTTGAGTTCAATTGTAGTCATAAATTGAGGATTACCTGTATTTGAACTATTAATCTACTTTCTGCCCTAATAAACACATTTAGGATTTAGCCATCAAGGATTATGTTACACATTGGAGTCCAGGGCAGGGATGTCAAACTTGTGGTGTCATGTCAGCATCATGTGATGTATCATGACATTTTTTCCCTTCGCTAAGCCGGGTGTGGGTGTGGCCAACGTGTTATGCATCCGGTCCATGGGCCACAAGTTTGACAACCCTGGTCCAGGGCATCTCTGGTTCATTACTGCACACAGCACAACATGGCTTCCAATTCATATATTATCCAACACGCTTTTCTCTATTTTTTACCCTGGAGGAACCCTTGAAATAATTTTCAGGTCTCAGGGAACCTTTGCATAAAAATTGTAATATATATATATATATATATATGTACGTACGTATGTATGTATGTATGTATGTATGTATGTATTTTATAATACAACTCCCTTCCAACCTACACAATGTTTACAACAGCAAATTTGCAAGCCAGCTGTTTTGTCACAGCCTGTAAAAATTTCCATTCCTGAGTGTTAGCATCATGTGGCACACAAAGTTCAAAAATGATTCTTTTTAAAAATCACAATCCCTTACCGAACCTCCTAGTGACCTCTTGAGGAACCCCAACTGAGAAAAGCTAGTCATAAAAACATGCTGACATCTAAGTACAGATACCAATCAAATATATACCACCTAAGGTCACCAATCTTACAGCAAGGATTCTCCCAGGGTCAAAATGTTTGAGGCGAGTCCAAAGATGATCAATACAAGAAAATAAATCTCTCTGAGGGGGTCTCATTTGTGAAAACCACCGAATGTTTAAATTGCCTGGGTGTAACTTAGAACTGCAGACAATACAAATAACTAGACAAATACTGTAATGAGCAGCAATCCACAATTCAGAGCCAGGATAATACCAGACACCTTTTTTAATTAGGCCCAACATGAGGTGAATACAGTATATTGAAGATCTGATAAAGCAAACAGAGCAGTCACAACTGAAATTACAGATTGGCATGACAGTATTACACAGTCACTCATAAAATATTGACATGCCTCATATTGAGCAAGCACTGCAACTGTATTGCTCATTGAATAAGCTTTTTTTTTCCATTAAAGACAACAGCAGACATGAAAGGAAAAAAGTAAGAGTTTACATATTTTTTAAAAAAGGATTTAAAACTCTTAAAAAGTAGAATTTAAACAAAATGAACCAAAGTTTTTGACAGTTTCCATTTTATTATTATTTTTCTATGGTGGTTTTGAGATTTGAAACAGAAGCACCTAATCAAAGTTAAGTTAGGCTTAACTTTTTTTCCATAAAAATTTAGGGTCAGCAGTTCTTATTGAAGTAACTGGTATATAACTGGTATAAGTTACTAAACGTAACTTAATGTTTAGTTAAGAATGAAGTCTTTATTCAAGTGTGTGGAATAAACAGTGTTGATTCCCTTGACGTTTCAAATAAAGAAGATCAGCAATTTTGAACATTCTATCCCTCTAGGGGTCATAGTACCTGTAGCTATTTAAAGCAATATATGAAAGGGAAAGTACAACATTTAGTACAATAAAGCAGGGATGCTTGAGGATACTTTAGAAAGTATAGGGTGCCCTGTTTCATTCTTCCTGGATGTATTTACAAATTAGAAGCTAGCTCCACAGTCTGCCCTTTTCTAAATTTTGCCCATAGTTGTCAAGTTTTAAAATATATTTTATACTTTAAAATATTTAAAGTGCATATTTTTGAGTCAAATGCAACAATTGCTTTTCAATCCCTTTTGGAATTTATTTTTAATGAATAAATAGCAAACATACTAACTAAAAGCCCAGGATATCATACCATGCTTGCACAAAAAGAAGAGCAATGTGCTAGAACCTATTAGACTATTAGAACCTAAACTGACAGTCACCCACAGATCTATTCTGGCATTTCATACCATGTAACAGTTATGTGGAGGAGGATCCAAAGCAAATTCATAGGAGAAATTCAAAGTCTAATGTCCGTTCCCCACTTGACTGCACAGGCATACATCTCCTTAAATAGGCACACTGTTTCATAGTGATTCATAGCATACCCGTGGCAAAGAACCATACTGATAGGAAGATTTACCAAGGCTGTGTTAGTGCAATACATTGAATCAAAAGCTAGTTAACCATATTTTAGCTTAGCATACTGAACCAAACCAGTGCATGTGATTAATCTAGGGTACAATGAGCTTGCAATTCAGGAAAGCTAAGTTCCATTAACCTTGGATTTTCATGTCATGTGAATACAGTCAAGAAGACATTGAAAGTTACCACATACAAGCTCTGTTTCTTAAAGCTCAAGAAGGTATTATGTAGTATGGCAAACATAGAGAAGACATTCTACTTGAAGTTAAATGTCCTCAACGTGTTTTGTTTTCCTTGTTTATCATTATAGTATATGGATGTTTCTTATAAGGTTATTATGAGGATACCTTCATGGTTTGTACTCTGTTTAGGCTGTCTTTCTTCACTCATAACTTGAACAACATGTTCATAAACCTCAACAGCTGCCAATAAGCAGCCTCTAACTTCCCTTCCACACCCAGCCAGTTTCTATCTTCATTCTTTATCTGCCACATCTCATTTTCCCCACAAACTCTACTACTAACTTCTGGTCTTTCCATTCAGCAACAGTATAACTCATTAACACTACTGTAGAAGCAGCATAAATCCTTAAGACTACTTAGAAAAGCCTAAGAGCAGTGAAATTTTAAGGCACACAAACAAACAAAATCACACCTCATTTTTAACTGTACAATAAATCCTTTAATCACATAAGGATGTGTAAGATCCTAAATCTTACAAATTAATTTAATCTAAATTAAATTAATCTAAAAATAATGCCCAAAATATGAAGCATATTTCCTCAACTTTGCAACCTCTTCATGAGCTGCATTCCAAGCTCCCAAAATTCAAACCCAAAGAAGGATGGACAAGGACAATGTGGTGCAAATAATAATACCCTGGATGGATGCTAGACTGGGGAAGAGAGTACTCCCTTCATTCCCTATAGATGGTGCTTTCCTGAGTCCAAAGTGTAGATCATTTACCCAAACTCAGTACTCAATATGATATGAATTGGAAACCAAAACATTCTGGGAGGGAGAACTGGAGATAATTGGTACAGAATTTCTTTTTCTCCATACTGTATCTATGCCAACACATTCCACACGGGTACCTCTGCACTGCTACCCTTCACATGTCTACAGAAGCAGTCTCTACTCAACTTTATGATGCCAGAAGAAAATCTGTTCCATTGCAATGCAATCTGAAATTACCCAGAGGATGAATTCAACACACTTGACTTCCGAACAGATCAAATTCCGCATTGTGCAAGAAAGATTCACTCATCGTCCCCACAGAGACACTTTACTGTCCTGGGGCCTTCTTTAAATTCCATTTATCTTGAATAGAAAGCAGCTGAAGGAAACAAAATGGTACATCTGCAAAATCCGTAGGTAGGTAGGTAGATAGGCAGGCAGGTAGGCAGACAAGACAGCGGATAGATAGATGATAAGTAGATGATGGATGGATGGGCGGGCAGGCAGGCAGGCAGGCAAGCAGGCAGGCAGGCAGGCGATAGATAGATGATAAATTGTTGATAGATGATGGATGATAGATAGATAGATAGATAGATAGATAGATAGATAGATAGATAGATAGATAGATAGATAGATAGATAGATAGATAGATAGATAGATAGATAGACAGACAGACAGACAGATAGACAGACAGATAGAACTTCTCCATAGGCTTTTAAAGCTATATCGTTATTTCTTTTTTTAAAAAACCTATGAGAAACCTAGAGGAGAAAGCACCAGGAAACCACCTGCACTTAAAACGAATCGCATGCCGCCGGTTCAAGGAACTCCGAAGCGCCGGGGCGAGAACTATTTCGCCACCGAAGCCCAAACCGCAGATCTGCTTTCATTTCCGCCTCTGTCGGGATGGGGCGGGAGAGAACCTTTAGGGCAGCTTTTTCACATCCTGTTTTGTTTTGTTTTTTTTAAAGCCCAACAGAACACAACGAAACACCCCCGCGAAGCAGGTGAAACGCGCCTGGCGATACAATTTCTGAGGGTAGGAAGAGCGCGCAAACCCTTCGCGCCGGGCGGATCGAGCCAACCCAAAACCTGGGCTCGCCGGCGCCTCCCAACCGAGCGCCACCTGCGTGAGCCGCGCTCCGAACCACCGAGAGAAATTGACCGGGAAAGCTCGCCTCTGTCGGCAAACGCTGCCTTTCCTGGACTCGCCCGCCGACTCGCGCGAAAAAGTCCCAGCTGTTGTCGTCCCCCGTCCCCCCCAACCTCAAGATCCCACGCTCCACAGACCAAAAAAAGCAGAAGGAGAAATCCGAAAAGCCTTACCGTCACAAGCCGGGGTCAGCACGCTGGTGGTAAAACGAAGACGGCTAAGCCCAGGAGCGCTTTGGAAAGCTCGTTCCGGCCGCGGCTCCTTCTCTTTCTAGCCGGGAGCCAGGCGCATGCCGCCGGCTCCTTCCCCTCTGGTTGCGCGCGGCGGAGTGCGCGCCAGCCTCTGACTGCCCTTAGACGGGACTCGCCCGCCTGCTCTGCTCTGCTTTGCTTTGCTCTGCTCGTGGTTAGCCGAGGGCGGCGGGGCGGGGCGCGGCTTCCAGCTGAGCTCTTTCTACCAATGGGAAGACGCCGAGAGGGAGTTCTGTCACAGCGAACTTGCACGCGGGAGCGCCCAGGGCGGCTTTCCGCTTTAGGACTTTGGAAGAAATGCTCCCCGGTCATTTAAAAAAAGAAAAGAAGTCAGGGTTGCACTGAGGGAAGGAGGAGGTTCAACACCTGTTTTATAAGCTAGCCAGTCCCACAATTCAAGATGCCACCGGGGGCCTTTTTAAGATTGGAAGCTGCCCGCGGGCAAAAGATTGATTTGACTCGCCCCATTTGTTCCTAGCACCATCCTGTGACGGGGGCCTTGTTTGTCTCCTTGTTTATCGCCCAGTGAAGTCAACGCACCAATAAATAGGATGACTGGAATCTTCCATAGACAGTGTTCCGTTTTAAGGTACTCTGTCTTACGAAAAGTATCCATCAAATCCAGTGGTGGGTTTCAAATTTTTTTAGAACCTACTCTGTAGGTGTGGCCTATTTTGTGGGCGTGGCTTGGCAGTCATGTGACAGGGTGGGAGTGGCCACCTTTTAAAATATGGTGAAACTCATTTAACAACGCTCTTGCTTAGCAACCAAAATTTTGGACTCAATTGTGATGATAAATTCTTTCTTTCTTTCTTTCTTTCTTTCTTTCTTTCTTTCTTTCTTTCTTTCTTTCTTTTTCTTTCTTTCTTTTTCTTTCTTTCTTTCCTTCCTTCCTTCCTTCCTTCCTTTCCTTTCCTTTCCTTTGGGTCACTGGCAGCAGCGGGCCAGATTTACTTCCAGGTACGCCGGTGGAACCCCCTCTCACTGGTTCTCTAAATTTCACCAACCGGCTCTCTCAAGTAGGTGTGAGCCTGCAGAAACCTACCACTGATCCAATCTAAGGGTTGAAGACTATTCTTCCATACTGAAGACAGGTCAATTTCTCCAGACTAAAACCAGTCTGAATGCTGGTTCAGACTGAACACTTCAGCACATTTTACTCCCTGTCAAAAATCTACATTTTTACAAAGCAAAAGTAAATTACCAGGCATGTATGTCTTGCTTAACAAACTATGATTTTTTTTTAAAGTTCTCTTCCCAGATGGTGATTTGAAAGCTATAGTCTGAAAGTACATCAGCCACTTCTGACCAGTTCTGGAGAACCAGTAGTTGGCAAATAGGCTGGCCTTGCCCCTGCTGCCTCCCAACGGATCTTCTTTTGTTGCCCTGCAGCTGGAAAGCAGGTTAGTGGTATGGGGAGGGAATGGGTATTTGCTGACAAAGCCATGCCCACAAAGCCACATCATGCAGAACCACCACAGAACCGGTAGTAAAAAAATTTGAATCCCACCACTGACATCCTGGCTGTTTTTTTTTTTTTACATGCCATCAAATAGTTTTCAACTCATAGTAACCACCATAAAGATTTTCTCCATGGTGATTTGTTGCTAACCTGGTTTTTCAGATCTTTTATGGTTTATCCCTGGCCACTGTAACAAAGTCCATCCACTTTGCTACTAGCCATCTTCTTCTCTTACCTTCCACATTTCCCAGCATGGAGTCTTCTCCAGAGAGTTAGGCCTTGCATAATACATACACAACATGGTAATTTGTGCCAAGGCTTAACTCTAGTAATTATAATTAGCACAATGTATTATTCTTATGTGCTGCTCTGAGAGAAATGGCTTCTTCCTTAATAATCATGCATAAGACAATGGCATTAAATTGAAATATTTTACCATAATGTGTGCAAGGCACCTGGATTTTCTGTTTTGTAGCAAAAGAACTGGGAGAAGACGCTCTTCCTTGTTTCTGTTTAGCTATTTTAACTTGCCTCTGAAACAAAGTTTCCTTTATTATTGTTTATGCCTCACTTTCACTGCAGATTGAGAAACAAGTGATAACATGACCTAATTATTCTGGTATGTTTCATATTATCGCTTTCTAGAAATAGTTTAACACATTTAATTTGTGCTTAACATCACTGTGAAATACAAACATTTGAAAGTATAGGAATTCAGCATTTTTCTAAAAAAATTAGTTGTACTAAATAATATGTTTTACTAGCCACCAAATTACAGAGTGGAATATAGAATGGTTTAGTTACAGTCAAGTGAAGTTTTACAAGTAAGAAAATTGTAGCATTGTATTTCAATATTTCAAAAGGCAGGGATAGAATAAATTGTATGAATCAATATAGAGCTGGAAGGGACTTTGGAGGTCTTCTAGCCTAGCCCCTTGCTCAAGCAGAAGCCTCTATACCTGGGATGTCAAAATCATGGCGTTGTGGCGGTGTCACGTGACATATCAGGACCCCACCCCCACCCATCACTAAACCGGGCGTGGACATGTCCAGCATGTGAGGCGTCCACCCCACGGGCCAGGAGTTTGACAGCCCTGCTCTACATCATTTCAGACAGGTGACTGTCCAGTCTCTTCTTAACAATCTCCAGACATGAAGCACACACAACTTCTGAAGGCAAGCTGTTCCACTGGTTAATTGTCCTCACTGTTAGGAAGTTTCACCTCAATTCCTTTTTTTTTTTTAATAAAAGTTTTTATTGATTTTACAATTTTATAATACTAGGGAAGGGTAATTAGGGTTTATATTATACATTTTAGAGCTTCCATACCAGAGATGGTGACTGCAATCGGGTCCTCATACAATATCATGTTAAACAAGTAGTGTTAGGAGATATATACATTTGGCACATTTTTAAGATTCATACATTCAATCTTTAGTTTTACATTTTCATCCGTTTCAAGAATTACAATAGTTCAAAATTAATTATTTTTGAGATCTGAACCTTTTTGCTATCGCACCTTCTTTCTCCCCTCAGAGGGCGGGGCTGTGGCTCCTCCTGTCCCTTCTTCTTCATCGCCCAGGATTGAGGAATGTTTTTTAAGAAAGGCCTCGGCCTCTGCAATTGTTTTAATTCTAATTCTGCCTCCCTCCCAGAATACCAACATTCCTTCAGGCATTAACCATTTAAACCAGATCCCGTTTTTATATAATTTTTTAGACAAGAAGGAGAAGTTTCACCTCAATTCCTGATTGTTTCTCTCCTTGATTAGTTTTCATCCATTGTTTCTTGTCTTGCCTTCTGGGGCTTTGGAAAATAAATTGACCTCCACTTCTTTGTTGCAGTCCTTCTTTTCTCTAGACTAGCCAAATCCAAATCCTGCAACCATTCTTCATATGTTTTAGCCTCCAGACGTTTAATCATCTTAGTTGCTTTTCTTTGCACTTTTTCCAAAATGTCAACATTTTTTTTGTAATGTGACCAAAACTGGATGCAATATTCCAGGTATGGCCTTATTAAGGCTTTATAAAGCAATACTAATCTGCTGCTGTGGCCTAGAGGTGGAGCTCTTGCCTCCCAATCAGGAGCTTGTGAGTTCAATCCTAGGTAGAGGCAGATGTAGGGTCTCCTGCTTGGCCAGGGGGTTGGAATAGATGACCTGCAAGGTCCCTTCCAACTCTGTTAATAATCTATTTTCATTTTCATAATACTTCACATGATTTTGATTCTATGCTTCTGTTTATACAACCAAGGATTGCATTAGCTTTTTTGGCGGCTGCTGCTGCACTCATATTTGATACTAGGACTCCAAGGTCCCTCTCACAGTTATGCAGTTTTTTAGTCAGGTTTCATCTGACTTGTATCTTTAGTTTTTAGTTTTTCCTACCCAGGTGTAAAACCTTGCTTTTCTCCACATTAAATTTCATTTTGTTGAATAGAGCTTTTTGGTGGATAATATGCTTTACATCTGACTTTTAACAGTTTTAAAATCACCACTCTGTCAAAACAACAGTAACCGTAATGAGAACAGTTTTTAATCATTTCGGTGATGGCTGGATGATTTAAGGAAGACACTTTAAGTCACATAGAAGTCAGAAGGTTTAGAGATACTGGCCATATCTACATGATAAGGTTGTCTTATCAAGAGTAAGAGTCACCAATTGTTTCTGGAGGCCATGACACACAGTATGGTCTTTTACTTAACCTTGGCTCCATGCCAGATTTTTTCTGCTCCAAGTTGAAAGTTCAATACCAGTGTTTTCCAGCTCGTGGTGATTCTGACACACTGCTCCAGTTTGCTTAAAGGTAGTCCTCAACTTACAACTTTTGTTTAGCGATTGCTTGAAGTTACAATGAAACTGAAAAACAATGACTTACAACCTGCCCTCCCACTTAAAATCGTAACAGCATCCCCATGGTCATATGATTAAATTTCTGACACTTGGTAACTGGCACGTATGATGGTTGCAATAACTCAGGGTCAAGTGATTACCACTTGGGAGCTTACCAGCTGGCTTCCAAGAAACAAAGTTTGTGGGGGACACTAGATTTGCTTATGATTCACATAACTATAGTAATTCACTTAAGCATGGCAAAAAAAAAAATCACAAAATTGGGCATAACTCACTTAACAACCAACTTCCTTAGTAACAGTCCTAACTGTGGACATAAGTTGAAGACTGTATTGTGTTCCAATTTGTTCAGAGGCATGAACATCCCCTTATTTCAGAGGTTTGCAAATGTGAGCGTGCGTGTGTGCTTTGCTCACACGCACCATCTCTGCACAGGACTTTCCACGCATGCGCGGAGGACATGTCAAAAACAGGACATGATGACATCCAGGCAGGTGGGCGGAGACTTTTACTGCCACCGCTACCGATTCACCCGAACCAGAAAGAACCGGCTGAATTGCACCACTGCCTTACCTCCTTTTCCCAGCTATTCCTCAATGAAGTTTGCTGCAGTTAATGTTTCAAATCTTTCTTGGAAGTTACAGCATTTGCTTAGTATGAATAGGATTCCCAGGTTAAAACTCAACAAGAACATTTTAATTACTATTTTCCTTTTCCTAAGCTACCTGGTGTTTGTTTGTTTTTTACTTTTTTTTAAAAAAAGTGTGATTATTTGTAAACTATTTCATCACTTTTCTAGCCGCTTGATCTAGATAGAAGGTTTTGAGAGAAGTAAACAGACTAATTAAAAGTACATTCCTTTCAGGTTTCAAATCATGGACATTCTGCAGGTCAAACATTATAATAAGCATGAGACAGAAAAAAACAATAAAACAAGCTGCAGCAGACCTTGAGGGAAAGCTAGAAAATGTAAGAATGTTTTATTATTAATTTGTTTCAAAGTTGTTTGTTGTGTCTGTATATATATATTTTGACACCTTATTTTTATATATAAATCTATTTTTTTAATTTTGTATACAGCATGTATAAAATATTGTTTTGAATGATATGTATATCCAGTTTCTATGTAAATAATTTCAAATGACTAACAAGTAACCCAACACACAAAATTTATTTCAAAGTTAGAGTCATTTCATTGCTTCCTCTTTCCTCCCTCCTTCCAGCATAACATAATGCTATGCCTTGAGTTATTTGTAAAAATAATAAAGGCAGGATATAAACAAACAAAAACATACGTCTCAACAGTATTTCACACCATGCTTTAAACACAGATTTTGGTTTTGCTAAAAGTGCCTTTAGAACAGGGGTCTGCAAAGTTGGCTCTTTTAAGACTGGTGGACTTCAACTCCCAGAATTCCCCAGCCAACTTTGCAGACCCCTGCTTTAGAACATGGAGCCACCATTTCTGGTTAGCTACAATCAAAATTTAAAACCAAGTTTAGTGACTATACTTCTGCTGTAGCTGAAGAGCCACATAGGACAGGGATGAGTATTTAACAGTTTTGTGCATTGTATTGTTTACTGTCCCAGAAAAATGTTTTAAAGGACAAAAATGGGCTAGTAGTAGGCATGTAGCTTGTATTGTGTTTCAGTTGAATTGTGATGGATGCATATTGTAAGTTCATGATGATCCAATGTTTAAAATTTCACAAACACTTCTGATCAGATATGGATAAATGATAGAAATTCCAATGCTATCATAGTACTGCAAGTTTCATAGAGTTAAAAGATGGTCTTTTTAAGAAAAACTTAGAGAGCATCAAAGCTCTAAGTAAGAATAGGAAAAGTCCAGCTGAGGAAGAAAGAGTCATAGAATTTAGAAATGATTCATCATATGTACCAAATATATTTTATATAATACTGCATTCTTATGCACATTTTCTTAGAAGCAAAATCTATTGAAAATAATGGATCATATAAGTCAAAACTTCCACTTTAAATCTGTTAACATCTTGTCAGACGCAAGCTGCATATGTGCTACCAGATATTTCTCTCTGTAAATTGACACTTTTTTCATCAGCATAAATGGCATTTTCTTTGTTTAGTGTGATCCAAAGAATTAAACACCAACAAAATATTCAGTTTAAAAAAAACAACAGTTCTATGATATCTATGCTACAGGCTATGTTGCTCTTTGAATTTGCTCATCTTCCATAGTTATAAATAAGTTATTTCCACTTATTTTATATCATATTCTCCATGTCACCATGGGATCTGAATTTTGTAATTTAAGATTTTATACATACTTTGAACTTCTCATAATGTACCTAGAAGTTCAGAGTTTAATTATTAAGCACTTGCTTTTTAAGGGAGGTGACTACGCAGCTATGTATGCAAAATAAATGCAATGCAAAAGGGTTTGGTTTCTTGTTTGTTTTTACCAAGGAGGTGATAATTAGTCTGGTCTAACTGCCATTGTCACTCTTGCTTAAACTTTGTAGCAAGTTCTGATTAGTACTGTTCTTGAAAGGTTTTCAAAAATATTGAGCTGGATACTGATGGCCAATAGGCAGGCTTTCCATCAGACTGCTACCATGAAAACAGTATGTTGTAGCTTTTATGTTTGGTGCTATGCTGTAATTTACAGTAGTGGAGTTGCCATGAAGAGAAGTGGGAGCTGAATATAGGAGTTGAAGTGGTGTAGTGGTTAGCATGCAGTATTGCAGGCTACCTCTGCCCATAGTCAGGAGTTCGATCCTGACAACCTCAAAGTCAACTCAGCCTTCCATCCTTCTGAGGTCCACAAAATGAGGACTCAGATTGCTGGTGGCAATATGCTGACATTGTAAACCACTCAAAGAATGCTGTAAAGCACTAGGGGTGGTGGTATATAAACCTATACGCTATTAGCAATAGCAATAAGATTTATATACTGTTTCATAGTGCTTTACAACCATTTCTAAGCAGTTTACAGAGTCAGCATATTGCCCCCTACAATCTGGGTCTTCAGTTTACCCACCTCAGAAGGCTGGAAGTCTGAATCAACCTTGAGCCTGGTGAGATTCGAACTGCCAAATTGCAGGCAGTCAGCAGAAGTAGCTTGCAGTACTACATTCTAACCACTGCGCCGTCACGGTTCTTAATAGTAATATTGCTATTACTATTAAGATATTAACTTAATGAATTGTCATTGTTATTCCTTATATTTCCAATAATCTATTAAAAATGTCCTTCAGGACTATTTTAGACAGTTCAAATCTTAGCTCATTATACTTAGCTCATTATACTCTTAATCGCAATAACTTAATTCTTTTTCTTAATTGTGGTTTATTCACAGATTATATTGTCAAGATAATTTCTAGTTTATGGTCTCCCAGCAACAGTATAGCTGAATAATGTAATCTTGCAATAGGAAAAACATTGTTTAAAACTCATAAAGATAAACAGAGGAAAAATCTATGGGAATTCAAATAAATACAGTTAGTATTAATCTCATTTTTCTTTGGAATTGCTAAAGCATAACTGTTATGAAAGAACCAGATGAAAGCTTCTCAAATGACCACTTCCTTTTCTTTCTGTTGGCAAATAACAGCTCCATGGTGATATTAGACTTATTCTTTCTTATCATTAAGAAAGCAATGATGTATTCATGTCTGCTGGCACAGTCTGACTGGTACAACTTGAAAACAACTGGTTAGTTTTTAATGTGTCATTCAGATGCAGAACGCATGGTACTTCTGCATTCAGCTAATCAGAAAAAACATAAATTGCATTATATTTGTTCAAGGCTATGTTTTTCTGGTTAGATGAAAACTAAGCCATATTCCGTATTTGGACCAAACATGAAATCCCAAACTAAATGGTTTTCAACTTGGATGTTTTTTAGAAAGGTGGCCTTCAATTCCAAAATACTTCGTCCATCACAGCCTGAATTCTAGTGCTGAAGTCCAATGATTTGGATGACACCAAGACTGAGAAAACCTGCTTTGAACTCACAATTATTTTATTTTATTCAGTTTGTTACTTAATCAGAGTAACTCAAAGCCACCTGCAGAAAGTTAATAACAATCAAACCAAAACACCATACCAGAGATATACAAAACATACAAAAGAGTTAAAATGCAAGATCACAAAATGCCCTACCCCATTTTTAGAACCAGTTTTGTTTAAAAAAAATAATAATCTCCAAATGGACCTTTGGCAGTCATTTTAAATGAGGAAGTACAATTCATCCAAGATTAGAGATTGAGATAGGAAAGCAGATCAGTAGGTCCCTGATACCAACAGCTGCTCACATCATGAGAGATGTGTTGGACTTCAGTTCCCATCAACCCTAGCCAAGGAAAACAACGTCATGTCTACCCATGTATTATAGAATGCATATGGCTCCAGATGGGAAAAGTAGTTCTACCCATTTAGCAGGAAGGAAGCTCTATTGTGCACAATGGGATGCCTCTCGGTATGAACTTCTATCCTGATCAAAGGCATTGTCCAGTTGTGAGTATGGAAGAACAATATTGCCTCTTGAAAGAGGATGGTATTTCAATATATTTCTTTTTCTTTCCAGTAATTACTATTAAGATAATAAATTTTGCAAGACAAATTTCTTGGGACTTACAGGTGTGAAAGCTGTTCTCTGGTGAGAATGCCATATTCTTTGTATCATTTGCCACTTTCTGATCATCCTGTCTTCTTTTTGTCAGAAGTGGCATTTCTTCTCTAGTTTTTTTCTTTTGCTTAGTTGAATAATTGGGAGAAATATAACAGGCATGGAAAAAAGAGAGAATTGGCGCAATGAGAATGGATTGCACTCATTCTTCAAAATCTGAACTGGGTTTCTCACAGGATCAAACCACCTGGCCCAATTTCCTGTCTCCAGTGAGATCAAAAACATATCCTGGAAAGCATCCGTTCTCTCTTCTGACTGCAATCCAAAGAGACAAGCATAAATGACAGATAAACTGTCTCTCAGGAAGCTCAGCCCTATGACGAGTTTTCCCTCATGGTGTTTTTTTAAAAAAATCTTTATAGCCTGGCCCTCTCCAGAGAAATTTGTGTCAGGATTACAATCCATAGAAAT
Source organism: Rhabdophis nuchalis (assembly GCA_039707465.1). Taxonomy (NCBI): domain Eukaryota; kingdom Metazoa; phylum Chordata; class Lepidosauria; order Squamata; family Natricidae; genus Rhabdophis; species Rhabdophis nuchalis. The sequence goes on from CM077643.1 coordinate 121,160,591, forward strand.
AACATAAAATTTAAATGCAGCTCAGTTAATTCATTAATTTTAAAAGCCATGCAGTTTCAAACACAAAATAATAGCAATGTAGGCAGGGGTGAGATCCTACCGGTTTAACAACCGGTTCACTGAGTGCATGCACATGCACCAGGACACACGCTGCGCATGCATGCACAGTTCAGAAAATGCTTACCTTCTGGATTGCTGCTTGGGAAGGAAAAGGCGCGGCAATCCACTCTGCCACAAGACTCAGCTGGGAAGATAAAAGTAGTTAAGCGCAGGGGCAGGCAGGTGGGCCCACTTACTCATGGGCCCACCCGCCAGCCTACCCCCCCCCCGGGTTCGCTCACAGCTGATCTTCAAAGCTACAGGTTCACCCAAACCGGTCAATTCCCACCCCTATATGTAGGTATTTCAGGGACAAACAAGATAGGTGTACTCTGAATGGTAAATTCTCAATCCAGGCGTAAATTGTCAGGGTAGAAAAAGACAGTTTGTGACAACAACAGCCTGGCCCCCAGGAAGGGAGCTCTCTAAAGCCAGGATGCCACAGGAGGCAAGGCCCTCTCCAACTTTACCACCTAATGAACTTCCCCCGGTGATAGGATGCTGACGATCTTAACATATGGGTCTTCACATGCTGAGAGAACTGTAATTTTCATTCAGGTACTGTGTTTCTAAACTGCTCAGGATTTTTATTGCCATTGTGGAAATCTTGAAGTTACGTAGTTTCTGATAGGAGCCTCACTGCCTCATTCTGCAGTGAGCTACAATTTCTAAGCCCTTTTTGAAGATAGAGAGTGTTCTCAATGCACAGACTATGTGGATAAACAGTGCTGACATTGATTGATTGCTTATGTGTCATCAAGTCATTTTCAACTCTAGCAATCACATAGAGAGATTTTCTCAATGATATCTTGGCATAGCTGGCTGAATGTATTCCAAGCTATCAATGCCACATGGGATCAAGTCACTTCCCTCTAACTGAAATAATTTTTTCATTTTATTCAATCACAAACTCTAGATACAAGATACAACCTCTCACATATGTTGGGTTGATGAAGATTTTAGATTTAGATTTTATTGAATTTATACCCCACCCTTCTCCAAACGGACCCAGGGCGGCGCACAGGCATATTAAAAAACATACAAACATATAAAACTTTTTTTTAAAAAAACTTATTCAACTAAAAAACCTGTGCTAAAACCGAATTAAAATCCCCATTTTAAAACTATCTATGAGTCAGAATTGGAGGCTACGCTAGGCCGACTAGTTGGAATAGGTGTGTCTTCAGACACTTGCGGAAGAGGCGGAGGTCGGAGATGGTACAGAGTTCAGGGGGTAAGTCGTTCCAAAGGGCTGGTCCCGCCACAGAGAAGGCTCTTCCCCTGGGTGTTGCCAGTCGGCATTGACCGGTCGACGGCACCCTGAGGAGGCCCTCTCTGTGGGAGCGTATCGGTCTGAGGGATGTATGGGGCAGGAGGCGGTCTCGCATATAACTAGGCCCCGAGCCATGGAGCGCTTTAAAGATGGTCGTTAGAACCTTGAAGCGCACCCGAAAGACCACAGGAAGCCAGTGCAGCTCGCGCAGGATCAGTGTTATGTGGGAGTGTCTAGGCGCTCCCGTAATCACCCACGCGGCTGCATTCTGGACTAGCTGTAGCTTTCGGGTGCACCTCAAGGGAAGCCCCATGTAGAGAGCATTACAGTAGTCGAGTCGAGACGTGACGAGTGCTTGAGTGACTGTGCGTAAGGCACCTCGATCCAGTAAGGGGTGCAATTGGCGCATCAGGCGTACCTGATGAAACGCCCCCCTGGCCACGGCTGCCACATGGTCATCCATAGACAGCCGGGAATCCAGGAGGACACCCAAATTGCGCGCCCTCTCCACGGGGGCCAGTGTTTTGCCCCCAATGGCCAGAGTTGGAATAATCTGGCTGAATCGGGGCGCCGGAAGCCACAGCCACTCAGTCTTGGATGAGTTGAGCTTGAGTTTGTTGCTACCCATCCAGAAGAATTAAGAGTGCTCTGTAATGATCAGTGTTCAATCCCATGCTAGCCTCATCAAAATGAGGTCTCAGTGGTGTATTGAGCACATGCTTAGGGCATCAGACCCAAGGGCGCATCACAAAGTTGAGAAAGAAAAAAAATACCCAATGAAGATTTATGCAGTGTATACATAGGAGGGTGGCACCAAGATTTATCAGTGCTTAGGGCACCAGTGAGCCTTAATCTGCCACTGAGTCTCAGCATGGATATCAATATAATATCAGAGACTACCTCATCTTCTCAATACATGCTGGAACAGCATGTCTTGTTCATACAAAAACAAGAACATATCACAGATAACAAGTATTGGTTTACATAGTATATATATATATATATATATATATATATATATATATATATATATATATAGAAAGAACTAGGTGAGAGCAACTTCAAAGCTCTCTCTTAGACTTTAGTAATATAAGTAGTTCGACCCTTTGATCTAGTATCAAATAATGATGGAGGCTGCTTCCAAACTGACCTAGCATTTGAAAGTAGCACTGTACAACCAGAAGGCAAACTGGCCTGGAAAACCTAATCTTGACAGGGACCAAAATTCAAGTTTTGTTGACTTTTACCCTAGCCCCTTCCCAGTGCCATAGCATTCTCTTCCCCAATTCAGATCAATAAGTATACCCCAAATATATTGAGATTAATAAACTAAAAGATAATTGCCCTATTACAAGTAGATATAGTTTAAAATATAAGGTGGAGAATAGTGAATCTATACAATACAAAATCAAGGCTCTAGGCTTTGTTGTTTGAGTCTTTTTACTTCTTTCTGTTGAGGTGGGCAGGTGTCCATAATCAGAACATGCCAAGGTCTCTACAATCTTCATCAAACCACCAGCCAAATACTAGAGCAAAGAGAAGGATCAGATGGTGAGGGCCAACTCCCTATGTTATCTGTTTGGAAATAGTCTGAGGTGGTAAAGGTCCAAGTAGGAGAGTCTGGTAAATGTCATAGATAAATGCTTGAAATTCCTTGAACCAAGGACAAAGAAACTGACATACAAAAAAGATTACATATAATCTTCCCTCAATGGAAGGAGAGATAAGCAGCTTGGGAAACAGTGCAAGCAATATAGTTTATAACCTGAACCTACCAAGGAAGCATTTCTTTGAAAGTTTTAAGCTCCTGCAAAGTACCAAGCATAAAAATGTTTGTCACAAGCTCAGTCAGGCATTAACATTATTCAGAATAGGAAGGACTACCACAGGGAGCTGTTTTAAAAAATTGTTAGGCCCTAGAACACACTGTCATAAAATGAAGAGCCTATTCAAATAAGAACATGCTTTTACTTTATGAACATTATTCAGAAATAGGAAGGTCTACCAGTAAGAGGTTGCTTTTTTAGTGTGTTAGGCCCTAGAACACCCTGACATAAAACATAAGGAATAATAGTATTTTATATTCTTATGGATGACATACAGATTCCAAAGCAGCTTTTTCTAACCTAACACCCTCTTAATAAATTAATAATATTTCCAGAAAATAGGTTCATTACTGCCTATTTTTAAGATGATTGTAAGCGTCACTTATCTTATGTGCTGTTGTCATTAATCATATGGGCTGGAGAGTTCTAGACGATCTTCAAATTTAATAATCTTAGCAAAGCATGTTAGTAAAGCAGTTCTGGATAAACTTACTTCTTAAAATTTTATGATACTTTGTTGAGTGAGTCAGCACTTAGAGGTTAACCAGCCTTGAAAATCAAGGATATGAATTACTTTAATTATAGGCTTACAGTATCAGAATCTTGCAAATCTGAAAGCACCACCACCCCTACTGCCTTATCTACAAGAGAACTAGGGAGGATCAAATCTGAAAGGTTTTCTCAAATTACATTTATTTTTGACTCACACTTCTTTAATCTGACCCTTGTCTTGGTTGTACCTTCTTTCTGTTCTTCAAGGTTATTCTTACAGCCCATTACAAGCATAGACTTATACACAGAAATGATATACATCACTCTGATAATCTCTCCCAGCTGTTTTTATTTCACTCTTCTTTTTGTTTCCTAGCTCTGATTCGTAATTGTCTAATGATACTTCTGTTTTGTTTTTGTTTTCACATTTTTATGTTTTTGGCTATTATTTGTTTTTAGACGGTACATTATTAGGCTAATATTGTGAAGGATTCCAGAAGCTTGTGAATTTCATTAAATCCGCCCTCCCCATTTAAAATATGCTGCCCATTTTTTCTGGTAGGTGGATAGCTCTTGAGGTGCACTTCTGACATCTTGCTTGGTTGTAAAAAGAGAGAGAACAGTTCTCTAGCATAATAGATGATGGCCTGCCACCTTCAGAAATGGTATACCACTAGCCCTTTGGACTTTTCTGTTTTGCTAAAATGTTGACCTTGAACTAAAGTAGACTACTAGACAATTTTTCCTGCACATAGAAGAACTGGCTATCCACAGTCTACATTTTCCCCAGAAAAAAAGGAGAGAGAGAGAGAGAGAGGGAGAGGGATGGAGAGGGAGGGAGAATGAGAATGCTTTCAAGCTTGCACGAAGCCTAAACAGTAGTGAGGCTTTGAGAACTAAAATTATACATCATAAATGTCAGAATTTCAGTGTTGAAACACTCTTTGAAATTCTGACGCACACACTGAATTTTAGTTGCCAAATTTAATTAGAGAAAACCTTACCTATGGTATCTTTCCTTTATTATTCTCTCCTTGATTTTTACATAAACATGGTATAAGGAAACCACAGATAAAACTTTTTACAACATCTAGCTATCCCAGTTGTTCGTCAATGAGTAGTGTTATATCATCATGGAAAAGTATCAAGTGCTTGTTTGTCTTGGAAGACAAAGTCTTTATGTTTGACATGCTTTTGGGGGGGCGGGGCGGAGTACTTGAATATTGGAGTGGTGGTCCTACTGAAACAAGGTTGCAAAATCCAAATTATCTTACTTATTTATGGTAAATCTTTCTGTTGCCAACTCTGTTCAAAGTTGTCTAAGCAGATTACCTACTTTAATACAAATTAAATTATAGAATAACAGTTGAAATAATTCACAAGTGAATATTATTTTTCCACGCTTAGGGAGAAAACACCATCTCTGTTGATCTCCATTCTTACAATCAGGAATTGCTACCTCATATGGATATCTAATCACTTGTAAGGTTTGGTTTAACTATAGTTTATTGAACAAAGTACAAATATTTCTAAGCAAAATACTACGCCAAAATTAATAAGTGAAGCAGGCTTATGTACTGGAGCATATGGAAGTTTGTATAATATGTTCACTTTCACTGTCAAAATATTTTACCTACCTTATTAAAAGTGGATTTGCTTATTGTCCTGTGCCCCTAGTACTGACTTTATCACAGAATCTACTGGAATACAGAAAGTATGCCCCTGCAAGCAAGCAAACACTATTAACTTACTTGAAAAAAAAATCTCCTTTTGAAATTTGTACATTGAATATTTAAATAAATAAAATCATAAATAATAACTAGTTGCAGCTGATATTCTGTAGGAATGAACTACACAGTTTTCAATTATCCTGAAACAAATGAGTGGAGCTGGGCTTTTTTTTTTTCACATTTTCTAAAATGTCAAAGCTATAGTTGGAACCATATGCACAGTTCTGGATCTCAAATTTATGGAAACTCTGATGAATATGCTAAAAAATATCTTATACTTATGTAACCTGGATTGTCTTCTGTACTATATCCAAGTATTAAGTATAAAAAGAGAATATTGATTAGAATCAAAAGCCCTAGAACTGTGCCAGTGAATCTCTTGGCAATTAGTGTTCTAATTTCAAGAAATGCAAGTAAATTTGAATTAATTGCCCTTCCCCCTATTGCCACTGAGAAATATTATATTTGAATAGAAGGGAGATATTTAGAATCTCGACAATCTACCACAAAAGAAAGCCTCTGAGGCAGTTGCTACTATCTTATTACATTTATGTATGTATTTATAAAATTTATAAGCCACCCATCTTACCTCAAGGTACCATCAACATCCATTTTTCCTCAATGTATCATCAGCATCGAATGGATGCTAAAAATATGTGGCTCCTGTATCTAAAATGCATATGCACAAAAAGAGCATTCATAAAGGCATTCATTTTTTCTCATTTTCTCCATGACTAATTTATTCTGTATATGTTTTAATACTTGAAAAAAAATGGCAAGACATCATCCAAGGCTTCCTGTGGATTATGCCATCCTAATAATGGTCAGTTAGCAATATTCACTTGCATGCAGTGATGGGTTCTGGATCCTGGTGTAACCGGGATGGTGCAATGGGGCCGGGCGTCCACCACATGAATGCATGCAGTATGCACGCATGCACGCACAGCGTGCACATGTGTACTGACCGCCCACGACACATGCGCAACACCTCCACGATGCTCCAGCGTAAGCCCCAAACAGCTCAAATACAGGTAAGGAATGTGGGCGGGTAGGCCCTCTGGAGTACCGTACCGGAACGGTACCTAGTGTTCCCGGCAGGCTCTGGTACACCTGTACTGGGGTCTACCGGTTGTAACCCACCATTGCTTACATGTAATAACAAGGTGGCATAGGACAATAATATTATTTTAAAGAGTGCAGATTTTGCTGCACCCTTTGAACCATGTCCATGGTTTAAAAACGGTCTTAAAAAAGAAAGGAATGCATAGGAATGCACGACTTTGGGTCTGCAAGAATGGGCTTCAAAAATATCTTCCCAAAAATATTGTGGAGGGAAAAGGTGAAGGCTAATTTGCCCAAAATGCATGAATCTTAAAAGCATGCACTCACTATAGCCGTTGAAGATTGTATTAGTACTGAAATCAGATGAAAGCAAAGCTTTCATTTGTTTGTTTGTTTGTCAATTTAATATAAATTCTTGTTTCAATTCTGGTAACTATTCTTGTTATAAGCCTGTAAAAATCTATTCCTCTGGGGGAAGAAAATCATTAAAACATGGGTTATTTATAGGCTTGTCTCTTAAGCTTGTTGCAGTATACTTCCTATTTAGGCAGACGGTTAGTCACCAGAAAGTGGCTCAAATATCCTGTTCCTGATTTTTTTGATGAGAAGTTATTGCCCCAAAAATGATTGCCTACATTGCCAGATATATTCCCTAACCCCTTGGAGACCAGTAGGCAGCTCAAGCTGAACATAGAAATTCAGGTGAAGCTCAAGCTGAACAAGAAAAGCATATTTCCTTATGGAAACCAGTTTAGAAATGCTGGTATTCTTTTGGGGGCATTTTTATTTTGTATTTCTGTATCCTAATATAATAGCCTGACTCAGTTTTCTTCAGCTTGCTGACCTCCGGAAATTTTAAACGCTTCCTTCCATTATCCCTAGTAGTCTTGACCAACTGGATTGAGAGCAGCAGCTGCAAATAATCACATTTATGCTCACGTCTATAATGATTTTCTCCTGGAATTATTTCCTTTTAATGGTCATGCATTGTGGTTATGAATCATGAGTATTCATCCAGACACTATGCTGCTTTACAGATGTGGAACACTTGCTTTTATCTCCCATCAAATTCATCATACAATATTTCACTGTGAACCACATCATGGATACGTTTTCTGAAACCAATGTCCAAAAATGGAGTGACGAGGAAAAATCCTTAGGCTTATCATTTTCAAAAGGTTTCTTCTTTCCAACTATAGATCTTGGTCTAGAAAGTTTCAGTATACATTGTTCTGTGCCTCCTTCATGTCCTCCATGTTTCTTCCCATCATAAGTCTTTACATTGGTTTCCCATTAGGGCCAGAATCCAATTTAAGCTCTTGATGGCAGAGTTCAAGGCCTGAGGTTAGCCTTTCTTATTATAAGTCCCAGCCAGGGGTGGTATTCACTTCCCTTCCCTACCAGTTTGCACATGTGAGCACATGCGCCACCTCCGCACGTGTGCAGATCCTTCTGTGCTTGTGCTTTTGGTGAAAAAATAGCCTAAATGGGATGCCATAGAGCCGGGCGCGGATGGGCAGAGCCACACATGCTTTCTGCTATCAGTTCAGGCAGTCCGATCCGAATTGGTAGAATACCACCTCTGGTCCTAGCCCCTGCCTTGCTTTGGTCTTCTTTTACTGCAGTAGCATCAGCAGCAGAAAAGAGACTTTCCATTCCCTTGTCACATATTGCATCTTGCTCAGGTGCATTGATAATCCATTCTATCCTGGAAGTTGAAATCCATGCATTTTAAGAGTTGCCATGGTTGAGGCACATTGATCTAGACCAGTGATGGTGAATCCTTTCGGCACCAAGTGCCCAAACCGGAATGGGCATGCATCAGAAACTGGAGGACCAGCTGGCCAGCACATGCATGCTTGTTTTTTTGGTGTTTTGGGCCCAGAAAATAACCTGAAAATGGCCTGTTTTTTGCTGTTTTCCGGACTGTTTTCAGGCCACTTTGGGGACATTTTCAGGCCATTTTTGGCTGAAAAAAACAGCCTGAAAATGCCCCCCCAAACAGCCTGTAAATGCCCTGGGTTTTGGCTCTTTGCAGGCCGTTTTCCTGCACTCTGGTGCCCATGAAGATCAGCTAGCAATGGCACACATGTCCACAGAGAGGACTCTGTGTGCCACTCCTGGCACGCGTGCCATAGGTTTGCCATCACCGATCTAGACTAAGTAGCCTGGCATCATTATATGGGATTTTAGCGCAGGGTTTTAGTTTAATTCGTTTTAATATTGTATTATGTTTGTGGTTTTTATTTGTATTTTTAAATTCCCTGTGCTCCGCCTCGAGTCCCTTCGGGGAGAGAGAGCGGGTTATAAATTAAAATTATTATTATCATTATCATCATCATCATCATCATCATCATCATCATCATCATCATCATCATGGATTTCTCATTCAAAAACAATTTCCCCATTTTTATATTACATTACATTAGGATAGCCTATAAAATGTATAATCAAATTATCTTGGAGATAATTTCAAGTTTCCCTTGCGGAGACATATAGCAACTTGAGATAATTATTAAAGGCTCATCTACCACATTTTTTTTGTTAAAGCAAAAGTGGTCTCCACTGAAGTGTAAATTCAACTCAACCAATTCAATTCAATTCAACCCAACAAGTTTATTTGAAGTCTTGCGTTTCTTGAAAAGAATTTTGGATTCTTAGCTCATTTTTATGGGTCTTCTTTTCTCATTTTGTATGTGGATTATTTTCTATGTATAATGTTTTAATTAGTTATTGGATTTTTAAAATCTAAATTTACTAATATTCCCACTCTCCATGGATAAAACAAAGAGTTATGGAAAAGTCAGAAGTAGTGTTTTCCTCGGTCACTATGCTCATCAGAAAGAACCTATCACCTAATTCGCATCTGAACTGAGCTGATGTAATTCCTGCTGTCATCACATCTTATATTGCTCTTTGCTGAGCCTCGGCGTCAGGACTTTGGACCTGACATAGTAATTACATACCCTCCCTATTCCATATTCTCAAATCACCTCCAGAAGGTTAGAGATAAGTAGATTCCTTGCAGAGATACATAAGCTCTTCCTTATCAGCATTTTGGAATCTTATTTCTGATAAATATATATTACTCCCTAGATTCCAATATGGAGTCTTTTCCTCCCACACTTTCAAATGCCTGACCATGTCCTTGCTTGTTTCTCAGCCTTGAAGGTCTGCCATCAGTCTTTCCTACCTTACAAAAGAACGTTCTCTGCCATAAAAAAAAATCAAATTCCAGCCTCACCAGTTCCCATCCTTTCACTCAGTCTAAGCTTAAAATTGTTGCATGAATCACTTCATGTCTTCTGATCCAATTTATTACAAAGTAATCCAGCTCAAGTATATCACCAATAGCTTGCAAGCAATTTCCCTATTGAAATCAATGCTGAAGACAGCAACTGGAGTCATGCATTCTGCGGCATTTCTGGACTGACCTCTTCCTCATAACATCAACTCTCAGTCATGGCCTCTCTGAAACTCACTTTCCCAGTGAATCTTTAATTCCTTCATTCCCAATAGGACAAAACCATAGCAGCTGCCCAGAATCTTTAACCTAGCCTGCCCTCGCATGGAACACAACTTCCAGAAACTGTAACAAGCAGGGTCAACACATTTGTAGAGGATCGTATTGAGAAATTTGGTTAACCCCACATTTCTATTAATTTTCACTGTGATCTATTTAAGACGGGGTTCCTGGCAGCATTACTACCGGTTCAGCACGCAAAAAAGTGTGTGTGTGTGTGGGTGGGTGGGTGGGTGTTTATGGTTGCAATGGTTGCAATATTTTTTGCCACTCAGAGTCAGTTGATTTAAGATGGACAGCTACAGAAATTGAGCAAATAAATAAAATAATATTCTTTTTGTGCTTCTTGGAATGAGGCATGTGATTGCATGCTGAAAGACTCAGGAAGATGTTAGTAATTAACTTCAGCTTTTCTTTACTGGCCTACAATTGGACTGATAACTGGGCTCATTTGCATTCAGAGGGAAAGTTTCCCTCAGGTTGAGCTCAATTCTGCACAAAAGGTTAGTTGCTTTGGGATTTTTTTTAAAAAAATCCTCCATTTAGCTAGTAGTTTGTTTCACCTACATCCAAACATGATTAGATTTTTCAAGAATGGTGAGGTGAGATACTTACTATTGGAAGAAATGTCCCTCTGGGTTCAATTCCAAGTGGGGAGAAAAACACTGGAAACATGGAGGCTATTTGGAAAGATAGTTTAATGGTGAACAGGACCAAATGGTTTGAAGTCCTGGGCAAAGTGAGCACATGGAAGCTCTCTCTCGGGTCCCGCCTTGGAACTTCCTGTTCCAGGTGTAAGAAATGTATTCTGATTGGTTGTCAGACTCCCATGGGGCCATGCAGGGGTAACTTTATAGTTGTCTTGAGTCCCAGGCTTGGTTGAATCTTGCTGGGTGATGATAGTCTTCCCAGGGGGCATGCGGTGAGATGGGTAGAGAGCGAATTCTATTATGTCCTGAGGGTAAAGGTCTTTTGTGTTGTAGATAAGTTGGCCCAGCCTTTTGTCTTGTACATAGGATGGTCCAGTCTTTCTGGGGCTATTAACAAAGGTGGGGGGCTGCTTTCCAAGAGCATGTTTCTCCTTTTCTCATCCAGGGAAATATAATATTCTTCTAGGAGAAGGATGGGTGCTAACTTTCTACATTATCACATTCTTTGCTGTAACTCAATAGAATGTCATAGTCCAATCTCCACTCCTATCCTAATTCCTCATCCTTTAAAAGCAGGCTGAACTATCGGCATTACATTTCTAATCTTAAACTAATCAAGGGAAGAGGCAACCTAGAACTAAGGAGAACTTTCCTGACAGAACAATGAATCAGTGGAACAACTTGCCTCCAAAAGTTGTGAATGCTCCAACAGTGGAAGTTTTGAAAAAGAGATTATGCAACCATTTGTCTGAAATGGTATCAAGTTTAAATTTTCTGTTATTTAATCTGTTATTATTAATTTTTCTGTTGTTTGATCCTTTATTATCAAGCTTTTCTCCTCTAACATCAAGATTTTTTCCCCTACATTTGTAATAAAGTTTCCAATCTTTAATCCTCTGCACATTCTTCCCTCATTAGACATGTCAGGTTTTTTTTCCCATTTCTGCCAAGTTCATAACTTTAAATATCCAATCTTCAACATATGGAGTTTCTTTATTTTTTCCATTTCTGCACATTTTTTCCAGGCAATTATCTTGCCACAGTAATTACAATAAAACACCATATACATATGCAACAATAAGACACCATGCTTTTTGTTCAGTTTCCCCCCCTAAACACTAATGAATCCAGCTCTGATTTCATCTGAAAAGAATTTCCCTTTATTTTCACCAACACTTCACAAGCCCACCATATATGATAATAGGTTCCAATCTTTTTTCCACATATAAGTGTCAAAGGCCATCAACATATCATTTTATTTAAAAAAATATCTTAAATTATCGCATGAGATAAATTTAATATTTCCAGTTCACATTTTCCTCAAATATCCATGCTAATTCCATGCCCACAATTGAGCATCCATCTAATATTACATTCTTTAACTTGCTCAGTTTCTGTATCACATTTTAACAGCAATGTATAAATTCCTGCGATTACATCTTTGTCATCTATGCATAATTCTGTTTCAAATTCCTTCTTACTTCCTCCTTTACTTCCTTGTTGTACACCCTTTTAAAATTGTGCCTTTATTTGTATATAGGCAAATCAAGTCAAGTTTATACCTTCTGTATTTCACTGCGCGTAGGTATTTCACTCTTGAGCGTAGGTTTGCAACCTATAAATATCAGCAAATAATTATAATGTAACCTTTTTTTTCTTGGCTTGCTGCTGTTTCTCCTCTGAAAGCTTCTTGAGTTGAAGTATTTCCTGACAATCTTGGGGGTAACCTTTTCTTAAAGGGCAACTTTGACATAATGATTTTTAAACTCAACATTTACTTTAACGTTGGATTGTATACAGGAGGCACGCTAGGCAATTGAACCACTTCCACATGACCTGCCTCCATAGAATACTGAGGATCCGGTGCAGTGGTGGGTTCTGGATCCCATTGCAACCAGTATGGGGCTGGGCATCCACCACAGCACACACATGCAGATGCGTACTTACTGCCTGCGATGCTCCACGATGGCTCTGTGACACGCCAGCTGCTTGGCAGAGGTGCTGTACGCTCCGTGTGCGTGCATGGAAGCCCCAATCGGATCAAATACTGGTAAGGAATGCGGGCAAACCCTCTGGAGCACCACACTGGAACAGTACCTGGTGCTCCCAGCAGGCACCGGTATGCCCGTACTGGGGCCTACCGGTTGTATCTCACCACTGATCCAGTGGCAGGACAAGGTGCCAGACGCAGAAGTCTTCTCCAGAGCAGGCCTGCCATCAGTTCATACCCTGCTATTGAAAGCCCAGATATGCTGGGCACGCCATGTTGCAAGGATGCCAGACTATCGCATCCCAAACAGCTCCTCCATGGTGAGCTGCCTCAAGGAAAGCGATCACACGGGGGACAAAGGAAGCGATACAAAGACACGTTGAAAGTCTTCAAGTCCCTGGAAATTGACACCACCTCCTGGCAAGCCCTGGCACAAGATTGATTGACATGGCGCATGCTGATCCACCAAGGCTGCCAGACGTCGGAGGACAGAAGAACAACCATAGCAGAATGGAAGCGATCACTCTGCAAAGCCAGAGCTGCAAATCCTGCAACAATGGTGCCTACACATGTCTGCCCAACATGTGGCAGAGCGTTTCGTGCCCGTATAGGTCTTACCAGCTACCTGTGGACATATTGTAGACAGCCCACAACCTGTTAGATGTCAAGGCCCTCTCCGAACATGATGGACAAACATCATCCTATCGGAGACATGTAAACCATATCTGAGGTTGTGCACTTTCAAATTTAAAAATTAGGCACTGCTAACCTTCCTCTTTAGCATCCTGTAACACTTTCATTTTAACTTGTGGGAGGTTTTTTTTTTTTGCCCTGAATATACAGAGATATTTTTGCCGTTGTATCACAAATACATCATTTTTTCTGAGAATTTGGCCTATTTCTCATCATTGGAGACAAATGTTTCTTTGTATCCAGCAGGAGAGCTAGAGACAGAAAGTTCTTGAAGGAGTAGCTGTAGAGTAATTGTTGTGCTGCTTTTTAAGGTCAAGACAAGAAAGCATCTGGAACAGGTATGTGCAACCTGCAGCCCACGGGTCACATGCAGCCCAGAACAGTTAGTAATGTAGCCCCATAAGATTGTAAAGTTTTAACATTATTTTGTGATTTGTATACATTAATTGTATTACATATTTTATATGTGGCCCAAGACAATTCCTCTTCACTCAGTGAGACCCAGGCAAGGCAAAAGGCTGGAAAGCCATGATCTACAGCAGGGGTCTCCAAAAATGGCAACTTTAAGAGTTGTGGACTTCAATCCCAGTGGTGGGATTCAATTTTTTTTTTTACTACAGTTCTGTGATCATGGCGTGGCATGGTTTGATAGGCGTGGCTTGGTGGGCATGGCAGGGGAAGGATACTGCAAAATCTTCATTCCCTCTACACTCCAGGGGAAGGTTACAGCAAAATCCTCATTTCCTCCCAATCAACTGGGGCTTGGGAGGCAGAGAATAGATGGGAGCAGGGGCAGTCAGAGGTGGTATTTACCGGTTCTCCAAACTACTCAAAATTTCTGCTACCGGTTCTACAGAACTGGTCAGAACCTGCTAAATACCACCTCTTTTCAAACCCCAGAATTGCTCAGCCAGCCATGCTAGCTGGGAAATTCTGGGAGTTGAAGTCCACAGTTCTTAAAGTGGCAGGGTTGGATACCCCTGATCTAGAGGATGGCCACTTAAATTCTTTTCAAGCCCTTGATGAGCAGTAACCATAGAAGCCATCTGAATATTTTTCTGGGCAAGGAAATACTGTAACATATGAGCATGTTCATTCCAGGAATTCATCAGGATATGACATCTCTGTGTGTCTTTTCGGGGTTTTTTGTGTGTTATTTTGAGTGCTTTGTATCTACACATATGCTGGGGGATTTGAATGGAAAAAATCAGTAGCTTGTCAAGTCGCTGGGAAGCATTGCAGAATCTCTTTTTCCCACGTAATTTTCCCCCTGAGCTCTTTTGTCGGGTGGGATTCAGCCAGTTTGGACCGGTTCAGGTGAACCAGTTGCTAATTTTGCATCTGGTTCACCAAATCGATAGTTGGAAGGATTGGCTGGCCCTCCCCTCCCAGGAGTCTCCACATGGCCTGTTCATCATGCCTGGTAAGTGCAGGCCTGCATTGAGGCTCTGGGAGAGCAAAAAATGGGACTTCTAGAAGTTCTGGAAGTCAGCCTGTTTCCGGCCTCCAGAGAGACTTCAGAGTATGTGGGAGGCCATTTTTGCCCTTCCGGAGCTCAATGAAAGCCTCTGGAGCCTGGGGAGGGCAAAGATGCCCCCCCACCATGTTGCAGGAGGCCAAGTAGACCACGCCCCCCCCCAATGACCACATCCACCCAGCAACCAGGCAGGGAACCAGTTGCTAACATTTTTCAATCCCTGTCTTTTCTGGATCCTTGCATTTTACTTATTCTTTCTTTTGTCAACTTTTCCAGCCAATTGATTCCTCTTCTTTTCAGTTTTAAGAGAGTTCTCCTGCTAGCAGACAGAGTTGGAAGCCCATCTTTACATAATTTCTTTTCACTATTTTGCTGGGCTGGAAAGAAGGAAGATGATACTAACAAACCCTTTACATCAGGGGTCTCCAACCTTTGCAACTTTAAGTCTGAAGGATTTCAGCTCCCAGAAAAGCTGGCTGGAGAATTCTGGGAGCTGAAGTCCTTCAGACTTAAAGTTGCAAAGGTTGGAGACCCCTGCTTTACAACATTCCTGTCCTTAAAATGAGCATTTACTGACAAAGCAGGAGTGTCAACCACATGGAAACTTTTATTTACCTCCAAGTGAACTCAATGAGAAGCTCCCTTTGGACCTTGACTAGATGAGGACAAGTATCTTGGGGGTTGCATACCTCATACAAACAATCGGAGAGCCTGCATGATGTCTAACTAATTAAGGGCAATTTTTGCTACCTTATGTAAACTGGACACGACTTTAGAGAGCTTTAAAGACAGATTAAACAAATTCACGGCAGATAAAGCATATTTTCCCAAGGTCAGGCAGCAGCAGCATAAGCAGCTGTGTGAGGTCAGGGAAAGAAGTAATTGCTTTAAGGTGTAGCTGACATGTTCTATGCACGCCCGCACATGCTCCGAATCATAGTTGGCCCTTTGAAGTAAGTTTATGCACACTTGCTAAAGAGCTACAGGGGCGATGACCAATATTTTTTGCTACTGTGCTTCCCATAGGCATCAAGTCAGGTGTTGTACATAATAAGTGCTGTATTTTTACCTAAGCTCTTCATATGTTGTTTAAAAAGATTACTAGAGTTCCGTATAGGTTCAGCATAATGCCGTGCTAAGTCTTCTGCACTTTTCATTTGATGGAAAAATAATGAAGTTATACAGTACATAAACACACACGCATTTGGGGCTACACCTCATAGATAGGGTGTGAGGTTTAGGCCCTTCATCTTAGTTGCAAGGTGATGGTATGTCTGAGTGTCACTGTGGAGAGGGAATAGAGAATGGCCTTAAAGGACAGGAAGAACAGCTGCTAGTAAGGCAACAATCAGACAAACACAGCTTGAGTCCATTTCAAGAAATTAATTTGAGAAACTATTGCTTAACTCACACGAAGATAAAATGAAGGGAGGGGGGGAGTACATTCAGACTTGCAAGTAACTCCTCTTCCTATACGTCTTATAATTTTATTTATTTGTACCCACTTTTATTATTTTTACAAAGAACTCAAGGCAGCAAATATATACTCTGTGTGTGTGTGTGTGTGTGTGTGTGTGTGTGTGTGTGTGTGATGTCAAAGCACCTGGTATGCCCAAATATGGGAGGGAGCATACTGCTTCCCTTTTGCCTTTCAGCTCCACCCTAGGAGCCTTCCAGGCAGGAAACCATTTTTTGTGGTGCATTTGTGCTGATAAATAAATAAAGGGAGACTAGTATAGATCTATTTCAAGCTATTTAGCTCTCATCAGCTAGCCATACCCTTACTGAGATTTGAACCCAGGCAGTATTTACATGTTTTTAAATTAAATATCTCTTTTTAGCACGGGTTAAATTGTTTAATAATAGTTTTAAATTTTGTAGAATTTGTACTATTTGTATTGTGGGTTTTTAAGTCCCTGTGTGCCGCCCTGAGTCCCTCTTTTGGGAGATAGGGTGGGATAAAAAATTTAATAAATAAAATAAATAAAATAAAATAAATGTTAGGTAGTTGTATTAGCCACTAAACCACAGTGGCATACCAGGTGCTTTGACACAACACTTACTTATTTCCTTGGCTCAGCTGATGAGGGAGGATGAAGGAGGATATATATATTATTAATTAATCATCCCTTAAAGAAATTTAACACATATCTAAAAAGACAGCAGCAATTTAATAGGTCTCTGTCTGGATGGTCTCTAGGTTGAGTCGAAGGACAGAGAAGGATGACAAGTTTGTCTCCTCCCTTAAATAGGCCTAACAGGAAGCTGTAACAATATATCCACTTCATCAATAAAGTCCTGTAGAAAGGATGATGTAATCAGGGAAACTGGTTAGCTCAAGGCATAGAGAAGCCTGCTTCGAATGCTGGAGAGCACCAGTTCAAATCCCTGTAGGGAAGTATGGCCAGCTGACGAGGGCTAAGGAGCCCGAAATGGATCCATCCTGGTCTCTTAATTAATTATTAATCATCCCTTAAAGAAATTTAACATATATATATATATATATATATATATATATATCCTCCTTCATCCTCCTGGAAGCTTGGTGCTTCCATGCTCCTGGAAGCACCAAGATGGAAGCACCAGCCTGAAGATGATGAATGAGACTTCATCGAAACGTCGTGAAGATACTTCCAATTCTACACGGGAGAAAACCCGAACAACCAAAGACCTACATACAAATACCCGCGAAAACCTCAGAAATATATATAGGAGGAGATATATATATATCCTCCTATTTTCCCCCCCCACAACACCAACCCTTTGAGGTAGGTTGGGCTGAGGAAGAGTGGCTCGCCTAAAGTCACCCAGCTGGCTTTCATGATTAATGTAGGACTTGAACTCATGATCTCCTATTTTTAGATAAAAATACCAATAGAAGCAGTGCTGACCTGTATGGCATTGGTTTCTTAGTCTGTTCTGCCTTATAAAACTGACACTGTGCCTGCATCTCTCTAGCCATTTGCAGATGCCAGGCTTCTCCCACTTCAATTAAATTCCAGGAACTCCCTTCATGGATTTTGGGATAAACAGGGAGGCTTCAAAACAGCAGAGATGTCGAATAGCAGAGATCTGTAAGGAGCATGCATAAGCACAACTATGTGCCTTCCGTCCCTGTCCTACCATCCCCACTTATTCATATCCATTTCCTGTGTTCGTAATCATGTTTATACTTATATCTGTTATCTTATACATGCTTGACAAATTAAATAAAATTTAAAACATAAAATAAAAGGTGGTGTGAAAAGCAGCAGCCCCTGCTACCTGAAAACATGGGGGTGGGGAGGAAACCCCTCCAAAGTTACTTTAAAGCACTCTGGGAATGACCTAGAAAATCAAAAGTCACTTTCAAAGCATTAATTAGATGAGAAATTTCAAAACAGATGAGTTCATCATGCTAGTCCGTACATGACAGTAGCTAAGACTTAATGCCAGTACATTTCCCCCCCCCAAAGACACACTCCATGTGTGCTTTTTAAGGCCATTTCATCACTAGTGATTAATAGCATGTTATGGCACCACCTAGCTATCTTCGTGTGGTATCAGCAGAACAAGGGCTTGGATGATGTTGTAAGGCTCCTTAAATCACTACTGTAAATCTGTGCTTTAGGATGGGATAAAAGCAGAGTTTCAAGATCAGGACTCAGCGATGAAATTCTCTCACTCCACAAAGTCCTTCATTAATCTTTTCTGAGCGTATCCTTAAAGGCAAGAGTAACAGAACACAGACTACAGACAAGAGACACACGTTCATTGAAAACTGGAGGGCTACCAGATCTGAGCAGTGAAAATCCAGGGGACCATTCCAAAGCAGCAAAGTTATACAAACTTTGAGCTGCTGCTATCTTGTGGCCATCTGGACCAGTGGTGGAATTCAAACATTTTTACTACCGGTTCAGTGGGCGTGGCTTAGTGCAGGGGTCTGCAAAGTCGGCTCTTTTAAGACTGGTGGACTTCAACTCTCAGAATTCCCCAGCCAGCTATGCTGGCTGGGGAACTCTGGGAGTTGAAGTCCACCAGTCTTAAAAGAGCCGACTTTGCAGACCCCTGGCTTAGTGGGTGCAGCATGGCTGGTGGGCGTGACAGGGGAAGGATACTGTAAACTCTCCATTCCCTATCCATTCCCTCCCCACTCCAGGGGACGGTTACTGAAAAATCCCTATTCCCTCCCGATCAGCTGGGACTCAAGAGGCAGAGAATAGATGGGGGCGGGGCCAGTCAGAAGTGGTATTTACCGGTTCTCCGAACTACTCAAAATTTCCG
The DNA here is from genome assembly GCA_039707465.1 of Rhabdophis nuchalis. Taxonomy (NCBI): domain Eukaryota; kingdom Metazoa; phylum Chordata; class Lepidosauria; order Squamata; family Natricidae; genus Rhabdophis; species Rhabdophis nuchalis. Next base: position 121,179,669 of record CM077643.1, read on the forward strand.
CTACCGGTTCTCCAGAACTGGTCAGAACCTGATGAATACCACCTCTGATCTATACATTTGTAGTTTAGGATATCTGTAATGCTAGAGGCCTATTTCTATGAGATACTGAATTCGGAAGATTCTGGAAGCACCTTTTGAGACCAATTTTATTATAAGGAATATGCTTTCATACCCTGTAGTTTATAACCTTGTATTTAAAATGGTTATCTTTAAAATGTGCTTCTACATTCTTTTGATTTTCAGCTGCATGGATTAATATGGCTTTCCTCCTACAGTACAAATACAGAAGGAACTTTAGAAAGTACAAATTGTGCAGTTCTTGATAGTCTGTGCTTGGTTGTTTGCTTACAGATGTTCCCTTACCCAACTAGACAACATCATTGGTGGTAGTAAATGTGAATTTTGCTTTTTTTGGGGCTGTTGTAATTTCAACTAGTCACTAAACACAAGGTTGTAAGTCGATTCTGCCTTAGGTTGCGCGAGAACTGTAAGTCATGGTTTAGCATGTGTGAATATGGCTGACTGTGGTTATTCAATCAGCAATGAGATACCAAACAATGGTTTAGTATGATCAATAAGACTACCACAAAATCTCCTCACTGATTGCAATGAAAAATAAAATGATGTGACCTTCCCATCTTCAATTATTGCCTGACTGTAACTGGTTGGAGGGGTTCAGAAATCATGATATGCCATGATAATCTATCTATCATCTGTCCTCCTTCATAACCTTCAGTAAAAAAATGAATTAAACCAGGGTTCTCCAACCTTTGCAACTTGAAGTCGGAGAACCCTGAATTAAACCACAGATGCTTGCTGTATCCAAACCAGTAAATCATGATCGCATCCCTGCATCATAGCCTATGATTTACTTAATCATTGTAATTTGATGAATTATTATTAACTGCCCAGAGTTTCTGGGAGTCAGGCAGCGTACAAACATAATAAATAAATAAATTTGCTGAATAAACCTTAACAGAAATCATAATTAGCAGAAATCCCACCACACACTAGCCACAAACATGGGTATTCAATTAATAGATTGCATTCATACAACACAATGAGGCACTAAAAGAAATTTGTTTTGGTAGTACGAATTCAAACTGTACCTTGCAAACCTGTAAGTGTAAATTATAATTTGATCCTGCTTTGCAAGCTCTGTGCTTCAAATCATAATTTCCCAATCCCCTTGTAAGGGTAAAATTTAGTTTGCCACATACTAGGAAGTAATTAATTTGCAAAGAAACTATGAGCACTGGATACATTTGCATAATTTCAAAAACAATTACCTTTACGGTTGTGATTACACTATATTAAGCTTTTGACGCAGAATGTCAAAGGAAGCAAGCAAGATATAATTTACAAAGAGGAACCCTTGGCTTAGTACCGTGATGGCAAATCTATGGCATGTGTGCCACAGGTGGCATGTGGAGCCCTCTCTGTGGGCACACAAGCCGTCGCCCAGGTCAGCTCCACTGCGCCTGTGCATGTGCCTCCCGCTGGCCAGCTGATTTTTGGGTCTCTGCCGTGCATTTGGGAGATGCACATGCATGCATGGGGGTTGCGTGCATATGCACGGGGTTGCATATGCAGGGCGGGGGATTGTGTGCGCATCCATGGCTGGGGGGAGCGCAGGGTGTGTATGCACCCTGCACCCTATTTTTGGTTTCAGGAGGCTTCAGAGAGGCCTGCTAGACCCAAAATGGGTTGTGGTGGGGGTGAGTGTCCCCCCACAGCCCATTTTGGCCCCAGGAGGCTTCAGGGAGGCCTGCTAGGCCCAAAATGGGTTGTGGTGGGGGTGAGTGTCCCCCCACAGCCCATTTTGGTCCCAGGAGGCTTCAGGGAGGCCTGCTAGGCCCAAAATGGGTTGTGGTGGGGGTGAGTGTCCCCCCACAGCCCATTTTGGCCCCAGGAGGCTTCAGGGAGGCCTGCTAGGCCCAAAACTGGGGATCACGCACATGCATGGTGGAGCGCAGTGGTGATTTTGGCATGTGAGGAGAAAAGGTTTAGCCATCACTGGCTTAGTATAAAGGTGACCCTGACCATCATTTGGCTTGTCTCACCCATGTAAATGGCCAAAGTTACCTGCCTGCCAATGACCCTGTCTGCAGGTGAGTCACAGGCAGTTCAGCATAAGGCAAGGCAATGGATTCCTGGCAGTGGTGGGTTCCAGATCCTGTTCCAACCGGTACGGTTGGAATGGCCTGGCATTGTCAATATGGATGCGTGCCATGCGTGCATCATACCTGCCAGAGATACCTCTGCAAGCCCCCATGACACTCCAGCTGCTCGGCGGAGCATTGCGCAGCCATTGTATGTGCCATGCACGGAAGCGCCAGAGGCTTTAAAGGGCAGGTAAGGAGCTCGGGTGGGCAGGTGGGCTCTTTGAAGCACCGTACTGGAACGGTACCCGGTGCTCTGTGCAGGTTCCGGTACGCCCGTACTGGGGCGTACCGCCTGTAACCCACCACTGATTCCTGGCCTACTAGATGCACATGGATGTGTAGTTCTGTCATTGTTCCAAAAAACTAAAGAAAAAGGGCAGATGCCCTGCTGGTGAAGTCCTGGTACTTCCTGACTTACAACGCTTCATTTAGTGACTACTCAAAGTTACTACAGCACTGAGAAAAGTTACTTATGAGCATTTTTCACATTTATGACTATTGCAGCATCCCCATGGTCAGGTGATCAAAATTCAGTTGCTTGGCAATTGACTCACATTTATGACGTTTGCAGTGTCCTGGGGCCATGTGATCACCTTTTGCAACCTTTTGACAAGCAAAGTCAATTGGGGAGCCAGATTCACTTAACAACCATGTTTCTAACTTAACAACTGCAAGAAAAGTCGTAGAGTGGGGCAAAACTCACTTAGCAACATAATTGTTGGGCTAAATTGTGGTCGTAAATTAAGGACTACCTGTAATGCATAGCAAAATGCAAAAGTTAATCCAGTTACATCCTCTGTGGGAGTTTTGTTTGCTTGTTTGTTTATTTTAGTAACATTATCTTTTTCATTGCAGAAAAGCCATTACATGCACAAAGATGGAAAGATTTGACTTTGCCCACAACAGAGCAATGAATGGTGAAGATGATACGACTTGTTGAGACAGCCCAATTGGGTAGTTTTAATCTAATTAGAGATAAGACATTGTTTATTGCTGTTTAAAGTGGCTTTTTGGGTGAAACAGAATTGAAATTGAAATTATGAATATGGTTTTGGTGGTTAGAAAAAAAGAGATTATAGGAAAAAATATTTTTTCTAACCATTAAAGCCATTAAAAAATGTCTTATCTCTATTAAAAACTGTCCATCTGGCCATCTCAACAAGTTCTATCATCTTACATTCATAAGTATAAATGTAATTTAGGTCCTTATTCTATGGTTATACTTATAATTGCTGTAAAAAATTGGAACTATTTTTTGGGGGGCACTTTTGGCTTAGCTCTTTTCATTTCCTTTTTAAAATTTTCTCTTCATTCTAAATATTAGTTCTTGCTAGTTATTTTTCATCTTAAAATTTTAATACAATTTTATGTTAAAAAGTAACATTATCTTTCTGAAATTGAATAAAAGAGAGCCCAATAATTCAGATTAGATTTAGAAAATGCCTTGGGTTTTAACGTAAAAACAAAAAGTGGGGTCATGGCTGTTTAAAAATATAACTGAAAATAAACATAATGTGGAATAGAAAAAATTGAATAGTGCAGGCACTAATGATACTTTATGTATCCTCAAATGTATTTTTTGTGGGCAAAAATCTTTGAAAGTACTTAGCTTCAGCTATGCTTCATGCTCTCTTAATATGGCATATAGGTACAAAGGACCAACCAAAACCTCATTTTCTGATTTAAAGAATCTCAAGATTCAAATCCAGAAGCAGGGGATTTGTTCCTTCATAGCATTGTACAAAAAAGTGTTTGTGCATTTGTGTCCTTAAATGGAAAAATAACATATTGTAAAAATATTTCAAATATTTCAAATCAATTCTCAGATGAGTAAGGACCAAAATTATGAACACATTCTGAGCCAGGCAGGATATAAGTAGCTGCAGTAGTTATTCCAGATAAAGAAAGAATCACGTTGGTTTCCAATAATATTATACTTAGCAGGAATAACTACCATTAATCTTTTCCTTCCATTATGAGTAATAACAAGGTCTATTAAAAGGCACACAGAGCATCATAACAGACTAGTTGCTATTAACAAGAAAGCATCACAAACTGAACCTCCTGCGTCCATAATAGCATTTCTTATTATGAGAATTAAAGTAGCATTTATATAGCACTAGCTAAAAAACGACAGGACACTTTTTGATTTTGCTATAGCTATCACAAGGATACTATTGTAAAATATTATGCTGTATAAAATCAGGATATTTACTAAAATGATGTAGAAGACCAGGAAGACAAAGGCAACATGACATACCAAGGAGAGGGCAGGGAATAGTGGAGCAAATATAGATCTGCCCTACTATTTCCTGCCCTATTTAGTAAATATCCTTATATGGTTTGCACATCTTCCCCCCAAAATGTTTGGGCTAATGGAAAACAGGACTGGCTATTGGGATTCCATGAATGCAAGAAACACAAAGAAGAACTTTGTGATGTGTGATGTGTCATCACACTTATCACAGTTGGCTCAATCTTCAGTTCTTACCAGTCTCAGTCATGTCCCCACATTGGGTTTTATACCAACATCATGCTTGTTAGGGGTAAATAAATACCCCCGTTGGAAAATAAATAGGCGGAATAGTGCAATACACAGGACAGCAAGACATACGTTGCTTAAAGCACACAATAACTATGAAACACTGATAGTAGAAAAAATAAATAGTCTTTACTTTTGCAGTAACTAAAATACTTCTTCCAAACAGTGATACTAACTCCTCCAACAATAATCAGTCCTTCACCAAAACCACAGTTATCTTACAGTCAAAACAATGATACTTCTTTCGTCTTCAGATTCAGCTTCTTCCTCAGTGGCAATCAGGAAGCAAAGGAAAGCAAAAGGGAATGAACTGTGTTCCCAGCTGCCTTTTTATGATTGAGCTGGGAAGCACAGCCAATCAGATTCCACATAGTCCTTAAAGTTACATATACTCTTTAAGAATCCTGGCTTATATATATTGTCAACCCAACATCAGGATCATTATCCTAACAATGCTAGATGTCTTTTCAGCTGCTTCATTTGTCTCTACTCCTCAGTAAACCCATGAACTGGTTGGAGAGATGCATCACAGACACAGTTGTATCAATTGCAGTGGCTACCTCACCGTTCTGTAGATAAACCAGGCAGGAGACAGAGGTTCCTGCTAGATTGTTGGGGAAAACTCCAAGCACCTTCTGGAAACTATTCAGATCTATTAGGCATCTGGGGCGGATCCTTTGCAGAGCTTTCAGGGTAATCTTGATTCACAGGTTGACAAAGAATATGACATTTTATTTATGCCAAGTTATAGTGTATGCCCAGCCACGTGTGTTGAGGCCATGTTTCCCTAAGACAAGGTCATTGTATGGAGGTTGAAATTATCCAGCACCAACAGTCTTGAGAACTCCATCAACCCTGAGATAATGGCCATTGTTGGGAAGATGGATAAGAGGGTACAGTTATGAACATGGTCCAATTCCATGCAAAGCCGTTCATACCCCATCACCTCTGGAGAAGTGCTCCTCATCACTGTTGGTATGTCTTTTACAATCCTAATCCCTCTTCCTAGTCATAGTCAGTGGTGGGATTCAATTTTTTTTACTACCGGTTCTGTGGGCGTGGCTTGGTGGGTGTGGCATGGCTTGGTGGGCGTGGCAGGGGAAGGATACTGCAAAATCCCCATTTCCTCCTGATCAGCTGGGACTCGGGAGGCAGAGAATAGATGGGGGTGGGGCCAGTCAGAGGTGGTATTTACCGGTTCTCCAAACTACTCAAAATTTCTGCTACTGGTTCTCCAGAACTGGTCAGAACCTACTGAATACCACCTCTGATCATAGTCCACTATCTGGCAGTACTTCTTCCAAAACACAGTCATTCAAAACACAAACTGCATAATCCTTCTGCAAGTTTAGCTGGGTAACAATCATTCCCAATCATGCTAATACTATACACTAATTCCAAGTCCTATTGCATCCCATAATTGCTCCCTTGTTTGGCCAGTGCTTATAATCTCCAGCCCCTACTTCCATTAGTGGAGGTTCTACATTACTAGGCACACTTCTTCCAGCTTCTGGATTCTTTCACAAGGTGTGTGTGGGTATCATCTTCCATATCTTCCCCCACCATTTACACAGAGCAATCATATTAAAACAAAGTCCCAAATTTTCCTTTCCAGAAATTTGATAAACTCCCTTGTGCAAAATTTCCTGGCTAACTGAACTTTTCCAGCCTGGAGCAGGATCAACAGGCCAACAGAGACTGCCACTTAGGCTCTATTCAACCCTCCAAGTCCACCTTATGTCTGTAATGTGGTCTCTCTTATCTGTTGTAACTGGATGCTTGGAGGTCTAGACGATTTTCTACTATCTTTTCCGTGATCACCAGTTTTGCATCTGCCCGTTCCTCAATAGCAGCAGTGATGAAATTTCTGACAAATTCATGCAACTGCTCAACATCTTGGGTCTCATGATGACTTTCAAACTTGAGAAGTTTCCTCCAGTGTGGTCACAACCATTAGTGCTGGATTTGACCAAGTCTTTTCCTTTTACCATCCACTCTTTGACCAGTATCTTCCAGTTTTGTCTTCATAAATTCAGGCATCATTTTTTTCACTTATACTTTCCCACATCCATTTCCCTAATTAAGCACACTTGGACCCTCTCACTTCCGTTAATCCTTCTCTTGCCATTTGGCTGTCTTTTAAAAACAAAGCAGACACATGCTAAACCCCAAAGCCAAACCTGCTTTAATATTCCAATATCCCAGGAGCTAAATTACTAACCATAACCTTTATGCCCCTCACCTCACCCAGAGAAATATCTCACGAGAAATATCCTGAGGCAGGGATATATACAAATCCAGGGTAATAGTGATAATAACAATAAAAGCGCAGAAACAAGATGATAATTAGCTTCTTAACAGTAATAATTACAAAATGGGTGACTTTTATTTACTGGTGAACTGATGAAAATATATCTCACGTCAATCAATGGGAAAATAACACACAGCCTATGTATTCCTGCTGAGCTGTTTTTTGAATTGAGCTGGCCTTTGTCGTTCTCCTGTGCTTAGATTTAACATCTCGCAAGCAAGCATGTGGGCGTCATTTGGAATGCTTGTAATTTAGGCCAAGTTGTCTCCAGTAGCGCATAAGGCATTAACCCTAGCACTGGGTTGTGCTGCATCAGATAGCAAGCAGAGACTCGGCTACTGGGTATCCCTCACTACATATATGTCCCTTTTCTTTATTTGTAGAGGGAAGAGGTTAGGTGAAGCATGAACCTGGCAGAACGTCTGGCCCCAATCTTCCTTGTTGGAAGAAATGTCCATCTGGGTTTAGTTCCAAGTGGGGAGGAAGACACTGGAAACATGGAGACCAGTGGTGGGTTTCAAATTTTTTAGAACCTACTCTGTAGGTGTGGCCTATTTTGTGGGCGTGGCTTGGCAGTCATGTGACAGGGTGGGAGTGGCCACCTTTTAAAATGTGGTGAAACTCATTTAACAACGCTCTTGCGTAGCAACCAAAATTTTGGACTCAATTGTGATGATAAATTCTTTCTTTCTTTCTTTCTTTCTTTCTTTCTTTCTTTCTTTCTTTCTTTCTTTCTTTCTCTCTCTCTCTCTCTCTCTCTCTCTCTCTCTCTCTCTCTCTCTCTCTCTCTCTCTCTCTTTCCTTCCTTCCTTTCCTTTCCTTTCCTTTCCTTTCCTTCCCGTTGGGTCACTGGCAGCGGTGGGCCAGGTACACCGGTGGAACCCCCTGTCACCGGTTCTCTAAATTTTACCAACCAGCTCTCGCGAGTAGGTGCGAGCCTGCAGAAACCCACCACTGATGGAGACTGTTTGGAAAGATGGTTTAATGGTGGACAGGACCACATGGTTTGAGGTTCTGGGCATAGTGAGCACATGGGAGGGGTGTGTGTGTGAGAGAGAGATTTATACCCTCTCTTGGGCTTTGAACTTGCTTCCTGTTCCTGTGAAGGAAATGTATTCGGATTGGTTGTCAGACTCTCATGGATCATGCAGGGGTAACTTTGTAGGTTGCCTTGAGTCTCTGACTTGGTTGAATCTTGCTGGGTGATGGTAGTCTTCCCAGGGGCCATGTAGTGAGATGGGTAAAGGCCTAATCCTATTAAGTCCTGGGGGTGAAGGTCTTTTGTGTTGTAGGTAAGCTGGCGCAGCCTTTTGTCATGTAGAGAGAATGTCATGTCTTTCTGGGGCTATTAACAATGGTGGGGGCTGCTTTCCAAGAGCATGTATCTCCTCACCCAGGGAAGTATACTACTCTTGCCTTTGTAATATTTCCTAGAATATTTCACTCTTCTAGGAGAGGGGTAGGTGCTAACTTCCTACAACCTCTTAGAGGATTATGAATTTAGGGCTCCATCTTAGGATGGACATGTCTCTCCAGAATGGCTCACTGACTCTGGTTCTTTATAGAGAAGATTCAGAGGGTGGCAATAGGGCAAACTATTGTAGATGGTGACTGCTTTCTACTCAGCTTCAATTTCTTGATAGCCCCACCTCAAGCTGATCCTTGTGTCTATGCTGATTCATATTGTGGCAGCTAACAAGAGCCAGATAAGCAAATCCCTTGCTGTTCAGAGTAGAAAAGCAGGATACTTTGGAAGCTCTTGTAAGAAGCAAGGCTTCTTGCTCTGTAAAAATATAGTCCTGTGGAAATATTCGCTGACCCGTTAGATCTGATGGGAATCTAAAACCAATTAGATATAAATAGGTTGAATCTCTATGTAACTTCTCTGAACTTTTAAGCACAAAGTGTACTCACATCTAGTCTAGTTTTTTTTTAACTAGCATCGACTGTGGATTACATATTATTTAATTATGTGATTGTACTTAATATGTATATAGACATATATTTTATACAATGATACACAAGTTTGTAGACACAATTAAAAGAGTTATTCAAGGAACTGTAATATAATACCTAATAGTGTTACATTCAGAATGAAGGGAGAAATTACTGTATTTCTTTATGCCAAAGCAACACTTTAAAATTAGTTACGTTATTTAAATTGTGCACTTAAAATTTCTAACAATATAAATTTAAAATCCATCTACTGTCCTTTCTGGCGAACATAAACTGTTGTTTTAATCCTACATCCCACAAATTCGCTCAGCTTCAAAAAAAAAAGATACGACACAATCATTGCATAAGAGCTTTAAGCTCTTTTTATGTTGGAGCACTGTGCAGCTTGTAAAACGTGGATTGTGAAATGCAAACTACTTCACAGCACCACGTGCCTGCTATCAGAAAATTGCTTCAACAGCAAATGCACAGCTAAACACATGCTTTGCTTTTCACTCTCTAGATTAATTTCACTGCTGTGACCCAAGCAAACTCTGTAGCTTTTTACAGATGAGTTGGCAAATTGTATGGCTAAATGGGGCCTCATCCATCCCAAGAACAAACTCTGCATGATATGGCAACAGAGGGATACATAATAGGTTCCCCCCCCCCCCAAGGATATAAGGTTACGGACTGTAGAAAAAATATAATCTGTGAAGTTTGAATTCTAAGTATGAGAGACAATACAGTTTGTTTATAAGGTACGTAACAATAGGTGCTGAGATCAAATAAAAAATGGCAAACTGTTTGTTCCAGATTCAGTGACAAGAAAATTACTACCCGTGTTTCCCCGAAAATAAGACAGGGTCCTATTTTCTTTTGACCCTTGAAATAAGCACTTGGCCTTATTTGCGGGGAGGTCTTATTATTTTTGAGGTGCAGGAGGTGGCGAGCGTGGACACCTCATGGCTGTTGCTGTGTTGCAATATTTTCAGGGAGGGCTTATTTTTGTGCAAGCACTCAAAAGCCCGATTGGGCTTTTTATTTGGGGAGGTCTTATTTTGGGGAAAACAGGGTACGTACTCTTTAGATTGACAATTTATGGAGCACTTAGCTTTAAATGTATTTTCTACACATTTTTCATGTGAAATTTTGCATGGTACCTTGTATCTTTTTTCACTTTTTTTTCCTCCCTATTTTATTTAATACTAAAGTTGAAGATTCATAGTTGAAAAGAAATAGGGTGGAAAGTTTTAAAACTAGCTAAGTAAACTTGTTCTTGCCCTAGTCTTATCAGTTGAAAGATGAGTGGTCTTTACATTCCTTGCTACTGGTTTATAGCAATGAGACTTTGCCCCAGGTGCCTAATATGTCAAGCGAGCTGGTCAATGAGAATGCTCATAATAAACCAGACACCCCATTATGATCTGGGCCTTATCACCTGTTGCTTACAGGTAGTCCTCAATTGACAACAGTTCATTTAGTGACCAAAGTTACAATGGCACTGAAAAATGAGATTTCTGACCATTTTTCATAGTTATGACCTTTGCAGTTATTCCCATAATCATGTGATCAACATTTAGATGTTTCGCAAGAGGTTCATATTTGTGACCTTTGCTGTGTTTCAAAGTTTGGGATCATGCAATCACTTTTTGAGGCCTTCTGACCAGCAAAGTCAACGGGGAAGCCAGATTCACTTAACAAGTGTGTTGCTAACTTAACAACTACAGTGATTGTAGCAACTGTGGCAAGAAAGTTCAGAAAATGAGGTAAAATTCACTTAACAAATGTCTCGCTCAGCAAGAGAGGTTTTGGGCTCAATTGTGGACTATCTGTACTTTTCTTGGAGACAACAAAATAGACGTCATATTTTTTCAGATTTTATCAACAAAACCTCTGAGATTTTTGCATTTATGTTAATGTAAGCCCCATCCTGTAATATTATTTCCATCTGGCTGTACAGTGTGTGGACCAGATGCTTGTGCTTCTGTGCATAAGTATATGAGCATAAGGCAGAGAGGACAACGTGGCATATTTTTATCTAAGCTATTTTGAGTTGTTTGATACTCAGAAGCTGTGCTATTTTCAGTGATCTGAACCATCAGCGTCTCTTGCCTGATGTGTTGGGTTAAAACTCGTCTCATATTTTAACAAACAAGATTGCAAATAACACTTAAACAGAACAATGATGGATATAATCTAAATGAAACATGGATACTACGTAGGCACTTCTACAAATACAGTGAAGATAAAACACAATGCTTGATTCAAAATAAAGCCTATCTTAAAAACTAGCGAAAAGCTTGTTATGAACAGGATGACACTGCTGCTACCTAGCTATGGTTAAAGAAAATGCAGATTAAAAGAGAGTTCATTAAATACAATGATTTCTAACAAAAGCACCATAGAGTGAATAAACCGATTGTAATGGGAAACAAACTTAGCAAAAAGACTGGAAACTAGAATGAGGATGAATTTGAAGAATCACTTAGGCTGGATTTACACATTGCCTTAAGACAAATCTGTTTACACTACAAACAGCGGGATTCTGATACTGCAGGACTGAGCAAAGCATATTTTCCTTTAGCATCACATATAAATCGAATGATGTCAAGCTCAGACAACAGGCCAGTTGGTCAGTTGCTATCGCAAGCAATAGGTAGTTCCAAAGCGGTGGTGGGTTCCGGATCCCGTTGCAATTGGTACAGTGCAATGGGGCCAGGAGCCCACCACATGCATGTGCACAGCATGCATGCAGCACGCATACATACCCACCGCCCACGATGCTCCAGCTGCTCGGCGGAACATTGCACAGATGCCGTATGCTCCGTGCGCATATGCCCCGATCAGCCCAAATAGCGGTAAGAAGAGTGGGCGGGCAGGTGGACCCTCCAGAGCACTGGAATGGAACGGAACCTGGTGCTCCCAGCAGACACCAGTACACCGGTACCGGGGCATAGCGGTCGTATCCCACCATGTTCCAAAGGTGGTTTTTCAAGAGGCAACTGGACTTTCTGGCTTTTCTTTGAAGACATTTTACTTCTCATTCAAGAAGCTTCTTCAGCTCTGAAGAAGGTGAAGAAGCTTCTTGGATGAGAAGCAAAGCATCTTCAAAGAAAAATCAGATGGTCCAGTTGCTTCTTGAAAAAGCAGCTTTGGGACAAGCATGACCTAGATCAGGGGTCCCCAACCCCTGGGCCGCCGACCGGTGCCAGTCCGTGGCTTGATAGGAACCGGGCCGCAGTGAGTGGCGCAATTCTTAGAAAGGGCCAGAGAGGAGGAGGAGGGAGGAGAGGGCAGCCTCCTGGGCAGAGCGTGCACTGGGGGCGGGAGAGCGCAGGCGCGGCCGCTCGCGCCGTTGGGGGTCTGAGAGGGGTGAGTGAGCCGACTCACCCCCCGCGCACGCATGCGCCGCCTGTTCCCCCTCACCCCGCTCCCCCTCTACGCTGGCCGAGCAATGGCCACCGGTCCGCAGAATTTTTTTAACATGAAACTGGTCCCTGGTGCCAAAAAGGTTGGAGACCCCTGACCAAGATGACTGAGAATCTCCATAGACATTAAGCAGCAAGTAGCATTTTGATTGATCCAAAAAAGTGGATCCTGTACCTCTGGGGGGGGAAAAAGACCTAGTGCCCACCAAAGCTGTTCAGATATTTCTATTTAAGTGAGACAGTTAACAAAAAAACAATGAATAGCAAAGCATCAAATAAGAATCAACTCTTAAAGCATTTATGACTAGACAACTGCTGGTAAATTTTTCCGTGAGTGGAAGACAGACTTCAGTTATTCAGCTTTTCCCTGTCCCTCTCTCTCTTTCTCTTTCAAAAAAAAAAGTGTGGGGGTGTGTGTGACAAAATACTTTGCAGATAATTTCTGAATCTCTTGGAAATATTTGAGAGAGCTTTAGAAAGGACCATATTCAATTCTACTTTCAAGAGCATCCTACTTCACTTTGAAAAACACAAATTCTCTCTAAAGTGAGAGATTCAACTGCATCCCTGCCCATCCCTACCTAACAAGAAAGTCAGGCAAGAAAGAGGTATAGGAAAATCCTCACCTCCCATTTTCAAAAAAATGTAATGCCAAATGCCAAATGATGGAAATAATATGCAACACTGTTGTTGTTCTTAGGTAGCAATTACGTGTTTTTTTATTCATGCTAATGTCAAGCAATAATGTGAGGTCAAATTAGGATAAGATTACACAAGAGCATGCAAAAGGAACGTCATCAAGTAAATGTTCATCATTTCCACCAAATGAGTGTAAGACATATGCAACCATCACACACATTATTGATGCAACATGTTTAGCAGCTCCACCTTCTATGTTAGCTTTCTTCTTGAAGAGCTGCCTATCATCACCGATAGTACTACTTAGAGGTTCTCGGTGTGAATGATTTCGTAGTTAAGGCACTCATGCTTTCCATTCTATCTTTGAATGTCGATAAATCCGAGATCAAGCCACAAGAATCATAAGATGCCCCAATATGAAAGCAAAATAGGGACAGAGGCATCATATCCATCCCCCCCTTCTGTTAACATCTATACCTACTGGGATATCCCAGACTTTTACCTTGGTAGGAATATCCCAAAGGTTAAAGAAATGTAAGATATTTTACTTTTAAAAAGTGAAAGATTGATCTTTGTTTATTTTTTTTTATCACCCTGCTACTTTCCATTTTAAATATCAGCTAAATTCAGGTAACCCACCTCATTGCCCATTGACTTAATCTTCCATCATAATAAGCTGAAATTTAAAATATTTATCACTTTCCTGGCAGGCAATCTAAAAAGCTCAGTTTGAATGAAGACTGTTGTCCTTCTAAAAAGAATAGTCAGGCATTCCAAAAAGCTCAGTTTGAAGACTGATCTCACGTTGATCCACTAAAACTACTCAATCTCATATGGGTCTACTAACGTTTTGGTTTTTATCTCATAGCTGACATGGTGCACAATTCTTGGGACTTTTTCCTGTTTACAGTTCCACTTGTACTTAGTATGTGCTGACTTAGCTTGCTCAGTCAATGATATATCTTGTGCTTAATCTAACTTAAGAAAGTGTCAGGCATCCAGTGTGGATTCAATTACATGTCAGCACGGTTCAAGTCTCAATCAAGAGAAATCACCCTTCACCCTGAGGCTGCACCCCAGACTCTAGGGTTTGGTTTATTCTTTGCCTGTCTGAAAACAGGTAATTTAGAAGTTCCATCTGGCCTGTTTTTGTCCCAGCAAAGGGCAACCATGGCGCAATATTCCAAGCAATCTAATCTTATTCTGGAAAACATTAAGTCAGTAGCCAGCTGCTCCCTGGGAGGTGGGACTGAATGACCTTTATTAAATTATCACACCTGTGATCAGGCACCATCGGAAAGTCAGGCACCGAGCCAAGGCTGATTTCCTATAGATAGTCAGACCTTGCCTGCTGCCAGAAAGAAGCTCATCCACTCCACATTGTCGAAAACATGGCTGAAAGCTCATCTTCAGAAGAATAAAAGCTGCCTCTTTCATCCTTCATTAGCAAAGGCTAGCAGGAAGCCAAGAAAATTATGCACCTATTTTGTAAACGAAGATGCCTACGATGAATTGTACTTAGGAGTAAGTGTCATTCAACCAGTTGTATTTATGTCTGAGTAAATACACATAGAATTGCATTGAAATCTCCAAGCCTTAATGCACATTTTCCTCACTAAATTAATTTCCCTTATTTATGTGTAAAACAACTCTATAAATCTTCTCAATACTACAACAGAGGAATGCAAGATAAAACCATTCAATCTTTATTTTAACACTCTTTCATATTATGCAAAATGCAAATTGTGTCGGTACCTATTATGAATGGTAATATAAATAATACAGTAAGTGTAAGTGTGGAAAATACTGTAAATCCTGCATGATACCCATAAGAATAAAATATCTTAAGTCTTTGAACAGAATATTCTTAAAAACCTTTAAACAATACGCAATAGAAAGTTCACAACTTATCATAAGCTAAGCAAGGAGAAAATAATCCAGTGCTCCATGTTTTTGAAGAAACTGGGTGTAAATACTGTAAAACTGAATGCAGAATTTCATATTTGCTTTTACACACCTTTGAAGAAGAGAAAATTTAAGTTTTCATTCTACTGTTGGGCACCACCCACTGGATCTTTGCAGAATTGTTAGGTTAGAATTTTATTCTTATAAACTTTATTTATTTATTTTATTTGTTCGTACTTTTATACCGCCCTCTCTCCCAAATGGGACTCAGGGTGGTGCACAGGAATAAGAAAATAAAAATATAAATATACAAACACCAAATAAGTTTAAAATTAAATAAAATAAATTTGGCCCGTGCTAAAACTTAATTTAAAAACCCAGCTAAAAAATTCAATAATATACATAGCTATGTCAGGCCGGCTGCATGGAAGAAGTGTTATTTAAGTGCTCGACGGAAGAGGCGAAGGTCCGTGATTGTGCGGAGGTCAGGGGGGCAGGTTATTTCAGAGGGCTAGGCCTGCCACAGAGAATCTCATTGTCTGGCGGACGGCATCCTAAGGAGACCCACCCTGTGGGAGCGGACAGGCCGGGTGGAAGTATGTGGCAGGAGGTGGTCCTGCAAGTAGCCACCCCAGTATCCTGTCCATGCCATCAGGAGTCACTGGGTCAAACTCAGTCCAAACAATAGTCTCAAGGCCTGTCTCCGTCGCCCTGTCTGGACCAACCCAATTGGAGGCTAACTCGCCCCGGATCTGACCAATTTTATCCTGCAGATAAGATCCAAATTCCTCTGCCCGACCCTGCAAAGGGGCTTCCCACAGCCTCTGATGAAGGAGGGAGCAGGTCACCCTAAACAGGGCGGCAGGGCGGTTATCTGCGGATGCATTGAGAGCGGCGAGATAATCCCACTTTGCCACTCTCATCGCCACAAAGTAGGTCCGCAAATGCGACCTTGCCCATGTTCGGTCAGGTTCGGCGCGGGTGGACCTCCAAGTGCTCTCTAGCGTTTCATTTCCCTCAGCTCCTCGGAAAACCAAGGAGCCAAGGTAGATCGACGGCGAGTGAGAGGCCACAAAGGCACGACCCAGTCCAAGGCCCCCGCGGCCGCACTATTCCAGGCGGCCACTAGGTCCTCAGTCGAGTCGCGGGTCAGGGATTCAGGCATTGGCCCAAGCTCCGTCTGGAACCTTACAGGGTCCATCAGGCGCCTGGGGCGGAACCATCTTAACTCTTCTGGTTCCGCCTCCCCGCGATGGGGTGCAGCGGTTGGAAAGTCGAGCCAGAGGAGAGAGTGATCCGACCATGACAGGGGTTCAATGACTAATTCCCCTAATTCCCCTAAACTTGAAATGTATTGGCAAAAAATCCTTTTGAGGTTTTTAGTCTTTGGTGTCAAAATATCAGTTATAAACAAACAGACAACTGTACAAGTTTGGAATACTTAATCAATCAATAAACAGAGGGATAGAATCAAGATCACGTGAAGTGTTAATACCACTTTGTACACTCGGAATACTTCATCCAGTTTTGGTTGCCATGATGTAAAAAAGATGTGGAGACTCTAGAAAGAGTGCAGAGAAGAGCAACAAAGATGATTAGGGGACTGGAGACTAAAACATATGAAGAACGGTTGCAGGAACTGGGCATGTCTAGTTTAATGAAAAGAAGGACTAGGGGAGACATGATAGCAGTCTTCCAATATCTCAGGGGTTGCCACAAAGAAGAGGGAGTCAAGCTATTCTCCAAAGCACCTGAGGGCAGAAGAAGAAGCAATGGGGGGAAACTAATCAAGGAGAGAAGCAACCTAGAACTAAGGAGAAATTTCTTAACAGTTAGAATAATTAACCAGTGGAACAGCTTGCCTCCAGAAGTTGTGAATGCTCCAACACTGGACGTTTTTAAGAAGATGCTGGACATCCATTTGTCTGAAATGTTGTAGGGTTTCCTGCCTAAGCAAGGGGTTGGACTAGAAGACCTTCAAGGTCCCTTCCAACTCTTCTCTTCTCTTCTCTTCTCTTCTATTCTATTCATTGGGCTGAATTCTATTGTTAAATTTGAATATCCCACGGTCCCTACTGGTATAGGATTTGTAAAGAATTCCAGAAACTATGTTTTCCTTTTTGGGAGCCCCTTCTGACTCTGGGACTTGAAAATTGTAAGTAATCCCTTGCCATTTTAAGGTGTGTTACAAATGAAAAATTACAGTGCGGGCCCTAAAGCTGGTGTTATCAGTGAAAACCAGCTTAAAAGTGAAAAACCTAATGGAGGTGTCATAAAAGTGCTTGCTATTCAATAAAAATAAATAAGCGTCACCACTTCCTTCCGCTGCCTGTTTTCCCAAAATGTTAGATTTGTCTTTTGCTCAGAACAATTATCCACTCTTGTGCTAAGCCATAATTTTTCATGATCACTGATTAAACAAACATAATGGCCTGATCCACATAATATACTAACTAAGCTATATCCTATGATGTATAAACCCTCAGGTGCTGGAGTCACAATTTCATTCAGGCAAAGGATGTTGGTGAACCTAATTGTGTGGTTGTGTAATTAAGCATTTGTAGTTATATTAGAGGATAGCAAACTGAACTTGGAGACTGAACAACCATTTGTCTGATATTGGTTTCCTGCTTGAGCAGGGGGTTAGACTAGAAGACCTCCAAGATCCCTTCAAACTCTGTTATTTTGTTAAATTAACCTTAAAATCTCTGTTAATTCCACTCTTGCTTGAAAGAGTCATATTTTCATCTTACTTGAGTCAACTTGTTTCTGCTAGGTGGTTTTGCCCCACTTCATTTTTGAAGTGTAGATTTACTGAAAGATTGTCCATCAGCCCCACATGCATCTGGATTGGCTTTACACCTAGGACTGCTACAGCTACTACACAATGAATGGAAAGAAATTGTACCCTGATGATCTTATTACAGCTATCGGCAGCATTTGTGTTCTGATCATTTGATCATGAGGTGACAACTTCAGGCGGAACAGCTGTTTGCACAACTGCTGTGGAAAGATACTCTTTACTAACAGACAGGATGGCCTTCTCAACATAGACCAGTGGTGGTTTGTTACCCCCTACAGATGACTCTTATTTGAGCCCAGGGATTCTTCTTTGTTCCTGTTCGGTGAATAACAACAAAGGAAAATGAGATGCCGGATCACATAAATAAAATCAGCTCCTTCATTGCCTGCAACCTCCCGCATCATTAGATTTATGAGTCATCCGGTGCTTGCTTAAAGTTAAGGAGTCATAATATTAATTCACTTGGCTAAGAATTTGCAAAATGCTCTATGCACAGAGTGTTCCAGACAGGGATCAGGCAGCATTGAGCAGGTTTAACCCAACAGCAGTGCATGTGTTTTGTCACTATATAGGGCACATTTATTTATTTTATTTATTTTTAAATCAAATGTATATATCCACCACCACCCCTCCAATTTACCAGAGGGAACTCTGGGTGGCAAACAATAGATTAAAAACAACTAATAGAAGCAAAAATATAAAATCAAGTTTTAGAAATATGATAAAAAACGAGAAATACAAAGCCCAAGTGAGAAAAGTAAAAATGGCCTCCTCCTCCTCCATACATCTGAGCAAGTCTCTAGTTGTTTGGGAGCCCCATGACGGAGGACATATGTTGTGGCCCTCGACTACAACAACATAGCCAGATCTTAAAGCTTTTTGGGATATCAAAGGATATGGAGCTGATCTAATTTGGGGTAAAGAATATTTCCTAAGGCGGGTATCATAGCACAGAAGTTATGTTTTCCGGGACCTACCAAATTAAGATCCCTAAGTGATGGTACTTGCAACATGCCTACTCTGCCAGATTTGATGGGACAGGTTGATGTAACCAGGGAGAGGCCAGATAACCTCAGAGAATCCAGTCCTATGCCATGTTTTATGCATGGATCTGGAGCATATTTATTTCAACAGGAATATTATAGGGTGGAAGACAGTAGGAGAAACGAATGGCTGGTGGCATATGGTAACAGGAAGGCAGAATGGATGCATGAAAGAAGTGGGGAAACTGACTGAATGAAGAAGCTGAGGAGTTGAAGAAGCTTCTTGGATGAGAAGTGAAACGTCTTCAAAGAAAAACCAGAAAGTCCAGTTGCCTCTTGAAAAAAGCACCTTTGGGACAACTATGACCTGGATGACTGAGAATCTCCATAGACACTTTCTATATTTTATGGTTGGTTTTTTAACATAAGAACATAAGAACAGCCGTGCTGGAGCAGGCCACAGCCCATCCAGTCCAGCATTCTGTCTCACACAGTGGCTCACCATTTGCTGCAGGGTCTTCCCAAGCAGATGTCTTCACCTGCTTATGATTCCCTGCAAATGGCATTGAGAAATATCCTGCCTATCTCTCCAACCCGGAGGGTGTCCTTAGGCTTCCATAATGATAGCCATGGATACCCTTGTTCTCCATGAACTCGTCTAATCCTTTCTTAAAGGTGTCGAGGCTGACAGCTGTCACCACTTCTTCTGGCAGGGAGTTCCATAGACCAGTGATCCTCTGGGTGAAAAAGTACTTCCTCTTATTTGTTTGAGGTCTAGCTTCCAAAAGTTTCATGGAGTGCCCCCTAGTTCTAGTGTTGTGCGATAGGGAAAACAGTTTTTCCTTTTCTACTTTGTCCACACCGTGCATGATTTTATAGACTTCAATTAGGTCACCTCTCAGGCGTCGTCGTTCTAGAGTGAAGAGGCCCAGCCGTTGCAGCCTCAGATGGTAAGAAAGGTGTTCCAGCCCCCTAATCATTCTGGTTGCCCTCCTCTGCACCTTTTCCCTTTCCATAATATCCTTCTGAAGGTATGGTGACCAGAACTGTACACAATACTCCAGATGGGGCCTTTAGGGTGGGGAGGGATTCATGCGGTCAATTGGAGGAAACACGACTCTCCAAAGCGGAGAATTAAAAAAACACAATCAAAAGCAGAGTGGATGATCGAAAGTAGTACAACAGTCCCTTATGCTTTGAAAGTAAAGCAAAGCTCGTTCGACCTTCTGAACTCGGATTCAAACAGATGGAAACTTGGCTTGCGTATCAGCACAATTTTTAGATATGTACTGGCTTTGCAGTAAACTGCTCCTGATGGTGATGTGTAAAGCACCAGCCCTCACAGTTATTTCTGGTCTGACAACAGTGTTTGTGGACATTGGAAGAAGAGACAGAGGAAGGCAGAGGCTGAATAGCACAGATGCCACAGATTGACGATGAAATGCTTTGGCAGGACAAAGATGAAAAACTTGGCACCTGTCCGCTGCATATGAACTTCTCAGTTTCATACCCAGAGCTTAACATTCTAGAAGGCAATTAAACCGTAACTGATGAAGTTCTCCCAGTTTCATATAACCTCAGACACAGAAGTCCATTAATAATAATAATAATAATAATAATAATAATAATAATAATAATAATAATAATAATAATAATAATAATAATCTTTATTGTCATTGTAATAAGATTGTAATGAAATTACAATGAAATTGGTTACTTCACGTAAAACATGATTTTTAGTCCATTGGAAATTTTTTTTAAAAAATTCCCCACAAATCTGAAATAAGTTCAGGATAAACATTTCCTTGTTTACAACTTTGCTTTACAAAGGAAAATTCAAGAGCAAAACGAAGAAAAACTGAACAAAAACATATCATCTACTAAAATAACATGAAATCAAACAGTATATGTAAATATATTTAAAACAGACAATTCAGTTTCTATATTTTTCACACGAATGCGAAAGACTGTATTAAGTGGCACCATTTGTATGGTAAAAATTAAATAAACACAACAAAGGAGAAAAATGATTTTCTTAAATAAATAAATAAATCTATATAAATAAAAATGTAACTATGAGTTTGTTCAAAACCGCTAATCTCCAAAACTACTTTACCGATCGCCACCAAATTTTCACACAACATACCTTACAAGTGCAGCACCAATGATATGTACAGATTATGTGGCATGTACCTGGCACACCGGTGCCAGGTACATGCCACACAAATGTACAACTGCAGCTCTTTGGTGTGTTTTCCTCTCTCGCTCACCTGCCTCCCTCCGGCCCCTCCCACCTTGCCACTGGAAACGCCGCCACCTCGCCCTCCGGCTGCTTCCGGCCCCTCCCACCTCACCACCACCACCCCCCCAGGCCCCAATTCCCCCCCAGGCCACTGCCAAGTCAGCGGCCTTTCCCCCACCGCCGCCGCCCCCCCTCCACCAACTCCCCCACACACAAGGCCACTGCTGAGTCAGCGGCCTCTCCTCTGCCACCCCTCCCCTTCAGCCAACTCCTCCCCCCCACGTCAGTGGCCTCTCTCTCCTCTCTCTCTAGGTATGTATGTAGGTAAGTAAGTAGGTAGATAGAGGGATAGAGGGAGAGATACAGTAGGTAGGTAGGTAGAGGAATAGAGGGAGAAATAAGGTAGGTAGGTAAGTAGGTAGGGAGAGAGGGAAAATACAGTAGGTAGGTAGATAGAGGTATAGAGATGGGGGGAGAAATACAGTAGGTAGGTAGGTAGGTAGGTAGGTAGGTAGGTAGGTAGGTAGGTAGGTAGGTAGGTAGAGGGATAGAGAGAGAGAGGGAGAAATGCAGTAGGTAGGTAGATAGGTAGGTAGAGGGAGAGAGAGAGAGAGGGAGAAATATGGTAGGTAGGTAGATAGGTAGGTAGGTAGGTAGGTAGGTAGGGTAAGAGAGGGAGGGAAGGGAGAGGAAAGGGAAACCGGGGCAGAGAAGGAAGGGGGTCGCTGAGAAGGTCTATGTGGGGAAACTTTTTCGTTTAACCAAACTTGGCCACAGCAATGCGTGGCAGGTACAGCTAGTAAATAAATAAATAAATCTAAGGTATCTTTCTGAGATAAAGGACTGTCCTTTATAATAAAAGATTTATGATCACTGGAATTATAAAACAAAACAAAGCTGATGTTCCAAGAAGCTTCCATTCTTTCTTAAAGGTCTGCGGATTTATAAAAATGCTTAAAATTGAATTGATTTCTTTGCAAAAACAGGACATTGAATTTCTTCATAAGCATTTAATTGTAATTGCATAAATCAGAGAAGGTGTTTAAGGTTTGCAAATTATTGAACTATATCATAACCCAACAACTTATAATTTGATATAAAATTATGTGTTATTTCCTACAGTAAGATGATTTAAGCCCATGATCCTGACTCTGACACAAGAATACTTACATTTTTATGCTAGGAAGACCCATTTAGAGTATCAAAATGTAGGAGCATAATATGCATGTCTTGTGCTGCAATCAACAGTGATGTAATTATATGGCATGTGAACAGAATATGTTCAAATGCATTGCCTTTTCCTATATGAGCTTGTGACAATTTTCTCTGGACAGATATCTGTAAAGTTGCTTTCCAATTAAACTGTACACTCATTATTTTCTGCTGCTGTAATGAGACATATATTTATGCAGGTCCGTGGCCGAAATAAGAAAAAAGATTTGATTTGCGATTCTACGGATACAAACTCATTAGCTATTCTATTTTGACATTTTGCAAATGGCACAAAGAGTAGTAAGGAAAAGAGTTTAGCTGGATATAAGGGAGAAGAGCTAATTAGTTTACAACTCTAGTATCCTCGCAAAGTATCCTTGTTTCTGCTTATGCCTACATTGTTTTCTGTTCTTTAAATTTCTCACTATAATGAGTTGGGACTGCTGTAGATGTGTTTTTTGTAATTGCTAATCACAACCCAAGTGATAAGATGTAAGATTAGTTTCCTTTAAAGTATTTTGATTATTCTGACAATTTTGGGGACTGAGTTGGAAAGATCTAGAAACAAGAAAAGGTAAAAAAATATTGCCAGAGCTTGGTAGCTCAAAGGTTAAAATTAGATCATTTCTTCTTTTTTTTAATAGATATTTTTTATTTTATTTTCAATTTTCAAAGTAAATAACAACATATATACTGTTACATAGCCAACATCATATTATATTATTAAATGTTTACATCATTCCATTTTACCATCATTTCATTTTACCATCAACACCCAGAAAACTCCCAGAGGGCTCTTCTGTTCTCCATACACCATATTTGTGCCTTATCCATCATTTCCTTTCCCCTTTCTCCTCCTCCTCCCTACCTCCTTTCTTCCCTCTAACGCCCTCCCCTTCTCCACTTCCCCTTCTTATCGCCTTCTCCTCTCTCCCCTTTCCACTCCTCCTTTCTCTTCTCCTCTTCCCCCTCTTTGCCCTCTCTCCTTTCTCTCTCTTCTTCCCTTACCTCTCTACTCCACACTCTTCATCTCATTTACTTGGTGTATTCGGCCTCGGAGCCCGTTCTATTTTGTGTTGATGGTATTTATAATTTCAGGTTTAAGGTTTATCGCTCAATTTTCATATCGATTATTACAATTCTTATGTCTCAGTCCCAAATCTTGCTAGTTGTTTTAATACCCTTTTAAGTAAAGCCTAATTGTATAATAACGTTCTATTTATAAAACCAAACAAAAAATAATCAAAAACAGTATAAATAAATTTAAATAAATTTAAATATAAGAAGGCCAAAATTAGATCATTTCTTATGAGCAAATGCTTTGAGAGTGTGACTTTTCCTAACAATTTCTCACCTCATCCAACTATGATTCCCTTTCAGTCTATTCACTCTTCTGTCTTAATTTGTTCTGTGATTCAGTTTTCATTTATTCTCTCTATGAACCAACCACCTCAGTCGTGCTCAATCACTTATGTATTCAGTTCACATTCATTCATTGAATGTGGGCCATATCTCTTGTTGTTTTCCTTCACACCAACTGAAGTATTCAGTGCATTTGTTTGTTTGTTTGTTTGCTCCTGACATACCCAACTCTCATTACAAATAATAAAGACAGAAGCACTCTTATAATTTCATATAATTCAATCATTCATCCATCATATGGGTAAACAGGAAGTTGTGGTTAAATGGAATCAAAGCTGTGTACAAAGAATCCACCAGGAGGCACTGTGCTGTAGTTTTTAATACTTTTTGTGTTCTTTTCTTTCTTTTCTTTTTTTTAAAGACTGCTTTTATGAATTGAATACCAAGAAAAAAATACTGTAATAATACAGAAAGTTATAAAGAAAAGAGAAATAAAAAGGAAAGGGGGGAAAAAGAAACCAAAACAGACGACAGACAATTTGGTGTAATAGTTAAAGGTACCATGTTAGAAACTGGGAGATTGTGAGTTCTAGTTTGCCATGAACATCACAATGAATTATAGTCCTATTTCATTATTATCACATATAGCTTGTTAGCAACTCTGGGTTCAGAACCAGTATTAGAACCCTGGCCCCATAACCAATGTTAGCTAATATATGCGGAATAGTGTAATTCACCGTCACCAACGAGATACGTTGCTGTAAACCACAAACAAACTCTAAAACAGTGATAGTAAGAAAATAAATAGTCTTTACTTGGTAGCAACTAAAATGCTTCTTCTGACTAACTTCTCAAACAATGATAACAGTCCTACACCAAACAGAGTTTATCTTACAGTGATGCAAAACAATACTCCTCCTTCACAGTTCAGCGTCTCAAACGACAATCAGGTAACACAGGGTCACAAGGAATCGAACAGAGAACGAGCAGGGAATGAGCTGCATTCCTGACCTTGATTATATGGTAATGCTGAGCAGTATAGCCAATCAAATTCAAAACAGTTCTTAAAGCTACATAACCTCTTAAGAACATAGGCTCATATATATTATCAACTCAATATAAGGCTGAATATCCTAACATAGCTCATTTACATTGATAATGATTCATTAATACATATCTAATAACATGGTTCTACAAACCCCCATATTTTTTTTTACTCTGAAGAGTAAGTCTTTGAACTGTGAGTTAGGTATTGAGAATGTGATTTCTTTGTCATTATTATTTCAATAAGGCATTCCTGAGAAAAGAAGTTAAGCATGCACATGTCATGACAATACTAATTTGCAGGACCTGTGGCATTGGTGGGTTTCCATTTTTTTTACTACCTGTTCACTCACGCATGTGGTATCTCGCACGTGCAACGTTTCTGCGCATGCACAGAAGTGTCTAGGCAGGTGGGCAGAGCCTCCCGCTGCTGCCATATTGGTTCGTCCGTTCCGGGGTGAACCGGCAGAAACCCACCTCTAATGTGTGGGTGTACTCATCTGCCACATGACTGTGTTAACAAGAAAGGTACAAGGTTTCCACTTGAAAACCACTTCTGACGTTTCTACTTGAAAGAGTAGAAATCCCCCCTCTTATCTACTGCTAAGAGGGGGGATACAGGGGTCGTTTCCATGGAGGGCCTACCCATTGAGAGGGTGGCAGGGAGAGGCAGATCCGATGGGAGACAAGTTCTATCCTCCCGGTTGGGGGCACGAGGCCGATGGCTACAAACGGTCAAGTGCCACAACCCCCGCAGGCTAGGTGGTCAGGGAGTACAGAGCCAGGGCCTACGGCTGATGTTCTGCAATGCCAGGTCCGTGGTCAACAAAGCCCCCCTCATCCATGACCTCGTGTCAGAGGGGGAGCCGGACCTGGTAGGAATTGCGGAGACCTGGTTGGGCCACGAGGGAGGACTCCCCCTCGTTGAAATGTGCCCACCAGGTTACCGCGCTTTTCATCAGCCTCGGGCCCTAGGCAGGGGTGGTGGGGTAGCGGTTATTATTAGGGAAGGTCTAGAGCCGAGAGAGACCATTGTGCCACAGACTACCGGTTGTGAGTCCCTCTGCGTGAAGTGGGGCCTAGGGAGGCAGTTGGGCTTGCTAGTTGTATACCTGGCCCCCCGCTATGTAACAGCAGCCCTGCCCGAGCTCCTCGAGGTGATCGCTACGATGGCAGTTGAGACCCCCAGACTTTTAGTCATGGGGGACTTTAATCTGCCATCGGCAGGCGAATCATCCGGGGTAGCTCGGGAGTTCATGGCTTCCATGACGGCCATGGACCTGACCCAACTAATTCAAGGCCCCACTCACGAGGGTGGACATACACCGGATCTCATCTTTGTCTCAGGCCAATGGAAGAGTGATCTGGGTATAGGGGATATAGTCATCACGCCCTTGTCATGGACAGACCACTCACTTCTCCGGCTCGACTTTCCAACCGCTGCCCCTCACCGCGGGGAGGCGGAACCTGAGTCACCTATTTGGTTCCGCCCCAGGCGCCTGATGGACCCTGATGGGTTCCAGACGGTGCTTGGGCCACTTCCTGTACCCCTGACCCGCGCCCCGATGGAGGACCTCGTGGCCGCATGGAATATTGCGACCACGGGAGCCTTGGATCGGGTCGCGCCCTTGCGGCCTCTCTTGTGGCGGCGAGCCACCCTGGCTCCTTGGTTTACCGAGGAGCTGAGGGTGATGAAACGCCACAAGAGATGCCTAGAGAGAAGATGGAGGTCTACCCGTTCTGAATCTGACCGGACACAGGTAAGAGCCCATTTACGGACTTACATTGTGGCGCTGAGAGTGGCCAAACGTCATCATTGTGCCACTCTCATAGCATCTGCAGAAAACCGCCCTGCCGCCCTGTTTAGGGTGACCCGCTCCCTCCTTCAACAGAGGGTGCGGGAAGCCCCGCTACAGGGTAGAGCAGAGGAATTTGTGATTTTTCTGCAGGAGAAAATCGCTCAGATACAGAATGAGTTAGCCTCCATTGATGGCCCAGTGGGATGCACGAGACAGATCTTGTTTGGGAGGAGTTTGACTCCGTTACTTCCGAGGATATGGACAGGTTACATGGGCGACTGCGAGCCACCACATGTTTATTGGACCCGTGTCCCTCCTGGCTTGTACTGGCATCCTGGGAGGTGACACGAGGCTGGCTCCAAGAGGTTGTCAACGCATCCTTAAATGAGGGTGCCTTACCTGCTTCCCTAAAAGAGGCCATGGTGAGGCCCCTCCTTAAGAAGCCCTCTTTGGATCCAGCTTTATTAACCAACTATCGTCCAGTCTCCAACCTTCCCTTTTTGGCGAAGCTTGTTGAGAGTGTGGTGGCACAACAGTTTCCCCGTCACCTGGAGGAAGTTGATTATCTAGACCCGCGCCAGTCCGGCTTTCGGCCCGGGCATAGCACCGAGACGGCATTGGTCGCGTTGGTCGATGATCTCTGGAGGGCCAGAGATGGGGGTTGCTCCTCCATCCTGGTCCTATTAGACCTCTCGGCGGCTTTCGATACCATCGACCATGGTATCCTATTGCATCGGCTGGAGGGGTTGGGGGTGGGAGGCACCGTTTTACGGTGGTTCTCCTCCTACCTCTCTGGCCGATCGCAATTTGTGTTGGCAGGAGAGCAGAGGTCGACCTCGAGACCCCTCACATGTGGGGTCCCTCAGGGGTCGGTCCTCTCGCCTCTCCTGTTCAACACATATATGAAGCCGCTGGGTGAGATCATCCGTGGCTTTGGGGTAGAGTACCATCTCTACGCTGATGATACTCAGCTGTATATATCTACCCCAAACCACCCCAACGATGCCGTAGCGGTGATGTGCCAGTGCCTGGAAGCCGTACGGATCTGGATGGGAAGTAACGGACTCAGACTCAACCCGACCAAGACCGAGTGGCTGTGGTTTCCGGCTGCCCGATTCAACCAGCTGATTCCATCGCTGGCCATAGGGGGCGAACATCTTGCCCCTGTGGATGGGGTGCGCAACTTGGGTGTCCTCCTGGATGCCCGGCTGTCCATGGAAGATCAAGTGACAGCCGCGGCCAGGAGGGCGTTTTACCAGGTTCGCCTGGTTCGCCAATTGCGCCCCCTATTGGATCGGGACGCCCTTCGCACAGTCACTCATGCTCTCATGACATCCCGACTGGACTATTGTAACTCTTTCTACATGGGGCTCCCCTTGAGGTGCACCCGAAGACTTCAGCTGGTCCAGAATGCAGCCGCGCGAGCAATAATGGGTACCGCAAGGTATACCCATGTAACACCGCTCTTGCGCGAGCTGCACTGGCTACCTGTCGTCTTTCGGGTGCGCTTCAAGGTGTTAGTTCTCATCTTTAAAGCGCTCCATGGCTCGGGACCTAGCTATCTGCGGGATCGGATTCTGCCCCATACATCTTCCCGGCCGATTCGCTCCCACAGAGAGGGACTTTTCCGGGTGCCGTCCACTAGACTTTGTCAGCGGGCGACGCCCAGGGGAAGGGCCTTCTCTGTGGCGGGCCCAGCCCTCTGGAACAACCTTCCCCCCGACATTAGAACAACTACGGACCTCCGCTCCTTCCGTCAGAAATTAAAAACTCACTTTTTCTGCTTGGCCGGCCTAGGTTAGTCTCTACCTCAGGGGTTAGGGAATGTTAATTTTAAAATGGGGATTTTAGTGCAGGGACAGTTGATTTAATTTGTTTTTATTGTATTTATTTATGTATATATTTTATGTTGTTTTAATTTTCCCTGTGCACCGCTCCGAGTCCCCCTGGGGAGAGGACGCGGTATAGAAAAATAAAATCTATCTATCTATCTATCTAAATGAAAAATTCATTTGGGGTTTTGATGATTCAATAGATGTTGAGATATTAATGGGTAAGTACTTCATACCAATAAAAACTTGAGATTATAATCTTATTATGTAATTTACTTACTTATAAATCACTGATTTTTTCCCTTCTTTCCCTCTCTATTTCTCTTTCCTTTTCCCCTTACCCTCTTCTTCCCCATTGTTTTTATTTTCCTTTGTATTTTATATTTAACATTTTTAATAACATTTTTAATAACCATAATTATATTTAAAAAGAAAAGCGTGTCTGTGGGTAATCTTTCTCTGATTTTTTTCCACCTATAATCAGACCCTTGGATTTTAAATCACTGTCTCACTGTCAATACAATACAATACAATACAATACAATAGCAGAGTTGGAAGGGACCTTCTAGTCCAACCCCCTGCATGGGCAGGAACCTTATACCATTTCAGACAAATGGCTGTCTAACATCTTTTTAAAGACTTCCAGGGTTGGGGCATTCACAACTGCTGGAGGCAAGCTGTTCCAGAGGTTAATTGTTCTTACTGTTAGGAAATTTCTCCTTAGTTCTAAGTTGCTTCTCTCCTTGGTTAGTTTCCACCCATTGCTCCTTGTCCTGCCCCCAGGTGCCTTGGAGAAAAGTTTGACTCCCTCTTCTTTGTGGCACCCTCTGAGATATCGGAACACTGCTATCATGTCTCCCCTGGTCCTTCTCTTCATCAAACTAGACATACCCAGCTCCTGCAGCCGTTCTTCATATGTCTTAGTCTCCAGTCCTCTAATCATCTTGGTTGCTCTTCTTTGTACTCTTTCCAGAGTCTCCACGTCTTTTCTACATCGTGGCGACCAAAACTGTATGCAGTATTCCAAGTGTGGCCTTACCAAGGCACTATACAGTGGCATTAACACTTCACGCGATCTAGATTCTATCCCTCTGTTGATGCAGCCTAGAACTGTGTTGGCTTTTTTGGCAGCTGCTGCACACTGCTGGCTCATATTTAGGTTGTCCACTAGGATTCCGAGATCCCTCTCACAGTTGCTACTATCGAGCAAGGTACCACCTATACTGTACTTGTGCATTTGGTTTTTCTTGCCTATATGTAGGACCTTACTTTTTTCACAATTGAATTTCATTTTATTAGACAGTGCCCAATGTTCAAGTTTGTCTAGATCCTTCTGTATCTTAAGCCTATCTTCTGGAGTGTTGGCTATTCCTGCCAGCTTGGTGTCGTCTGCGAATTTGATGAGTTCCCCATTTATCCCCTCATCCAAATCGTTGATGATTTGTCAATTAAGTCTGTTGTGAAAATTAAAACATTACAATTCTGACGATTGGCTTCTGTCTTTATTATCTGTCAATGAGAGTTGGCTATGTCAGGAGAAAAGGGAAATAAAGGCAGTGGGAATGGATACTTCAGTCTGCATGCAGGAAAGCAACACAATTTTTGGACTACATTAAATGGATAGTGAATGAATAAGAGTTGAATACAAAAGTGATTGACTAGCGATTAAAACAGTGCAATGAGGTGGTCTGGCCATATAGATGGAGAGAATGAATGAAGATTGAATTACAGAACACATGTATGACAGAAGAGGGAGTAGACTGAAAGATAATTCTGGGGGGGGGAAATCATACTGGAAAAAGTCGCTCTCTCAAAGTATTGTTCCTAAGAAATGATTTAATTTCAGTTGCTTCCCAATCTTAAGAGCCGTCAAACTCTAGCAATGCAGCACATGAATTTTTCATGGTGCAAAGTGCAGCCAAACAAAGCCTTAGTGGAGGAGGTCTGGGAACCAAACAGAAATCTTTTCAAAATAATTGCTATGTATATTCTACGAAAAATGTACCATTGTAACTTCAGAGTGGCAGCACCTCCTATTGATTCTCTTGATCTACCTTTGATCCTATTATCAATGGTGTATTAGTTCTTTCAAAGTCCAAACTTGGTAACCGTATTCTCCAGAATCTCAAGCTGTATATGCATATAAAATGTCAGCATTATAATGCAAAATGTGAATTCATCCAACCATTCTATTCCTTTATTTATTACTTCAAAGTATTAACTACATTTTATGAGTAATTTACCCAGGATGGTTTATTCATAATTTTGAAATAATTACTCTTAGCCTCTTGAATTGTTATTTTAGCAATTAAGCCAACTCTTGTAATTTATGGTACATTGGATCATATAAACTGCAATTGTCCACTCCAATGGACCTTTGATACATTAGTTTTCAGATCCATATTCACACTGTATCATACAATCTAACTTTAATTCCAAATCTATTTTTGAAAATAGATTTCATGTCTTCAACCAAAAATTATTCTGTATACATTTTGTCCTAAATGCATTAAACTACCAAGGGATGTCATACTTCCTTGTTATACTCCCTGATCAGTTAACCATTTGCTAAGTATTGCATTTGTTCTCATATATACTGTATTTATTTTATTTATCAAAATTATATAGCTACCCATCTCATTAATGTGATGTTGGGCATCATGCAATAAAAACAGAATAAAACATAGTTCACATAACTATAAAATGATTATGATGGCTTTATTTCCATCATAACATTCTTCTTGCACTTATCAATTAATTCTTCATAAGCATGTATAACTTTCTATAATTCAAGCCTATGAATTTTTTTTTTTTATATTGAAAAAGTTTTATTGGTTTTACATTTTTTTATAGGGTAGGGTAAGGGATACAAAGAAATTTTGAGAGCATTCACGTCAGAGTCGTCGGCCCTTCCGAGACCTCAAAATACACAATAAAAAAAATAACCAAAAAAAAGCATTTTTCATAACACTACAAGGTAAAAGCAAGTACATATACCTAAATTCTCAATTCCATGCTGTCAGACATTTACAAAAAATCCAAAAAATATTATGCAAAATTGTTCAGGAAAATC
Source organism: Rhabdophis nuchalis (assembly GCA_039707465.1). Lineage (NCBI taxonomy): Eukaryota > Metazoa > Chordata > Lepidosauria > Squamata > Natricidae > Rhabdophis > Rhabdophis nuchalis. Next base: position 121,210,947 of record CM077643.1, read on the forward strand.
AAGGCAAAGTTATTTTTTCGATCTAAGTCTCTTGGCTATTGTATCTTCTTTTTCTCCTCCCTGGCCCCCAGCGGGCGGGGCCGCGGCCCCCTCCGTCCCCCCTGGATCTTCCCCCAGGGCAGAGGAATGTTTTTTAAGAAAGGCTTCCGCCTCAGCAACTGTTTTAATCCTCACTCTTCCTCCTTCCCAGAACACCAGCATCCCTTCGGGTGTCACCCACTTGAACCAAATCCCATGATCAAATAAAATTTTAGACAAGAAGGAAAATTTCCTCCTTGCTTCTCAAATCTTTCTAGGAATCTGCTTCAAGATAGTGACCGTTTTTTGTTGGTAAATTAAAGGGTTCCCTCTCTGCGCCTTCAAGATTTCCTCTCTGGTTGACCTTCTAACAAATTTCACATGTATCTCTCTAGGCACTTCATTTATCCTGGCATATGCTGAGTTAATTCTATAGGCTAGGTCAATGTCCCCCCTGATCTCATCCTTAGGTTTTTGTAAATAGTCTGCTAAAATTGTGCTCATAAGATCAGGGAGGCATTCACCAGGTTGCTCAAAAACATTCTGAAATCTCAAGAAATATGTCATTCTTTCCATATCAATCCTAGACACATGCCCACTTGTTTCCTCAACCTCTTTAGTAACATTTTTAATCTCTCCCTTAACCCCCACTAGCCCCCCTTCCAATTCTTCAGTCTTCTGTGTAATTTCCAGCGTTTGCTTCCGTGTGTCCAATAGCTCCTTCTTGAAAATGATGTTTTCTGCCCGCTGGGCCTGAATTTCTTGAACCAAAGTTTGTATAACAGTCTCAAGAGAAGCCATCCGTTGTTCTAAACTTGTCAGTGCTGTTTCTTGAGCCATCTTAACTGTTAAAGTTAGTGCCACCAAAATGGCGTTTTCAGGGTGGGGCTGGTGAGACTAACCGGGAGCCAAAAGTTCAGATCAAGGTTGGAACGTTGTAAAATTCAGGAACCAAGAGAGAGACAATTTTCCAACTCAATAGTTATAATAACGAAGGTAATCCAGAAAGGAACCACAAATTCAACAAAAAAAATTTCTTCATTAATATCCAGAGAGAGTCCCACTTGTAAAGAGACGCTGGGAATTTCCCATAGTTAAAATAGTCAGGCAGGGACAAAGAAAAGTCACTTTCCACCGCCCATCTCAGAGCCCAGAGGAGAGAGTAGAAAAATAAAAATTTTTAACCAGCCAGACCTAGACACAATGTTGCAAGTAGCCGCATACCACTTTCCCTTGTTAGAGACAGTCCGGATTTAAGATTTCCGTCCAGAGAAGCCATTTTTAAGTGCCGCTTAAGTCCGAGGGGGGGGGGTTTGAAAACAAACACCCCCTCCCAGTCCGTTCAGCCTGGCTGGCAGCAAGGAAAAAAAGTCTTTTTAAAACTCACTCTCCCTCGCAGCTGAAGCCTCGGCAAGCCTTCCGATCTCTTCCGCTCAGCCCTCTTCATTAAAGTGAATGGCGCCGACAGCCGTTGGCGAAGGGAGAACCCCCCGCAGCATGTTCTCCTTCACCTAAGCCGCGGCAAAAGGGTCGCCTCCCCCACCGCCGTGAGGGGGGGGCGTCCCTGCCGAGCCGGCCCTATGGGAGACCCCAAAAAAAGGGGCGTCTCGCCCCCGTGGGGGGGCAGAAAAAGCAACAAAACGGCGAGCGAGCGCTAGGCTCGCTCGTCGCCGCAGGAGCCGGAACCGGAAGTCCAAGCCTATGAATTTTGATAAACCAAAAGGCATCCTGTAAACTTTCGCACATTCATCCATTGCTAAGATCTCCTGAAGATCTAAGATCTTCACATATTCTTCAGATCAGAATTCTTCCAAACTCTTTTCACACAATTTTAACAGGCTAAGCCCCATGTCATTTTTACACCACTCTTACTATTTTGTACATTGTAGAGGATCAATAATCTTATTCTTCCAATTGTCAACATGATCTTAAAAAGCTATCCAGGTCTTCCATAAACATTCCTATTTTAATGCTCGTCCAATTCTACCAGCTATACTTACAGTCTTAATTTTTTTCAGTAAAATGCTATTATTTTATGGTTTTAATTCAGGTCACACAGGACTGTAGAACAGGGGATATCCTCAGGCTACCCTTCTATGGGACCAAGTGGGAGGTACATTTCCAGTTATAGATATCTACGTTCTTTTTGCACTTCATAAAAACTCTGAAGGATTAAAGAGTGACCAGGCAGTTTTTAAAATGGAATTACCAATCACAGAAAAACTATGTCATTCTCTTAATGTAATCCCGAAGGACTGTTCCTATTAGGGTATTGTGGATCAGCCATTCTGAGTTATGATACTATCTATTGATAGCATTTCTGCCTCACTATTTTTAACTTCAAAGATAAGAAATGAAGTGCCTGGCATCCCTCTGCTTTCACTGGCTTTACAGTGAGAGAGATGTTAACAATGACAGTGTCATCAGTGAAACTTTTGCTAATCCAGAGATCTGACATCAAGCACAACACTGGCTGATCATTACTTCCTGTTTATTTTGAACATGTCAGTTTTTGGAAATGAAGTCAGAACTTGTGTCTCTGTAGTCATTCTTCATTTACCTAGTGTCTCAGTCTTGTGTCTCAGTCATTTCAATATTTTTAATCTGATGATTTTTAAATATCCACTTAATATTCTAAGACAGCCAAGAGCTCTTTAAAGATTAGTACAAAGATTCAAACTCACACTAAAGGGTTAATAATAATAATAATAATAATAATAATAATAATAATAATAATAATAATAATAATAATAATAATAATAATAACAATAATAATAATAATAATAATAATAATAATCTTTATTGTCATTGTAATAAAATAAAATAAAATTACAATGAAATTGGTTTGAGCATTGTGCTAACATTTGCATCAGGTGGAATATAGACAGCAGTGACAACCATAACAGAAATCTCTCCAGGCAGTTAAAATGGCCGACAAATGACAGTTGGAAATTCCACGTCTGCAGAACAGTGCGCACAAGCAACTCCACCGCTAGTACACCAGTTATCATGGGTGTAAATACACAGTCCTCCACCCTTGCAACATCCATATAGAACAGAAAACCTTGATCTACACCCTCATGTATTGGTCACAGAGCAACAGAAGCACAGGTTTTGACTGATACAAAATTGGGCAAAACCCTGGGAGATTGGCCGGGCAAGTAGGGGAAACTCAGTGCGTGCCAACCATTTCCCCACATCTTCAGGTGGACCAGAGACTTAATGATGCTGGATGTGCTGAGAAATTGTCAGCACTTTGGTGATTTGAGTCTAGCTTCGCGGGACAGAGTGAGCCCCCATCTCCTGTCCCTAGCTCCTACCAACCTGTTTGAAAACATTGCTTGCAAGTGGATAGAGAAGTACCCGGATTTTGGTGCTAGGAAACTGCTGGCTACATTGTGCAGGGAGAGTTGGAACTGGTGCAGGATCTACCTGGATGCAATCAGCGGAGGAGCATGGAAGAAAGTCCCAGATGAATTCCCTTTGAGAATGCTGCAGCCCAACTGGTGTGAAGCTAGTTTGCCCTCTTGTGGTGCAACAAACTGATTGGCACACAATTGCCAAATACCGGTAATACTTTTTTTAGTCCTGGTTGTTCCATTTATAGTTTCCCATCCCAAAGCATTGACTCTAGGCAGTAACATAGGATTAAAATTAAAAAAACAGAATACAGTATAAAATACAATACTGTACTACTTTTGAAATTTTAAGCTTTTTATCTTTTGAAGAAAACCTAAAAGACTTTCAAGTTGTTGTTTTTTTAATGTAAACATACTATTCATACTCTTGAATGCATTTTAGCTTTTGAAACAGCGGCAGATATGCCAAAAATGTTTTAAAGAGCATTTTGACCTCATATAGTACAACAATAAGCTTTTAGTTGACATGGAATTTCAGCACATACCAGCTGCTTATATAATAGGAAAGAAGGAATCTACTTATTTCTGAACCATTTGCTATGGCTCAGAATAGGGTGCAATGTTATATGCTAGAAATAAGGATTTAGGAAAAACTCTGCATTTTCAGCAGGATTAGTATGAGAACAAGTGAGCATCAAAATACCACAGCGGCACTGTTGTCCTAGAGCAGGGGTTCCCAAACTAGGCAACTTTAAGACTTGTGGACTTCAACTCCCAGAATTCTCCAGCCAGCTATGCTGGCTGGAGAGTTCTGGGAGTTGAAGTCCACAAGTCTTAAAGTTGCCTAGTTTGGGAACCCCTGTCCTAGAGCTTACGATATATCAAAAGAAAAGATGAAATACAGAGTTACATGGGTAGCAAATAGTAGAATATTTTCAGTGTAATTTTATAGATTTTTGTAGAAGTACAGGTAAAAGTAGTACAAAAACTGATTGGCCAAACTTGTAAATACAATTCAACCAGTTCAATACATGGTAGTTAAAAAAAACCACCACGTTAATATAAGCTAATTACTAAAATAGATTAAAAATAAACAAAAAAATTAAAAAGAAAGTAGGAATATAATATATAAAGAATAATCATATAAATATAAACTCTAAATTGCTCAAATACAATATTTTAAATAAGTTTTTTCTTTATTCATGTCAGAAGCATCTTCAAATTATAAACAGTTAACATTCGTCACTGAACAACTAAGATCGGTATTAAGAAAGCACCATTCTGGTCTAATAAGTTAATGCAAGTTAATACAGATCAACCTTTAAGCAATGAATGAAATCTAGGTCATATGGAATTGTATTATTCAATCTTTCTTTTCTATCAAATTTCCTTAAGAAGGTTCCTTTAGAACAGTGTTTTTCAACCTTGGCAACTTGAAGATGTCCGGACTTCAACTCCCAACATTCCCAGCATTCATTGGCTGAGGAATTCTGGGAGTTGAAGCCCGGACATCTTCAAGTTGCCAAGGTTGAGAAACACTGCTTTAGAATCTGTTTAATTATTTTGAGTGCATAGCAATTTTCCTGCAATTCAGCCACAATTTATCTGACTTTCCTGACAGATGAATTCCATATCTGGAGATATATTTTAATCATTATTAAAAACTTCCTACCAACAACATACAGGAAGTCCTTGGTTAGCAACCACTTGTTCAGCAATTGTTCAGTTATGACAGCTAACCGGTCCGTGACATTGGAGTTGTCGATGCCCCCCATGATCATAATTCAGGTATTCGGCAACCAGCATGCGATTATGAGTCATATCATCTTGCAGTCATGTGATTGTGATCTTCACAGCTGGCTTCTGATGAGCAAAGTCAATGGGGAAGCCAGCAGGAAGCTGCAAGTCAGGATCATGTTTGCACTTAAGAATTCACAATGATTTATTTAATGACTGAAGCTGGTACTGATATAAATTGTGCAGGGTCACATGATTTTCCACTTTATAACTGCATTACAATTAAAAGGCAACAGAATGCCAGTCCAAATTATGGTCAGTAAGTGAGGACTATCTGTAATTCACCATAGATAGAGCCAAGGTGGCGTCGTGGTTAGAATGCAGTACTGCAGGTCTAATTCACTGCTCACTCCCGGAGTTTGATCCTGAGTGGCTCAAGGTTGGCTCAGCCTTCCATCCTTCTGCGGTGGGTAAAATGAGGAGCCAGATTGTTGGGGACAATAATGCTGACCCTGTAAACCACTTAGAGACGGCTGTAAAGCACTGTGGAAGAGGTTTATAAGTCTAAGTGCTATTGCTATAGCAGTAAAGCCCAACCAATAAGGAAGTAGGGATGCATGCTTACATTGTGCTCATCTATCTGGTTCCCATCACTACCCAGAGGAAGATCGAGATACAATGATGGCATATTCCCTGCAGCAGCAATTGGTATCCCCATTCAGTTTCCTCCTTTTCACCTGAGTCACTCACTGTAAATAAGCAAACATAGCCATAAACACATAAAAGGAGTATATTTAAATGGGACAGTAGGCACGCTGGTGCGCTTATGCATGCCCCCTTAGGGACCGCTTAAAATGCGTAAGGTCCTGGTTAAGGTAAAAGGTATGGTGGGTTACAGGAACTAACAACAGGATCAGGTAGGGTGTTCCACACATTTACTACCCTATTGCTGAAATCGTTTTTCCTGTAATCAAGATTAGAACGGATTACGTTTAGTTTTAAACTATTATTAAATTATTTCTAGGCATTTCCAATTCTAATGGCTCCCTCTAGGCATGCGTGAGTTTTCTGAATTAAAAAAAAAAATACCGTGAAGAAAAAGTAGAAAACATTCTGTGTGGAATCTGAACCAGCTATCAATTTAATGAGCCTTTGTGATTAGCAGAGAAGATTATAGCACTAGCCCGGGTGTTGCTGCCAAGTCTGTCTGGAGGCCACAGGAAAATAATTATCTTTTTTTCCAAGAGAACATTTGAATTAGTCATCCTTGGAGCAGCAAGTGAATGTGTTTCCTCCTTTAAAAACAAAAGTTCAGTGTTTTACCTATGATAGATGTCCTTCTTCCATTGGAAGATTGGAGGCGAGAGTGTGAAGATGTTTTAGGTCCATGCAGATATCTAACCTTGTACATGTGCTATCAGAGAATACATTTTTCTCTAATGCCAATGATAAATTAAGCTGACTCTGGTTTTTATGATGTACACTATGGCTGTTGACACTGAGGCATTTCTTAACTTATTCCATCTCTCATTGGCACTGGACAAGTGCGCATCAATAGTTTGTCCCACAGAATGAGAAGAGGATGAGAGTCAGTTTGGTCTAGAAGTTAAGGTGCCAAGTGAGAAACTGGAAGTTTTAGTCCTGCTGTTTTAGTCCTGTGAGTCCCTTGAACTGCAAGGCAATCAAACGGGTCAGGCCTAGAGGAGATCAACCCTGATTGTTCTTTAGAAGGCCAGATCCTGAAGATGAAACTCAAACACTTTGACTACCTAATGAGAAGGAAGGACTCACTACAGAAAAGCCTAATGCTGGGAAATATTGAAAGAAAAAGAAGGGAACGACAGAGAATGAGGTGACCGGATGGAGTCACTGAAGCAGTAGGCATGAGCTTAAATGGACTCCAAAAATGATAGAGAATAGGAAGGCCTGGAGGAACATTGTCCATGGGGTCACAATGGGTCAGACATGATTTTGCAACGAACAAGGCCTGAAAACCAGCTGGGCGATCTTAGGTCTCTCTCTCTTTCAGCCTAACTCACCTCACAGGGTTGTTGTTGTGGGGAAAATAGGAGGAGGAAAGAGTATTGGTATGTTTGCCATCTTGAGTTATTTATAAATATAATAAAAATGGGATGTAAATAAACAAAGATAATTAAGGATGAGAGAATAATCTGTCGATCAAAATGCACTTGTGCTGTGCAAAATAACTTGTGCTTATCAAAATGTACAACAGACATTCCTAACAGTAAAAATCAGTGTGAGTATTACAACTGGAATTTTGTCTATAAAAATTTTGGATGCATAAAATGATTGCGTCTATATTTTGAATGGTTCAAACGCAGCTATCATCAAATTTCTTCCATATCTAAAAAAAAAACGACATGAAAAGAGTCACAATTTCCAATGTCCATACTCTAGCTGCCAGGTTTCCATGGTTTGGCAGCCAGATCATTATTCCAAAAGGAGTTTAACATTTCTTTGCAGTACATAAGCGGCTCACAATTCTAAATTTAGGTCTACTAGAGAGGGGAAAAGTGAACAAAAATCTCCTTCAGGAATTTCAGCTGATTTTGCAACTGGCTAGAGTGATGAAAAGATGGAAATTAATTCTTTGGGGTCACTTGGAAGATACAGATTACAGAAAGTTTAGCGCAAAATGTTCATAGTCTTACACATTAATGCTCAGCCTAAAAAAAAATGAATAAGATGCGTGTGAGTTGTTTGACTCAACAATCATGTTTAACAGATAAAACAAAGACTTTGTGGGAAAACTCCCATGACTGGTGAGTATTGAATAATAGTGAATAATGCAATTTTTTCAAAACCATAGAACCAATTCTTCAATTTCAGTTTTTGTTTCCAATTTAATAAAGTCTGAAGTATTTGAAAGCATAACTGAGCTCCATAAATGTTGTTTGTTATTCACTTGACATGTTGGCAAGTAGAAGAGAGGTGAAAAGAATAAGAATGGAATACTGCATTCAGTTTTGGTTGCCATGATGTAAAAAAGATATTGAGACTCAGAGTGCAGAGAAGAGCAATAAAGTTGATTAGGAGTTCTTCAGGTTTAAGGAGGCTAAAACATGAAGAACGGTTGCAGGAACTGGGAATGTCTAGTTTAATGAAAAGAAGGACCAGGGGAGACATGATAGCAGTCTTCCAATATCTCAGAGGCTGCCACAAAGAAGAGGGAGTCAAACTATTCTCCAAAACACCTGAGGATAGAACAAGAAGCAATGTGTGGAAACTAATCAAGGAGAGAAGCAACTTAGAACTGAGGAGAAATTTCCTGACAGTCAGAACAATTAATCAGTGGAACAGCATGGCTCCAGAAGTTATGAATGCCCCAACACTGGAAGCTTTTAAGAAGATGTTGATAACCATTTGTCTGAAATGGTGTAGCATTTCCTGCCTAAGCAGGGGGTTGGACTAGAAGACCTCCAAGGCCCCTTCCAATTCAGTTATTCTATTCTTAAAAAGCCATTAAACACTATTATAAATTGGTATTAGTCCCTGTTACGGTAGGTTTTTCTCAATATGGTGTTGGAATTGGACCACAATTCTCTGCACCTTTCCTAAGGTTGTTCAACCCTTTGGTCTTCAATAGTGGAATTCCTCTATATTTGCTCAATTAGACAAATACTTTAAAAAGAAATTTCCTGCCCTAAACCTCCTTTAGGAGTGTTATTATTCAAATAAGTTAAAAATGACAAAATTATTTTATGTTTAAATTATCTTTAGACGGAAAGTCACATTAACCTGTTACAAAGGGGGAAAATGCTAATAAGTGTATTCTGCCATAAGCTTCAGCGTGCCTCGCTTTGCAAAGGAAACTCTCCCTTTAAGTGTAGAACAGATCAAATGTTACTTTAAGTCCACATTCCTTTGAGAAAGCAGGACGACGCTTGTTCCAGACCCGGATCGCATTCCAGCTCCTCTTTTGAGAAAGAAGCTGTCTGTCAACCGAACTTCTCCAAAAGTAAACCTCATTTAAAATCATCATTGTTGTTTTCCTACGAAAAAAAACCCGAGTCCCCTACCGCCCCTGACAGTCTTCTAAAGCAGGGGTCTCCAACCTTTGCAACTTTAAGTCTGAAGGACTTCAGCTCCCAGACTTCTCCAGCCAGCTGGCTGGAGAATTCTGGGAGCTGAAGTCCTTCAGACTTAAAGTTGCTAAGGTTGGAGACCCCTGTAAAAGCTCTCCCATGTTATACCACGGAAAGGAAACGTGGTTTTATCGCGGAGAGATGGGGGGGGGGGGGGTGAACAGTCTCGCAAGTCCGTCCAGCCGTCCTGCAACTCGTGGGTCGCATCGCTGCAGACCTTCTGGGCTGCAGCCCCGCAAAGACCAACTTTCCGCTCCCGGGCAGCTAATTAAAGTGGCGGTGGGGATGGGAGGGAGAAGAGTTTGCGGAGGGACGGGCTGCTATTTGGCTCTTTCCTTTACTAGCGGTGTTCCCCCCCCCCCCCCCATCCCACTTTCCCGGGGTTTGGTAGGTCTTTGCCCCGGGCAGCCCATAGCCGCGAACGCGCACGGGAAGTGCTGCTGCTGCTTCCCCCCCCCCCCCCCCCCCCAGCCTTGGTTCAGCTTCCCCAAAGGCTCTTTCCTTGTCTTGTCCACCCCGCCCGGTGCCTCCCCCCCTCCCGAGGGCGGGTGGCCCAGCCAGTCGGCGAAGAGAGGAGGAGGTGCGGAGGTGCCAACGCATCCCTCGCTCAGGCGCACCAGGGAGAGCGGCTGCAGACCAGCGAGGCAGGCCCTGGAGGAGCTTAGCGCGCGGTTTCCAGATCCAGGAGCTGATCGGAGGGCAAAAAGCCCGGTTTGCTTCCAGGCTTTCTCTGGCGGGTAGGCAAGCCGGGCTGTGGAAGGCAGTGGGCTGGGGTTGGTTGGGCGATGGAAAGATGCTATTTATTTACGCGTCTATCACGTGTATAAGCGATGGAGCCGTGGCGCTCTGCCGACGCGTCCCATCCGAGTCCGCAACGATCCCTGAGAGGAGTGGAAGGACGGGGTCTCGACTCTCCATCAGGGCTGGGACTGTGGGCGGTGGGGGGGGGGAGGCTTCCTCGAGGCTCGGATGGAGGGTATCCGGATTAGCCTTCTCGCCTTCCTCGGGAATCGGCCGCTGTGTTCTTCGCGCGGCTGATGCTGCTCGGATGGTTCCGCGCTTTGGAAGAGCCGGGAGCCTTCTGGCGAGGGCGCGCGCCGCAAGATGCCTCTTTGCAAGACGTCTGTGGAGGTTCTCAGCCATCCGGGTCGCGGGAGACTCAAAGGTGGTTTGTTTGTTTTTTAAAGAGGCGACTGGATTTGGAGGTTCTCTCCCTCCCCCTTTGGGGAAGACGTTTCGCTCCTCAGCCGAGAAACTTCTTCAGTTCTGACTGGATGGGGGGTGAGGGACGGAAAGATTTTGATCGGATCTCTGTAAAGGAGGCCAGGTAGTCTTCGACTTTCGACCACAATTGAGCCCAGAATTGATGCTGCTGAGTGAGAAATTTGCATAAGTGAGTTCTGCCCCGGTTTTACGACTTTTCTTGTCAGTGACTCAATCCCTGCGGTTGTTAAACTAGTAACAAGGTTGTTAAGGGAATTTGGTTTCCCCATTGACTTTGCTTTTCAGAAGGTCGCAAAAGGGGATCACGTGACCCCCGGAACACTGCAACTGTCATAAATATGAAATATCTATCAAGTATGTAATCATGTAATCATAAATATCAAGTATGTAAATCAAGTGACGGTGGGGGAGGCTACAAAGATTGTAAGTGTGAACAATGGTTATAAGGTACTTTTTTCGGTGCCGTTGTAACTTTGAATGGGGTCACTAAATGAACTTTTGTAAGTTGAAGACTACCTGTATACATCCTTCCATTCCCCCCTCCCCTCCCCATCCAATCAGAAATGAAGAAGCTTTTTGGATGAAAAGAGAAATGTCTTCCTCAAAGGAAAAAAAACGAAGTCCAGTTTCCTTTTGAAAAAAAGCACCTTTGAGATCTTTTTATAAGAGTGGCCGGTCCATTAATTTTCTGCCTGCTTAGGAGGTGTGTTGTAATGGTGAAAGTGGCTATCGTGACAACTCAGTGCAAATGGGGCAAAGCGCTGTTCCCTGAACTTTGACCCTTTTCTTCTTACATTTTCTAAGACTATTCTTTTTTTTAAATTATTTTATTGGTGTAGTAATGAAGTGCTGACCCTAGAATTTAAAGTCCCATCGTAGGCATGAAACCCAGGTGATGAATCTGGTCAATCATTCTCTCTCAGCCCTATCCCCTTCGCAGAGGTGTTATTATGGGGAAATTAGGAGGCAGGAGTCATAGGTATGATCGTCATCTTGAATTGTTAATAAAGTAATTAGGTAAAGGTAAAGATTCCCCTCGCATAAGCGTGCTAATCATTCCTAACTCTAGACAGAGGTGCTCATCTCTGTTTCAAAGCTGAAGAGCCAGCGCTGTCCGTAGACATCTCTGTGGTCATGTGACCAGCACCACTAAACTCTGAACGCTGTTACCTTCCCACCAAAGGTGGTCCCTATTTTTCTACTTGCATTTTTACTGCTAGGTTGGCAGAATCTGGGACAAATAACGGGAACTCACTCAGTTACGCGGTGCTAGGGATTCGAACCTCTGAACTGCCGAACATGGATCCAAAAACCAGATACATTTGGAGTATTTTGTAATTGCCCTGATTGCAGAGATCACAGGTGTTCCTTTGTATCCAATTGTACATACTGTTACTTTCATGGAGATGGAAATTGGAGAATATCCATGTATAAGAAAATCTACAGTACCCAAGAAATTAGAGTAGGGCAGTATCTCTGCCCTTTCTGTCTTCATTTAGCAACTAAGATGCTAAACAAAATGTAAGTAGGCAGTAAAACTGTAGAGGAACACTTCTAAGCATTTATAATTAAAAAAGAACATTTGGTACATCTTAAATACACTTCATTTTTCCTTCATATTTGTGGATCCGCGTGATATTCAACCCTGCAGCCTTATGCCATGGTAGCTACTCGTTTCTTCAAAGAGCAAGTTTGTTCTTATGTAGCCAAAATGGCACCATTCACTCAAAGATGTAACCATCTTTATCTCAAGGAGGTACTTCATATTGTAGAGATGATGTAGTTGTCCTTAAGAAGAGATTTCACATCATTTCCACTTCAAAATCCCTCTGGCAATCCTTGTATGTGTAAGTATATGCTGAAACAACTAGCAACTCAGAAAGCTTGGGGAAATCAAACAAGAGGTTTTGCTGATAGGAGGAGGGTTGCATACATATAGTTTTTCTTCCTGGCCTATCCACCTTGGTTCCTTTTGGACAGACTCTAGTACAGTGATGGCTAACCTTTTTTGGCTGGGGGAGCGCAGGGGGGTTGTGCGTGGGTGTGCCACACCCATAATGCTATGTGCATGACCCCCTACTTTTGGCATGCTTTTTTCATCCTCCCCAGGCTCCAGAGGCTTTCTAGGAGCCTGGGGAAGGTGAAAACAGCCTCCCTCACCTCCAGAGGCTTCAGGAGCTTCCCTGAAGCCTCCAGAGTGAAAAATGGCCTCAAAAGAAAGCCTAAATGAGCTGGCCAGAGCACACATGCGCACTGGAGCTGACAGGGCAACGCCTCGTGTGCCATCAGAAATGGCTCCGCGTGCCACCTGTGGCACCTGTGCCATAGGTTCGCCATCACTGCTCTAGTACACTAGCAAATAAAGTGGAGCCTGGCAACTCATTTGTCAAGTTGTTAAGTAAAATTGCAAATGTGCTGGGGATCTTATTATTTTTAGCTTTCCTTTGCTTGCAGACCTGCAAGGCAAGGCAAGGCAAGGACTGGTCATAAAATTACTTTTTCAACACTGTTGAAACTTTGGAGAGCCATTAAATGAGCCAATCACTAAACAAGGATTACCTGCAGATGTTGCTTCATGCAACAATTTTAAAACTTGCAAAAGGATGATATTATAATATGGCTTGGTTTGCAGAAATCACCCAAAGAATCGAGGGGGGCAAGAGGCTATAGGGCAACTATCCTCTAAGAGAACTTAGTGCTGAATGGCAAACCCAGTGGTAGATATTATAGGTATCCAGGTGTGAGAAAAGAGAGATGGGAAAGATAAAAGAGATTTGAGTACTTTGTTGGAGTTGGAATCCGGAAAAGAAAATGTCAAGTCTTGCAGCATTTTTGAAGGTTACTGTTAATGTAATGGGTAGAAGTTCCAGCTCTTTGAAGAAAAAGCTAGATTATTAGTATTCTTAGAACCTGAATGAGTCATCTTCTTGGCTTTCCATACTGATATCATCTAATATCAGTAATGAGGATTTGGAAGTTCTCTTAAGACATGTTCTCACTGGGAGGTTTTTCTTTGTGGTCTTTGCCTGCAGAGAATCATTGTGGCAGCTCTGAGGATGTTTCTGCTTGGCTCGACAAGGCTGCTGTTCTGGCCGGCTCTTCTGGGCATGGTCTTTTCAGCTCCTGCTTCAGACAGTAGGAAAAAAGAACAACTCCAGGAGATAGTTCTAAGCTTTCCAAAGGATGAAACTAGCCTGAATGAAATGCTCCAGGAAGTCGAGGAGTTGATGGAGGACACTCAGTATAAGCTGACCAATGCAGTCAAAGAGGTAAGACTTTTGTTCCAAGAGTTGAGGAAAGAATTTAAAGTTTAAAGGGGAAATCTTACCACAGTATGCTTTTTAAGATCAGGGGTTTAGATTAACAACAAGAAGATTAAAATACAACATACCAGTGCTCCTGAAATGATTACCATTTTAATTGAATACTTGAAGGAAAGGTATGTGTCTGTCTGCATAATGAGAATAATGAGGTGCAATTAAATGGTGGAGAATTTACCTTCTCAGCCTAGTATGGTTAAGGTAAAGGTAACGGTAAAGGTTTCCCTCGCACATATGTGCTAGCCGTTCCTGACTCTAGGGGGCGGTGCTCATCTCCGTTTCAAAGCCAAAGAGCCAGCACTGTCTGAAGACATCTCCGCGGTCATGTGGCCAGTATGACTAAATGCCAAAGGCGCATGGAACGCTGTTACCTTCCCACCAAAGGTAGTCCCTATTTTTCTACTTGCATTTTTACATGCTTTCGAAGTGTAGGTTGACAGAAGCAGGAACAAGTAGCGGGAGCTCACTCCATTACACCGTGCTAGGGATTTGAATCGCTGACTGCCAACCTTTCTGATCGACAAGCTCAGAGTCTTAGCCACTGAGCCATCACGTCCCTATAGTATACTATAGTATGGTTGAGTAGGTTAACTTGAGTGACATGCCTAGACCAGGGGTCTGCAAAGTTGGCTCTTTGAAGACTGGTGGACTTCAACTCCCAGAATTCCCCAGCCAGCCTGGCTGGGGAATTCTGGGAGTTGAAGTCCACCAGTCTTCAAAGAGCCAACTTTGCAGACCCCTGGCCTAGACAATGGGCAACAGAGAGACTGAAACATTAAGGGTGTGAATATTTTATTTAAGTATCACCAGTACAAACAACTATTTTTATTCTGCTAATATTTATATAGTTTTATACCTCCAGGGGTTAATTCATACTACAGGGCATGCTTTATAGTCAGTGTGTATTTTTGAAGGGCTGAAATGTAACAGCATTTTCTAATCTGATCCTTGTCAAAAGACTTAATAAGTGTCAAAGGCAAAGAGGGAATAGGAGTCAATTGCAAAAAGACTCAGATCGCAAAAATGAGTTTATTTGAAATACTATTGTAATTGTATTTCTATTGTATATACTATTGTAACACCTTGCCACAACTTCTGAAGGCAAGCTGTTTCATTGGTTGATAGTTCTGTCAGAAAATTTCTCCTTTTTTTCCAGGTTGAATCTTTCCCTTGTTCAGTTTCCATCCATTATTCTTTGTCTAACCTTCAGGTGCTTTGGAAAATAGCTTGATCCCTTCCTCTCTGTGGCAGCCCCTCAAATATTGGAAGACTGCTAGTTGGACTAGAAGACCGCCAAGGTCCCTTCCAACTCTGTTATTCTGTTATTTATTTCTCTAGAAATCAGCTAGAGCAGGGGTCCCCAACCCCCGGTCCGTGGACCAGTGCCGGTCCGTGGCTTGATAGGAACCGGGCCGCAGGGCCGGAGAGGAGGAGGAGGGAGGACGGGGCAGCCCCCTGGGCAGAGCGCACACTGGGAGTGGGAGAGCGCAGGTGTGGCCGCTCACACCATTGGGGGCCCTAGAAGGGCGAGTGAGCCGACTCACCCCCCCCCCCGCATGCGCATGCGCCGCCTGTTCCCCCTCCCCCCCGCTTCCCCTCTACGCCGACCGGTCCGCGGAATTTTCTTTAAAAGAAAACCGGTCCCTGGTGCCAAAAAGGTTGGGGACCCCTGAGCTAGAGGGGATCTTGCTTGAATATCTGCCTTGGATATGTCAATCCCTACTAACATATGTACTATTTATGATACTTGGTAGGAAAGGCATTCTTTTCTGTTTTGTTTATGAGTGTCAGGGTGCATGCTTCCCTCCTCTTCCCGGGTTTGTTTGTTCATTCTTCATTGTGAATGATCTATCTGCCAATTACCTTGACTGTTCATGTCTGGGCTTCTAAAAAAAGAAGTATTTGATCTGATGATCCTGAATCTCAATGCAGATTTGTATCTGTTATCCATTTTCTTTTTCCCTGCCCTCCCCTTGGCCACACCCTGGGGAAAAATACTTCCATAATTTTGAAAAGAATCATGTTTTTAGAGAATGGAGACAAGACAAAACAAGGTCCTGCTGTATAAAATCAACCAGTTTTTTTTTTTAAAAAAGAATAATTTGTTCATGGATTTATTCTTCTCTCTCTTCTCTCCCCTCACATATTCATTTATTTTGACCAAAAG
Organism: Rhabdophis nuchalis; assembly: GCA_039707465.1. NCBI lineage: Eukaryota > Metazoa > Chordata > Lepidosauria > Squamata > Natricidae > Rhabdophis > Rhabdophis nuchalis. The sequence goes on from CM077643.1 coordinate 121,226,878, forward strand.
TCTGTCTTCAGTATTCTTGATATTCTGGTGTAGATTTTGTTTACAAGAGCTAAAAGTGATTCAGCTGTTTCACATTTGCTTTCCTGACAGGCTGAATAAAAATTTCCTTGTGCTTTCCTTTGTTCTGAGACCTAGTACTTTGTACTTTCTCAGCTAACTCTCCTACCTAATTTCCCGTTTACCAAGAATATGTTGTGCTTGAGGCTGCAGTTGGCCTCTGGGTCTAGAAGCAGGGGTGGGCAAACTTTGCAACTTTAAGTCTGAAGGACTTCAGCTCCCAGACTTCTCCAGTCAGCAAAGCTTTCTGGGAGCTGAAGTCCTTCAGACTTAAAGTTGCGAAGTTTGCCCACCCCTGGTCTAGAGTCAAGGCTTGGATTTGGTGGGCAGTGAGTGCTGTTGACTGAGAGCAGAGTTTCCTCTCACTTGTAAATGGAAACAGCGGCTTCGTCTGGGAAGGAGCAAAAACAGCTTCCTATCAGAAGACCTGTCTAGGCACGATGGTGCCAGCACTTCATTTGAGAGATTAAACATAGCCTGTTTATAAACATTCTTGTGTTTCTCTGGGACACAGCCAGTCTTGGTGTCATTTTGCTCCTGATTTCTGTCCCCAGCACATTGTGCTACTCAGACAAATGTCACTGGAATCAATGTACTTCCTTTCCACTGATGTGCTGAGAATTTTTAATTGCTGCGGAAAGCTAGAATTGCATTCTTCTCCCACCTTCCATTCTGTCTTATGATAAGCAGCAACAGGATAGACTTATAATAAAGAGGATCTCATTGTATTGATACAGACACTCTCACTAAACATTGGAACGTAATGGTTTTATTTAAACTTCTGGAAGTTATACTTCTAATTAATTATTATGCTGATCCTGTTCACATGAACTGGGCTTACAGTTTTGTGTCAGTGTATAATCTCATGTTTTGATTCTTATAGACCAAGCAATGTTCAAGTATTGTAGCTGAATCAATGGTGCAAGTCAAACTCTTAATTTTGCTCACAGTTTTCAGCCTTGTGACTATTTTCTGTTTGACTCTACTGTTAAATGAAAACGAAAACTGACTACCTATCAGCCTTAAAATGATTTGCCCATTGCTTGTCCTAAGACTGTGCTGTGGGATGAGTCCAACATTGAAAATTAACATTGCAGTTTGGGAAAGATGGGACAGTTCTCCTACTAATAGAGCTTGACTGGTATTTAAGATCAACTGGCCCGGAGTGTGTATTCAGATTGACCCCCAATTTTATGACAGTCTTGCTTTCCCTTCCTAAGAATTCTATTCCTCTGTGATTGTAAATCTTTAGTTATGAGTATAGTGAGAATTAAAAATTGTGGTAATTTATTTATTTGCAAAATTTCAAAATGACTCCTGCCAGATAGGTTAATCCACAGTGGAAAAAACAATTTTTCCCAATCTCTTGAAAGGAGATATGAGCAGATAGGATGTGCCAGTTCTCCTTACAGGAGATGGTCATGGACATACCTAGAAGCCAAATCATGAAGGGTTTGATAGATGAGTGTTTGGTAATATCTTAAAGATGGATAGTAAGCTCCTTAGTTTACCAATCTGGCTGAGTCCCTGCCTCAGATAGCTCAAAATAAGCAGCTTTTTGAAGGATCATCAGATTTTTTCCCCAATGAAGAACAGTTACATCTGAATACCTTTAAGCAGCTCTTTTTTCTTGATTGGCTGGTTGTATATTTGCTAAAGGCAAACATGATATGTGCATTTGCTCTTTTGGGTTAGGACAAGGTGTGGACTATTTTATCCTAGAGATCAAATAAAGAATCATTGTCAGCTGTTCTTTTTCAAAGATTGAATAAGATAACAGTGAAAACAAGAGGATAGGTGTGATTGTAAAAGCCTTTGTAATCATTTGTCAAAGAAACATATTCTAGACCAGAGGTGGGCAAACTTTACAACTTTAAGTCTGAAGGACTTCAGCTCCCAGAATTCTCCAGCCAGATTTGCTGGCTGGAGAATTCTGGGAGCTGACATCCTTCAGACTTAAAGTTGCAAAGTTTGCCCACCCCGGTCTAGACTGTGGTGTCAAACCCGCGGCTTGCAGGACAGATGCGTCACACGCTAGCCATGTCCACCCCCATTTTAGTGAAGGGGAAAAAGTCGTAATACATCATGTGATGATGTGATGACACGAGTCTGTTCTAGACTGTTCCTGTTTCTTAATTTTTTTTTCTTTACTGCCTTTCACAAATGAACATTTTATTTAACTCCATGTCGAATGTTCTTTTCTCCTGTGATGAAAAGTATAAATTGCAGTATTTTTAGTTTTATCATAATCATTATTGAAGTAATAATGTAAATTTATATTTTTGAATTTACACCAAATATCTACGTGAAATAATGTTTTTGTTTATAATCCAGACACATTAATTTCTGGAATAAAGGCTGGAGAGCAGCTTTTGATTATATCTATTCATATTCATAAGGATAACATAGCTGCGTAATTTTACTAAATTGGCAATATAGCATCAGAAAATTGAAGTTTAATCAGGTAATTACCATGGGTATAGCATAGACACTCAGAGTAGTGGAGGAAGAATTGTAGTATCCAAAGAAAATAATTAGGAATAGAATCGTAAGAGAAAATTGTTTCTGGTTTGAAATTTGTCACTGCTGCCAACTTATTCTTCCTTTCCAAAAATATCACCTTTCACCTTCAAAAGGATTTTCCATATCCTCTGCCATCAAAACTACATAACAAACCTCTCTACATTGGAACATAAATATTCTGCAATTTCAGACAAGGCAGGCAGTATAACAAATAGTAAAGTTTTGAATGAACTTTGTCCATGTGTATATTGCGCTATAAATTTAATAACTGCATGAATAATGAAGTCAGTCATTTGTTCTATGCAAAGCTGAGTATCTGGAAATAATCATAATCTTTCTAGATGGAAGCAGAGGAAGAAGGCTCTAAAAAGATAATGGGAATTGAATTTCAGAAGCTTCCTGCCAATTACCATAATGAATCCTACACAGATACAAAAGTTGGAAATAAAACGATACATAGACATCAAGAAATTGATAAGGTGAATGTTTTCATTTTATGCATTTTTTAGACGTGCATATTTCCTGTAGTCTTCACTGGTTTTCTTCAACTTAGCATTTACTACACTGGTAGTATAAAATTCACAATGTACTCAATATTATTACAATATTATTACAATGACAATAAAGATTATTATTATTATTAATTGCAGCTTTTTAAAGATAATTTGGTTTAAGAAGTTGCAGAGTTTGAAGTCTTATTTTATCATATACTCAGAAGAACCTTTTGGCCTTTAAATTTAAACTATTGCATAATCCTAATCAAATTTTGTGGCTTGGCCTTCCAGTTTCTATTGAGATCTCTAGAAACTATTTTAAAACAATTGTGGACAGCATTTTTTAACTGACTGCATACTTCTTACTTGCTGCCATGGTTCCAGAGGCTGTAGGAGAAAGGTTTAATAACTGTGGTGGTGGAGATATTGGGGGCATTTTGACAAATTATAAGGGTAAAAATAAAATGTTTTTATTTATTTATTTATTTTATTTATTTATTTATTTAAATTTATATCCCGCCCTTCTCCACAAAGGACCCAGGGCGGCGCACAGGAAATTTAAAAACATACAAAATACAATAAATATAATTTAAAAAACTATTAAATAAACCTATCCTGCGTTAAAACCAAATTTTAAAAACCCAATTTAAAACTACCTAAAAGTCCCCATGGGAGGTTAGGCTAGGCCGGCTTGTTGAAACAAATATGTCTTAAGACATTGGCGGAAGAGGCGGAGGTCGGTGATGGTACGTAATTCAGGGGGTAGGTCATTCCAGAGGGCTGGCCCCGCCACAGAGAAGGCTCTTCCCCTGGGTGTCGCCAGTCGGCATTGTCCGGCCGACGGCACCCTGAGAAGGCCCTCTCTGTGGGAGCGTATCGGTCTAAGGGATGTATGGGGCAGGAGGCAGTCTCGCATATAACTAGGCCCCGAGCCATGGAGCGCTTTAAAGATAGTTGTCAAAACCTTGAAGCGCAGAAGCTTTTCCTCAGAAGCTTGATGTACTGATTCCAGCTTTTTTTTTTTACAACAGCATAAAGTTGCACAGCTAAACCTTGGCCATTTTCTTCTAGAAATATAGATTAGAGATATTGCATAGATTTGCAGACTGCTCTAAAAAAGCCTTTCCAGTTGAATCAGGCCACAACCTTCAAGGGTTGACCAGCACCAAGCAGCACATCTGCAGGGCACTATTAACCCATTTTCAGCCATATGAAACAAGTAAAAACAGTCTTGGATTGCCACAGATCCCTCTCTGCAGTACAATCATAGAATGGTTTCATGACAGATTCTCATTCCCTCCCCTCCCTTTCTTTCCAAATAGTGGTTATGTTTGTAACTTCGTTAACATGTAGTTCCTTCAGACTTTTTATATATAATATTGTATCTAGGTAAACTGGTTGGGGTTCTGTGGGATACTAAGGTCAAATCCCCTCCCCTCCTTCAAAGCCAAATTCCACCAGTTTCATGTCACAATTCAAAACTGTTTGTTTCACACTAATAATAAAGTGATATTTCCTTTCATACAGCTAAAAAAAACATCATTTAAATTGATTAAAATCATTGCTATACTGTGTACCTGTTTTGCTCTTTTAGGTAACGGATAACAAAACTGGATCTACTAGCTATTCTGAGACACTTATTACATCGATTCAAGAAGACAGAAAGAGAAATCATGTAAGTAATTCTTGTTTTGAAAAAACAGCATATTAATAAATGAGTAAAAGTTGTCAAAACCTATATGGCATGACTAAAACATTGGATTGTTTGACAGTCCATTATAATACAATTTCATTGTAATTTTTACAACGACAATAAAGATTATTATTATTATAATATGCATCTTTCATATTTATGGGCTACTCTGGTGACTGAAATTTGTCACTGGTTGTCATGCATACATGCCAGGCATACTGTCATGTGCTTTAATGTAATTATCACTAAATTCTCTAAATTATTGGGATGTTTGGTGATGCAGACTGAAGATACTTGGAGGAAAGATTGCAATGTAATTAATATTGATTTTAGTTTGCTTGTGGCTTTGATATGTAATTTCCAATTGTATGGGTAAGAAATCCTAGTGCAAACATTGCTATTGGTTAAATCAACATGAAGTTATATTAATGTAATAACTTAATACAACACATAAACGTGATCAGAAATTAGATTTGTACTCCTTGATTCTGATTACAAAATAACCAGTAAAGCTTTTCTCTGTGTTCCCTGATAAGTTGAGAAAATGTTGTAGAAAAACCACACATCCTTAAATCTGTAACTTGTGTAGCTTTCATTTACAGGTTTTTATATAGATTTAATCATGCTGTTTTTTATTTGGAATTCCCTTGAATTTATTTGCTTTCAGTGTCAATTAGAACAATTGTTTAGACCAGGGGTCCCCAACCTTTGCAACTTTAAGTCTGAAGGACTTCAGCTCCCAGAATTCTCCAGCCAGCAAAACTGGCTGGAGAATTCTGGGAGCTGAAGTCCTTTAGACTTAAGGTTGCAAAGGTTGGAGACCCCTGGTTTAGACAACTATCTTTGTTTTATAAATCTCTGCTGTATCTTTTGTTTCTGCATATACTGATAAAATTGGTGAATCAGACATCTGCCCCCTGTTTATCATTTTCAAAAATAGACTTTATAGAGCCTATTAAAATGAACTATTTCATTACATGTGAGAAGATCAGTTACCAAAAAAGTTATTAGAATTGGTTTTCATGAAATAACTTGAGAGACTTCTCCCAAGCAGCTAAATTATATGTAGGGTAGGTTTTAATTTTCTTGAGAGGTGCTATTTTTTTCTTAAAATAATTTAAAATAGGAAAATTGTACTAGATTTTATGAGAATTATTTTTTCCGTCTAATCTGCCTTTCTTGAGGAGATTCACCTTTAACTCAAACCCATCTTTCTTTTAAATAAATAGGTAAATATCCACCAATAAATCATTAGTGTACATTAGTGGTATATTGAATTATTACCTTATTTATGGTATTAAAACTGATGGGAAAAAGTATTAAGTTTCCATGCAATTATTGATTACTGTTTACCTCACATTTGAATTCAAATCTGCAGGTATAAACAATTTTGAAAACTGCAGTTGCTGTAGTCCAGCATAATTAGTACTCTCACACGAAAATGTTTTATCACTTACTGCTTTCACTTTAACAAATAGCCAAGCCTGCTGTAATATACTCTCAAAGTAGTTAACAAATCAGTGCTGAAATAGAAGCAATAGAAACTAAAACCAGCAAATTACAACCATACATTTGTGTGCTTTTTTTTAAAGAAAGATGCATATTTGATTTAATGTAATTAAGATGGATGGAGGAATAAAAAAGCAGAATTCTTGCCATGGAAGAAATTATTACAGCTGATTGTACCATCCTTTGACCGTCACTAGAGGAGAAAATCTGTAGCTCATGGTTGAACAGTGGAGTCCATAATGCTGCCTAAGCTTAGCTGTTTTATATGCAGATGTTTCATTTCTCATACATCTTCAGTGCTTAGAAGGGAATGGTGTTGACTTTCTGACTATGTACAGTAGTTTGTCTTTGACAGTGTTGGTGGGAGCGTTGTTTTCTCCTTCGTAGTTCCTTGGTTAGGTTGTTTACTGCTTGATTGTGTTTCTCAGTTGGTTGATTAGGGTATTGTTTATGGTTTGATTGTTAATCCCTCCTTATTGGATGCTGATTGATGGCAAGGGAGAGTTCAGGTCATTTTATTCTCTTTTTAGCTTTTTTATTTTTTTATTCTCTTTTGAATGATGCATCTCAGTGCTAAGCTTCCTTTCCTTAACATTTTTTTTGGATGGGAAGGTTAACTTGGTCTAAGATTCACACAGTTTCCCAGTTGAAACTAAGGTTAAATCTGTCCATATGTTGTGAAAATAAAGAGATTTCATCCTGTCTTCTGACTGCTAGCTAGTATTTAAACTACTGTAAAACAAACAAAGAACAAATCCCACTCCCTTCTAGCATTGAAGATGTTACCATGTCTGCAAGAAAACAACTAAATGCAGATAGCACCAAAGACTCCATCAGCCCAGAGGCGTAGCGTGGGAGGTGCAGGGGGGGCTGGCCGCACCGGACGCAACATCTGGGGGGGGCGTGCTCGCACCGCGCACCCCGCCTGCCTCAGGCCGGCCTCCCGCCTCAGCCCCGTCCCGCCGCCGACGCCGCCCCGACAAAGTTTTGACACTCGCGGGAAGGGAGGCGGAGGCGCCACGGAGCTTCCCCTCCTGCGGCATCGAGGGAGCGCGGAGAGGCGGGAAAAGGCCAGGCGGCGCCGAACGGGGAAGCCTGGGCGGAGGCGGCGGAGAGAGCCCGGGTGGAAGTCGCTAGCTCCGGCGGCCGGAGGGGTCCCCTGCTCAGCCTACCCGGGGAGGATCGAGAATGCGAGCGAGGGGCCGGGAAGGAGGAGGAGGCGGAGGAGGAGCTCCCGCTGCAAATTGACACCCCGGCCGAGCAGGAGGGGGGAGGAGGAACGCCCCCCCGCCAGACACCCCCTTCCGCTCATCCCCCTCCGCCCCCACCCTTTTCCCCCGGGACCTCCCAGCGCCGCACCCCCTCCCCGCGCAGGGCGTCCCCTCCCGCTCCCCCCCCGCCCCCGATGCGCGCACTTTTCCGTCTCTTCCCACTTTTATTGTGGTTTGAAAGCGGAGCGAGGGACTATCTGGGGGAGGGTTAGGGGGCGCAAATTACTTGCCTTACCCCGGGTGCTGACAACCCACGCTACGCCACTGCATCAGCCTCTGATTACTGTAAACCCGGTAATGCAGGGGTCCCCAACCTTTGCAACTTTAAGTCTGAAGGACTTCAGCTCCCAGAATTCTCCAGCCAGCTTTGGAGATGTCTGGGAGCTGAAGTCCTTCAGACTTAAAGTTGCAAAGGTTGGAGACCCCTGTGGTAATGAACGTAAAGGGATTCTCATACCATCATATTGTAAGCCACAGTGATATCACATTGGTAGCAGATGTTACTGTCGTTGTGGAAGTGGCCCAATTATATCATTTGTTTTTAATGTGTGACAGCAGTTTACAAGTTATGTCATTTTTCAGATGACGACATGATTCACATGTCATTCTTGCCTGCCTGTTTGCTTTCATTACCAAACTCGAATGTACTTTCTAAAGTACTTTCAGTATGACAAAGGTGTACATTAAAAGGGTTAAATAACATTCTACTTTGTTTCTCTGTGGTTTTTTTTTTATCATACAGTTACAAGTAGTCTGTTCTGTTATACATTTTTATATCAACATAATCCCTACTTCGTGAATTAGGCTTAATTCTTAGTTATGCTTAGAATCATCTTTGCCTGCCCCTCTTGTATGTCAGAGTTAATCTTTTTTTATATGATTTCATTTTGCACTGTTACATATTTTTGTCCTCATATTTTTCAAATTACATAGGAAGAGGGGAATTTGAAAGCAGTATTATGCTGACTGAATGCAGTCTGTTATATTATATCCTGTTCTTCTCTAAAGGAAAAGTTTACATTATTTGTGGATGTCACATGGTAATTAATTAAAATACAAAGCTTTGGATTAGAATACTATACTTAAGTGATTTCCAAACATTGTTGAATCAAAATCTCAGTAACTTTTTTCAACGTTTGTTATTTATTTTTCCCACTAAAAATACTGAGAAACTGTATGCTCTTGTTTGTATTTTCTGTCTCTTCCAATAATGGTGTCATTCCCCACTTTATGATATATAAAGAAATTAATGATATGGCTATTATAATAATAAAGTACATTTGTTTTACATTTCTGCCCTGCCTCTTTTGTAAAGATGCATCTTAATTTTCTTTTAGCAATTTTCCATAAAAGCAAAAACTATTTCTCAATGTAATTTCCTCTATGACATCATGCTTTGATTTTTTGTGCTGAGTTCTGGAATATAAGTAATGAGGTTTTACAGAGGAAAACATGTAAATCATAATAACAGGGTTGCATGGGTAATGCATGTATAGAAAAAAAAACTTTATACTTTAAAGCTAAAAGTTTTAGACCAGCTGTTATAAATATGCCCTGGTATTAAATTTGTAGTCACATGGTTTCCATTCTATGTCCATTGAAGGATACCTCTGGAGGGACCCAAATTCTTATTGATTACAGGATCTGCTATTCATTGCCTGCAAACACTGTCATATTTGTGTCATAGAGCAGTTCAATTTACCGGTATCTTCTCTGAGACTAAATGATTTTATTTATGATTCATTTCTGCTTACTCTTTCAATGACTATTCTGTGCATTTTGTGCTTCTAAGCAGAAAGAACTGGTATGTTGATTTTGAAAGAAAAATATTTTGAGTTAGACTAGAGCAGATACTTAGGATTTGACAGTAAACAACATGTACTATGAAGATCTCTTGCAAATCTTTATGTTTGTAAGGAAGGTGTCCTTTCTCCTGACCTAAGAAATAAGGTTTTTTTTATGTTTAAGCTATACTGAAGGAAGGCCCAACTTTTTGTTAAAACACAGTTTAATGCTTGAGAGAAAGGAAATCAGAACTCTGTTCTTATTGATTTAATGGTAAATCATTTTGTTAACAACTCCACATTTGACTTTATTGTTACTAACTTAGGCAAGCTAATCAGACATAACTTTTTGATGTATTTTTACAGGAAAGAGAATTTTTATTTATTTATTTCAAGAAGCAATCTCTATATCTGGATTCTGTGACATGCTGCTACTGATATAATCAGCAGAACGAGCAACATGTTTTTGCAGACCAGCAATTGAACAAAAAAGAGAAAGTCATAAAATATGGAAATATTCTTCATGTTCTATATTTTAGGGAATGTAGCATTGCAAGGATTTAAAAACTCAACTTCATAATTGTAAACAGATGCTAAAACATTCAGGACAATTCTTTTTTTTAAGCCTTTATTTTCATTGCTTTCCTTTTCTGACAGGGATAACTCACAACTGGATGACAATCATTAACATAGTTGTATCTCACTTATGGAACTGCAATTGAATTGAGCACAGTTGATAGAAGGAGAGGAGAACCACTGTTTATTTGTTTCTAAAGTGTGACTAGCAGGTTTGCTTTGTCCTTCCTTCCATCCATCCATCCATCCATCCATCCATCCATCCATCCATCCATCCAGGATCAAGCCACAATAATTGCACTTATAGTTTGTTCATTAGTAGCAATTATACTGCCTCAACAGGTGGCAACCTCTACTTGAGCTCAGATGATCTTCCACGCTAAGTAGGAATCAGTCCTGGTTAGCATTTGGGTGAAGGATGCCAAGAATTTTAGTGGGTTAGCCAATCTGGGAAGTTCTAAACCCCTTTTAGAAGAAGGCTGTGGTAAATCTTTTTTGTAGATGCTGTCTTCAGGAGGTAAGTTTGATATTTAGGGTATCGTTACGTTTGTTTCTTTTAGTGAACATATTTGACTTTTATCCATGTATGGAATTCTTAATATGTTTTGCAACAGGTTTGCGCCAAGACCATTTTTATGCTCATTACATAATTCATAGATTTCTCCATGGGGACTTGCCGAAATCCTATCTTTTAAAAAAAAGATCCTGCAGCTAAAGTATGTTTGATTCTTAAATGGAACACAGCATATTTCCAAATATTCCAAACAGTGCCTAAAAAAAATAAATCAGAGAAGGAAAGGCAAGGAAAAACCCTTTAAAGTTACTGTGAAGACCTAAAATATGTAGTCTTCAGATGGGTCAAGCAGAATGAGTGGAAAACTTAACAGCTACCAGCAGGAGACTTTTGGTCAAGAAGGAACTGCTGCAAAGAATTAAAATCGACGTGATTGCTTTTCTCCGGTCTGAAGAGAGATTGCTATTAAGACTGACAGCATGAATGTTGGCCATAGAATTGACTGCATCAGGAATATAAATCAGACTTTACGGGAGGAGGGAGTTTGGACGTAACTATTACTTTGTGGCAGCATGGCTAAGAAAGCCACAGATACTCAAACATGCCTAAGTAAGGCTAATAGTAACATGAGTAAAAGTTTAAAAGGAGAGCCAAAATTCTGCACAAGGGAGCCACTGTTCAGTGGGGTAAAGCCTTGTTCTGTCCAGAACTGGTGTGTGTGTGTGTGTGTGTGTGTGTGTGTGTGTGTGTGTGTGTCAGTTCTGATATCACCACTTTGTCACAGGGATTGCCAATTGGAAACTTATTTGCACAGCCTGACTGTTCATAGCTAGGATGCAGGAGTTGGGTAGAGGGCCCCCACTCTTTATTTAATAAATCTAAGACATCTTGGGTCTGCCAAATCTATTATTTCCTTTGTTTGTCCTGAGGGTTTAGTCATTGGTTCAATATGTGCAACAATAAATCAATAACTTTGAATTAATAACTTTGATTTCTCAACTGTAAATTGTTTCACTTGTTTGGTATAATTTGGAAGTTTAATCACTAAATGTGACTTTGTATTCTTCAGTGCTAGAGAAAACTGGTTTTCCTTCAGTACAATGTATTTCCTACATTTCACAGTAACTCAGTAATTTGCAAATTAACTCTGCAGATAATTCTTAACATATGACTACAGTGGAGCCTGGGACTTTGGTCTACGTTATTGCAATAATAAGTTGAGACATCTTCTGATTGGACTTGATTCTATGACCAGCTTTAAGATGGTCATAAAGCAAGCCTTCACAGATGTTATTTAAATCACATGGTCGTTAAATCAATTTTCGGAATGGGCATTTTTTGCATTGCAAATGGTAGTTATGAAACCACAGGTCACTGTAAATATGAGTCAGTTGCTTGGTGCCCAAAATGCATTTACGTGACTTCAGTTGGGGCCAGCAGTCATAACTTTGAGGATGGGTTGTAAGTAGCTTTTTAAAAGATCTGTCTGTAGATCTTCGACCAGTTGTTAGGCTGCCTGTATTTTTTACTTATTTGATATCTGCTTTGAAAAAAAAATGTCACAAACTATTAGGCTCCTTTGTGTTGCTGGAATGTTTGATTTTGTATGATTAAATTAGTCCAATACAGGATTAGGCAATCAGTCAGGGAGGGCCATATGCACAGACCAGTTTTTCTTGTTTTCATATTGGAAGAAATGTTGCGTGCTTTCTAATGTATCTAGTCCAGGGGTGGGCAAACTTTGCAACTTTAAGTCTGAAGGACTTCAGCTCCCAGAATTCTCCAGCCAGCTTTGCCACCCCTGATCTAGTCTGTAGTCTAGGGCATGTAATTTGGAGAAAACTCATCAAATAGGTAGTCTGAATATTAGGACACTTTTGCAACATTAGAATCGGTTGGGCTGATGGAACTCTGTATATAAACACTGTATATGCCACTTGTGCAAGCAAAGGAGAGGCATGATGGAGGTGATTGATTGAATATTAACATATTTTGCCACCCCACCCCACCCCGTCTATCTCCACTCTCCCTATGTTTCTTTGGCTGTAAGGTTTGATTTTAACATTTTACATTTTAACTAAGATGTAATTGTAAGCCGCCTAAAGTTACCCTACGGTAAGATGGGCAGCCAATAAATTTTATAAATAAAATACAATAATAAAATAAAAATAAATTCATTTTGGGACATCAGGATTGTTTCATTACTGTTCTTATGTGATACAATATTGTGACATTGCTATCCTAAGTGGTTTGGGAGCAGAAATGGATATTTGGTTGCATGCAGTTTTACTGAATAATTCACACTTTTCCTTTTACTGAAGACTTGTTACTCTTCTTCTCAGGAATGCATTATAGACGAAGACTGTGAAATTGGAAAATACTGTGCATTCTCTGATCTGGAGTACAACTGTCACATTTGCAAACCGCAACATGCAGTGAGCATTTCATCTTTATCCACTTTCTTTTTCAATCTATGTTGATAAATTAGGGTTAAATTGTTAAAAGATGTTTGTTGCATTATGCCTACATATGATGTCTCATCTGAAGGCTCCAGGACCAGATGATTTTGTCCACAAAGCAGATAATTTCTAAAGTTGGAAAAGCATGGAAAAAAATGCTTCTGAATACTTGCACTTTATTACCCATTTCTGTAAAATGTAAAATATGTCAAAAAAAACCTTTCTTGATCAGTGGTTCTCAAATATTGCTGGCTGGGGAATTCTGGGAGTTGAAGTCCACAAGTCTTAAAGTTCCCAAGTTTGGACACCCCTGCAATAAGTTGTTCCTGTGGACGTTTTCTTTTTTTTTTTTTTTTTTTTAAGCACTGTTCTCGGGATGTGGAGTGTTGTGGGCAACAGCGCTGTGTATGGGGTGAGTGCATGCAAGCGGTCTCGAAAGGCGAAAATGGAACAATTTGTGAAAATCAACATGACTGCAATCCGGGTTTGTGCTGTGCATTTACAAAAGGTCAGTCACTTTTATGCATTTTTTTAAAAAAAATGTTCTTGTTTCCTCTGGATAATGAACAGAACAAGTTACAATATTTGCATGTATGAGTTTGTATTTCTGTTAAGATATTAAATGGTGTTAATATTTAAATACTTTGTATCAAAGAGAAATGGCCTCAAGTAAGCATCTTGTTTCAAAGGAGCATGTTTTTATGTCTTTTAAAATTTCATTCCAGCGAAGAGCAGATTCCTTACAGAGAAACTGAGTGAATAAACAGAGAGAACTAGTGGATTTACTTGGGGAGTTCAGCAGGGGAATTTAAGGAGCGGGGGTTCTATAATAATCAAGTCTTTGTGCTTACACCGAAAAAAGGACAAGAACAAACAGTATACAGCTGGTAGAAAGATTTTTAAGAAGTGAAGATGCATGGACAGAAATTCCATTTTGACTCAAATTTCTTATAGCATATTTTGCTGCCTGAAAAAAATCCCTCCTGGACCGAGGTAGATTGCTCCCGGTTTGGCCGAACCGGTAGTGGTGATTTGGCCTGGGTCGCAGAACCGGCAGCGACCATGCCCCTGAACTGGTTCCCTGGTCTCTTCTGCCATTGCTGGCATGTTTCTGCGCATGTGCAGAACAAATTACACTCAACTGTGAATGCACGAGCAACGCGTGGCGGGCGCAAAGCGAACTGGTATCAACCGGTACAGGAACCCACCCCTGCTTCCTGGAATATATTTGCATCAAATCATGCTTGTTGCTTTCATTGAAATAAAAATTGGACTGATGAGTGATATTAGTTCACTTGTAAAAATGTGAAGTGGATTTATCAGTTCAAAGAAAGGTTTTATGGCAGAAATATATAATGGAAGCAATCCTCCACTTTAAAAAAGGCAGATAAACAGAGCTGCAAGTGCAATAAATGAAAGTAACAGGCAGAAGCAGGCAGAAGAGACATATAGTATATTCTTCACTACTGGAAATCAGGAATGGTTTTCAGACCCTGATAGATGAAATAGGCTCTGAATGTTCAGAGGAAGAAAAAGACAACAGAAAGAGAGGGTCATAAATCTCTTTACAGATAGCTATGCCCTAAAAGAAGATAAAGGAAAGAGTTGTGATAGTTGGTGATTTACTATTGTAAGAAATTGTATGGCAACTGGAACCATTGGCTTGTGAAATTGTTGTCTGCCAGAGCAAGAATATTTTTCAGATCTTATCAAGTCTTATCAAGTCTGATGACAGTTATTTTTTCCCTGCTGACAAATGGGAAGACTGCAAAGAACAGGTACAACTGCATTAGTCTAGAATTCTTGGGAGAAAATTAGGATATTGAAAGCTGCTTACCATCCTTCCAGTCTATTGTAGATGCCCAGAAAGACAAAACCTGGGTAAGCAGATTGTGTCAGCAACAGCTAGTCTTTGCTTATTGGTCATAATTGAGCCTGGAATTTTGGTTGAAAGTTGTTGCGATCCTTAAAGTAAGATATCCACATGACCACTTCATTTAATAACTGCAATCTCCCTTCCCTCAGTTGTGGTTGTTAAGCAACCACAAAAGTCATTAAGCAGATGGAGTGAAACAGCTGCCTACCAAAGGAGGGTAGCTCTATCTCACTTGCACAGAAGGGAAAACCTTGCATTGGCAAGCTGAATGGGGCTTGGATCTTTGGGATCCAAGTATAGTTGGCCCAGAACTGGAGTCCCCTCCCCACGCTCTGTTTGCAGGGAAGGACCCTTTTAGCCAGGCTGTTTGACAGCAAAAGCATTGCCTTCCAGATTGATTTGGCCCTGTGCAAGGTGGGGTCTCTCTGCCAAGCAGCTTTTTCACTCTCAGAGGTTGGCTCAAAATGGTCTGCCTGAAATCCAAGCAAAAATTCAAACTTGAGTTTTCATGGTGGATTTCTTCAGCCAGCCTCCAGGAACCAGCTTGCAGATTACAACCTTGCCTACCAAATGAAGCTGACAGGGAAGATTGCAAATGGCAATCACATGATTGCAGGACTCTGGGCAACCTACTGTTAAGTATGAAAGGTTGCCAAGCACTCAGATTGCAATCATGATAATGGGGTGTGCTGCAACAGTTGTAACGTTGGGCATGGATCATAAGTCCCTTCATTCAGTGCTGGTGATGATTTTTAATGGTCACTGAATGGGAGGCCGTTTAGCAAAGAGTTGTATTGCATGTTTGAATATCCATCCTTGCTAAGAAGTCTAAATGAATTAATTTGGCAATGTTATAAATCTGTCCAACCAAGGTCAACACATGTTGCAGATATTTCAAAGATCCAGGAAGGAAGGAAGGGAGGGAGGGAGGGAGGAAGGAAGGAGAAACTGATTATAGTCAAACATAATCTTGAACCTTAAAAAAAACCCCAAACAGATGGAAATTCCTATAGAAGGAAGTGGTTACTCAAAAAGCTTAATGCAGCTTGAACATAGAAAGAAGATAGATCACAAAGCAAGGCACATAGGCCAGCATAACACAGCTGGTGCAGGTAAATGAAAACTCAGAGATTAGCAACAGATTGTAATAATTTAAAAAGGCTTTGTGAGAAGACAATACTCATTGATTCCACTTATGCATCACATCGTTCACATACAGTTTAGCTTTAAAACCATGGGCAAGTCGAGGGAGAATTGAACTCTGCATTGCATGGGACTTAGGTTGCGGTCAAGGTTAAATCACTCTGTGGATCTGAGGGAATTTTGAACAATAAACTGGTTGGTAGTCAGGTGAGCCAATAAAAGAAAAGGCTTTTATATTTTGAGTAGTTATGGCCTTGCCAGAAGCAGTTGAGTCTGCCAAGTGGGGAACAGCTGAGGCCACAGCAGACTCAGCTTAGACAAGGCTCCAGGTGGGACCAGCTAGAACCACCCTTGCAGAAGGTAAGAGATGTTCAACTAAAGTAATTAGTCACAAGTACAATCCAACAGCCTTCCAGTCCTGCTTAGCAATTGGGAGTATCCACTGACAAGTGATAAAGAAAGGGATATTTAAGGAAAATTAAGAGCTCCCAGAAGTCCCTTGCTGTAGACCCCAAAGATTGGAAGATCCTTAGAATGTGTAGCCTTAATAATAGTAAATAGTAGCCATCTACTGTACATGAGAAGGAATAAGGTTAGAGAGAAAAAAAGAAATAAATATATAGATGCTAGCATGGCGAAAGCCAACCTCTCTAAAAATCAGGTGCTCAACTCAGGTGGCAGCTGTGGCAGCAGAATCAGGTGGCAGCTGTGTAGATACCACCCTTCAGGAAGGAAAGAAAATCCACTTATTCTAAAAGTTCAGGTGCAAGAACACCCTGAAGTAGCAGGCTAGTTTTCTCCATAACAAATACCCAGTGGAATTAGGCAAGCTACCTGCAAGAGGATATTTTGGTTTAGTTTCTCATCCTTCATGAATAGCAGTAAAGTTTAACTTCTCAGTAAGAAATGCACTCTGGGAAAACAGCCAAGAGTGAAAAGGCCAAGATAGAAATGAACAGGTGCAAGGTTGGAACTTTTCCCAGAAAGTTCGTTCAAAGTGGAAAAGGAAAGTTAAAAGCCTTCTTCATATCTTTATAACAACAGAAGAGAAAGTTTAACTTAGAGCTCGTCTGTGTATTGCCTGAATTTAGCAGCTCAGCAAGAAAGACAAAATACTGACAAGTAACAAAAGAAGATAGGTCTAGTCAATTCTTATTTTGGTTCAGTTTTCTTCAACAAAAACTTTGTGTTCCACAAGACATTGTGAAGGGCAGGAGAAAAGGAGAAAGATTTATAGAAATATAGTTAGGGAGTGCTTTTTCTGAATGAAGTCCATTCTCAGACACCATATGAATTGCATCCTAGGTACTGAAGGAACTAATAGACTAAGTGTAAATCCATGTATTATCTTTGAGAAGTATTGAAGAACTGATGAAAGGCCAGCTAACCAAAGCAGAATATGTATCATCATACCCTAAAAAAGGGAAAAAGAATGATCCAACAAACTGCACATGTAACTAATGACATTGATGTCTGGGAAGAATCTAGAGGCGGTAGGAAGAGATTGATCTGTAAGCACTTTGTCAACCAGTTGATAATTACCAGAAGTCATCATCATCAACATGGATTTATCAATAACATATCTTGCCAGATTAATCTTGTCACAATTTTGAGATTTATTTCTGAAATAACTGTCAGAAAACTGTAGGAATGTCTGGTGTTCAGCAAAGCATTTCATAGAGTCAGCTGTGGCATGCAAATTAGCAAGCTATTTAAACATGTACTGTATGATTAAATGGACAGTTAAACGGATAGATGCTAATTTGAAAATTATATAGGTACTCCTCAATTTATAGACATAATGGAGCCTAGACTTTATGGTTGCAAGTGGTGATTATCGCTAAGGCTGGTTGGGGAGTAGGGCTTATCCTATAGAACAGGGGTCCCCAATCCCCGGTGAGTGGGCCAGCACTGGTCTGCAGCATGCCAGAAACCAGGCTGTGCAAACAAGTGAAGCCCCATCTGCGGGATGCAAGCAGAATTCGAAAACACATCCCCTCTGGTCAGTGGAAAAGCCTCTCTCCATGGAACTGGTTCATGGGGTCCAAAGGATTGGTGGCCATTGCTATAGAATGTAACTCTTCTGTATGCTGATTGCTTCTGCTGACCAGCTTTAGGCTCCCTTATATGGCTTAGTGGCCAGATTGGGAGCAGGAAGATGGCTGCTGGAAATAGGGGGGGGGGGGGCTGCAGCATTTCTGCAGCTGGGTCATAAGTGTGAACAAAGATGGGGGCACTACAGTGGCCATAATCTTGAAACCACATGATAAGTATCTTTTGGGCAGTCTGTTGTAACTTCCAACAGTCACTAAGAAACCAGTTGTAAGTCGAGGACTAGCTCTATTCACTGAGTACTTTCCACTGGTTCTTTAGCAAACTGGACAGACATAGCAAATAGATGCCATAAAGATCACCCTTGGGTCCTTGATGCTTTGGTATGCTTATTAAGATTTGGATGAAGAGGTAATAAAAATGCTCATCAAATTTACAGGGGATATTGAATTGGATGGGGTACTGAATACTGTAGACAAATACATTCAAAATGTTCCTAATACATTGGAGCAACGTGTTATGAGGAACTGAATGAAACTTAACAGATGTAAGTGCAAAGTTCTTCCCTTAGAAAACTAAAAAAATCAATTCTACAGTGTAGGATACCTATAAAAAAAGATCTTGTAATAGTAGTTAATTGCACATCTGGATATTAGTCAGTAGAGTAATGTAGCTGCAAATGTGACAATTCCAATTTTAGATAAAGGTAAAGGTTCCCCTCGCATATATGTGCTAGTTGTTCCCAACTCTAGGAGGCAGTGTTCATCTCCATTTTGAAGCTGAAGAGCCAGCATTGTCTGAAGACGTCTCCATGGTCATGTGGTCGACATGAATAAATGCCAAAGGTGCATGGAACATGTTACCTTCCCACCAAAGTGGTCCCTATTTTTCTACTTGCATTTTTACATGCTTTCGAACTGCTAGGTTTTGCAGAAGCTGGGACAAGTAACGGGAGCTCACTCCATTACACAGCAGTAGGGATTTGAACCGTTGAACTGCCGACCTTTCTGATCGACAAGCTCAGCATCTTAGCCACTGAAGCTCTTGAACCCTGAAGGGTGGCCCAAATTAAATAACACAAATAATATAAATAATTCAGCTTTTGCATGTAATAAAAATAACCAAGGTATTCCACTTTTCTCGACAGATCTTCTGTTCCCCATATGCAGCCCCTTCCCTGGTGAGAGAGAACCTTGCCGTAATCCTTCAGATGGGCTTCTCAACCTAATTACTTGGGAGCTGGAACCAGATGGAGCTCTTGATCGTTGCCCATGTGCTCATGGGTTGATTTGTCAGAAGCAGAGGTAACATTTCACATTAAAAATTATACTCTCCTCAGAACTTTATTGGAAAATTAAGATCAAGCTAAATATTTCAGTTTTGACGAACACACCAATGATTATTAATGTAGCATTGTGGATAAGACTGCACAAGTGTGTTGGAAGCTTGCAATCAAGGTAAAGCAGAAGTCAGATTAACTTCTTACTATCTGCAAATGTAAGTATAAAACAATTTGAATGCCATAGGAAATTAATCAAGGTAAATTACTCAAAAGGCAAAGTAAATATTCATATGAAATGGAGTTCCCCCAAATCCTGAGAATTAATTCGCCTGTAGCAGTCTTTGAAATGTGTGTATTTGAAATGCTTCCTTAAGGGTTTCAGATTATAGCCCCTGACTAAAATCATTGTTTCCAACCACTAGCATTAAGACTGCCTTAGATTTTGGAAGAATACAATAGAAACATACAAATTTGTAACTAGCAGTAATCGAGCAATTTTATGTAGTTTGAGATAGTAAGAAAATGTGACGGAAGAAAGACATTTCTTCGTCTTGCCACTTTCTAAGGCTGCTGTTTGTATTTCAAGCAAAGTTTCCCTTAATGTTGATTTTCAGGAGCAATATAATCATAAACACAAAAAACAGAAAGCATTGAAACTACACACAAATACACTCTGGTTAAATACTAGGAGGAGTTTCCAATGGTAAGAGCTGTAACCAGAGAAATAGGTTGCCTCATGGAGATTTTCAGAGGATGGAGAGCCATCTGTACAAAATGCTTTAGCTGACATAGATGACTTATTTTTGAGAGTCATCAAAATGTGGAAAATAAAAGGAAAATACTTTTTCTATTTATATGTTCCTGAACCTGCCTAGATTGGCATTGTGTAAGAGGTACACATATTTGTCACATTTGTACAGATTGTACAGTCCGATAGTGAAGGATAGTCTAAGTGGTTTAAGGGCTGCCACAGTTCAATGTGATCATTACTCAGGGTTAATTTTTTGTGCCAGCCTGAACTAATCCTTCATTTTTCTTGGTGAGGCTTTTCAGAATTGATTTATTACTGCCACCTTCTTTCTAGAACTGAGAGTAACTGACTGGTCCAAGATTACCTAGCTGGATGCATGCCCAACATGAGACTACAACTCATTCTCTTAGTTTCTAGTTCTGTGCCTTTAACCACTACACCAAAGTGGCTTGCTTTGCTTAGGAGCTATAAAAATATTTCATTGAAAGGTAGTCGATACCTAGTTAATTGTAGTTCAGGAATCTAGAAGCATGGGATTAGCTCTTTTAGCCTGATCCTGTACTGAATACTCTTGGGGAACTGAAGGGGAGATGTATTGCATGATTTAGGCTAATAAGATAGGCCTGAATTTATTTCATGATATGGCAGGCTGAAAGTAGCCCAGCACGGAATTATTATTATTGGGTTGCAAATTAGACTAAGCTTCGTAGTCCTGTTTTCAAACTGAGTCAAAGGTAGTGATTGCTAAGAGATATAATTTTATTCTACTAGTATAAAATTTTTGAATATGCTGTCAATCCCAGATGGAGGATCACTATTGTCACCCGCATCACTGTCCACAAAGGTCATGAGGATCACACCATGTTGCTTGGAAGGATTAGTATGTGACTGTCCTGGCACTTTTAAATTAGTAGTAACAATTCCACTTGAAGGCCATAGCCATTGATTGTAAAGAGGATTCCTTTTCTTAACATGGTTAATTCACTGAATTAATAGGATTGTTTTGTACAGTATATTGTTCATTATGTTGTATACATTTTATAAAGTTAAACTTCAGGAGTTATCTTCACCTGATTATCTAATGTAGCGTGAATAAATTATTTACTGGTATAGAATTTCAAAACTTCCCTATGATTTAATAATTTAATAAATGAGTCCTTTTATTTGCTCAAGTACAAAACTTCCAAGAAACCAACATAGTAGCCTGTATTACCTCATCCTGATGCCAACAGGTATCACAAAAAGGCAATTGAATCTCTCTTCATCCTAAGGAGTATGTAATGTGTGGGAACATGTAAAACAAGAATGTTTCAAGGGGTGTTTCAGAGAAACTGGAGAATTCCCCCTCCCTCCTTCCTGTGAAACAAAATGAGGCATTGCCTGTTAATCCTGTGAGGTAAACAGAACAGTCTCTGAGTTGCTGCACTGATATTTAATAAGGACCATAGTTTCCATTTGGGTAGCTTGTCGTGCAACTCAGATTTTCAGTATGGATTATTTGCAGATACGGGTTGTCAAGGTAGGGATGGAGTTGGCCATGTAAGACTAAAAGCTGCCCAGCAAAAAAAATCCCAACAACAAAAATCTCCAATTCATCCTTTAGAGCAGGGGTGTCCAACCTTTGCAACTTTAAGTCTGGCTGGAGAATTCTGGGAGCTGAAGTCCTTCAGACCTAAAGTTGCAAAGGTTGGACACCCCTGCTTTAGAGAGAAGCACATGGTCAGAATATTGTTAGGCCCCACTTAGTTACATGAACCAAAGCAGAGCTTTTATTAAGTCAGGCTCTCTCTGGTGCTTTCCTTTCGGTGCTTTAAATCACAACACAACACAACCAGTTCCAATTGTTAATTCACGTTCAGGTTTCATTGACATGTACTCACGATTAAAGGTTCATGTCTATCTAAATTGTAAAAAGAACATTTAAAGGACATAAAGGCAGTTTGAATGTTGTCAGAATGTTTAAATATAATTTGTAATCATATACATATTTGTCCAACTAATACCAATATATGATGCGGAAACCTGAAATTTGTTTTTCCTACAGTTATAGCAGCGACTCTCTTTGTGAATTATCACTGAACAAGACCCAAAGTGAGGACAAGAAACAACTACTAGCGGATGAATTATCACTTCTGGACTTTGTAACTCAAGATATTCCTGGTGAATATGAAGAGAGACTGATCAAAGAAGTGCAGAAAGAACTGGAAGATGGACTGGCTGATTCAGGGAAATTAGCTATGGCTAGTGACTTTTTTGGAGAGGAAATATAAGTCCAGCAAGTTAATTGATCACATATGCACTATTATTGCTATTTCCAAGAGTTATCATACACACATGGTATAACTGCACCTCCTCTCTGCTGCGTAGAAGTGCAGTTAAGTCCACTTAAATAGATTCATGAAAATAGATTCCTCTTCTAAAGCTCAAGCTAAATATAATGGGTAGAGATCTCTACTTTTTAAGAACTGCTTTGAGATGGTTCAGAATTAGGGTTGAATTAATTTAAGCTGGGTGGTTTGAATTATGCATTTCTTGTATATATTGCTCCTTTAAAAAAAAATTCCAGCTATTTCTTCCTTATTAAAGCTCAACAATACTGAAGGATGCTATGTACCTTGTGACCAGAACCTATAGGAGCTTGATATCTAGTACAGTGTTTGTCAACCTTGTCAACTTGAAGATGTCTGGACTTCAACTCCCAGAATTCTCCAGCCAGCATTCGCTGGCTGGGGAATTCTGGGAGTTGAAGTCCAGACATCAAGTTGACAAGGTTGACAAACACTGATCTAGTATATACATAGCATAACAGGAGAGTCTGTTTTAATTAGTTATATTGACTACACCGGGTAGAAGTGGTAATCTGTGAGCTGCACAACTTTGTTTGGAATAAACATTTCCTGAAGGACAATATGGCTGAAATTGGATGGGTTGTACTGCAATAGTACAAGTATTGCAATAAAGCTGAAACATTCATGGCAAGACATGTAATATGTGTTTATCTATAAATAGCACATGACTTATACCAGTGACGGCGAACCTTTTTTGGCTCGCGTGCCAAAAGCGGGGGGAATGCAGGGGTGTGTGTGCACGGGCGTGCCACACATGCGCACACTTTCCCCCTCTGGTTTGCTCATAGGGTCATTTTTGCCCTCTGGAGCCTTCAGGGAAGCCTCCGGAGGGTGAAAAATGGTCTCAAAAGAAGGCTGAAGTCAACTGGACATGCGCGCTGGAGCTGACAGGGTAATGCCTTGCGTGCCCTAACAAATGGCTCTGCGTGCCACCTGTGGCACCCGTGCCATAGGTTCGCCATCATGGACTTATACACTTCACAGCCCTCTACGTGGTGTAGCATATTGCCCCCAACAATCTGGGTTCTCATTTTACTGATCAAGGAATGATGGAATGGAGTCAGCCTTGAGCCCATGAGGATTGAAACTCTGGCAATGTGTGCGTGCACACACACAGCTGATCATTTGAGTGTTTTAGGATGTATAACCCTTTCCATAGTACAGCTCCAATCAGCCTTAGCTATTAAGCTTCTTCAAATCCTCAAAATTTAAGCAGTTCCATAAACAGGAAAATGTAATTATAGGTTTTTGTGTGTTTTGGGGAGTATTTAAATATTGGAAGAGTAGAATTTTTCTTGATTTTCTTTTAAATAACCATCTTACTATGCCATAGAAATCTTATTTCTAACCCTTAATATTTTTCGCAGCATTGTCTAATCCTTAAAAATATATTAGAATCCTGGTCAAAATTTTGTCTGAATGAGTTTCAAACATTGTAGGACTAAATGTGCATACTGGCCTTGTCTAACACATCTGTCTATATTCTCCAATTGTTGCTTGTTATCTCAAAGGCCTCACTAGGAACTGTATTCAGGTTTTCTCTGAATATGTATATACTTCAGTTCCAGATCTCTCATGAATTAGAAAAGAAATTAAATACAAACTATTCAGATCTTGTGCAGCACTGGCATCTGTGCAGAATAAAGCTTCACATATTCAAATACCTGTGACATCCTTAGCTGCAAATATTCATGGCAATTTAAGATCTACCAGCAAAGAAACATTTGGGAATCAATTTAAAAGGCTTTTCTTCCGTCTATATAAGAATTTCTTGCAAAACAATCTTGTATTTTGACTATTACAATAAATTTCAAAGTGTCGTTAAAGTAACAATAGAATGAACAAATGTTTTATTTGCATGTTGATGGTTGTAAACAGCATCTGGCATGGAAAAATTTACCAAAACCTTTGACTGATATAAATTAGATAGCATTTTCAAAAAGAAAAAAGAAACCCCTCTATGATATTGTTTGAAATTGCTCTTACGTAGCAAATTAAATCTCATATATGCTTTGCAATGAAATCATATGTACTGCATCAATCTGTACCACATTTTGAACTAATGCAAACTATACTGGGAGGTGTTAAATAAAGGCCATTCATTTAAAAAAAGCTACATATAAAAACTATGAATCAACTCTCAAGAAAAAGTGTGATTTGTAATGCTAGAAAAAGCAAACTCGAAAGAATCCCAGTCCAAAAATGTACAAAAATAAGTAGCTAATCAAACAAAAAGCCCTGAAACTCATTAACAAGGAAACATTACAAACCTAAGTACCCAACGTTGCCTCCCCCCACCCCAAAATAAAACAAAACAAAAGGGATACAAATTTAAATAGCCAGCTATACTCTTAAATGTACACAGTGAATATTGACATGTGGAAAAAAATACCATAGTAAGCAGTTGAAATGTATTTCTGGTAACTCAGGAGAGCAAAATAGTATTTACACACTGAACAGAATAGTGACATTGCCATTATTCATAACCTAACTAAAAATCAGTTACAACACTTCTGCAAAATAAACATCACCTGCTGGCAATGGTAACTTTTACTAAAAATACTTTTTCTCCAGGTGTCTTCACTTCATGGAAGATGAGTCCAATGAGATTTAAGTGAAACCTGTAAGCTTTAGGGGATGAGTTTTGCCAATTTCATCACATTTCTAGTCCATTTCCACATCTTTGCTTTTATAAAAACCACTGTCACATTTACTTCAGAAATCTTCTGTGAGGTAATGTGTGTATCAGTGAAAAAAAAAATCATTCATGGCCTTTGCACAGCTTTTATTAAGCTATGAATATCCTGCCTGTGGCTAGTTGACTAGCTACTGCTATGTGCACATTTGTCTCCAATTTTTGCCGATTACCCTCCCCGCTATGCTTTTCTGGGTTTTTATTTGCACATCCCTTTTCTCTTTACAGTACATTTGACTATAGTGCACAACATGATTCCAAGTCAAACGGGGACTTGACTGGGCACTGGACTGGACTGGGCTGTCCTTTACCAATCAGCGCTGATGCCTCTTCTTTATACCTAATAACCTGCCATAATGGCACTACACAGTAGTTGTGTACCTTTTTCACACTTAAGAAAAATTTCCCAGAGAAAATGCTGAAATAAATATCAGTCTTGAGTCAAATCTTTATTTGGCGCTCCATCAAGATATATTTTTAGTGCTTTTTCTTTACGAGGGGAGTAGGTCACACGATGTCCAGTTTTCTGAAGTCTACTGCTTTCTTTTTTCATGAGTTCATTTCTCTGTTCCTCGGTTAGTTCCACAATTTCTTCGGCTTTATCCCTTATATTAAAAAAAAAAGGATTAAAATTCTACAACAAACACAAATTTACACATTTTTAACTAGGCAGTATACATTTAATGTCCTAACACATAACACACCTTCTGGACAACATAAAACCAAACACATTTCATATAATTTTGGGACAGACTCAAGAACTTACAGCTCTTAACAACCAATCAATGCTCAGAATGTACTTCAGAACAGCTATTTCAGAGGAGAAGATGGAAAATTAGAAAATCTTTGCCATCCAAAGATCCAAAAGAAGCAAGTTAGCAAACTGATGGTCATTTTCTAAACTACATTATTCTTGTCAATAATGTAAAATTTAGATCCCACAAATGCTATATAATTGTGTGTATTTGTAAAAACAAAGGCAACTTTTAAAATTATCTCAGAACGGCTGGCTTATAACCTGGAGGTTTTCTAGGATTCACAGCTCCTGCTTGAACAGCGTATAGAGGACATGGCTAGTAGGACCTTTGTATAATTATATCTAAAGTACTATTCCTGGATTAGGGAACATTGTACACAATCATCACTGTCCCCATCACATTGTGGTTGGCCTGTTTCAATTCATTATTCAGCAGGACTCCTGCTGAATTCTATTTGAAGGCTTCAGCTGCTACAGCATATGGTACCTAGGATAATTAATGACTGCCGTAGATTTGCCCATGTGATACCAGTACAACAGGAGACAGCTTGGTCATCACCTTGAAAACCTCTAAGAGTCATACCCTGGATACCTTTGAGATAATCTGCACTGAGCTGAGTCTTCCTGTCCAGTAAAAGCTATGAGGCTTATTAAGATCCCTTCTCCGAGAGTGTATCATTTATCAGGATCTTGAAGTCAACCAGCACATACATTTTTTGGATACTGATTAAATTTATATTAAATATTATTTCTTATTACCTTTGCTTAGCTTCAAATCCAGTAGTAGGCATAAAATCCAAAATTATTTTAGACTGTGCTAGCCTACAGCTATATCTATCTTGAAGACATTGAGTAAAATGCTTTATTCTTAAACAATTCGCTCCTAAAGAGTAAAATGTTTATACTCTGCTTACCTAATTAAGCAGTTGAAATGCAAAATTCTGACTATCATAAAGAGAATCAAACTAATGTAGTCAGAAAATGAACAACAAGATTCCTTCCGAAGTCATTTCTAATTTCTGATTTACTTAAAGCACTTTTCTACAATTATTGTTTTTTCATATCGGAATTTTTTGCAGGGTTTTACAATATAATGAATGACATAAAGGGATATACCTATAAAATATTACTGCTCCATCATCACAGATGTAGAGAGGCCATACATTCAGGGTAGAAACCTTCGGATTCCAGTCCAAATCTTGATGTATCTCTAGAACGGAAATCTCACATGGAAATGTCCCTCTACCCTGGGAAGGATAAGCAGAGTATCTTAGTAAAATATTTATATATACCTGTTTATCTGATTATATGGCCACCCAGCTCACTAAAGGCAACTCTGGGTGGCATAGTATGTTATGGCTCAACACAAGTGTACATACTCAAATTGTAGGTGTGCTGTGATCATAACCAATATTATTTTTAATTTATGTCTCTATTTCCAAATTAATATTTTCTCAAACACATGACTTGATCACATTTTTCAGTTACGTGTAATAAATCCATTCCTCAATATCCCTCAGTCCTCCTAGGAAAAGTCAATTTGTCACTTCTCCATTCAGTCAGGCTTCTTTCTGTATTGTAAAAGAATGCAGGCTTAAACTTCAAAGAGATATAGGTGATCAGCCAGCACTTCATTACATTTTCCAATGCTATATGAAATCAAAAATTAAATCAAATGGACTAGCCAATTGATGGGTATTTTACTTGCTCATATATTAAGGAGACAAGCACTTTCATTCTACTTGGAAGAAAGAAAATTGATAGAAGAGAATGCCTTCTCCCCCTCCCCAATTTCACCAATATCTCCTTTAGTGGATTCAGATATTATAGGAGAAAAGGGGAGATACCCATTAGTATTTGATCAACATTTTCTGAACAAAACACCCATGAGAGGAAATCTGAATCACATTCAGCAGCTTGAAAAACTAAGTAACAACTTACCTTTGCAAATTCAATATTTTCTGAGTCCATTCCACTTATTGCGCAAAGCTGTGAAAAAATATATATCAAATGAGTTTATTTCCAAAAGGTTAGGTACTGTATATGAAGTTTCATATATTCTTGCTGGCTGTTTCCCAATTTATGTGCAAAAATTGGCATCTCAACTGTGTTATGTGCAAAAACTGGCATCTCAACTATTATTTTTAAATAATCTAAAAAACACTTGTAGTTCACTAGTAGTCTCCAAACAAAAAGCTAGATGTCATCTTTTATAGATGCTTTTTATGCATATTTTATTACTTTTAATAGAAAAAAAGCAAAAGGAACAAAACACAAAAATATGTACATCGTTCAAACAAACAAAACATAAGTGCTCAAAGAACCCAGATTCTGAATTGAGCAGGGGGTTGGACTAGATGGCCTCTAAATCCTTCTCACTCTGACTTACATTTCTATCAGGAATGTCTTAAAAGTAAGCAAAATTGTATTTAACTTATATACCTTATTAAAGAGTTGAACAATTTGAGATAACAGCTCTGCTACTTCGCTCAAATTCTGTCATTTAGCTCTTGCTAGCCTTCCACCTTTGGTATTACAATCTATATATTGCTAAAACTCTGTCTGTAATCCTCAAGTAGCCCAGAGACTACATCAGAGCACAAACATTTTTTAATCAAGGTATCTCAAACCCACCGACTTAAAGAATTTGTGCAAAGTTCAGGACCCATTATTCCCGTGTACAGTAATCCCTCGTTTTCCGCGGCTTCGTTTTCCGCGGCTTCAGTGCTTCGCGGATTTGTAAAAAATACAGGAAAAAAAATGCATTGGTAGGAGGCAAGCACCCCCTAGTGGTTGCTTTAAACATGTCTACCAATTCAAGTTTCCTAGCGAATCCTACTTCGCGGATTTCCGGTTTTCGCGGACGGGTGCGGTCCCGATTAGCCGTGAAAAACGAGGGATTACTGTATTTGAAATTCAAGGATCTTCACGCTGTTTGTATTTACAAAGTTGTAGCCACTGTAGTGTCGTCATGATTAGCTGTAATCATGTGATTGTGATTTCCAAAGTTCCCTGCTAGTTCTCTCAAGCAAAATCAATGGGGTAGCCAGCAGGAAATTGTTCCTGTTCCCATTGCTTTTTTGTCTGCCGAAAGTCATTCTATTCTTCTGTTTAGGTAATGAAATGTCTCTAAAAGGATGACCCTTGAACAGTTGAACATTTAACCATTAATGCCTAAAGCGTAACAGATATGGTTCTTTATCATCAAATTATAATGTGTGAATATGGAATAAAATATGTACTGAAAGCATTTTGGAGCACAAAATTTTTTCTCATAGACAATAGCAAATTTATTTATTTTATTTTATTTTTATTTTATTAAATTTATACCCCGCCCTTCTCCTTGCAAGGACCCAGGGTGGCGCACAGGCAATATTAAAAACCATACAAAATACAAAAATATTATTAAAAAACTATTAAATTCTATCCCGTGCTAAAACCCATTATAAAACCTTAAGAATTTAAAATTTATCACATTTAAAAGTCAGATCTTTCCTTCTTGAATTCATTCCTGGTAAGTCTTTAGCTTTATCTAATGCAGATAGAAATGAGACACTATTATATGGCTGTCTAAGCAATAATCCTCAGCTGAATTTCTCCATCTATTTAGGCTACAATTCCCACTGGCACTGGTCATTGGGGCTGCAATTTAAAACATCAGGAAAATTAAGCTGAAAAAGTGTTTATTTAGGCTTGCTTTCTTAAATTATGTAAAGTAGAAGTGATCACTCTATTGTACTCTAAAAACCTAATTTATATCTTTTTAGGAACAAATTAAGCAGGTATTTTATATGCCCAAAGAAAACTGGTTCATACATTGTGCTGGAATGCAGTTTAATCACTGTTTATGAATAACCCACATTTGACTTTACAGTACAGGCTAAGTCAAAAGCAAACTGCATATTGTATAACTCTTGCTACACTATGGCACAGCATAATGTTTGCATTTGCCAGTAAACCCCAAAATATTCTTTTAATGATCACTACGACTGTTTAGAAGCTTTTAGAGTTTCCCAAAATAAAGTAATTATGACTTCTGTGAGACGGCTATTTATATAAATGAGTTTAATTTACCTTTTCTTTTAATTCATCAACACTGCTGTTCTCTAAAACTACTTCTTGAAAAGGATCCAGTTTCATCTCTGATGGCCTCCATCTTCTTGACAGAACAGCAAGTTGTGTCATAGATTTCATTTTTTCTGCTTCTAAAAGTCATTTGGAATGTAAAGATATCCAGTAAAATATTTCAGGAAGAGATTTTTAAATGTTTATTGATAGCATTTTCTTTAAGTGTGAAGATTAATTGTGATTGTATAAACTAAATACAATCTTTTTGTAAAAATACTGTTTTCCAAAAAAAGGCAACACAATTAACTTTTATATAATTTAAAAACATTGTAAAGCTTAATTAAAATAATTGACTTTGAAGTATTGATACCTTCAAGTATTTCTAGGAAAACCTCCCAGTTACTTGAAATATTAATATCTTCTTCATAGACATGATAATCCAGAAACACAGTCCCTGGGTTTTTCCAAGTCTTTTTTCTTAGGCGGAATCTATTGGAAAAACAAAAGAGTAGTTGAAGGTGTTAGCATATATTTATAAACTAATGTATAAAATCTAGTCACAACCAGATTTAATTTAGATATAGTGCTTTCCCAAAATAAGCACAGGAAGAAGAGCCTAAGAAGCCAGAGCCAAAAGCAGCAAATTAAAATGTTCAGTCAGGTTCCTGCATTTTATAAGAAAAAAAAAAACCAAAGCAATTTTTGTCTTAGAAAATCTATAAAGCATTGGTTGTTCAAAACTAAAAGATTACTATCGTGTGCTTACATATTAGAAAGTATAAATAAATTCTGGTTCATTTCAGCTATGAAACAAAACACAGTAATATCTATAAAACAAAATATAAGTATAATGATTTATTTGTAGCAAAAGTCCCAAAAAAATAAATGTATGACTATTTTTTTTAAACATAAGGTCAACAGTTCTTGTCTCAGAACCTTTTTCAATTGTCAAAATAGGAATTTTGATATTCATTTTAATGATGTTTACCTGTCAACTGTCAAATTCAGCCCACATTGCTCCCTGAGCTGAGGAAGTAACTCCTCTTTTGATTGCCGCACAGTCATTCCCTTGGCAAAAACTGAATCTATAAGAAACTTGCAGGGCTGTGAAAACACATTTTAAATAGA
Source organism: Rhabdophis nuchalis (assembly GCA_039707465.1). Lineage (NCBI taxonomy): Eukaryota > Metazoa > Chordata > Lepidosauria > Squamata > Natricidae > Rhabdophis > Rhabdophis nuchalis. The sequence continues at coordinate 121,257,858 of CM077643.1, forward strand.
TAACTTGTTAGAAAGCTTTCATATTGGGAGTATCCCTACTTTCTCTATGCATAAAATATATAAACATATATTTTTTTGCCTGACAGCAGCAGCGAATTCTGTGCTGTCCATGTGCGCTTGAAGGGGAAAAGGAAGATATATACAATAGTGTATCAGGACACAAAAAAGGAAGTAAATAAATAAAATTGCATTTTCAAAGGCCTTCTAGAAAAAAACCTTGTTTTTAATTATTTCATTATTCTCTGAAAGGTGCTGAGACTGGGGAAGGCATTCTTTTCTTGTGGTAAACTGTTTCAAAAGAGGGGAGCATCCACCAAGAATGCCTACCTCTGCATGCCCTTGCATCACACTTCAAGAGGTGCTTCCTGTTTATCCAGACTGAGGGGCTAGTATATACTTTATATTAGTGCTCTCTAAAATACCTAGGTATTGAGCCATATAAGGCTTCCAGGTAGTCAGAAAAGTCTTAAATTGTCCTCAAAAACAGAATGTAGCAGGTTGAAGTTTTCAGGTGTTTTTCAAGGACAATCCCATATACAACAGATCTCAGAAATACAAGCATGACATGAAATAGGCAAGAATATCTATTCAGAGTGTCTTGTTCTAAGTAAGGCCACAACTGTTGTACCAGTCAAAAGATCATTCTGGCCACAGACTCCGGCTTGATGGCTTTACTGGTTTAGAATTTAGCAATCGAAGAAGCTTCTAATTTTAATTATGGCTTGTCTAAGGAGGAGTAAATAGGTTGCCATATAGACAAAAACTTATGCAAAATATTTTATGTGCCAATATTATGTGTTAAATTTTATTAATAGTGCATCTCCTTGAATAGTCCATGGAAGATCAAGTGACAGCCATGGCCAGGAGGGCGTTTTAGCAGGTTCGCCTGGTCCGCCAGTTGCGTTCCCTATTGGATCGGGGTGCCCTCTGCACAGTCACTCATGCCCTCGTGACATCCCGACTGGACTACTGCAATGCTCTCTACATGGGGCTCCCCTTGAGGTGCACCCGAAGGCTTCAGCTTGTCCAGAATGCAGCCGCGCAGGCAGTTATGGGAACCTCTAGATTTTCCCATGTAACACCGCTCCTGCGCGAGCTGCATTGTCTGCCTGTCGTCTTTTGGGTGCGCTTCAAGGTGTTGGTTATCATCTTCAAAGCACTCCATGGCACGGGACCTAGCTATCTGCGGGATCGCATCCTGCCCCATACATCCCTGCGGCCGATTCGCTCCCACAGAGAGGGACTTCTCTGGGTGCCGTCCACTAGGCTATGCCAGCGGGCGACGCCCAGGGGAAGGGCCTTCTCTGTGGCGGGCCCGACCCTCTGGAACGACCTTCCCCCTGAAATTAGAACAACCACGGACCTCCGCTCCTTCCGGCAAAAATTAAAAACACACTTCTTCTGCTTGGCCGGCCTAGGGTAATTAAACTGTTTTTAGGGGTTTAGTTTTATATGGGATTTTAGCGCAGGGTTAGTTTAATTCGTTTTAACATTGTACTTTGTTCGTGGTTTTTAATTGTATTTTTAATTCCCTGTGCCCCGCCTTGAGTCCCTTCGGGGAGAGAGAGCGGGTTATAAATTAAAAATTATTATTATTATCTCAACCTTCCACTAAAGGCCCAATGCTCCTGTGCATCAGACATATATGTCCAAGATTCTTTATAACAATGAAAATAAACTGAATATTATTATTTTGTGTAGCTAGAAAATATTAACAGGGAAGACCTGGTACTTAAACCAGATATTGAAAAAACCTGATAGCCTGGATGCCTTATGATTCAAGTAACTGCAACATCTCTTCTTTAAAATACATCTTATTCGGATCACTTAGCTAAAAATAATTATTTATTTTGCATATATTTTATTCTAGCAACCAGATTTAATTCATTTTTAATTATTTTGATTGCATTTATTATTTTATTTTTATGATCCCTGTGCACCGCCCTGAATCCCGTCAGGGAGAGAGGGTGGTATAGAAATACAATAACAATAAAAATAAAATAAATGTTTAAATTCATGGGGACAAATAAACCCCCCCCTTTTTTTTTTTTTACTTACAATGCTTTCCAATTATTGCTTTAATTAATATTTCACTCCTATTCTCGCCCACAGAATCTTTCCCCACAAGGAAGTGGGGAGAGTCTTTAACCGGAATATCAGAATATCCTCCTCATGCAAGGCTAACAGAAGTCAGATTCAAATGGGATACTCCTTACTTTTATTATAGTTGTCAGAAGTTTCTTTTGGCAACTCAAACAACAGTTTTCTGCTACCCTAAAGAGTCGTGTCCCATCAGAACAACATGTATACATATTGGGGGGAAATGTGAATTAGAGCATAAGAGTATATTTCCCAGAGAATCTATTTTGTTAACTGCTTCTAAAACTTGCTAGTAATATGAAGCCCATACTGGAGTTGTGCAACTTTTGCTAAAGCTTATTTTTCAGCTATTGATTACATCGGATGTAGGAGGTTCACTTTTTAATAGTTATGTTGTTCAAGATGTTTTAGGAGTTTCACATCTTACCTCTGGATCATTCACCAAAAGTTGGTAAACCTTGACTCTGTATTCTCCTTTCTTAAGTGCTCTTCCAAACCTGATAGTTATCTTTAAATTAAAAAGAAACAATAAAAAGCTTGCAAGATATTACCTGTCTCTTATCCTCAATGCAGAATGCAGGCAGTTAAGCAACCATTAAATGTTTGTGTCTGTGTCAATGTAATGCACTTCAAAATTCAAACATCGAATTTGAGAAAACTGGATGCCTTTATGGATAAGCATCTCAGAAATTGTGAGCGTAAGCATTTTACACTTCTGTTCCTATAAAAATATTGGATTACTCCTTGAATGAAAACTTTACAGGGAAAAGAATGAGATGCAGGCAGGCATTAACTCAATTCATGCAATATTGATTACTTTAACCACCTTCCTACCATCCTTCTATAATTTCACAAATATCCTAAAGTTTCTTCATTGTCAACAGACCCAGTGTAAGGTGAATAATAGGGTGTGTATGTAGGTGATAAACCGTTGAAACTGTATTTTTGTTTGATTGGAAATGGAAAAAAAAAACATCTCCAGATTCAAATAGTTGGATAGCATGGCTGTGGAACAGATTTCAAAAGTAGTTCAAAATGCAGGGATTATGAAATCAGCATCTACTGGCCTCTCACTGATGTGGAATATGAGATTTTTTTTTCATTATCCATCCAACTTTCCATGATCCAACTATAATAACAAAGAACAGACTGACAGTCTGTTAGGTGAATCCTGCATGGTTTCAGTGTCTCATCATCATGATTGCTATTTGCAATCCTACTGGCTTCCCTATTGATTGTGCTTGTCAGACTCTGGCAGTGAATATCACAAATGGAGATCATGGGACTGTGGGACAATGCAATTATTGTAATTGTGAGCCAGTTACCGACTGCCCAAATCACAATCACATGACCATGGGGATGCTGTGATGGTCGCAACTAAAAGGACTCATCTTCATAAGCACACTTGTTTAGCACCATTATGACTTTGAAAATCACTAAACAGTGGATGTTAAATGAGGACTGCCTTGTATACAAAATATTAAGATATTGAGTTGAAGTAAGATTTTTAAAAAGATAAATACCCCCTCGCTATATTAAAGCCTCAAAACTTTTGCTTGAAAAATAAGTGAGTCAATCATTACATTCTAACTGCTTTCCGCTAGTATTTAATAGCATATTTTGCTAACCTTGTTATCATCTGAGAAGGATGAAAGAGTCTCATTCAACCGGACACTTTCAAATTCTTGATTGCTGGCATAAATTCGAAAGACCTTAAACTGAGAAGATGGAACTCCAACAAACGGCTCCAAGAGTTGTTTGAAGGCAGAGAGTGTAATTCTTTTATCAACATGAATCAACAACCCTAAACCAAGAAAAAAAAATTAACCTATAAAACAAACCTGGTTCTTATGCCACTTGTATACCAATACAATTTCATTCATATTATTAATAGATAGAAACAATCCCTTTTCTTCTTTAATTTCAAGTTATAAGGCTTCAAGTGATTAGAGACAGTTATCACATCCATTAAAACTGTATTCTACAGTACGTAATTTCACATATAAAGAAGCAGCAGGTGATTGGGGCATGTGTGAGATTATAAATAATAATTTATTAAGCTATACTACTTAATATTTTAAAATGCTCCATCTAATGAAAAAGTAGTATGTTTTAAAATTATGCATTACAAACTGCATCTTGAAATTGCCTTCTTTTTAACATTTAATTTATACTCAATGCTGTTATAAATTTTCAGAAAGTATCATTTTTAGCAACTGCACATGGTGGGTCACATATTCACAATGGTTTTATGGCAAAAATCAATCTTCCCTAAAATAAATATATTGCCAAACTTTAAACAATTAACTAATCTTGCCTAAAAATTTATTGATTTAGTTCTCTAAAGTGGTATGTACAGAACTGCTTCTTCCTACATTTTTTACAGCTCCCTCTGCCCATTAAAAAAACAATGACCGGATTTATTCTCTGATTGTGGATCAGATGGAAGCAGCAGCTTCCTTCTGGTAGTATTCCCCAAAGTTTTTCTAACCAATAGAAGAAGTCATAAATCAAAGCCTCAATATCTCATTCTCTACCAATGAAGGAAAATGATGCAGCTTTTTCTTGAATTTAACTTGATTCTACTCCAATTCCTTAAATGCATGTTTAATAGTATAGGTAGTCTTCAACTTATGGCCATTAGTTTAACGACATTACGATGGTACTGAAAAAAGTGACTTTCATCTGCAACTTACATCTTGTCCTTGAAGTTACGATCATCACACCATCCTCACAATCACATGATCAAAACTTAGGTGTTTGGCAAGTAGCTCACATTTACAATGGTTGCAGCACCCTGTAGTCATGTGATCATGATCTGTGACCTTCCCAGTCTGCATGATTCATTTAAAAACAAATGATTCACTTAACAACCACATTATTTAAGTAATAACTGTATCAGTTAGTACCTTAAATTCTGGTCCCAGCTGTAGTAGTAAACTGAGGAGTACCTATATCTAAGCATCTAGAACCATCTTTCATTTTATGCAAACAAACAGCAAGCCTGCATGTATAAACATATTTCACAGGAATGTATACAACATACATAGACATAAACAAACAAACAAGCAATCTACATTTCTAGAAAAACAACTTGCACATTACCGTATTTCATACATACATTTCTGCCCCTCTCCTGAACCTTCTTCTGCGATGTAGGGTTCTGCCTTGAAGTACATAAACTGGGCTTCTTCCCTGCTTTTCCCACTTTCATCATATTCACTGTCGGTTCCAGAGTCCTCTTCGGCTGTATCCCATGTTTCCTTTTTCCCTTCGTTGGCTTTGGATCGCCTACTGCTTGTTATGCTGTGTGAATCAAGACCGTTCGCCAAGGATATAGCGGTGTTATCGACATTACATAACGTGTCACTGCTGTGGCTGGAACTAAGAATATCACTGTCCACTGAACTTGTGCTTCTGTCATTGTTCAAATCGGAATCTGACCGCTCCTCTGACTGGAAATTATCTGTATCAGAAACCTGTATTTGGTTTTCGAGTTCCTGGTTTTCTGTTGATGCTGATGAATCTGCCTCATTGGAAGGCGATTCGATATTTTCAAAGTCACTGGCCTCTGTGCTCCTGCTGCTGTCGCCATTGTCTCCTTCCTGCTGCTGTTGCTGTAAGGAGAAGGTTTTAAGTTTTTCAGTGCTCTCTTCTAGGATAGCTGCTACAGATTTTGTATTAGGTAAAGATCCTTTCCCTGCTTCACAATTTGCATCTAAATTGCCTGAATCTCCACTCGCCTTTTGAATTATTGTCCTTCTGAACAGTGATCCAGGAGACTGTTCCGGCAATGAAACATACAGTCTGATTGTATTTGCATGGCGATCTAGGAGTTTCCATAACTGTGAATCTGGAAATGGCAGCTGTCTATCATGAGAATCTGAACTTTCAACAAATACCTAAAATGTAAAAAAAAAAAAATCCACAAGGAAAATTTTTAACCTCTTACAGAAATTATCCTTAGCATATACAATACAATACAATACAATAGCAGAGTTGGAAGGGACCTTGTAGGTCTTCTAGTCCAACCCCCTGCGTGGGCAGGAACCTTATACCATTTCAGACAAATGGCTATCTAAGCTATATAAACTTTTATGGCTATATAAACTACAGATAAATGTGACTTCTCTGGAAATCAAGAAATTCCTATTGAACAACTCAATTATTTATATTAACTTTATTGTCTCTCTGACTTATAGTAAATTTATTACTGGTAATTATTTTGTAAAAGCCTTTTGCTATTTTTCTGCAGAAAAATCTGATATTAATACAATATTTATATTTATACTTTGAAAGAAAAACTTATGAAAAAATATCTTACTTTATTGCTCCTAAAAAAGCCTTCAGCTTTAAGTGTTTTGTTAGCCACATTCAGAAGACGCAAATCATTATAGCAACGTTCCAAAACAACACGCATTGTTTCAGCAGGTAAATGTACAGCCTAGGGTAACAGGAAAAGCAAGATAATATGAGCATTTTTAATATTCTAAAGAAAAACTCAGAAAAAAAGAATAAGGTGCAAGTTATTTACCTTTGAAATGAGATACTTGAATTCTGTAACTGTTTGGTTCAAATAAGCACGGACACTAATTGGAGGGGCCACTGTGTCCTGTTTTAGGTCAACAACATGAACCTTTACCATGACTTCTGCCAAAATAATAAATATAAACCATGAAGAAAATATCACAAGTGGTTAAAAAGAATACTTACTCCATACATACTCAATTTAATGATAATACACTTACTATAAAATACATACTTTAATGTACAATTATCAAAAATAATTACCACCAGGTTTGTAACATTGAAAAGACTGATCAGGTCGCCTGGTTTCCAGAAGAAGATCAAACATGTAGGTTGATTTAACACCACCAAGTAAGATTCCCATTGCAGTGTCATCTTCTCCTTCATAGGATCGTTCCAGATAATCATGGAACTCATCATATTTAACAAGACGACAGCAATTCAAAGGAACTGCCTCTTCTAAATCCATTATCTATAATGCATACAAAAGTGAAAAATAGTGTTGTTGAATTGCTGTTCAAGTGTTTTGTCAAAACTGAAGAAAAACATTCTAATTTCAAGTTCTCTAGGCATGTCTTGTTAACAAAAATAAAATTTCTTAGTTCTATATGCATGCGCACTAGTATAAAAATAACACCACAATTATCTTTATTGTCCATTCATTTGTGAACTGGCATGATTCTTTGGCATGATTGCCACAAATGCAGTACTTTTATTTGTTATATTTGTATCTTCCCCTCCCTCTAGGAGCTCAAATACTAATCCAATACCTTTATTACTATACAATGAATTTATTATGGCTTTCAGTTAATAAAGAATATCAACAGCAGCTACAATGAGATTAAATACTAGAAAATATTTATTTAGAATTCTAAAATTCTATTCTATATTGTACAATATATTCTATATTATACCATACATACATCCATCCATACATACATACATAATACATATGATATGATATTCTATTCTATTCTAGAAAATTCTAATGATTTTTATAACTGCCTATATGCTATACTCATAGCTCAAATAACCAATATCATTCTATTATTGTACAATCCATACAGAAAGCCAACAATAAGCAGACAAATGCCATCAAAAAAACCCATGTATATACTGAAGTTTCACACAGCCCTTGAGATTTTGATCAATTTAACAATTACCCTGTAAAGTACTGTACCTTATAAGCTATCTCCACAGCTTCCTTCAGAGTCTTATCTTTATGAACTTCCAGTTTATTTTCCATCATTATTTGCTTTACAGGATGCATGCAGAATAATTTTATCTGTAATTGCCATTGACAGGGGGGGAAAACCAAATTGATTTTTCTATCTACTTGATAGCATATTGAATTACAATGTTTTGTGCATGAACATTTTTGTTAGAAAAAAGATATTCAACAATTAAAAGGAAAAAAAAGACGTTGAAAACATAATCATTTTACATACTTTTACATTTCAAAGACTCTTTCAAACCAACAAATTATACCTCACAGCTAATACTATATCAATGAATAAACAATACACATGATTCTGTGTGACATGAAGAAATGAAACCCAGTATTAGATTAGCAAAATTCCAGAATATGTATTAAGTTACTTTACCTAGGTTCTAAAAATATGTATTCTTCACCCAGTTTATAATTAACCTTGTTTAATAAACAGTTTTCCCCATCTATCAATATTTATAAAATCATCCGCTCATCTTGCTCTAAGAAAACATTTGAGGTGGAATGTGCCAAAACATACCTTGCAAGTATTGCGTTCTATTTCACGCTGCCTCTTTTCTTGTTCTTCCAGTTCTTTTTCCTTTTCTACTAATCGTTTAATATGCTCTGGATATTCATTGACTTCTAAGAACTCTATCAATGCAATAAGATTTTTTGGTTTTGCAGTATTTTGTTATTTTGTAAACTAATCTTACTTTAAATTATACATACAACTTTAGCCTGAACTGTGGACCACTACTAGGCTACGGCTTGTTGGGAAATGGGCCATCGAAGCAACATGCAACATTTCATTTGTGAATGTGCAGCATTTAAGTTTCATGAGTAAAATCATTCCCCTATTGCTGCCTCCACCATTGCTCTGCGGAACCAAAACGTTTGGGGACCCCTGCCTTAAGAAACGCTGTCTAGGAGTACTTGTGAAATGGACCCACTGCTAAAATGGACCCACTTATTCCATTTTACACACACACACACACACACTCTTACTTTATGCAGTCTATATATATTAAATTATTTATCTGTACAAATATATACCTCACATATCAAACCATAACATCTTTATCTCAGTGCATGAGATTTTAGTAAACAAAACACTGCTTTACTCTTTCTTCAAAAACAGCTAATCTGAACTAATATACTTCCAACAGTCATTTTACCTGCATTCTAAATCCATGTTCACAAAAACTATTTGCTGTAGCATGCTATCAAATTCAAAAGGGGGAAAAAAACCTATATATATCTTCCCATTAATTTGGATTAATTTTTCTCCTTACATGAACTGGAGAGAAAAAAAGCAATTTAGCTAGATTGTACAGAAATGAGGTGATTCAATAACATCAGAAATATCATTAAAACCACAATCAACCTGTGAATAATGGAATGTGCACTTACTTGCATTTCTAGTTGTATCCTTTAGTCTATATATAAGCATGTATGCATTTGTTGAGCTATTGGAGTGATATAAAAAAAAAATAGTATTTATATCTTGCATGGTAAAATACATATGCATTTAAAAGCCCGAAATAAAATGCATAATTACATCTTAGTAAAAGTAATTATATGCATTCAACCTTTATAAACAAAGGATCAAACAGCGCACTATTCAAATCCAGGAGTATTTCTATAAACCTCAAAGAATAAGTCTTAAAGGTACAAGAATCCTCTGCTTCAAATGAGTTACATCACATTTGTCAAGGCAGAAGATCTGGAGCCTTACTTTTCACAAAATGAAATGGTACAGCTGCCATTTCAAAAGTGCCAAATAATGAAGGATAATGCTGGGTAATGAAAACAGAAGTGCACTTATAGGTGCTGCACCAGTCTGTTTATAAATGCAGTTATTTTTAATTTTTATTTTTTATTTTATTTAAATTTATATCCCGCCCTTCTCCACAAAGGACCCAGGGCGGCGTACAGGAAATTTAAAAACATACGAATACAAAGATAAATATATAATTTAAAATAAATATTAAACATTCCCATCCTGTACTAAAACCAAATTTAAAATACCCAATTTAAAAACTTCCTAAAAGTCCCCACGGGAGGTTAGGCTAGGCCGGCTTGTTGGAACAAATATGTCTTTAGACATTGGCGGAAGAGGCGGAGGTTGGTGATGGTACGTAATTCAGGGGGTAGGTCATTCCAAAGGGCTGGGCCCGCCACAGAGAAGGCTCTTCATCTGGGTGTCGCCAATCGGCATTGTCCGGCCGACGGCACCCTGAGAAGGCCCTCTCTGTGGCAGCGTATCGGTCTAAGGGATGTATGTGGCAGGAGGCGGTCTCGCATATAGCTTATAGTTAGACTGGTCTTCGCCACAATATATCTTCTCCTTAAGGCTGACTTCCTGAGGCAGAACCGATCACTCATGGTTTGGTATAGCTGGAGCACTTCCAACTGCCGTGCTGGTCACAGTTGCCAGGACGATACCTGCTTTTCTCAAAGTGTCAATCTGCTGTAGGTCTTCAAAATGGAGGCTCCCCCATCACTGAACACTGCTTTTGACATGCTAAGACATTTTCTGTTCCTCATTTTGAACACATGTCAAGGTGTTTTATGGATTTTATGTTGCTAGTTTTAAAATGACTATATATATATATAGACTTTTAAAGATTTATATATTTGAATTGTAAACCAACCAGAATCATTTGTGAATGTAGCAGCATATACATCTACTAATTATTCACTAAAGCAAATAATTAATCCATTACAAGGGTAAAGTTAATCAGCTACAAAAGTACAATCTCCTACCTTGCAAAAGCACTGGAGTAGTAGCCACGGCTTCCAGATGAGCCACCATAAGTTTTCTTAATGTCTTCATGAGTTATCTAATTGGAAAATTAAGGTGCTACACATTTAGTACATTTAAATGAATCACATACTTATTATATAATATTCCAGGCAACATAAGCAAGCCCTACATGGAAATCATATTTCTCTGTGAACTAGTAACTTAAATACATAAGCAGAGACAAAGAAAACAGGATATTGCAATGTTGAAAAAAAATCACCTCCAGTGGTGGGTTCTGGATCCCATTGCAAGCAGTAGGCTGCGACGGGGCTGGGAATCCACCATGTCCACGTGCGCTGCGCATGCCTGGACACCCACCGCCCGAGACACTCCAGCTGCTCGGTGGAATGTCGCATAGGCGCAGTACACTGCATGTGTATGCACAAATTGCCCAGTTGGGTCAAATACAGCTCAGGAACAAGAGCGGAGAGGTGTGCCCTCCGAAGCACCATACCGGAAAAGTGCCTGCTGCTCCCAGCAGGCACCGGTATGCTCATACCAGGGTGCTCCCAGCAGGCACCGGTACACCCGTACTGGTACATCCGTACCTGCAACCTACCACTGGTAACCTCCCACAAAAAGACAAAATCTCATGAAATTCTTTACATGAATTTGACCTTTAAAGAAATTAAATTTATTTAATTTAAAGTCATGGCATCTGCATTACAGCTGCCATTTTCTTCCATTTCCTGAGTGATGGAAGAGTAATATGGAGTTCTTTAGAAGTATGTGTAGTTATTAAATACAACCAGCAAAACATTATGCAGGTAACGACAAAGTAGAAGCCTTATATAAAATAAGCAAAACTAATATGCACAACAATTATAATATATAACAATCAGTAGAAGTTTCCTCTCTGAAGAATCATATTAGTCATGCTAAAGCCACAGAGATGAGCCTGGAAAAACCATTCAGTGACTGTTACAAAAATACCCCCCCCCCCCCCCCCCCCAGCAAATAAAGAAAACATTAGGAAGAAATACAGCCTGACTTTAAACTCCCTGGAGTGTAAAAGGGAGGGAAAAAACCATCTAGTTAGGCTTTCAAGGTTCTGTTATTAGAGCCTATCTCAATAAAAGCTGCATTTCAGACATTGTCAAGAAATCTGTTTCCTGACCTGGCCTACTTTGGACAAGCTGATGCCACTTTTTAAATCTGCATGCAGTTTAAATTTAAAGCTATATGATGTTTTGTTTCATTATAGACGTTCTTGCTGGGATCACTATAATAACTTACCTTGCTAACATGTTGATCATTAAAACTGTACCACTGATCATCACTAAAGGATTTTATGCATGCATAATAGTGACCGCCAGCTGCACTTCCGGCATGAACCATAACAGAAAATAATTCATATAGTAATGAATTCTGTACAATAGAGAAAATAGCAAATACAGATTGGTCAGAAAATATTTGTAACATTTATTTAATTTTTAAAATTCTTACTAATTTATTTATTTTCATGCTACTCATATCTCATGCCCTTTGTTTTGCACTTAAACCCTCAAATGTTAATATTAACATTTAAAAGAATCTCTTGTTCCTTGTCCTATTTATATCAGAACATATTCATGGAAGTCATATTTTGTGAAATAACTAGCTCCCTGACAAGAAACAAAGCAAACAGAACAGATAGGAATATTTATAAGAATATTTAAGTAGTAACAAATTTTATAAACATTAAATATTATCCCCCCTGCTCATTTCCTAGTTCTAATATTTCCTGCTCATTTATTACTTATATTATTACTTCTAATAATATCTGTTCATTTTTTTTATTTCTTGCCATCTCTTTTATATTTTAAGCAGCATTTTGCAATGGTACTCTCACCAATAGCAATTGGCCATAGAACGTATTTCAACAAGTTGGATATGAAAACCAACATTCTATATTATGCTTTTGTTTCTTCCCTCGCTGGAAATTGTTACCTAATACTATTTTCCTTTACGTGCAATTAAGTAAAATAACTGGTGCTATTTTAGAAAATTTTCTTATAGATGAAATCAGCTGATACTTCATTATTCTAAAATCATGTAATTCATGTTCTCATTATGGTATTGGTAAAATCTCTCTTGTAAGATAGATATCTGTCTATAAAACAGACAGACAGACAATTGACATATAAGTATAATCTATATTGTCATTGTACTTAAATACAACGAAATTGGTTTCTCTACTATGTCTACTAGTCCTCGAGTCACAAACATAACTGACTCCAAAATTTACGTTGCTAAGTGAAACATTTGTTAAGTGAGTTTGCACCATTTTACGATTTTTCTTGCTACAGTTGTTAAGTGAATAATTGCATTTGTTAAGTTAGTAACATGGTTGTTAAGTGAATTTGTCCTTCCCATTGACCTTACTTGTCAGAAGGTTGCAAAACGTAATCGTATTACCAGGGACACTGCAACTGTCATAAATATGAACCAGTTGCTAAGCATCTGAATTTTGAACATGTGACCATGGAGATGCTGCAAGGGTTGTAAGTGTGTAAAATGGTCATAAGTAACTTTTTTCAGTGCCATTGTAACTGTTAATGAACAGTCACTAAATGAACTATTGTAAGTCAAGGATTACCTGTATGCGGCCATGTTTTTTGTTTAAGCTTTAATGGACTCCCCTCAGGTTATTTTGCAATTAATTGAAAAATCAGCTAACACTATACTATCAATTTACTGACAAGTAAGACAAACAATATTTTGTGCTACTGTGTACAATACATAGTAATAAATCTTACAATGTAACTATGTAATAATTTTACCTTTAAAACGTATATTGAAATAGCATAAAATTATATAAGGTACCTTTTCACTGACAACTTTTGAAATTCTTTCAGCAGCACTATTGTTTTCAAGACATATTCCTTCATCAATGCCATCGTCATTAGAAAAGTCATTACTCATCTGATCACTGTGACAACTGCCTTCATTCTCTGCTCCACTATCAGTGCAGCTCTCTGTTTGAGGAGACTTCTTAAAACAGGTCATAAGGATTAGTTTATAAACAATACAGATTTGTACAAAATAATTATCTAATTAAAGACAAAATTGTAAGGCAACGTAATTGCCTTACAAAATAATTGAAATTGTAAAGTGGAGTCAACAGTGTATATATGTGTACAACGTGAGAATTAAATTCCTTTGTAAAAGTATGCTACAGACTTATTTTACTTCAACTATGAATGGATTCATATGTTCTCTCTCATTACACACTAATACTTAGAAATGAGCATATTTTACAATTGCACAGCAAGGGAGAACTTCAGGAAATATAAGGCTTACATCTTCTCCTTATTGCTTGCTACGTTGAACTACTGTATGTGTGCCTGTATGTATATGTAGCCGTCACAAACAAAGTCTAGGTTTTTCATTTAAGACATTTGAAAGGGGAAAGAAAAGACAATACAGAACAGTTGATCCCGATTCTGTGACTAAATTTCAAATTAATCTGATATGAAATAAGTTTGTAATTTAGAGTCAATTAAGGTATTTCTTAAAACATAACCCAAGTAAATACTGATTATTACCTCATCTTCAATATCAATGAATGAGCCCATATCTAGCTCTTCAGGAAATGTCATACGGTCATTAAGTTTTATCCTATGCATAGTGGTATAATCAAAATCAAATCTTTTTAACTGCAAGGTCAGCAAATAAGGAAAATGCAAGAATCGCAATCCCTGCAAGATAGAAAGGGAAACCAATTGTCAATGATTAATTGTATTTTATATATTTTATATATGCCCACCTTATTATTTAGGTTAAAATATGTTTACCTTTCTTGCATCACATTTCTTCTTGCATCGTTCACAGAAATACTGATTGGCACCATCAAGGATCTCAGGCTGAATAAAAGCATGTAGAGCTTCCTCCTAATCAGAAATTTGTAAAACATCAGTGTGTAAAAGACTAGTATTACACACTATGCAATATTTAATAACTAGACATCAAATATTCTTGAATTTTATAACACAAGCCTGTGAAGAAAAGTATCTAACAATTGACAAGTTCTTTTATATTTTCCCTTCAGTAAGCAGCCAAATCATGATCCATAACCCATTATTTATTAAATAATTGATGGTTCCTAAGTTTTAATATTGTAATGTAAACGAAAGCAAAACCTGTTATCTTGCACATCACATTAAATTGCAGTCATCCATCCATCAGTTCCATATTGTCAGCCATTTGATTTAAAGCTGGCTTTATTTTAATGGGAACAAGTTCTTTATCAAATATACAGTATATTTTTAATTATTAAAACTAGTTTATTAAATTATTAAAAATTATTAAATTATTAAAAATTATTAAAAATTATTAAAACTAGATTATTAAATTATAAAAATTATTAAAACTATTCTAGAGAATATTTCCACATTAACCTGAAAACTTAACATTTAAGTGCTAAATGTATTTCTCTGCACAAGTTTCATTAAGTACAACTGGTCTCCCTATAAAATATGACTTGAGAATATATCTTGCTCTTACCAAAGAAACTTGACTTATTTCTTATGCTTTACTAAATTCAATTCAAGGGCTTAGTACTTTTCTAATAAAATCGTACCTGTTTGAAACTCAGCCACATAGAGATGTACGCTTAGCATGTAAATTACCCTGATGTTCCCTTTAGAACATCCATATTATCTAACAAGGTGCAAGTGATGAGGCAGAGGAAGAAATAGTCTATTAACTCCCCATTATACTATCTTCAGAAAATCAAAGGGCTAATATAGAACAAGAAAAGATTATGGTTTCTGCTGATATCACAGAACATTTTACATTTTACATCCACAGACAGAGAACTAGTGATAAAAATACATGGTAGCAGTACTACACAACACACCCAACCTAAGCAAATATATTAAGATTGAAATAGCCAGGATCATGGACTTCATCAATCTCTGCCTCACTACCTATTTTCAGTTTTAGCCAACAAATCAGAGGAACACGAATGGAATCACCACTCACAGAACTCATAATAGAAACTGCAGCATCTAGAAACTATAGCATTTCCAAAAAATATATATGAATCTAGTAGATTGCATTTTTTCATAACAAAAAAGGACGAAGGGACACATGAAACAGTAAACAGCATCTTCAGAAAAGGGAAAGAAGAAAACAATAACTACTTTTCTTAATATCCTTATCAGCAGAGGAAATAACGGCAAATTAGAAACAGAAGTCTATTAAAAAACTTAGCCACACTAACCAAGTGCTCAAATATCAAAGTAACAACTCAACCTTCCACAAGAGGAGCTGTGGTTGCACAAATGCATTGCAGCAACCCAGAACACTAGAAAAGGAAAATGAGTGCCTATACAACATCTTCCAAGAAAATGGATATCCATGAAACCTTATCAAGTAGAGTGTGACCACTCAAACCACAACAACACAGTCAATACAAGCTATAAAAAGGATAACATTGCCAAACATCAAAAACAACTTAGAAACAACCAACAGACTATTTACAACCACATGGCATCATAACATGCAAGCTAACTAAAGCCCTCCAAAACATCTTAAGTAAATTAAAAGACAGCCACTATGTTAGACAGACACCAGGCCCAAGGGGGCACCACAAAGTTGAAAAAGAAAAAAAAACCCAATGAAGATTTGTACAGTATGTACAAAGGAGGGGGGCACCAAGATTTGTCAGTGCTTAGGGCACCAGTGAGCCTTAATTCACCACTGCATCCGGGAACACCAACTAGCAATCATCATAATGAAATCTCTCTAATTTCACCACACATGGCCAATTTAAGCATAGTTGCAGTTGAACATCCTAGACAAAGCTAAATAAATAAAAATACTAGGGCAGCGATGGCGAACCTTTTTTGGCTCGCGTGCCATAAGTGGGGGGAGCGCACCCATAATGCAATGGGTGACCTCCCCCAGTGCGCATGCACGCATGGCTGATGCTCCCCCCAGAGGCTTTATAGGAGCCTGGGAAGGGTCCTCCCGGCCCCCCAGAA
Source organism: Rhabdophis nuchalis (assembly GCA_039707465.1). NCBI lineage: Eukaryota > Metazoa > Chordata > Lepidosauria > Squamata > Natricidae > Rhabdophis > Rhabdophis nuchalis. The sequence goes on from CM077643.1 coordinate 121,274,470, forward strand.
GGCCCTCCGGAGGCTTCAGGGAGCTTCAAGAGGCTTCCCTGAAGCCTCCAGAGGGCAAAAAAAGACCCTACGAGCAAACCGGAAGTCTGTTCCTGAACTTCCGGTTTGCCCATAGGGCTGCTTTTTTGCACTCTGGAGGCTTCACGGAAGCTCATGAAGCCTCTGGAGGGCCTCCGGGGGAGGCTCTTTTCACCCTCCCCAAGCTCCTATAAAGCCTCTGGAGCCTGGGGAGGGCAAAAATGGCTTTAAAAAGGGTGAACTTAGCTGGCCAGCTGACAGGGCAACGCCTCGCGTGCCCTGACAATGGCTCCTAATGCCACCTGTGGCACATGTGCCATAGGTTTGCCATCCCAGCACTAGGGAATTCTGGGAAGCCTGGCATTCAGGCAAATTAGCCATGAGTAAGCACAAAGAGGTTAACAAGATAAACAAGTTCAATTCAAAGGAGGCAAAAGCTAAAAAGGAAACAAAAAGATCACAACGCCTCCTTGCCAGCAATTAAACCCCAGATAAACAGGAATTAACACCAGGATTAATACTAGACAAACAAGCAGTAAACAACAATCTAATCAAGGAACTACTAAGGACACAACAACATCCTCACCAACATTGAGAAGTCAAGGGTATATAAATAGATAGCAAACCTCACTCCCTTCTAGCACTGCTCAGGGAGCACAAAGAATTATGCATTTGTGTGTGAGTGTGTGTGAGAGAGAAGGGAGGGGGATTGAGAAAGAGATATCTTATTTCCAAAAGTTTCTCTATAGAAAAGCTTAGCTTTTTACACCAAACTATTCCTTTTCGTATTAGCCAATACTGCTTATCTTTATCAGGTTTATAAAATATATGTTTGGAAGATTTTAATTCATGGCTTTTTAAAAGCATTTTTGTATTATTTTTCTATCATTTTATTAGTAAATATTTCTGAAAAATTGATGCTGAAAGATATTAAAATATTTGAAAAATCCTCTCAATAGGTAATTTATTATCTTGCAAAGCTAAAATGCAACTGGAATATTTTGAATACTTTGCAAAAAGCACTTAACAAAATGTTCATCTAGATTTCAATGCAATAATCATTTTTTTTATAACAAATCTTTTTAATAATGCAAAAATAAATTCAAATAGTAATCAGTTATATCAAAGATACTAATGAATATGGTGAAGAAAATTTAGTGTTGGCCTAAATTCAATTCAGATATTCAAAACTATTAAGGCACTGAACCAGATAAATGTGAAAGTTGAGAGGAAACCAGGTTCACAACCTACGTAAGAACCTTTGCCCACAAAGGTTAAAACAGACACAACATTAGCCTGCTATCACTGTGTAAATGTCAAGGCAAATGTTATCATTTTTTAAAAATAAAATAAAATTCTGTGACTCAATTTCTCTCATCAAAAGTTGTTCTCTGGAGTCTAAATAAATAAAAGTGGGCTTAGTTGGGCAGAAGACTCACCAATTGCAAAATGACTGGTGCACAGCTTAAAGGACTACTATCTAAAGCATGTTGTTTGATGGATCCCACTTTGGGAGGAGATCAAGGATAGGGGAAGGTCTTCAAAAAGCCTCCAATTCACCCCTTCTCCCTCCATTTCTGAGAGCTCAGAGAAGCACTAAGAACAAACAAAACAAAACATTTACAGCCCTCACTTTTTCACATGGGTAAGAATTCTGTCACTGCTGAAACAGAAGACACTTTTTTAAAAAGCCCCTAACTCCAATGGCGGAGCATAGGTGGGATGGTGGTCATGAGGCTGAAGAAAAAAGTAACACGCTGCTGTAATTTTCTTTGATTGCTCTTTAAAACAAAAACAAAAAATCTAGAAAACGTACTTTATCTAAAAACCATGGAATGGAAAAAAAAACACTTTTTGCAAAACAATTATTTTTATCAAGAGATTGCTACTGAAAATTCTAAAGTGCACGTCAATTTGAAGTTTAACCCCATATTACACATATTAAAATCTAAAGTCAACATGCACAATTTTTACACATATTGTAGAAATTTTGATTGTAACTATGGCTTAAATATTTTTAGGGGAAATGTGCTAATTAAAATTCTGAAGTTGTGCATACCATAACATTTCTATTTTTTCCCTACAAATATTGAGATAAACAAAACTATATCTCTTTAATGAAAAAGTAAATGACATGTGAATGACTGAAAATATAGGCATGCGAAATTTATGTAAGCTCTGTGTGATGTGCAAGTCAACAAGGAACCATACTGTGCTATATTTATAAATAGACAAAAAAGAAGTGATGCTCCTAAATATCTTCTAAAACTAGATAAAAATCCATGAATGGTAATGCATTATTTAATGGCTTTATTGCTTACCAAGGAGAAAATTAAACCAAGCATTTTAATATTTTTACAGATCACCTTTAAAAAAACGTATTTACATAGTTCTTAATAATCTCATTTTTCATTGCAGTATTTTTTTATTTCTAGAAGCTTTGTAATTTTATAATTACAAAATGTGTAGTTTCTTTAATTATTTTAGTTTTATATACTTAATAGTCCATGAAATTATCTCAATAAATATACAGTCAGGACCAAGTATTTACTTCCTCAAATCAAATGCAACCAGTCAGATCCAACTTGCTGTATTGCTCTCATCTACAGATCATATTAATTAAAATTAATCCCATTGGAAAATCAGTGGAGTTAGTGGCAGACAAAATGGTAGGGGTACTCTCCCCCCACCCTCAAATTTAAGGGGAAACAGTATTCAACTAACAATAATGATTTAATTAGAAGAGCAAAATGCAACATAAACACAGTCTTTATCGTCTTATAATAAAATTACACAAGCTACTGTAATGTAACATGTCAATGCAAATGGGTAGTTTATAAATTGTTGTGATAGAGAGACTGACTTCTTTTTTTAATTGTTACAGCTTCTGTATTCTCTGAAAAGTCAGTGTGTGTCAGCCCTAGAGCAGACTAAAAAACAGATACCATGTAGACCTAAACCTCTTAGGACAGCTATACTGTAGTTAGAGAACCTTACAAGTCCGAACGTGCTTCTCTTCCTCCCTCTTTCATCTCCACAGTCTTTGCCTGGATTTATGCCTTATTTATCTGATCAATGACAATTATCTGATCTTTCCTCTGCCCTCCTTCATAGTCACTACAGCTATTGCTGCTTCAAAAACTTTCCTTCTCTCTTCCTAACCCCACCTCCACTCCCTCATGCAGGTAGGCAACAGCAGGGATGAGAGAAAAGTAAAGTGGCTTTGGAGGATTTTAAAACTTTTAGGTAAGGTCTTTCTGAAACAATCCTATACTGTTAAAGTATAAAGCAAGCATTATGCAGAAATCAATCATTATGTGTTCAACAAACTAAATTTGTTTGAATTTAGAAATTTTGCCTTAAAATTGTTATAAGTCTTAACTTATTATGTAAGATTTACTACTTCTGGCTATTTACAATGTCATCTTAGTTCTACCATTTTTCTATGATATTCACAATGGCACTTTGAAAGTCAAGTAGGTCTCCTTTTAGACTAGATCTAAGTATGCTTAACAATATGTTCTTAGGGCAATTACAAATAGTTCTTGACTTAGGACCAGACTGTTCAAAATTATGACGGTGCTGGAAAAAGTGAATTACGACTAATTCTTCCACTTACAACCACCACAGCATTCTTGCAATTGTGTGACCAAAATTCAGGTGCTTGGCAACTGGCATATATTTGCAACAGTTGCAGTTTCCTAAAGTCACATAATCACTGTTTGTGATTGCCACATAGAACTTCCAATAAGCAAAGTCAATGGGGAAAGCCAAATTTACTTAACAATCACATAATTCTCTCAAAACCCACAGCAAAAAAGTTGTAAAATTGGGCACAATTGTTTTAACAGCTGCATTGCTTAGTGAAAGAAGTTCAGGTGCCAATTGTGGTTGTAAGTTGAGGACTATAACATTTAAAAATATACACAAACACATATATTTCCAAAACTGGAAAATTGTTTGTAACCTTTGTTCTAGGTAAATTTTTAGGCAAGCGATTAGCTCATTTAGTACCTGTCAGATTAAATCTGTATACATGGCTAACCTTATTGTATCATAGATCAATAACTCCTTTTGCTTATTCTCAAGCTTATTAATTCTTATTTATGTGAAAAATGTAACCATTTGGGCTGATTATTTTATGTAACACAAAAACAAGATGTACTAAAATGATGATATACCTTGGTTGTACTTTGGTTTCACCTAAATACTATCAACATGATTAAAAGACTTGTGTGGACTTTTATTCTCCTAAATTATACTTTTCTATTAAGCTGACTTTTTAAATGGCTTCTATTGGTCTAAAAATGGCACTTCAAACTCCTATTCAATCCTGCATTTAGGATTAAATGTACATTTAAGATTAAAGCAAGCTAGAGCAAGTTAACTTTATAAACATCTGGAAAATTATTTTTTGAAGTTCAAGGATAAAATATTCAAATTAAATATGTAGGTAAGAATATTTAATGCAGCAGAGCTACTATTTTAAAATAGAAAAGGTCTACTGTATTTCTTCTACAGCTAAGGTATTCAAGTCAAACATAATGATCAGTTGCTGAATGACTGCCAGATGTAGTTTTACAAGGGTTCTGGCTCATTAAAGATAGCTTAGGCTACATTTTTAGAATATTATTTGCAATTCCTCATATGTTTAATACAATTTGCAGTCTCTCATGGGGAAACGTGAGGCTTGAGCTTGTATCTGTGTGGGGTTTAATTTTTTCCCCACATTCAACTTTGTTGAACCACTTTAAAATAACCTAGAACTAAAAGAAACATTATGGTAATATAGGTTCTTCCTTGAGTTATTTTCATTGGCATTTCATATAAAAGAATGCATTTTCAGATTTCCCATTTGGAATTCTGTGTAAAACTCTTTACATGATTCAAGTGTGGTTTCTAATGATCTCAGGAGAACCAAGAAAGAATTTTGTGGTTTCTGTCATTGTTTACATTTTTTAAGCTACAAAGCAGCAAGGAAGAGTCTGCAAAGAGCCTTGAGTCCGGCTTTTTAAAAATTATCTTGTCAGCAGTTTTAAAAACAAGTATCAAAATATTCCATTTTATAATGGAATATTTGTACATGGGCCCTTGGGAATCCTAGTTAAAAACCCTCCAGGAGCAAACAACTAAATATACCTAAATAAAATTAATTATTAAAAATTTCCTTTAAAATACTACTAGAAATTGTAAATATATGTGGTGACAATTAGAAACAATGACCAGATTGACTTTTGGGAAGGGGCAACAAAGATTAGTAACATTCATTATATTTTTAAAAAATAGAAAATCACTTACCTCTAACTAGAATTCTTTCAAGGTAATATCCTCCATAGATCCTCTATTTTGGATAGTGACGTCTGTGGCAAGTCCCCTCAGAAACACACTAGCAAGATCAAAAGAGCTTTACGTCCCCTTCCACAAGCCCTATTAGCGCATGTGTTGATCCCATTATGATTATTTTGTTCTGAATCAAATTCTTATTTACCCTTTTTAATGGAAGATCAATGGAGGATACTACCTTCAGAAAATTCCATTTAGAAACAGGCGACTTTTCTTTTCTCCAAAAGAAAGTATCCTCCATAGTTCCCAAATTCTGAAAACTACAACTACAATATTTTTCTAAATAGAGTATCAGCTTTGCAATCTAATGTAGGAAAAATCTAGCATTTCAATGAGAAGATTATTAACACAGTAGGTAAGACAGCACATAATGTTGAGTCTCATGTTCGGATATTCGTACGGAAAGTAAACAATACTGTCCAAACTAAACAGGAATAACACTGGTACTCAACTTACAACCACAATTGTGAATGGAATTTCTGTCGCTAAGCAATGCTATCAGAAAGCGCGATGTCATATGACCACACTGCTTAGTAACAAATATCCCACTACTCCTAGCTGCCATTGTTAACTGAGAATTGTGGGTCATTCAGTACCCATCCTAATCAAGCTATTCTGGGCCTGGTTCCTCCCAGTCCATAGCCTTGGTAAAGTACCTCCTTTTCAAATCTTGCCACCTGCCTATCTCCCCCATCTCTGTTCCTTTGGCTACCCTATTTCCTGTCTTGCGGAGCAACAAGTAGAAAAGCCTCAGCTGATCTTAGCCATCTTCTTGCTCCCAATTCTGACAAGGTATGACCAACCTTGCCTTTTGTGAGGCAACTGTTGTCTACTTGAGGACTATCTTCCCGAAGTCTCATGAGGAAACAGCCACACGCAACCATGTGCACTAGACATGGTCAGTAGAAGCAGCAAGCAGAAGCACCAAGAAGAAGGTGAAGGCTGTCTAGTGTAGCAGAGGCTGAGGACTACAAGGAAGCAAAAGGTGTGGAGAAAATAGATGGCTCCTATGACTGTAACTGCCAAGAACCCAAATTTTGATCTCATGCAGAGATGCTGCAGTGGCCATAACTTATTTTAAGTTCTATCATTCAGCACTACAAAAATCTTAAATGGTCATAAGTCGAGGAGTATCTGAAAGGTATTTGATATCACACAATTTTTCCTTAGTTAGAATATTGGGGGGGGGGGGGGATCCTACATTATTTATATACAAACCTGCTTCTTTGTCAAGGTATTGTCAATATTTGATCAATAGAAAGACAACACAGACACAGCATTTTATCCAACTAACTCTCATTATCCAAGAGTATTTTCCATTTAAAAACAAGAAACTAATGATAATATGAAGGCCCTAAATATTCTATTTATAAGAAACTTTTTGTAGTGATGTTATATACGTAAAATGTACTATATGCAATTTTGCTAAGTTGCATAGCATATCAAACTTAATAAAGCATAAAGGTTTCTGAAAACACTTCATTTAAAATCAGAAAGATTATCACACTCCACTGGCTATCGAGCAACTGATTAGCTACTAAAGATTATTTCAAGGTGACCTTAGCTTCTGGTGTTATCATGTCAGTGTCATTTTCTTGGCAACAGTACAGAAATGATTGCCTTTGTCTTCCTCAAGGATATTTCTTCAACTTCCTGTCTAGCTTACTAGCTTGCTATCTCTTGGTGATCTGGAATGGAATGTGCCTATGTGAACCATCCAGGGCATATCCATTAGGGTAGAGTAGTTTAGGTTTAGCCTTGCAAGATTCTGTCTAAATGGTGTGTACAAATAAAGAACTGAACTTTGGCTGAATTATTTTACATCATTTTTTGGCTAGGCCAAACAATGTCTTTAAAATAATAACTTTATTTTAAAATACCTCTAGCTGTCTAAATGTTAAAGATGAGCAAAAGTGGGCTAGGAGCAGAAGCCTAATTTGGCAACAAGTTAGCATTTGCTTGGATTGAAATTTTTGAGAAAAAATACAAATCTACAACATGTTATTAGACATCTATATCTGTATATATCTATCTTGTATCTTAACTGAGATTTTATATATATATAATTTATTCATTCTTCGGTTTTATGGTTTTTAAAAAAATGCAACTGGAAGACCAGACAACCAAAGAAATTCCGGGTTTATTTGTTCAATCATTAAATCAGTGTAATCATTTGAAATGATGATTCCTTTTTTTAAATACTGCCTATAGAACCTCGTTTTAAAACCTGAAGCACACAAATCCTATTGATAAAAAATTTCAAATAAATTTAAGTTATACACTGTAAAAAGCAGTGATTTAGGAATACATTAAAAAAATTACAATTCAGAAAGGCAGATAGGGAAGCATGCCAGCTCTCTTGGAATGGCAAACTTCTGAAAACATTGACAGAAAACTGTATGAATCTGGCCATGTTTTTGACAGGAATCAGGATCGATTCCAAGAACCATGACATTAAAAAAAAAAAAATCGACCCTTTGTTGCCTGCATAGTGCCATGATGGGAGGGTAGTTAGGAAAACTGGAGTGATCAGTAAATCCATTTTCAATTCAGAGTAATCCTTTCTAGTTCATTAACATTAATGTAATCAGAGTCACTCTTATAAACAGATAATCAGTGATACTCTACTCTAAGCATCCTAAATAAAGCAAGATGGCTAGTATGAGAGGTTGGAGGGAACTAGATAGTCCTCAATTACTGATTTGGCAATGTGGGTCCAGAGAAAGAGATACAAATACCACAGAAGTTGGTTTCAAATTGAATGCACAATAGTTTATTGGGACTTTAAGGAATATTACAGAGGCGTCTTAATACTGTCAACTTAAAAGTTTTCCTTTCCCAGTCCAACCAAAAAGCCTATCTGGAATTCCAAATAGGAATTCCTTTCCTATTTGGGAATTGGAATTAATTATTAATTCCATTAATTATTGGAATTAATTATTCTGAAACTATTGGTAAATATTACAGCAAATAGGAATTCCTTTCCTATTTACTGTAATATTTACCAACAGTTTCAGAATAATTGATTCTTCTAAAGCCCATATTATGTTTCAAAAGTACATTTTTCTACAAGAAAGGCAGAACATGTGTTGTTTTATTGCATTTGCAATGTTAAGATTTCACATGTTAATTGACTGCTTTTCCTTTTTTCTCAAACATGCACTAGTAGGACTTATTGAAGGGTTTTCTAAAGTTTGCTAGCTGGTCTACTGCACAAAGACGGACAACCCAAGATGGAGTTTCCAGGATGATGCTTACCTTTAAAGAAGTGACAGTACTGTGGCATTATTACATAGAAAGACGCAGTAGCATTCACTTTAACATACACACCACACTAGCAAAGGCCTGATTGGCGCCATAAGGTCGAATAACCAATGGAATATCCAGGTAAGTATCAATTCTCCAGCTCTCATAGCCACATTCCAGGCATCTTACATAGTCCTTCAGCTTGCCTTGGTAGAGCTGATTTATGAGATCAGCCTGCATTTGAGAAAAAAATATTTCAATATTCCAAAAACAAATTTGTTTACCTTTATGAAGCATTATTTTCTGAAGAATTTAAATCTAGCAGGCTTACATATTCTAAACTGCAAAAGAAAATACTTTACAATAGTAGTTCAGGGTATGTATTATAAATTCTGCCTTTAATCCTTAAACTTATTAATAGCATTCTTTAAACTAAGAATAAATATAGAATATATTTAAATTTCATTTTTATTTCTCTGGCTATTCATTATTTCAGCCTATTAAAGTGAAAATATGAACATAAATTCATGGCAGATATTTATTTATCCAATTTGTCTTAATCATGTTTAATGAGAATGCTGCTTATTTCTATTCCAATTAAAAATGTATGTCTCATTCTACTGAAAGACCATATCAATTTCATATATATTTATAAATGCATATAATTTGCACATTTTAATTCTTTTTTTACATATATAAAATGATTTTAATGCATTTTTTCTCTGAAATATTTATGCAGATATATTTAACCAAATATACATTTCAAAATGTTCTTTGGTACATTCTTGAATTGGACAAGAAACAGTGGACAATTAGTAATGATTGGCATAATGGATATATATATATACAAGAATGGGAAAGGGAAAAGCAGGAGTTATGCGATACAGATTCATTACTGAATTGCTACAAGGAATCTAGGCCCGTCTCCAATCACTTTTTTCAGTTCTAGTGTAACTTTGAATGATAGCTAAACAAATGATTGTAAGTTAAGGATTACCAATATGCAGATTTCATGAATGTAAAGGATTCACAAGTAACAGCTTTTAAAGATACCTCTGTATAGTGCCCAATTATCAGTCTACTGACTGGTTCAGACACCTTTAAATAAAGACAAAGATGGTGTTGTGCAAGGGGTCCATCTTATGATTAAGATTAGGTAGAAGATATTGCAGGGGATATTGCATGATCTCTTTTGGGACAACAGCTATGGCACTATTTTGCATCTGTAGATGTGGAAATAAGTTAAATGGAAACCATCTATTTAAAGCACAACATGGTGGAGACAGTGCTGAATAGCCTAGAGCACCAATGTTTTCTGTGAGCAATATCACAACTGAATTGAATTGCCCATTAGTGCTCAATTTGAGTAATGTTATCAATTGCTTCCTCTAGCAACAATGTTAGCTTTCACATTAGAGTATTGAGACTGCCCTTTCTGAAAACTGATGGTAGTGGTAACAATCAATATATATAGGGATAGGGGCTGTCTCAGGTTACTTTAGGCATGTATATACAGAACTACTATGAGATTCAGAAACAAGTCTTGAAGGAACAAGTTGCAGCTTTTGGCAAAAACAAGAAAAACAAAATAACTAAGTTGCTTTTGTATATTTTATATTTTTTTTACAAGATAGACTGAATTTCAGAGGTTGTGAGGGGAAAAAGAAGATTAGCTCAAAAGAATTAGGATGGCCCCCGAATAAAGGGGATTTTACCAGGAGACTCCAACTTGAAGAAAGGAAGTAAGATACAAATTCCAGAAAGATCACATAACTCTTGCTTTCCCTTGACTACAATCCACTTAAAGATGCCTCCCAGAGTATTATACTATAAAATAATGACACTTTATATAAAATGCATACAAAATGAATTCCTCAAATTTCAGCAGTTCTGGGTAAACAATGCACAATTTTTCCATTTCATCCCAGTGTTTAAAATTAGCATTTAGATCTAGGATAAGTATAGTACGGTTTTATTAGTACGGTTTTATTCTAATTATTCGTTATTTCTTGTTATCTTATAACCACAAGAATAACCCCAAAAATATTATACCTGCTCTGTTTGCTTCCATTTTTGTTCCAAAGCATCAAACATGACTCTACAGAGTTCCTGCACATCATGCTGCTGCCATGCTATTGTAAAACAAAAGTGATATTATTTAATTAATACAGGCATACATCCCATCACAGCAATTTGTTAGACCAGTTACAAGAGCACATTACACTAAATTTATTTTATTGCTAGTTTTAGAACTGAATTTTTTCTATCTTTCTTATTTTGTCTGACCTCATAATTATGTTCAAACATTATTTTAAAAAAATTCATGGATTTAATAATAATAATACCGTGTTTTCCCCAAAATAAGACCTCCCCGGTTAATAAGCCCAATTGGGCTTTTGAGCTCATGCGCTAAAATAAGTCCTCCCCAAAAAATAAGCCCTCCCTGAAAATATTGCAACACAGCAGCAGCCATGAGGTCACCATGCTCGCTGCCTCCTGCACCTCAAAAATAATAAGACCTCCCTGAAAATAAGGCCAAGTGCTTATTTCGGGGGTCAAAAGAAAATAAGACCCTATGTTATTTTTGGGAAAACATGGTAATAGTAATATTAGATTAATAATAATCTAATATTACACTGAAAATTGTCTTCCTATACTTTTATTATTCTGTTACTGTGAATTGAGAATTTTCATTAATGGTTTGTAATAAGTATAATCTTTATTGTCATTGTACTTGTTTACAACGAAATTGGTTATTTAAGAATATAAGAATATATAATATAATATCAATATATAATATCAATTCTCAACAGCTATGTAAATAAGTATAAATGCAGAAGTCAATTTTAAGCTACTGATATCCTTACTATTTGAATGCTATTAATCAGAGATATTTGAGATATGACAGCATGTGGCTTTTTTCTTTCTCCAGTTACACTGGACTGTTAAGGGATTGTTCAATATGTAACCAAGTAGGAGTCATGCATATCCTGACCAAGTACATAACTAATAATCAAGATACAGACAATGTCAATCAATATATGTCCTAATATAATTATAATTTAACCAAATATTTAGTTATCATTACCCTCACTACTATCCCATCCAAAGCTTCGTGTAACATCTGTAGTTTCAATTGCTCTCTTTTTGCTGGTCTGCAGTAAAACAAACAATCTTTGAAGTTGGTAAGGGATGCTTGTCACCGGATCTTCTTCAGAGTCTTCAAATTCCCATCTATTTTTTTAAAAAAAACACATACATTAGTGCCAACAGACAGAATAAATTAGTTTAGAGCACCCTGCTCCTAACATTCATCTGTAGTAAAAAGTGATATCTGAAAGGAAAGTTGATATGGAAATATTTCTTCAAGATACAATTTGGAAAAAAAAGTTAAATATCTTATATTTATAGCCTGAAACTGAATTTTTTTAGAAGAGATAACTCCGGTACTTGAATATTCAAGTATTACATAATCAGAACATTTTCTAGTATAAATACTATGACATGTCATCATTCATCAAATCATACTGAACTCTTAGCGATATTTTTGCAAAAGTTAACACTACCTATATTCCCAAAGGTGCTTTTTCAAAAGACAACTTTGGAGAATCAAAGTCCAGATGCCTTTTGAAAAAGCACCTTTAGGACAGCCATGACCTGGATGACCGAGAATAATAATAATAATAATAATAATCATCATCATCATCATCATCATCATCTTTATTGTCGTTGTAAAAATTACAATGAAATTGGTTATCTCCATAGACATACCTGCATACCTATATTCCAAAATATAACTACACAACCATATAGTGGATAATAAGTAAGAATGTACCCCAATTTTAACTGTACTATAAAACAGAGGAAATATTTAAATAGGATTGTAGATAGTCCTTTAAAATCCTTTTATAACAACCAAGATTTTAGTTTTTATAATTATTTTTATGAACCATTTTTACTATTTCTCTGTAATTCTAAACTCTACTATGAATCCACATTTAAGCTTAAGGGGAAAAAAGACTGCAGAGGAAGTCTCCTTATCAATCACTGAATCTGTCCTACAACTAATGACATATCAAATAGTTTTACAAGTATGTTCCAGGAAATTTTTGCCTAATACCAACTAATGATGGTATGTCATACTCTGCTTTAAAGAGTAATGATTAAGTTCAGAAGAACATCTATGAAACTATTCTCAACAACAATATCCAACATTAGAAGGCTGTATAGATTGCAAACAACTATGTAAATAATTTGTTAATTGCAGCAGTCTCTCAGGTGTTTAGCAAAGTTTTAATAATCCAACAAAAGGCAATAACGAAATTAATGAAATCTATCTACTTACCTATATAATGCATTTCTAAATTCAGGAGTCATATAGAGAGTTTGTAGAAGACTGTTCAAATAACAGGTCATTGCCTGATTTACTAGACCCACATATCCTAAAAAATAATATAACATTAGTAATAATGCTCATCTTAAAAAAGAATAAGATTAATATTTAAGAGGAATTAATATTACATTGTTGGGCATATTTATTATTATTTTTATTTCAATTTTTCAAAATCATTTTTTTGCTAATAATATCTACTCAGAACAACAGTACTTTAAAGCTTTATTGGATATTCGAAAGACACATTTCTTCAGAATTCTGAAACACATACCAGTAGTAAAAACATAACTTAAACAGGACTTCTGTATAAACTATAATACTGGGTTAGAATAATATATTAAGCACCTTGTAATTTAGCACAGTTTGACTATCACTTCAATGCTAATTAATTATTTATCCTTATTTGCCCTGCAAACAACAACTTAGAAAAAATACTAGATACTAACAAATTTCATTTCCTTCTAGTATGATTGCATTTTAGAGTATTAGTTATTAGAATCTAATTTTTAGATTCACAATAGCAAATGTGAACTATGTAGGGAAGTATGAAAATGGATTTTTTCTAAGAAAACTATTGCCCTATTAGTTAAATATTGAAAAATAATTTTGTGCTCAATTGTTCCTACCAGAATTAAACACCTGCATTTCATTAAATAGAACAAAATGAAAGCTTACCTATAACCAAGAGGGGGTTTTCTTGTTTAGTAATAAAAAAATCCCTAACAGTTATAACAAGGATTGGGTTTTTAGAGGTGAAAGTCAGTGATTGTAAAGCAAATCAGAAGGTTGTTAAGCAAATCCAATCAGCAAAAATTGCTGAAAACTGGCAAATTGAAAATCATGATCACATGACCGTGGAGCAGTGCAATCAGTTGTAAATGCAAGCTGGTTTCCAAGTACCCAAAATGCAATCGCGTGATTGCGTGATGGTGATGATGTAGTGGAAGTTGCAACTACTAGAGCGAGTCGTTATTAACTTTTTAAAAGTCTGTCATAATTTTAAATGATCATTAAACCAAAGGTTACCTGTAACAAGCTATAGGAGGAAAAAAATAAACCACATCTCTTGTGGTTCTGTCACCTCTCCTTAAGGTTCCCCTCGCACATATGTGCTAGTCATTCCTGACTCTAGGGGGTGGTGCTCATCTCCATTTCTAAGCTGAAGAGCCAGCGCTGTCTGAAGACATCTCCATAGCTGGCATGACTAAATGCAAAGGCGCACAGAACGCTGTTACCTTCCCACCAAGGTCCCTATTTTGCTATTTGCAGTTTTACATGCTTTCGAACTGCTAGGTTGGCAGTTCGAAAGCATGTGGGTGAGTAATGGGAGCTCACTCCATTACGCAGCACTAGGGATGTGAACCACCAAACTGCTGACCTTTCTGATAGACAATGGTAACAGAGTCTTAGCTACCAAGCCATGGCGTACCTCACCTCTCCTTACACATTTGCAATATTCTTCACAGCAACTATAGTACCACCAGTTCTGCAATCCTTATCCCTCATTAAAAATCTTACACAAACAGTGGTATTTACAACTTGTTCTCGTATACTTAAATTGTTTTAAAGACAATTTTATAAGTTGTTTTAAGATGGTATAATATTGCTTTATCCAGTGGAAAGGACAAAAGAAAGGACAATACCTGTTTCTGATTTGCTCAGAATTGATGAATAAGAGTAATTCTGACTGACGTAATCACTGGAACAGCCAACTGAACCTTCTCTTGGTAGAGGACCTATAAATCTATCAGGATTGTGGTCATCTGATCCACCAGACTCCTCCTAAAACATTGGACACATCTATTAATGTATGTTTCAAATATATAATTAACTAATGAAAAATAGCCTATTAAAAAAGTCCATGTTTTCACAAGACATTTCACAATAGTAATTCTATCCTTGATATTACAGGTAGTTTCAAACAAAGACACAAAAAGGAAATGAGTTACAGAAGCAGATGGGTAACTGATCATAGAGTGAATCTAAGTAAGAATTCCAAGAAGTGCCTATGCTACTTTTCCTATCTACAGAACTCCTAACACACATTTTGAGAACAAACATTTTTATATAGAGTGATTAAGCTTAAGATTCCAAAAGCCAAACAGGTACCATGAGAGCGCTAACAGAATTACACATTCTTGATCTAGCTCTTTAGGTTCTGCCTAAAATGCAGTACGTAGTCAAAGTGTGCAGAAACATTGCAAATCTTGAATATCCCAACCCTAGAAACTTTTGTTTTAAGATCTGTTTTGTTTCTTAGAAAGGATTTACTTAGTGGCTCTGAAAATCAAAGATAAGCATTAGAACACACAGAACAAAAAGGGAAAAAATCTTAACGTGATAAGACATAGAAGCAGCAAATTAATATGTCATTACCAATACCACTTGAGGTTGCTCTCCATCTTTATCCGTCAAATGCAGAAAATTCTTTTTTCCAGGCTCAAAACCAGCATCAACAACAGATTTATCACTCGAATGATCCAGTGGTGTCTACAGTAAGCAAAATAAAATTGTTTATTCATTAGAATTGTTATTATACATTTCCAAATTCAGGCATAAGAGCAATAGCTGCATATTGCTATAGAAATAACATAAATACACTAAAATACCACTGTCAATTAAGAAACTTTCTTTATGTTGAGCATAAATTAGCTAACAAAATATTTTTCTTAAAAAGAAAATCCATATTTCACAAGATTCTGTCAAAATTTAATAACTTAAACATTTATTACAACATATGCTTGCTTGTCATTTAATTTACAATGATTATTTAATAAATCTCCTAATGACCTAAACAGTAACATACTGGAACTTAAATACTAAAAATAAAATTCACAGGTATTAAAAGTGCAGTATATGAAAGACCTTTAATGAGAAGGTAACAGAATAAAACTATCGGTCAGAGTATTTAACTCATCGATTTATATTTTTTTATGCTTTTAATATGAACATTGATATTATTAAAAACAAAGATAAAAATAAATAAATAATCCATCCCATTCCTTCTTATCGGTTCATAAAAAATGTTACAGGCTTTATACCATAGATAAGACAAGACTGACTCAGAGTATGCAACAGATGAATTTAAGAAGATAACTGGTAGAAACATTTTAAAAGATAGATGTTTTCAGTAGAGTTTACCAACTGTTTTTTAATATCTTGATTTTAAAAAAAATCTAACATACAGCACTGTTTATTCCTTCACCCAAAACTATTATAGGATTATTAAACTTTAGTTGTGTTTATACCCACATTAGTGCAATGCTTTTAAGATAATCAGAAACATTTTAGTCAGGTCAGAAAATGTTAGAAAGTAAAAATAAATTAAAGAAATAATTGAAATAGATAAACATGTTATCTGTTATGTTATTTTTATATATTATTTTATGAAAAATTGCATTAAATATTATTCTACATCACATCCAACCAGAGAAAATAAAATGCAGTCTTGAATAAAAAATGATTATTAAGGGAAAACAAGTGCTAATATGAGAAATACCATGAAAATGAACAAAAATATTGTATATCAGACATTTAAAAGTATTCTATTAAAACGCTTAAAACTAGTAGATATTTGTTTTTACCGTATTAGCAACATTGACTCCATTTCCCCAAATTAAATCAAATGTTCCAATAACATAGCCCACTTTGGAGGCTATATCTTCAAATAGTTTTTTTACTGGTGTGGAAGCTGGCAAATTCAATGTGATACGCTCATTCACTGTCTTAACATTGGTAGTATCTTGTATTATACAAAGCACTCTAAGTTCATCAGCAGCATTTTCAATCTGAAACGAAAGGAACAAATAGATTACAAAAGTATGTTCTATTTTAGAAAGTCTTAACTATGCAATTTCAGTTTTTAGCACAGATGGAACATAGTAATTTAAGAAATTTAAGCAAAATAATATGAACAAATTTCAAAAATAGAAGAACATCAACAGGTTGCCTTGAATACAACTATTTGGCCTTAGTTGTCCTTGTTAAAACTATATCATCCAAGCTCTACAGCTTCAATGAGAATATCTGTTAACCAATTTTATACTATCAATTCCTATAAAAGTTAAATTATGATTTGATTATATTCAAAGAGAAATATTCAAATAGGAAATATTGACTGGAACAGTATGCAGCTGCTTAAATGTTTATTAAATGTAGAAACTATTTCATAGAATACGCTTATACTATCAAAACGTATCAAGATACAAATGAAAATGTAAATTAATTCTTTTATGCAGCTTTTTCCACACACAGAATTAGTATAGGAGAGCATATACAAATATATTAAGAAGACACAAGGCAGAAATCAATGCTGAACAAAGTACAGAGTCATGCCTGCTGGCACGAAGATCCAAGGATAAACTGAGTTCATGACTATGACATGTTCAAATGTAGCAGACATTCTATATTAAAACACCATGCTGGATTAAGCTTCTAATTCAAAGAAAGAAAGATATTGCATAAGTTCCAAAACCATAGTGGAAAATATTTTGTAATTGCTATTCCCCTGTTCTAAAAACTGGTTTGTTGCTTTCTTAACCAATTAATTATTTAAATTAATTGTTTTAACAATGCAATGAACGTTTTTTAGATTTTTTGTTAATTTAGATTAGCAACTACATTTATGTCTTATAATAGTTTAAAAAATATAACCATCCTGACTCATTTTTTAGCGTAGCCACATTCTGAAATAATGTAAATGAACGCGATAGTCGTATTTATTTAATTTATATGCCGCTCATGTTGTTGTCTAAGCAACTCTAAGCGATATCAAAACTTACCAGTATCACAAATCTTCTAACATAAACCAGGCCTGCAGTTTAAACCAACCTAAACACAGCTAGACTTGCTATCTAATTACAGTCCATTAATAGGCTTATTTTTTTATTATTATCTGATAATTCTATGCCAAAAGAATTTCTGGTTCTACAGCCTATCTAGAAGTGACAGTATTATGGACTGTGGATCAAAACTTTACAAACCTTATTTTACAAGTCTTATTTTACCTCTTAATATTTTGTTAGTCCAAAAACTGCTTGAGATGGCTTGCGATCCCAAGACTCATAGGCTCTAGAGATAAAATCAATAACTATTTTTCTCTCACTTCTAAACCTTTAATTTTGTGAATATTTCTTGTAGTTATTATTTATTCCACAACCAAGAGAAAAGGAAAAAAACAATGAAAGACAGCTCTGATTGGTATCCCTTGTTAAATATATTTTACATAAATTCAAAGAAGTAATGCTATTGAAGGTTAGTAGATTAGGTCCATAATTTTTTAAAGGCCAAATTTTAAAAAATGATTACAAATGATGTCTTGATCTAAATTAACCAATTTACCAATTACTGAGTCTATTTACAATTAGTTGAATAAAAATTTAAGATCTTTAGAAGTAAAACACCTGGAGGAAGTTGATTATCTAGACCCGCACCAGTCCAGCTTCCGGCCCGGTCACAGCACCGAGACGGCATTGGTCGCGGTGGTTCTCGTCCTACCTCTCTGGTCGGTCGCAATGGGTGTTGGCAGGAGGGCAGAGGTCGGCCCCGAGGCCCCTCACATGTGGGGTTCCTCAGGGGTCGGTCCTCTCGCCACTTCTGTCAACACCTATATGAAGCCGCTGGGCGAGATCATCCGTGGTTTTGGGGTGGAATACCATCTGTATGCTGACGACACTCAAGTTATACATATCCACCCCAAACCACCCCAACGATGCCGTCGAGGTGCAGTCCCGGTGTCTGGAGGCTGTACAGGTTTGGATGGGGAGTAACAAACTCAAGCTCAACCCGTCCAAGACCAAGTGGCTGTGGTTTCCGGCACCACGGTTCAGCCAGGTAAGTCCAACACTGGCCATTGGGGGCGAACAACTGGCCCCTGTGGAGAGGGCACGCAACTTGGGTGTCCTCCTGGATTCCCGGCTGTCCATGGAGGACCATGTGACGGCCGTGGCCAGGAGGGCGTTTTATCAGGTACGCCTGATATGCCAGTTGCGCCCCTTACTGGAGCGGATGGCCCTTCGCACAGTCACTCAAGCACTCGTGACATCCCGGCTGGACTACTGTAATGCTCTCTACATGGGGCTCCCCTTGAGGTGCACTCGAAGGCTACAGTTAGTCCAGAATGCGGCCGCGTGGGTGATTATGGGCGCCTCAAGGCAAGCCCACATAACACCTCTCCTGCGTGAGCTGCACTGGCTACCTATGGCCTTTCGGGTGCGCTTCAAGGTGTTGATGACCATCTTTAAATCGCTCCATGGCTCGGGGCCTAGCTATATACGAGACCGCCTCCTGCCCCATACATCCCTTCGTCCGATCCGCTCCCACAGAGAGGGTCTTCTCCGTGTACCGTCGGCCGGGCAATGCCGGTTGGCGACGCCCAGGGGAAGGGCCTTCTCTGTGGCGGGCCCAGCACTCTGGAACGACCTACCCCCCGACCTACGCACCACCTCGGACCTCCGCCTCTTCCGCCAGCGTCTCAAGACGTATTCATTCCAACAAACCGGCCTAGCATAACCCCCCGCTTCTGACTATTATCTGCGTAAATTTTAATTCTCAGGGTTTTAAAAGGGTTTTTTAGCACAGGATTTAATTTAATAGTTTTTTAATAATGTGTTTTGTAATTTTGTACGGTTTTTAATATTGTCTGTGCGCTGCCCTGGGTCCTTACAAGGAGAAGGGCGGGTATAAATTTGAAAAATAAAAATAAATAAAATAAAATTGGTTGCAAAATTTTATAGGGGTCAGGAATTACAATAATTATTGTTTCCAATTTAGGAGGTGAAAAACCATTCATCAAGTGATTATATACTCTCTATATTAATATTGTACTAACAATGTATTAGAGCTTTATCTAAGAGGTCTCCACTCCATCTATATCCCAATGAGTGGGAACATTCAGCTTGGCCTTTCTGCTGACTGTATTAGGCAGGCATATTTTATATGGATAAATGTCTCAAAAATACCCAAGATTCAAATCATATAAAGTTTTATAGATATTATCCAATATGTTGATTTGTACCTGCCAACAAAGCGGCAGCCATAAAGTTGCTACAATAATATAATCTGTTATAATGGGTTTCAGCTTCAAGCAGGCAGATGCATCTTATACCATGTGAAGTTTTTATGATGTCTTCAAAGACAGTTCATGTAGAAGGAATTCAAAAATGCAACCAACAGATTACAAGAGCCTAAATGACCATACCTAATTCATCTCATTCCAAGATTAGTGCAGCTCTTGGCCACAACTTCCACCTGCCACTGTAGTAGGAGCTACAAGACGAGAAGGGGAGCAGAAACCTTAGGCTGCAAAGGAAACTGATTTCCCTCCCCCTGCAGAAGCTGATTTTCAATATGGGTGAACTGTGTTGCAATGAGAAAGCATCTCAACCAGCTGCCATTCCATCTCACTGGAATGAGGTTTTTCCATATCTAGTCTTTGAAGCCTTTAAACCATCCAATCAACATTTTTATCCAGGGAGATATAGGAGATAATCTACATTTTGATACTTTACATATGTCAATGGACGACCTCTTCCATTAACTTCATACAGAGGTCAATATAAGGGAGAGGTAGAACTAGGAGCCCATCATAATGAAATGGCCAATGATTTCATCTCTCATTCCATCTTACCTCCTGCAAAATTGCTCAGTGACCAAGGCATAGAACTCTGCAGAAAAGCACTTCTAAACTTTAACCAATGCTGACAACTCAGGAGACTACCAATTTTCCACCCATGCTCAAATCCTAAATGGATCTAACTACTTGGCATCTATGTCATTCTGAAGAAAGAACATCACTTTCTTTAATACGTTTTCTAAAAAGGAAAGATCAAGCAGAAGTTGTTCAAGATGAGTGGCTGGAGTGGGAGCTTCTTAAGAAAGGAGTATATCACTGTCTCTTTGAAGAATGTTCCATTTGATAGACATTCACCCTCTCTAGAATCTATTTTCTTGTGTCTTCTCTGGTTGGGCTAGCATAGACAAGTATCCAATTCACTCAAGGTAGGGTATCCCACTGAAAACCCTATTCATTTAATCAATACCCAGATTGTTTTGAATAAAGCTGCTGGACAGTAGCCTGCAGATGTAATAAGGATTGAGTAATAACAATGTTCTTCTACCCTAATACCATTGTGTAGGCACAAATCTGGATTTATTTCATGTTCATTTGCATTTGTTCTTTTTCTCTTGCACCATCATTTTAGGCATTTATTTTGTTGTTTCATATCTAGGAACTTACTCATTTGATCAGGGAGAAATCCAAGATCAATGAATGCAGAGACCATTTGGAGGCAATATTATTCAGTGATTGACTAGGTACATAATCAAGCTGTTCACTAAATCACTGAATAATTCCCTAAGCCTTCTTGGAAATTCCAAACAAATTATTAAGGAGAAGCACTTTAAAAGTCCTTTTTACTTGCAGAGATGAATGCTAGTTACAATAAAATGCTACAAAAAAGTAGAAAGTGAGAAATCAAAAGGCAAAACATCATATTTTAGATCCTACAGAATTAAGCAAGTGTACTTTTAAGTCAAATAATTTATCTCCACATTTAGGCTGGGCTTAAAAATGAAAAAAGTTAACTGAGACGTAACATCATATAGAAAAAAACTATTTTTGTCTGAAATTACATGTTATTTTATAATGATCAAGTAAAAGGATACAAGGTTCTCTCTGAGAGTCTAATAATGCTATTCATGTAATTAGAAGAGTATCAATATGGTCAGTTTGAAAACAAAGATATTGATACATACAGAGACTTGCTTTACTTTGAAAAAAAATGATACTCTCTCCTAGGCCCCTTTCTATTTTGTTCTTTCTGCTTAGGAAAGGCCACATTGCAACTAGGATGAAACTGATTTACACAAAAAACAAGAGGGAATTAAAAATTAAAACCTGTATTTATTAAAAATTGATCATACGGGTTACCTTTCAGAATGGGCAATTTCAGTATTATGTTCATTGTCATACTTCGGTTTTTTTCTAATTTGAAATAGTATGCTATGACACATTAAAGCTATTAACGCTTCAGTAACAGCACATCATTACAAGTAGTCTTTGTTTAGTTCAGTTATGATAGTGATGAAAAAGTAACTTTACAACCATTCCTCACATTTACAACCTCTATAAATCAAAGCAAAGTTGAAATGAGATCATAAGCGGTCGCAATTTCACTTAGCAACCTCTTCACTTAACAAAAGAGTTGTTACTCCCAATTGTGATTGTTAAATGAGGACTGTCTTTAAAATATTCCAACCATTTAAAAAAAGTAGTATAGAAGAAATTGAAAAACCTGACAAGTAAGAGAACTGCTATTTTACTTTTAAAAATATATATAATGTCTATTCTATTGGTAGAAAAGTCATGCATCCAACAGAAAGAGCAGAAGTATTTGTGTACTGAAATATAAGTACAAGCACTGTGGGAAAAGTTGAAATAAAACACACAAGGTACTTTCATCAACTATTTCATACTTCACATTTGTCAGTTAACTGAAATACAACTTAATATAAAAAACAAAGCAAGCTGCTTTGACTAGAATTCCAAAAACGGTATTAGAGGAGTACATTAGCTAAATTAATTGAAAAAGGTGGACAATTTTTAAACTATCCAAAATACCTCACGTTAGTATAGGTTTTGAAACTATAAGTTTCAAAGTTGATGTCATGCAAATTATTCTTTATTAGAATTTTCAAAACCATGCTTTTGATTTTTGTAGATATTAAAATGAAGGCTTAGAGTTTCATATAAGATACCAAATCACCTTCCACTCTTAGACATGTATTAA
This sequence comes from Rhabdophis nuchalis, assembly GCA_039707465.1. Lineage (NCBI taxonomy): Eukaryota > Metazoa > Chordata > Lepidosauria > Squamata > Natricidae > Rhabdophis > Rhabdophis nuchalis. The sequence goes on from CM077643.1 coordinate 121,297,258, forward strand.
AAATTAGTACACTAATGCATTTGCAAACAATTTTATTTACTCGTGCACAGTGCTAATTTCATGCTATCAAAACTGAACTGTTTTAAACATTCACTTCAACTAACTACCTGTGAAAATTTCTTCTTCATTTCATCAAATATATTCTGTCTGCATCTCCAAAGCATCTCCTAAGATATATAAACACAAAATAGTATGATTATGCTATCAAATATTTACTTAAAAATTAAAGAAACCAACTTTTAGTCAATGTAAAATTCATTTTCTCACACAAATGAATATTTAATATGTATAAAAAAAAGAATGGTTTAATTCTACAAAAAAGTATGGGAGTATAATATGGACCAAAAAAGGTTAAAGACATAAAACAAATTACCGTGGTTTTTTTGAGTATAAGACACACTGGAGTATAAGACACACCAGGATTTTGAAGAGGTAAATTTAAAAAAAAGGGTTTTGCACTCTGCAGGCCCCCCAAACATGCAGAGTTTAGAAGGCCTGCAAAGTGCTCCTAGGGGCTGGGGGAAGGGCAAAAATGAGCAAGAAATGGCCCGTTTTTCATGAAAACGGGCCCCTTTTTTTTGCAAAAACAGGGCATGCATAATGGGCTTTGGGAGGCTTTAGAATGTTCCGGGGGTGGGGCAAAAATGAGCAGAAAACAGCCTGCTTTTCACTTGTTTGTGAAGGAACACTTTGCAGGCCTCCCAAACCCTCTGAACGTCCATTTTTCCAAAGGGGGCAGGGTTTCGGGAGGCCAAAAATGCCGTACTAAGTATATAAGACACACCAAGATTTTTAGCCTCTTTTTTGAGGGGAAAAGGTTCGCCTTATACTCCAAAAAATACGGTACTAAAATTGATATACTAAAACATATTTGTCTAAATGAAGAAACTGGTATCCCATATAAAGTACTAAACTTCCTAAAACAGGGGTCTCCAACCTTTGCAACTTTAAGTCTGAAGGACCTCAGTTCCCAGAATTCTCCAGCCAGCAAAGCTGGCTGGAGAATTCTGGGAGCTGAAGTCCTTCAGACTTAAAGTTGCAAAGGTTGGAGACCCCTGTCCTAAAATACTTATGTATTTTATGTGTCTCCCCAAAATGGGTCAGGAAAATTCCAAAATGTACTATTAACCCTATTATTCTATCAATTTGAAAGAATTTGGATAGCTTTCTGAACAACACAGAAGCAGCAATTCATTTGTCACCAACACCATAAGTGAATGATCACTAAACAAGTCAACTGTTTCAGCAGACCTTCTGGAATAACCTAAAACTCCCTCTGGAACCCAACCAGGTCCACTAGCTGTCTGGAGTGAACTAATACAATAACTCCAGCCTCCCTGTAGGGAGGGGTGAGCGATGTCAGATAACTGCAAATTCAGAACTGTGATCTGACTATGACAGAGGAGAAATCGATATCTCCCCCAAATCCTCAACACCTTGCAGACATAAATAAAAGGTCACATGTATGACCACTATTATATATTGGCCATGGATGAGTTGCTACAGGCCCATGGCTGTCACAATGGCCATGAACCTCCAAATCCACACCTTTAGATGGCAAGGTGAAGCCCCTCAATACCATAAATCTGAGGAAGTTCACCACTAACTTGGAGTCAAGGACATCAGAAATGAAGATTGCTACACAGCAAGGAAACTGGGAGAATAGCAATAATCCCAAGTAAACCCTAGAGCCCAACCTAATAAATAGGGTCTCACACTCAGTAATCTATTGGATGGTGCCCCTAGATATCTCTCAAGTATTTTGGATGAGCACTACCACTGCACCATCCCTATCCTGGGGTTTCAGCTGATGCCACATCCCAAACTCAACAGGACATATCTCAGAAAAGGGAACCTCTCATTTTGGTCCCATCCTGATTTCGGTGATACACACCAGGTCAGTAGCCTTGAAACAAAAATAGCACTACTTAAGCCATTGTTTGATGACTGTGTTGCTATCATTACAGGTTTACTTATCCAATATTATGTTGACAATTACAGTGGACTTCCTCCAGAAGAAAAGATACTACAAGCAACTTCAGGCATACAACAAAAAAGAAGCAATAAAAAATAACTGGACCCAACTCATTCAAGCAGTCAAATCCAATGGCCCATCCTCATTTTGGCATATCACATCAAGCTTCCAAAGAAATAGTCATTCTATGGTGAATTGTCACATCACCCCTGCGGGACCTGGAAGACATATTTTCAGGAACTCTACATAGCATCTCTGTTGGAAATAGACATCCTAGCCAAACTAAAAACATTTCCCAATATGGGCACCAATGACAATGACAGAAATCAAGAATCTGGCTTCACTTTTTAGCTGCATCAGTATCTGCAGCTGAATTCCCAAGGATTGGGGACTTTTAATCATCCATCCATCCATCCATCCATCCATCCATCCATCCATCCATCCATCCATCCATCCGGTGAAAGCATGATCCTGCTAATTATAAATGGATCAGCCTCCTCAACACAATCGACATAAGTCAGTGCTTCCTTCGGCAACACATATACTAAAATTGAAACAATACAACATAATCAGCATAAGTCTATGCAAGGCACCTACAGTGGAAATTCCAGACTGGCTGGGACATGAAAACATAGTTACAGAAAAGCAAGCCAGGTTTAGGGAAGGCCAATCCACCATTTATTACTGACTGGTATTCCTACATCTGCTTGAAAAATATCCTCTTGCAATATGTGTCTTTATCCTGCCTTTACAAACTTTAAAGTCGCTTTTGATTTTGTATTCTGAGCTAAATATGGGAAATACTGGGAAAACCTTCAATGCCAGATGCTTATTATATCTAATACATATGCTACATAAAGGGACCTCATTGCAATTGAAACTGATCAAGCAAAGCTGCATATTGGTCCCACTCTTATTCAATTTTTATATTAACTTAAATGTTTATATTAACGGTAGTGGCACAATAATTATAATGCAGTTTTGCAGACTAATTCTGATGACTCCCAGAGTTTGATTCCCACTGGCTCAAGGTTTACTCAGCCCTCCATCCTTCCAAGGCCAGGAAAATGAGGACCCAGATTGTTGTGGGTAGCCTGCTGACTCTGTAAACTGCAGAGAAAGCTGTAAAGCACTATGAAGCAATATATACCGTATTTTTCAGAGTATAAGATGCACCTTTTTTCCTCTAAGAGGCTGAAAATCTGGTTGCGACTTACACATCAAATACAGTATTTTTTGTCTCCCGAAGCCCCGCCTCTTCACCAAAATGGCTGTGCATACCCTTATGGAGGCTTTCAAAGAGCTCCTGGGGGCTGGGGAGAGCAGAAATAAGCAAAGAAATGGGCCATTTTTTGCCCCCCCCAACTCCCAGCAGCATTATATAAGCCTCCATAAGGCTAGGCATGCATTTGTTTAAAGAAAAAACCAGCCAGTTTTTGTGAAAAACATCATTTTCCCCCTCTTCCCCCCCCCCCCGGAGCACTCTTCAAGCCCCCCCCCCAAGGCTATTCATGCCTTTTATTTGAAAAAAATGGACCCGTTTTCATGAAAAACGGGCTGTTTTGGGGAGGTTTGCAGAGTACAAAAAGAGTTTTTTCCCCCCTTTTGGAAAGCTCTTTAACTGATTGATGAGAATTACATGGATCAAATGCTGTGCCAGCAGGAACAAAGTTAGGTGCTACAGGTTGTCAGCAATTTCCTTCTCCAGCACATGGATAAGTACACCTGGAAATATCTACTTACCTACCTACTCACTCTCTCTCCCCCTCCCTCTACCTACCTACCTATCTACTGTATTTCTCCCCCCTCTCTCCCTCTATCTACTGTATTTCTCTCTCTCCCTCTACCTACCTACCTACCTACCTACCCACCTAGTCTCTCTCCCTGCCTACTCCCTGTGTTTCTCTCTCTCTACCTACATACCTACTTTTTTAAAAAAATTGCCTCTTCAAAACCTTGGTGCATCTTATACTCTGAAAAATACGGTAAGTCTAAGTGCTATTAACTTCATGGTAAGCTATGACCTCAACAGAAACTTTCATTCTTCCAAACTGGAAGACACATCTCTGTTCTACTTTGTGCAGATGATGCCATAATACATTTAATCTGCCATCCTTAAATTTCTCAAGACATATACCTGCGGAACACATATTATTCGAAGTCAAACCAACTGCACAACTTCTTTATGGCCTCTTCTCCAATTCTGTACTATTAGAGCTTGTTCAATCCAAATTTCTAAGACTGGCTGTTCAAGCCCAAAAGGTGTCTATAATGTCTCTCAAGAGACTAGAGATAGACCTCATGAAAGTGGAAGCTACTGTGTGGGTGTACTCTTATCTGAAAACCCAGGTGTTCTACTCAGCATGGGATGATTGGGATGTGATTGACCCAAAGCACTCATTAAACAGCTCACAGTAGCCACAGAGCACCAATTTTATACAGACAAGTTTCTACCTTTATTACCAGTGAATCCAACAGAAACTTTGCTTCCCCTATGACATACTTAACTAAACTCGAAGTATTTAACCACTGGAGGGCCTTTACCCTGGCATGATGTCATGTCCTCTTTTCAGCTGTCCTTGAAGGCTGATACAGGAAGATTCCCTACCCAGAGAGACAATGTTCCTGTGACTGGACACACAGAAACAACAAATCATGTGCTTCTCTAAGGTCTTATTTTACAGACATTCATACTAGCCTCATCTCATCATTATTGCATAAATGCATAAGGCACACAGGACAATTCTACACTGCCCTGGTGCTTTCAAATACGAACCACGCTGCAACATATAATTGATACTAGTTATATCAAGGTCTCTTTTTTAAAATATATAGTGGTATTTTTTCTGATACCTCAGAATTTGTTAAGATTCAAAAAGAAATCAGTGATTTCTTTCCATTCACATTGTGGAACAAGCATTCAAAGTTTAATGCATGGACTTTGAACGAATGCTTCGGAATTAATTACATATGAATGTATTAAATAAAAGCATCCTTGGTTTTTATGAAGTTTTTTACCATGTTTCTTAAGCAATCATTAAAGGGAGAAAGTAAGGTATCATACTCCATGTTTTTCTTGTCATTATCATTACACAAATATGGAATAGTGTATTTTGCTATATAGTGTATCTTCCTATATATAAAATACTTTTAACACTAGGTTGCACTCATAAACACACATACTTGAAAAATAAACTCTGCTGAATTTAAAAATGTTTTTTTTATAATTAGGCAATGAATTTATAATTCAGAAATTCAGATATTTCTCAATAAACAAACATGAGATTAATTTCAAAGCAGGATTACCTCAAATTAAGAAAACCAGAAAGATAAAACTATGTAACACTATTTATTTATAAGTATTTATTTCTTTATATTATTTATAGATATAAGCGATTTCTTCAAAATATACAATTTGGGGAAATTATTTCCTGTTTTCCTCAGAATCCCTTTCACAAAAAGGGAAAGCATTTGAAATCCTCATAGCTCATGCTGTTTAAACTGATAGTCTAAATGCTATCTTTTATAACTAGAAGCACAATGATCACAGCTAGACTCTGCCATTAATCATTCCAGCCTAGGCTAGTTATCTATAATTACTGCCAACTACTCCCTTTGCTTCTTGGACACCAAGTAATGCTAAACTATTATTCTTTTCTCTCTCATTCAGTAAATATCTGTGATCTTTGTATGTCTAGATAATCATTACATGTTATTAGGTTTTTAAACTTTATAGGAAGAGCTGTCCATTACTTTTAAAAATAAAACTGCTGCCAAAATAATGTCCTTGCTATCAATTTAGTACAGAATTGCCCAAGTTGGACACTTTCCAGATGGGTGGACTTCAATTCTCTGAAGTCCCCAGCTAGCATGGTCACTGCTGAAAATTCTAGAAACTGAAGTGCATACAGCTGCAATGAATCAAATTTGGAGATTGATTTAATACCAATGTATGGAATTAAGGTTTAAGATAGGAAAATGCTGAATAATGCTGGCTAGGGTTTAAGTAATACACAATACTGCAACATCAAGATGTAATGATATTATAATGGATAGGGTGGAATAATAGGAAAATACTGTTTACAGAAACAGTTATTTTGTGCTTTTTATGAAGTTAGGTATTTACATTAATGCCATAAAACATATGTATTATACTGAATATGGTAGTAAGTTTAGAATCAGGATTCCAGTACAGCAATGAATTGTGATTATATGCTATGTCACCACCCAAATATTAAAGTCCTCTTCCAGTTCTCTCTGGTATCAAAATAATTAAACATGACACTATTTTTACAGTAAAATTCATTTGTTATATAAAGCTGCCACACATCTATAAGTTGCTTCAGTATCAAAACCTAACATAAGATTTCTGCATATCTGACCCAATATGGTACCATGCAAGGGTATTGACAATAGTTCTGTATACTTAACTTATATCTTCTTTTAAAGTGGTAACATATTTAGTCTGATGTACCAGTGATATCTACAGATGGTTAAACTGCACAATTTTCTTTATTAACATATCTACCAATCTGAAATGTGCTTGGAGAACCGGAACTTATGAATAACAAGATTTATTTATCAAATTTCTACTCCACACATCTCCCCTAAGTGACTCTGGGCAGTTTACAAACAAAAAAAAGGATTAAATCAGAATAAATCAGCTTTCCTGAGAATTAAATTTGTCTATAATTTTTATTTTTATATAAGATAAAGTTGGAGAGGGAAAGTAAGCTGAGAGCCAGTTTGATGTAGTGGTTAGGTGCTGACCTAGGAACTAGGGGATTATGAGCGCTAGGCCTCCCTTTGGTATAGAAGCCTTCTGGGTGATTTTGGATTAATCATTCTCTCAACCCAATACACTTCACAGGGTTATGTGTAGAAAGTAGGAGCCAATTTAGGTATGTTTGTCACTTTGAGATAATCTAATATGCCGTATATCAAAAAGATAAAAATCTAATAATAAATGTTATTCACTAAGTCGTGTCCAACTCTTTGCAATTCCATGGATCATAGCATGCCAGGCTCCCTTATCCTCCACTGTCTTCCAGAGTTTATCCAAATTTTGTCTCAATGACACTAACCATCTCATAATACTAATAATATTACATGTCAAATACAAGATGATAATGTCTCAGAGCATAACGTGCCAGATTTAATTGTGTTTGAAAAGAAGAAACTGTGGGTAAGACCAGACAATGTAGAATAGGGGAGAGAGAATTGGAGAAGATCACAAAGTATCAAGATCTGAAAATCAAAGTTGAAAGATTATGGCATATATTGGCAGTGGCGGTTACAGTGATTATCAGCAACTAAGTATTTAATATTATATAAAAATAATTATAACTAAAAACTAATATAAAAAAATCTTGGACAGCACTTCGAAAATCTGTGAATTGAGAAAATTTCTATCATTCAATTACAAAAGGTCATACTGCTTGGAACTGAAAATATATTAGGTCACTACATTATGAAATCTTAGGTTCCTAGGAAGAATTCAAGGTGAATTCAAAACCAGCACTGGCTAAAGAACTGGCAGCTGTGATTTCACATTGTTGCGCATAATAATAAATATTACTTGTCTTCTCAAATGAACTTTCAAATCACAAGGGACAAGTATGAGAACCTCAAAAACTAATTTCAACTCCATAATCTAAGCATACATTCTATAGGTCACAGAAGAAATCACAGTATCTTTTACTGTGCATAGTGATTCTATGGCAGACAAGTTGAATAGATAAGATTCCTTCAAAAGATAAAATTTGACAGCTACAGTTCATATGGAACACTGCTGCGGTTGCTGATGCTTCTATTACTACAGTTCTGTTGTTATTGTCTATCAAGTCTGATTCCCAGTGACTGTAGGAACACGTCCATGCAGGGTTTTTTTTTCTGGCAACATTATCAGAAATGGCTTGCCACTATCTTCTTCCTAGGGCTGAAAGAAGGGAGATGCCTAAAGCAGGATGAAAACTCAAAGCTTCCCTGGTCTCTCAGCTTCTAATCCACCACCTTAACAACTACTAGACCAATCTGACTCCAATCCTATTATTGTACTACATCATCCAATTGCCCATAAAACTATCCGTGATAAAATCAATAACCTTAGCACACAGTAACACACAAAAGTAAGTGCAATTACAATTAAAATAGCTTAAAACTCATTCCAAGGACCCTGCCATAGCATGGGGACGCTAGCAGGAAGAAAACTCATTTTAAATAAAAGTGGTTGCAATGGCAAGACTATAATCCTATATATTTTTTAAAAGAATACAAACACTATCTGCTCCAATTCACAAAACTCAGTTCTGAAAACTAACCAAGAGGAAGCTCCTCTTTCCAACAGTCCTTCAACTTTTATCCACGCCTGCAAAACACCTGCGTCCAAAGAGAGCAGACCTGTATTTTTTTTCTTACTTATGATGGTTAGTTCTTAATACTAACCATCATATTCCCAAGAATGGGATTGTATCTTCCTAAGAATGGTTTCTATCGCAAAGCCAGCAAAACCATTCTGCGTGTAACTTGTTCCTCTCCCTATCCAAACTGCCCTTGAAGAGAAAAAAAAACGAGGGGAGGAGGAAATAATCTCCCAAAGGTCTGCCCCCCCCCTTTCCCCTGCAATAGCCGGAATGACAACCCTTCAAAACTCTGTTCGCCCTCAGGCTTCCCTCGACTGACAGCTCTTCTGCCCCCACCCCCCCACCCCTAAACCCTCCGGCCCGCCGCCGCGTCTTGCCGAGACCTTGTTAAATCGCCCTTTCCCAGCGCCTCTGTCGTAGGGCCTTTCAAGCGGCCGCTAGGCCTTTTCCCTAAGACGCCGCTTCGCTGGAAGCTACCCGTTTCTCTCTCCGCCCGACCTGCCGGGCTTCCCGCAGCGAGGCCGCCTCAACCACGGCCAGCTCCCTTGCGGAGAGGGACTCTCCTCCGCCTGGCCGCTCCCGTTACCCTAACACCCGCTGCCAAGGAGGCCTTCGCCGGGCGCCTCTTCGCCCTCCCGCAAGCTTCTCTGGCACGGAGCAGAGGCGTCGCTTGGCCGCCAGCAAGCGTTTCGGCCCCCTCCGAAGAAGCGTGCGCGGAAGGAGCGCTCACCTCTTTAGGGACCAGCTGGTTGTCTTCGCTGGGCACCATGGCCAGTGGCGCAGCCAGCTTGGGGCCGGCCGGGGGGAGGACTCGGAGGACTCGGGCGGGGAGTCGTCGTCAGCAAGAAGAGCCTCCGGAGGAGAAGGAAGAGGAGGTGGAGGTGGAGGGAGAAGGCGGCGAGGGGTGTCGCGGGAGACTCATCCTCATGGTCCTCCCTCCGCTTTCCTCTTCTCCTAACCGTCCTTTCGCCTCCCCCCTCCCTTATCGCCCGGCCCCTGCCCTTTCACTCAGCCAAGGCGCCCTCCGCCCCCCTCCCCTCTCGCCGTCTGCGCCAATCAATGGCAAAATGGCCGACGACAAGTTTCTCGCGAGAAGTCGACGGAGTCGTTTCTCACGGCTGCTCCGGTTCTGCCTCCCACCCCCCCACCCCCCTTCCTCCTTCAGCGTGTTCGCCGAGGCTCCGAAGCGTCCCGGCTTCTCCGGAGTCCAACTAGTTCCGCTGCCGTTGTGAGTGGCCGGGAGGCGCGCTCCCTGGGGAAAAAACAAACAAACACTGGCGAGTCCGTCTCGTTTGCTGATTAAATAAACGCGACGACACCTATCCCTGTCAGGCGAACAAGCGCACTGTTTTTTTTGGGGGGGGGGGGATTTACCCCCTGTCCCGTTGACGCTCGCGTTAGGATACCTACCAAAGCTTCCATGTTGCACTGCGCTCCAAGGAAGGCGCTATGCATGTCTTTTATTTTATTTATTTTATTTATTTTTATTTTGTTTATTTTATTTATTTTGTCAAGCATGTATACGATAACAGATATAAGTATAAACATGATTATGAATACATGAAATGGATATGAACACAAGGGAATATTAGGAGAGGGATGGTAGGCACGCTGGTGTGCTTATGCAAGCCCCTCACAGACCTCATAGGAATGGGGTGAGGTCGACAGTAGACAGTCTAAGGTTAAAGGTTTTGGGGGAAGAAACCAATAGAATCAAGTAATGCATTCCAGGCATTGACCACTCTTGCTGAAGTCTTATTTTATACAATTTTATATAATGTGTTGCTTGGGATTACCGTACTTTGCACTAACAATTATTAGGGAGTTAAATTATATGTGTACACACACATTTTTCAAGTAATGGGAGAACCTGTCCGTTTTATTTAGCATTGATTGTTTAAATGATATTATTACATGTCAACTTTTCTTCTGGTCCTTTAAAAAACATAATTGAGATAATGTTGTGGTTGTGGTACAGAAAATGTTGTACAAGCTCTAGCAGACCTGTGGTTGTTGAATCATACCTCATAATCTCACCTGTAGTTCTGACCTGCCAAAAAGGTAAGGGAATCTGCTCCCAAGCATCCTGCTGGTTCTTTCTTTCTTTTCTTTCTTTCTTTTCTTTCTTTCTTTCTTTCCTTTCTTTCTTTCTTTCTTTCTTTCTTTCTTTCTTTCTTTCTTTCTTTCTTTCTTTCTTTCTTTCTTTCTTTCTTTCTTTCTTTCTTTCTTTCTTTCTTTCTTTCTTTCTTTCTTTCTTTCTTTCTTTCTTTCTTTCTTTCTTTCTTTCTTTCTTTCTTTCTTTCCTTCCTTCCTTCCTTCCTTCCTTCCTTCCTTCCTTTTATAAACTGGGTTATCCCAAATGTGCTGTTTCAACTGGACTTTATTGTTTTTCTTTGAAGATGTTTTGCTTCTCATCCAAGAAGCTTCTTCAGCTCTGACTGGATGGTGGGGTAGGGAAATTCAGGTCAAACAGAAGTACTTTTAAAACAACAAAATCATTTGTGCTGGATTAGTCATTCCTTTTGGTTTAATCTAGAGCAACTGTGTGTGCATCTTGAAAGAAAATAATAATTTGTTTCTTCATAAAAAATAAGACTTATATTCCTTAAATAATTTATTCTGCTTCTCAACTGCAAACAGTACTACAGTAGTGCTTATCCACAAGAGAAGTATATTTTTTTGAAGGAAATTGTGTCTTCTCTTGGAGGACTTGAATTTACCAGGCATTCTTGTCATAGAAGTCAATCAATAATTGATTCTGTATAATGCATCCAACAAGGTATAAATTTCTTCTTTGTAACTGAATGATGCATAGCAAAGTGTGAAGTTTCTTAGTACCTTTCATAAACAATAAAGATCCTTGTTTTCCAAGTCTAATAAGAGAAAGCTAAACTAATTGGGGAAGGGAAGGGTGAACATAATCCCTCACACAAGAGTACATACAACGAACAGAGAAGATTAAGTTGTTTTTGATCCACAGAGAGGAATATTTCCCTTGAGGCAGAGTTGTTGAAGCCAAATTCCTCTGCAGTCCTTTAATCAGAATAAAAATCTAGAGGCCTACAAACAAAAGAGCTGGTGGTGAGTAGCATAGCTGATGCTAGTATTTTGAGCCCATCCAGACTTGTATACATAATTCCTATAATTCAGCCCGTGTGTTTAGGCAGCTCAGTCTTGCACTATCCCCCATATTCACAGACACGTGCACATTATGTCCCCCTTGGAAATGTTCTGGGCAAGGCCATCAATACAAAAAACATCTGGAGTGGATCTTTGCAAGACCAATGGAGCTGTTACGGCAGAGTGGAAATCAGTTATGAAACTAATTCTGCCCTACGTGTTCTTCCCCCAATGCTACAACTGTGATTAAATTAGTTTGTGACCCCCAAATAGGTCATGACGAACAGTTTAAGAAGCCCCCAGACTTCCTACATTTTGTGCCAAGGTAACGCCCTTCCCCAGAAGGCACATTATAAGACTTGTGCCTATTCATTAGGACATATCCCCTGGCATTACAGTGACATTTGGCCACCTTCTTCCATCCCCCCCCTTCCCCCCCCCCCCCCCCCCAATATTTAGATGCTGAGATGTGGGAAGGGAAAGCATTCTCTACAATGACTATATAGGGCATCCCACTCAATACTTTTACAGGAGAACTTATTTGGCTATAATTTGCTCAAAACATCTAGACTGCCGAAAGAAGATGCCCGGACATGCACAGTGATGATGAAAATAATACAGTGAAGGATTCTGTTTATTTAATATGCCTCCATTTGAAAAAGCTCAGCAACTTAAACAAAAGATGTTGAGACTACAAAGAGTGCAGAGAAGGACAACAAAGATAACTGGGACTGGAGGCTAAATCACATAAAGAACAGTTCCTTGAACTGCGTATGTCTGCTTTAATGAAAAGAAGAACTATTAGTTATCTGTTCTATTATTGCATTTATATTTATCTGCATTTATCTTACTTATCAGTTCTCCAAGAGGCTTAAACTAAATCACAAATGTTACTAGGAAATTTAAATAAAGAGGAAAAAGATAGAACACTGTTTATGAATGGTTATGTGTTCCGTTCTTCTTTCACTAGCCTTAGTTTGTTCTTTTTTTTTTTTTAAATAGTCTTTATTGGTATAAATATAAAATATAACATTTAACAAATATACAACGTACATTTTTAGGGCAGAAAGGGGGGAAAGAAGAGTGGGAAGATAGGAAAGTGAGAAAAAGGGGGTGGACATACCGGGGATATAGCTATTCCCCCAATTCAAAAGTTTTTGTATGTCCCAGTCTATTCTATCCATTGGTGGTCCTACACCCAAGCAATGTCTAAATTTAACAGGGATAAAAAACAATTTGGAATTTACCCATCAAAACAGGATACTGATAAGATTCTATGGGACTCACCGACTAAATTTATCTCCAAAGCATACAAATTACTTTTACAAGGTTACATCGGTGAGGAAATAGTCAAAGGTGCTATGATCGCTTGGGGAAGAAACATAGGAAGGAACATTACACTGGATGAATGGCAAACAATTTGGAGCAAATCTATCAAAATGACCCTGGCCTCCTCATTTAAGGAGAACCTATACAAAATGCTGTACAGGTGGTATTTACCACCAGCCAGAATAGCGCACATGTTCCCGAATACTTCTGATAGATGCTGGAAATGTAAAACGGCCAGGGGTATGTTCTTCCACCAATGGTGGACTTGTCCAAGAATCAATCAACTTTGGAAGAAGACACAGACCTGGTTGTTGGAAATAGTAGGTATCAACTTTCCCCTCAAACCGGAATATTACCTAATTGGCATTAAACCAAACCAAATTGAGAACAGAGACTGGTACCTTTTCATACATATAACAACTGCAACAAGGATGGCCATTGCCCAACAATGGAAAGACTGCAACATACCAACGGACCAACTAATCATATCAAAAAATTTTAACTGTGCTGAATTAGATAGGCTAACATATGTTTTAAGGGACAAAGCAGAATCAACTTATGCTCAATCATGGGAAAGGTGGTACATATGGTACGATAAAAGAACAAAAGGATACCAAAGCAAACAACCAACTAACATAAATGTGAAATAAATACAAGGAACAAGTGAGGCGATAGTGAACTTAAGACAACCGTAGAGATACATATACAGACAGTTATATTAAAATGCCTTAGTTTGTTCTTAATTGTACACTTTTATTGTTGAAAGTAAACAAATGCATTGGGGATAGATATACTAACAGTTTTCTGTACTTATGGAAATCTTTTTCATCACCTGCTTTATTTATTTATTAATCACATTTGTATGGCCGCCTATTTCACAAAAAGCAACTGTTAGGCCTATAACAATTTAGAGAGTCTATGATCATATTTGTTCATTTCACTGAAAAGCAAGGGTTAGGGTTAGGATTAGAAAGACTTGGAAATATACAAACTATTATACTTAGGTTTTCACAAAATTTGTTTTAAACTATAGATGCTCAGATGATATGATGGCGTATATAAGCCAGCATATTAAATATATAGGACTCAATTCATGTTAATTGTTATTACTTGCCATATTTTTCAGAGTATAAGACACACCAAGGTTTTGAAGAGGCAAATTTAAAAAAAATAGGTAGATAGAGGGATAGAGAAGGAGAGAAAGAGAGAGAAATATAGTAGGTAGGTAGGGAGAGAGAGAGAGTAGCAGTGGTGGGTTTCTGCAGGCTCGCACCTACTCGCGAGAACCGGTTGGTGAAATTTAGAGAACCGGTGAGAGGGGGTTCCACCGGTGTACCTGGAAGTAAATCTGGGCCGCCGCTGCCAGTGACCCAACAGGAAGGAAAGGAAAGAAAAGGAAAGGAAGGAAGGAAAGAAAGAAAGAAAGAAAGAAAGAAAGAAAAAGAAAGAAAGAAAGAAAGAAAGAAAGAATTTATCATCACAATTGAGTCCAAAATTTTGGTTGCTAAGCAAGAGCGTTGTTAAATGAGTTTCACCACATTTTAAAAGGTGGCCACTCCCACCCTGTCACATGACTACCAAGCCACGCCCACAAAATAGGCCACATCTACAGAGTAGGTTCTAAAAAATTTGAAACCCACCACTGGAGAGTAGGTAGGTAGGTAGGTAGGTGGATAGAGGGGAGTGAGAGATAAATACAGGAGGGAGAGAGGGAGGGAGAGAGTAGGTAGGTAGTAGATGTTTCCAGGTGTATTCATCCATGTGCTGGAGAAGGAAATCGCTGACAATCTGCAGCACCTAAGACTTTGTTTCTGCTGGCACAGCACTTGATCAATGTAATTCTCATTAACCACTCTAAAGAGTTTTCCAAAAGGGGGAAAAAAGTTTCTGCACTCTGCAAACCTCCCAAAAATGGCCTGTTTTTCATGAAAATGGGCCCATTTTTTTTCTTTAAAAAAGGCATGAATAGCCGGGGGGAGGGGCTTACAGAGTGCTCTTGGGGAGGGGGGAGGGGGGCAAAAAGGAGCAAAAATAGCCCATATGCATAGCCTTATGGAGGCTTATAGAGTGCTCCTGGGGGGAGGCAAAAAACTGCCTGTTTTTTTGCTAATTTCTGCCCTCCCCAGCCCCCAGGAGCTCTCTGAAAGCCTCCATAAGGCTCTGCATAGCTATTTTGGTGAAGGGACGGGGTTTCAGGAGGCAACAAAATGCTGTATTCAGTGTATAAGACGTACCCAGATTTTCAGCCCCTTTTGAGGTAAAACGGTATGTCTTATACTCCCAAAAATATGGTATTAAGTGTATCTGCTGACCAACTCCCAGTAATTCTGAAATATTTTAGATCCTATTTTGCTTCATGGTATGATTAATTTAAACAATGGAACAGGTTTCAAATGATCAAATACTTTCTAATTTAAAACAGTGAACAATATTCTGGAATTTTAAAGGAGATATTGACAATATCAACACTTAAGAGCATTCAACATTTATTTAAGATACTCCATACAACATCTTGAAAGAAAAGCAGATCCTGAAGATTCCCCAAATCTGTAAGATTGCTAGATTTAGATGTTTTGGCAAGATTTAGATGTTTTGTCCCAATGCATCCTGAGATTTGTCAACTTCCTGAAATCTGGGCATTTTTTAAAAAAAATAATGTTTTATTTTAAGACATTAAAATGAATTTTAATAAGTGACAAGCCTGTACACATCTCTCTGGGCACTTCCCAGGCCTCACTCCCCATTTTTTGAAATATACTTTTAATTAAAAATAATAATTGTGGAAGTTGTAACGATGCAAAAGAAAATTGCCAGCCTCTAGCATCATTTTTATCTACAAAGATGCCTCTAGGTATCCCCAGACTTCAAACACAATCTTGTAGTTTGCTGTTAAGAACTTTTAGCTTTGGGAAACAAAGTTGATTGTAAGAAGCCTGAGGAAAGAGCTAAAGAATTAGCAAGTAGTAATCTCTTTTGTTTGCCTGATGTTAAATGAATGCTTTGTCACTGACCTCACTCAGTAAAGCCCAGTGACAGGAGCTATTTTGCAAGCATACCTACAGTAAGTTTTAAAAATTCCAAATATGCTCAGCAGCTGAAAAATGTTGCTATGTCAGCCTAAGGTTTGACAGACCGTTTTCCACATATTAAAATTCATAAAATGTTATCCTAGATTGGGAATGAAGAGAGTAAAATAGCAAAAAAAAGAAAAAAATGATGTGAGAATTTGTTAAATCAGAGTTCTCCTGAGCCCTATCAGAAGGTTACAAGCTCTGTTTATGCACACTTGGAAGCATTTTCTGCTGAACAGGGGAAATTTGGCTGACTTTCCAGAAGCCAGAGGGCAAGAATGGTTGTGCTGTGTCAGATTGTCATAATTGAAATGTTGGCATAGGTGTCAATTGAATAAAACCTGAAGGTTTAAATTACCCAAAGTCATAAAACTCACTGGCTGGATTCACGTATCCTATCCAAAGTCACACTTTGATTAATGAAAAGATAGCAGTTGCATTCATATAGCATGCGAGCCAGCTTTCAAACTTCAAGTTCACACAACATGGTTAAGTCAAAAAAGTAAATTTAGTATCATGTGCCTCTTCAGTAAACTTCTGCAGGATCACAAGGCCTCTTTTGTCTCTGTGTGTGATGTCACAATACACACAAAAAAGCTGGGCTTCTTCCAAGAGAGTGATCTCATGTTCATCATTCTGCCTCACCTAATTCCTTTGCCCTCTGGATGCTGTTGCTGCTGCTGCTGATTGACTATGTGTCATTGAGTTCCTTACAATGCATCCAAGAAGTCTTTAAGTACTCTTTACCAGAATAATCTGGATTGCAGTACTCATCTCCAAAGTAACTGCTCCAAAATAATCTGGATTGCATACTCATCCTCACTGCCAACATGCCTTGATCAAACTCTTATTATTGAAGGGGTGTACTGACAAACACATCCGAAAGGTGGCTAATTAGAGCTGTGTGCCGGGGGGGAATTCTGCCTGCCTGCCTGCCTGCCTGCCTGCCTGCCTACCTACTGAATCGGCTGGCTTTCATTTGCAAAACGAACAAAACCTGTCTTCAAAAGGAAGCAAAGAAAACAGACATTGCTTCTAACCCTCACTTGTACCAGTAATGGAAAGCAACATCTTCCAGGGTTATAAATGCCTTCTGCAAGACACCGCATGCAGGCACAAAAAGAGTTGCATGGACAGTTTTCAAACTTAGCAACCACAATACCTTGTTCCTGCAGAGCGGAGTCTCAGGTGGGCATCATGAATCACCCCAGCACATTGGGAACTCTGTGCGTTCCACTCAGATGTTAAGAGTGTTGTTCTTGTTAGACTAGATTTGAAAATATGAGAATGAATGGTATATTATTCCCCACAGCAAAAGCTCATAAGAAATCTCTTGCTTTGATCAGGAAAAGTGCTTCAATGTGGAAGAATCATAAATGACCCATTTCTTAGATAGAGTAGATTTCTTCACATCAGTGAAAATCATATAGAGGAGTCAAAACTTCTCAATCATGGAATTTTTTTTTAAATTAAAAAGGAGAGCAAAAAATAAAAACAGTTCATGATCCTGAATTTAGATTATAAAAATGTCTTTCAAACTCCAAAACAAAAATAATATTATAAAACATGGAAGGCAGTTCCAAAGGATCAACGTGTGGGAAAGGAACTCCCTTACTGACAAAATCCGTTTAAATGGCAGAGGTGAGCAGAAAGGATTAAAGGACAACTTTATGGTTTTTGGCACCTTTTCAAAGAGCAAGCCTTTCGTCCACAATCTATGACTTTGATTGTAGCTTCATAAAAGGCCTTAAACGGAACATGTGGTCATGCAAAAACATTTCATATGACGCTAGTGCTACTGTAGTAAATAGCTGTGCTAGTAATACAGAACCCCTTTGTCCACGGAACTTAAACCAACAGATTTCACGGGGGAGAGCAAAAGTATGACAGGTCTTCTTTTGTGGCTTCAGATCTTCAAGCAATAGATAGTCATTTTAACACCCGAGAACTGTTCATACCTGGAAAGCTGCTCTTCTCAGCAGCTACTTCCCTATTCGGCTATCCAGCAATAATGAAGAGAGCTTCCACAGCAGCAGCATTGACACATCATTGAATTCACAAGTGTCTGCAGAAAGAGAAACGTTGGAGATGTGCTTACCGCTGAGTCCATGTTTTTTTGAGCCCAGGTAAGAGTGAGGAACCTTTTCCAGCTACATGAGAGTGTGCAATTCAAAGAGAAAATTTCTTCAGCTCCTCAGCAATGTCTTCCTCTTGAAGGAAAATTTCAGATTGTTGCGAGCAACCTCTTGATCTTAGCTCAGAGAAGATATTACAAGTGCCGAATTGATCCCCTGTTTTATTGGAGAAGCTGCTGCTGATCCTCATATATCCTCCAAAAGATTAGAGCTTCCCACTGTGCTACTCAGTGAAGAATGGGAGCCTGCCACTGTGGTTTTTGATGAGGAAGGAGAATGTTTTCTGCCTTCTTAGTCGCAAAAGTTTGAAAGTCATGATTTCTCCCTAGTTCAGAGGTGAAATTCAACCACCTCGCCCCAGCTCAGGAGAGGTGGAAGGGACAATTTAAATCGGTTCACAGAGCCAGTAAAAGTTTGAAAGTCATGATTTCTCCCTAGTTCAGAGGTGAAATTCAACCACCTCACCCCAGCTCAGGAGAGGTTTGAATCGGTTCACAGAGCCAGTAAAAATTGCCCCTAGTTGGCCCCAGCCACACCCTCTCCCATGCTGGTTGGGAAATTCTAGGAGTTGAAGACCACAAGTCTTAAAGTTGCCAGGTTTGGAGACCCGTGACTTAAAACCCAAAATATTGTGGCAATTTTGAACTGACTCGGCTATAGTCTACCCTTAGAGACACAATTCCCTATTTTCCCTATGTATATCATAAGTATATGTATATACATATTATATACATATATATATTAATCACAGATAAGAGTCTTATCAAACAGGAAAACAAACTCTATCCGGCTATCAACTCTTGCCTATTTTATTAGGCACACAGAAACTGCCTTTAACCCCGAGGTTACGAGGATGCTGGGACATGTAGTTTAATAACAAACGGGAAAGCACCAGGTTGGGGAAAGCAAGTAGATAGTTCAGGGGTGAAATTCAAAAGGAAGATAAACCAATTATTAAGCACAAAACAATAAAAGAGGTACACAAATACTTAGATAAGAGCAATAAGAGTCTTATTGCTCTTATGTAAGTACAGTATGTAAGTAAACTTCTGGTCTAAGCATAATGATATTGTCTCTACCAATGCCATGTGCACTACAGGTTTAAGGTCAAATGAGTTCAACTTTTAGTTTTATTCTCTCACTTACTCACTCTGAAATACATAAAAGAGGAGGAAAATCATGTGAATGTTATCAGCTCTCCAATTCCCCCAGCTTTCTCTCCTCTTAGCATATTCAAATGTTATTTCTTAAATAGAAGAACACTATAGGCAAATGTGGTTTTTGTTAACTGTTCATTTGACTTTTTATTTTTGCCTTCAGGGGTTCATATATTATTCAGTATATATGAACAATTTAGTTGTCAATAAATATGTAGGCTTTTCCAACTCGTGTACCTTAGTAATTACATTTTATTTAAAAAGATGCAATTATTTTCTTCATTCCAACTACGAGTTTTTTGAAGACACCACCAGCACAGTGCCAGATTATTTGTGGGATTGTGCCCATTCAAGGGTATATGTCTGCCTCAAAAGGTCAGATACGATGAGGGGTGGGATCCTACCCGTTTAACAACTGGTTTGCTGCGCGTGCGCTGCACGTGTATGCAGAGTTTAGAGAAGACTTACCATCCAGATTACTGCTTGGGAAGGAAAACAGCTGAGGCGTGGCAATCCACTCTGCCATGCGATTCAGATGAGAAGATAAAGGAAGGTAAAGCACAGGGATGGGCAGGTGGACCCACTTGCTAGTGGGAGCGAACTGGTTCACTCTCAGCTAATCTTCGGAACTACTGGTTTGCCTGAACTGGTCCAAACAGGTAAATTCCCACCCCTGGATACGTTGCACAATCTATGTACCCTGATTAGATGTTGTCATCTGATGGGACCTCAGAAGAGTTCAGTCATCCCAACTCTTTGGAATAGTCCTACCTGACGTTTGAGGTGCTGCCCTTTTTGCCTTCTGGAAGGCCACAAAAACCTAGCTCTTCCGTAAATGTTTCCTACGATTAGGGGAAAGAGTATGTTAGGTGACATGAATGAGCGAATAGATAGGAACAAAATGTTCCATTTAAAGAATGAATATGACTGGCGATTGTTTAAAGAGTATTGTTTCAGAAAAGGTCTGCAGTTTTGTTTTTTGTTGTTTGAATGAATAGAATGACTCTAAATGTAAAAGTATGGTTACTTTACTGGGTATGATGAAAAATTTATAAAGAACAGGGAAAAGATGATGAGTTTCTGAATATAATATAAATAGCATTCATAGTAGAGAGAGTGGATCATGAGAAAATGGTTATAGAAGGGAAGAAATGAAAAAAAAAATCTAAAGTAGAAGTAGTCCTTAATCCTAACCCTAAAAGTAAAGGTTCCCCCACACATGCATGCTAGTCATTTCCGGTTCTAGGAGGCGGTGATCACCTCTGTTTCTAAGCCGAAGAGCCAGCACTATCCGAAGACTTCTCCGTGGTCATATGGCCGGCATGATTACATGCGGAAGGTGCACGGAAAATGTAAGTAGAAAAATAGGGACCACTTTGGTGGGAAGGTAACAACTTCCCACTCAAGTGGTCCCTATTTTTCTACTTGCATTTTTAACGTGCTTTCGAACTGCTAGGTTGGCAGAAGCTGGGACAAGTAATGGGAGCTCACCCCATTATGTGGTGCTAGGGATTTGAACTGCAACCTGATCGTCAAGCTCAGCGTCATAGCCACTGAGCCACCAGGTCCCATCCTAACCCTAACCCTCCTTTAATTTTCACCGGCAATGTGATTTTCTCATGCATTTTACTGTGATCCACAAAGAATCACAGTAAAGATTTCTTACTCCAAAGAAAGAGGTGTCCCTTCCCTTTTCCATAGAGGACCTCTTAGAATCTATGCCTGACATCAATTTTTAGCCTTGAGTTTAAGTAGACCTAACCCTAATCCTAATCTTTATTTTGTCCCTACTTTATTTTTTATTCTCAATGGGATTTTCCCATGTAATTTACTGTGGTCCACATACAAGTCCAAATGAAAAGCTTCCTACTTTCTTTAGAAAACCACTAAGAATCTACCCTTCACATCTGTATTTGGCTCTGAAGCCAAGGAGACCTAACCCTAACCCTAATTCTACTTTAATTTTCATTGGAAATGGGATGTTCCCATGCATTTTACTGTTATCCACAAACTAGTCAAAAGAAAAAGCTATTACCTCCCCTTTTCTTAGAAGACCTCTTAGAATTGATCCCTGACATTAAGCATTTAAATTAGCATTTAAATTAGGCAGCAATTTTGGAGTGGTTCCGGAGGCCACAGCAAACACTTCCAGTGAGCTCCAAATATCTTAATTGTGAGATCCACAGTGGAGTGACTTTAGGTGGCTATCAAGTCCTTTTATTCATAGGAAGCACACTGAGCAGCCGGTACACATTACTGGGATTCAAACCTGGGCTGTTTTTACAAAGTAGGCAGTTGTATTAGCCTCTAAGCCACAGCTCTCCTCCCTTATCAGCTGAGCCAAGTAAATGATTAAGTGTTATGTCAAAGCACCTGGTATGCCCAAGTATGGGAGGGAGCATACTGCTTCCCTTTTGCCTTTCAGCTCCACCCTAGGAGCCTTCCAGGCAGGAAACCATTTTTTGTGTTGTATTTATGCTTATAAATAAATAAAGGGAAACTAGTATAGATCTATATATACATGCATACATACATACATATACATACATACATACATACATACATACATACATACATACATACATACATACATCAAACCAGTGGTGGGTTTCTGCAGGCTTGCACCTACTCGCGAGAGCCGGTTGGTGAAATTTAGAGAACCGGTGAGAGGGGGTTCCACTGGCGTACCTGGAAGTAAATCTGGCTCGCCACTGCCAGTAACCCAACGGGAAGGAAAGGAAAGGAAAGGAAGGAAGAAAGGAAAGAAAGAAAAAGAAAGAAAGAAAGAAAGAAAGAAGGAAGGAAGGAAGGAAGGAAAGGAAGAAAGAAAGAAAGAAAGAAAGAAAGAAAGAAAGAAAGAAAGAAAGAAAGAAAGAAAAAGAAAGAAAGAAAGAATTTATCATCACAATTGAGTCCAAAATTTTGGTTGCTAAGCAAGAGCGTTGTTAAATGAGTTTCACCACATTTTAAAAGGTGGCCACTCCCACCCTGTCACATGACTGCCAAGCCACACCCACAAAATAGGCCACACCTACAGAGTAGGTTCTAAAAAATTTGAAACCCACCACTGCATCAAACCAAACTTATACATATCTGCTGATTAACCATTTTAACTAGCAACAATAAATAATATGACACAAAAGCAGCCCCTGCATTTGGAACTGTCATAGATCAACTCTATAAAGTGCTTTTAAACAACTGCAAAATTAGAAAGTGCAGCCAGCCTCCAATGATCTGCAGATCTTATATGGTCTGCAGGGATGTTGAAACAGAATTGTTGTTAGCTGAGTGTATATTATTGCATCCTTGAGACTGGTTGTGTATTTTCCTCATGTTCAGACAAATAAGGTTCTGCTACTGTGTGCTAAAGAAAAAGAATGTAAATGACTATTTTTGAGTTACTGTATTTTCCCAAAAGGAAAAACAATTCCATCAAATAATTAAAAGCCTTACTAAATACTTCAAATGGTTTGAATGTCTTTTACTCAGAAATTCCTAATAGCTATTCTTTACTGTAGTTCAGTATTTCTTAACCTTGGCAACTGTAAAATATATGGACTTTAACTCCCATAACTCCCTAGTCATCAATTCTGGGAGTTGCAGTCCACAAATCATAAAGCTGCTTAAGGTTGCAAAACACTGGTCTAGTTTGTTGTGGTTATAATCTCTGTAAAGGTTATGCTATTTGTTTGCAGAGTTTAACTATTTCTGATTTTCAGTTTGTTTTTCTAAATATTTTATTTATTTGTTTATATCCTGCCTTATAACTCAAGGCAGTAACAATAACCCTGTGAAGTGGATTGGGCTGAGAGTGACTAGTTCAAAGTCACCCAGCATATTTTAATGCCTAAAGTGGGACTAGAACTCACAGACTCCTGGTTTCTAGCCTGACGCCTTAACCACTTGATCAATGATGGCTAACCTTTTTGGCAACAAGTGCCAAAAATGGAGCATGCATGCACTGGAGCGCTAAAACCTGGAAGAGAACAGCTGGCCAGTGTGCATATGCACGGTGGCCAGCTGCTCTTCCAGGTTCTGTCATGTGCATGCACGCCAGACAGCTGTTTTCTTCTGGATTCTGGTGTGTGCATGCAGGCCAGCCAGCTTGTCTCCACATGAAGAGCAGCTGGCCAGCGTACATGCATGCACCAGAACCCAGAAGAGCAGCTGCCCGCTGCGTGCATGCACGCTGGACAAGCTGCCTGCTGTACGCATGCACAGCTGGCCTGGCACGCATGTGGTGATGGAACCCAGAAGAGTAGCTGGTGACGGTGCGCATGCCCACAGAGAGGACTCTGTGTGCTACCTCTGGCATGCATGCCATAGGTTTGCCATCACAGCACTAGACTAAATTAGCAATTTATTTCCATATTTCTTATTAGCTGGTTATTTTCAGGGGAATGCCATATAATGATTTACTTTGTCTTGTGAAGATAAAACTGTTGAACTTTTAATTCATGCAGATTTTAAAATAGTTGTAAACACAACTAGATGTATTGTTCATCAAACTCAAGTCTATGAAAAACTTTTTAGATGGTTTATTATTTCATGCAAACTGAAAGTCTTTAGATTAGTTTGTACAGGTTCATTAAAAGATTTATTTGGACTTTACTGATTTTTCTTTCATTTTTATTCCATTGTAAATGTATTTGCATTTTCATTCATTTTAGCACTATTCTACATAGCAATTTTCATCTTTTTTTCATTTTTAATTAATTCATAGTCTATTTTCCATCTTATTTAAAATTATAATATCCTTTGTTTTGTTCCTTGTTCTTTGATTTTTATTTTATTTTCCATTACTTTGTCATACTTTGCAAATAAAGGTAATTTCATTTGTTTTTGCATTTTTCAACAGGCTTATGCCTATGCAATCAAGTTATCAATATTTATTTAATGCATTTCTTAGCAGCCTTCTACAGTAGCTTTCTAGCATATGATTAACATATATGATTATCATTATTATTATGACTTCTTGGATTCTGTTAAAATGAAGGGAAAACATCTCATGAAATTTTGCAGAGCACAGATTCATAATTCCTCCTCTGTTTTTCTTTCCAAGTAGTCAAAGGATTTGGGCTTCTGTCTTGTTTGTATTTTTGCATGAGAACAATTATTTGAAGTAAATTACTTTTATTTCTCACTAGCTTTGTGTAGGGTTGTATTTTTGTTAACACTGATTTCTCCTGCATTCCAGGAATTAATCACAACACAGCAAGACCTAATTTTTATTTAATTTTATGCATGGATGTATACAAACAAAACACTCTCTTGGGAATGAAAAGTGTACCCATTTATTCTTTTATGCAAACATGCAAACTAAATCCCAATTTTCTAGCAGTATTTAATAGCAGTTTATTATTGTTCAAATATCTAACTATCACTGCTATTTCTATGCATGTATTTGCTAAAATATTTCATGTGCTTTCACTATGAAATTGCCTGGCTTTGGGGTGGGGGGGCAGGAGGTATCAATTGAATAAATAAATAAACAAATCCAGATTGTCTTTCATTACATAAATGTTTATTACATCTCTGCACTCGCTTCTCATTTTATTGATAAAAAAGATGGTTATTACAACTCACCCAATTACTGAAGGTCTGTAGATAAACTGCACAGTTACTTAGAAAAGGAAAATAGTAAAAAGGAAAATTCAGTGGAAAACATGTGGTTTTCATTGCCGAGAGAAGAATTTTACCCAAGCCAACAAGAAAAAGCCACACACAAAAACTAGCAGAAGCATCCCAGGAACCGTACACTTACTGATGTGCACAATGTCATTCTTGAAGACTTGGTTTTCCCCAGCGAAATTGTGGGCAAGAGAATCCATGCAAAACTGGATGGCAGTCGGCTTGTAAAGGTCCATTTAGACAAAGAGCAACAGAACAACGTTGAACACAAGGTCGAAACTTTTTTCTGGTGTATATAAGAAACTCACAGGCAAAGAAGATGTGTTTGAGTTTCCAGAATTTCAGCTGTAAAGTGCAAAAACTATATGTGAATTAATAAAAGTTAATTCTTCATAAAAAGAAAAGAAAAACAGTAAATAAAATAGCTAAATAAATAGGAAAGACTTTTAAAACGTAAAAACCACTATCCCAGGACAGCATGAACACATGCAATCAAAACTAAATATAAAACCTATTAAAATGTGTATTTCATAATTCTGGTCCATAGGTACTATTCAGGACAGCTAAAAAGAATTATAGCATTTGCAAAAGATATTAAAATTCCCAAAGAGTTCCTGCAAATGTGCATGGGCTCAGTGGAGGCTTTCTAAAGTTAAAGGACACTCCATGTAGCAACGATAGCAAGAGGTAGAGACTGTTGGCAGGTAAATGATAAGAAAAACCTGGTGACTCTAAAGCTCTCAGGTGAGACAACAGAGATGAGCAGGTTGTGTCTTCTCATAGCATATCCCTCTGGGACAGTGGTGAAATTCAATTTTTTTAAACTAATGGTTCTGTGGGCGTGGCTTGGTGGGTGAGGCAGGGGAAGGATACTGCAAAACCTCCATTCCCTCCCCACTCTGGGGCCAGCCAGAGGTGGTATTTGCCAGTTCTCTGAACTACTCAAAACTTCTGCTACCGGTTCTCCAGAACCTGTCAGAACCTGCTGAATTTCACCCCTGTTCTGGGTTGAGATATTGTCACTGTTCTCTTTATTGTATTTTATGGCACCAAATTGTGGATTTAGCAAACTAATGGTAAAGATGTCCTTTACGCTCAAATGTTCATTACATTTGAATGGGATTTCATACATGGTTGGATGGGTGACCTTATACGTTTGATATATTAATACATAAATTTAATAGTTGGTAAGTGGGCAGGTTATGCATCATATAGTTTTTGTCTTATGTGTACTTTGTAGATACATAAAATGGGAATGGGAATTTATGCCTGCTTTATCTGAAGACTGTTAAATCAAGGTCTGCTAAGTTGAGGGTCTACTGCAATATCTGTTCTTATGTTCAAGGTAGTCACCTCTTTCACTGACTTAATGAAACCATGTCTACCTAACTTCTTTTTCTGTATTACAAGCTGTTCTGCCCTTTTCACAGTTCAGTTCCTTTTCTCATCATCCAAACAGTTATGATATTGTCTTGAGAGCATCTGACCATCCAACCAGCCATTTCTTAGTTCATCTATATTTCTGGACGTCAGTACAGTCATCTATTATAATGCTTTATTCATTAATATAACCGAGAGTTGGATAGCATACACGTTTAATAAATCATCATTCTGTGGTTTGCTGCTACTTCATATTTTGAGTTTACTGTTATTTGGTGTTACCAATATTATTGCCATTCATTGATCAAGAAGATTGCCTCTATAAATTTTTGCAACAGTTCTACTTCTTGCCTTTTAAAGGATTATCTACTTGGAGTCATTTAGAGTCTGGCAACATTAAATTTGTGTGAGTGTCAGTGTGTGTGTCCATGTGTGCGTGAATAAATATCATATTTTTTGGACTATAAGATGCTCCGGACTATAAGACTATATTTTGCCTCCCTGCGGCAAACAGCAAACAGCTTGGTCAGATTCAGCACAGCCTGATTTAGCATGAGCAGCTGATTAGCGATTAGATTGGCCTCCTAGAATACCAGCTATCAGCTGTTCCAGGTGGCAGGAATCGTCATTGCTTATCACCACCTTTGCGCGTGCCATTTTCAGCCTGAATGCATGCCATTTTCAGCTTCTGTGCACCCCATTTCTGGCTTCAATGCATCCTGTTTTTGGCTTGTTCCAGCCGGTGGGGATGACCACCACCTATACCTGCTGCCTGCAACGGGCCAAAAATGGGGCACGTAGAGGCCAAAAATGGGACATGTGGAGGCTGAAAATGGGGTGTGAGGCATTGATGGGCTGCAAGTGGTACGCCCCAGTACGGGCGTACTGTTGCCTGCTGGGAGCACCGGGTACCGTTCTGGAATGGTGCTTCGGAGGGCCCACCCGCCCTCCCTCCTTCCTTACCTGTATTTGAGCTCTTCAGTCTCTGCACATTTTGTGCCACAACAACAATAGCAACAATAGCAATGACGATTATAATGCCAGTTTTGGTGATTGAGCGTCCTGAGTGACTAGACTGATAAGCATGAATTTGAGAGGAATTTTTCTTTTGCAGAGAATAAACCATTGATTAAAACTCTTACCAAATTCAAGGGAGCTGCAGAAGTACTAAACAGAAACTGCTATTAATCATGGATGTGGTGAAGGAAAACAAATCAATGCTTAATCCAGATTGGACAGAAGTTCTTTTGCTCAGACAAAAAACAAATCAAAGTATGCTTAATTGATTTGGAAAAATGTTTTTTTAGAAGCAGAATATAAAAACAACGTATTAATAACATGCTGCTTCCTTTTCTTCACTTGTAAAATGCTGTCTGATCTAACTTGCTGTCCATCCTTAGACCCTGTTCTGCACCAATAAGGAACAGAGATTTATTTATTTATTTATTTTGCTATGGATTACTCTGCAGTGTATGCAGAAGCTTTAATGTCTGTCAGTCATGGCTACCTGGAATCTGCTGGAGTAATCAGGATACCAACTGTTGTAGGTAAGTAAATAGTCCTTGTTGCCTTTGGGAAGAAAGGGAACCTTCTCCAGAGATGGTATACATTAGTAACTGTGAAGATGGTTCATTCTTTAGCTACTAACACTGAACATCTGGAAAAGGCCTTTTGGGTAAAATAATGACTATCCATTTTGTTTTGTATCTCCACTTTTAGAAAAATCAGAGAAATTAAAAAAAAAAGAAACTAAGCATCCTCAAGCTTATGATTTGTATATAGAAATGGGAATTGTAAAATATGGAGTAACCATGACGTTTGGATCATAGCTGGAAAGCATTTCAGCCTGGAGACCAGCAGTAGCCCAGCATCTTAGGATTCGAGAGTTCAGGTTCTCAAGAAGTGGATTGTCAAGACCCCTTAAACCAGAGGTGTCAAACTTGATTTCATTGAGGGCTGCATCAGAGTTGTGTTTGACCTGGGGGCGGGGGGAAGGGGCGGCATGGCAAGGATGGGCATGGCCAGCTTGAGGTCACGTGTATGGGAGATGTCTGTGGCCGCCCAAGTACTGTGCCAACAAAAACAGGCTCCCAACTCCTTTTTCTGCTGTGACGCTCTCCTGCCGCCCTCTCCTGGTGAAAATGGAGCTTGGGGGTGGTGGTGGTGTGTTCCCCGAGTTCCATTTTCATTGGCAGAGGGTGGCAGGAGGCTGTGGCAGCTAAAAATGGAGCCTGGGAGGGCTGCGTGTTACCCCCCAAGCTCCGTTTTCACTGGCTGGTCTTTTGCTGTTTCTAGGGTGGCCCAGCAGGCTAGATCTAAGCACCCCATTGGCTGGATCTGGACCCTGGGCCTCGAGTTTGACTTAAACTGACAGTTTTTTTTTACATATGGCTCATTCCACAGTACTTGTACATAGCTTAGATTTCGTATGTAGCTTGCTCTTAGGTTGGCTTGGAAGAGGTTCTAATGAATTTTAATGTATTATAGCTAAAATATCACCAAGTTGAAATACACAAAAATGTGGCTGCTTTTAAAACAGTTTTGAAGGTTGGTATTTTCTTCTAGACTAATGTGTCTTTGGCTTTTTCTGTATCTTGTTAAATATTTTGTTATCCACTAGATGGCATCAAAGCTACAGAGAAAGGATTAAGCATGGCAGGTCAGATAATTCCTTTTATTGGATCAAGTGATACTTGAAATTGCATTACACACATACACATTGAGAAACACAATAGGGTGGGTGTGTTGAAACACAGATGTTATTTCCAACTTTTTGGTGTGCTATCTGGAAAATTATACTCCTGGTACGTGGAAATAGCTGTATTATACAAACTATTATTTTTGTGTTCTGTCTCGAAAAAATGAATTTATTGGAAAACTCGAGTGGCTATGCTCTATTCATGAAAAATACAATAGGATTTTCAACCAAAACATGTGTACGTCACATTTAATTTATTAGTAAATGCTGATAGAACAATGTGGTCTTTTTCTATTCCTCACAGTAAAAGGACAGAACCATTCTCTCTCAACCAAACCACCTCACAGTGGGGAAATAGGAAGAGGAAGGTGCATTGAATATGTTCGCTGCCTTGAATTATTGGAAAAAATAGAAAAAGTGAAATACAAACAAACAAATAAATAAAAATACCCTCAATACTGCATATAAATACATATATTAAGTTATGGGTGGGAAATGTTATAAAATGGACCAAAATAAGAAAATATAAAGCAGAGAAAAAAGATGGTAAAATGCTTGAAAAGGTACAAGTATACTTGGCCTTTAGCTCCTTTTGAAAATAGGGCCCTAACCCTGTACAATTGAAGATAACTATTGTGGTTTTTTTTTTTTTTCTGTGAGCACACTGGTCCACATTAAAAATGAAATTCTGTTGCCCGCTCTCAAGAGAAATTGTATATCTACCCAAACATAATACACAACACACATATACACACGCTATAGTCTCTAGATACTCCCAAGTAACACCTCTCCTGCGCGGGCTGCACTGGCTGCCTATGGCTTTTCGGGTGCGTTTCAAGGTGTTGATTATCATCTTCAAAGCGCTCCATGGCACAGGACCTAGTTATTTGCGGGATCGTATCCTGCCCCATACATCCCTTCGGCCGATTCGCTCACAAGAGAGGGACTTCTCCGGGTGCCGTCCACTAGGCTGTGCCAGCGGGCGACGCCCAGGGCAAGGGCCTTCTCTGTGGCGGGCCCGACCCTCTGGAATGACCTTCCCCCTGACATTAGAACGACCACGGACCTCCGCTCCTTCCGCCAGAAACTCAAAACCCACTTGTTTCATCTAGCCGGCCTGGCCTAATTCCAGCTTTCCCACCTCAGTTTGTATTTTTAAATTCTGTGATTTGGTTTTAAGGTTAAGTTTTTAATTTTTATAAATTTGTACAGGGGTTTATTTAATTCGATTTTAGTTATATGTATTATTGATTGTAATTGTTTTAATTTGTACCTGTACACCGCCCCGAGTCCCCTCGGGGAGAGGGGGCGGTCTAGAAGTCCAATAAATAAATAAATAAAATAAATAAATAAATATGCAATATTATATATACATAAATATATATACAACATACATAAATATGCAATACACAAGCACACACACACACACACACACACACACATATGAAGAAAATTTCCTGTGTTCGTTTCCCACCTGGGAAGCAGTCACTGATACTGAGAAGAAATAGACATGAAAGGCAGCTGCCGGAAAAGGGATCCTTTAATTCAAGAAGGCAAGAAAAGTAGTGACAGAGCTGGAGTGTTTCTGGCTTGCAAGTAAATTTGGAAGTGTGACTCTGAACATTTTATGCTTAATTCCCCTTTGAAGCTCCTGCAGTTTGATGGATTTTGATGTTTTTCTTATTGCCCTGGATTTTGTTTTTCTGTTTTACTGGGTTTATCTTTGTGCCGGGTCTTTTGTTTTTCCTGTCCTAGGAGTTAATCCTGTCAGGGAGACAGGAAAAGGGGAGTTTTGGTTTACCTTGGAGAGTTTATTTTTACCCTGATTCCCCTTATCTTAATGGCTCTACTTAAGTGTTCCTTTTAGCTGGTGCTTTTTTGCCTGGTTTTTTTTTAAGGGGTAAGGGCTGGTTTGAGTCTCTTGGCACTATTTTCTGAGGTTTCTGGTGCTGTCCTTTTGGGGTGTACCAGTTGAATCACACTACTATGATACACACATACACACACACACGCACTTTCTCTTTCTGCTACATATTCATATTGAATATGTAGCGGAAAGAGTAAATTTGACAGTTCACAAGGTTGATGCTATATGGAATAAAGCCTCCTCTCAGAAAGTCACAAGGAAAACAGGTCATGAAGAGAATGTGTAGCATCCCAGACAATACTGTGGACTCTGCTCAAGCATCGCTTATATGCTATGACCTGGATAGAAGGAAGCGAACTACCAATAATCTTTTCTGCTATCCTCACCACTCTCTGCACTGTCTTCCTGTCTGAAGCAGTAATGCTTCCAAACCAGGCAGTAATGCAATATGACAGGATGCTCTCAATTGTCCCTCTATAGAAAGTGGCAAGGACAGGGCGATGAAAATGTACTTTTCTTATGTGATGCAGAAAATAAAATCAGGTTAATGTAGGAGGAAAATGCTGGTTGGGTTGCATTGCATTGGCAATGTCAAGTTACAGGCAGAAGCTGGACAAACAGAAGATGAACAAAATGTTATTTCCCAGAAAATAAAAAATAGGGTACAGGAAGGAAGGAGGTAAATTCTCTGTAACATTTTTAGCAGGGAAGTTTGTTTTTTTTAAGTAATTCCCACAATATTATATGATTAAAATGCTGAAATGATTGGTCCCAAAAGAACTGGCTTTATTTTTCTACTTCATTCAGACTAGAGAATCTGAGTTAAAAATAAAAACCTTAATGATTAATTGGAATAAAATGCTAGTATGACAATATACTCCAATATTCTGGCGGATAAAGTGGTTTTTCAGAGGGCAGAAAAAGGTTTGACATTCTATTTTAGAAATAGACTTTTTTTTTCTTAACTGACATGGCAAAAATGGCAAAATCATTAACTGCAGGCCAAAGCAATATCTAATATTAGATATTCAGATTCCCTGCTTGGCAAAACTCAGTCAAGATGTCACATTAATTAGACACTCTTTGAGTAAAATTGTGCATCTTAAAACTGCCTGAAAAATGATCACAATGAAAAGCTTAGGAAACAAACAGCCTAAAACTCATGCACACACCCAGTAACCAACACCCAGGGAAGCAGGAAACCATACTGAATAAACAATCAGAGTGGTAACAATGCCTTAATCAAGGAAAAATCAAGGGAGAAGGCACATTAAGGCTAGCAGGGGAAGCCATTATCTACAACACCTAGCAGACCCCAATCTTCCTCACACTGATGATGTTACCTAGCTGGGTCATGAAATGCCTGCAGGACATCAATTACTCTTAAAGAATACCAGTTCCACCCTGAGATTTGAATATTCTCTTCAGGGGTGGGCTTCAAAAATTTCAGCAACGGGTTCTCTGTCTGGCTGCTGGGTGGGTGTTGCCATGATGGATGGGCCTAGTTGCCCTTCTGCACTATTGGGGGGGGGGGGTGTTTTCACCTTTCCCAGGTTCCGGAGAGTTTCCTCGAGCCTCTGGGAAGGCAAAAACATCCTCCACTGGGCTCCAGATGCCCTCCAGAGGCTGGAAATGGGTCCATTTCTGGCCTTCCAGATCTTCCAGGAGGCCCGTTTCCCTCCCTCCGTGAGCTTTGGCACAGATCCTGCACTTACCTCACATTCAAAACGGGCCAGTGGAGACTCCTGTGAGGGCCGGGCCGGGGTGGGTGGGGCCAGCCAGGAGTGGGATTTGGAGGTTCTGTGAACCGGCCATAACATTAGCTACAGGTTCTCCTGGGCGAACCTGTAGCAACCCACCCCTGATTCTTTTCCACTGACAGTTTTGTTTAAATCTTTCATTATTTATCACAATAGTTAATGTGTATGAACCTTGAAAATGATGCTATTTTTAATCAGCTTTTATTAGAACAACAAACACATAGTAAGAGAATCAAAAGTATGACCCAGACATCTGTGGATCATCAGCTATATATTGTGTGTACATTCTGATTTCATATTAATCTTTGATGGGAGAAAATGAATATCTAAACCTAGCTCTGTAATCATATTCATCTCTATGAACAGTGAAACTGTATTGCCTGTGCTCTGGCAAATATTGAATTTTGGTAATTAAAATAATAGAAATTGGGTTAACAATACTAGAAAGCATGTCACTGAAAGAAACAGCAAAGATGATCAAAATAAGATTTTTTTCCTGCACTTATAACAGAGCCCACTCATCTGAAACCACACCGATTTCATTTCATTTCATTTTTAAAACAGAAGCATTAGACATTGCAAATAAAAGGAAAAAGCAACAAGCTAAGCAATTGCTTACCCAACAAAGAGTAGAATTCTATTAGCACAAGTTGATGGTCACAAAAGCACAATTATTATTTACAGATTTGACTGGAATGCTGTTAAATTCTTCTTGTGGGACAACTTCTTTTTTAGTGTTGACTTGGGCAATTTCTTCACATGGTTAACTGTGGCAAGGGGAGCATAAATAAAGGTATCTTCTCTTTACCGTAATTTCAGATCACTTCACAAGAGATCACTACAGATATAACTCCCCAATGGAGGTATAAATTGGTATGTACCACTGTAATGTGGAATACATAGAGGAGTTGAGGAATATGCCCAGATAGGGCTTTTGATCATTCCTCATCATTCCTGATTGAAGATTTATTGGGGGGAAAACCATTATGGAGCTATGATTGTGAAGATGTCCTCTTGTTTCATTTCTGGAATAAAGGAACAGGTAGAAGTACTACTTGCTGCTAGCAAAATAGACTGCCCCAATGCTTCTCCATTTTCTGTGAATCTCTTTTATTTAACCTCTATTTCATATTAGGATTTATGCTGTGATTATGCAAATTATTATTTTAAGACATTTGTTGCTAACAACAACAACAACAACAACAACACACACATGCTGGGAATGGTATTAGAATATAAGTTCTAAGAATATAACAGAATATAACAGAATAACAGATTTGGAAGGGACCTTGGAGGTCTTCTAGTCCAACCCCCTGCCTGGGCAGGAAACTACCATTTCAGACAAATGGTTATCCAACATCTTCTTAAAGAATTGCAGTGTTGGGGCATTCACAACTTCTGGAGGCAACTTCTGTTCCACTGTCAGGAAATTTCTCCTCAGTTCTAAGTTGCTTCTCTCCTTGATTAGTTTCCACCCATTGCGTCTTAATACAAATACAAATACAATAGCAGAGTTGGAAGGGACCTTGTAGGTCTTCTAGTCAAACCCCCTGCATGGGCAGGAACTTTATACCATTTCAGACAAATGGCTATCTAATATCTTCTTAAAGACTTCCAGGGTTGGGGCATTCACAACTTCTGGAGGGAAGCTGTTCCAGAGGTTAATTGTTCTAACTGTCAGGAAATTTCTCCTTAGTTCTAAGTTGCTTCTCTCCTTGATTAGTTTCCACCCATTGCTTCTTGTCCTGCCCCCAGGTGCCTTGGAGAATAGTTTGACTCCCTCTTCTTTGTGGCACCCTCTGAGATATCGGAACACTGCTATCATGTCTCCCCTGGTCCTTCTCTTCATCAAACTAGACATACCCAGTTCCTGCAACCGTTCTTCATATGTTTTAGCCTCCAGTCCCCTAATCATCTTGGTTGCTCTTCTCTGCATTTGCATCATGGTCATGAAAGGTCATGGAAGATGAATTCAAATGTCTTTCCTGATCTTGGCACAACCTAAGCTCCCGAGAGAGAGAGAGAGACAGAGAGATCCATATTTGGCTTTTTGTTGCAAATAGAAATGGATGAGTGGCAAAGAGTTTTGTCAAACGCTCCTGCCCATTCCATTATGCTAATATATGTCTTAGAGAAGAAATCATAACAGAAGCAAATGACATCAAATCTGCTGATATTCCTTGATCAAAATGAACATTAAGCAACTTTATGCAAAGCGTAGGAGTTGCTGCTCTAGTGTTTTCATTATGTAAAAAGAGAAATTATATTTTAATGAAAGTATCAATCTATGATTTAAGTTGTCCTAAGTGGTCTATGTCCTTCTGTGATTCTGTTATTAAAGTTCTATGATTACTTGGCAGACATTTATCTGTAGAAATACAAAGACCTAGCTAGCTAATATGTAAGAAGAATGAGAAATGTATTACAGGTGTTTTTTCTCACTGTATTAATAAAAATTCTATTAAGCAGCATGCCAAATCAGGAACACAGTTATGATGCTTTTCGCAAACAGCTTATAATTATTTGAAAGTAGTAATGTCTGAAGCTTAGTTTACTCTAATCTTCATTGAGATAAAATATTACTTTACCAGAGCTGAATTTAGACATGGTGAAGCCGTAAACAGTCATGGTTCTATTTGGCAAATACTAACAGGAGTATGGCTGTATAGAAATTGAATTTGGCAATAATGCTGCCAAGATCCATAACAAACCCATCATGTCGGGGTACAGAAGGGCCCTCTTTAAACAGAAAATGTGAATGAAACCAGAATCAAGTGTCACCTGGGTTATCTACCATATTTTTCAGAGTATAAGACGCACCTTTATTCCTCTAAAAAGAGGCTGAAAATCTGGGCGCCTCTTATACATCGAATACAGCATTTTTTGCCTCCTGAAATCCCACCCCTTCACCAAAAATGGCTGCGCGCATACCCTTATGGAGCCTTCCAGAGAGCTCCTGGGGGCTGGGGAGGGCAGAAATGAGCAAAACATTGGGCCGTTTTTGCCCCCCCCCCCAGCCCCCAGCAGCACTCTAAAACCCTCCATAAGGCTATGCATGGTTTTTTTTAAATCAAAAAATGGCCCGTTTTCATGAAAAAAACCGGGCTGTTTTTCCTCGTTTTGCCCCTCCCCCCCAGGAGCACTCTGCAAGCCCCCCCCAAGGCTGTTCATGCCTTTTATTTGAAGAAAAAAAACAGGCCCATTTTCGCGAAAAACAGGCCATTTGGGGAAGGTTTGCACAATGCAAAAAGGGTTTCCCCCCCCCTTTCGGAAAGCTGTTTATTTAGAGTGATTGATGAGAATTACGTTGGTTAAGTGCTGTGCCTGAAGAAACAAAGATTTGTTCCAAATGTGGTCAGTGATTTCCTTCTCCAGCACATGGGTAAATACACCGGGAAACATCTACCTACCTACCTACCTACCTACTCTCTCTCCCTACCTATCTACTGTGTTTCTCTCTCTCTCTCCTTCTTTCTCTCTCTCTCTCTCTCTCTATCCCTCTACCTACCTATCTATACTCTCTCTCTTCCTACCTATTTCTCCCCCCTCTATATACCTACCTACCTACCTACTCTCTCTCTCTCTCCCTACCTATCTACTGTATTTCTCTCTCTCTCTCTATTTCTCTCTCTCTATCCCTCTACCTACTCATCTATCTACACACACTCTCTCTCCCTACTTACCTACCTACTGTATTTGTCTCTCTCTCTCCCCCTATCCCTTTATCTACCTACCTACCTAACTACACACTCTGTCTCCCTACCTACCTATCTACTGTGTTTCTCTCTCTCTTCCCACTTAGCTACCTACCGACCTACCTACTCTCTCTCTCCCTCCCTACCTACTGTATTTCTCTCTCTTTCTCTCCCTCTCTATCCCTCTATCTACTTACCTACTTTTTTTAAAAAATTGCCTCTTCAAAACCTGGGTGTGTCTTATACTCCGGTGCGTCTTATACTCCGAAAAATATGGTGTGTCCTACAGTTAATAACTTTGTCACAAAGGTTTTCTGAACTTGACTTTTTAACAAAATTGATTTTTCCCTTTTCATTTAGCCATGGGGCAAATATATTCTCCCAAATTCTTTTTCTTCCCATGACTGATTCTATGTTCATCTCATATACAGTCTGTGATGAGTGAGAGAAGCATAAGTAATTGTTAACTCTACTAATGTTAAAATAAAATTTCCCCTTAAATCCAGATTATACAGCAACAACTTTATGGTATTTAAAAAAATGATTATGTTTCACCATCCATTTTGGGAGAGGTAAATCAGGTGCCTGATAATGGTTAAAAGCAGAGAGATGCTTATTTGGCCTTTGAGGCTGATTTGGCCACAACCTTCCTGTCATCCTTCTGCTGTTGTGTCTATAAGAGTGGACACAACGATGAATGAAGTGGCAAAAATAAGATTTGCTGAGTATCACAATAGGAGTGGATCCAGGCGGCAACTAGAATTTGAGCTCCCTGGATAGACTATGTTTTAGGATTGAAACATTAAGTTGTTGTCTCTGCCTACAAACAAAACACACACACACACACACACACACATCTCAATGCTGCTTGGAGTTCCTTGGCTTTACAGCTTGTTGCTGTTTCTGTGATGCTTCCTTAACAGGTAATATACACATATATCTGTGACTGATGTCCCTGCTATGCTGTAAATATGACTACTAAGTATTACTGAGAAACTCAATTATCTTGGAGTCACCATTGTATAGATTAGCAAAGTAAGAGATTAGCAGAGTTGGAAGGGACCTTGTAAGTCATTTAGTCTAACCCCTCACCCAAGCAGGAGACCCTACACCATTTCTGACAAATGGCAGTCCAATCTCTTCTTGAAAGTCCCAAGTGATGAACCTCCCACAACTTCTGAAGGCAAGGTGTTCCATTAGTTGATTGTTCTCAATGTCAGAACGTTCCCCCTTGTTTCTAGGTTGAATCTCTTCTTGGTCAGTTTCCATCCATTATTCCTTGTCTGGTCTTCAGGTGCTTTGGAAAAATAGCTTGACCCCTTCCTCTCTGTGGCAGCTCTTCAAGTATTGGAGTACTGCTATCATGTGTCCCCTGGTCCATCTCTTCATTAGACTAGCCATGCCCAGTTCCTGTAACCGTTCTTCATTATATTTTAGTCTCCAGTCTCCTAATCAACATGGTTGCTGTTCTCTGCACTTTTTATAGAGTCTCAACATCTTTTTTATAGCTTGGTACCCAAAACTGGATGCAGTACTCTAGGTGTGGTCTTGCTAGGGCTTTATATTACCGTAGTACCTCACTTGATCTTGATTGTATCCCTCTATTAAATTTCATCTGTGGAATTCTTTAAGTAGGCTTAACGAATTCCACAGATGAAAGATAAGACCACATCCTGGATGTGCTTTCATGCCAACAACACAATCACCTCACTTCTTATATCACAGGAACCCCTAATTGCATTTCTCTGAAATATTTCGCATACAGTTAAAATCCCTTTCTTATCCTGCAGCCTCCCTATAATTGTGTGGGGGAGGGGAAATGTTTCCCGAAGGAGTGGCCTTTTTGTTGTCACCATGACAGTTATTTGCCAGAGGATCAAACTGCTCAGCTCATTTAACTTGTGCACAATTACATGCTTCACCTAATCTTGGAGGAAATGAAACAACACTTAATAAGACTGCAGAAGTTTGGGAACTGGGGGATTCAGTTTAATTCATTTGTTTATTGCTTCCAATAGCCTTGATGTGCTAGGTTACTAGGTACAGGACAGGATTCATAGAAGGAAAACATTCGGAAATATAATTTTTCAGTTTTATAGACCTATAAAGAAAAACTACTGCCAGTGGTTTCTACACTAGAAGGCAACTTATACAACCAGTGTTCACCTCAATAGTTTATTAAGGAACATCATGGGAGCTGTTATTTCCAGACTGACAGATTTGTCTCCTGTCTCAAGGACACCACATCCTAAGTATTATGTGTGTATAACCTCTCAGAATCAATTTTTCGGCATCCAATA
This sequence comes from Rhabdophis nuchalis, assembly GCA_039707465.1. Classification (NCBI taxonomy): domain Eukaryota; kingdom Metazoa; phylum Chordata; class Lepidosauria; order Squamata; family Natricidae; genus Rhabdophis; species Rhabdophis nuchalis. The sequence continues at coordinate 121,335,738 of CM077643.1, forward strand.
ATCTCTGTGCCGTTGAGTTCATAAATACAACTTATATGTAGTAGAGTTTAAAACAAATGTTCTATATTTTAACCAATTTGCTTTCAATTTTTTAAAAAAAAGGATTTCAGAAAAATTCTCCAGGGTAGAAAATGGTGGTTTTGCATTCAATCAGTTATTAAATAGCCAAGGGAAATATGAGCATGCCCTTTTCCTTAATCAGAACTACCAGCAGTTTGCAGTCTCTCTGACCTTCCATACATCAATTAAATTTATTACATTTTATCTCACAATAGCAGTTTCTGGAAAATTAGTGGGAGGGTATTATTATTATTCTGGGCCAGAAAAACCTTGGAAATGGTCCAGCAGGACTTTTCTTAGGTTCTTATCCTTAATCTATTTTAAAGAAATACAACACATTTTTCTTTTGAGCTGATTTTGAATAATAACTGAGAAGCTATAGCTTGTTCAGATTATGATAGCCAGATTGCTGAATAAGATTTGCCAGTTTTGAATTAAAAGCATTGGGATCAGGATTTCTGAAAAATCATCTGTTCCAACATTTATCCATACTTCCTTCTAAAGATCATCAAAGGCAGCTTGGTTTAAAAGATTTTTTAGGTGGCATCTAGCCATAACAGCCTTTTCTGTGACTCAGTCTTGATTGTGAAATGTTTTTTTCATAAGCATTCATATCATACCATTCATTGATACTTACCTATTGCTGTCTGATTAACTTATTGATTGATATATATTTTTTTGTACTTAAAAAAAGTTGAGAAACTTCGTGGGAAGATAGGACAGGATTACAAAGAATGATGTCATGGATTATGGCTCATTAAGAAAGCGAACAAATGAGCCCTGCCAATTCTGTAATGCATGTTCATCTAGAAACAACCCTCAGTTTCTGTACCCAAGTACAACTATTCCTTCTTTAGCGACCATAATTGGGACCATCAGATCAATCATTATGAAGCAGTTACTAAGTTAAATCACAGTTGTGTTTAGGATCTTACTTCAGCTTTTCTTTACGGAAAAGCTGTAAACATCAGGATTGATTGCAAAATTACTATTTCATCACTATTGTAATTGCAAAGTGTTTGCTAAATGAGGCAGTCACTAAACGAGAACTCTCTGTGGCCTGCTACCCAGATCAGTAGGCAGAAATTGTTCACACAGGACAGACTGCAAGACAAGTCCTGCTAGGTAGGTTTTGTTATATTCTCAGCAGGGTGGAGAATAGAGGGAGTCCAAGCCAGGTTTGCTCAATACAACAGCCCTTTATTTTAGGCAGGTTAAATAACAGTAGGAACAAGTACAACAGAAATAGGCGGTAGACAGGGGCTCCCGCGCTTTGACAGCTCTTTATATTTGAGCTGTCAAGGGGAAGAACCAATCAGGCTGCGGCAAGAGCCGGCTTCCCGCCAGGCGCGCCTCAGCCAATCAGGCGCGTCTGTCGGGCAGCCTACTTGATACAGCCTGTCTCCATGGCTTCTCGGAGGCAGCCTGGAAGACCTGCAGCCGGTCGTAACTCGAGACCGGTCGCAGGTCGAGGATATAACACCCCTTTCCCCCCTCGGTCTGCGCATGCTCGAAGAACTGTCTGTTCTGACGAACGAGCATGCGTAGTCTGCCAAGTAGGCGGGGTGGCGCCGGGAACGCCCAGACCGTCTCAGTTGCTGGTGAGAAGTCGAAGAGGTAGGTTGCCCCTGTGCGAGCTCCTCCCTTCGGGGAGTGGAGCTCCAGGTGGTGACGTCATCGGGGCCTACTCGCAGAGGCGGAGCCTTCTGAGCTGGTAAGTCGGGGTGAGGGGGCGCGGCGTCCGGAGCACAGGTTGTTGGATGCCAGTTGGTTGCGGCGTTGCAGGGCGGGTCCTTAGGCGCAAGGGCCCGCACGTCCCCAGCGGTTTGAGACAGTTTTTGAAGCGTATGCCGGAAGGCGGCGTCCAGTTCAGGCGGGCCTGAGAAAGCGAAGGCCCCGAGCGGGTTCTCGGAGAACGAGTTGACTGGCCCAACCAGGGCAACGGGGCAGGGCGGCTCTGACGATGGGTCCGCAGGTGTAGGTAGGCGGCGCCTTAGCTGATCCAAGTGGCGCCGCCACTCGGACCCATCCGGGAGGCTGACCCTAAAAGAGCAGGGACCCGTTAGCTCGGTTACAGTGGCCGGAACCCACTTAGTGTCCCCGGCATAGTGACGGGCGTACACAGGGTCCCCGGGCTGGAAAAGGCGGGGCGTTGGGACCCCCAGGTTACAAGGCTGCACGTCGTTGTATGCCGGGTGCAGCCTGTCCAAGGTGGTCCGCAGGCGGCGACCCATCAAGAGCTCGGCGGGGCTTCTCCCTGTGGCTGGGCAAGGGGTGGAATGCTGACCTAACAGGTAAGCAGCCACCCTTGCGGGCCAGTCCCCTTTGGTCATCCGTCCCAGAGCCTCCTTGGCCGAGCGGATGGCCCTTTCCGCCCGACCATTGGAGGCCGGATGATAAGGGGCCACTGGCGCGTGGCAGATCCCTTGCGAGGCCAGGAACTCCTGGAAGGTGGCGGACTGGAACTGGGGCCCGTTGTCGGACACCACGATGTCCGGCAACCCGTGCGTCGCGAAGAGGCGGCGCAAGGCCCTGACCGTACTCTCGGCTGTAGTGGAAGCCATCAAGATGACCTCCACCCAGCGGGAGTAGGCGTCCACGACCACCAGGAATGTTTGGCCTCGGAAGGGGCCCGTGAAGTCTATGTGGACCCTGGAGCAAGGGCTCCGGGGCAAGTCCCACTCCCTGGGCGGGGCGACCGGAGGGGCGGGGCGGGTGGACTGACAAGGGACACAACCCCCGACCCAGGCAGCTACCTCCGCATCCAAGCCCGGCCACCACACATAGCTGCGGGCGAGCGCCTTCATCCGAGCTATGCCGGGGTGGTCGGCGTGGAGCGTCCGTAGTACCTGGTGACGGAGAGGGGGGGGAACGATGACCCGATCCCCCCAGCACAAGCAGCCGCTGTGGAGCGAAAGCTCCATCTGGCGTGTCTTGTACGGCCGAAATTCTTCGGCCACGCTGCCCCGAGGCCACCCTCGCAGGACCCAGGTGGAGACCTGGGACAGGACAGGGTCAGCCCTCGTCCGGGCGGCGACGTCCAAGGACGTCAAAGGCAGGCCTGAGTCTGCCACAGACAAGACGGACAGTGCCGGCACCGGCTCTTCGTCCGCCTTGGGGAGGGGGCACCGGCTCAGGGCATCAGCATGCCCCAGCTGTTTGCCCGGACGGTAGTACAGCGTATAACTATACGCTGCCAGGAACTCCGTCCATCTGGTCATCCTGGGGGAAAGGATGGGGGGGGGTCGGACGGTCACCGGCCAATAGCCCAAGGAGTGGCTTATGGTCTGTGAAGACAGCAAAAGTCCGACCATACAGGTATTGATGAAACGTTTTGATGCCGGACACCATAGCCAGAGCCTCCTTGTCAATCTGGCTATAGTTTCTCTCAGTGGGAGACATTGTCCGGGACCAAAAAGCAATGGGGGCTTCTGAGCCATCTGGGAAGGAATGGCTCAGGACGGCCCCCAGGCCGAAGGGGGAGGCATCGCACGCTAACGTCAAGGGCAGCCTGTCATCATATTGCACAAGGACTGCCTCTGACGTCAGAGTGGCTTTGACAGCCGCGAACGCATGCGCCTCGCGGCTGCCCCAGCACCAGGCCGCACATCGATCGAGCAATCGATGAAGCGGCTCGGCTAGCGTTGCCTTGTGGGGGAGAAAAGGCGCGTAGAAGTTTAAGAGGCCGAGGAACGCCTGCAGTTCCGTCTTGGAGGCAGGCGTAGGGGCGTTCCTAATGGCCTCGACCTTCTTAGGGGTGGGGTGGATGCCCCGGGCATCTATCAAGAAGCCCAGGAACTCCACCTCCAGCGCGGCAAAAACGCATTTGCTGCGCTTCAACTTTAATCCCGCGCCCCTGAAAATGCTGAGGACCTTCCTCAGTACTTTGGCGAGTTCTGAGATGCTGGAAGCAGCTATCAGAACGTCGTCAAAATACGGGACTACGCCTGGGAGCCCGTGGAGCAAATGTTCCACGAGGCTCTGGAAGATCCCCGGGGCGACGGACACACCGAATTGGAGTCTGCGACAACGGAAAGCCCCCCGGTGGGTGACGATGGTCTGCGCCTCCGCAGCCGCCTCGTCCACCGGGAGCTGTTGATAGGCCTGGGCCATATCCAGCTTCGCAAAAATGCGGCCTTGCCCCAGGGAATGGAGCAGGTCTTGCACCACTGGGACTGGATATGGGTTCGCCTGGAGCCCACGGTTGATGGTCGACTTATAGTCGGCGCAGATCCGCACCGACCCGTCGGGCTTGATGGGGACCACTATGGGGGTCTCCCATCTCGCCTGGTCAACGGGCTCGAGCACGCCCCGTGCCACCAGCCGGTCAAGTTCGGCATCGACCTTGGGCTTCAGGGCGAGCGGCAGCCTGCGGGCCTTGAGCCTAATGGGTGCAACCTGAGGGTCAAGGTTTAAGGAGACAGGGGTGCCCATGTAGGAGCCAAGCCGACCGTCTAGCACGTCGGCGAACTCATCCAATACCCCGGAGATGGGAGAGGAGGCGAGAATAGAGTGCACCCCCTGCACTGACAGGCCAAGGGCGGGAAACCAATCCAGGCCGATGATGGCCGCCAGGGGATCGGAAACCACCAGAATAGGCAAGGGCCCCTTGAAAGCCCCGTACTCCACCCGCAGGGAAATTTGGCCCAGGATGGGGATGGAAGATCCCTGATAGTCCCGCAAAACCGTGAGTGGGGGGGACAATCTGTCCAAGGAAAGGCCGGGACGTAGCTTGGCCAACTGTGCCCGGGATATGATGGACCTAGACGAGCCAGAGTCCACCTCCATGCGGACTCCCACCCCCTCCAGCTTCACAACTGTCCTGAGCCGCGTACGGTCGGGCAAGGCTTCCAGCAGAGAGTTGTCGTCGGTCAAGGCAAAACAGCCGGACGGCTGCGGCTGCTGGCGTCTGCCCCGGTGGCGTTGGGTGGGTGGGTTGGCCGCTTGCCCCCTACGATCTTCTCCGGAGCGGCGTTGGGGCTCGGGGGAGGGTGGCTCCTCGGCGGGTGCGGCGGCGCGGCAGGCGGCGGCCAAGTGTCCCTTGCGGCCGCAGCAGCGGCAGGTGGCGTCCTTGAACGGGCAATCGGCCCGGGGGTGCTTTCCCCGGCAGCCCCAACATCTATAGGAAGCCGGCAGGGGCGGCTTGCGGCCGGCGGACCGCACGTAGGCGACTTGGTCGGCCTCGTCAGGGTCATCGGCTTCCTCCACCAGGCACGCGCGTGCGGGCGGATGGCGGTCCAAGTCTCTGTCCAGGACCGAGGACTCGGACATCTCAAATGCCCGAGCCTCGTCCACCGCCTGTTCTAGGGTCAGTTCTGCGTGGGCCAGCAGGCGCCTTCTGAGGCGGACTTCCCAGAGGCCCCAGATGAACTGCTCCAGCAGCGATTCGCCCAGGAACTCCGCGGCGAAAGCGCACGGAATGGCGGCCATGCGGAGCGCCTTGAGGAATTCGGCCACCGACTGGTCAGGCTTCTGGAGGCACTTCCTGAAGGCAAAGCGGTGGGTCATCCGTGACGGCACCGGGGCGTAGTTTGCCCGGAGCCGTTCGATCAATGTGTCCCATGGCATCTCATATACTTCTGTCGGCGCGGCCACGGTGCGGGCGGTCGCGAACAGCTCCGTGCCATCGCAGCCTAGGAAATGTCCCAATTTCCTCGCCGGGGGCAGCGCCCCGTAGTCGTTCGCCAGCACGAAGCACTCGAACCGCGCCATGAAAGAAACCCAGGTCTCCTTCGACGAGTCGAACGGAGCGAAGGGAGGGACGGAACCCATAGCGATCGTACCGCAAAAGAAAAAGCAACGTAAAAAAAATTTTGTGAGGAAAATTTCGTTCCTCTAGTAATTGGAGCTCTGCCTGGCCCCAGCCCTCGTCGCCAGTGTTATATTCTCAGCAGGGTGGAGAATAGAGGGAGTCCAAGCCAGGTTTGCTCAATACAACAGCCCTTTATTTTAGGCAGGTTAAATAACAGTAGGAACAAGTACAACAGAAATAGGCGGTAGACAGGGGCTCCCGCGCTTTGACAGCTCTTTATATTTGAGCTGTCAAGGGGAAGAACCAATCAGGCTGCGGCAAGAGCCGGCTTCCCGCCAGGCGCGCCTCAGCCAATCAGGCGCGTCTGTCGGGCAGCCTACTTGATACAGCCTGTCTCCATGGCTTCTCGGAGGCAGCCTGGAAGACCTGCAGCCGGTCGTAACTCGAGACCGGTCGCAGGTCGAGGATATAACAGGTTTGATTAGAAAATCAACTTCACAGCAAGGCTGCAACTACCTTTGTTGAGATCATATTATTATAGCATATTAATATGCTGTGAGAACTGAATCTTCAAGTCTCATTGTGCTGAACCTCCTTCTCCTTATAGTTCAATGGGTTTTGGAAGCTTCTGCCTGAACCACTATCTGCTTTAAGCAACTTTAAAAAAAATGCTTCAGCCCATTTTACCTGTGTAGCAGTTCCTTCATATGTCAGTCAAGGTCAACTTTCTTCAGCTCTACAGGAGACATGATCAAGGTGCTGCTTCTCCCCTTATGGAAGTGGTGGTATTCTCTCAAAGGCTTAGCTCAGCCACTTTGAAGGCTTTTCCAGGTTCCAGGACATAGCAACACTTCCTTTGGAAGATGTGGCTGCCTCGTTGCTTTAAGGAGGGTCATTTCTGTAAGCAAATGTCCCTTACAATGATTTTTCAGCACACCAAAAACTGCCAAGGCCATTAAGTTGAATAAATGCTGACCCTAATTTGGGATTTTCTAGAGACAGGCTGGACTAAAGGAGAAAATGTATTATGCAACCTGACCTCAATTTGCAAATAATCCAGATATACCAGATTTGCATGTGTGTGTGTATATATATATATTTCCACTTAGCCTTCTGTGTAAAAACTTATCTAAAGTGAAATTTTAATTAATTTCCCAGAGATGCTTTCAGCAGCTGCAGAACTGCTTGGTTTAATTAATATTGGTATCTAGGGCAGATGCCTCATTTTGCTGTAAAAGCCTTAAGGATAATTCTCCCCTCCCTCTTTTTCCCCAGGAAAACCTATCTAATTGTCATAACTCTGCTTTATTTCTGCTTTTTACCAACAGAACTCTCGGAAATAATTGATTGTAATTTTTTGCCTCTACTAATCTGTGTATTAGTAGATAACACTAACTCTTGGCTACCAGCTCCAGCCAGCTGTTTCTAGGGAGTTGTGATGCTAACACATCTGGATAGCACTAGGCTAGGAACAGCTGGTCCTGGCTGAGAAGGTATCATCTACAGTCCATGGGTCAGAAATTGGATACAGAAAATGAGCAAAATGGGTAAAGGGATTGAGCTTAATATGATATTGAAATTCAAATTCAGTCAATAATCAATAATCAATAATTTAATTTGTTGACCGCTCCCTCTCCCCAAAGGGACTCGGAGCGGTGCACAGGGCAAATAAAACAATAAATACACATACACATGATAAAAACAAATTAAATATATCCCTGCGCTAAAAATTACCAATTAAAATACTAAAATCCCTATCTAAAATTATTAACAATCCCATAGACGAGAGACTACCCTAGGCCGGCCAAGCAGAACAAATATGTTTTTAGTTTTAGACGGAAGGAGCGGAGGTCCGTAGTTGTTCTAATGTCGGGGGGAAGGTCGTTCCAGAGGGCTGGGCCCGCCACAGAGAGAGCCCTTCCCCTGGGCGTCGCCCGCTGACAAAGTCTAGTGGACGGCACCCAGAGAAGTCCCTCTCTGTGGGAGCGAATTGGCCATGTGGATGTATGAGGCAGGATCCGATCCTGCAAATAGCTAGGTCCCGAGCCATGGAGCGCTTTGAAGATGATAACTAAAACCTTGAAGCGCACCTGGAAGACAACAGGCAGCCAGTGCAGCTCGCGCAAGAGCGGGGTTACATGGGTAAACCTTAAGGTTCCCATAATTGCTCGCGCGGCTGCATTCTGGACTAGCTGAAATCTCCGAGTGCACCTCAAGGGGAGCCCCATGTAGAGAGAGTTACAATAGTCCAGTCGGGATGTCACGAGAGCATGAGTGACTGTGCAAAGGGCGTCCCGATCCAATAGGGGGCGCAACTGGCGAACCAGGCGAACCTGGTAGAACGCCCTTCTGGCCACGGTTGTCACTTGATCTTCCATGGACAGCCGGGCATCCAGGAGGACACCCAAGTTGCACGCCCCATTCACTGGGGCAAGATGTTCGCCCCAATGGCCAGCGATGGAATCAGCTCGTTGAATCGGGCAGCCGGAAACCACAGCCACTCGGTCTTGGTCGGGTTGAGCTTGAGTCCGTTTCTTCCCATCCAGACCCGTACGGCTTCCAGGCACTGGCACATCACCGCTACGGCATCGTTGGGGTGGTTTGGGGTAGATATATACAGCTGAGTGTCATCAGCGTAGAGATGGTACTCTACCCCAAAACCACGGATGATCTCACCCAGCGGCTTCATATATGTGTTAAACAGGAGAGGCGAGAGGACCAACCCCTGAGGCACCCCACATGTGAGGGGTCTCGAGGTCGACCTCTGCTCTCCTGTCAACACAAATTGCGATCGGCCAGAGAGGTAGGAGGAGAACCACCGTAAAACGGTGCCTCCCACCCCCAACCCCCCAGCCGATGCAATAGGATACCATGGTCGAGGGTATCAAAAGCCGCCGAGAGGTCTAATAGGACCAGGATGGAGGAACAACCCCCATCTCTGGCCCTCCAGAGATCATCAACCAACGCGACCAATGCCATCTCGGTGCTATGCCCGGGCCGAAAGCCGGACTGGCACGGGTCTAGATAATCAACTTCCTCCAGGTGACGGGGAAACTGTTGTGCCACCACACTCTCAACAACCTTCACCAAGAAGGGAAGGTTGGAGACTGGACGATAGTTGGTTAATAAAGCTGGATCCAAAGAGGGCTTCTTAAGGAGGGGCCTCACCATAGCCTCTTTTAGGGAAGCAGGCAAGGAACCCTCACTTAAGGAAGCGTTGACAACCTCTTGGAGCCAGCCTCGTGTCACCTCCCAGGATGCCAATACAAGCCAGGAGGGACACGGGTCCAATAAACATATGGTGGCTCGCAGTCGCCCACGTAACCTGTCCATATCCTCGGAAGTAACGGAGTCAAACTGCTCCCAAACAAGATCTGTCTCGTGGCATCCCACTGGGCCATCAATGGGGGCTAGCTCGTTCTGTATCTGAGCGATTTTCTCCTGCAGAAAAATCACAAATTCCTCTGCTCTACCCTGTAGCGGGGCTTCCCGCACCCTCTGTTGAAGGAGGGAGCGGGTCACCCTAAACAGGGCGGCAGGGCGGTTTTCTGCGGATGCTATGAGAGTGGCACAATGATGACGTTTGGCCACTCTCAGCGCCACAATGTAAGTCCGTAAATGGGCTCTTACCTGTGTCCGGTCGGATTCAGATCGAGTAGACCTCCATCTTCTCTCTAGGCATCTCTTGTGGCGTTTCATCACCCTTAGCTCCTCGGTAAACCAAGGAGCCAGGGTAGCTCGCTGCCGCAAGAGAGGCCGCAAGGGCGCGACCCGATCCAAGGCTCCCGTGGTCGCAGTATTCCATGCGGCCACAAGGTCCTCCATCGGGGCGCGGGTCAGGGGTACAGGAAGTGGCCCAAGCGCCGCCTGGAACCCATCAGGGTCCATCAGGCGCCTGGGGCGGAACCAGATAGATGACTCAGGTTCCGCCTCCCCGCGGTGGGGAGTGGCGGTTGGAAAGTCGAGCCGGAGAAGTGAGTGGTCTGACCATGACAAGGGTGTGATGACTATATCCCCTGTACCCAGATCACTCTTCCATTGGCCAGAGACAAAGATGAGATCCGGTGTGTGTCCACCCTCGTGGGTGGGGCCTTGAAATAATTGGGTCAGGTCCATGGCCGTCATGGAAGCCATGAACTCCCGAGCTACCTCGGATGATTCGCCCACCGATGGCAGGTTAAAGTCCCCCATGACTAAAAGTCTGGGGGTCTCAACTGCCATCGTAGCGATCACCTCGAGGAGCTCGGGCAGGGCTGCTGCTACATAGCGAGGAGCCAGGTATACAACCAGCAAGCCCAACTGCCTCCCTAGGCCCCACTTCACGCAGAGGGACTCACAACCGGTGGTCTGTGGCACAATGGTCTCTCTCGGCTCAAGAACTTCCCTAATGACAACCGCTACCCACCACCCCTACCTAGGGCCCGGGGCTGATGAAAAGCGCGGTAACCTGGTGGGCACATTTCAACGAGGGGGAGTCCTCCCTTGTGGCCCAACCAGGTCTCCGCAATTCCTACCAGGTCCGGCTCCCCCTCTGACACAAGGTCATGGATGAGGGGGGCTTTGTTGACAACGGACCTGGCATTGCAAAACATCAGCCGCAGGCCCTGGCTCTGTACTCCCTGACCACCTAGCCTGCAGGGGTTGTGGCACCTGACCATTTACAACCAACGGCCACGTGCCCCCAACCGGGAGGATGGAACTTGTCTCCCCTCAGACCTGCCTCTCCCCACGACCCTATTGATAGGTATGCCCTCCACCGGGACGACTCTTAACTCCCCCCTACTAACGGCACCGTCCGCCTTCCTCCGTCGCCTGCTGGCCTGGCCCTCTCTTTCTCCCTCTGTCTCTACCTGTCTATAATACCCACCCCCCTCCCTGGTACCCCCTAAAATAGACAACAACCTATGACTTAAAAAACCCCTAAGACCACGTTTCTTCCACCTCTCCGGATCAATAAATCCCTCATCAAGGCGGGCCCTCGTTAGAATGGAGGGCCAAACCTGCGAGAGCGGGGCCTCTCGCAGTCGTAGCAAGTCTAGCTTCGAGTACATGGTAATGTTGGTATTAATAAATAATTAAATATAAATAGATAATTATTTATAAATATACAATCAATGATGTAAATACATAAATAAAAGCATGGGTCCTAAGATTTTAAAAGGCATCGTTTGGCCGCAATTCCAGATGTAAAATATGATATATATATATTAATAAATAATTAAAATATATATACAATCAGAGTTTTAAAAGTGCATCAGTGAGCGGTTTAGTCCGGCTGTCGCTCCGTGCTCAGTGCTTGTTGTTACCACCTATTAGGTTTCTTTTACACACCTTCTATTATAGTAAGTCACTGTGGTAGTACGTTGAGGCATCACATAACTGGATTCCATGTTACAATAGTTTTTTTTTTTACAATGGTTGTTAAGTGAACACCATGGCCATTAAGCAAATCCACCCCCTGCCCCCCCCTCCCCGTGGCCTTACTGGAAGTAAACACTAGAAGCCATAAAAAAGTCACAAATCTTGGTCACTTGATTGTGGGACACTGCAATCACCATAAAGATAAAAGGCATGAGTCATTTTGGCACAGTGGTTAGAGTGCAGAACTGCAGGCTACTTCTGCTGACTGCCAGCTGCCTGCAATTTGGCAGTTCGAATCTCACCAGGCTCAAGATTGATTCAGCCTTCCATCCTTCTGAGATGGGTAAAATGAGGACCCAAGTTGTTGGGGGCAATATGCTGACTGTGTAAACTGCTTAGAGAGGGTGTAAAGCACTGTGAAGCGATATTTAAATGTAAGTGCTATTGCTGTTGCAATCATATGACTTCAGGGGTGCCTGTGCCACTTTCATAGCTCTCAAAGCAGGTCATAAATAGCTCTGGAGAAATTCATCATAACTTTGAACAGTTATTAAGTGACCATTATAAGTTGAGGACTACCTGTACTTACAATGAATGATCTTGCATAATATGTTCTCTTGTCTGAAGAAGAATTAAGCATACCTCTTATCTTTTCTCAAGCACAGTTAGTAAAAAAAAAGTTGTACTCTAATTCTTTGAAAATTTCTAAAAATGTGATAATATAATAGCAGAGTTGGAAGGGACCTTGTAGGTCTTCTAGTCCAACCCCCTGCGTGGGCAGGAACCGTATACCATTTTAGACAAATGGCTATCTAACATCTTTTTAAAGACTTCCAGGGTTGGGGCATTCACAACTTCTGGAGGCAAGCTGTTCCAGAGGTTAATTGTTCTAACTGTCAGGAAATTTCTCCTTAGTTCTAAGTTGCTTCTCTCCTTGATTAGTTTCCACCCATTGCTTCTTGTCCTGCCCCTAGGTGCCTTGGAGAATAGTTTGACTCCCTCTTCTTTGTGGCACCCTCTGAGATATCGGAACACATGTCTCCCCTGGTCCTTCTCTTCATCAAACTTGACATAACCAGATCCTGCAACCGTTCTTCATATGTTTTAGTCTCCAGTTCCCTAATCATCTTGGTTGCTCTTCTCTGCACTCTTTCCAGAGTCTCCACGTCTTTTCTACATCGTGGCGACCAAAACTGTATGCAGTATTCCAAGTGTGACCTTACCAAGGCATGATAAAGTGGTATTAACACTTCACGTGATCTAGATTCTATCCCTCTGTTTATGCAGCCTAGAACTGTGTTGGCTTTTTTGGCAACTGCTGCACACTGCTGGCTCATATTTAAATGGCTGTCCACTAGGATTCCAAGATCCCTCTCACAGTTGCTACTATTGAGCAAGGTACCACATATACTGTACCTGTGCATTTTGTTTTTCTTGCCTAAATGTAGAACCTTACTTTTTTCACAATTGAATTTCATTTTATTAGATAGTGCCCAATGTTCAAGTTTGTCAAGATCCTTCTGTATCTTAAGCCTATCTTCTGGAGTGTTGGCTATTCCTGCCAGCTTGGTGTCATCTGCAAATTTGACGAGTTCCCCATTTATCCCCTCATCCAAATCATTGATGAAGATGTTGAAGAGTACTGGGCCTAAAACAGAGCCTTGGGGGACTCCACTGCATATTTCCTTCCATGTAGATGCAGTTCCATTGAGGACTACATGTTGAGTGCGGTAGGATCACAGAACTTCAACATGTTCATAACCATCTGTAATCCTTTAACATGCATATTTTGTGATATCAGTGGCCCCAATAAAAGCTAGTTAAACTTTGATTCCTTTTGCCAAAATCCCAGAATTTGTGCAGAACTTACTCATTAGAGATGGTTGAAGATGGTGATGGGGTTTCATGGATGCATACGGCTAATGCAAAGCCCGTTGAAAATGCAAACTGGATCCCAGAGGAATTTGTGGAAGATTTCTTTTGGAACCTTGATATCAAATGGCTACATAGACTACATTTTAGTGGATCATAACATTTGGTGGATCATAACATTTCTGGTTTGTACTGCAGGATCCCTGGTGGATCGGTTCATATTTGTGAAGCAATGGAAATAGAAATCCAATGTTTCAGAAGAGATAAGAAAAGATTGATTTAGGCCTCATGGTATCCAATTTGTTCGGTATGAAACAGAACATTGGTATTACATTCTACCATGCTAAAAAAGAAACAGTGAATAGAAAGTAAGGAAAACTGAGGAAGTTGCTAAAATATAAGTAAAACTGTTAGGAACTCTGGGTTTAGAACCAGTGTTACAACTCTGGTCTCGAAACCAGTGTTTCAAAATAAATGCGGACTAGTGTAATACACCGGACAGTAAAGAGATACGTTGCTGTAACCATAAACAAACTCTAAAACAGTGATAGTAAGAAAATAAATAGTCTTTACTTTGTAGCAACTAAAATACTTCTTCCGACCAGTGATTCTAACTTCTCAAAACAGTCCTTCACCAAACAGAGTTATCTTACAGTGATGCAAAACAAATCCTCCTCCTTCTTCAATATTTAGCTTCAGCTCCTCAGACGGCAAACAGTAAGAACAGGAATGGAATCAAAAAGGGAACGGACTGTGATTCTGAGCTTCCTTTATGGTAGAGCTGAGAAGCACAGCCAATCAGAATTTAAGACAGTTCTTAAAGCTACATAACTCCTTAAGAACATAGGCTCATATATATTGTCAACCCAATATAAGGCTGAATATCCTAACAAAAACACTTGGTAAAAGAAAGTATTGGGACAATAATAAAACCTGTTTATTTCAACCCAACAGGAATTTTTATGCCTTTGAATCATTCTTGATTCATAGAGACTGTCTGGAATAGTCTTGCAGTTTTCTTGGCAGCATTTTTGGAAATGGTTTACCATTGTTTCCTTCCTGAGAGACAGTGAGTGATGTAGGTCACCTCGATGGCTCCATGCAGGACTAGAACTCAAGGCCTCTTGGTTTTAGGCGTGTTGCCTTTCACCGCTACACCAAACTAACTGTCTAACATGCATATGTTGATAAATAGTGATAAAAATAAATGATTCCTACATAGTTGTGCAATTTTTTTTACTACTGGTTTGTGCGTGTTTGTGCGCGATGCTTCTGTGCATGCGCAGAATGTCCAGGTGGGTGGGCGCAGCTTCCCACCACCACTACTACCGGTTCGCCCGATCTAGGCTGAACCGGGAGTAACACACCTCTGCTGCATATAGCAGGTTAAAAATGAAGCCTCATTTTAAAATAAGGAGTTATAGATATAACTCAATTTGTCTGACTTTATTGTGGCTGATTTGACCCAGATTAGAACCTGATTTTTGATATCCCTAACATGTTTAATTTATATTTCAATGTAGAAAAAGATTTGGTTTAGCTGGCAGAAATCTTTTGTGACAACATTTTACTCGAAAAGCATAATAATATTTTTATTGTAAGCCACCAGTCATACTAATAAGATGGAGTAAAATTATATAAATTTGATATTAAAAAATAAATAAATAAATGCAATTCAATGAATTAGTTTCTTTAATTACTTTTTAGATCAATGCTGCATACAAGTCAATTTTTATGAGACCAATGAATATGAAATTAATGTTTTCTAAAAGCTTTAGCAAATCTATGCAGTTTATACATATATTTTGCATACCACTGTGTTTTCAATAATCTATTTAAATTGTTGATATACATTTAGCAATTAAATAAGCATGATGCAATTTCACATTGGAGATGCATTTCCAGATGGATCTTGGAGATTTATATGCAGAGGTCTAGATAACATCTGAACATAATATTGTATCTCAGCAAATCCATTGGATTGATCCTTATGAAACAAGCTATTCTGTGTGTCTCTGATTGATTGATCACGTGCCATCAAATCAGACATAACCATTTTAATCCATGCTATGCTTTTCTGAAAACCAACATTAATTTTCCTCGAGCAGTTCCCCAAATGTAAAAACCCATCTGAATGTGGAAAATAGAATTAATGACTAATTAATTAGTTTAATTAGTCCCATTCTGGCTTATCATCTGATTGGCTGGGAATCATGAAAAGTGTTGTTCTTAGTTGCAAAGTCAAGTCCGACCCATCGCCACCCCCATGGACCACATTTTCATGGACCAATTTCCATGGGCCCCATGGAAATTGAGGTCCAACAAATCTATTGAGAATCACATTGCGGAAAGATGCCCTAAATCGGTGGTTCTCAACCAGGCTGCTAAGACATCCAAGGTGTCACAGAGATCACCTAGCAGCATCACGATGCTTAAACTCTTACAAAGAAGGTTTCAGTCTAGGTCCATGATGGCGAACCTATGGCACGGGTGCCACAGATGGCACATGGAACCCTTTCTTAGGGCACGCGAGATGTTGCCCTGTCAGCTCCAGCGCGCATGTGTGTGCTGGCCAGCTGATTTAGGCCTTCTTTTGAGGCCATTTTTCACCCTCTGGAGGCTTCAGGAAAGCTCCTGAAGCCTCTGGAGGTGGGAAGGAGGCTGTTTTCACCCTTTCCAGGCTCCTAGA
This sequence comes from Rhabdophis nuchalis, assembly GCA_039707465.1. Taxonomy (NCBI): domain Eukaryota; kingdom Metazoa; phylum Chordata; class Lepidosauria; order Squamata; family Natricidae; genus Rhabdophis; species Rhabdophis nuchalis. The sequence continues at coordinate 121,351,472 of CM077643.1, forward strand.
AAGCCTCTGGAGACTGGGAGGGCGAAAAAAGCGTGCCAAAAGCAGGGGGTCACGCACATAGCATTATGGGTGTGGCACGCCCAAGCACGGCCCCAATGCGCTCCCCCTGCTTTTGGCACATGAGCCAAAAAAGGTCTAGGTGTCTCTTCCTCCCTCCCTCACCATTGCAGCAAAAATGTAATTTTGCTTGTGAATAATGATGCATTCTTGTAACCCAGAGCACAGATAGTTATTTCATTTGCAAGTATGATTGGTCAATGAAAAGTCCAATATCCTCTCACTGAATACCAGAGAAGGCATCTGGAAAAGTACAGTGTGACTTGATTTAAAAATCATAACAAACATTTTATCAGTGAGAAGGGAAATTATGAAGATATAAGAGCAAAGCAAAAAGAAAAGAAACCAAATGAAAAATATCCCGCTACAAATGAAAATGAAGATGATTACAAAAACTTTAAAAAAAATCTGTTTAGGTAGTGACCTAGCAATGGGATTCACTCATTAGGGGGAATTTAATTCTATTCTTATGTGTTGATAAATTCACTAATGAAGGAATGGTACTTAGCAAGCTAAAGAGAAATATCGCTATAATTTGCAATAATTTTGATGGCAAACCTTGATCCACTTTGTGAGATATTTACATTCTAGAAAACAATGTAGCTTGAAATATAGTCATTCTGGTAAACCTCAAGATACTAATTTTTTCCCCTTTAATAGCAGAAGTGATAGCTATAGAACTTCATACAGTTACAGAGACAAATTTCTTCCTCCTTGTTGTACTTTAGTAAAGTCAGTATTTGGAGTGAAGTAGAATTTTTTATTTTAAAAAATCCTCTCTTGGACAGTATCATTAGCAGATGAACTCATGATCTATCAATGATATGGGAAAAATTGTATCTCAGTACAAAAACAAATCAAAATGTATGCAATTCAAGTGGAAGATCAACAGATTGAAAACTCAATCACATGCTTTCAGTTGCCATAGTGATTGTTGTAAAGTATGAGGTTTTTTATTTTGTAAAAAGTTGAGGAACAACAAAAGGTCAAGATGTCAAAATATTGACGACTGGGAGAGACATGGGAACAAGGTCAGTCAATGAGTAGGCATAGCAACTAAGTTGGCCAATGGGAGCTTAAACAGGTCTCAGTCTGTGCAGAGAATTGAAACAGAAACTTAAGCAGTCTGCTGTTCTGAGAAGTAAACTAGCAGTTTGTCTGGCCTTGTCTGCTGAAATGAAACTAACTGCTTGTGTTTGCCTGTAACTCTCCTGCCTTGTGTTTACTTGGAAGAACCTCCTGTTGGTATTGTACATTTATTCATCTATTCATCTATATATATATATATATATATTTGCTTTCGTAGATTTTCACGGGTGTAGGTATGCTGGTATTGCTGTCTTCGGGTATTTTCCCGTGTATATAGCATGAAATTGTTATTGCAACATTTCGGCAAGATCTCACTTGCCATCCTCAGGCTTCGGTCTGCAATTACGAAGGCGTCACCCTTCCTTAAATCTTGGTGTGGGGGGTGGAGTGCTGACTGTTGTTGTGAGTGGATTGATTGGCTGTGCAGCTGTATCATGATTGGTAGATTGATGCTGATTGGTCTTATTTGTATGTTTCTCCTTATTTTGAATTTCAACGGCTTGGGTGGAGGGTGGGGCTCGTCTGTTGGTCAGTGCTGGTTTCCAGATGTCTGGTAGGCGGGAGGTGTCGTCACGTTTGTTCATATTGTTAGGTTGCTTCTCTATTTTGATAGCTTCTCTGATTATTCTCCTGTTCAGCTGTTCAGCCTTGGAGATCATTTTAGTTCCTTGAAAGTCAATGTCATGTCCTGTAGTTTTGAAATGTTGATAAAGAGATGAAGTATTAAGATGATTTTTAATGCATTTTTATGTTCTGCAATACGTGCACTTATCCTTCTGTTGGTTTGTCCTACAGTATGTAAGTGGCAGGGCAGATATATATATTAATGAATCCAGCTGAATCAGTTATGAGTGTGTGCTTTCTGGATTTGAATTTATGCAACAAACTCTGACACAAGACTCATCTTGACTAACAAATAGTTGATATGCCCTGGAAATTTTCTGCAGGAATGAATGTGGAAGGTGTTCCTTTAATATCTGGATCAATAAAAAGGTTTAGATCATTAGTGTAAATAATATTATTGTTTTCTTCATCAGGAAGCTGATTGCATAAACAATCATCCAAGACTTGAAAACCATGTGACATATTGTGAAGAAGGTAAACAACTTTAAATGTAGATCATTAAAGCCCTGGTGGTGCAGAATGCAGGACTGCAGGCTAACTCTGCCCACTGTCAGGAGTTTGATTCTGACTGGCTCAAGGCTGACTCAGTCTTCCATCCTTCTGAGGTTGATAAAATGAGGATTCAAATTGTTGGGGGCAATATGCTGATTCTGCAAACCAGTAACAGAGTGCTGTAAAGCACTATGGAGTGGTATATAAGTCTAACTGCTATTGCTACTGTGCTAATTTATCAAACTTTGTGAAGAAATTGGAACAAATCACATACATCTTTTCCACAAAGACAACAGAGGAAATTGATTGATATGAAAATATACAAACTGAAAAATGAGATATTTGCTTTCCTTATTTTTAACCATTAAAATATTTTTGTGCAATTACTGATGGCTAATGCTTGGTCTACAAAGCTATCTTGGTAAATATTTTTAATCAATTCTAGCATGAATGCAAAACTGAAAATATATTACCTTTTTCAGACAAAGTGAATGCTTTTAGAGTGGTGTTAAGGATTTGGACTGTGAATATAAAGGAGGGCACTATTGACAAGTTTCCCAGTGTTGCTGCACCAAGCAATAATTATACATATTGCAAAATGATGAACATGCTATGAAAATGAAAACTCAGAACTGCTTACAAATATATCCATTCATAACTATGACTGGTTGAGAAATCACTTTATTGAAGCAAAATTAAATCAATCCAATTTAGTTTCAAGGAGTCAGAAGAATTTAGTAGATATATCTACAATTGTAGTTTCAAAATAACGCCCTTAGAATGAATTTTGGATAAGGTGAAGCACAAATAACCTCAGATTGCAATCAATCAAAATCATTGTACAATTTTCAATATCTTCATTGTGCAAGTTGAAAGTTTATGCAGTTGGAGACAAATGATGCATTTATAAACAAACTCTGCAACAATGGATAGATTGTTGTTGGGAAAATAAGAGAAAGGAGTATTATGCATGTTCATTGCCTTGAGTTGCTTATAAACTAATAAAGGCAGGATAAAAATTAAATAAATAAATAAATTACAAGTTGTAATTCTAGTTGAGATAGATATGAGACCATCCTTGTCTGTTGGTTTCATACACACACACACACACACACACACACACACACAAATATCAAGTCCAAGGATACTATTGCTGCAGAGAAAAAAATAAATCCCATTAAACTTCCATTTGCTTTATTTCATAACCTATTAGAATTGGGAATAAACAACCATGCAAGCATATATAATAATTAAAGCAATTTTGAAAGATATAGATTTATTCACAACAACCTCGGTTCAAGGTAAAATTGCAAGACAATATTTTCTGATAATAAACAGTTCTTACAGGTCCCATTTTATCCTGCAATTTGACTCATAGCTGCAATTTTATGTACCAGTGTAAAGTGCCAACAGGATGGCATAGAACATGATATATGAATTCAGAGTCCATCAGCTAAAACAGTTGAAAATCAATATCCTAATTGGATAAAGTACAAAGTAAGAAAGTAGCCTTTTGTTTCTGATGCCTTACTTCTAATATTGCTACGAACAGACACAGAGGAGATAAACAGTATTCTTTAATATATTATTCACTGCTTTTCAAGACCCTTGTGATACAAAATAGTAAAAATTCCAACAGTCATAAAAGCACTTGATATTCCAGCTAAATTGTGGAAATAGACTATAATGTCATGGAAATTGAAAACCTTGAGATAGAAAGTATGTTTTAAACAACTCTTTTAAAAGGAGCCCCCAGAAGGAGCCAACTACAGGGGTCTCAGAAGGGAAGAGATAATTAATGAAAAGACATATTTTCTAAGACACACCAGTCTTATTGATCTTAGTCATGAGTCACAAAGGAAGACCTCTAAAAATATCCATGAAGCATATAACCCAGAAAAACGTATTTAAGTCAACAGCAGCATTTTGAATTGATCAGCACAGCTTGCAAGGTCTTTGTGTGTTATCTGTACATTCCCCAGAGTCATGCATCCCATGATGAGCCTTTGATCCAATCAGGCTCTTCTTATAATCTCAATATAAAGCAGTTCTATGGAAGATATAAGGAAGATGGTATCTAGGTCTCTAACATTCTCATGGAGAACATGGTGCTAAAAAAAAAAAAAAGCAAAACTTTGATCTCCAGCATAATTGATCATTATAAAGATACCTATGGGGCATACATAAGTCTCATTGTCAGATTTAGAATATAATAATTATAAAAAGGTTAGCTGAGTGCAACCCAATGCTTTGATGGCATAAATGCCCAATTGCTTAGAAAAAATATAAGTCTGGTCAGTCAGCAATAGAGTTAGGGATTAGGTATGCCTCACGAGTTTCTTTTCTGTTAGTGATCGCATCTTCCAGAGTAGCCCTTATGTGAGAGTCACCATAAAATTCCCAGGGTGCATATTGGCCATTATCTCATCTCAAGAATATAAACCTGGGGTCCTCAATTTTTTTAAACAGGGGGTCAATTCAGTCCCTCAGACTATTGGGGGGGGGGGCAGACTGTGGGTGGGCGTGGCTAAGTGGTCATGTGACTGGGTGGCCATGGCCAATTTAGCAGTCCAAACAATAAACACAAATTAAACTTTAATTTGTTATGCTCCTGAAGGTGGAAAGTGTTAGGGGTAAAACACCCCCGTTGGGAGAAAAAACAGGCAGAATAGTGCAATACACTGGAGAGCAAGAGATACGTTGCTTAAACCACTCTCAAACACTGATAGTAGAAAAATAAATAGTCTTTACTCTTGATGTAACTAAAATACTTCTTCCAAACAGTGATACTAACTCCTCTAACAATAAACAGTCCTTTAACAAAACACAGTTATCTTACAGTCAGTCAAAACAATGATTCTTCTTCTGTCTTCAGTTTCAGCTCCTTCCTCAGTGGCAATCAAGAAGGAAGGGAAGCAAAAAAGGGATGAACTGTGTTTCCTGCTGCTTTTTATGATTAAGCTGGGAAGCACAGCCAATCAGATTCCACATAGTCTTTAAAGATACATATACCCTTTAATAATCCTGGCTTATATATATATTGTCAACCCAACATCAGGATAATTATTCTAACAGAAAACAGATTATTGAAGGGATGTGGCTGCTTTGGGTGTGTATGAGGGACTTCTGTGTGTGTGTGTGCGCGCGCACACACACACACACGTGCCTCCCTCCCTCCTCTCTCTGGAGGCCAGGGAGGCCACAAATGATCCCAACAGGATGCGTGGAGGCCTCAGGAGGCCAAAAATGGGATTATTTTGGGCCTCCTGAGACCTCCGCGCATCCTGTTGTTGGCTTCTTTGGCTTCCAGTAGCATTCTGCTGCCCAAAAATGGTCCCGTTTTTGGCTTCCAGAAGGTGGGTGGGGGCCGGCAGGTAGGTGGGGTGATTTGGGCGGGGCAGCCTTGTGATCCTGTGTAGGTCAAATTAATGGCTTTGGCAGGCTGTATCCGGCCTGTGGGCTGTAGTGTGAGGACCCCTGATATAAACAGTGCCCTACTGGATCAGACCTCTGGCCCATCAAACCCACCAGTGTGTTTTTACAGTGGCCAACCAACTGCAGAAGGAAGCCCACTAGCTACCCAATGGGGGTAGCAGTCACAAGCAGTCACATTGCCCTCCAGCTAATAGTCATGGATCCCCATGAGTTTCCATAAATTGGTCCAATTGTTTATTAAAGCAAGCCAAACTGGTAGCCAGATCTACACCTCACGGTAGCACATTTCAAGGTTGTTGTACACTGTTGACCGCTTGGCGCTGTTGCTCAGTAAAGACAATTTTCCCTAATTTCACCTCTCCAAAGCACTTAGACTGCAATGCTCCCAAAGCTTTGTATCTCAAGCTAATTTTAATTAATAATTCTCTATTTAATTTTAATTATGATACTCCATTTAATCTCTAACTGCTCTTATTTTAACAATTTAAAGCTTCAATGTTTTGAAGTTTGATTGCAGTTTTGATCCATAAATAGATAATGAGTTCTACAATGTTGATTTTCTTTTTCGATTTTTTACTAAGGCCTGATTTTAAATACGATGCCACATGACTTAGAGTGTTACATAAATTAGGTCATAGTCTTGCTATAACAACAAGAGCAAGGGAATTCTACAAGCATCACCAAAGTAATATCACAACCTGAAGTCTACTAACTATATGAAATGGAGGTAAGGTCTCTGGAGGTGATACTAACTGGCTCATTTCACAGCAACAAAACAAGTTTCTGTATACTATTTTAAGAGCTAATGAACAAATGTTAATGAAAAAAAATCATGGGCATATTGCTATGGAAATAGATAGCATTCCATTTTCTATGTTTTGAAATTATCAGTTGTGATTAGTCATTTAATTTGAGAGATGCACTATGCAAAAGAAGGTGTTTTTTTGCAGTTTAATAAGATGCTGTGATGGTTAGAAAAAGGAAGGAAAGAAACTAATTAAGAAGCAAATACATACTGAAAGAGAGTGTGTGTGTGTGTAAAGACTTGTATGTGGCATTTTATTTATTCATTTATTTCATTTTATTTATATATTTTCCTTTACATAAAATAAGTGCTTAATGAACAACATACTGTCTGAATCAGTCGCTTACATCAGGGGTCCCCAACCCCCGGGCCGCGGACCGGTGCCGGTCCGTGGCTGGATGGGAGCCGGGCCGCAGGGCTTGAGAGGAGGAGGAGGGAGGAGGAGGCAGCCCCCTGAGCACAGCGCGCGGGAGAACGCAGGCGCGGCTGTTCGCGCCGTTGGAGTGTGCCTCTTCCTCCACCCTCGTCGACGGAAGGATTCCTGGACGCCGCCGGACCGGCCACCGATTCCCAACCCTGCTGGCATGCCGGCCACTCATTTTCTTCCAGGGACTGCGGAGGCTCTGCGGGCTGGGGAGGGAACTGGCGGGTTGCTCCGGCGGCGCACAGGAGTCCCTCCGTCGACGAGGGTGGAGGAAGAGCCCCCACCATCCTCCTGCGTTCTCCCGTGCGCTCTACCCAATGGGCTGCCCCCCTCCCTCCTCCTCCTCTCCAGCCCGGCACCTATCCAGCCACGGAGCCTGAACGAGCGACCAAGGTGGCAGGCGGGATGAGGAGGCTGGGGGCGGGGGGACTGGACGACGATGACGACGACAGACACACATAGAGAGACAGAGGGAGGGAGGGAGAGAAAGACAGAGATACAGAAGGAGTGATTGAATGAATGCAAGACAGACAGACACACGCACACACACACACACACAGAGTGACAGAAATGGGCGGATGAAGGAGAGACACAAAGAGAGAGAGAAAGAAAAAAGTGGGAGAGACAAAGAAAGACAGAGAGAAAGAGACAGAAAGGAAAGAAAGAGACAGGAAAAGATACAGAAAGAGAGAAAGAGAAAGAAATAGAGAGAAAGGAAAAGAGAGAAAGAAAGAAATAGCGAGAGAAAAAAAGAGAGACAGAGACAAAGTAAGAGAAAGAAAGAGAGAGAGAGAAAGAAAGAAAGAACTTATGACCACAGTTGAGGCCAAAAGTTTGGTTGCTAACCAAGATCATTGTTAAGTGAGTTTCACATTTTCAAAGTTGGCCACGCCCATCCAGTCACATGACTGCTGAGCCCCTCAGCCGGTCCGCAGAATTTTCTTTAAAATGAAACCGGTCCCTGGTGAAAAAAAGGTTGGGGACCCCTGCTTTAAAATGAAACCGGTCCCTGGTGAAAAAAAGGTTGGGGACCCCTGTTTTAAAGGAAGACTTTTAGATGCAGTGATAGGTGTCAAGTAAATGGGATAATTAACAAGTTCTGGCCTGTGAATATCTTGGAATTATTTTCCAAAATACCAGCAGTTTGTTGAGACCCCAAATTAAAATCTTGAAAAGAGAAGGTTAGATGAAGCATAGCTGTCCTACAAAGATTTGTATGCACAAAAGAAAGGCAATTACATATCTGGTAAATTCGTTCAACTCATGTATGGACTGCACTGGGCCTCACAAGCCCCCCCCCCCCCCCGGCATCTTTTTCAATTCCCATGCAGCCGAAATCTAGACCCCCAAGCCTCCCCCCCCCTTCAATTTGTGCATGGCGTATGCTGGGCCTCCCAAACCTTTCCCTGGCCTCTTTTGACTCGTGGGCAATTTGCACTGGACCTCCCCTTCCCTCACCCAGACAACTCCAGTGTGGCCTGCAATTAACCTCCCAAGCTCTCCTCCTTTCTCATTATGCTTCTTACTTGGGACCATCACTGCTTCCCACTTAATGGCATGTGATTGGCAGGGGACAATCAGGATTGCCATTGCTAAGTGGTGTAGTCATGTGTTGTCATGCATTATGACCTCATCACTTAATGAGAGCAATCCTGCAATCCTAGTCCCAATTGCCATCATAATTTGAGGATTCATTGTATTCTTTCACTTTTAATCTTCCTATTTCCTTGATACGGGTGGTTTAATGAAAACGATTATAATCCCAATCAAATCCTAGTAAGGGCTTCAAAACTAGGATAGTTTTACATTCTCTAGTATCCTAGAGTTTCTTCTGTATCTAGAATTATCCTTAATTATAATATTTAGATATAAATTGTGCTTTTGTAGGTTTCTCCCTGGTTTTAATTCCCATACTTCATAATTCTATACTAATACTGCTTATTTTTTCTTTATTTTATTCAATCAATATGATATTTCATTCTTACGTCTATTTTAGAGTGATTGTTATGTTATTTGTCTTATACTAGTCTACAAGCAAAACAATAAACAGACAGTCTGAAACCATGTTCTAGAGGACAGCAGTAAACTAGGCTGGCAAAACACATTTGTATGTATTGCATAAAATATAATACACAATTGTATTCATTTAATATTAACGTCTACATCTTAAATATATTTGCCTGGCTAAACAATAATCTGACTGCATCACTGCACAGGAAGATTGGTTTACAACGGCAGCAAAGTTGCCACCAATTTTTCAGCACAATCTGGCCTTGTGACTGAGCACAGGATCACTCAACTGAGTCCCAGCTGCAGGGTACATTAAGGTTTTAGTGGACCCAGTATTCATTTGGGTGAATTCTTGCTTATAATTGTGTGGACAATTGTGTGGTATTTGAATTCACATACTAAAGGAAGAATTTGAACCAGAAACAGTTGAAAATGCCTTTTTTTAAATTTTCCAATCCAATAGTCAGGGGGAAAGGAGCTGCAGATCAACTCAGTCTTAGGTTGAAGGCGTTGTGCCCTTTTGTAAATCATGTGCTTCCTTTCAGATCACTAGAAAAACCTATGTCAGTGTCCACTGTGGCTTTTTATGTCTAATAATTAGGCATCCTTATTATAAATAATTATGTCCTAATAATTAGGCATACAATCATAGTGGAGAATGAGGCAGCAAGGTATTGTAATGAACATAGCAACAACATCTATTGGAAACAAAATCCCTTTAAAAAGAGTCATCTCAGCTACAATAAATCAGCTCATTATTGGCAGCAAACATTGTAAAAGTAATGTGTAAAATACTTTGTTACATGGCAGGGCCTAATCAGTGGTGAAATTCAAAAAGGTTTTTCTGTGGCCGTGGCTTGGTGGGCATGGCAGGGGAAGGATACTGCAAAATCTCCATTCCCACCCCACTCTGGGGTCAGCCAGAGGTGTTATTTGTCGGTTCTCCAAACTACTCAAAGTTTCCACTACCGGTTCTTCAGAACCTGTCAGAACCTGATGAATTTCACCCCTGGGCCTAATGCTTAAAATCTGAAAGTAAGGAAAAGGAAATTATGTTACAAAATAAGAAAGCTATGCTAAACATAGAGGCTGGTTAACTTTTAGGAAAGTTTTAGTACATACGTGTTATCAGGGTGTAAGTACTTTTAAACCTTAATGTTGCATGACCAATGTGAGATGTGCTTTGGTATGCATGATATCTCCCCAAACCCATAGGATTCAAGTGACATGGATGAAAAATGACATCTTCAAAGAAAAACCAGAAAGTCTAGTTATTTATTGAAAAAGCACCTTTGTGACAACCATGACCTGGATGTCTGAGAATCTCCATAGACATTTAGCGGTACATGCTGGTTAATGATACATTTTTCTTCTTTTTAATATGTATTAAAAATGTTGCTGGGAGCAGGTGAGGGAAACACAAAAAGAAATTGTGGATCTTATTGGTTATATGTCTAGAATGGATTTTGAAAGAATGTCTTATTTTTTAACGTTTCAAAATGTTCCCGAGTCAGATTCAGAAAATTTAAGAGATCTAATGTCTACAATTTTAGCAGATTACACTAAAAAGAACAAAGAACATATCTGGGGGGACATTGACCTGATTTATAGAATTAATTCAGCATATGCCAGAATAAATGATGTACTCAGAGAGATACATATTAAATTTGTAAGAAGGTCAACAAGGGATGAGATTCTGAGAGCACAGAGAGGTGGCCCATTGATATATCAGCAGAAAGAAATCCATATTTTGAAGCAGATCCCGAAAAAGATTCGTGAGATTAGAAGGAAATATTCCTTCTTATCCAAAAAGCTCTATAAAAAAGGGGTGTGGTTCAAATGGCCAATGCCTGAAGGAATGTTGGTGTTCTGGGAGGGGGGAAGAGTAAGAATCAAAACAGTTGAAGAGGCAGAAGCCTTTCTTAAAAAACACTCCTCAATCCTGGAGGATGAAAATGGGGGAACGGGAGGGGCCATGGCTCCGCCCACTGGTGGAAAGGAAGAAGAAGACACAATAGCAAAAAGACTCAGATCACAAAAATGATTTTTATTTCTTTTTATATACATTATAATTCCTAACGGATGCTAATAGAAACAGATGATTGATTGCATCGAATTTATGATATGATATATATGTATCTCTTTCCACCTTATATTGAAAAATTTTTGTATGAGGTCTCGGAGGCGGCCACCACCTCCGACATGGAAGCCCTAAAATATTTCTATGTATATCCTATATACCCTTTTTCCCTTTAAAAATTTGTAAAACCAATAAAATTATTGTTTAAAAAAATGTTGCTTTCCATTTTTAGTTTCAAAGTAAAATTTGCTCTTTTTACTTTCAACTTATCAAGTCATACTGTCTGCTTATATCCAATTGTTAGTATGTCATTCTCCTATACACCATCCAGAATCACTTTATATGAGCATGATAAGTAATTTCTAAATGTGAAATATAAATATGTAAAACTAAGCATATTTAATCAATTGGAACATTTAAAGTTTTAACATTCCTGGATAGTTATGCAGAGTGTGTTCTAGTCTGGCAAAAAAACCTGTCTATGGGTGAACAGCAATAAACAATTTGAACAATTCTTGGTTCCTTGTGCATGATAGTTTCTCTTATGCTATTCTGTTAACAAGTTGCTTGCCCATTTCCTCTGAATCTGATCTAAAATGTCACTTTGAGGAGCAAAATCTAAATATTGTTCCTTGCCCTTATCCTTACAATGGTCATGTTTGGAAAGATGAATTTGCAATGGGGCAGATGTGTACCAAGGTTAGAGGACTTGAAAGACTGACAGTAGACTTTCTGATAAGTCCCTCAATAAATTTCTGCTTCTCCATAATTTATAATTTGGTCTAAAGACCATCAATTTCATGCATTTTCTTACCAAGTTAATTTTATCCTTCAAGACTGAAAACTAGAAAATAAACATTTAAGAAAATAGGTGCATGTTGATAGTTACCTAGATATTTCCAAGTTAATTTATAAAACTTACCTATCATGTTATCTAGCACATGGACGATAACTGCACTCAGTTCAAACTCATTCAAATGAATGTTAATCAGATGAGTCTATTAATTATTCTCTATTACTATCTGAAAAAAAATGACACTGTAAAGGAAAATGGAGGTGATGACAGAGACTTTGGGGAAGGAAAAAAAAAGGAGGCTTAAATTTTTTCAGATTAAAATATTTAAAATTTCACAAATGATTCTTCTGGAATATACGTATGATATATTTGCATTACATCTGAGTACTTGACTTATGAATGATGATCCCATGTTGTGGGTTATATGATGGTGCAATAAAATCCAGTTCAGACATAAATAAATTGCCAGCTGAGCCTTTTTCTATTAAATAATGATCTCTCTGGCTAATGTCAAAAAGAGAGCATATCATTTAGCAGTAGAGCAAGAGAATCTCAGGTCCAAAACAAGCAATTATCTTGTTATATATCCTCCCATTGTAGATAATTATTTTGAAATATGAAAGTTAAAACTCCCTTGAGTTGAACTTGGTAGCTTCATGGACCTATCCAAAATTTTCTTTGACCACAGGGTGAATGTAGTTTACCCTTGTCTTAAGATTAAGTCCAGCCTAAAAATGTATTGAGTTACCGTATTTTTCGGAGTATAAGACGCACCTTTTTTCCTCTAAAAAGAAGCTGAAAATCTGGGTGCATCTTATACATCGAATACAGCATTTTTTTTACCTCCTGAAACCCCACCCCTTCACCAAAATGGCTGTGCGCATACCCATATGGAGCCTTCCAGAGAGCTCCTGGGGGCTGTGGAGGGCAGAAATGAGCAAAAAACAGGGTGTTTTTGCCCCCCCAGTCCCTAGCAGCATTCTAAAAGCCTACATAAGGCTATGCATGCTATTTTTTGACCAAAAAGCAGCCTGTTTTCATGAAAAAAACGGGCTGTTTTTCCTCATTTTGCCCCCCCCCCAGGAGCACTCTGCAAGCTCCCTCAAGGCAATTCATGCCTTTTATTTGAAAAAAACAACGAGCCCATTTTCACTAAAAACAGGCCATTTGGGGGAGGTTTGCACAGTGCAAAAAGGGTTTTTTTTCCCTTTCAGAAAGCTGTTTAGAGTAATTTACATTGGTCAAGTACTGTGCCTACAGAAAGAAAGATTTGTTCCAACGGTGGTCAGTGATTTCCTTCTCTAGCACATGGGTAAATACACCTGGAAACATCTACCTACCTACCTACTCTCTCTCTCTCCCTACCTATCAACTGTATTTTTCTCTCTCTCTCTATTTCTCTCTCTATTTTTCTCTCTCTATCCTACTACCTATCTACTATCTACACTCTCTCTTTCTCCCTCCCTACTTACTGTAGTTCTCTCTCTCTCTTCCCTCTATCTACCTACTCTCTCTCTCCCCCTACCTCCCCCTCCCCCTCCCAGTACCTCCCCCTGTACTGTATTTCTCTCTCTCTCTCTCTCTCTCTCTCTCTATTTCTCTCTCTCTATCCTCTACCTACTTATTTATCTACACACTCTCTCTCCCTACTTACCTACCAACTGCATTTCTCTCTCTATGCCTTTATCTACCTATCTACCTAACTACACACTCTGTCTCTCTCCCTACCTACCTACTGTATTTCTCTCTCTTTCTCTCCCTCTCTATCCCTCTATCTACCTACCTACTTTAAAAAAAAAAAGCCTCTTCAAAACCTGTGTGAATCTTATACTGTGGTGCATCTTATACTCCGAAAAATACAGTATTTAACAGATCTATATGGCTGTCCATTTCAAATATGATGCTGCGTAGCTAGCAATATTAAAAATAATAAAAACATGTACACAAACATAAGAGCCATAGCAGATCACCTAATATATCACCAAAACAACATCAGTTCTTACATTCAGGATTCCATTTCCCCACTTTTTGCCTTTAGGTTTTAAAGGAGAGGTAACATATTACATAAAAATAGGACTGTTTTTGTAATTTTTCCATCTGCTATGGCTCTTATGTTTTTGTACATAAGAATATAAGATTATATTCTTTATCCTGGCTATATGATATTTTGCATTGTCCTGCCTATGCCCCAAGTCATTTTCTTTCCACACTTGCTCACATTCACTATGTTGAATTTCCCATGGGGAAGATTTTTTTATTTATTTATCAAAATGCAGTTTTTCTCAAATGGCTTACAAAATATGTAAGATCACATACATGCACACAAGCCTTGCAGCTACAAAATACGTAGAAATAATAACATGTAACACCATGATTTTAATAAGAATTCCAACCTAATATTCTATTATTGTTAATAGCAGGATGCTTCTTCCATTCTCTCCCTTTTAAAGATCGGTTAGTTTTATTTTCATTGAATAATTTTGTTCTGTAGAATAAATAGCTTACTGGAAAGCAGAACAGTTCATTGGGTTTTTTTGCTTCTGTTGTAACCAAAGAGTAAGAGACTTGTACGGGCAGACAGCTTGTTGCACTATAGAGTAGATCACTAATGGGTTGGGCTTAGTCCCACCCAGGCAAGGATTCATCTCAAACAAAGAATCAAAATGTGTTTGTCTAGAAGTTTCTAGAAACCTGGTCTACAAAGAAGTATCTTTCAGGAGAAGTAGGAATGAAAGTTGTGTTGGAAAAGAACTTTTAAGGCAGTGGTTCTCAACCTGTGGGTCAGGACCCCTTTGGGGGTTGAACGACCCTTTTACAGGGGTCGCCTAAGACCATCGGAAAACACATATTTTCAATGGTCTTAGGAACCAAGACACCAATTTTATGGTTGGGGGTCACCACAACATTAGGAACTGTATTAAAGGATCGCGGCATTGGGAAGGTTGCGAACCACTGTTTTAAGGAGAAGAGGAGACAACATTCCCAGCAGCTGTTAAATTCGCATAGGATTGGCAGAGGATAGTCTTGGAGACCCTAGATCCGTGATGGCGAACCTATGGCATGCGTGTTACAGGTGGCACGTGGAGCCATTTGTCAGGGCACGCGAGGCAATGCTCTGTCAGCTGGCCAGCGTGTATGTGCGCGCTGGCCAGCTGACTTCTGCCTTCTTTTGAGGCTGTTTTTTGCCTTTCAGAGGCTTCCCTGAAGCCTTCAAAGTGCAAAAAAACAGCCCTATGGGCAAACTGGAAATTCAGGAATGGACTTCCGGTTTGCTCGTAGGAGCGTTTTTCACCCTCCAGAGCCTTCAGGGAAGCCTCCTAAAGGTCCCTGAAGGCTCTGGAGGTTGAAAATTGGCCCTATGGGGAACCTGGAAGTGGTGTGTGCATAGCATTATGGGTGTGGCACGCCAGCACACAACCCCCCTGTGCCCCCCCCCCCCGCTTTTGGCATGGCAGCCAAAAAAGGTTTGCCATCACTGCCCTAGATCAAAGACTGTCCTCTGCCTAGCTCATGTCTTTAAAAAAAAACAGGTGGATTTAGGTGGTTTGTGCGTTGGGTTATTTTTCTCCCTCCAGAGGCTTCAAGAGGCTTCCCTGAAACCTCAGGAGGGTGAAAGATGGCCCTATGGGCAACCCGGAAGTCAGAAAATGGGACATTTCTGGCCTCTGGAGGGCCTGCGGGTGGCAGGGGAGGCTGTTTTAATCCTCCTTAGGCTCCTAGAAAACCTCCCTCATGCCAACATGCATCGAAAGTGGGGGGGGCAGGGGGGGGCGCATGCATGCATGGGGAGGGGAGCCCCCCCCCATGCTCTCCCTGGTTTTGGCACGCAATGGCAAACAGGTTAGCCATCACTGATCTAAGTACTTCCTCCTAATTATTTTTGAAGCATGCACAACCCACAAATAGACTATCACTTATACGGCTGTTCCTACCGTTTTCCAGTCACATGGGACTCTCTCAGAGTTTCTGCTGTCCATTAGCAAACACATGGTGTGGAGAAGCTGTTAAAGCTGGAATTTATTATCATCCAGACACTTTTAAGCAAGTGCAAAACTAATGTCAGTGGAGTTGATTGGTCACTTGGCATCAAGATTTCTCAAGGGTGACAGGTTCAAAATGAAATAACTGTAGAACCTGCTCACTGCATGTGGACCCAAAAATTTCATAGCTAACATATGTTCATATTGCTGCCTTCATTTTTACCTACTCAAATACTGTTATCTATTTGAGTGCAAGATTAATTGAACTGTTTGACTTAGTGGTACATTTCTAAGAAGATTAACACATAGAGTAGGGAAAATAATCTGGATACTTTCATTTATTTTTGAAGGAGTTTGAATTTAATGAAAGGAGTAAAAAAGAAGAGAATTCCATATATTTATTTTTGTCAAGTTTCTAACTGAGTTTGTAATAAAAATCCTATACAGTCAGAATACAGAAGCACTGACTTCACAGAGTTCACTTGTGGATAACTAATTTCGCCCAATAGGTTTTATTAGTTTTGGATTTCTTTATTTTAGATATTTGTGTTTTATGGTGACTGTCTAAAACCAGAATGTTAGTTTCCTTCAGCAGAAAATAATACTAAAACAAGGTACTTATCATTTGGGGCTTATGGCTTCTCCTTGGGGCCTCCATTATGAGGTCCTGCATTTCATAATTTACTACCACCTCATTGGCAGGGCCTAATAAATTGTGGGTATCATTATTAATGTAATTCATCAACAGCCTTGTTTCTTACTTTTTTCCTGTGTGCTTTCAGTGAAAAATTCCTCATGGTAGTGCTATGTTAGGTCAAATACAAAACAAGTGGAGTAAGATGAAAATGCTCTGCAGACTCATAGTTTTTCTGTTCTTTCATTGGACATCTGTCAGATTGTGATGTGAATAGAAATGTTGCTGTGAAACATTAATGTAGTGAGATTACACACACACACACACACACACACACACACACACACACACAGAGAGAGAGAGAGAGAGAGAGAGAGAGAGAGAGAGAGAGAGAGAGAGAGAGAGAGAGAGAGAGAGAGAGAGAGAGAGATTCTCTAGTAGTTTTTCTCCATCTTAAAAAACCCTCTATTTATGTTACATTTTTCCCAGTGTAATTTCTTCTGATTTTCATTGTATCTGAAGCTGGACAATCACCAGGATATTTCACTGTTCGGTGACTGATAGATCACTGGTTGTACCATGAAAAATATGGCTCTCATCTCTATTTCTCGATAACTCAGAGTACCTAAGGAAATGCATGAACTCTGGTATTTCATCTATATTTTCTTTCAGAAGCTTTTTATACAACCTATCTCCCATCAAATGGAACAAGAAAGCTTAAAATTTGGGAGGAAAAGTGGCAAAAAGCTAATTACCATACCGTGGAGTGGGGGGGGGGGGTTGCGAGCATTATAGACCCAGCTGTTGAATTTGTTATATTTATGAAGTAGCATTAAAAGCAAGAAAAAGAAGTTGATAACTCCCGTTGCCCTATAAAATGGTTGGAATATTGATTTGTACAAACAGCTTCACTGGAGACTTATGGCTTGGTCCATTTTGTTTTTCTAAATGAAGCAGACTTTATATCTTTAATATTAGAATTACAAATTAGATC
Organism: Rhabdophis nuchalis; assembly: GCA_039707465.1. Taxonomy (NCBI): domain Eukaryota; kingdom Metazoa; phylum Chordata; class Lepidosauria; order Squamata; family Natricidae; genus Rhabdophis; species Rhabdophis nuchalis. Next base: position 121,368,892 of record CM077643.1, read on the forward strand.
TCCTGCAGCTTATAGCCTGTTGCTATAAATCAGGGTTTATCACAAAGATATTTCCCATTTGTTGTTGGAATAATGTGAGGTTATATGAGATGTATCCAGTCCACCTGCTACTGCATATATCTTCTCCATTCTTACCTGCTGACAGCTTGCCAAGTAAATCAGACAGGAGACATAACAAGATGAGCCAATTCTACTCTATTGTAAGGCTACATTAACAGAATCTTGGAAGTCTGAAAGTTCAAATCTCCTGCCATCTTTTTTTACCACCTGATAAATTAGGGTAGATCCTTTCTAAGTTTATTTCTCTACCCATTATGCAGCTCTGGGCTCCCCCCCCCATCTGATTGTTCCCTAGGCAGCCTCTCTTCCCCTTGTTTCTCAAGATCCCACATACCATTATAGCTGCCTGTCACAAAAGTTCTCCAGAAGATTCGGGGTGGGGATGGGGAGATATTTTGAAGAAGACATGTAAGGAGGGGGATGCAAGAGGAACAAAAGTCTGCTTATTTAACATTGAATGCCATCTTGCATCTCTTTTGTTGGAAGAAATGTCCTTCTGGGTTTAATTCCAAGTGGGGAAAAATCCACTGGAAACATGGAGACTGCTTGAAAAGATTTAATGGTGGACCGGATCACGTGGCTTGAGCTCCTGAACAGAAAAGGGGAATCAGATATTTCCAGATGTTGGGTGAAGAAGAAAAAAGAGACCGAGATGATGAAAGTTCCTGCTTTTATGCCCTCTTTGATCTTTGAACCTGAGTTTATATTCTGATTGGTTGTCAGACCCCCATGGGGCCATGCAGGGGCAACTCTGTAGGCTTCTGGAGTCCAGGTTTGGTTGAGCATTGTTTTTCCCAGGTGCCCTGTGGTGAGACGGGTAAAGGGCTAATACTATCATGCCTTAAATCCCATCACACTGGAGCTGAAGGGGGAGATCTTTGTTATGTTGAATAGACTGGCCCAGGCTTTAATGGCTCATTGGTTGGGGCTATTAAGAGTGAGTCTGTTTCCTGTCTAAAACATGTTTCTCCATTTCTTATCCAGGGAAATATAATATTCTGCCCTTTCAATATTTCCCAGGATATTTTATTTTCTAGGAGAGGGGTGGGTTTTAACCTCCTACGATTTCTATATCACTTGTATCAATCATTTAACTGATATAAGAAATAAAACCTGTCAAAAGCTTGCTGGAAAAGGCCCATAGAAATTGGTAATATTTTGGCTTACATATTATTGAGCTATATGTATGTATGTGTATGTGCCTGCCTACCATAAGTTAAGTTTCATTTAGCCATTGATGATAGGTATCTGACTAAGGTCTTAAGAAAGGGTTTTCTTAAATTTGATCAGAACTTTTTAATCCCATATAATAATACAATAGCAGTGTTGGAAGGGACCTTGGAGATCATCTAGTCCAACTCCCTGCCCAGGCAGGAAGCCCTATACCATTTCAGACAAATGGCTATCCAACATCTTATTAAAGACTTCCAGTGTTGGGGCATTCACAACTTCTGGAGGCAAGCTGTTCCACTGATTAATTGTTCTAGCTGTCAGGAAATTTCTCCTCAGTTCTAAGTTGCTTCTCTCCTTGATTAGTTTCCACCCATTGCTTCTTGTTCTACCCTCAGGTGCCCTGGAGAATAGTTTGACTCCCTCTTCTTTATGGCAACCCGCGAGATATTGGAACACTGCTATCATGTCTCCCCTAGTCCTTCTTTTCATTAAACTAGACATACCCAGTTCCTGCAACCGTTCTTCATATGTTTTAGCCTCCAGTCCCCTAATCATCTTTGTTGCTCTTCTCTGCACTCTTTCTAGAGTCTCCACATCTTTTCTACATTGTGGTGACCAAAACTGAATGCAGTATTCCAAGTGTGGCCTTACCAAGGCATTATAAAGTGGTATTAACACTTCACGTGATATATTAGGTGATCTTCTATAGGCAAAATATGCATTTTATTAGAGAGCTGTGATTATTTTCTATAGCAGGAGGATTTTCGGCTGGAACATTGGAGTTTGCATTGCAATGATTGAACAACCTGTTTCCCTGTTAAGCAACAGCCTGCATTGGATGATCTCCAGAGATAGTGATTCAAGTCCCTTTATGGTTGACCTTCTGTCTCCTCTCACCTATTAAACATAACCTATTAAATCTAAGGGTCATTTAGGAAAAAATGTTTGAGAACAGAAGCGCCTTGGCATGATTTGTTATCGGTTCTGGGGAACTAGTATCTTATTCAGGTAACATCAAAATACTTTTCTTTCATAAAAAAAAAGTCATTTTGAAAAGAGACAGGAGATAGAGAATATCATAAATTTGAAAGTTGGTTCAATACTGAAATATTGAATGGTAGCCTTAGACTTCCACTATTATATTCTCTTTTCCTCTTTCTATAGAGATTTGTTATATAAAGATGCTGCCCTTGATTGCTTTCTTTCTGGATTTTTGTAGCACATTTTCCAAGCTAAAAGTGAGAATTTCTGATTAAGTTTAGTATAGATGCTGCTCAGTTTTATATATGTTTCAATGGGACTGGTTCCCATCCTCAGCAATGGTTGGGAATTCAGAGCCTTCTTGATATCTCTAGAAGTAGCTTTATTGTACTTGTGGTGGCGTTTTGGAATGATCTTCCCTCCCAATATTTGGTTGGGCTCAACCCTACTGGCATAGAAAGGCCTTAAAACTTGGCTATACTCATGGGCGTGGATACTGGGATTTATTTATTTATTTATTTTATTCGATTTGTATCCCGCCCTTCTCCAAAAGGACCCAGGGCGGCGCACAGGAATTTAAAATAACATACAGAGTAATACAAAATACAAAAATTTAAAAACCTATTAAATATCAAAACCTGCGCTAAAACCAATTAAAATCCCCCATTTTAAAACTATCTAATACTAGTCACAGCGGAGGCTATGTTAGGCCGGCTTGATGAAACAGGTGTGTTTTTAAACACTGGCGGAAGAGGCGGAGGTCGGTGATGGTACGGAGTTCAGGGGGTAGGTCGTTCCACAGGGCAGGGCCCGCCACAGAGAAGGCCCTTCCCCTGGGTGTCGCCAGTCGGCATTGTCCGGCCGACGGCACCCTGAGAAGGCCCTCTCTGTGGGAGCATATCGGTCTAAGGGATGTATGGGGCAGGAGACGGTCTCGCATGTAACTAGGTCCTGAGCCATGGAGCGCTTTGAAGATGGTCGTCAAGACCTTGAAGCGCACCCGAAAGACCATAGGAAGCCAGTGCAGCTCGCGCAGGATCAGTGTTATATGGGAGCATCTAGAGGCTCCCGTAATCACCCGCGCGGCTGCATTCTGCACTAACTGTGGCTTTCGAGTGCACCTCAAGGGAAGCCCCATGTAGAGAGCATTGCAGTAGTCAAGTCGGGATGTCACGAGGGCCTGAGTGACTGTGCGAAGGGCAGCCCGGTCCAGTAAGGGGCGCAATTGGCGCATCAGGCGTACCTGATGAAACGCCCCCCTGTTCCATTTGGGAGAGGGTATGATTATGAAATGGATCCCTATTATGGCCTACTTTTATTGTTGCTTTTTATCTTGGTTGTTTTCTATTGTAACTCTCCCAGAATCTTATTGTTCAAGTTGGGTGGCCCTATATTTTCTTTAAACAAATTAATAACACAGTTCTATCCAACATGGAAAGGGGCAAGGAAGTGGGAGAGCTGCAGTCTAAAAATCAAAGAGGGTACCAGATTTACTACTGCAGAAAATACAAAATTGAGAAGGACTGATCATACTCAAGAAGACAAAAATAACATTTGAAATGAACATAATAGGTTAGATAGAGAAATTGGCTGAAAGTAACATTATGAAATCAGATAAAAAATCAGATATGGAGGCCTAAACTGGGAGATGCCTGCTCTGCTGATAGTACTTGCAAAAAAGAGCTTGTTTAATAATTTATTTAAAGTATTTTACATATTCATGTCTTTGTTGTTTTTATTATGCCTGTTCACCGCCCTGAGTCCCGCAAGGGAGAAGGGCGGTATACAAATTCAATAAACATTAAACATTATTCCAAACTGAGTATGAGCTGACAGTGTGATGTACCGCCCACCCAGCCCCCACCTCAAAAAGGTGTGAGAAACCACACACACCTCCTAGAAGAATGAAATATTTTGAGGAATATTAAAAAGGGCAGATTATTATATTTTCCCAAAGGGGGAAATGGAGAAACATGCTTTTCCAAACAGAAAGCAGCTCCCATCTTTCTTAATAGCTCCCAGCAGATGTCAGCATTTAAGAGATAAAGAGATAGATAGCTCTATTCATAAGCAAATACCCTCACCCAAGATCCAAAATAGGAGGAAAGCCATTAAGACACAATAGGAATTGTTGGAAGAAATATCCATCTGGTTCAGTTCCAAGCCAGGAGAAAGACACTGGAAACATGGAGGCTGATTGGAAAAATGGTTTAATAATGAAGCAGAACCACATCGGTGGTTCTGGTGCAGAGGCACCAGACATGGAGTTGAGAGTGAGGTGTTTTTATACCTTCTCTTGGGCTTTGAACTTGAGCTTCCTGTTCCTGTGCAAGAACATGTATTCTGTTGGCTATTGTCAGACTCCCACGGGGTCATGTAGGGGTCATGTTTGTCTGAGCTAAGTTTGGTTGAAGTCTGGGTTGCTATGAGATGATGCAATGAAGAGGCTTGCATTCTGAAAGGGTGTTTGGCAATTCCTATTGTGTCTTAATGGCTTTCCTCCTGTTTTGGATCTTGGGTGAGGCTATTTGCTTATGAATATAACTATTTATCTCTTTATCTCTTAAATACTGACATCTGCTGAGGGCTATTAAGAAAGGTGGGGGCTGCTTTCTGTTTGGAAAAAAAATGTTTCTCCATTTCTCCCTTTTGGGAAAATATAACAATCTGCTCTTTTTAATATTCCTCAAAATATTTCATTCTTCTAGAAGCAGGTGGCTTCCCACAAAGGATTAAAGCAATTTTAGGCTGCATCAAGAGAAGTGTTACTTCCCCATTACTGGATAGAATGGGCCCACATTTAGTCAGACCATACCTCAGAAAGGGCAATGGAGAAACCAAGGATTGTGAAGAGAGATTATTGAGGAGCTGAGTGTATTGAAATTTTGAGAAAAGGTAACTGTACATAGAGTTGGTATATAAAGAGCTCTTTTGAGTTGAACAGGTGAAAGGACATCACTTGGGGAAAAAAAGTCACACCATCTTCTCTTTGATAGCAGAATGTAGCCCATGGAATAATAGATTTAAGTTACAGGAAAACAGACCCTGACTGAATGTTAGAAAACCTTCCTAGCGGTAAGAGCAGTTGCTAAGTGAAACCAATTACTCAGAACGAGATAACATTCATTGGCAGTGTGGAAAAAGAACCTGGACATCCATCTGTCTAGGATGCTTTAATTTCAGTTCTGCATTGAGCAGAAGAAGGAGTCAAGTGATCTAAGTAGCCCCTTTCAACCCTATACTTATCCTGTACTGGTTCTGAACACAACCTGCTTGGGCTAAGTGTTCCCAGCTTCAACAGGTAGAATAATAAGATAGATGCTTATTAATCTTTAGTTGGCCTGTGACTCTGAATACTGGCAGTTCACTGAGCCAACAGCAGACTTTATTATCATCTGCTCAGACATTTTAGTTATATTCCATTTCTTATAACTGCTATAATTTTTCCAAATGTGGCTGTGACAAATATGTCTGGCCTTTCATTTTCTGCCACCTTGAGTGTGATCTCATAGCAATAGCACTTAGACTTATACACCACTTCATAGTGCGCTGCCCTGCGTCCCTATGTGGTGAGATGGGTGCGGCTTATAAATTCGAATAATAAAAATAAAATAATATAGTGCTTTTTACAGCCCTCTCTAAGTAGTTTACAAAGTCAGCATATTGCCCCCAACAATCTGGGTCCTCTTTTTACCCACCTCAGAAGGATGGAAGGCTGAGTCAACATTGAGCCGGTGAGATTTGAACTGCCGAACTGCAGCTAGCAGTCAGCCGAAGTAGCCTACAGTACTGCCCTCTAACCACTGTGCCACCTTGGCTCGGATCTCATGCTATATCCTTCCTTCCTTCCTTCCTTCCTTCCTTCCTTCCTTCCTTCCTTCCTTCCTTCCTTCCTTCCTTCCTTCCTTCCTTCCTTCCTTCCTTCCTAACTGATGAACAGAAACCCATCCTCTCATTCTACAAGAATAGCTAGCCATAACCTGTAAAGTGAAGGACAGTGATTATTTGAAGGTGAGGGAGAAAGGATGAGAAAGGAAGATCACTTTCTAAAGTTGGAAAAAATGTCCTTGTGGGTTCAGTTCCAAGTGGGGAAAAGGACACTGGAAACATGGGGGCTGCTTGGAAAGATGGTTTAATGGTGAACAGAAAACCACATGGTTTGAGGTCCTAGGGAAAAAGGTGATCACATGCTTCAAGAAGTTGGGTGAAGAAGAAAAGAGAACCAGATGCTGAAAGTCCCTGGTTTTATGCCCTCTCTGGCCTTTGATCTTGATCTTGTATTCTGATTAGTTGTCAGACACCCATGGGGCCATTCAGGGGAAACTCTAAGCTGTATTTTGAGTCTAAGTTTGGTTGAGCATTGCTTCTTCCCAGGTGCCCTGTGGTGAGAAGGGTAAAGAGCTAATACCATCATGCCTTAATCCCATCACCCTGGAGCTGAAGGAGAGACATCTTTGTTATGTAGAATAGACTGACACAGGCCTTTTAATGGCCCATTGACAAAGGTGCGGGCTATTAAGAGTGAGTCTGTTTGCTGCCTAAAAACATGTTTCTCATTTCTTATCCAGGGAAATGTAATATTCTGCCTTTTCAATATTTCCCAGGGTATTTCATTTTTCTAGGAGAGGGATGGGTGCTAACTTCCCACACTAAGAAAAGATATATACAGTATGTAAGAAAAGATTCAAAAGTCCTTTAAAACCAGATTTCTGGCAGTGTATAGTTTAAGGAACTAAAACTATATAAGCCTGTTAAAGGAACTCAGGAGAAAACCAAATACTGTAACGTGAATGGTAGACAGTCTTCTCTGATTTTCTACAAGAAAGCACAAAGATTGCTCTTATGCAATTGTATGTGCTATTTAATATTTACAGAGAGATCTGGGCCAGGGAAGGGAATGACAGTAAGATATAGTACAAACGTCAAAACACAGAAATGCAAGACTTCCATAGAAGCAATGTGCCATCCTTAAGAAGTAGCAGCTTCTACTTCTTTCAGAAGGTCTAGTTAACAAAGTTCTATTAATGAGAAGTGCCTCGTGTAGCATGACTGTTTCACACGGTATCAATGTGACCTCTCTTACCATCAGATTCTCACATCCTAGGGAGCTTGCTTAGCACTTTTTACCACAAGCTATCACAAACTCTAGAGTTATTAGCCACTCAGTTTTCACCTCTGATCCTCTCTCCCTGTCTTGGGAATTAAGAAGCCAGTATCTCATATTCCATAACATATTATCTGGATGCAATGGACTATGTAGGGGCAGATTTAAGGTGGCAGGCATCTTATTTCATGCTTAAGCTTCACCGTAAGATAACAAAACACTGGTGTCAATAATAATAATAATAATAATAATAATAATAATAATAATAATAATAATAATAATAATAATAATAATAATAATAAAAATAATAATGTTGAATTTATTGACCGCTCCCTCTCCCCACAGGGACTCGGGGCGGTGCACAGGGAAAATAAAAGCAATAAATATACAAAATACATACAAATTTAAAACAAATTAAACTTATTCCTGTGCTAAAATCCCTTAACTAAAAATCCCCACTAAATATAAATATACATTTAAAAACCCATAGAGAGAGAGACTACCCTAGGCTGGCCAGGCGGAAAAGATGAGTCTTCAATTTCAGGCGGAAGGAGCGGAGGTCCGTGGTCGTTCTAATATCGGGGGGAAGGTCGTTCCAGAGGGCCGGGCCCGCCACAGAGAGAGCCCTTCCCCTGGGCGTCGCCCACTGACAAAGTCTAGTGGACGGCACCCGGAGAAGTCCCTCTCTGTGGGAGCGAATCGGCCGTGAGGATGTGTGAGGCAGGATCCGATCCCGCAGATAGCTAGGTCCCGAGCCATGGAGCGCTTTAAAGATGATAACTAACACCTTGAAGCGCACCCGGAAGACGACAGGCAGCCAGTGCAGCTCGCGCAAGAGCGGTGTAATGTGGGTGAACCTAGTGGTTCCCATAATTGCTCGCGCGGCTGCATTCTGAAGTGAATAGTGAATAGGAGCCCTGGTCACAGTGGAGCAAGTTAGGTAATTATCAGTAGTGCTGCACACCCCAAACCATATCAGGCTGCCATAAGAACATAAGAACAGCCTTGCTGGAACAGGTCACAGCCCATCCAGTCCAGCATTCTGTCTCACACAGTGGCTCCCCATTTGCTTCAGGGTCTTCCCAAGCAGATGTCTTCACCTGCTTATGATTCCCTGCAAATGGCATTGAGAAATATCCTGCCTATCTCTCCATCCCAGAGTGTGTCCTTAGGCATCCATGATAGCCATTGATACCCTTGTTCTCCATGAACTCGTCTAATCCTTTCTTAAAGGTGTCGAGGCTGACAGCCATCACCACTTCTTCTGGCAGGGAGTTCCATAGACCAGTGATCCTCTGGATCAATGTTTGCCAATGTTTGAATGATCATTAGGTGGCAGCAAGCAAAGAATTTTTTTTTTTAAATCTCTACTGCCATCTAAGAATGATATTTTTTTTTTGCAGTCCCATATGAAAGACTTGCCCCTGTGGCCTGCAATTCAGTCAGCTGCAGAACAACTTATCAAAACAAAGAAGAAAGCTTTAGAGGATAGCTTTAATATTTGCAGCAAATCTACTTCTAATCCAGACTCAGATTTGAGACTGCCTCCGGTTAAATCACAAGGGAGTCCATCCTAGGCTTTATAGAAAACAGGGCAAGAGGGATTCTGGAAGGAAAAAGAGAAATCCACTTGTGACTCAGTAAAAGGATGGAAAAACAACACCAAAAGCCCTCTGAATTTAATATATTTAATCTGAATCTGGTTTCTTCCTTTTAATAATCTATAACTGCTGTAGACAGCTTTTCTTGAACTGCAATTTACACTGTTATTTTTCCATTTAGAAATTGTTGAACTATAAGCTGATTATTTATGGTGTCCTATATCTTGTCCTTTACTAGACTATACTTTGAACAGCTTCCTATGTGTCTTCTTCTTTTATCTGATTAAGTGACCTGTAGCTCTCAAAGGTTTATAGGTTTTAATAAAAGGTGCTCAATTGATAAAGTGCTACCAGAGACCTGCTTTTCCCCCCTTATCCTGTATTAACAATGTACATCACAGTATGCTGAGTGAAGACTATATCAACAAGACTATATCAACAATCTGCTGCTGTGGCCTAGAGGTGGAGCTCTCGCCTCCCAATCAGGAAGTTGTGAATTCAATCCTAGGTAGAGGCAGATGTAGGGTCTCCTGCTTGGGCAGGGGGTTGGACTAGATGACCTGCAAGGTCCCTTCCAACTCTTGTTAATCTGTTAAGACAATGGATGGAAACTAATCAAGGAGAGAAGCAACCTGGAATTAAGGAGAAACTTCCTAACAGTGACCACAATTCCACCTCTAGGCCACAGCAGCAGATTGTTGATATAGTCTTCACTCAGCATACTGTAATGTACATTGTTAATACAAGATAAGAATTGGAAACTAATCAAGGAGAGAAGCAGCCTGGAATTAAGGAGAAACTTCCTAACAGTGACCACAATTAACCAGTGGAACAGCTTGCCTTCAGAAGTTGTGGGTGCTTCATCACTGGAGGTTTTTATGAAAAGACTGGGCAGTCACCTATCTGAAATGCTATAGGGCAGCGATGGAGAACCTTTTTTGGCTCGCGTGCCATAAGTGGGGGGAGCGCAAGGGGGTTGTGCACGGATGTGCCGCCCCCTTAATGCAATGTGTGCCCCCCCAGTGTGATGTGCACACTACAGGCGTGACCCCCTCCTTTTTTGCATGTTCTTATCGCTCTCCCCAGGCTCCAGAGGCTTTATAGGAGCCTGGGGAGGGTGAAAACAGCCTCCCCTGCCTCCCACCCCCCCGGAGGCCCTCCGGAGGCTTCAGCGACCTTCAGGAGGCTTCCCTGAAACCTCCAGAGCGCTCAAAACGACGCGCCAAGCAAATCGGATGTCACTTCCGGTTTTGTCGGCACGTCATTTTGAGTGCTCCGGAGGCTTCAGGGAAGCTTCCTGAAGATCGCTAAAGCCTCTGGAGGGCCTCCGGAGGGCCTGGGAAGCTCCGGAGCACTCAAAATAACACGCCGACGAAACCGGAAGTAAAGTCTGATTTGCTTGGAGCATCATTTTGAGAAATCCAGAAGCTTCAGAGAAGCCTCCTGAAGGTCGCTGAAGCCTCTGTACCACTCAAAACGACACTCCAAGCAAATCGGACATCACTTCCAATTTCATCGGAGCGTCATTTTGTGTGCTCGGAGGCTTCAGGGAAGCTCATGAAGACTCCGGAGGGCCTCCAGGGGGGGGGCAGGCTCTTTTCACCCTCCCCAGGCTCCTATAAAGCCTCTGGAGCCTGGGGAGGGTGAAAAAAGCATGCAAAAAAGGGCGAATTCAGCTGGCCAGCGCACGCATACACACTGGCCAGCTGACAGGGCATCACCTCATGTGCCCTGACAAATGGCTCTGCATGCCTCCTGTGGCACGCGTACCATAGGTTCACCATCACGGCTATAGGGTCTCCTGCTTGAGCAGTCGGTTGGACTTCCAAGGTCTCTTCTGGCTGTATTCTGATTAATTGATTTTTTGGTAAATTAGATTCAGTATCTTCAATATCACTAGTTGGGTTCATACAACTGTGACCAAGGGAACAAAATTTGGTTAAAGAAATAATGTTTTAGATAATTCCTTTTTATAAGGCAGTGATGGCAAACCTTTTTTAAAAGGTGTGCCAAAATTGTGTGCGCGTGCACTATTGCATGTGCCCGCATGCCCACCCAGGTGCACATGAGCCCCTCCACGCATGTGTGCACTCCCCCCTGCATGGGGGGGGGGAGTTTTCACCCACCCCAGGCTTTGGAGGCTTTCCTGAAGCCTGGGAAGGGTGAAAACAGCCTCCCCTGGCCCTCTGGAAGGCCCAAAATAAGCTGGCCAGCATGCGCATGTGCGCTGGAGCTGGGGGCTCCATGCCAGCAAATATGGCTTCACGTGCCACCTGTGGCACATGTGCCATAGGTTCGTCATCATGGTTACCAAACCTAGGCCGAAATCCAGATGACCAGGAAATAGCAGCAGATTAGAAAATCCAAATTCTTTCTGGTTTCTACCTAGTGGCTGTCAAGATTTTGGCAGCGTAGATCTAGCAGTCCTAGTTTACCGAAGAAAGGAGAACAAATACAGTAGATGTTCATTATTGAGAGAGAGAGAAAGATTTCTTGAGCAAGGAAGACCAGACACAGTGAATCTTGGCTATCACATTTTTAAGGGGGGGTTGGGGAAATAACACAATTTACTTCGCTCTTCACAAAAGTAACCAGCCATCGTTATGCAAGTCTGGCTCAACAGTAAAAGTAACTCTTGGGTAAGATTAATGCTTAGAGCTCTAAACCAACAGGGAATTCTACTAAAGGCCATCTGAGATGTGTTCACATTATTGGTTTCCTGCAATCAGCACCTTCTGTAGGAACTTAATAAACTTGTGCTATCCCTAAAAAGCATTTAAAGGTCTTATATAAGTGCTGCCAATTCTGTTCATCATGATCATCTGCAGTGTTAGTTTCTCAGCTGGCACAACTTTTTACTCCCTTCTTGAGCACTTGGTGTATTATGATTGTAAAATAAATTTTCTTTGCTGAATCTGGACCAGAAGCCTGAGACAAGACCCAAAGTTTACATAAATTGTTGGGATATGCAAATAGATGTGTTTTAAATTAGGCTTTTTGTTCTGTGTGTATTTTCCTCCACTGCTTCTGGATTATATAGTCTTGTAGCTTTTAAGGATGAGCAGTTCCCAAAACCTAAGGATAGGTGAGTGGCAGGTTCATGGCAGGGATGCTTTTAGCTTGTCATGGCATTTCAAGCTGTCAGCCAATGGAATGGACTTGAATTCCTCATTATGTCACAGTATCTGTATAAAGCAATAGCCAGAAATGTTTGTTATCCAGTGAATATTGTAATAAAACAATACACCAGAATAAATAACATCTTTCCAATAAACAAGTCAAAATGGTGCTTTGTCTGTTCAGACTATATTAAATACACGGAAATAAATATTTGTAGGGAAATATATTTATTGATATTATCTAATATTTCAATAGAGATATTATTAAGAAATTAATAGATTGTTGAAAAGACATCTCCCAATCCCTAGAGAGAATATTAAATGAAAAGAGGTACTTTTCAATGCACGGGAGCATGTATGCAAACACACACACACACACACCCTTTGAATCATTAAAATACCTGTGTCTTTTTCTAGGCAACTGCTTTGTAAACTGCTCCTTGATATTTACATATTTGTATGCATCTTAGTCATTCGCTGTCAATAAGGAAGTGACTTACCTTTTCAAACATTATTTTTACATCCCAATCTACTCTACAACCCTGAGATCTCATAGTGGTCTCCCATCTTAATATTTAGCTCATCTCTTTTTTGATGAAAAGAAGGACTAGGGGTGACATGATAGCAGTGTTCCAATATCTCAGGGCTACCACAAAGAAGAGGGAGTCAACCAATGTCCAAAGCACCTGAGGGCAGGACAAGAAGCAATGGGTGGAAACTGATCAAGGAGAGAAGCAACTTAGAATTAAGGAGAAATTTCCTGACAGCTAGAAGAACTATAAATCAGTGAAGCAACTTGCCTCCAGAAGTTGTAAATGTTCCAACACTGGAAGTTTTAAAGAAGAGATTGGATAACCATTTGTCTGAAGTGGTGCAGGGTTTCCTGCCTAAGCAGGGGGATGGACTAGAAGACCTCCAAGGTCCCTTCCAACTCTTCTCTTCTGTTCTCTTCTCTTCTCTTCTCTTCTCTTTGTATTATTCATGGCTTAGAATCAGTGGTGGGTTTCTGCAGGCTCGCACCTACTCGCGAGAACCAGTTGGTGAAATTTAGAGAACCGGTGAGAGGGGGTTCCACCGGCACACCTGGAAGTAAATCTGGCCCACCACTGCCAGTGACCCAACGGGAAAGAAAGGAAAGGAAAGGAAGGAAGGAAGGAAGGAAGAAAGAAAGAAAGAAAGAAAGAAAGAAAGAAAGAAAGAAAGAAAGAAAGAAAGAAAGAAAGAAAGAATGAATTTATCATCACAATTAAGTTCAAAATTTTGGTTGCTAAGCAAGAGCATTGTTAAATGAGTTTCACCACATTTTAAAAGGTGGCCACTCCCACTCTGTCACATGACTGCCAAGCCACGCCCACAAAATAGGCCACACCTACAGAGTAGGTTCTAAAAAAATTTGAAACCCACCACTGCTTAGAATATTATATGAATGGATTTCATACTAACCCTCATTAGCATGATTTATGAACTTAGGCACTGGGTCCCTCTCACGCACAGCATTTTTTTTAAAAAAGTATTTTCCATTCAAGAGGAACTATGATCACACTATTATTCAGTATTGATTAAAACATTGTAATAGTAATGGAAAACAAGTAAGATTAATGTGAAGGTTGGAAGTCATTTCTGGCTTTTGCTACTTTCCACTTTTAATTTCTAGTGCCATTTTCACTCCTATCAGTATATTAAAATTATGGTTTTCCAAAATTAGAGATAACCACTTGTGATTCCCCCATGTGTGTTTTTCCTGTGGGTCATAAGCGGCTGATTAAAACAAGTGTGGGAAACTTGTGCAGAACTGAAATGGAATGACTTTTCCAATGACATTTAGAACTCATGCATGGAAGAGATTCAGCTTTTGAACAGGTAATTCTGTCCATTCAGTGTTTGCTGTGCAGGAATTGGAAGCTTATAACACTCTTTCTAAGAGACAGTTTATGTTTCACTTTCAAATGGAAGAGAAACTGTTTCAGTCTGAATGTACCAACACAACAGTTTGTAAAGTCAGGTCCTGTTCACTGAACAGGAAAGGTGTAATAACACCTTAATTAAGGATTAATCCTAGTCTGGAAACTACACACAAAAGGAGAAACGAAATCTGGCTAGCAAAAATTGGAATGTTTCTCATTCCATTTTTTTGTTCTTTTCCCTCCTTCGGAACAGGAAAAAGCTTATATCCGGCACACCTGAGCAGTTCAATTTTAAATCCATGAAATTATGCCTCAGGTTCAAGCATTGACTGCTTTTCAACAAAGGCATTCTGAAGGTGAATTAGCATTCCTAAAACTCAGACATCAAGTCATGATAAAAACAGTAATTTAGACCATTGCTGCAGCTAGTTAAGAGATAAGAATGGCTTTTTTTTTTTTGTAAACTGAATGAATTTTTGGCTAGATCCATAAATAGTATGTCCCTAGGTTTTGACTGGTTTAACACCTTAGCCAACTTCTTACAGAAGGTCTTGTTCACATGGCAATTTATGGGCCATAAAAAGCACCAGAAAAACAATAAAAACAAGTATAATAGACAGTGATAATAATTTAAAGTATAGCAAACTTAGTAACCTAAATAAAAGGCCAGGACTTCAGCTATCAGTAAAGGAAGACAATGGCTTTAAGAGAAGTGCATTTCTGAAGCTGGGGCATTTGTAGTATTCAGCAGGTTCTGACCAGTTCTGAAGAACCGGTAGTGGAAATTTTGGGTAGTTTGGAGAATTGGTAAATACCACCTCTGTCTGGCCCCACCCCCATCTATTCTCTGTCTCCCAAGTCCCAGCTGATAGAGAAAATCGGAATTTTGCAGTATCCTTCCCCTGGAGTGGGTGGGAATGGAGATTTTACAGCATCCTTCCCCTGCCATGCTCACCAAGCATGCAACATACACCAAGGTACGCCCACAGAACCAGTAGTAACAATTTTTGAATCCGACCACTGAGCTGGAGTTGCCTCATCAGAAAGCACCACATTTTCCCCATATCCTGGCATTACCCATCTGTCCTGGTATAACACATCTTTCTTGGCATGTGACCAGGGGTGGGTTTCAAATTTTTTAGAACCTACTCTGTAGGTGTGGCTTATTTTGTGGGCGTGGCTTGGCAGTCATGTGACAGGTGGGAGTGGCCACCTTTTAAAATGTGGTGAAACTCATTTAACAATGCTCTTGCTTAGCAACCAAAATTTTGGACTCAATTGTGATGATAAATTCTTTCTTTCTTTCTTTCTTTCTTTCTTTCTTTCTTTCTTTCTTTCTTTCTTTCTTTCTTTCTTTCTTTTTTCCTTCCTTTCCTTTCCTTCCCATTGGGTCACTGGCAGCGGTGGGCCAGATTTACTTCCAGGTACGCCAGTGGAACCCCCTCTCACCGGTTCTCTAAATTTCACCAACCGGTTCTCGCGAGTAGGTGCGAACCTGCAGAAACCCACACCTGCATGTGACCTAGAGGAAGACCTTCCCTGCAGATCTTCAAGGCGAGACAAGAATATATTGGGGTGAAGATTAATTGTTATTTGTTGTTGTTGTGTTTTAAGTTTGTCTTTGTTGTGTTTTATGTCTTTTTTTTTTGTATGTTATCTTCGTTTGGTGTTGGGTGGGCACGTAAAGGAAGAGAAGGGGCTAGGATTAAAAAAGTTACCGCGTAAATGCGGTTTATAAAAATAATGACATGGAACGTGAAGGGCACAGGTAGCCAAATAAAGAGGAGGAGATTGGAGCTTAAAATTAAAAGGGACTTACCAGACATATTATTTTTGCAGGAAACTCATCAAAAATCTGAGGATGTCAATAGAATGAATATAAAGGGTATGCAAGTTTATGAAAAATCTTTTGGAACCTCCAAAGCTAGAGGTGTGGCAACATTGATATCAAATAGGGTATATTTTGAAAAAAAACAAGTAATTAGGGACGAGGAAGGAAGATATTTAATAATTATAGGGAATATTAACGAGCAAAAAGTGACACTGGTTAATTTATATCTACCAAATGAAAAACAAAAGGGATTCCTTGATAAAATAACTAAGATTTTGGAAACTGAAAGTGTAGGGAAAGTGATTGTGGCTGGGGATTTTAACATGATTAGAGATAAAATAGATAGCACTAACCCCACCCGCTTTAGAGAAACAAATAAAGGGGAAATTTTAAATAAATGGATCTTTCGAAATAGTGTGGTAGATGTTTGGAGGGAGTTGAAAGGTACTGAAAGGGTGTATACTTTTTGCTCTAAGGTACATAATACATATTCAAGAATTGATTATATTTTTGTTTCTAAAGACCTGTTGAATAATATAGATAGAATAGATGTGGGAGTTTTCAAGGACTCCGACCATGCAGAAGTTACGATGGATATAGATTTTAATTTTAGAAAAAAAGAAAGAGGTTGGAGATATGATGGAAAATTGTTTAAAAAGGAGGAAGATAAAACATGGATACTTAAAAAATGGGAGGAAAGTTGGAGATTTAACGATAATGGAGAGGTTAAATTTGAAACTGTTTGGGACACGATGAAAGCAGTATTTAGAGGAGAAAGTATTAAGTTGTCAAGTAGGAAATACAGAGAATATAGAAGTAAAATGGAACAGGATACAAGACAGATTAAGGTATTGGAGAACCAATTTTTACTTACAAAAGATAAGAAATGCTTGGAGGAATTGAATTTACTAAAAACTAAACTGATAGAAGAAGATATAGAATTGGTTAAAAAAAAAGATACTTAAACAGGGATTTTTTTGAATTTAGTAATAAAAACTCTAGGTTATTAGCAAGGATGGCGAAAAATAAAAGTGAAAAGAGAGAAATCGGCTCTTTGATAGATGAAAAAGGTACAAGATGTTATAAGAGACTGGAGAAATGTGAAGTAGTTAGGAAGTTTTTTCAAAAATTATACTCAAAGAAATCAATTGATTTGGAAAAATTGAAAAATCATCTTGAAAAGTATGTTGTGAAAATAGATCAAACATATAAGGACTTGATGGAAGGAGATATTACACATGATGAGATTAATGAAATAATACAAGGGATAAAATTAGGGAAGACTCCAGGTGAAGATGGATTACCTGCTGAATTTTATAAAGATTTTAAAGAAATAATAATACCAAAATTGCAAAAATTATTTAATGGAATTTTACACGGTGGAGAAGTCCCGATGTCATGGAATAGAACGGTAATAACTATAATTCCTAAACCTGATAAAGATTTGGAGAGGGTCGAGTCCTATCGACCCATTTCTTTAATTAACCAGGATGCCAAAATATTTACTGCCATTATAAGTAATAGGTTAAATAGATTTATAGATAAGTATATAAGCTATAATCAGGTAGGTTTTGTCAAAGGTAGATATATGAGTGATATAATTAGAAGAGTATTAAATATTATAGATGTAGCTGAGAGTAATGGGGATAAAATAGGTATAGTATCACTAGACATTTTTAAAGCCTTTGATTCTGTACAATGGGAAACTATTAAGGTAATTATCGAAGCATTAGGCTTCGGTAATAGGTTTATACATGTTATTTCAAAATTGTATCAAAAAAGTAGTGCAAAAGTGAAGGTGAATGGAATAATGACGGGAGAGATTAAATTGGAAGCAGGTACGAGACAGGGATGTCCCTTGTCCCCAACCTTATTCTTATTAATTATGGAAGTTTTGACTAAATTGATAGAAAAAGATGAAGAATTGGAAGGGTACAAGGGATATAAGATAAATTTGTACGTGGATGATACCTTGATTATTTTGAAAGATATAGAGAAAGATTTGAAGAGGATAAATAAACATTTGAAAGAATTTGAAGAAATGACAGGTTTAAAGGTAAATTGGTCAAAATCTGAATTATTAATGAACAAAAATGATAAGGAGTGGGAGAGTATGCAAGAACAATTTGGGATAAGAATTAAAAATACACTGAAATATTTGGGAATAACACTTTCACTTAAAGTTAGAGAATTGAAAAAAATTAATTATGATGTGATGTTGGATGAAGTAGAGAAGAAGATAGATAAATATAAGGAGATAAAGTTGTCTTGGTTTGGCAGAATTGCAATGTGTAAGATGATGTTGTTACCAAAGTTTAATTTTTTATTTGAGATGCTACCATTAAATTTGACAGAGAAGGATATGGAAGGATATCAGAAGAAATTAGATAAATTTTGCAATGGTGGGAAAAGACCTAGATTAATGAAGAAAATGTGGTATCAAAATCAAAAGGAAGGTGGATTGGGAATTCCCAATCTACTTAATTATTATTGGGCCTATAATATTCGAACTGTAATAAAAATACTTAAAGGAGGAGATGGTCATTGGGGAGATTTAGAGTTAAAGGATATAAAGAGATTTGGCCCTACATGGTTTTTAGATAAAATAAAAACAAAAAAGGTAATTAACAGTTATTGGTTAAAGGGATTGAGCAAAATTTGGAATAAATTCGTTAAAATATTGATTCCGGATATATCCTTCTTGGGGAAGACACTTGGAAGTTGGCCGATTAAAACCAATATAAGTCGAGAGAAAGTAATTGAAGATGACAATATAGGAAGCATAGTAAATTGGTTAAGAGCATTAGAAATTGAGAGCAGAAAAAAAGAAATAATTGAAAAATTGGAACTGAATTGGTTTGAGAAAATACAGATAGAAAAATGGTCTACGGAAGTAAGGGGAACATGTAAAATAGATAGAAATAAGACTGAATTTGAAAGTTTAGTATCTCAAATTATTAAGGATGAAATTGGGTTAAAGGGACTCGTTAGTAAGATATATAAGATTATAAACTTTGATGGAAATCCACAAATGGTAATGAAGACGAATTGGGAGGAAGAGTTTAAGATTAAAATATTAGACTTGGATTGGAATGTGAATTGGAAAAGTCGAATTATGAGGATTATGTCTATAAGGATTAAAGAGCATAACTTTAAGGTAGTTTGGAAATGGTATTGGACTCCATTAAGGTTATCATTGATGGATAAAAAAATCAGTAATAAATGTTGGAGATGTAATAAGAAAGTGGGAACCTATGAACACATGTGGTATAAATGTGGAAAAATTAAAATGTTTTGGCAACAATTGGAGGAAATGATGTTTGAAATGATGAAGAAAAGAATAACTTTGAGATCAGAATCTATATTACTACTGATAATTAAGGATTTAGAATTAACAAAATATGAGAAAGAATTGATTAGAATTATGATTATAATAGGTAGAATTATAATAGCAAGATACTGGAAAATAGAGGTAAATATTAAAATAGAAGAGTGGTATTGTGAAATGTGGAAATTAGCTTTAAATGATAAAATGACATGTGATATTAAATTTAGATAGGGGGTCTATAAAAAAGACATTTTCTGGAAGATTTGGAACCCATTTGTGGACTATGCACTTGGAACTTTGGATGCCTCGACACCTGTACCCAGAGAACGCGGATTTTGGAGATCTTAAAGACAATTGAAGATATCCAAAGAACCAACTCTTCCTTTCGTTTTGTATAGCACTGGGTGGATTATTGTTTTAAAAAAAAAGTAAATTTTATGTTTATATGTATAACTTGTGGAAAATTATAATAAAAATAATAATAATAATAATAATAATAAAGAATATATTGGTCTCTCAAAACAGGGCAGGACTAAGCCAATGCCCTTTCTAAAATCTTGAAATCGGAACTAGTAACATCAGCGGTGCAATTTTTTGAACAGGAGATTCATGTAATATGTGAAAGGAGTTCCAGCTAAAATCTGGTTGTCAGGTTCTAGTCTAGCTGCAACTTTGTAGGTTAGACCAGATATAGTCTGCTGGAGCAAATGGGATGGTAAGTTGGACATCATGTCCAGACTCCTATGATGGCCTGGCTGCTAAAGCAAGGTCATGGCACACACTTGAAAGTAAATCAGGAAGACTGTAATGGGGGTGGTGGTGTCTGTCTTTCTGTCTCACAAGAACAAAGAATGCTTATCAACAGGAAATATGCATGTGTAAAGCTTGTAGCAATTATAGGTAGCTAGAAAGCTGATAAAAGGTAACAAGAAGTAGACAATTTGCAGACCTCAGCTAAAAGTTAGGAATAGAGATGTCCAGCAACAAATGAAATGTCTATTAGATAACTCCTGGGGCATTCATTAGCCAAGGCTTAGGAATGGGACAGCTATAGACCAATAGAACAAATTGTAAAATTAGTGCTAAAATGTTTATTAGAGCATATTTCTTATTGTTTCACCTTGTCCCGCCTTCTTCTTTACTGAAAATGTCTAAAGCTTTCTTAATCCTTTGTTCTTGGTTCTTGGCCTTTTGACCAGGAACCCTTTTCCTTGGAGTACTCCAATAAAAAGCAATCAGAAAACCTGCACCTCGTGTCTGGCGTCCATCATTGGCTTCGGCACCAGGCTCAGACCCGAATTGGGGACAACACCTGTGTCCAGAACCATTACGCTCATCAGACCTAGATGCCAACCTGAGTTTCTAGTGACAGAAATGAATCCAGAAGTAGGTCAAGATTGCATATTTTCTCCATTAAGAGACATGAGACATGTGTCTACTTTCACATCCTTCCCATTTCTGGGTCATGAGATTTGTCTTAGTTTATTAGTCTTCACCCAGCCCCTTGTAACTCCCAAGAATGGACCAACATTTACAATCCATATGGGCTATGATCATATGAGCAATCCTTATGCTCAACCTTATTCTAAATGCCTTAGTATAATGTGGGCAGAATTGTACTAAATATTACTTTTTGGCAGACACTGAATGTTTTAGTTTAGCCCCGAGCACATTTTTACAGCAGAGCTATAAACCTGTGAAACAATGTTTCTGTAAAGCAAAGGCAGTGATCTACAATAGCTGAAGGGGGACTTTATCATTTGAAACATCCTAAAACTGCTTTGAATTACTCAGTGCATATTTTATGCACATAAATTTTAAAGCTGTGCTAAGTTTCTCTGTCTCCTCCTGAGAGGCGGCTTTGGGTGACTGAAGACTGGTATTTCAGAAAGTCAGCAAAAATGTACCTCACTTCAGAAAAAAATCACTTCTGGATGGATACGCTCAAAAAGCACCTGGCAAAGGACAAACTTCTTAAAGAATTCGTTTTGTTGGATGCCAATATATGAATTGGCTTTTAATTTTTAAAATTTAAAAATTGCAATTTTTGTACACTTCAAGCAAAGTTATAGCATCTCTCTCTTTCTCTTCCTCTTTCTTTCTCTCTCTCTCTCCAGATAAAATTATGCAAACTTTCTCTGTTGAGTTTACATTTGGTTTAATTGAAGTTGATTTTGAACTGCCGTGATAAATAAGTGTCTTTGATGGGTATCTGTCTTGCTTACAAAGCCATGAAGAATAATCACCCTGCCTTAGATCGCTGTCACGACCTCTCAGACACTTAGATTCAGGAAGCATGGAACTAAAGCATCCCCAAAGATAGCTGTTCATTCTCTGCTTAAACAAATGTTATGAGGATGAACCCACCGTCACTTCAGCTCAGGGATATATACCTTTCTTGTATTTTGGGATTTATTTTTATTTATTTTATTAAATTTATACCCTGCCCTTCTCCTTGTTAGGACCCAGGGCGGCGCACAGGCATCTAAAAACACAGAAATACAATAAATATCAATTAAAATGCAATTAAATTCATTAACCCGTGCTAAAAACCCAATATTAAAAACCTTACCAAATTTCAAATTTCCTTAAAACGTCAGAAACGGGGGGCTATCCTAGGCCGGCTTGTTGGAATAAATACGTCTTAAGACGTTGGCGGAAGAGGGGGAGGTCCAAGATTGTGCGAAGGTCGGGGGGTAGGTCGTTCCAGAGGGCCGGGCCCGCCACAGAGAAGGCCCTTCCTCTGGGTGTCGCCAACCGGCATTGCCCGGCCGACGGCACCCGAAGAAGACCCTCTCTGTGGGAGCGGATCGGACGAAGGGATGTATGGGGCAGGAGGCGGTCTCGTATATAGCTAGGCCCCGAGCCATGGAGCGATTTAAAGATGGTCGTCAACACCTTGAAGCGCACTCGAAAGGCCACAGGCAGCCAGTGCAGCTCGCGCAGGAGAGGTGTTACGTGGGTTTGCCTTGGGGCATCCATAATCACCCGCGCGGCCGCATTCTGTACTAACTGTAGCTTTCGAGTGCACCTCAAGGGGAGCCCCATGTAGAGAGTGTTACAGTAATCCAGCCAGGACGTCACAAGTGCTTGAGTGACTGTGCGAAGGGCTGTGCGAAGGGCTGTGCGAAGCGTACAGATGGTCCAGTAAGGGGCGCAACTGGCGTATCAGGCGTACCTGATAGAACGCCCCCCTGGCCACGGCCGCCACATGGTCCTCCATGGACAGCCGGGAATCCAGGAGGACGCCCAAGTTGCGCGCCCTCTCCACGGGGGCCAGTTGTTCGCCCCCAATGGCCAGAGTTGGACTTATCTGGCTGAACCGGGGTGCCGGAAACCACAGCCACTCGGTCTTGGAAGGGTTGAGCTTGAGTTTGTTACTACCCATCCAGATCCGTACAGCCTCCAGACACCGGGACAGCACCTCGACGGCATCGTTGGGGTGGTTTGGGGTGGATATGTACAACTGAGTGTCATCAGCGTACAGATGGTATCCCACCCCAAAACCACGGATGATCTCGCCCAGCGGCTTCATGTAGGTGTTGAACAGGAGTGGCGAGAGGACCGACCCCTGAGGAACCCCACATGTGAGGGGCCTCGGGGCTGACCTCTGCTCCCCTGCCAACACCCATTGCGACCGACCAGAGAGGTAGGACGTGAACCACCGTAAAACGGTGCTTCTCAGCCCCAACCCCCCCAATCGGTGCAATAAGATACCATGGTCGATGGTATCGAAAGCCGCTGAGAGATCTAATAGGACAAGGATAGAGGAACAACCTCTATCCCGTGCCCTCCAGAGATCATCCACCAACGCGACCAATGCCGTCTCAGTGCTGTGCCCGGGCCGGAAGCCGAACTGGCGCGGGTCTAGATAATCAACTTCCTCCAGGTGACGGGGAAACTGTTGAGCCACCACACTCTCGACAACCTTCACTAAAAAGTGAAGGTTGGAGACGGGACGATAGTTCTCTAACAGAGCCGGGTCCAGGGATGGCTTCTTGAGGAGGAGCCTCACCACCGCCTCTTTCAAGACAGTGTGCAAATACCCCTCACTCAGAGATGAATTCACAATGCCCTGGAGCCAGCCTCGTGTCACCTCCCAGGATGCCAGTACAAGCCAGGGATTGGCCTGCATGGGCTGCCAGGAGTTTAGCTAGTGCTGACACAATATCATTGAAGTAAAGAAGTCTCCTTGAAAGTCTTCTTCAATATGGTCTTGACGTCTGGTGATTTTATGGATGCAGCTTCCTTGGGAAAAAATACTGTTTGCCATAGCTTTTTTCTAGGGTATTGTTGAGTATCCAGTCTAGCTTATAGTCTTGGAGTCATCCTCCATCCAAATTCTAATCATGCCTCAACCAACTTAGTATCTGAGCTGAACAGGTCATCTAACCATTGTTCCCCGATGAGGTGGGTAGGATTGAAATATTGGTCATTTGTTGAACAAAGCTTATAGAGGCTTAAGCCACCTGTTCTCCCACCTGAATTTATTTTCCAGCATTGGAAATGGAAAGTGTATGATAAGCTTTAGCCCAGATTTGCCCCTTATCTTCCCCACACTCTCAAAATGAAAAATAAAGATAAAAATTGAAAACCTGGATCCCAGCCGGTCCAGTGGATAATCTTGGGTTGCTTTGAGAACTAGAAAAGGAATTCTGGGAATTATGTGCCTTCTAGGTACGTAAATCTTTCTTACATTCGTTGTTAGGCCCAAATCAGGTATTTTAATGTTGACATTCCTTATCCATGATATGCATTGCTTCCCAGGTGTTTATGAGTTTCCGGAAGGATTTCTCATAGTTCAGTTTTACCCTTGCAGTAAAAACGATAGTTATGTGGTCAAGCAAAAATGCCTGAGAGCTGACTATGAAACATAACCATGATGCACAGAAGTGCACAGATATCCCACTGCTTTTCAACATCATGTGTAATAGAGAAACTTAATCTGTAAGCCCAAAGTCACCTTATAGGGAACATGAAGGCATAGACATTTAATTAATAAATAAATTCATCTATCTGCGGCTTTTCATATCTACACAATCTAAGTTATCACAGCTAGGCCTTCCCCCAGCAAGACCTCTAGTTGGAAATCCTCTATTCAACTAAGCTCTTCTCTTTCAATTTTTAAAAATATTCTGGATATGTCAAATAAACATTTTGAATGAATAATGGCAAGGCTAGAAAATCATCTGAATGTTATTCAAGAAATGAAAACAAGTCTATAATTATTGGCTGAGGCTATATATCACATAGACAATAATGCAACTTGTTAGTTCAGGCTTAGCGTATTGTATGAACCCAACTGCTATGGTTTTTAAATACAGTTTAGGTCCAGCTAAGTGTGAGTTAGTACCAGGTGTAAGCATGTAAGTACAATGCAGAATACTGCAAAACACTGCTATGATGATGGAATATTATATTTAGACAGTTGATGAAGTGATGTTTCTTGTGGAGGATGAAATTTGCAGTGGAGGATGAATTTCCTATTAGACATTTTAATAAGTTCTTTGTTTATTAGTAACCTGATTGTTTAATGGAATTTTTCTCCCATCCCATGGTGTCTAGAATTTTGTAGCTCAGATCCGATACCTCCTTTTGGAGAGAAATTTCAATGAGCGTTGTTGAACAGAGATGGCTGACATCTATATAAATAAAAATGTAAAATAGTTGGTGCAAAGCCACTAATCTCAAAAACTAATGGACCGATTTACACCAAATTTTCACACAATGTTCCCAAGGACTTCTGATAATATAATACGTACTTATTTTGTGGCTAGCAAACGTGGGTCATGTGCAAGGTACACAAATCTAAAATGTACCCACTGATCAGGTTTTTACCTTCCTGTAGCTCCTCCCCCCCAACAGTCATTTCCTCAGCAACACTGTACGGAGGCCTAAAAGGGCCAAAACAAGGCACAGAGGATAGCAAACTCTCAGGTGGCCCATAGAGAGAGAGGGAGAAATACAGTAGGTAGGTAGATAGGGGGATAGATAGGGAGGGAGAAATACAGTAGGCAGGTAGGTAGGTAGATAGAGGGAGAAAGGAAGAAATACAGTAGGTAAGTAGGTAGATAGGATAGAGAGAAAGAGGGAGAAATACAGTAGGTAGGTATAGGAATAGAGAGAGAAATAAATAAATAAATACAGTAGGTAGGTAGGTAGGTAGGTAGGTAGGTAGATAGGTAGGTGGATAGATAGATAGAGAGAAATACAGTAGGTTGGTAGGTAGGTAGGTAGGTAAGTAGGTAGGTAGAGGGAGAAAAGAAGAAATACAGTAGGTAGGTAGGTAGAGGGATAGATAGAGAGGGAGAAATACAGTAGGTAGGTAGGTAGAGGAATAGAGAGAGAGAGGGAGTAATACAGTAAGTAGGTAGGTAGGTAGGTAGGTAGGTAGGTAGGTAGAGTGAGAAAGGAAGAAATACAGTAGGTAGGTAGGTAGGGGGATAGAGAGAGGGGGGGAAATACAGTAGGTAAGTAGGTAGGTACTGTAGGTAGGTAGGGGGATAGATAGAGAGGGAGAAATCCAGTAGGTAGGTAGTGGGATAGATAGAGAGGGAGAAATACAGTAGGTACGTAGAGGGATAGATAGAGAGGGAGAAATACAGTAGGTAGGTAGGTAGGTAGGTAGGTAGGTAGGGAGGTAGGGAGGAGAGAAGAAGAAATACAGTAGGTAGGTAGGTTGGGGGTTATACGGTGGTTGTGTGTATGTGTGCAGGTGTAGATCTACAGAGAGATTGATTGGCCATTTAACCAGATTGGGCCACAGCAATACGTGGCCGGCTACAGCTAGTTTATTAATATATTTGTAGTTGTTCCAGTTATCCAGTTAGATGACTGCTATGTATCATATCCATGGCATTGCCTTTGAAGATGACTCACACCCTGCAGTCAGGAGAAAAATGGGATTGTTTATTGAATGGAATTGATTTATTTATTTTCCTGTTATGAAATGCATAAAGTGCCACAATCTCAAAGTGCTTTGCGTATGTATCACAGGTTGCCAGATTTCATACAGCTGCACTGTCTTTCAATCTGCTGTGGGCTTGTTCAATGCACTCGGCATCATTATTTCCAACCCAGTGGAATATTGGAAAGAAATGTTGTAAAGAGGGTCTGGACTGAATCAATTGCTCAATCAGTCAACAGGATAACTCTCCAAAAACAAAAAGGACCAAGTTTGCTGTGGCTGGAGAGTCTGGCCAGAGAAAAGTGGGTTGAATTTTAAAGTAAGTTAATTCAGGCCAGGGATGTGGAGATGAAAAAATTCCTGATTGGATCCCCTGAATGTCACCAACTGTGTCATCCTTCAATACACCTTTGTCCTGGTCTTGTAGCCCAGAGTGGAACTGCCATGAAGATGTTGGAAACTGGCTTCCCCTTGAAATGCTTTATGATATAAGTTCTGCCTCTTTTTGTATTTACCCATCATACAACTTGTGTATAAAAGAGATGATGTGACAACATGGCCCTGGCGTTCTTGTTTATCCCTTCCATTTATCCCCATTTTGTGTGGACAAAATGGTTGAGAAGAATTTCAGAAGCTATATTGTGCATGCTATCCCTAGTCTAATTCCTTTGCGTTGGACTATCTTAGAAATGATGTTCTCTTTCCCACGTCTGCCTGGCTGTTAGTCATGTTTGCAAAAGGTTTGGAGGGAGGTGTCCAATATTGAATATGTAATATTGATATTTAATTTTATGTATTATTAATTAATTAAACATTGTTATTGTTATTATCATTATTAATATTAATATCAATATTTGAGGGGGTGCCACAGAGAGGAGAGGGTCAAGCTATTTTCCAAAGCACCTGAAGGCCAGAAAAGGAATAATGGATGGAAACTGACCAAGGACAGATTCAACCTAGAAATAAGGACTTTCTGACCATGAGAACAAACAACAGTGGAACAGCTTGCCTTCGGAAGTTGTGGGAGTTCCATCACTTGAGACTTCCAAGAAGAGATTGGATTGCTATCTGTCAGAAATGGCGTAGGGTCTTTTGCTTGAGCAGGGGGTTGGACCAGATGACCTATAAGGTCCCTTCCAACTCTGTTAATCTGCCCACCCAGCCACGCCCACCCACCTGGTCATTGGGGAGATAATTATTTGAATCCCACCACTGTGCGATGGTACAGGGTTTCCTGCTCCAGCAGGGAATTGGGCTACACAACATGCAAGGACCCTTCCAACGATATTATTTTGTATTCTATATTTTATTTATTATTTATTTATTATTTAAATTTCTATACCGCCCTTCTCCCTTCCGGAACTCAGGGCGGTGTACAGGCAGCAGTAAAAACACGAATAAAAACCCTTTAAAAATACATTAAATAATGGAGCCTGTCTTAAAACCTAGTTAAAATCCCTACTAAAACCATATAAAACTATAACATTTAAAACTATGCCAGTTTAGAAACTATGCCAGGCTGGCTGCACGGAATAAATAAGTCTTCAAAGCCCGACAGAAAAGGCGCAGGTCCGTGATTGTCCGCAGGTCAGGAGGTAGGTCATTCCAGAGGGTGGGGGCTGCCACAGAGAAGGCTCTCCCCCTGGGGGTCACCAGCCAACATTATTTAGCCGATGGCACCCTGAGGAGGCCCTCTCTGTGGGAGCGAACTGGACGGTGGGAGGTATTTGGTAGCAGGAGGCGGTCTTGCAGATAACCAGGTCCCTTGCCACGGAGCGCTTTAAAGGTGGTTACTAATACCTTGAAGCGCACCCGGAAAGCCACAGCCAGTGTAGCTCGCGCAGGAGAGGTGTCACGTAGGAGCATCTAGATGCCCCAGAATCCCCGTGCAGCTGCATTCTGAACTAGCTGGAGCCTCCGGGTGCACCTCAAGGGAAGCCCCATGTAGAGAGCATTGCAGTAGTCCAGGCAGGAGATGACGAGGGCTTGAGTGACCGTGCGTAAAGCGTCACAATCCAGAAAGGGACGCAACTGGTGTATCAGGCGAATCTGATAAAAAGTCCCCCTGGCCACGGCCGTGATACTGGCAGTGATCTGGGAAAAAGGGGCCTTTTCTAGCATGTTGCCAATTTTGCCCAATCTTTCTAAACAGGCTCACTTATAGCTGACTCCTCAGGTCAAATAACCAGTTCTCTGTCAACTCAACTCTGAATTTGTAATGCCTGGTTTTCATCTGATTCTGTACTTCCCCACCCCTCTGCTGCTTCTGTTTTTGTGCTAGCATTCTAGAATGTTTTTGTTTTAGCAATTTTATGACAGCTGCTTAAATAACTAAATAAAATACCAAGAGTCCCCATAGCATGACGTCTCTTTCCAAGGTCTGTATTTTGTTTGGGCGAATGCACGTATAACTTTAATTTTCCTTAAGCTTCTGGATTGCTTGTTGTTGGTCTGCATTTTTTCTCAAATGTAGGTTAATTGAAATTTATTCTCAAGGATACATTTTAGATACGAGCTGTACAGAGAAAGACATCCCCAGGCCAGCTGAATAGGGTAACACAGGGGTCTGCAAAGTTGGCTCTTTGAAGACCGGTGGACTTCAACTCCCAGAATTCCCCAGCCAGCTATGCAGACCCCTGGGGTAACAGATCAATAGCTGCATATTCAAAATCCATTATTTCAGGTAAGCTGAGATTCAGAAAATTATGTTAAATTCCTTTGCACTAGAGAAGCAGCTATAAAATTACAGGGAAAAAGAAAGGAAAAAAAATGTCACATCACATTGGTTATCATATTTGTTTTTGGTTAAAAAAGTTCCCGCAGGCTTCTATTACAAATCTCTTCCAAAGCAAGATGCTGTTTGACTAAATGTAAATTGTACTATAGAGTGAAAGTGTTCTTCCTCCCCCTGATCAAGAGGTTTCTGGTGGGTGGGTGAAAAGGAGTTAATTGCTACAGCTGTCCTCACCCATTAGAACCAATTTCTATCCATTCCTCCTCCTTGTTTTTCAGCTTCTGGACTTTTAAGGGAAATGCTAGATTGGCAGCTTTGCAACTTTTCCTCAATAAGGCAACTTAAAGAACAGGAGTAAAATGGACAATAATTTTGTTAATTTTCCTTTTTTTTCAGCTGGGATCAAACAAGGATAATGCCAGTGCCAATATTGGTTTATGTTTTTAAAAAAAATAATTTCAATACTTTCTCAAAGTTGGAAAGGTATTATTGTTGCTGGACAGGGCAGTATTGTTCACAATTTGTCTACATCATTTCAAATTCTCAAAAGTGAAGTTAATCCCAAAATAGAACTACTAAACAGTCTGAATGGCTTCTAAGGATTTGCAGAGTGGAAATGGAAGTGGCATAGAAGTGCCCTCTTATTCCTCATTGTGTAACAGGGGAATGCTGTTATTTATCAATCTTAGCCAATAATCTTATTGATTAATGAATTATCTTAGCCTAATGCTGGGAAAGATTAAGGGCAAATGAAGAACGGGATGGCAGAGAATGAGGTGGCTGGATGGAGTCACCGAAGCAGTAGGCATGAGCTTAAATGGGCTCCAGAGGATGGTAGAGGATAGGAAGGCCTGGAGGAACATTGTCCATGGGGTCACAATGAGTGACAACTCAACAACAAAAGTCAATACTTGTGCATGATCTTTACCTGAGTTTGAGAATTAGTTAAATAATTTCTGTTCTACGTGACTTGGAATAAATGACCCAAAGTAAAAACTAGGATCTCAATACAATCTGGTTGCTGAAAAAGACACTTCCAGCTGTGGTCTCCAACATTATATTGAAATGAAATCTTTCAGACAAGTATCTGCTGAGATAGTTCAATTAAAGTTAAATATTAGTTTTGATACTGTTAGCAGCTAAAACTATAGCTTCATGCTCTTCAGACCTCTGTTCTTGCTGTTTAAAATTATCTGCACACGAGGGAAGAAAATAAGGTTGAAGGATCAAAACTTGCTTACCTAGAAATTTTAGCTTGAAAAGTGAGAGGCAAGCTATCAAGTCAGCTTCCATTTATTAATCTATCCTTTTCCTGAATCAGTCCTCAAATTTCTTAATTCTTAAAATGCAAAGCACTGAAGTTAAAATTAACTTGACAATAATATATTTTCCCTTAGGCTTTAAGTATTAAAACTGTTGAATAGTTCAGCAGCTGAAAGCCAATAAAATAAGCAAACAAAACATGTAGGCTCATTCTGTGGTTAATTTTCTAGCCAGCAATAAAATTAATGCCAGAAACTTTCCAAACAAGAGAATGGATTAATGCATTTATTCTCTCACTTGTAACTCAAAGTCTCACCAGTACATTTAACTACTGTGTAAAAGTGTCTGAACATTGCATTTTCCCATACAGTTTTTGTATCGCTATTTCTGTGCTTAGAGCAGATCAAATAATGATTACTTCAACACCAGATGCACAAAGAAGGCAAAGCAAAGGATCTTGACTCCATTTACTGAGGTGTTGGGACTGTACAGGTAGAAAGTATGGA
The DNA here is from genome assembly GCA_039707465.1 of Rhabdophis nuchalis. Classification (NCBI taxonomy): domain Eukaryota; kingdom Metazoa; phylum Chordata; class Lepidosauria; order Squamata; family Natricidae; genus Rhabdophis; species Rhabdophis nuchalis. The sequence continues at coordinate 121,399,403 of CM077643.1, forward strand.
TGAGCCTGCTGTGAGGGATTCCCATGGGGGGATTACGACACGGATTTTTTCTTTTATTGTTTTTTATGATTATTTTATTTATAGATAGTCCTCAATTTATGACCAGCCGCTTAATGTATGGTTTTTAATATTGCCTGTGCGCCGCCCTGGGTCCTTGCAAGGAGAAGGGCGGGGTATTAATTTAATTAAAAAAAATAAAAATAAATAATGGTCATTTGACATTACAACAGGATTGAAAAAAGTTATTTCCTACCTGTCCTTGAAGTTACAATTACTGCACCTTATGGACATGTGATTGCATTTTGGATACTTGGCAATTGGGTCTGATTTATGGCCAGTTGCAATCTACATGGCCACATGATCATGTTTTGTGACTGTTTTTGCCATTTTTCCAGCACAAAACTGGTAAAAAAAATTGCCAGTGAGAGAAGATGGATTTGGATGTACAGCCTCATGATCTGCTTACCATTTGTGGTGACTCACTTAACAACTGTTGAGCTTGATTACATGGTGACTTGGTTTACAACCACAATGACTTACAACCAAATTCTGGGCTAAGTTCTGGTTTTAACTTGAGGACCACCTGCTTTGGTTGCATGGTTGTGAGTCACTTAACATGGATGACTATATTAAACCTTTTAAATAAATACAATATTTGCAGATTTTACCCATAATCCTGATCCTTTAATTTGTGGATGGTGGTTTATTCTCTGAGCTTGTGGGTTAGTTCCCAAACATTTTGTTACCAGGCTAGGTAATATCTTCAGCAGAGTTTAGGGGGTGTCAGTGTTCTTCTGTTTATAAGGGCTTCAGATGTGGGTGTATCAACTGGGAGGGGGTGTCTTAGGATGGGTCAGCTGTGAGTCATCAGTGAGTCACAAAACAATGGGTTTTGTGCTAAGGAGATTACATCAGGTCAGGGTCATTGAGAGGTGAACTACTGGCTGTGGTGGTGGTGGTGGTGGTTGCATGGGTTGGTTGAAGGTCAATGTTGTCTCTGGTTGGTTGTGCGGTTGATTCGGATTCTGAGGGGTTCGCAGGCTAGTTGTAGGTCAATGTGTCTGTTGATGGAATTGCTTGTGGAGTGCCAAGCTTTGATGAACTCCCGAGTGTGGTGGGTGGCCAATGAATTTTGTGCTGCCCCAATTGAACTGGTGCTGCTTGGTGTTGGTTTGGTGACCTTCAATTTGTGTTAAAGAAGAGCTAGTTACAGATTAATGCCTTTTCGCTCAGATTTTGGTCACTTCTTATCCTGCCAAACCTACTTTATTATAAATATTGTTGGTCATGTTGGACGAGCCATGTACCATTCATTTTCAACTCATGAACAGATGGAGAAATCATAAATATATTCTAAGGTTAAGAAACAGTAAACATGACACTAAGTACTATATGAGCATATGCAAGAGAACATTTGTTTTCTTCCAAATGAGTCAGTAATTAGGTACTATTGTGATCCTTCTTGAACTTGTCACTTAGTATCATTGGAGACAAAATTATGTATTTTAAGTCACTTGCACAAAGCATTTGATTATGTTACAGTATCATCAAGATGTTGCCCTTTCCTTTTTTTGGACAAGTGAGGAAATTATAAATAGAACCTAGTCACAAATATTCTTGGATACTTCTTTCACAAACTATCACACTGAGTTCAAAAGAACTACTATTAGTGTCTGTATTTTTCTGGCTCCTTTTTCTCTTTGACTTCTGCTAAATCCTGTCTCATTCTTCTTATGTGCTATAAGCCAGGGGTCTCCAACCTTTGCAACTTTAAGTCTGAAGGACTTCAGCTCCCAGAATTCTCCAGCCAGCTTTGTTGGCTGGAGAAGTCTGGGAGCTGAAGTCCTTCAGACTTAAAGTTGCAAAGGTTGGAGACCCCTGCTATAGGAGTTATATGTCAAATACACCCAATATTATTATAGCAGAAACAGTGGACTTAAATGAAAATAGATGGGCTGGGAAGTTCTCCCATGCTAATATGTTGATGAAGTTGTTGGTCCCCCAGTTATGTTCTTTTTTTAGTACATAGTATTGTACCTTATGAATCATATCATTCTCTTTTGTATACTGAAAGTGACTGCAAGAATTCGGATTTTACTTGGTGTATGTTGAGAGATTGTGAATAGAGCAAAGCGTGGTTTTTACCACTGAGCCCCTCACCTCAATGTCTAAGAGACAGACAAAGGAACTTTCCCTTGTCTGTTAGAAACAAAAATTTATCTACTTAAGAGTACACCAGGTGAGAAGTCGTCAGAACATTGGGAAACTGCCTGTTAGGGTGGAAGGAGGAGTGAAGCAAGGGCCTAGGTTAGAGTCCTTGCACAGCCATAAGTGACATAAGGTTGATCTTCCCTAAGATCCAAGAGCCTTATTCCAGACATTCGGGAACTGACTTCCGGTTTGCTCATAGGTCTGGTTTTAGCCCTCTGGAGCGTTCAAGAGCCTTTAGGAGGGCGAAAAATGGCCTCAAAAGAAAGCCGAAGTCAGTTGGCCAGCATGCACATGCATGCTGGCCAGCATCAGGCAACACTCACGTGCCCTGACAAATGGCTCCACGTGCCACCTGTGGCACGTGTGCCCTAGGTTCACCATCACTGCTCTATAAGGCTATGCACAGCCATTTTGGTGAAGGGGGTGGGGTTTCGGGAGGCAAAAAATGCTGTATTTGATGTGTAAGACACACCCAGATTTTCAGCCTCTTTTTAGAGGAAAAAAGGTAGGTCTTATACTCCCAAAAATACGGTACATTTATTTTTCTATAGATGCACACATAACTAGCAAGAGTGCAAGAGTACCTGCATTCTGCCTTTTAGAATAGGAGCATTGAGCTGATAAAGGAGCATGAGAGTCTTAAATAACAAAATTAACAGTATCTATACTATGTGCAACAGAAACGAACCTATACATCCCACCTTGCTAATATGATCAGGATAAGCTTTCATATATCTACTGAATCGAAAGCTCCAATTGAAGAAATACCAGAATCCAAGGCCAGAATTCGCGATTGACCTGCAGCATTCCAATGAGATTCTTTGTGAATTCATTCAACGTCTCTCGTCTCCTTTTTTCCCCTCCAGCAAGAAAATAACACTAGCTCATGAACATATTTGAATTCTGCTTTGGAAGAGAGCATATTGGATTTTTTTCTCACCCATCAGTCATGCCCTGAGGGGTTTCAGATCATTAATGATCAATAGATCAGTTTAGATAAGAATGATAATTCTAGCAAGTGAAAAACTCATAAGCTTCTCCTGATGGGTATAGGCTCCTGAGAACAAATTAATTAGCTGCCTCCTCCTGCTCTAGGTAATAATTTTCCTTAATGACAAAAGGTGTTGTTTGGAACAGCAAGCTAAAAAATAATAGAAATCTCGGTCTTTACAGGCTCCTATAGAACTGCTACAAATAAGCATTGTAAATTTTAGTGGTTTCTGGCAGGCAAAGCTTTTGGGAACATTCAGTGAAAAACTGTGCTGTCTTAATTCTGCATTTTGTGTTCCATAACTTAAGAGGCGCATAGGAGCAAAATTTTCAGCAGGGAAAAGGAGATTTTCCTCATTTTGCTAGCTTATTTCTTATCTGACAAGCAAGAATGAAGCAGAGGAAGCTCGGGACAGCAGGCAATTTGCAATGAATGAACACAAGCAGAAAAGAAGTTTCAACTATTGCTTCCTGATAGAGACATATTCTCTCTCTCTCTCTGCCCCACTCTCTGTGTGTCTATATACAGTAATCCCTCGTTTTCCGCGGATAATGGGGACCGCAACCTTCCGCGAAAACCGGAAATCCGCAAAGTAGGATTCGCTAGGAAACTTGAATTGGTGGACATGTTTAAAGCAACCACTAGGGGGCGCTTGCCTCCTACCAATGCATTTTTTTCTGTATTTTTTACAAATCCGCGAAGCACTGAAGCCGCGGAAAACGAAGCCGCGGAAAACGAGGGATTACTGTATTCTTATTACTAAGTCTTTTAAAAAAAAACTTTATATCAGTGATGGTGAACCTTTTAGACATCAAGCACCCCAATTGTGCATGCGCGCATGCCCAAACTGAAAGGTGCACATGTGAACGCAGACATGGTCATGCACGGACATGCACGGACATGTGTGGATGTGCGCATGCATGGACATGTGCACATGCACAGTAGAGACCTGAAGACCAGCTGGCCGGCTGGAGGCGGGGCATCGCAATACCAGCAGCATGGCAAGAGGTAAGATATTTTCCTTTTGTGAGCTTCTATTTCGTCATTTGCAGGAAGCTCACAAAAGCTCACAAAAGAATCACCACAAAGATCCAACCTGAGGTGATGGTGCATGTGCCAGCAGAGAGGGCTCTGGGTGCCACCTCTGGCATATGTGCCATAGGTTTGCCATCACGGCTTTATACTATTACTTGCTTTAGGCAGCAGACTTTACAAGCCCACCTTGGTCATGTTATTTAGATGCTTGCCATCTTGTCTTGACTCATATTTCTCATATCTCTTTTTGATTCACCTTTTTTTTCCATTCTTTTGACTCGCCTTGACCTTGTCAAGCCTAATATTTTTTCTAGGCTGTCATCTGTTTGAAATATCTACCTAAACCCCTAAATTAAATTTCTGTCTCAAAGAAATCTTCTATTTGTCCTTTATTTTACTGGTTCTTCTTCTAGTCCATGATGCACTTATTGAATGATCTAGAAATCCATAATCCTAAAATAATTTCTATCACCTTTTTCAACATCCAATGTCACAGCTTTATTTTACCACTGGATAACTCATTGCTTTAACTATTCTTTGTTTTCATAGAATTATTCTTATCCATTTTAATTTTGCATAAATGTACCGTTGCCTTCCTCCCTAGGTTTTATCTCCTCTTTACCTCTGTCTAAAGCATTCTAATTCTATTTCCTGTCCTTCGTTGAGGATTATGCAGATTATAATATGACAATAAAGGCTATATCCATAGTTTTAAGGGGGTGCTAAATTTCAAATCCTTTTTCATCAAAGTAGCCCCATTTCTAAATAAACAACGTGACTCCCCTGGATGGAAGTGTTAGATCAGATGCACAAATTAATCCCTGGGGTCCAGTAAAATTAAACTCTGATGGAAAGAACCAGAAGTATGTTCTCTCTGCTAGGTGAGGGGTGTGGGGGGGGGGGGGAGAAGTAGAAAGAATGAGAGTGATCCTGTAAATCGGGGGTTCCCAACTGCTGCTCCATGGACTGGCACTGATCCGTAGCATGCCAGCAACTGGTCTGCACAAACCAGCAAAGCCCCATCCATGGGATGCAGGTAGCATGCAAAATCATGCCCCCTTCAGTCTGTGGAAAATCCTTTGTCCATGGAACTGGTCCCTGATGTCCAAACTATTGGGGGCTGCTACAGTAAATAGCTTGGCTGTCCCTGTATCATGTAGGGCAGGGATGTCCAAACTTGGGAACTTTAAGACTTGTGGACTTCAACTCCCAGAATTCCCCAGCCAGCTATGCTAAGTCTTAAAGTTCCCAAGTTTGGACATCCCTGATGTAGGGCCATATTGGCGAACCTATGGCACCGGTGCCACAGGTGGCACGCGAAGCCATTTCTGATGGCACGCGAGGCGTTGCCCTGTCAGCGCCAGTGCACATGAGCATGCTGGCCATCTGATTTTTGGCCTTGATTTTCAGCCATTTGTTTGCCCTCCTGAAGCTTCCAGAGGGAGAAAAATGGCCCAACGGGCAACCTGGAAGTCCATTCCTGAACTTCCGGTTTGTGTGTTGGGCCTTTTTCCACCCTCCCCAGGCTCCTAGAAAGCTTCTGGAGTCTTGGGAGGGCGAAAAATGGACCTACTGGGCCCACCGGAAGTCAGAAAGTGAGCTGTTTCCGGCCTCTGGGGGAGGCCATTTTTGCCCTCCCCAGGCTCCAAAAAAGCCATGTGTACCTGCGCTGGACAGCAGGGGGTGTCACACATATATTCTCAGGGGGGAAGGCATTAAATTATGGGGTTGGGCACATGAGCATGCACAATAGCGCGAGTGTGTGTGCTTTAGGCACCCGAGGCGAAAAAGGTTCGCCATCACTAATGTAGGGCTTTATAATCAGCAACTCAAAAGCTGCCAATGCAGCTCATGGAACAGTACTGTTACATTGGTATTGTGTCCTTACAATAGAGGTTTCCACTCCAGTCCGCATGTAATGGAGTGATCTGATTGGCCGGGACCAGGGCCGGCTGTGATTGGTCATTTCGTACCGGCGGCTACCTTTAAAAAGGGGCTGCTGCCGGCTGCTTGTTACTTGAGCTAAACCTTGCCAATAAAGAGCTGAATTCACTCCTAGTGTGTCCTTCCTTTACCTGATCTAACAGGTACAATGCTCCAAACTATGTAAATATTCCCCTAGTCCAGGGGTCTGCAAAGTCGGCTCTTTTAAGACTGGTGGACTTCAACTCCCAGAATTCCCCAGCCAGCTATGCTGGCTGGGGAACTCTGGGAGTTGAAGTCCACCAGTCTTAAAAGAGCCGACTTTGCAGACCCCTGCCCTAGTCAAGTGCTGCTTGCTGTTTGAGGCTGGGGAGAAGCTTAATATCCAGAACTACTTGGTCTTGCCAGGATTAAGTTGAACCTATTCTTCCTCATCCAAACCTCACAGCTTCTAGGCACCAGGAAAGGAGCTCGGCAGCATTACTACTTGACCCAGGACAAAGATGTACAAATTTTGCTATTTTTCTGATGGAATGAGAGAGCCATTCAAATCTCAAGGAGCAAGTTGTTCTGTAAGAAAAAGCCACGTGGCTTCCTAGGTTTGGGAGCAGGAATGTAAAGGAATGCTGATTTTCAATAGATTCTTGTTTGTTAAAAAGATTCATTCAAAAAAGTAATTAGATGCTTTGACATGCCCATCAGCTTACTACATCCCAAGAAGGGTCTTCAAAGTCTTTTTTTTAAAAGACCCTTTAAGATGGTTGATTGAAGCTCTGTCATTTTTTATCTGCAGAAACCCTTGTATATTCCACATTCAGACATGATCTACACCAAGATTTTGTTGCAATCAGTGAAGCAAAAGTTATATCTAGTATTGTCTTGCTTTATTATCTGTTTTATTGTAACCATTTGATCTTGTATCCTTTTGCCTTTTCTGAAACATGTAGCATCTTTCTTTTTCATGTATCTCTCTAGTATTTTTTTTTTTTGCAAGTTCTTCAGCAATTACAAAAATTTGATCATTTGTGATTTATCTTGACTCTTCTCTGTTGGCTAAGAGATGTATACATCATTCTTTCCCCAAAGACTTGTTCCATATTTATTGTCATAAAGCTGTTAGCATTGCAACTGTCTCCAGCACAGATTTAAACAGTTCAACAGGTTTTTCATCTGCACCTAGGTTTTTTTACTTGACAACTTGGTTTATTGCCCAACATGTCTCAATATCTATTGGAATCAACAATTGAATATATTTTTCTACAAATGTTCCTGAATTTTTTTTACAAATGTTTCTATCACTTTATAATTCCAATTTAAAGGGGTCTGATGGGATCTTCCTTCCTTCCTTCCTTCCTTCCTTCCTTCCTTCCTTCCTTCCTTCCTTCCTTCCTTCCTTCCGTCCGTCCTTCCTTCCTTCCTTCCTTCCTTCTTTCCTTCCTTCCTTCCTTCCTTCCTTCCTTTGATGACCTATATAACAGTTTTCAGCATCCCTCCTCTAAATGACTTGACTAGATGAGTAGGCTCTCATTTACATCTATTATCTCTTCCAAAATTGAAATTGGAATCTTTTGATGTAAATATGCTGTAATATTATGCTATGGTTCATTGTCTATTATTGAAATGTTTTTTTAAACATCTTTTATCCATCGGAGTTTTCACTTAATAAAGCATGAAAGTGATTGATGCAATCATATAAATAAAATACAGTGGAATTAATAAAGGCATGTAAGAATATTCAATATAATAACAATTAAACAAAAGGAGATGATGCATATAGTTTTCCCTATTTAACATCTGCTCTCTTCATGGACCACACCAGTAAGGCAGATCTATAGTGAGCACTTATTCCTGGCTTTTTAGGACTAATTAGACAGAATCTCAGATGAAGCTTTCTGTGAAGGAAAAGGAAATGGGAGTATTGATGTAATGAAGCCCATTAAACCACCCAGTAAAAAAAAAAAATCAGCAAAAATTTTGGCTCATAAAGTTCATGGCCTTGATTGTTTATACAGTAATGCTCAGAGATCTGAGAAACAAACAAGATGAGCTGGATTCTTAGATAGAAAGCTTAATATAATTTGATAAGACAAAAAGACTTGCTAAGATTTCCTAGAACATGAAAAACTGAAACATAGAATCTGTTCAGAAGAAATAGAGATAGTGGCGGGTGGGGTGGGATGCAGAAATCATACTTCATAATAAAAGTATGCATGCCTGGTCAGAAATCCAAGTGAATGAGTATCACAAGATCTGTAAATTAAAAAAACTGGAGGAATGAATAAATCCAACTTGGTGTAGTGGTTAGAAACTGGATAGAAACTGGGAGAGTGTGAATTCTAATACTGCTTGCGATGTGAAGCCAGTCACTTTGTCGTAACCCTAGGAAGGAGGAAATGATAAACTATTTCCAAATCCTACCTATAAACTTCATGGAATTATGCAGTCAATTGAGACTGACTCAAAGGTTGTGTGCATGTACTGTATACATTTTGTCCAGAAGGCAAAGGAAGGCACAAAACAAATCAACTGTCCTTGCATTGATATTAACCAATAATTAAGAGTTGGTCAAGCAAGGGAAACTAGCAGGTACATTAGGAGTAAGTGATTGTGTTATGCTAGAAGTATTGATCTTAAGTTAAACAAAAGGCTCTCCCCCAAAGGCTCTGTTTTAGGCCCAGTACTCTTCAACACCTTCATCAATGATTTGGACGAGGGAATAAATGAGGAACTCATCAAATTTGCAGACGACCCCAAGCTGGCAGGAATAGCCAACACTCCAGAAGATAGGCTTAAGATACAGAAGGATCTTGACAAGCTTGAACATTGGGCACTATCTAATAAAATGAAATTCAATGGCGAAAAGAGTAAGGTTCTACATTTAGGCAACAAAAATGAAATGCACAGGTACAGTATAGGTGGTACCTTGCTCAATAGCAGTAACTGTGAAAGGGATCTTGTGAGTCCTAGTAGACAACCATTTAAATATGAGCCAGCAGTGTGAAGCAGCTGCCAAAAAAGCCAACACAGTTCTAGGCTGCATAAACAGAGGGATAGAATCAAGATCACGTGAAGTGTTAATGCCACTTTATCATGCCTTGGTAAGGTCACACTTGGAATACTGCATACAGTTTTGGTCGCCATGATGTAGAAAAGACGTGGAGACTCTGGAAAGAGTGCAGAGAAGAGCAACCAAGATGATTAGGGGACTGGAGGCTAAAACATATGAAGAACGGTTGCAGGAACTGGGTATGTCTAGTTTAATGAAAAGAAGGACTAGGGGAGACATGATAGCAGTGTTCCAATATCTCAGGGGTTGCCACAAAGAAGAGGGAGTCAAACTATTCTCCAAGGCACCTGAGGGCAGAACAAGAAGCAATGGGTGGAAACTAATCAAGGAGAGAAGCAACTTAGAACTGAGGAGAAATTTCCTGACAGTTAGAATAATTAATCAGTGGAACAGCTTGCCTCCAGAAGTCATGAATGCCCCAACACTACAAGTCTTCAAGAAGATGTTGGATAGCCATTTTTCTGAAATGGTGTAGGGCTTCCTGTCTGGGCAGGGAGTTGGACTAGATGACCTCCAAGGTCCCTTCCAACTCTGCTATTGTATTGTATTGTAAAAGCTGAGTACAGATGAATGTATAGCTTGGACTTCACAATTTTCCCCCTAATAAACTCAGAACAAGGACAAGTATGAGCCTATGGCAAGAAACAGTTGTCAGCAGGAGGGGCTATTTGTTTATTTATACACATGCATATACAGTAAACATGCAACTCTGAGTGGTATACAAGAGCACAAAAGCAAACCAAAGAAAATATAAGTAATAAAATAATAATGAAACAAAATGATACGCATATGGTGGAATAGCTATTCAAGGAAGGAGAAAAGAAAGAATGGGTTAAGGCAGGGGTCTGCAAAGTTGGCTCTTTTAAGCCGGGTGGACTTCAACTCCCAGAATTCCCCAGCCAGCATGGCTGGCTGGGGAATTCTGGGAGTTGAAGTCCACCCGGCTTAAAAGAGCCAACTTTGCAGACCCTTGGGTTAAGGGGATTTCCAATCAGTCTTTTCAATCAGAATAGAGCTGGATGAGACCTTGGGGGTCTTGTAGTTCCTAGTTCTAGTTCTATTGCCTGTGTCACATTCCGGCAGTTGAAGAAACCAATGCAGAGAAAAGTTTGTTTGATGCAAGGTTTTTATCTCTCTCAAGTATTAACTGGTACTGAATGACCATGAAACAAAGGCAAGCAAATCCAAGTCAGTTGTAACCAAGTTGACACCAACACCATATACATAGCATTACCCCACCCAGTTCTACACACAAATCTACCCAGATGACACCCCTAACCACCAGCACCAATCACCATGACCCTCAGCCGCCCTCAGCCACACCCCCACTCAGTGTCATCATTGCCTTCTTCCCGTATCTGTTGCACCCAAGCAGAAGAGTTACTTCAGAGTAGGCAGTTGCACCGGAGCAGAAGAGTTACTTCAGAGTAGGCAGTTGCACCCGAGTAGAAGAGTTACTTCAGAGTAGGCAGATTGATTGATTGATTGATTGATTGATTGATTGATATATTTATTTATTTATTTATTTATTTATTTATTTATTTATTAGTTTTATATACCGCCCTCTCTCCCGAACATGGGACTCAGGGCGGTGCACAGGAATTACAAAATATAAAAATACAACAATCCAAAAATTAAAACTAGTATTAAATAAGGTTAGCCCATGCTAAATGCATGATTTAAAAAAACCCAGTTAAAATAGTAACATAGCTACATCAGCTATGCCAGGCTGGCCGCACGAAATAAATATGTTTTTAATGCCCAGCGGAAGAGGCGAAGGTCTGTGATTGTGCGGAGGTCGGGAGGCAGGCCGTTCCAGAGGGCGGGGCCTGCCACAGAGAAGGCTCTTCTTCTGGGGGTCGCAAGCCGGCATTGCCCGGTGGACAGCACCCTAAGGAGGCCCCTCCTGTGGGAGCAGACTAGTCGGGTGGAGGTATGTGGTAGGAGGCGGTCTTGTAAGTAGCCAGGTACCATGCCATGGAGCGCTTTAAAGATGGTCACTAAGACCTTGAAACGCACCCAGACAGGCAGCCAGTGCAGCTTGTGCAGGAGAGGTGTTACATGGGAGTATCTTGAAACTCCCAGAATCCCCTGCGCAGCCGCATTCTGGACTAACTGGAGCCTCCGGGTGCACCTCAAGGGAAGCCCAATGTAGAGAGCTTTACAGTAGTCCAGGCGGGGCATGACCAGAGCTTGAGTGACCGTGCGTAGGGCATCACGATCCAGAAAGGGGCACAACTGGCGTATCAGGTAAACCTGATAGAAGGCCCCCCCTGGCTACGGCTGTCAGATGGTCATCCAAGGACAGCCGAGGGTCCAGGAGGACTCCCAAGTTGCGAGCCCTTTCTGCGGGGGCTAATGACTCGCCCCCGATAGCCAGAGATGGAATCAACTGGCTATGTTGTGGCACCGGAAACCACAGCCCCTCAGTCTTGGATGGGTTGAGTTGGAGCCCGTTCTTCCCCATCCAGACTCGCACAGCCTCTAAACACCGGGACATCACTTCGGTGGTATCGTTGGGGTGGTTTGGGGTAGAGATGTACAGCTGAGTGTTGTCAGCGTACAGATGGAACTCTACCCCAAAACCACGGATGATCTCACCCAGCGGCTTCATGTAGATGTTGAACAGGAGGGGCGAGAGGACCGACCCCTGAGGCACCCAACATGTAAGGGGCCTCGGCATCGACCTCTTCCCTCCTGCCAACACCGATTGCAACTGGTCAGAGAGGAAGGATGAGAACCACCGTTGCACCTGAGTAGAAGAGTTACTTCAGAGTAGGCTCTGATGTGCAGCTGTTGTCCAGGAGGTGCGCCTGCAGAGTAGTGAGGGAAGCCATATAGGGCCGCATGCAGCTACAGACTCCGCCGACATCAGAGAGAGGAGGGGAGGGTGTTTGGCGGCAGCTCCAGGGGTGTTAGTGGCAGTGGTGGCATTGGCGGCGTGTAAGCATGACTGAGCAGGTGTGGCATTGGCAACGGATGGGCTCCCCCCTGAATGGCAGCCCAAGGGCTGACGGCCTGCTCAGCAGGAGACACTATACCAGTGATGGTTTACCTTTTTGGCACTGTGTGCTGCAACTGGAGCACTGGAACTCGGAAGAAAGCAGCTAGCCAGTGCACATGCACACGATGGCCAGATGCTCTTCTGGGTTTCAGTCGTGTGCATGCTCTGACTCTTTACATGACAGGTAGTTTTCTCTATCAACAGTATGGGAGTTGCTCATTGGAGAGAATACCTGTGGCTCAGGGCGGAACATGGAGTCCTTGATGCTCTTTGAGCTTGGCTGTTTTCTTACAGACATTTCATTATCCAGCTAGGTCACATCTTCAGTGTCAAGTTCAGAAAGGACCAAAGACTCCACAGTATGGAAGTTGTTAATGTTGCCTTTTTCTAAGATTTTTTTTAGCAATTTCCAGTCTGGTTTATAACCCTAGGATTTCCTAGTCACATCCTGTTCTAGTACTATTCTAGTACTATTTAGATCCACCCCTGCATAGCTTTTTGAGAACAGCCCAAATTCCCTAGGTGCTGGGACTTATAGGGGGTGGACAATTTCAAATAGTTTCTCAGCAGTGGAGGATATTAAATATATCTGGAAATAGGATTGACCCCCATACACTTGGAAAATCCAAATGTGTAGAATCCAAAATAAACAACATTGAAAAATGCACATCTTCAGTAGTAATAAATATTGATATCCTTTAGTTATTCTAAATATTTTCTACAAAAAGGGTAACTTAATTTTTTATACGATAAGTACCATATTTTTGGCTCGATAAAATGCAGCCCCGATATGATGGTGAATAGTAGCTGGGTCGCAGCAGCAAGGTCCTTTTACAGTGCTGAACCCCGCCTCTTCTGTCATTGTCATTGCCCGCCTCTTCTGTCTCTTTTCCACAGTGCAGGAGTCAATAGGCAGAGCTGGCAGAGCAGAGGACACCTATCTGTGGTCCTTTCAGGCTCCACCTGAAATTGTTTTTGTCTTGTTTTCCTGCTCTAAACCTTGGTGCGTCTTATGGTCTGATGCGTGTTATGGAGCAAAAAATACAGTACATTATAAATACAACAGAAATTCCATCTAACATGACATTTCATGTATATGTGGTTTTCTCTTCAGGCTAAATAACTGTGATATTTTAGAATTGTTTTAAAAATTAGTAATATTATCAAGGGATTTCATGTTTCCATATGTGGTGAATGCAGACGTTTTTCTATAACCCAAGATGAACAGTGCAATTTTCGACAAGGTCAAAAAGCCATTGTTAACTGAATGAAATTTCTGCTTTGGTCGAAGGAGAGTTTGAACATCCCTTAAAATACTGCTTATAATGCCTTTTACTTTCCAAAATTTATCATTCAGCCTTCAAAATTAAACTGCACACAATCAGTCTCCTTTCTTTTAGTGGTTTGGTCTTCATTTTATAGAACTTCAGGTATCTTGTTGTTAGTCATCTTAATACTTCATCAGAATAAATATGTCATTAGATTTTAGTTTCACTCTAAAGGAAAAGTATGCAGAATGCTTGCATTTTGGTTTCAATAGATGAAGATGACAAAAATAATAGAAAACTCTGTGAGCTGTCAGATTCAATGAAGGATTCAATTATTTTTCTATATCTTTTTACCATCTGGAAATAGGTATGACTGTAAAACTCAAATCTTTCTCAATGAGCTCAATAATATTGATAGTTTTCAAAATGCCACCTTGAAAACTAAATAATAGATGAGCTAAAATTATAGTCTTAAATTCAATCTTCAGATAAAAAACCATTACCTGCATTCCCATTTTGAGTATAGAATGCTTTCTTCGCTCAGTTCTTCAAGCCATTTAAAACACCCAATCTAAAGTAATGTTGCTTAACATTTGATCTAATAAGTTCCCAAGGGTTGAAGGTGCAAACGGCTGGCTATGGAAATTGTGTTAACTCATTTGGAACTAAGTGGAATTATCGGAAGGAGCAGGTTAAATGCTTTGGGATTCATTGTCTTGTGAGTGGCACCTCTTTTATCAGCATTTCTATTACCTATTAAAAGTTCCTATTCTTATGCTATATTTATGAAGAACGGTTGCAGGAGCTGGGTATGTCTAGTTTGATGAAGAGAAGGACCAGGGGAGACATGATAGCAGTGTTCCGATATCTCAGAGGGTGCCACAAAGAAGAGGGAGTCAAACTATTCTCCAAGGCACCTGGGGGCAGGACAAGAAGCAATGGGTGGAAACTAATCAAGGAGAGAAGCAACTTAGAACTAAGGAGAACTTTCCTGACAGAACAATTAACCTCTGGAACAGCTTGCCTCCAGAAGTTGTGAATGCCCCAACCCTGGAAGTCTTTAAAAAGATGTTAGATAGCCATTTGTCTCAAATGGTATAAGGTTCCTGCCCACACAGGGGGTTGGACTAGAAGACCTACAAGGTCCCTTCCAACTCTGCTATTGTATTGTATTGTATTATGGGGTTTTTTTAGGTTGCTGATTTTTGTTTGGTCCTCTGTTTTAAGAAGTTTAGGTCAGAGCCCTCAGAATAATGCATAAATGGATGCAGGTTTTAAGAACAAAATCAAAACAGAGTTGAAGTTGAAATTAGCAGCTAGAAATCAGAGGCAAAGAAAAACATTATGGAGCCATGTGAACCTGGAAGGAGACATGGCAGAGAATGTACTATTTGCCATAAAATTGCAAGGGGAAAACTTCCCATTTCTTGGAAATTGTCATGGGGTATTTAAAGGAGTTGTTTAAGAACAAACAAACTTTTCTGCCTCTCCCATCCTACCCCCCAAAAAGAGAGAAGCCAATGCAATTGGAACTCATTGTCTTTAAAAAAAACCTCACCCATATTGTTACTGATGGATTTCACTTTGGCAATAACAACAGTGTAAATCAGTTAAGTCAATGAAATTCTATTGCACTTGAGTCAGTAGTAAATCAGGACCCATTATCTCCTGAAATAACTTGGTTTCATAATGACAAGAGAAACAGGAACTTCTACACAAGTGAAATTAGAATGTAAAAGAATGGAGCCACCAATGAGAATTTTCAAACAGTAGCACAGTAAGTAACATCATCCAAGGTTAAAATTGGCAATATAAAAAATGTTGTGTACTACAGAACCAAATTACTGTTTACCTTCAGGTTTACTCAAACACATTTAAAACATAGCCAACTCAATTTAATATCTCTCCAGAGTACATCTATAATTTATGTACACAAAGTATTCATTGTTTATTCATTCTTACAAAAACCTTTATTGTAAGTTAACGAAGTGATTGCTGATTCACTACTATTTTTCTGTAGCCCACAGAGTCAAGTGCTCTGTGTTCTCAGTTCTGCTTCCATAAGGATGATAATAATAATAATAATAATAATAATAATAATAATAGTAATAGTAATAATAGTAATAATAGTAATAATAGTAATAATAGTAATAATAGTAATAATAGTAATAATAATAATAATAATAATAATAATAATAATAATAATAATAATAATAATAATAAAAAAATTTATAGACCGCTCCCTCTCCCCGAAGGGACTCGGAGCAGTGCACAGGGGAATTAAAATATACAAACATAAATATACATAAATATAAATAAAATCAAGATTAAACAATTTATCCCTGCGCTAAAAACCCAAAATACTAAAAACTAACCCCTTAATAACCCAATTAAGCAATAAACAGATGACTAACCTAGGCCGGCCAAGCAGAAAAAGTGCGTTTTTAATTTTTGACAGAAGGAGCAGAGGTCCGTCGTTGTTCTAATTTTGGGGGGAAGGTCGTTCCAGAGGGTCAAGCCCGCCACAGAGATGGCCCTTCCCCTGGGCGTCGCCCGCTGGCATAGCCTAGTGGACGGCACCCGGAGAAGTCCCTCTCTGTGGGAGCGAATCGGCCGCAGGGATGTATGGGGCAGAATCTGATCCCGCAGATAGCTAGGTCCCGTGCCATGGAGCGCTTTAAAGATGATAACCAACATCTTGAAGCGCACCCGAAAGACGACAGGCAGCCAATGCAGCTCGCGCAGGAGCGGTGTTACATGGGAAAACCTCGAGGTTCCCATAATTGCCTGCGCGGCTGCATTCTGGACAAGCTGAAGTCTTCGGGTGCACCTCAAGGGGAGCCCCATGTAGAGAGCATTGCAGTAGTCCAGTCGGGATGTCACGAGGGCATGAGTGACTGTGCATAGGGCATCCCGATCCAATAGGGGATGCAACTGATGATGATGATGAAGATGATGGAAAAAGAGAAAATGTAAAATATAGAGTCCTAACAATTAAAATAGGGAGATGGAAAATATCTTGCAAATTATGCCTGTAGTTATTGGTGCAGTAGACGAAATATCAACAGATTAAATAAAAATCTACAATAACTTAATATTCTAGCTATATCAACTGCAGATTTACACAAAACTGATTTTGAAGGAAGGAGGGGGAGGGGGTGGAGGAAGAGGCGGAGGAGGAGGAAGAGGAATACAACCTGATAAACATAGAGTCCATAATAAAGCAAAAATACTGTATGTAGTTACAAAAAAACAAGTTTGGATATTTTGGCATTGCAGAAGGGGGATACAGAAAGCTCCATGTCCCAAAGGTGCTTTTTTTCAAGAGGCAACTGGACTTTCTGATTTTTCTTTAGAGACATTTCACTTCTCATCCACAAACAGTAAGGGTTGGGTCCTTTACATTTTCCACACTGAAGCTCAGCACAGGCTCCCCTCAGGGCTGTGTGCTCAGCCCCTACCTCTACTCACTGTATACATATGACTGCATATCCTCTGATCCATCCAACATCATAATAAAGTTTGCAGTTGACACAACGGTGGTGGGTCTCATAACTGGAGGGGACGAATCAGCATACAGGGAAGAAGTCCAGAAGGTATCCGCATGGTGCTCAAGAAACAACTTATATCTAAATACTAGCAAGACAAAGGAGATGGTGCTAGATTTCCGGAGGCACAGAGAGGAACCTGCCCCACTGTATATCGAGGGGGGCTGTGTGGAGAGGGTTTCCTCTTTTAAATTCTTAGGAGTGCTTATTAGTCAAGATCTCACCTGGAAAAACAACACGTCTCTTGGAAAAGCTCAACAGAGACTTCATTTCCTTAGAGTCCTGCGGAAAAATCAGGTGGAACAACGGCTGATGACCTCTTTCTATCGGTCCATCATAGAAAGTGTCCTCACATATTGTATCACAGTGTGGTATGCTGGTTTAACAGTTGCGGAGAGGAAGGCACTACAGAGAGTGATCAATTCGGCACAAGAAACCATCGGTTGCCCTCTGACATCACTGGATAACATCGCCAGATCTCGCTGCTTTAGCAGAGCAAGGAAGATTCTCAAAGATGATTCACACCCTGGTTGGTATCTCTTTGCCCTTCTATCATCAGGTAGAAGATATCAAAGTATAGCCAGCCGAACAAACAGGTTTAAAGGTAGCTTCTATCCATGGGCTGTGAGACTTTTAAATTCAACCGCAATCACTCCATGCACATGCTAGTTTTTTCTTTTTTCTTTTCTCTCTTTTTTGTTTTTGTTATAATTTTGCACCAGTGAAGTTAAAACCAATTTCATTGTAACTTTTACAATGACAATAAAGATTATTATTATTATTATTATTATTATTATTATTATTATTATTATTATTATTATTATTATTATTATTATTATTATTATTATTATTATTATTATTATTATTATTATTATTATTATTAAAAGCTTCTTCAGCTCTGACTGCACGGCGGGGAATGGAAGGAAAATCCTTCCATTTTCCTTCCCTCCTTCCATACAGTCAGAGTTGAAGAAGGTTCTTGGATGAGAAGTGAAACATCTTCAAAGAAAAACCAGAGTCCAGTTGCTTCTTGAAAAACACCTTTGGGGCAATTATGATTTGGGTGATTGAGAATCTCCATAGACAGAAAGGTCAATGGAAAGAACTAGAAAAATAGGAAATATTTGATCAATCTCTACCTGAAATATTTTATATTTTCTAACAGAGATTGAGCGAAAGTGGAAAAGGAAAGTCATACTAATGTCAGTAGTGGTCAGTGTGTTTGGTGGCATACCAAAAATCTTGGAGAAGGACTTGGACATAATAAAAATAGAATCTTTGCTTATCATTTACAAAAAGTCATATACCTTGGAACTACACATTTATTATGACAATATTTTTAAATATCCCAGATCTGTGGAAAGAGTTTGATAGTTAAAAATACCAAATTTTGTCTGAAGGGGTCCAGGAGTTCCTGCCTAAGCAGGGGGTTGGACTAGAAGACCTCCAAAGTCCCTTCCAACTCCTCTTCTCTTCTCTTCTCTTCTCTTCTCTTCTCTTCTCTTCTCTTCTCTTCTCTTCTCTTCTCTTCTCTTCTCTTCTCTTCTCTTCTCTTCTCCTCTCCTCTCCTCTCCTCTCCTCTCCTCTCCTCTATTCTATTCTATTCTATTCTATTCTATTCTATTTCCAGTAGGAACTATTTGGTAGGCTGTGTGTAAACTGTAATATCACAACAACAACAAAAATCAAATAGCTATCCTCAACTTTGTTGGAGATTACAGCTCCAAACAATCTGAATCAGCATAGCCATAGAACAAAGGTAAGAGAAAGGTGGCTGGAATAATATCTGCTCTTTTAAGTTGTTCATTATTTTACAAGATAATGACCGTCCCAGCAAAGAGTGCGCAAGTCAAGGGTGAACTCAAAAGTCCATAAATGATTGGTTCACAACCTATCAGCTCATTACATATGGGGAAAACCCACATATGCATAGGAGAAGGAGAAGGGTTTACACCCTACTCTTCGTCTATCTTTAGCCTTATCTTCAGTCAAGGATATATTATAGATGTGTTCCCCTGCTAGAATCTTCAAACAAGCTTAAAATAAAATAAAAGGCATGAATAGCCTTGGGGGGGGGGCTTGCAAAGTGATCCTGGGAGGGGGAGGGGGGACAAAAATGAGCAAAACAACAGGCCATTTATCGCGAAAACTGGACTTTTTGTCAAAAAAAATTGCATGCATAGCCTATGGAGGCTTATAGAGTGCTGCTGGGGGCTGGGGGGGGGGGGCAAAAAAACCAACCCATTTTAGGCTCATTTCTGCCTTCCCCAGCCCCCAGGAGCTCTCTGGAAGCCTCTATAAGGCTATGCATAGCCGTTTTGGTGAAGGGGTATAAGGCGCACCAAGATTTTCAGCCTCTTTTTAGAGGAAAAAAGGTGCGTCTTATACTCTGAAAAATACGGTAATTTAAACAAGCCAGGTCCTAAAATAATGCTATTAAATCTGTATTGCAAAAATCAAAATGGCTGACAGATGACAGCAATGTTAAAGAGGTCTGTCAACTTTTAAAGAAGCTGTCATCTTGTGGTCATCAGGATTTTTGCGGTATCCATTGGATAGTGCTAGTCCAGGGCTATCAAACTCATGGCCTACATGCCAGATGTGCCCATGCCCGGTTTAGCGAAAGGGAAATAAGTAGTGATGCATCATGTCATGAGGCCATGACGATGTGAGTTTCACACTTCCATGCTAGTCTGAAAGTTAATTAGTTATTAATTGATTGATGAAATGATTACCTGAAGGTTTATTAGCTGCTACTAATTCACAGATGAAATATTTGTCTTGCAACTAAGTGGCTGATTAATAATTCAATTATGTATTGATCTGTAGCTACTAATATTTCTATTATGAACAGAAGAATTTTAAAATGTTTGGGTCTATAAACTTCTAACACTTTGGGAAGGAAAGAATGTCTGTGAAATATGAAGCCTAATCTAGACAGATGACTGTTCCTGCCACTTCCTACTTTTGAAGTCACTCAAAATCTTGTCTTATCAGCACAACTCCATATCATCAACTTTAAGACTATTAAATTCAGCAACAGAATGATAATTTGAAGAGATCTGCAGCATAAGGATGAAGCCAATCACTTGAGTCGTCTTCCCAGACCCTAAACCCATTTTTTCTCCAACTGAGCACAGGGATGTAGGACAGGGGTGGGTTCTGGCAGGCACTACTGCCAGTTCGCTTGCGTGTGCCCCACATGCGCTTAATGTGTGTTGCATGCACACACACATTACAATAAAAATTGTTCTGCACATGTGCAGAAGTGAAAAACAAGATGGTGGTGCCTACAGCACAGGGGTGGGTTCCTGCCAGTTCTAACCTCTTCTATAGAAGAGGTTCCACAAATCTCCAGTGCGGTTTAGAACTGGTTCCAGCTCCCTCCCTCCACCCATCCGTCCATCATCAAGAGGAAGAGCGAGAGAAGGAATTCTGGGACTTCCACATGTCTTAAAGCTGTCAAGTTTCAACACCCCTGGATTTTTTTTTCTAAAGGGTTAGGGGTGCAAGGGTCTTGTAACCTGACAGCTTTAAGACTTGTGTGCTTCAAATGCCAGAGTTTCTGAGCCAACATTTTGGTTGCTAAGCAAGAGCGTTCTTAAGTGAGTTTCACCACATTTTACAATTTAGCCACGCTCACCCAGTCACATGGCTGGCAAGCCACTCCCACCCAGTCACATGGCCAGCAAGCCACTCCCACAAAGGAGGCCACACCTACAGAAGAGGTTCTAAAAAAATTTGAAACCCACCACTGCCACACCACCACCTGGAGAATCAGTTCGGTAGTGTGGCAGGCCTGGGTCGCTGCCGGTTCAAGCGACCCAGGCCACCAAACCACTACCAGTTTGGCCAAACCAGTCCAAACTGGTAGGAACCCACCACTGGTCTAGAATAGTTCTTCTCTGGATTCTGCCAGATTGGTGGCCGAAGGTGAAAATGGAATTGAAAATTTAAGTACATGTTTTATTTCATTTTACTTATTTAGATTTGTATGTGGATTCTTCTTACTTCATCTACAGCAACACTGAGCAACTCACAGTAACAACACCTGTGTCTTTTCCTTCATTGGAATTACAATAAAAATCAGGGCAGGGTTGCATCAGATGGCTTGCTATTTGTCTTTCTTGTTGAAAATAAATCTTCAGTTGAGATTACTGTACTGTGTTGTGGACTAGCTTTGAAAATGATTTGGGAGCTCATGTAAAATGGACAGCAATAACACTTTCAACGTTCATCAAGTGAAACACATTTCAGGGCCTTTATACTTGTTTTACTGGTTGCCGGATGATTTACAGCATCTATTCAAAGTTTTAGACTTGGTTTTTGTAGTGGAATCAGGTAGAAAATGAACTACTGGAGTACACCCCTTTTCCTATGCATATGTGGGTTTCCCCCACACCTATTGAGCCTGTGGAGTGCAAAACAATCATTTAGAGATGTATGGGCTATAGTTTATGAGTTAATGTTAACTTAAGTTCGTAATCTCAAGGATCGCCACATGGTATAGAAAATTAGACTGTCAGGTGTGTTTTCTTCATTTATGTATATTCTTTATCTTTAGATTGTCCTTCACATATATACCAGCACCTCAAAATTGACCATCTTTTATTTTCTTATATGTTCTGCTTGCGTCGCTTCTAAAATGATTTGGTAATTGATGTACAATAGGCAACAAGGTGACTTGCAGGTGCTCATCGCCTTAATTGTTGATATTACAAAGAACATAAAATAATGTTGTTATATAATTATACTCTTATGGTATGTCCTGCAAGATAATCCAAATCATTCAATAAAGAAAGCTAAGCTGATAATTTTTTTTTAAAAAAAAATCCTTTTTCATCTTTATTTAAAACTTGCAATAGAAGCACCTAGAATTCTACTACCTCATTTTGCAGAAGGGTCAGATCACCCTATCCCAAGCTTAAATATTCTGTAACTGTATTCTTTTCTTAATTTTAATATACGTGTGTAAATATTTTAATCAACCATCTCAATTAGTTCTTATTCTGAAACAACAGTATCTACTTACCAGCTATCTGGCCACTGCCTTCTCTACTAGCTACAATGTCCAGGTCATAATCAAAGGCTGTGCCACACAGAGCACAATGCAGTAATTCAGTTGTGTGCTCATCAAGGAATCAGTCATTGTTGCCAAAGACTCTTGAATGCAAGTAAACTTGGATTCCTTATCCCAGCCATAGCACCCACTTGCTACATAAGGAGGATTTGTCAGTCCAACAGTACCTTGGACATAGACTGGTCTTTCAGGGGAGTGTGATCCTGTATTTCATGGAAGGCAAAATGTTTATGCATGAACAACAGCATCATGTTGCTAGGGTTTAGTGCAGAGGTTCCCAAACTTGGCAACTTTAAGACTTGTGAACTTCAACTCCCAGAATTCTCCAGCCAGCAGAGCTGGCTGGAGAATTCTGCAAGTTGAAATCCACAAGTTGCCAAGTTTGGGAACCTCTGGTTTAGTGTGAGATGATTCCTTTTTGTGTAGATCGTAGCAGCATCCATGAACCAGTGCAAGAGTGGTCCAAGCCATGGTGGAGATATAGAACTAAGTATCATCAGTATACCTATAGAGAATTTGAAAATAAGTGGGCATTAATTTATCCATTTTTGAAGAATATATCAATATTGCCACTGAAGTCAAACAAAGGAGTAAGGATTAAGGAGTCAATTCCAAAAATGCCTAGGAAATCCTGGAAACTTGGTAGTCAGGCAAATCAGCCATCAACAGATGCATAGGAATAAACCACAGTAACATCGCCTTCAAAGTGACAATAAAAAAACCTAAAAAGGAAACAAAAAGACAAGAATACATCTCCTCCAGCAAGCAGTACTCAAATAAGTAGGAAACAACACCAGATAATAAAAGAGGCAGAAAACAGTACTTTAATTAAGAAACCAGACAGAAGGAAACCATACTCCCACTAAAACTGGCAGGGCAAGCTACTATATATAAACCAGTGGTAGGTTATGGCTGGTATGCCCTGGTACGGGTGTACCGGTGCCTGCTGGGAGCACCAGGTACCATTCCGGTACAGTGCTTCGGACGGCCCACCCACCTGCCCACCATCCTTACCTGTATTTGACCCAGCTGGGCCATTTGCTGAGCAGCTGGAGTGTTGCGGGTGGTAAGTATGCATGCACACACAGCACACGTGCCTGTGGTTAACGCCCAGTCCCGTCGCAGCGGACCAGTTGTGATGGGATCTGGAACCCACCACTGTTACAAACCGCACACTCACTCACACTGATGATATTACCTAGTTGGATAATAAAAAGTCTGTGACTGAATAATCAAGCTCAGAGAGCGACAAGAACTCCCCAGTCAGATCTGTGTATCCAGACCAAATTTATCACACTCAGAAATCTCCACAAATGCCAAATCCAGGTGCAGGAGCAGAACTCGGCATCTGATCACGACATCAATTCAGCAAAGTAAAATAGTTACATGGGAATATTATTGCAAAGTAGAGAGCACAACGGATGAGGATTCAAACACAAGGTATCTGGGTTAACCACAGAAAGTGCAAGCTTTATAACTCAAAGAAGAGAAGTTGGCTATAGTTATAATTAGTCAACCTCACAATCAAACTATACTTTTCTTATTTTTTTTATTTCTTAAACATTCATGATGGTGTTGGGTTTTATAATAATAATAATAATTTATTAATAATAATTTTATTTGTTGACCGCATCCTCTCCCCAAAGGGACTCGGAGCGGTGCATAGAGAAATTAAAAATACCAATAAATATAGATAAATAGAATAGATAAAAGACAAATTAAACAAAGATTATCCCTGCGCTAAAATCCCCAATTTTAAAATTAACTAAAATCCCCTAAACCCTATTAAAAGACAGAAGACTAACCTAGGCCGGCCAAGCAGAAAAAGTGTGTTTTCAGTTTTTGATGGAAGGAGCGGAGGTCCGTAGTTGTTCTAATTTCGGGGGGAAGGTCGTTCCAGAGGGCTGGGCCCGCCACAGAGAAGGCCCTTCCCCTGGGCGTTGCCTGCTGGCATAGCCTGGTGGACGGCACCCGGAGAAGTCCCTCTCTGTGGGAGCGAATCGGCCGCAGGGATGTATGAGGCAGGATACCTCGATATTAATGTTTTTCAGAATGTTGCAACTTCATCTGAAAAAAATATGGCATCCTTTCCTGTATTATGACCTTCAAACTTCCCAGCACTTCTCCCTCCATCATTTGTTCCAGATGGGAGATAACACTTACTCTGGGCATTTTCTTCCTCCTCTAGAGCAATCCAGTGAGATATCTCATGGTCATGCAATCCAACTCGTTTCCTACTGTGCTTAAGAGAATGATCAATGAACTTGACATACCGAACTTAAATCAGTTTGAAAGCAACTCACTGGCGGATTTATGGAACAGAGGGGGGGGGGCTGTGGCATTGGAATAATATTAACCTTGTTAGATAATTTAGATAATTGATGATGGACTATTTATGAAGGACGAATATCTTTATTAAATGTTAGTATTACCTATCCCAAAAACTTACTTAGTCTTTACTAACTTCCACTAGTCCTTCTTTATTCCTTGGAAAATGTAAATGGTTTCCTGGTTAAAACTGTGCTTTATTTCGTCAATATGTTGTGAGTTTAAGAAGTTTTTGTCATGTCTTCTGATTGCTAGTTGATGTTTATGGATGGGCTATGCTAGTCTTCTCTCTGCCTGGCCTATGTAGTGGGGGTTACAGTACTTCCATTGTATGTTTTAAATGACTCCCAATTCATTTTTCCCAGGCTACCATGTCTTTTGGTTGGCTTAAGATGTTTTAGAGCAGGGGTCCCCAACCCCCGGGCCGCGGACCGGTGCCGGTCCATGGCTTGATAGGAACCGGGCCGCAGTGAGTGGTGCAACTCTTAGAAGGGGCCGGAGAGGAGGAGGAGGGAGCAGACCCCTGGGCAGAGCGCGTGCCGGGGGCGGGAGAGCACAGGCACAGCCGCTCACACCGTTGGGGGCCTGAGAGGGGCGAGTGAGCTGACTCACCCCCCCGCGCGCACATGCGCCGCCTGTTCCCCCTCCCCCCGCTCCCCCTCTACGCCGGCCGAGCCATGGCCACCAGTCCGCGGAATTTTTTTAACATGAAACCGGTCCCTGGTGCCAAAAAGGTTGGGGACCCCTGTTTTAGAGGGCTTCAGTTGGTTTGTGTGCTACAGCCATTGTGCTAGTCTATTAGTTACGTCTGTGATGTTTTTGATGTATGGGACTGTTGTGTTTCATAAGTTGTACCAGTTGTGCTATAGCAGGTTTTGTAGTAAAGTACTATTTGATAAAGTTGTGTGGATATCCATTTTCTTGGAAGACATTGTATTGACGATCTGTCTCCTTTCCCCATTGTTCTGGGTTGCTGCAGTGCATTTGTGTTCATCTGAATAATGTTCTTAAACACCTCCTTTTGTCTAAGATTGGGCTATGGCTTTAGTAGTGGTGCTTTGGCTGGTGTGGAGTTTTTTCTGACGGTCTTGGGTTTCTAATTTACCATCATTTCCTCTGCTATTAAGGAAGGTCTGATTGCCTATTGATCACCAATGATCTGAATAGGAGACAAGGGTTACCAATGAAACATGAGGACGGAGATCAAATACCATCTATCATTCTAGATTCCTGTCCCCTTTTTCACTATACTCAAACTTCATGCCAGGCATGCCAATATATTCTGACTCTGAAGATACTTAACTCTATAGTCAGAAATTTGCTTACATAGGCATAACAATGCAATTTCAATTTCAATTTCAATTTATTCGAATTTGTATACCCCCCTTTCTCCCTTGCGTGACTCAGGGCGGTGAACAGGCAATGATAAAAACAACAGTAAAAACATCAATATAAATACCTATGCTAAAAATAAATTAAATTCGAAGCCTGCTCTAAAATGTACAATAAAACCCCAATAAAAGCAGATTAAAAGCTACACCAGGCTGGCCGCACGAAAAAGATGGGTCTTCAGGGCTCGGCGGAACAGGTGCAGGTCCGTAGTTGTGCGGAGGTCGGGGGGCAGGTCGTTTCAGAGGGCAGGAGCTGCCACAGAGAAGGCTCTCCCCCTGGGGGTCGCCAGCCGACATTGACTGGCTGACAGCACTCTGAGGAGGCCCTCTTTGTGGGAGCGGACTGGTCGAAGGGAAGTATTTGGTAGGAGGCGGTCTTGCAAGTACCTAGGTCCCTTGCCATGGAGCGCTTTAAAGGTTGTTACTAGCACCTTGAAGCGCACCCGGAAAGCCACAGGCAGCCAGTGCAGCTTGCGCAGGAGAGGTGTTACATGGGAGCATCTAGAGGCTCCCAGAATCCCCTGCACGGCCTCATTCTGAACTAGCTGGAGCCTCCGGGTGCACCTCATGGGAAGCCCCATGTAGAGAGCGATAACAAGACTAGATGCTTTACTGCAGGCAAGATGGAAGCCATATTTATGCAGAAATTTAGCCTAGTTCAGAGCACAGAAAGAAGCTCTATGCATATAAAGTTTAAAATCTCGTCTCTTCCATCTCTCTGAGTGAATGGAAATGTGGCTGGCCTTGAGATTTGTGTACATCTTCACAGTGTTTACTCAATTATTTTGCCTAGCTTAACTGCCGCTTCTTCTCTCCCTAGCTTCAGGGTTGCATTTATGCAGCAAAGTCATACAAGTCTTAAAAAGCAGGGCTTAATCATAATAGCTCATCGCATTCATAGATATACGAGTGAACTTTAGCTATTCAAAAGCCATTCCACATTATAGTTATTTTATGATCAAATGTATCTGTCTCTATATCATAGTCAACCATCCGCTGTACCATTCATTACACAGTTACTTAAATAATACTTAATCATTTTGCAACAGTCTTAATTTTACCTTTTTAATTAATTATGAGACAGTATGTCCAATTCTTGCAGATACTTCCTTGTCGTGTATTATTTAAGCCGTAATTATAGCCATTTTGTATTTTGCTCTGATAAGACAGTGACTCAGCTTCTGACAGCTTCTTTCAGGGCCTGGGTTTTTATGATTTCATTCTTTGAACTATATCTTTTGAAAAACCATTATGAATGCAAGTTAAAGTCTTGTGGAAAACGTCTGCTGAATTTGATGTAAAAAGAAGGAGGTGGGGTAAAAGAGGTACCTGTGAAAAAGAAGAGAAAGAGCTAGAAGGGGAAAAAAGAGAATGTTTTCAAGGTACAGGGGAAAAAGACATTGTCTTTCCCTACAAAGGGTGGAAGGGTTGAAACCAGGGGTGGGTTTCTGCAGGTTCGCACCTACTCGCGAGAACCGGTTGGTGAAATTTAGAGAACCGGTGAGAGGGGGTTCCACCGGCGTACCTGGAAGTAAATCTGGCCCACCGCTGCCAGTGAAACGGGAAGGAAAGGAAAGGAAGGAAAAAAGGAAGGAAGAAAGGAAAGAAGAAAGAAAGAAAGAAAGAAAGAAAGAAAGAAAGAAAGAAAGAAAGAAAGAAAGAAAGAAAGAATTTATCATCACAATTGAGTCCAAAATTTTGGTTGCTAAGCAAGAGCATTGTTAAATGAGTTTCACCACATTTTAAAAGGTGGCCACTCCCACCTGTCACATGACTGCCAAGCCACGCCCACAAAATAGACCACACCTACAGAGTAGGTTCTAAAAATTTTGAAACCCACCCCTGGTTGAAACCCACATCCAACTTTCCTGTTGTCTTTATTTAAGATTCTTTAGTTGCCTGCAATCATTATGAAAGCAATAATTTAAAAAGAAAACTTGATAAAAATATACCAGTGTCTCAAAATGGCTATGGCTGACTCATCAGGACTTGTCAAATTGCTGTGAGTCATCACTACAGTAACAGCATCATTGTCTGATATGCATTCATTAAAATAAATAATTAGTACAACAATCTAAGTAAGCAATGGAGTTGGCTTAAGAATCCTAGAATTTTTATGTTTATCGCATTGTTAAAATGTTGTGAGCAACATTTGTTTATCTAGCTATTTATCTATCAATCATAGAAACATCTGTAGCACAAAATGTTTTCTTTCACATTGGTGTCTTATGTCATACTTTCTAAGTTTGATTCTTAAATAAATATTTATATATTTTGAAGAGTTTATTTAAGTTAGTGTTTTAATAAAATGGACATTTTGAAAAGCCAGCACCTTCAATTTGTGTCGGATGATATAATTTGATAAAGTTATGCAGCACTTTGAGGAAAAAAATATTGCTTGGAACATGCTACAGTGTTCACATCCTATCTCTTTGTATCCTCATAAACCAAATGTATCTTTTCTCAGGCTCAAAATAACACTGCAGAGGGCCCCAACCTATCCCAAAAAGAGGCAGCTGCTTTAACCTTATAAACCTCCAAGTGTCCTCAATGACTCTCAGAAAGAGTGCTTAACAACCAGATGATTGCTTGGAATATAAATCCTTCCACCATTCAGTCAAAACTGAAGACGTTTGTGGGATAAGAAGTGACACGTCTTCAAGCAAAAACAAAGTCCAGTTGCTTTTTGAAAAAGCATCTTTGAGACAACCATGACTTGGATGACTGAGAATCTCCAAAGACAGAAAGGTCAACAAGAAAAAACTAGAAAAATAGAAAACATTTGCTCAATCTCCATCTGAAAAAAAAAAAAAAATTCAGATGGAGATTGAGAGAACTTGGACACAATAAGAATAGAATCTTTGCTTATCATTTACCAAAAGTCATATACTTTGGAACCACACGTTTATTATGACAATATTTTTAAATATTGTCCATGTCCTGGATGACTGAGAATCTCCATAGACATTTAACCTCATGATGATGCTACATGAGATCCAAAGCATTGCTTATTATTTGATATTGACCTTGGCTATTTAATGTTATCCCACAGGAAGCCAAAATCAAGGCAAAGAAACATCAATGTCATGACAAACAAAATACAAGTTTA
The DNA here is from genome assembly GCA_039707465.1 of Rhabdophis nuchalis. Taxonomy (NCBI): domain Eukaryota; kingdom Metazoa; phylum Chordata; class Lepidosauria; order Squamata; family Natricidae; genus Rhabdophis; species Rhabdophis nuchalis. The sequence continues at coordinate 121,428,358 of CM077643.1, forward strand.
TTTTTAGGATATTTCCTCCTGATCTTGTAAACATGACAGGGGCCGGATTCAGTTTTCCACTTTTTATTATATTTTTTTATTTTTTTAATTCATTCAATTTTGACCCCAAACAGAGGAAAATGACTCACCTTTAAAAAAACAAATTGAAACTGACCAAAGGTAGCAAGGAATTCAACACATGTTATTCTCCAAACACAGACCTGGTGAAGGAATTGAAGCAATGTTACTAGGCAAAACCAAACATTCCATTCCAAACTTAGGACTCATGTCTAAACCTATCAACATTCCACTGCTTATTAACATAGGGACAATGCGCATTTATAATAGCATTGCCACTTCAGAAAAGTGTAGCCTTTCCTAACAATGAACATGACTCTTATTTACATAAACAAAAACAAATTTAGGATCTCCTAAGATCCCCAAAGATTATCACTAAGAATGTAATTCAATTCAATTCAATTCAATTCTATTCTATTCTATTCTATTCTATTCTATTCTATTCTATTCTATTCCCAACAATCCTTGCTTTGGTATAATTTTTTTCCTTGGAGTTGCTCTTCATTCTTTGCCATCCACAACAAGAAAAATATGTCTTCTGATTATCTCAGAACTTATAGGGACTGATAAAGTGATGTTCCATCAGGTTTTTCCTAATGCAGAAGGCAGTAGCTCTTCCTGGGCTGCTCCAATCTTTGTACATAATCAAGTTGTTTTTTCTAACTGTCAGGTACACTTTTATTTTTTATGACAGGTTCTGCAGAAGCATTTTTAAATTTTAGTTAAGTATAATGAGTTTTTTTGTAAAGGTATGATACAGAGGGTTTCATATAAAGTACTATGAACTACGATTGAAGCATTTGTAAGAGACATTGCAAGTCCTAAAATACACATAGACAAACACACATATCACAAATACTTCCTGGGATCTCCCCCCCCTCCCCCTTTGAAGAATAGAGTCATCTGGCAGTTCAACCATTCTTCAGCAGTGTGCAGCAGCTGTCAAAAAAGCCAACACATAGGCTGCATAAACAGAGGGATAGAATCAAAATCACGTGAAGTGTTAATAACACTTTATAATGTCTTGGTAAAGCCACACTTGGAATACTGCATCCAGTTTTGGTCGCCACAATGTAGAAAAGATGTTGAGACTCTAGAAAGAGTGCAGAGAACAGCAACAAAGATGATAAGGGGACTGGAGGCTAAAACATATGAAGAACGGTTGCAGAAACAGAGTATGTCTATTTTAATGAAAAGAAGGACTAGGGGAGACATGAGAGCAGTGTTCCAATATCTCAGAGGCTGCCACAAAGAAGGGGGAGTCAAGCTATTCTCCAAAGTACCTGAGAGTAGGACAAGTAGCAATGGGTGGAAACTAATCAAGGAGAGAAGCAACTTAGAACTGAGGAGAAATTTTCTGACAGTTAGAACAATTAATCAATGGAACAACTTTGCCTTCAGAGTTGTGAATACTGGAAGTTTTTAAGAAGATGCTGGATATCCAGTCTGAAGTGGTATAGGGTTTCCTGCCTAAGCAGGGGATTGGACTAGAAGACCTTCAAGGTCCCTTCCAACTCTGTTTATTCTATTCTATTCTATTCTATTCTATTCTATTCTATTCTATTCTATTCTATTCTATTCTATTCCATTCCATTCCATTCCATTCCATTCCATTCCATTCCATTCCATTCCATTCCATTCCATTCCATGATTTCTTAAAGTAAAACAAAAGGGGTTTGGCCTCATCATCAAATAGGTTCTGTATAAAGTCTGCAATCCTCCAGGTATTGTTGCATGGTGACCTCAATCCTTGAGCTAATTGGGGCTCCTCACTATTAAATGAAAGTGTGAAAGCAAGAAAAAATGAGGTATGAAGAATGTGTAGCCCGCCAGGTATTGTCAGAGCACAGTTTCCAAATCAAATGTCCAGGCTGACTGGGATTGACAGGAATTGAATTTCAGCATTGTTTGGAAGTCCACAAGTTCCCTGTCCTTGTTGCAATAGATTCAAGAGTAGATCATTTATTATTAGCACTAATGCATTTTTTCCCAATTGGCAAATGAGCTTGCCTAGTTCATCAGTCTGATTTCTTTGTAACGAAAGAAGACATCTGGCAGGAGTTGATGGATACAGTGAATTGAGACCATTTTTTAATGCACTGTTTCTCATTCTCAGAAAGATGTTCGACCACAGCTGTCAGAAACTTGCCATATCAGCCTGTGACAGATTCATGCTTATAGCTTTGCTTTGGTTATTCAGAGAGCTATGGCAAGATTAGAACTGAAAAGAGGCAGCACTTTTGAGGTGACAGTCTAGAAGCAATTTATTTGGGACAGCATCTACTAAAGAGATCCATCAATGCTAGCTAACTGCTTTGTTTTTGGAAAGGATTCTCTGGGTTTGTGTTTTTTTCTACCGAACACTGAATGTTACGAGTTTAAATCATACTGAGACCTGCCTATCTTTTCGATTCTCTCCCATCAAGAATTGAGAGAAATGCTGCGTTGTAGAAAAGGAGGCATCATTAGAACTTGCAATGTTTTTAAAGAGTTGTCATTCCCCGTCTTTCTTTCAAAGCACTCCATCTATAAAACAGATTTAAGGATGCTTCAAATTATATGGTATAAGTAAGGGCGGGTGCAAACCTCTCTAGGCATGAAGATGAGAGGCCTTTGTTATTTCCAACCAACCAGGGAAGATGCTGAATAAAAAACAGAGTGCAACTAGCCATGTCTTTATACAGTATTATTATCCACAGGATCAGTTCTGCACTCCTGTGATCTTATGCCATTATCTCAATTGGACAACTGAACCAATTTATTGTTGATTTAGATGTAGTGCCACAAAAAATCATAACAGCCTCGATGGAGCAAATCACAGGCTTATCTAACCCACCATTGGCCAACTGGGTTGCATTTGCAAAGCTCACAGTCTTGGACAGAAGGGCAATGGCTCTGTTTATTGTCTCTTTCCAGTAAATAGCATTTAAAGCATGCTGCTTATAATTCAAGAGATTTTTCATTGAAAACACTGGAGTCTGTAGAACTGAAAGATAAGCCATTTAGGAGAAAAATCCCAGTTTCTGTGCTGCTCCTCTTCCTGTAAAAGTTTAGTCAAAGTGAAAGCATACTTTCATTATGCTTATTTATTTTCATTGGACCAAGAAGGATGCTGTTCATGTTGATAGTCCATCATAATCACACTGATTTTTGTTTGTTACATATCATCAAATAAGCAAACACAGCAGGATGGTAGAAGTTGTATGATGGATACTGGATATAATTTTTACCTTCTTCCATTGATTAGTAAGAAGAAGCTCTGATTGGCTCAGGAAGAGTTCTCGAAGTTTCAAAGTTGGCTGTGATGCTGATTGTCTGAAACGATTTGGGGAACAATGCTGTGCAATAAATAAATGGATGACTAGATACAGATTGAGATCAAGATCAAGAGGCAAAGCTAGGAACTGGGAAACATGAGTCCTAGTCCCATTTTAGACACAAAGCCCGATGAGTGACTTTGGGCCCCTTACTGTCTCTCAGCTCTAGGAAAGTGGCAATGGCAAATAACTTTTGAAAAACTTTGCCAAAAAACCTCTTGCATAGATTTGTCTAGACAGTCTCCAAGAACTGAACATGATTGAATGGGGGGGAAAAAGAGATACAGATAGACAGATAAGATCAATATCTTTAAGAAGTTTATTCCTGGCCTCCTTAATTTCCCTAATTGTGTTTCATGTCATTTCCCGAAGCTGCAATATAATCAAAGTAATTTGATTTAATTACTTTGTTTGAAAAACACTTTAGGGTGTTTGTCCCAAAGTAATAGAGAATCTTCCCAAACTGTGTGTTGTATTTCACCCTTGGAACTCCTGGCTTAAGTTTCTCAACAAAACCAATTCTTCACAGCAGTGTCTCCCAAACCTAGGTAAATTACCCAGCGTTGGGTAAAAATATTTTGTCTTTGCATAACAACACACAAACCCATTACACAATTACAACAGGGACATTTAAATTGACTTAAAGTAGTTTACCTATTTTGGGTAAAAAACACTTTCTGATAAATAGTTTTGGGTAATGAAGAAAAAAGTTTGGGAAGCACTACTTTACAGATTTCTGCCTGAACTGTTACTAAGGAAGACTCCATGCTGAGTGAGAGTTCTGCCCTTTTATTACAAGAGAATTCCAAGAATTACAAGAGAATATTGTGAACAATACACAAAGACAGGCCTGCTTCCTGGAAAACTAGCATTCAGGATTTGCTAATGCAGGGGGTGGGTGGGTGGGGAGGCAGATGACTTGTTTTTTTTCTCTCCTGACAGGACTATCATTCATTATTTAATGTATTCATTAAATTAAATATTCCTTAAATATTAAGGTAGAGTCATTCATGTGAATAAGGGAATTTCTTCAGACAGCTTAAAGACATAGAAAAAGCATATAATAAACACATTTTTGAACTCTTTTTAAAAAAAATTAAATTTATACCCTGCCCTTCTCCGAAGAGGACCCAGGGCGGCGCACAGGAATTTAAAAACATATACAAAATATCACAATACAAAATTTTAAAAACTTATTAAATACCCATCCTGCGCTAAAATCCAATTAAAATCCCCAAAATTAAAACTATCTAAAATAATCACAGCGGAGGTTACGCTAGGCCGGCTTGGTGAAAGAAATGTGTCTTTAGACACTGGCGGAAGAGGCGGAGGTCCGAGATGGTGCGAAGTTCAGGGGGTAGGTCGTTCCAAAGGGCAGGGCCCGCCACAGAGAAGGCCCTTCCCCTAGGTGTCACCAGTCGGCATTGTCCGGCCAACGGCACCCTGAGAAGGCCCTCTCTGTGGGAGCGGATCGGTTGAAACTCTTTCAGCTCAGATGGCAAGACCACATTGCAAAGTTCTTCAACATGCAAGTAAATCCAGAAAATCCTCCTCCTCTCTGACATGCTAATTTTGCAAGTAAATGCGGACTACTTGCTTGAAGCATTCAAGCATTCCACTTCTGCCTTTGAAGTGGTGTGTTCCAGAAACTGTTGAATTGTGCCTTCGTTTTGAAAGCATGTTTCAAAGAATTCTCAAAACAGACAGAAAATGTCTGTTTCTTTTCCAACTCCTTTTAACTATACTAAATGTACAACTATGTTCATGATGACGTTAAATTAATTAGTTCTTTACAAGTTAGGTTGATCAAGAAACCAATACCATTTTCCAATTTAAAAAAAAGACCAGTGAAAGAGCTTCTAAGAGCCAAGGTGATGCAGTGGTTAGAGTGCAGTACTGCAGGCTACTTCAGCTGACAGCTAGCTGCAGTTCTGCAGTTTGAATCTCACCGGCTCAAGGTTCACTCAGCCTTCCAATCCATCCGAGGTGGGTAAAATGAGAACCCAGACTGTCGGGGGCAATATTCTGACTCTGTAAACCGCTTAGAGAGGGCTGTAAAGTCTGAGTACTACTGCTATTGCTATATGACATTTGTAACTTCTGTTTTGTCCATGCACAAATACAGAAACTTAGTCACCAGTTTACTATATCAATCATCCATTTATCCATGTCTAGCATAAAAATCTGTTCCACCAGCTGAAAACAAAATACTCATTAAACACTTGTTATGGTGTTCTACTGAAAGAACATTTAGCCTGCAATTAAAATAATAAATAAAGTCCAAGCAGCTTCCAGCTGTGTCTGCTATGGCGGTGAATACTGATCACCTCTTTGGAAGAAGAAGAATAAAATAAATAATCCTCATGTGAGACATTTGGCCCGCCTTGCATTTTATAAAAGGCACACTCTCTCCCTTGATTATCTATGGATTTCCCAGTTCGGTTTATTGGTTTTGAGATGAAATATCCATGGTTATTGTTATCTCAGCATTGGAGCTAACATGAAGTATCATGAAAGCAAAGGAATTTTCCTAAGACAGTTTTAAATGTTCCATTGCATTTGGACAAAAACAATAACATCAAGAAAAGAGCTAAATGTAAGAGCCATATCCCAGTTGTTATCCTAGTGTTATGTCACTGAACCAAATGGTGCCAGGAATCCTCTGGTTATTTATGAGCCAGAGCTTAATGTTTTATGATTGGGTTTCATCTCTGTTTGGAAATTAGTGCCTAAATACAATACAATAGCAGAGTTGGAATATATGCATACATACGGTATATGGTGCCTAGAATATACTATGAAGTTCTCTGACTTTCTATTAGAATAATGGCTCTATCAGAGACATTGTCTGTTGCCCATAAATGCCAGAGAGAAAACATGATAGAAGGAAAACTCAACATTAGTATAATTTGTAAGATCTGGCATGGACTCAGGGTGAAAAAAATAAGACTCAAGATTCAAGATGGAGCAGCATTAGATCTGAACTGATGAGCATTAATAGAACATCACATAAAAAAACAGAAATAGACTTTGTCACTTGTGAGGACTGGGTGCAGTGGTGCAATCCAGCCAGTTCTATGCAGTTCAGGCAAACCAGTAGTGGTGGCGGCAGGAGGTTCTGCCCACCTGCCTGGATGTCATCACGTCCCATTTTTGATGCTCTGCATGGAAGGTCCTGCGCATATGTGCTCACATGAGTGAACCGGTAGCGAAGGTAAGTTGATTTCACCCCTGATTGGGTGGGAGGCCCAATCCAGTCAATCAGAAACAGTGAATAAGCTTTTAGAGAACTTGGGAATTTGCTAATTTGTTTTGTGACCTTTAGTTGGTATGTTTTGAAATATTAAAAATAACTTAATCATAAAAGGTGTCTCTGTGCCAGTCTGTGACACTGTTTTTTATGGCCTGAGCAAAGGAACCAATTCAGCTGGAGCAGCTCTGCGGATGATTGATGACATAAATCGAGTTCTCCCTTTCAAACAGACACTTCTGTTATGTGCTTCTTGATTCCTCCTGTCCTCTGTAGAACACACACACACACCCCAGAGAAGACTTTTCAGCATGTGTGGGTTGGAATATTCCAGTTGAGCTCAAAGAAATACACATTTAAGCAATATCCTAGCTGCATGAGCAGGCATTAAATCTGTCATTCTTTTCCAAACTCATGCCATCTAGTGGATTGAGGTTGGACACAGATTGAGTAGACTTGATTCCAGGCTTCCACTCAGCCATAAAAGGTCACTTACTGGCTTGAGGTAAATCACTGTCTTCCAGCCCAGTCCCAATATTAAAAAGGATGATCTGGAGGAGAAAATAAACCGATCCCTTCTACCTGAATTATTTGGAACAGCAAACACAAATTATATTGCCCAGACTTGTACTTCTCTTGATAAGAATCAAAAAGATTCATAGTCTGCTAGGGAAGAAAAGTCTGGCAGTGCTGAATTTCTCTGATTCTGAGACATGGCAAAACAACTTTTCTAAGCATCCCCTTTCCGCCCCACTGGTTCATGGGGACTTCAACAACTTCTGAAAGGCCACAGATGATGTATTTGGTTTAGGATGATGTCCTTTGATAGCGATGCATGCAGTAAGCCTAAGACGTTTTGTAGAATGTAATCATTGAAGAGTGGATGATGGAATAGAAGATGGATAGTTGCTGAAGGGCACTGTTTGGCAGAGCCAATGTCTGGATCTGTATTGATATGTGGGAATGACCTTGGGAAACAGGAGAAAGAGGCACAGACTAGACCACTGGCGTGTGTAAAAGATATATCAGTCCATAGAAAGAGAGAAGGGACTATGGGAAGCATCACAGAAAGGGGCTTTCTGGTTTTCTAGAGAGTAAAAGAAGAGGACAGGAGAATTATTTCCAGCCTTTCAATATTCTGTTAATGTAACTTTGCAATAAGGACAGAGTTAGCACTCATAGATGTGCTTCTTGTCTGGATTACCTCAAAGGGCTAAAACAGCACCAGAGCAGCATCAACCTTGGTTTTCAAGATCTTGACAACCAAGTTTATCTGAAAATTATTTTTTCCTAGAGGTTTTTTTTTTAGCAAAGTTGATTGAAAGGGAATAAAATAAGGTTACAGAAATCTTAGCAACTTGATTACTTTTAGAACCCGATTTGTCTGTCAACTTGTTAAGCCAAAGATGTTTCCAGTTTTTGCTAATAACCTCTATGTTATCCAATGAGGATGCTATCAATGTTTTTTGATAAGTGGAGTGTGAAAGAGGCCAAACTTTTCTTAATCAATCCAAATTTCTGTTAAACTCTGAGCATATAAATACAGTTTCGCAACTATCAAAAATGGGAATATGCAAAATGATCTGTGTATCAACCATCCCATGCATTCACCTTTCTGTATATTGTTGAACTATGGAACGATCAAAATGTTTAAGGCTTCAGTTCAGTTTGGACTACAACTCATCTGGAATGGTTTGGTCAAACTTCTGAGCCATGAAATAAATCATATTTGCAGTTTGTTCATACAAACATAAAAGAAGCTTTGGTGATTTAAGCTATCATACCCTTCCCATTTCTACATGGTTTTTCGCTGCTCTATGACTTTCAGGATGCTTGCACCTCTCAAACCTTTTCAGGAACTATCCATCTGGGCCTTTATTAGTACAGGGTGTATGCTGAAGCTCTCCTTGGTCTGAGGCTGCACTGAACTCATTTTTGTTTTCCTGAATTCTCTTCTAGGTGATTCCCAGCACTTCTGGTTCCTTTCTATGGGAAACCTTTGATATTGTTACACTAAAGCCAGTATTATTGCCATATGTGTCCCTGACCTCTAGAGGAATGTCGTCTGTCTTCCTCACTGGCCCATATACTTTCCTCAAATACTCTTCTATTTACTACAGTGTTGCAGTAAGTTCTTTGGCTTTTTCTAAAGACAGCTGAGCTTCTCTGCTATTGGCTGCTTCCAACATCACCCATAGAGGAAACAAGAAAGTGTTTCAGAAATGCAAGCAACATTGTGACATTATGACACAAGCCCAGCCATTTTCTATATGTGTCACAATGTGTCATGCATGCCCCAAAGGGGGGGGGGGAGACTTGGTCATGGAATGGTGTGATGCTGCTATTGTCCAAATGTTGAAAGCAACACAAACCTATGGATGCCACTTCAGTTTCTTTGGGCTTTCTTTTGTTCTTCTTTGTACTAAGCCCTCTTCCTTCAATTTTTTTCTCCAGCTCTTTACTTTTTTCTTGCACCACCAGCAATCCAAGCTGTTTCTTCCTGTTCATTCACTCTTTCTGATGCAAATCTACTTCCATGATGTTTTGACGCTAGCTTTGTCTCTAATTAAAGCATCATCTCTTTGGGATGACTCGTATATTAGTAGCATGACTTCTCAGTGACTTTCAATACCATCTATCATAATATTCTTCTGGATAAGTTCTGGAGAGAGGGAAGCATGGAGTTGCAGTGATTCCTCTCTTTCTCTCAGGCTACTCCAAACAGAAAGGCAGTGTGGATGAGTGTGGATGAGGGAGGTGTCTTTGGTGCTCCATATGCTGGGTGTTTTAAGGCTCAACACTTTTGCCTCTACTGAATATCTTCCTGAAACTTCTGACTGAGGTCATCTACCAACATAGGGTCTAATGTAATCAGTATATCAATAATACTCAGTTATATATGTCAACCTGGAACCAATCAATTTATGCTATCAAGATCATGTCCTAGAGCACAGATGTTAAACTCAATTACACTGAGGTCTGCATCAGGGTTGTGTTTGACCTTGGGGGGCTAGGGAGACATGGCTGGGGTGGTCAGCTTGACGTCACTCATGTTGGAGGCACCTGTGGTGGCATCCTGTGGGCCAGATCTGGCCCATGGGCCTTGAGTTTGTCACCCCTGTTCTAGTGCCTAGAAACTGCAGAAATCTATACAGGAAGGAATAAACGTAAACCCTGAAAGTGCAAACAATACTTTAGTTCTTGCTTCCTTCCGTATCAAGGATTTGACGTCTTTAGTTCTGCATAGAATGTCTACCGTCAGAATTGATGTGCAATTTGGGGTCTTTCAGAGTCTCAGCTTCTGCTCGAAGAAGCAGGTAGCAATTGTCACTTGAAGGACTTTTGCCCAGATTAATTTCACAATGCATCTGTAAGGGATTGCCTACTCAACCCACTCAAGAGGCTGCAACTAAGCCTGAAAGCAGCCATGTAGGCACTTACGTGCCTGCTTTGACAGAAGAGCAGTGTGGCCCTTCTGCCATGTGTCTTATGTTGGTTGCTGGTGTGTTTCCAGATGCGATTCAGAAGCTGCAGCTGATTCAGAACGCTTCAAATCAAAGGTGATAAAAATGGTGTGGCTCATCATAATAAAGGCTTCTTCTCTTTTGCTTTTTTCTTGATGCAAATGCTCCTTCCTCAAGTAATCTCTGTTCTGAGTATAGGAGATTTTGTAAATGTATCACGACCAACCTCTTTTTTTTTAAAACTTTTAAGCTGTGATGCAAAGTGAAGTTGAGACAGCAAATTAGTTCAGGGGAATGGCAACCTTGAGAAATGTTTGAAGGAGAGAGTAAACTGCCCAAACAAATCTATGAATAATTGACCTGCAGAAATCTCCCATGATATATATTACAGGCATTCTAGTAACATGCTGTGAAAAGAGAAGCAGAGTTGGGTTTCATGATTTAATAAATGAAAAAGCTCTTTGCATCATGTTTGGTGTTTGGATTTCTACTACTCCATTCCCAGTCCTTCTATACTTTGATATTTCTTCTGAAGATATTATGAATTTCAGAATTATTATTTTTTCATTGTGAATATGTTTTAAGTCTCACCATAAGGAAAGTCCAGAAGTTCTTGTTTTTCTGTTAGTGAAGGCCATCTTAGTGTACTCATTGAGATACCAGGCTAGAAACAAAAAAAAACCCAAAACCATGAGTTCTGCCCTGCCTTAGGAACAAAGGCAGCTGTGTGACCTTGGGCCAATCACTCTCTCACAGCCCTAGGAAGAAGAAAGCAATGGCAAACCACTTCTGACATCTTGCCAAGAACCTTACAGGGATGAATCCAGGCAGTACCTAGGAGTCAATAATAATTTATTAGACTTGCATGCTGTCTGAATCTGGGCGGCTCAGTACAATCAAACAAAGAAATTGCAATGAAATCAATAAAAGGCAGAAGAGAAAGACAGACCAGATGTAATGAAACGAGAACTATCATTCACCCTCACCAAAGGTGTAGATGAAGAGCTAGGTCTTCATAGCTCTTCTTACTAACAGCAGAATTTGGGCCATCCAGATGTTGGGAGGAGATCACTCCAGAGAGCAGGGGGAAGGATACAGAGACATTGCATTTCTGAGGAGGAGGGTTTCCTATAGTTTATGGAACCTGGAGCACACCAACCCTGCAGGATTGAATTAGGCTGACAGATACTATGGGAGAGAGATGGTCCTTCAAATACCCAGGCTCTATGTCTGTGATGGTGAAACTATGGCATGCGTGCCACAGAGGCATTGCCCTGTTAGCTGGCCAGCCTTCTTTTGGGGCTATTTTTCAGCCTCCGTAGTGTGAAAAACCAGCCCTCCGGGCACTTTTGGCACGCGAACCAAAAAAGGTTCGCCATCACTGCTCTATGTCATGTAGCCAACAATCAGCAACTTGAGTTTGCAAAACAGAGGTATTACATATTACATCATTGCTGACACTCTACATGATGGACTAGTTGAAGTTTTTGGGCTGTCTTCAATGGCAGCCTGATCTGGTGCACATTGCAGCAGTCAAGCCATGAAGTGACAAGGGCATGAACAACCCCCAATCTAGGAATCAGTGCAACTGTTTACCAGATGGAGTTGTTCAAAAGCCTTCCTGGCCACAGCTGACAACTGTTCTTCAAGCAGGAGGTATGTTCCAGAAAGACCGCCGCAGACCTTGAAGGGGAAAGTTCTACTGCATCCAAGGTCAGAGATGGAATAACCCAGATCTGGATGGCCCAAACATCTACAGTCACTTGACCTTGGTACGACTGAGTTGGACACTGATTCAAAGTACCCACCATCAAGTCTCTCAGAACCTTAAAAAAAAATTAAAACACTGCATTGCTCTCAAAAATGCCTACACCATTAAAAACAAATCTACTTGAATTAAAGAAGTACAAGGGGTAAGTTCATGAGTTTAGTTCCAGAGCATATATTCCATAGTTATGATTACAAGTCCAGAAAATGGCTGATTTATAAAGCCTTTTAACAACCATTTGTTTGCTGAATTATCCCCAAGGGCTCCATATATCTCACCCAATACTAATGATCGAAAAATGTGTGTAGGTCATTGGTCACAAATGCATTCCAAAACTGCAGCAAATCAGAAACATTACAATTCCACTGAGGTCTATTTACATAAGCAAACCCAATTTATTTATTATTTATTTTATTTATTTAGTCACTCATGTACAAGTTAACAGGAATAAGAATAAACATGAATAAGAGCACAGGAAATGGCTACAAATAAATGGGGACAGTAGAGCAGGGACATTAGGCATGCTGGTGCACTAATGAAGGGAAATGGTTCTTGAGGCCTAGATGTTTCTGCAGGTATTCAGAACAAGGTAAAGCTACATCTAATCACAACAGTAACATTTGACATAGCAGAGCAAAGAGAAATATACTGTAGAACTTTAAAAAAAAGAAGGGCAATCGAAATGGATCAGCCAGAAAGGAGATGATATGGTTTACAACATACCAAGTTATTTTGCGGTCAATTTTATTTGCCTTCTCTGAATGTGCTTACATCAATCATGGCTCTGCAGGTTATTGAAACCCAAATAGTTTGTACACTTTGGATATAAAATAGATGATAGAAGCAGACACAACATGGAATCCCTTTGCAGAAATATTTGTGAAAAGAAGCTAGGGGAAGACATGACATTATTTAGTTCTGTGAAGGGTGAGCTACTAAACAACTGTATTTTTGTTTGGCAGTTAAAAACATAAACTAGACACTGCAAAGTTAGCTGAGATGCTGAATAGAAGGATAGAGATGTATAAAACTTCTGTCATTTGCATTTTTGTTTGGAAGGGATGAAATGTCCCCTTCTCCCATCCCTCCAATTAACATTTAAGCTTGTGAATGCATTCAGTGTGTAGACCCCTAATGCTTTTGGATAAACAGATTTCTTAAATAAGAAATCTGATAAATAAGCTGATAAATAAATAAGGAAAGCAGTATGCTTCCTCCCTTAATTCGGGCTTAACAGCGTGTTGTGACACAAGTATATACTTATCCTCCTGTCTCAGCTGATCAGGAAGAGAACCTAGTGGCTTAGTGGCTAAGGCTTCTCCCTAACATGTAATACAACCCTAGTTCAAATCCCAGTAAGGGTATGGCTAGCTGATGAGAACTAAAAAGCTCGAAATAGATATATCCTAGTCTCCCTTGTTTATTTATTTATCAGCTCAAAAACGTAACATACATATATATGTGTGTGTGTGTGTGTGTGTGTGTGTGTTAGTTTTATGAGCTGATCAATAAATAAATCAGAAGACTAGGATAGATCTATTTTGAGCTTTTTAGCTCTCATCAGCTAGTCATACCCTTACTGGGATTCGAACCGGGGCTGTATTGCATATCAGGCAAGGACCTTTAACCATTCAGCCAGCCAGGCTTTCCCAATTGCATATATATAGACATTGCAGGGTGTGAAAAAAATTGGTGAGATGGATTTATCTCCCTTTCTCATAATTTTAGACTCTGGAGCCCTCTAATCAAGTTGAGAGATCATAGGTTCAGGCGAAACAAACATTAACACAGGGGTTTTACACAACCTAGAACACAGGTGTCAAACTTGCGGTGTCAAGTTGCTGTCACATGATTTTTTCCCCTTTGCGGAGCTGGGGTGGGCGTGGCCTGTGCGGGATGCACCTGACCTGCAGGCCGCCAGTTTGACATCCCTTTGCTTCATCAGGGTCTGACATTGACCATCCAGCTGAAGAAAAGGATCTTGCCATTAATGATACCTCATTAGCTGCTGTGAAATGCTGTCTTCTTACTTTGCATGTCTCCTTCCATAACCATCCAATCAGTTCTCTATAAAAAACAAAATGGGCTAAAAACACAACAAATCTAGTCCATGCTTTTAAAGGTAACTTAATGTTCTGCTTACTATCACTTTTACCATATTACTTTATGGATACTTGGTTGCTTATAGTTTATTGCAGGATCTATTTTTCTTTTTTCCAACTGCAGGTCCTACTAATAATTACAACAGTAGCTGTGTAACTGACTTTAACAGGATATTTAGACTATTCCACAGTGTTACTGGGTTTTTTTTTCTTTTTAAAATATTGGCTACTCACAAGCTTAATAAAAAAAAAAAATCCATACTCAGTTTGAAATTGAAGCTTTTTGTTATATGGAATGGGACACTTCATCTGTGGATTAAACAAAAAGCCCAGAAAAAAATAATAATTTGGCGGTTGCTTCCCATATGCGAATAGCAGTAGGGAGCTTGTCTTGAATAGAAAAATCTCATGCCAAATCTGAAAAGACAGATTCAATTTTATTCAAGGGTTTCATGCTTTTTCCACCAATTCCCCCACCCCCCACCCAACAATACTTTAACCTCTAGCTCTATGAAGCAGAGAAGAATCTTTCTCTTTATTTGGGGAGATGGAAGGATAAGTCAATGTGTTACTAAGAATTCAAGGTATGCCTTCAGGAATTGTTCAACTGTTTATTTTAGAATCCATTTCAAATTTAGAATTCTGGACAGCCAATTTATTTATGTTTAATTAGGACAGTTAAATCCTTTAAAATCCTATTAGCAGCAAAGAGAAAATTATAGAACTTACGTATCATTATCAGCATCGGCAAAGGGCATGGAGGGAGTCAGATAAGCCGGAGAAGCACCAAAATGTTGGAATGGAAGTCCTACCTGCCTTTTACATCCAATGTGACATCTGCCTGAAAGGCTTTCACCACCATGCTGCCACCCTGCTTTCATTATCCTGAGGAAAGCAACAGGTTCTTATGATATACTATGACACGGAATTTTCACACTGAAATGGCTTCACCATTTTCAAGCAGCCTGGCAAGGCACAGAACTGCCCTCATTGGCCCACTTTCATTTCTCAACCCTTTGCAGTTAACAGTATCTTTGTTTATAACTCAGGAAAAAGAATATCTTTGAACCTTAGGAAACACAAAGCTTCAGTAGAACCATAGGGACACAACCATATTTTATTTATTTGTTTGGTTTTCATCTCACCTTTATTATTCTTTGCAATAATTCAAGGTAGTGGAAACTATTTACTAAATTTGTATGCTGCCCATCTCACTGTGGGTGGCCCACCGCAGCAACCCTGTAAGGTGGGTTGAGCTATTGTTTTGTTTTATTATTGTATTGCGTTGTGCTGTGTTGCATTGCGTTGCATTGCATTGTATTTTAGCTAATGCTAGAAAAGGGGAGTTGTATGTTCTAGCTAAGTTTTAACAGAACAGTTGTTAATAAGCAAAATATAAATGGCTTTTAAAATATGATCAGTCTTTAAGAAGCAGAATTATGTTGGCTTCAGTCCTATGTGGTGGATAAAAAACGGCAGACCCCACTAAATGTACTGGAATAAATGGACTAAAGTTAATTACTGCGAGGCAATAACTCTTGTAGCATTTCCATGAACAGAGTACCTTCTGAGCCTCTACTTGATGGGCTGCTCTGGATCAGTATCCTTTCAGCCTTTGCTGCTGCACATTAAATAATCTTCCACCTCCATCTGAAGCCAGGATCTCAAATTCAAACAGCCCATCTCATCTCAAAGGAAGACTAAGATGTAAGGAATGACAGGAGGGGCAACAGAAGGGGAAAGAGGAAATCAACAACAATATATACTGAAATCTGGCAGCTGCTTTGATTGGCTGGGTTTCTGAGTTGTTTGCAGGGCTGGCCAATCACAATTGTATAATGAATGGAATGGAGGGATAAAATAAAGCTGCGGGTGTCAACAAATCACCCTCAGTTACCATCATAATAGAATTAAGGAGCAGGGACAGAGGGCAGGAGCTGGGCTGGGGAAGGAAGGAAGGCGGGCACACAGGAATCAGATTGCTGGACTGCATCAGTCCAACACATTGTTGGATGTGCAACAATCCATCCCCTATATGGCATATTCTGCGATGGGACATCACGGAAAACACATTCAGTGCAGCATATGGGTGCTGAATTGAACAACTTGCCGTATCCAACTTGCTGCAACCAACTTGCCCTGACCCAACTCACTGCTAACTCATTGTGGAACAACTCATCACAGCCAAGTTGCTGAAGGGCAACTTGTGGGATAATTTAACAATTCAATTTAATTATTTAAAATAAAAAATATTTTAATGTTTGTCATTCATATTTTATTTTGTCCCTCCTTTTACATCTTTCTTTAATGGTTCTGTTCCACCATTTCTTGATATTAGCGTAACTCTTGACCCGCCACAAGCTGTCCTATGGCGAATGGGCCATAACTAGTTGCCCTGTGGTGAGTTGGTCATAGCAAGTTGACTGTGGCGATTTGGCTGTGGTGAATTGTCATAGACCAGTGGTCGGCAAACCGCGGCTCGCGAGCCACATGTGGCTCTTTGGCCCCTTGAGTGTGGCTCTTTTGCTGCGCCACCTCATGTTCCTTATCTTCCGGCCGCGGCCCACGGAGTACAGCCCGGAGCAGGAGCAAAGCCCCTCTCCCAACAGGCTCTTCCTCGCTCAGAGGGCTTCGGAAGGAAACTTCTGCATGCTGTCGGTGTGTGCGTGCGCCTATGTTTTCCGGGAAGAAGAGGAACGCGAGGGGGATTCCCCCCCCCCCGCAGATGGGCTCTGGACCTGTGCAGCCTCATCCTTCTTTTTAGCCAGGCGATCTTTAACCAGGCGATCTTCGGCTACTGCACAAGCCTTCGGGCACGCTCTGCCTTCTCCTCTCTGATAGCCGCCTGGTTAAAAAGAAGGACAAGGCTCCGCTGGTCTGGAGCCCTCCACAGGGGGGAGGGGGAGGGATCCCCCTCACATTCCTTGTCTTCCCAGATCGGCTGGTAAGGGGACAGAAAAGGTTGTTGTCTTGTCCCAGGTTTCCGCTTCCTGGCTTCCAGCTTCTTTTGTTGAGCCAGCAATTAAGGTTCTTTTTTAGGTCTTAGGAAAGATCGCCTGGTTAAAAAAAAAGACGAGGCTCTGCTGGTCTGGAGCCCATCCACGGGTTGGGAGGGGGTGACACACAGACACAGACACACAGACACAGAGAGAGAGAGAGTGATTAAGTGAATGAGTGCAAGACAGACAGACACACAGACAAAGAGGAAGAGAGGGGAAAGACAGAGATAGAGAGGGAGGTAGAGGAGGGAGACACAGAGATAGAGAGGGAGGGAGGAGAGAGAGACAGACAGATACAGAGACAGACACAGAGAGAGAATGACAGAAAGAGACAGAGAGGGAGGGAAGGAGAGAGAGATAAAGAGCCACAAAGAGAGAGAGAGAGAGAGAGGGAGAGAGAGACAGACTCAGAGAGAGAGAGACAGAGAAACAGAAAGATAGAGAAAGAGAAAGAAGGGAAGAAAGAAAAGAAAGAAAAAGAAAGTGGGAGAGAGATGAAAGAAAGAAAGAGAACCTATGACCACAATTGAGCCCAAAATTTTGGTTGCTAAGCAAGACCGTTGTTAAGTGAGTTTCACCACATTTTCCAAGTTGGCCACGCCCACCCGGTCACATGACCGCTGAGTCACTCCCACAAAACAGGCCACACCTTCTGGCTCTCAAAATAAATTTCAATCATTGTATTGTTGATATTTGGCTCTGTTGACTGATGAGTTTGCCGACCACTGTCACAGACCCATTTGGGTGTGCTGTTTGAAAATCTCTCTCCCCCTCCCTCGATTACAGGCAAGAGGCCTGTACATTTACCCTAGGTGGGCAGTTCTCCATAAGCCTACCCTTCCTGGACTTGGAGCCATTTTCTTCTCAGCCTGGGTCCACAGTGCCAGTGAAATCTGCAACTTCTTTTGGTTACTACCTCACTGTGCGTTCAACAAATGAGTCACTTTCTATTGTTCTGGGACACCTCCAAGGCAGCCTCCTTTTTTTACTTTTGCTCTTTAGCTGCATCAGGAACGTATTGTAATTGTAGATCCTTGAAGATGCACTTCTGTTTTCTCCTGATCCGTTGAAGAGCAAGTTGGCAGTTAATAAGCAGCTCTTAACTTTTCAATTTCTATTATGCATCCTTCTTTCTTTTAAAAAAAAACCTTTAACCATTGAGGAATTTATACAAAGATCTCCGCTATTATATACTTGGCAGACTAAAACCAGGAAGCTTCCTCCTCCATTATTCATTTCTTTGCCATTGTATGTAATCTTACTTTCCTTTCAAGTACATGGCAAACAGCTTTAAAAAAATAAAAATAAAGTATGACATTAGCATTCAGTAAGACATGGGCAGGAAGCTGCTGCATATATATATATATTAAATTCAGTAGGTTTCACAAACATTTCTCAAACAACTGTGCAGAGTCCATTGCATCAAACAGTAGCCCAGTACCAGATTTATGGCATCAAAATAATTTATTGGCAAGAAATCAAAATATGCAACTGGATAGAGCTATCTGGGAAAGTGTATTCAAGGTCTGGACTCTAATTAGAAGAGCTGAACAGTTAAAAAATGTATGCCAGCTGAGAGCCCCAAACTTCAATTTAGATTCAAATCTTAAACATGTTTCTAACCTCCATGATGTGTAAACGTAGTCTATCATGAAATGAATCATAATGGTTGAGGGACTGTTTTAATTACATAGCTGAAGATGGCTGTGCTGAGGGGAAAAATAAAAATCAGGGCTATGAAGCTGAAAGAAATTGAGATGTGCAAAAATAAACAGGGCATAGCTTATTTATCTATCTATCTATCTATCTATCTATCTATCTATCTATCTATCTATCTATCTATCTATCTATCTATCTATCTATCTATCTATCTATCTATCTATCTATCTATCTACCTACCTACCTACCTACCTACCTACCTACCTACCTACCTACCTACCTACCTACCTACCTACCTATCTATCTATCTATCTATCTATCTATCTATCTATCTATCTATCTATCGTATTTATATCCCGCACCCATCTCCCACAGAGGGACCCGGGGCGGCTTAACTGGCACAAAGATAAACCAATATTTCTCCTTTTGTCAATAAGATTTTGCTATTTATTTGTTTACAAGGAGGAACAAATTTTGCTCACTCCTAAAGATTAGAAAGGGATTAAGCACTTCTGCAATTTTAATAGCCCCAGGCATTTCCTGGTTTTGTAGAACACACACATGCATACGTAAGTCCATCAACAAGCATACTTCAAAAAATGGCTTTAGAAAGGTACCAAAACAGGGACTTGCAAAATGCTGGAAAATGAGTGGCAATGTTCTTTTACAAGAAACCAAACTACAAAAGTAAAAGAAAAATGTCAAAGTAAAAGAAGAGTCCAGTTCTAGTTCATTTGACATTATCACTCATATTAGTCCAATAAAACACAAAAGTATCAGTAAATATGCTAAAAATGACACAGAAAAAAATTGATTAGGACTTTCTAAGTTTTCTCTCCCCCCTCGTCTATCACCTATTCTCCCCCCTCTCTCTCATCTCATCATCCATCCATCCATCCATCCATCCATCCATCCATCCATCCATCCATCCAGCTATCTAGCTGTCTAGCTATCATCAATCTATCTACTTACAGCCAAGAAGTGTAAGAAACATTGAACCTATTCTATAAGGTAAGAGTGAAAATTCTGGTAATTCAGATAACTAAACTTTCCTAGGATGCATTCAAGAAGCCAGTGTTGGATTTCAACAACAGTAAATATGGAGTCAGCTGTGTAGATGCCAAGAAAACTGCTGATGCCAAGATATCATGTCCTTTGGTTTATTAGACAGCAAAAGGTCAGTTTGCTAGGTCAATTCTTAAATTTTCAGTTACCTAGATCAGGGGTTTCCAACCTTTGCAACTTTAAGTCTGAAGGACTTCAGCTCCCAGAATTCTCCAGCCAGCAAAGCTGGCTGGAGAATTCTGGGAGCTGAAGTCCTTCAGACTTAAAGTTGCAAAGGTTGGAAACCCCTGCTCTACATGATGGACTAATTGAAGTTTTTGGGTTGTCTTCAATGGCAGCCTGATCTGGCGCATATTGCAGCAGTCAAGCCATGAAGTGACAAGGGCATGAACAACCCCCAATCTGGGAATTCTGGGAACTGAAGTCCTTCAGACTTAAAGTTGCAAAGATTGGAGACCCCTGATCTAGATAACAAATGTTTTCTCTTAGGGATTTGGAGTAGCATCCTGAACAAAAACACATCTCCTTTCTACCTTCATTCCCAGGCAATTTTCCCTTCTGCCTATGCTTTGTTCAGTGGGTTATGTTCCTGGACATAAAGTGGCACCTACACAATAATTCTCTAGACTTTAAGTCTGAATATGAAAAATCCGATATTAAAAAATTGGTAACACAAAAACTAATTTGCCAGGTCTTAAAAAAAAAGGTCTTCAAAAATTATATCAAAATAGCAGCATATTCTTCTATTAAGGAAAGAAGGAAGGAAGGAAGGCTAGCGGCAGGCATCTGGCAAACATGTCCTCTGTGAGGTTATGCAATTATAATGCTTCTACAATTCCGCAACATGCACATACACATACACACATGCATACTGTATAACAGTTGTTTATCTAAATAAATACATTTCAGAGAACAAAAGTTTTGAAAAAAAATAGAAAAAAAACCAATGGCTTTAAAATATGGCCTGCAATGGGCTTCCGGTTCCGCCTTCCAGCAGCGACGGGTGAGTCTTTGTTCTCTTTTCTGCCCCCCAACGGGGGCGAGGCACCCCCTTTTTTGGGGGCCTTCCATAGGGCTGGCTCGCCTGGGTCTGTTTCTCCCTGCGGTGGTGGGAAAATGGCCCTTGTCTTCGGCCTAGGTGACAGGAAACATGCTGCGGGGTTTTTTCCCTTCGCCAATGGAGGACGGCAACGACCAATGGATTTAAAAAGAGCTGAGCGTGCAGGTCGGAAGGCTCCCCGGGGCTTTGACAGCGAGGTGAAGAGTGAGTGATCTTTAACATTATCTGTGCTGGCAGCCTGGACTGAAAGAACGCAGAGGGGGGTGTTTGTTTGTTAAACCCCCCCCCTCGGATTTAAAGCGGCGTTTAGAAATGGCTCCTCGTTGCGAGGAAGCGGATATTTTGCGTCCGGACTGCTTTGAACTAAGTGAAAGTGATTTGCGGCTTGTTTCTTTACAATGTATCTAAGTCCGGCTGGCTTGAAACAATTTTTCTTTTGTTACTTTCTCCTGCTGGCTCTCAGACTGGGCGGTGGAGGATGGCTCCCTTTGTTCCTGAATGACTATTTTTACTTTTGGAAAATTACCAACATCTCTTTGTGATTTGGACTCTCTCTCTCTACTAATGAAGAAATTTCTGGATTAATTGATTCCTTCCCTGGAGTGCCTTCTCTGCTATAATTATTGACTGTGAAAAGTGTTTCTCTGCTGGGTTTTGAACTTTTTACAACTTTCATTTGAACTGTTTTTCTCCTGACCTGCTTCAACGGCCCCATCCAAAAAACGCCATCTTAGTGGCACTGACTTTAACAGCTTACCATGGCATCAAAATCAGAATTGGCAGGATTGGAACAAAGAATGTCATCTTTGGAATCAGTGTTACATGCTCTGGTGCAGGAAATTAAAGCTTTGAGAGAAGATAACAGTAGCTTCAAGAAAGATCTTCTGGAAATACGGAAGCAAGTGCTGGAGAACACACAGAAGACTGAGGAGCTGGAAGGGGGGCTGGTTGGGGCAAAGGGAGAACTTAAAAATGTCAATACTGAAATTGCAGATTTGTCTGGTCATATGTCTAGGATGGATTTTGAAAGGATGTCATATTTTTTAAGATTTCAGAATATTTCTGAGGAATCTGGTGAATGTCTTCCTGAACTCATGAGTACAATTTTAGCAGACTATTTACATAAACCTAAAGATGAGATCAGGGGGGACATTGACCTAGTCTACAGAATAAATTCGACATATGCCAGGATAAATGAAGTACCCAGAGAGATACATATTAAATTTGTCAGAAGGTCAACCAGAGAGGGAATTTTGAAGGCGCAGAGAGGGGGGCCATTAATTTACCAACAAAAGGAAGTCGCCATCTTGAAGCAGATCCCAAAAAAGATTAGATCCTTCTTATCTAAAAAATTGTTTGACCACGGGATCTGGTTTAAGTGGGCGATGCCGGAAGGGATGTTGGTGTTTTGGGATGAAGGAAGAGTAAGGATTAAAACAGTTGTTGAGGCGGAAGCCTTTCTTAAAAAACATTCCTCTATCCTGGGGGAAGATCCAGGGGGGACGGAGGGGGCCACGGCCCCGCCCGCTGGGGGCCAGGGAGGAGAAAAAGAAGATACAAATGCCAAGAGACTTAGATCGAAAAAATAACTTTGCTTTTTTAAAAATTATCATTAATATTGTATAACCTTTATATCTGGATGTTTGCACACGACTGCTAGCATAGAATTGAGAATTTAGGAAACATGTACTTATTTTCACCTTGTAGTATTTTTGGAAAAATGTTTTTTCAATATTTTATTATGAAGCCCTGGAAGGGCCAATGATCCCGATGCGAAAGTTCTTAAAATGTTTCTGTATTCCCTACCCCCTTTGGAAAATTGTAAAAACCAATAAAACTTTTTCAATATAAAAAAAAAATGGCCTGTAATGAAATCTATAAACAATCAGTGAGTATAAAGATTGAATGTATCAATATTCAGTTGATCCAAAAAGCTGTCACTGTACCTGGGGGAAAAATGATAAGAAGAATGTGTATATAGGTATAGGTACATGTCAGTGGTGGGATTCAATTTTTTTTAGTACAGTTCTGTGGGAGTGGCTTTTGTGGGCATGGCATGGCTTAATGGGTGTGGCAGGGGAAGGATACTGCAAAATCCCCATTCCCTGCCGATCAGCTTGGACTCAGGAGGCAGAGAATACATGGGGGCGGGACCAGGTAGAGGTGGTATTTATCAGTTCTCTGAACTACTCAAAATTTCCACTACAAGTTCTCCAGAACTGGTGAATACCGCCTCTGATATACTGTATACCTGCATAGGTATATGTATATACATGCACATACACATATACACATACATAATGTATAATAGTTAATTCTCTGAATAAATACATTTCAGAGAACAAAAGTTTTGGAAAAAAATAAGAAGAAAAACCAATTCATTGTTTTAGAATGTGGTTATTTTGGCAAAAGAAATCTCATTTTTAGTTAACAAACTAAAGTAGCTATTATTGCACTGCGAGCTTAACCACTCACAGTGTAATATTTTAATAACAATGTATAATATATAATGTGTTCTTGGTTTGGTACAACTGTTTCAAAATTTGTCATTTGTCTTAGGCACCCTTTTTCTTTCTTGAATTCGCTTTTTATTCTTCCAGTAATCTGTAAACACATGAACCGTGAAAGATTTTGGCCTTCACCTGATAATGCTTGTGCTGCCTTTAATAGGTTTCTGAAGTCTAGATTCACTATAACCGCATATGCAATTACACTTTTCTTGTAATAATTATCTTTGGAATAAAAAGTATTTGAGTGTGAGTCTCAAGGTGAGATTGCTAAACTTATTTTTTTTTTTTGTAGAATTCCATGTTTTTATCAGGTTTTGCCTTACAATATGTCCTTCCATGTCTTTGCCTTCTTTTGCATCCTTATCTCATAAATACCTGTGAAGACCTAGGTTGACACTTTTTTATATTGACATGCTGCTATCTGGAGATTTTATCTATTCAATTATCCATGTCAAACAACCTGCACAGTAATATAATTTAAAATCCGGAAGAGCAAGTCCATCTTCTGAACCTTTTAACATTTTTTGATTTCACTCTCCCCCCCCCCCCCCCTTTCCAAATACATTTATTAACTCTTCTTTCCAATCTTGGAAGGCTTTTTTATTCTTCTGGGATTGAAATTGATGCCATTTGAAATACAAGAATTGTTTTAGGTAATATATTCATTTTAACCACTGCTATTAACACTCACAAGGAGAGTTTAATTTTTTTCTACCTTTCAAAATCTTTTCGCTCTCTCTCTGTAATTTGGTGTAATTATTTTTAATTATTTTAAACATTGATGGGTGATAGCTGGTTTTTGGAAGATGACTTCTACAATCTAATAATAGTGTGTGAAGTTGCAAGATTACCTGCAATTATTTTATAATTTGTCTTGGCCCTTCTCTATTTGAAAAATATTAGAAGGAAAAGGCATTTTGAGCAAATATCTTATATATGAGGAAATCAACTGTTTAGTTTAATCCTGGGTTTATCTATTTCTCCACTTCTGAGTCACATCTGAAACTAATTCTGTCTCAGCTTCTTACCTTCCATATGGCCATGAGTGGTTAACACTTCAGAATGATAGTGGCAAACCAGTCTACAAAATTTAATGGCATGATGCTATACATACACTTTGCTTTAACTGAGTCAGTTGGCTGTATTCACATATACAAAGCCAAGCAAAACCAAACTATGTTTGGTTGAACCCAGCAATTGTATGTCTTCAAGCAGAATTAATTTTCCTCTGGCTGTTTAGTCTTTTGGTCACTTCTGACTCTTTATGGTAGCCATGGTCATATGAGTTATCAGGACTATCTATCAGTAACTGCTTCTTTGAATTCTTGTAATTTTATGCTTGTGATATCAGTGATAGAATTTAACCCCCTTATATCATGCTTTTGTTCTGTTTCGCTTTCAGTTCTTCCAAGCACAAAGGTCTTCGCCAAAGACTTTTGCTTCGACATTATATATCTTAGCTTCATAATGAGCGCTTATAATGTGTTGCATAGTATTATTTCATCAATTACAGCTAGTCCTCAGCTTACAATCACAATTGAGTTCTAAATTTCTGTTGCTATGTGAGAATAGAGTTTTGCCCCAATTTACAACTTTCCTTGCCACATTTGTTAAGTGAAGCACTGTAGTTCTTAAATCAGTAACATGGTTGTTAAGTGAATCTGGTTTCCCATTGACTTTGCTCGTCAGACGGTCGCAAAAGGAGATCACATGATTCCAGGACACTGCAATCCTCATAGTATGAACCAATTGCCATGCATCCAAATGTAAACCATATGACTATGGGGATGCTGCAATGATCATAAGTGTGAGACACGGTCATAAGTCACTTTTTCAGTGCCGTTATAACTTTGAGCTGTCACCAAATCGAGGCCTACCTGTATTATTATTATTTGTTCTTGCTGTCCAAAATATTTTCCTCGCATTTCTTCAGCATCTCAATTCAGAGGCATTAACTTTCCTTCATTCAAGATATTCTGATAGTCAGCTTGCACAGCCAATTGTCATTAAGAATAAAACCAGGGCCATGATAATACATACTTTTTTTGGGCAGTTTGATATATCTCTATTGTTTAATGTTTTGCCTAAATTTGCCATAATCTTCTCCTCAAGAAGCAGAATAACCTGTTCCATGGTTATTGACTTATCTTATGGATGTTTGAGCCCCAAAAGATTAAATCTATTTCTACATCCACTTTTGTTCACTTATTTGATTTGTCCCAACAGCTGACATAACGATATAGTTTATCTATGTCTATGTCTATTTTTTTCTTTTTATCATCCTGTAGTCCTTTCATTTGGGGTATAGTTGGGGTGGCTGAATGGAGCTGAGCATTTACTGGCCAGGTGTCCTTGCTGATGCCCATGTGATGTATATGTGCCCATGCTATGTACATCTATCTAAATCTTCTATATGTCATCTATATTATTTATATATATTTATATATGTGTGTGCTTGTGAATTTGCATTATTATTTTTTGTCAACAAAAATTTCTTGATTTTTTTCTTACTAGCATATCTGTGATTGTTAATATCTTTCCACAGCTTTAATTGTAGCTTCTGTTTTCTCTAGTTTAGCATTTCTCATGGCCTGTTCTGCATATCAAAGCAATTTCTCAACAATATGAAAGATGTTTCACATTGCTGAATATGTAAACATTTAATTACTTCAAATTACATTTAAAGGTCTTTCGGTAATTATTCTGATTAGATTTCTGTGGAAAATTCAGAGACAAGCCATGAAAAAGAAATGATACTGTGAGTAAAGGAAATGACTCAGATGGGTTTGCTATTCAAAAGGAATTATTAAATATACAGGTTTTTTTCTTGCTTCAACAAGTTCAAATGGCCAACCTCACAGGGGGCCATGGAAGTGACTCTAATGATTGTGTAACCAACAACAGATAAACATTCCTGTTTATGATAAATTTAGTACTTCTAATGAGCGATTTTCCTCTTATACTAAATTAATGACATGCTAAAATATTGTTTAGAACAAGATTTGTGAATACATTGAATAAAGCAACATTTTAATTAATATTTTATGAAGTTTTTCAGCTGAAAGAGTGTGAGTGTGTAGAAGTCCCATGAGCAATTTTCTTGAAGAAGTTCAACATCGAAAGTGCAATCATATTCACACTTACTGATGATTAATCCCCACTAAACATACAGGGAAGTATTTTTGAGTTAATCAGCCTAATATTCTCCATTCTCTATGAAATAGCTGATTACTATATTGGATGTATAGGGCAATGCATTCCATATTTATGGAGAAATATGCCCTAATACGTTTAATGATACTTACATGTAGACAGCTGCACCAAGGATTACAGCAGTTGTGAAGTCCCAAGCATAATTATCGGAATGAGTTCTTAAATTCTATAACTACGAAGCAGTGACAGTTCCATTATTATGACTGTGGATGCTTTCCTACTCCTGAAGAAGTTGGACTTCAATTGCTTGCTGTTTCACCCTTTTCTGCTACGTATCCATGTTGTTACTGGGGCAAGGAGTTATTATGCATTCCTGTAATAATTAGCTTGGAGAGATTCAATTTCTATACTTATTGTTTATTGAAAAAGTTAAATCTGGTATCAACTCTTGCAACCACACAGACTTGGCCTTAAATTGTGTCAATCTTCTGGAGATGTTGGAGGTCCAGTTGTGTCAGATATCTGAGCTGAAGCCTGAAAAAGTGGATAGGTCATTGGGATTCTTAGTTCTGCCACCTGTGTGTTAGACAAATGCTCCTCCCCTGGTGGTTTTCAAGACCGCCCAGCAAGTCCTATACACATGAGTCCAAGCAGTGGTAAATGCTTATTTGACTTTGAAGGAAATGGGATTTGCTCCCTCCTTGAGAGGGCATTCCTGGGCCCAGTAGAAATAGACAATTTCTGTCCAGTCTCTAAAATTGTCTTCTTGGGAATGCTGTTGAGAATGTGGTAGGCTTGCAGCCCCAAATGACTCTGGAGAAAGTGGATAATCAGGACCTGTTCAATCAGGTTTCAGGGCAGGATATAATACTGAAATGGGAGATACTGTATGGTCCTCCTTGATATCTCAGTAGCTTTTGAAATCATTGCTCATAGTATGTTTTTGGATTAGTTGAATGGGTTGGTAATCTCATAGCTCATACAAGTTAAACCTATGCATAGTATATTCTACAATAATTCGATCCTTGAAGTCAAATTAATGCCATATCCTAATTACCAAACAAAAAGGTTAGTTGGTCTACCAAGTTGGGTTTTGATGGACAAAACAACTATTGGTCAAAATGAACTCTCAATTTAAATACTGTATTATGTACTACATAACATAATACTCTAAGGCAGGGGTGTCAAATTGGCAGTATCATGGTGGTATCATGTGATATATCATAATTCCCCCCCCCTTTGCTAAACTGGGTGTGAGCGTGGCCAGCGCATGACGCATTTGGCCTGTGCGCTGCGAGTTTGACAGACCTGCTTGAAGGTGTCTAGGTGCGATTGATTTAATTTTTTCTATGCTATTTAGAACAAGGTGCTTTCTTTTCATCATGAAAAATCAGAAACTATTCATAATTTATCCAATCTCCCTAGGGTGAAAAATATTACCAAGGTTGAAGAAAAGTAGAAGGGAATGACAACATAATGTCTCTACCTGACAAAATACTGTAGTAATATGTGAGCAATAGAGTTTGGATTAGACTGACTTTTTAAATGATCCTTATTAGTTTATTAAATGATTTGGCTCCCATGTCAGATTCATTGTGTGCAGTCCAAAGGAAAGCATGCAATCTTTTAAATGGCTCTGCTAAACCAAGAGGAAATGATCATAGGGATTAGTAGTATTAAGCCTCTCCAGTGGCCATCTGTGGGGTTTTTCCTTAAAACTCAGCAAATGGAAAATCGAATCCTATTCAGTAACCCTTTGCACCAGCCCAAATGGTATTAAGTCATATTTGAATCAAAAGAAAATGTGATCATATTGTGTGTCACAATAATCGCTATAGGTATCTTGCTTTTATTTATATATTGTCACATGGATATCAGTCAATGAATGTCTGTTATATAACTCAAGAAGTTCTTGACATATTTTAGGTTTAGTCATGTTTAGAAATATTTGCTTAAGCCTCTTATCCTAGAACAGGGAAGAGGTAGCTTGGCAACCTATTTTGCATGCTAATGCATAATTATCCAAACTAAGCTTTGCTTTTTTTTTTTAACTGTTGCTTTAACTTGAGATGAATAGAAGTGAAAATTCAAAGGACAAGATATTTGCTGCCTGAGATGAAGAGCAGAAGATGAATGCCTGACCTGAGACTGAGACTGCTGAGGACACACTGCTATTCAAAAGAACTGGAAATAAAGGGGAGGTGCCTAGCTCTTATCAGAATGTGACTGATTCAAGAACTGTCCCTATTTGATCTAAGAACACCTTATTTTATTTTATTTTATTAAATTTATACCCCGCCCTTCTCCTTGTTAGGACCCAGGGCGGCGCACAGGCATTATTTAAAAACACAAAATACAATAAATATCTATTAAAATGTATTAAATTAATAAACCCGTGCTAAAACCCAATATTAAAACCCTTGCCAATTATAAATTATTTTCTTAAAAAGTCAGAAATGGGGGCTATCCTAGGCCGGCTTGTTGGAATAAATACGTCTTAAGACGTTGGCGGAAGAGGCGGAGGTCCGAGATGGTACGGAGGTCGGGGGGTAGGTCGTTCCAGAGGGCCGGGCCCGCCACAGAGAAGGCCCTTCCCCTGGGTGTCGCCAACCGGCATTGCCCCGTCGACGGATACTGTCTTACACTTACACGGATACTGTCTTACACTGTCTTACACTTACACTAGATACTGTCTTACACTGATTTCAGTCTGGTCAGGCAAAAAAAAAAATCTGGGATGCTCTGGATGTATAAGTAGGTATGTATAAATGGGTTGACACTCAATATTCGGAGCCAAAGTAGGGGAAAATGTTTGAACCCCTTGCCTTTCCTGACACAGTTTTATACCTGTGAAGGTCAGAACACCTGTAAAGGAAGAAGGGGCTGGTTTTTCCTGTTTATTTCTTAAACAGATTGGCAAACTATTTCTTAGCAAAGGTTTTATAATACTTAAAGAAACAAAATTTATCGAACATCACAGAAAAGTAGAATCAACTAATGAATAGATTTATAACAATAAAGAAAGCTTTTAAAGCTATAATAAATGCCAAAATAAGAAAACTGCCTGGACCAGATGGTTTACCAGCTTCTTATTATAAACATTTTAAAGGCAGACTCTACAATGTTTGCAAGATATGATGAATTTTATTTTACCGACTGGAAAGATATCGAAGAGTTGGACAGAGGCTAATATATTTATACCTAAAGATATCAATCCCTGATATCATTGCTGAATAATAATTATAAATTGTTTACAAGAATTTTAGCTAAGAAAATGAAAATGATTTTATTGGACTTTATTCATGAAAATCAGTGTGGGGTTTTACCTAAAAACAGCTAAAGGACAATATTAGAAATGTATCCAGAACATTCCATACATGGAACAATATAATGTAAAAATGAGCATTGGTTTTTCTTGATGCAGGAAGACCTTTTGACTTTCTTATTTAAAATTTTGGAGGATATGGGCTTTGACGAGAATGTTACCAAATGGGTAAAATCAATTTACACTTCTCAAAGGCACAGATAATTGGGAATGGGGAATTACCAAAAGCTTGTGAGATACAGAAAGGGACTAGACAAAGATGACTGTTGTCACATGCCTATTTATTTTAGCTTTGGAAGTACTGAATAGAGATATAAGATGAGACGATAGAATTTCACTATTTTTTTTAAAAAATGTATTTTATGTCTTTTACTTTGTTAAAAAATGCCTTCACTAAAATACATAAAAATAGATAAGCTACATTACCTGTAGATTTTTGGCATTACTTATTCATTTATTAATCACATCTTTAGGGTATTTTTTTTTTTATTTTCAGAAAGAAAAATAGAAATACAAAAGTTTACTCTGTGAAAGAACATAAATTCTACCAAACATAAACAACATTAATTGTTTCCATTTAAATTAAAAGCTTTCAGAAGCTCTAGTAGATATATTATTTCCTGCTAATTCTAAACAACTGGCATTTTCTACACCAAATGAAAGCCACTACTTGCCAGTATTTTATTCCATTTTTTGCCTTACACAATACAGATCACAAAGGGCACCAGATTTCTTTAGGATATTATTGTAATTAATTTGTAGATTAAGAAGAAATTATTCTGGACTTCCTTCCGGTTGGCCGGAGGCGACGGTCGGGTCTTGTGCTCGTCCGCCGCTTGGATGCTCCTGCGGCCCCCTCAGGGGCAGGGGGCTCTTGTGAAGAGCGCCCGCTGTACGGGCGGCTTGCGGTGAGTCCCCCCACCTCGACGGCGGTTGGGGGGGTGGCTCCCGCTTTGACCTAGGCACAGGAGAACGAGTTACGAGGGGGGGAGTTCCTCTTTCGCCCCCTTCGCCGATGGAGAGCCGGAACAGCTGTTGAGATTCAAGACGGGCTGAAAGCCGAGGGCTGGAGGCAACGCCGAGGCTCATGGCTACAGAGTGGATTGCGAGCGATTTTCACTTAATGCTTTCGACTTTCATTTTAAAAGAAGGAGGAGGAGGGAGTTTGTAAAACTCCTCCTCAGAAAGGAAAACAAAGCGGCGTTTTGAAATGTTCCCCAGGCTTGGGGAGGTGGAAGAATCAACATCCGACTTTTAAACTACAAGTGAAAGTCTCTTACTTTAAGAATTTCAATGATATTTTGTATCTTTGTCTGGCAACAACTGAAATGAACTTTCACTAGATCTCCGCGGTTTCCAGAGGGGCGGGGAAGATGGCGTTCCTTTGTTCTCAGTAGGAAAAGTTTTCTTTTGAAAATTGCTGACACTCCCTCGTCTTTGGGACTGAACTCTTTAACAGTGGATTGACTTAATTGATGTGCCTTCTTTTCTTTTTCTTATTTGATTGCTTTAAAAAATTGTTCTCTCTCTGGATTATAAGCAAATTGAACTCTGAATTTGGATATTGACCTTTGCTCTCTCTTCACCTCATGGACTACCTCTCCAACAGATGCCATATTAGTGACAAGAACTTAATACTTTCATTATGGCTTCAAAAAAGCAGCCACATCAACCCAAGGTTACTTCAATGCTATCTAAAGGAACAGAGGTGGAAGCTACACAGTTATCAGCAATAGAGGAAACTCTTCAAAACATTATGAAACAAATAAAAGAAATCCGGAAAGACAATGTTAGCTCAAAATTAGAACTTTTGGAGACACAGAAAGCACTAATGGAAAATAAACAAAGAATTGATGGATTGGAGGGGGGGACGGCTGAGATGAAGGGAGAGATAAAAAATTCTCAAAGGGAAATTGTGGATTTAGCTAGTCATATGTCTAGGATGGATTTTGAAAGGATGTCTTACTTCTTAAGGTTTCAAAATGTTCCTGAAGTTGCCTCTGAAGATTTAAAAGATTTAATGTGTACGATGTTAGCAGATTACACTAAAAGGAGCAAAGAAGATATTTGGGGGGATATCGATTTGATTTATAGAATTAACTCAGCATATGCTAGAATAAATGAGGTACCCAGAGAGATACATATTAAATTTGTAAGAAGATCAACGAGGGACGGGATCCTGAGAGCACAAAGAGACTGTCCCTTAATATACCAACAGACTGAGATTGCCATTTTGAAACAGAACCTGATAAGGAAGAAATAAGGAGGAAATAAGGAGGAAATATTCCTTCTTATCAAAAAGATTATATAAAAAGGGGGTGTGGTTCAAGTGGTTGATGCCAGAGGGAATGTTAGTGTTCTGGGAAGGGGGGAGAGTAAGAATTAAAACAATTGCAGAGGCCGAAGCCTTTCTTAAAAAACATTCCCCAATCCTCGAGGATGAGAATGGGGGAGCAGAGGGGGCCACGACTCCGCCCACTGGAGGTCAGAGAGAGGAAGATACAATTGCTAAAAACCTTGATCTCACAAATGACTTTTTTCTATATAGTGTAACCGCTATTTGGATGTTTATAGAATTAATGATTGATTGCATGAATATAAACTGATATATTTGTATCTCTTTCAACTTTGTAGGGAAATGAAAAATGATTTGTATTATCTTATCTTTTTTTTTGTAAGAAGCCTCGGAGGGGGCCGACACCTCCGACATAAATGTCCTCAAAATATCTTTGTAATACCCTATACCTTTTCCTTTAAAAAAAATTTTTTTTTTGTAAAAACCAATAAAACCTTTTTCAAAAAAAAAAGAAGAAGAAATTATTCTATTTTTGGAATAAAATGGATGAAAGAGAAAAATACCCCATAAATATGGATTTGTTTTGCAGTGGTGGTAATGTAGTTCAAAAGCCATATCATTACACCTGTCAGCCTTTGCAGTTTAACTTAATGAGTAGTGAATTCTGATTTATATATTTTGCAGGATAGGCAACTGCGAGATGACTGACATGGTTATGCATCATGATTGCCTTGAATGCAAGTGCTCAGAAAGGAAATGAAGCATATAATGAATATGATTTATAGAAAGCTAAACAGACAAAAGACCAAATGTTGTCATTATCAAGGCCAATAAGGGGGTGGAGGCCACCCAAGTGTTTTAGAAAAAAATGGTCTGCTCAGTGTCAGAAGACAGGGGTTTTCTTCTTCTTAAATAAATGAATATTGTTGTTGGATCTGTAAATCTGATAACCGCTGTTCAGTCAAAAGACTCCCCGAGGGCTTTGCAATAAAATAAAAACTACAATGAAATCAATGCAATGAAATCAATGCAATGCTGCAAAACAGATCAATCATAATAAAGCCTGCAATATAGCAAACAATTAAAATTGGTTTAAGACACAGAATATTAAAAGCCTGGAAGAACAGGAAACATGTATGCTTGTCTAGTGCTTAAAAGATATCAAAGGAGATGTTTTAAATATTGGTTGCATTTAATGGCTGGAAATGGAAACTGAAATCTAATGATTCACAGAAAGCAGAAACCCATGGTTCAGGAAATCCTGCAGCTGGGAGATTTAAAAGGCCGTTACCAAGATAAATACACAAAAGTTCTTCCATCTACTAGAAGAAACCACAGAACAAAAAAAAAGTAGCTAATTTAATCCAGTTCTTCATATTCATTCCATATTCTTGGAATAGAAACTTTTTGATGACCACTTAGGATGACTTTTATGACTTGTGGGCTTCAGCTCCCAGAATTCTGGGCGTTGAACTGCTCAAGTCATAAAGGGGCCATCATTCCATACCTCTGACTTAAAGAGATAAGCAAAATATGACCCCTTCTCATTTTAATCACTACTTTTCACTGTAAAGTTATGTATTACTTTATGTTGCCATATCTAGCACTACTGCAACCAAGACAGTAGTGCAACCTTGCAATCATATTCAAGGGACTCGCCCGTCGCCGCTGGAGCCGGAACCGGAAGTCTCTCAGAGATCTTTTAAAGAGTGGCAGGTGATGGAACAATAGCAAACAGATGCAGTGATTGCATTTGAGCCAGTAGGATAAGGTGAACAGACGTCCCGCTTTTGGTGGGACAGTCCCGATTTTTAACAATTTGTCCCACGTCCTACGGCGTTTAAAAAAAGTCTCGATTTTTGGAAAGAATGCAAGACAAGCTAGGGAACAGCGGGAGAACGGGAAGGGAATATTTGGTTTTTGGCAGCCATGTAAGCTCGTCAATGGATAAAATATTCCTGCGTTTTGCTTCGGGAGATAATATTTTGAGGAACTCGCTGGGATTAGACCGGAGGTTAAAGCTTCGATACGGTAAATAATTATTTTGTTTTGTATGAGGAAGAGTATTTGATTCCGCCTAACTGAGAGAATGGAAATTCCGTGCAAATTTGTCTCTTGTATGGAAAAAGCACTTGCTTCATCCCCCCCCCCCTCCGGTCAATGGTGTCCCACTTTACCAATGTTAAAATCTGGTCACCTTACAGTAGGTGTAGGAAACAGCTAACCAATTTTCACCATAATATCATCACAGTCACTCAAGCACTCGTGACATCTCACCTTGACTATTGCAACGCTCTCTACATGGGGCTCCCCTTGAGGTGCATCCGGAGGCTCCAGTTAGTCCAGAACGCGGCCGCGTGGGGGATTTTGGGAACATCTCGAAGTTCCCATGTAACACCTCTCCTGCGCGAGCTGCACTGGCTACCGGTGGCCTTCCGGGTGCGCTTCAAGGTGCTTGTTACCATCTTTAAATCGCTCCATGGCTCGGGGCCTAGTTACTTGCGGGACCGCCTCCTGCCACATACCTCCCACCGACCGATTCGCTCCCACAGAGAGGGCCTTCTCAGGGCGCCGACTGCCAGTCAATGCCGGCTGGCGACACCCAGGAACAGGGCCTTCTCTGTGGCGGGGCCCACCCTCTGGAACGACCTCCCCCCCGAACTCCACACCATCACCGACCTTCCCCTCTTCCGCCGCTCACTTAAGACACTTCTTTTCCAGCAAGCTGTACTGGCGTAGAACTTGAATTTTAGAACAATAGAGCCTCAGCCAAGTTAGATAGGTTTTTAATGGGATTTTAGCGCAGGTTTTCTATTTAATTTCTTTTTAACTTTTGTATATTGTTATTTATTGTAAATTTTAATGTCCTGTGCACCGCCCAGAGTCCGTCTCGACGGAGATTGGTGCGGTTAACAAATCGAATAAATAAATAAATCTCTTCAGGCTTAACATGAATATCTGAGCCCAATTACAGATAATACTTCCATATTATTCCAAATACAAAAACGATGCTTATGTTCCTCCTTTAAGCATCCAAATAGCAGAAAGAAACCCCATTTTATACTCATTTTTAAAAATGCATTGATAAGTGAAAGTGCACATACTCAGAAACTTTTGTTTCCCCACCCCCACCCCTTTATTCCACCCAGCCCAGTTTCAGGAATGCAGAGTGGCTGTAGAAGAAGGAATTGAAGGAGGGAAGAGGAGAGATAAATGATAATTACATGCGTCACAACTGAAATAGCACCCATGGGCATCTAAATAGGAGGGTGATGGTAGTGCATAAAACCATTCAGCCCAAAGTGTTAAATTAACTAGCTCTATTGTTTGCGATCTACACATTTAGAAGCTCTTTATAGAAATAACGCTTTGCCACTGACCTTTTTAAAAAACCTCCAATAAAATCCAAATGACTCATTTGCTTTCTGAATTTATTTATCTCAGTTTATCCACTTATAACATCTTATTTTTTTTAAAAAAGCAAAGCATTGAGAGGGGTACTTTTCACAAAAAGCATTGAAATGTTGGCTGATAGGAAATAACATATCGTGATGCAAAGTAACTTTTAGATTAAAAAGAAAAAAAAATCCCTACTGGATCAGAAAAAGACCTTTCTGATTCTTGTTTTCCCTGTGGCTCAGACATAGAAAACTAGAAAGCAGGAAAAAATCTCCATCTGCTCCATTGACCCCAGCAATAAAGGCAAGGTGTTTTTGCAAGAACCACGAAAGATAGGGAAATGTTTCCCTCACTTTCTGGTAACCCAAGGTGTACCTGTGAATGGGGGACCCCGTTTAATAATTGCAGCTAATAACTGTTGACAAGCTTAAACTCCTCTGCGAATTTCTATAATCCGTTCTTAAAAGCTATCACAGCCGGTGGTTGTCATTACTACATCTTGTAGGAGTCAATTCCACAAACTAATTATGTTTTAGAAGAAGTTGTTTCTTCTGTCTCCTGAAAATCAGTTTCACCAGAAGACCCTAATTTTATCATTATGACGAAAAAGAGATCGTGAAAGAGTGTGTCTACTTAATCCTGTTTCCTGTGTTGATAATTTTACAAGTCTTCTATTACTTCATCATCATCACACACAGACACATCAGATTACCATTTATTCTAACTTTAAAACCATATTTCTATCCGTTTTTCATTTAAAATATGTTTTTTCTTTATGATAGGTATATGCAACAAAAGAAAATTGCTCTTTCTTGACCAAGAGCAAGCATTGCTTCCAATTAACACTAATAATCAGGCTGGGAAAAAACACACACACACACAATCCTGCTTTCATTTGTAAAAATGCTACTTCTCCATACTAGTTTAATATTTTTAGTGAAATATTAAACTTCTATTTATTTTACTAGTTATTTTATTATTATTTATGTTTTGTTAAATGGCTCATAAACAAACACTCTAGGCTTCAGGTGATCAACTAAAATTTTATTTTAATGGAACTGAATAGCAACAACAAGCTTTTAAGAACTTACACAATCAGAAATAACACAAACAGAGGGATAGTAATATAAAAGGAGAACTGCATGAGCTAAAGTAACCATCCTGGAATTGGCAGTAATGAAAAGTACGATTAAGACCACAGGTGTTAAAATAACAGATCTTAAAAGACCCAGGAGACTGAAACTAAGAAATTAAGTCTCACATGATGGTGCCATTATCACAATATGGATACCAAGTGAGCTTTTGAAGACAAAGACCTACCTTTCTATAAGTCTTTTTATGTGTAGATGATTCCCAAACTTCAGTCTGAGAGAGCACAGAGTACAATGCTGATTGGAAATTTGGGGGTGTTTTATTTTGTACTTATTTACTTCGTTCATTCCAACATTCAAGGCAACTTAACAATAAAAACTAGAGTATAAATGTTTTAAATATATATAGAGTGATGATTTCTTAAACTATATTTTAACCTACCCTTATTATTTATTTATATGTTAAACTTCAATGTCACCCATCTCAGTGGTGAGTCCAGGTGGCTTACAGTTATTCAATAAATATATTATATAAAACATTAAAACAATAAAGATCATAAATTTAAAATTCAGTTAAAATTCAATGGACCAAGACAGAGAGGAAGGAATGAAAATTTCATTGTAATTTTAGTACAATGACAATAAAGATTATTATTATTAGTATTATTATTATTATTATTATTATTATTATTATTATTATTATTATTATTATTATTATTATTATTATTATTATTATTAAAATATGCACAGGGAGAAGGTAGTCAGTTGGCAGAGTCAGGTCTTCAAGCCCTTTTCTGAAGGCCAAAAACAAGATCTCACCTTGGGAGCACAATGTTTTAGAGGGTGAATGCCATGGCAGAAAAGGCTCTTCTCCTGAACCCCACCAACAAGAATTTCTTGACTGATGGGGGTTCATAACATGCCTCTTCTGCTGGTATGGGGGTGGCGGTGGTGGCAGCGGCAGGCTGATCCCACCAGGATGAGAGGGTTCCTCAGATAACCAGGACCTAGTGGCGAAATTCAATTTTTTTTACTACCGGTTCTGTGGGCATGTTTTGGTGGGTGTGACAGGGGAAGGATACTGCAAAATCTCTATTCCCAACCCACTCTGAGGCCAGCCAGATGTGGTATTTGCCAGTTCTTTGAATTACTCAAAATTTCTGCTACCGGTTCCCCAGAACTTGTTAGAACCTGCTGAATTTCATCCCTGCCTGGACCCATATCATGAAGGGCTTTAAAGGTGATAATCAATAGCTTGAATTCGACTCATAAAGAAACTGGCAACAGAAGTATAAAATGAGCTACCCTATGGGCCCCCAAGAACTGCCCACATGTTTGTGTTCTGTACCAGCTGACGTTTCTAGATACTCTTCAAAGGTAGCCTCATGTTCTTCATAAGAGTATAAATAACTCAAGGCAACTGTCATACCTAATTCTTCCTCCTATTTTTCCACAACCATAACCTGTACGGTGATTTAAGCTGAGAGAGAATGAGTGGCCCCAAATCACTCAGCTGGCTTTCATAGCTAAGGCTGGGCCACAACTCTCAGTTTCCTGATTTTTAGTCTGGTGCCTTAACTAGTAGAAGAAATTCAATTAAATCAAATCATTCAAAACCAAAATCAACAAAAACCAAAATTAAAATAAACTATTGACAGTTAAAAGTTTAGCAAAAGAGACAAGTTTTTACTCTCTTCCTAAGTCAGGGGAGAAACTGGGAGGTCATGAGTTCTAGTCTTACCTTAGGCTCAAAGCCAGTTGGGTGAACTGGGCCAGTTACTCCCTCTCAACCTGAGGAAGAATGAAGCAATGGCAAATCATTTTCTGAAAATCTTGCTAAGAAACTTGTCTAAACAGTTGCCGACAGTCAAGGGAATACACACACAAAGTAAACGAGTTGAAACTAGACATGCCTTCTATAAATTGATAATCATACAGAAAAAGATCTTTTTCCAGCATATCAGATCAACAAACATCTGCCAGAGAGGGCATCTTCACACTGACCTCTTCCACTTTCATCTGAGTAACCAGACAAACTAATTGCAGGAATCACCCAGATAGTCAGGCCATAAACTGTTTATAGCTTTGAACTTCCATAATTACACCTTAAATTATTACTAAGAAGCAATTAACAGCCAATATAGGTTTGTTTTTACTATAGCCATCATATGATCCAGCGTTCTATTGCCTGGGTATGGCATTTTCCACCAACTGCGATTTCAAAATCTTTTCAAGACAAGTTATCATATAAAGCACACTAAACTAGTCAGAAGTACTGTAACAAGGCATTGATAAATGTTGCTAAGTTTAACTCAGAAAAGGTTGCATTTTATTTACATTTACTACTACCATAGTAAACATGCTTCTTACCATAGATGCCATTGAAACTTCAGTAAACATACTCCCCAAAGTGACCTTTTGGGCAGAGTACAATCCTCAAAGATGCCATCAAACCATCAAACTATCAACCATCAAAGATGCCATCAAACCATCAAACTATCAACCATCAGATGCCATCAAACAGGAACAGAAGCGTCCCAATGCTATCTTATTTGGTCTAGAGGACACCAATGAACCCAATGACATCACAAAGGTTCACAACTTCATCAGCGGCTTTCAGGCATCAGCCATCTCCTCCGATGAAATCATAAACATTTCCTACAATGGCCCTGGGTTCAAAAACAATGACTGCTTGGTGGCCCCATGCTTCTGCAGAGTCATTTGCAAGAATGAGTCCAGCAAACATAAATTCATTTACACAATAAACTTACTTGCCAAAAGATACATCAACCATAATAAACTTTGTCCATGGCCCAACTTTTCCATACTACAATGTGCCCGCTCCCATGAGCTCTGTTCAGAGTTCAAAAGTCGCCAGGACCTAGGAGAGACTGACCTATACATTGACTACCGAGCTGACTGTATCAAAAGCAAGACTCCCCCATTCCTATCCAGAATAAGATTCACCTCAAATCCCTGGATCCAACTTTTCCCTTATGAACAGTATTTACATTCTATTTACAAAGAATGCAGCAGTAGAGCTGGCTTTCCATCACATACTGAGGTTATCCTTCTGTGAAGCTGTCAGTGACCTCCTCCAATGGCTTCAGGTATAGGTAATCATTGTTTAGCAACTGCCTCATTAAATGACTATTTGCAAATACAAGAGCAATAGTACAGGTAGTCCTCTACTTACAACAGTTTATTTAGTTTGAAGCTACAATGGCACTGAAAAAGTGACTTATGACCATTTTTCACACTTATGACCATTGCCTCATCCCTGTGGTTGTATAATTTACATTCGGATGCTTGATAACTGACTCACATTTTTGACAGTTGTTATGGTGTTAAAATCATGCCTACATTCCAACTGAAAGTTGGAGTGTACTAAAGATCATTTTTATTTATGAAGATATAGATCCGATTAACTATCATGTATTCAAGTATCTACCAACTTACTGTATAATTGCCAGAAGATTCTGAAGCTAAAGTAGGCTGGTTTTGTGGTTAATGATAAGTCATTGTCTTTTCCTTGTGAGATATAAAACAAACTAATTCAAAAGAAAAAAAAAATTCAAAGAACAGACTATTTTCTAGGTTTCTGTTATGTAGTCAGGTTCAATCAAGAAACAAAAAAAAAAAACAACAACGACCAAAAAACAAACAAACCACTGGCCAAATTCTAGGAAACAGTTTCTCATCTTCACACAACATAAATTGAAAATCGTTATATTGAATAATTTATAAATTTTAAAGTATCAGAAATTGTTCTGAACACCTGAATTGACAAGAAATGTATGAATATACGAGATAGATAGATATATGATATATGATATATACCTCCGCTAGCCTCCAGACTGTATGTGACATCAAATAATTTTAAAAACCTTATAAGAAAAAACTCAGTTCAAAACACATTAATAATTCAGTATGGAAACTGATGTAATTGATGCTACATCATAAATGCATACCACTTGTCATCTGTAATATGGATGATGAGTGTCTAATACCTAAAAACCAAACAGAATATTTTTCAAGTCACAGAAATCAATGACACAAAGTAAAGATGGAAGGTTCTTCCAGAAACTAGTATCTAATTTTACTTTACAAATTACATAGTTCCTCAGCGGCACACATTTTTTTAAAAAAAAAATCCTTTCTGTTTTTTAGACTGAAGGTTTAATAGTGAGAATATCATTGTTATAGAATATTTACTATTTAAATTTCTATACCGGCCTTCTCCCTTCCAGGACTCAGGGCGGTATACAGGCAGCAGTAAAATCATGAATAAAAACATAGAAAGCAATTAAAAACCTATTAAAAATACATTAAATAATGAATAGCCTGTCTAAAACCTGTTAAAATCCCTACTAAAACCATATAAAACTAAAGCGTTTAAAAATATGCCAGTTTAGAAACTATGCCAGGCCGGCCGCTTGAAACAGATGGGTCTTCAAAGCCTGACGGAAAAGGCGCAGGTCTGTGATCGTACGAAGGTCAGGGGGTAGGTCATTCGAGATGATATGATATTTATTTTTTATTTTATTTTTTTTCAAATTTATACCCCGCCCTTTTCCTAGCAAGGACCCAGGGCGGCGCACAGGCAATATTAAAAACCATACAAAAATACAAAATACATTATTAAAAGCTATTAAATTATATCCCGTGCTAAAAACCCTTATAAAACCCTATGAATTAAAATTTATCCGAATAAAAGTCAGAAATGGGGGGCTATGCTAGGCCGGCTTGTTGGAATAAATAAGTCTTAAGACGCTGGCGGAAGAGGCGGAGGTCCAAGGTAGTGCATAAATCGGGGGGTAGGTCGTTCCAGAGGGCTGGGCCCGCCACAGAGAAGGCCCTTCCCCTGGGTGTCGCCAACTGGCATTGCCTGGCCGACGGCACCCGGATATGATAACTTCTAAACCCATTTCCAGATTCACTATGTCTGCAATGAGGAAGAGTGTTTTGGTCAAACACATTACATTTTCTGCAATTTTGGTGGATCTTCTAGTCAAATTTTGCTACCCACCCCAGCATTCCCATTAGTCAAGAGATTGTGGAAGTTGTGGTTTTAAATAATCTCACACATTATTTAAACTTCTATTTAACCATTTTAGCTTCCATTTCATTTTGTAAAACCAGATATATTGTATGATGCTGTGTGCACATTCAACTAATTGGGAATTACTGACATATTTTTTAACCAACCAAATATTACTGGCAATATTTTTAAAGACATAGCAATGGCATTTGTACACTATGCTAAATTTGATTAATTTAATCCTTAGCTTGTTGTCGAAAGCAGACCACCACATAGAACAGGGGTAGCCAACCTACCTACTGCCCACTTTTGTATCTCTGTTAGTAGTAAACCACACACCGGTTCCACAGTAATGGTGATTTATAAAGTAGGGAAGTCAATTAAATTTTTAAAAAAGGAAAGTCCTTCACTATCAGACAAAACCCCTACTGTCCACCATGAAAGCTGGAACGCCCACTAGTGGGTGGTAGGGACCAGGTTGACTACCACTGATATAGAATATAATTCAAACATTTGAGTACTATAATAGACAAGTTAAGCATGTTGTGTGAAAACAGTATCTTGTTTTTGTAAGTCTCCTGGACAAATAATTTGGTTACTTGAGATGATTTTTTTTAAAAAAATGTTGAATGTAAACTTTATTATTATTTCTTGTTTTCATTTTTCCATTTCATTGTTTTCATTTGTAAACTCATTTAAGTCTTCAGAGACAACAAGATGATAACCAACAAAATAAATAAAAAATAATTATATTTGGAAAATAGCAACAGCACTGTAAGCACTCAAAGAATCTGAACATAGTGAATATAGAGTGAAGAATTCAACCTATGATTTTTCCCATCTCAGCCAATGAAATTATTAGCTGTCCAGCAGTGGTGGGTTGCCAATTTCTTTACTATCAGTTTGGGCACACTCCCGCATATACTCCCATGTGCACTCCTGCACACAACGCTTCTGCACATGCAGGAGCTTCCTGCCGCTGCTACTACCGGTTCACCCAATCCGGGCCAATCCGGGAAAAATCTATCTCTGCTGTCCAGTGTATAATAGAAAGAAAGAGAGAGAAAGCCCATTTTTTTCATCCCCAATTAAATAATTTAGGACATTTTCATTGGCAGTACAATCTTGAAAGTTTTGGCATCATGAAAACAATAGAACTTGTCCTACAGACATTGGTTAACTGTTCTGACTCCCTCCCTTCACAAGATGATTAACTAGATGAACTGCTCCTTGGCAGCTTGCCTGAACTAACCTGAAACTAGACTGAATGATTACACCATGATACGAACTCTCCGACTCTGTAGCTTCTCTGTTGTTTCCTGCAAACCTACTCTTCTCAGAGGATTTCTTTTAAAGCTTCTTGGGAGGGGCCAGTCAATTAGGCAGCCAATACTGATTATCTCCTCCGGTTGCGTCTTTCTGCTAATTGACGTTGCCTCCTCTCAATCCTTCTTAGCCTGACATCCAGGACAAACTGGGTTTGCTCCTCCCCACTACACCAAGCCCCAGGTGCCTCCTGATGCCTAGCCGGGCTCTCTGTTCTCTCACTCTCGGCCTCCTCCTCTAGAGCAGACTCATAGGACTCCTCACTAGAGGAATCCATCAGCAGCTCATCTCGAGCCAGCTGGGCCACAAC
This sequence comes from Rhabdophis nuchalis, assembly GCA_039707465.1. Classification (NCBI taxonomy): domain Eukaryota; kingdom Metazoa; phylum Chordata; class Lepidosauria; order Squamata; family Natricidae; genus Rhabdophis; species Rhabdophis nuchalis. The sequence continues at coordinate 121,471,550 of CM077643.1, forward strand.
AGTTAACTATATTGGTTAACTACAACATGTTAACTAACTCTTGTGGGGAGGTGTAACTGAGAAAAACACTAAGAAGATTCCTTACCATTGAGATTCCTGCTGCTATTTATCTCTTTGGATAGACTCTCCAAAAACACGTTTGCTGAAATAAGGACAAATCCCGCTTGAAAGATTGCATATTAAAGCTTCTAAGCATTTTTTGTTCTGGTACAGAATGATATTTAAACTACCTCAGAACAGGCAGATTTAATAAATAAAACTCCTACTTGTTCATGCAAATCGTTGGCATGGATTCACCAAAGCTAAATTCTGCAATACATTTATGTAAGCTTAAAGCCATAAAAAGAAACTCCAAATTTAGGATTTTTCTGTTTTTGTGCCGTGCACTAATAGGTTAGCCAAGGCTAAAGGTTCAGATATAACAAGGTACATATCTGTCCACCCTAAAGTCTGTTGCTGTGAAAAGCGTGCTCCATTTTTGACACTGATTGGCTTTCGGTTTGCATTTCCTCTGTCAGTACTTGTATCACAGAGAAAGTACTGCTGTTCGTAATAAATCTCTCCAATGACTTAAAAGATATGATCTTGTTTTTCTCTCTCAAGCCCACTTGTACTCTTCAAATGATCTAGAAAGCATGGTTTGTCATTTCAGATTATCCACATTCAGAGGTTCAGTGTGTGGATTCAGAACAGTTTAATTTTGGGGTGGGGGGAAGGATTTTTATTTTCCCCCAAGGGCAATTTAAGTCAATTTAACAGAGAGAGTCTCATTATTCAACAACTATAAATATTTTTTAGACCTTCAAATAGCATGCGTGCATGTGCTCTTACAGACAGATGCACCTGGCCTAAACTCTGCAGTCAGGAAAAGGATTAATTCTGATAAGAGATTTATGAACATTTCAGAAAATGTGCAGGTATATATGCTTGCAAATTTCCTTAGATATAGATTAAAATTAAGAACGACCAATCTTCCAACCCTCAGAGTTTCAGAGCTGAATAGCAGTCACTTCAATTATTTTTTAATCAGTTATTCCAATACTATCCTGGGAAAACAAATATTTTGAAAAAGTAAAATTTTCCTTGCTAAGAAAATCCTATAGCCTAGACTAGGGGTCTCCAACCTTTGCAACTTTAAGTCTGGCGGACTTCAGCTCCCAGACTTTTCCTGGCTGGAGAATTCTGGGAGCTGAAGTCCTTCAGACTTAAAGTTGCAAAGGTTGGAGACCCCTGGCCTAGACCACACGCTATTTTTATCCAGTACAAAAGCAAAGTACAGGTAGTTCTCAACTTATGACCACAATTGAGCCCAAATTCATAACAAATTATGAAACATAGGTTAAGTAAGTTTTGGTAATTTTATGACTTTTCTTGCCAGAGTTGTTCAGTAAATCATTGCAGTTGTTGAGGAACCCCTCTCTGATGTGACCCCTGGACACTGCAACCATCATAAATATGAACCAGTTGCCAAGCATATGAATTTTGATCACGTGCCCATGGGGATGCTGCAATGGTTGTAAGCATGAAAAACAGTCATAAGTTACTTTGAACAGTCACTAAATGAACTGTTGCAAGTCGAGGGCTACCTGTATATGGAAGGCTCTTTGCCAGCTCAGATCAAGTTTTCATGCCATTTGTTTCTATGTTGTTTACTTATTTGTAATCCTATTTAGGTGGCTGCCCATTTTGCACAGTGCTGCCCACCGACAGGATGCAGTAATTTGTTGCCAGGGAAAAAATAAAGATGATAATTAAGAAAAACACACTGAATGCAGCATGTATTCCAAAAATACAATTCCCAAATCTTTTTTTTTTTAAACATGCTAAAACTGGAATAGAAGCTTTATTCAATACTAAAGATATCCTAAATCTTTGTCAGAAATCTATCCCAGCAGATGCAAAAGATACTTCTGCTAATCATTTGGATGCATAAAGTAATTGGGCTATTGATCCCATCTAAGCCCATTCACTCTTAGAAGTGCAATTAAATGAGCAACAAATGAAGCACAAATGGACCATTTTAAACCAATCTCTGTCAGCAAATTTAACTATCAGAGAAGAAAATAATTTATACGAAATGGTATCTGCACACACTCTATTGATAGGCAAATTAGTGAGGAATCTTTTCTACAAGGTAAGAGATATTAAGTAAATGGTATCCAACATCAAAACTCAAGCAGTCAATTTAATAATTGAATTAGAACTACGTACTAAGAGAAAATGAAAAAGCCTGTTAGAAAAAAGCAGCTATCTCAAGATGAGTCCAATGTAGAGAATTGTCCATCAGGCGTTTCTTGGTTGGCAAGGCAAAATATTGCGAGAATATATTTCCCAGGGCACAGATTCAGATAAACAGATTTATCATATGAAGCCATTTAAAAGAATTCCAGCAACTGCTCTATACCAAATAATAGCTCTGTTTATTCTACAATCAATGCTAGATGTTTTGTGTCTCTTTCTCTTTTCCACTGTATCTAACAGGCTAGAGATAATTCCCTTTGGGCAGGAGGTATAGTCTCTCCATTCCTTGTTTGCTAATAGCCTGAACTAATATCAAGGTTGCTTAGTTTTGACCACAGGCAGGGCCACCTTAACAACATTATGGGCCCCCGGGCAAAGCAGTTTACTGGGGCCCCTATGACAACTACTCACAGGAATACAAATGTAAATGGTTGATAAAATTAAACATACCGTATTTATTCGAGTATAACGCGCACACGTGTATAACGCGCACCCCCTAATTTTCGATTAAAAATCGGTATAAAATTTTGTTTCACTTTTTCTCGGCTCAGACCAAGCATTGTAAGTGACAAACGTTGTTGAACATGTGCGGCCATGATAAAAACGCACCCTCGTTTTAACGCGGACCCAAACTTTGAGTTCTTTTTTTGGTAGAAAATTTTGCGCGTTATACTCGAATAAATACGGTATATTTGCATGTTAGTATTAATTTAAAAATGCAGTAAAATGTAATAAATATGTTGCTGTATTTGTATGATACAAGGTGCATTGAAGGGTTAACAGACACAGATTACTAGGGGGGGGCCCTCTGTTCGTGGGGCCCATGGGCAAGTGCCCACCAGGCCCATGCATTAAGACAGCCCTGACCACAGGAGTAATCATTGTATATTATTCATGCAAATTAAAGCTTAGTTTTATTTCTCCCCAAATTAGGACAGCGTTTTAAGGAGATGAAGTCCCCGATTGTCATGGAAATCCAGTCTTGCTAAAGTAGAGCTGGGACAAACTCTTTAGCTGAGTCCAGCAAATTGAAAATTCCTTCTTGTGACAGAGAAGTCAAGCTTCTTTAAAAGAGGCAGTGTCAAGATTCTTTCAGCTAATAATAGAATTGGAAATTGTGCAGGGAGTAATTCAAGGAGGCAGATACTCTGACAAGCAAGTTTACTGCAAGAACAAGGAAAGCTGGTGAGAAAGAATTCCAGTGATTTCCAAGTATATAGGCAATCCAGACTTAATAGTTGATGCTGTCAGGCCATCTTTTCCATTGGGCCTTTAGACCTGCCACATTTAATGCTGTGGGAAATTGGGAGGGGAGATTCTATGGAGAGGGATAGATATAGTCAAAATAACATTCCTTTCTCAGAAAGTCAAGGACGTCTTGCCCTGCACCTGGAGTAGTGTGACTGGGAGGCATCTCCAGTTGGGACAGTGCCTGATTGGACCATGTGATGGACATGTGGGTGCTAGGGCAGGGATTTGAACTTTCGTTTGGTGGGGAAAACTTGGAAACTTTCAGAATCGTGTTTTCCCAGATGTGCCAATATGACATCTCTAATAAAATGGAACTTTGAGGAAACTCAAGCTTTGGAGTCTTCTTTTGTTAGGGGTGTTACTTGGAACCCTGACAGATGCTCTTTCTTCTGCCTGTACAGTGCAACAGGGTTAAAGTCTCTCATTTTTGGGTGTGAAAATGAATTGTCACCTGTCCCTATTAATGGAAAAAGCATTCTCTGGCTTCAGGTTGTTTGCTTTAGGTCTTGCCACAAGCAGCTCTCACAAGGCATCATCAGACTACCGAAGAAATCAAATCTGGCCCTAGAAAATGAAAATAGCTATCACTCAGTCACTAAACTTCCTCTTCCTGGATAACATACTTAATCATTTTCTTGCTGATAGATAGTAGGTTCTTAAATGAAAAAAGTTTGTCTAGATTAATTTCAGTCTGGTTGCAGGCCTAATTTTAGAACCAAAAAACTCTGTGGGATGACCTTTTTGAAAAATTGGTATTCAAAATGTAATGTTCAAAAGGGATAGAGTTTGCATCTTGATATCAACCATTTTACTTATTTTTATTCACCATCACCCCCATGGTCCCTTCTAATTCTTCCTTAAAAATCAGCGACAACATATAGAGGATTACCAGCATGGTATTTTGTGTTACTTCAATATTCTAGAATGCATTTAAAAATAGAATATAATTAAAATACTTGTTTCAACATTCCCTTTCAAAGCTTAAAATGAATTTTAAAAGGCCCAAATCACAAGTTTGCTCACTTATTCAGAGTGTAAGCCTTTCCTACCCTTGATTGCAAAATATATGGCCTATCCATGATTTTGTGCTCAAAAATGAAAAAATTAAGTCCCAGTCACTTAGTAACATTTTTTTTTAAAAGGAAACAATTATAAAAATTATAATTTATCTAATGGTTTTTAAAATTTGCATAATTAAAGTTAAAGGTACTGTCCATGGGGTTTTCATGGCAAAGATACTGGAGTGGGTTGCCATTTACTTCTCAGTGGCAATGTATGGCTGTAAAAGTTGGACCATAAGGAAGGCTGAGCACCAAAGAATTGAGGCCTTTGAACTATGGTGCTGGAGAAGACTCCTCTGAGACCCTTGGACTGCAAGGGAATCAAACCAGTTAGTCCTAGAGGAGATCAACTCTGACTGCTCTTTAGAAGGCCAGATCCTGAAGATGAAACTCAAATACTTTGGCCACCTAATGAGAGAAGGAAGGACTCACTGGAGAAGAGCCTAATGCTGGGAAAGATTGAGGGAAAAAGAAGAAGGGGACAACAGAGAATGAGGTGGCTGGATGGAGTCACTGAAGCAGTAGGTGTGAGCTTGGACTCCGGGGGATGGTAGAGGACAGGAAGGCCTGGAGGAACATTGTCCATGGGGTCATGATGGGTCAGACATGTCTTTGCGACTAACAACAACAAAAGTTAAAGGAAAACACTGTTTCTAAGCTTGGAAGTGAAGAAATAATGCATTCTACATTCTTTTCTTATAAATCTGTAAGGAATTGTCAGATAATGTTGTCAGAATTCTAAATAAAATAAATAAATAAAACATAATGCAGATTACAGATTTACATAGGCTGGGTTTGCAGAGAAAAATGACCTTGTCTTCTTCAGTTTCTGCTAGGTTTGTGCTGGTTTTTATTCAGGGCGAAAAAATAAAGTGAAAATTTTAAGTCACTGGGAAGGGTCCCCATCTCCTTTTTACCCTACATCACCTCCCTGCATAGTTTGTTGGCACTAAGACAAACTGCCCACAGAAATTATTAGTCTCGCATCTCTATTTCTGGCAGCTGGAGAGAGATATATTAAAAATAAATATTTCCTCACATCAAACCCATCTTCTGTAACCACTTCAGTAGTGGGATTCAAATAATTTAACAACTGTTTCTCTGCCCTAATGACTAACTGGGTAGGTATGGCTTGGTGGTCATGTGACCGTGTGGGCATGGCCAACTCAATGCCACTCATGCTGATGGGTGCTTCGCCTTAGCTGTTACAATGTAATAAGGGTTAACCAGAGAGGCAGTTTCTGTAAGCACGGCAAGAAAGATTAGGCTGGAAACAACACCAGAATGTTTCCTTCCTGCCTTCCTTACAGGATTAGCCCTGTAAAGTGGGGGGAAAAACAAAAGGAGATTTCTTCCAACAACTGGTTCTCCGAACTGCTTAGAAAGTTTACAAGCGGTTCTCCCGAATAGGTGCGAACTGGCTGAATCCCACCACTAAACCACTTTTACATATCTCAGTAGCTTTCTTGCAATGAAACAGAATCATTTGGGATTTTTCTTCCATTTCTGAGGATAACCTACAGCTTTAGTATTTCCTGATGGCCTCTACGGATAATAACCAGATCTAATGCTGCTTACCTCCTTTTGAGATCAGTTAAGGTCACACAATACTGTTACCGGCTTGTAGGTCAGGTGCCGCATTAAGCTATATTAATACTCTTTTTCATGTTCACACTAATATGGCTGACTAGGGAATTGGTGTTATACCAAAACAAGACATTTACTATCTAGTCAAGTAGTCCATTGTTAAGTCCATGCCCATTTATGTAGAAGAAAACTGATAACGATTGCAGCTCGATCTGTTATAAGCCTTGGAACCAAATAAACAGAGACTTGGAAATGGAAACCAAAAATAGAGAAATGTGTTTTATGAGGAATATTGAGTTGAGGTATCAAGCTCTGATGCAGGAGATCAGGTTTCATTTTTTTCAAACTCTGGTGGAGGCTCCTAGTAACAGTTTCACAGAAAAGGATGAATGCCAGCAGAGCAGTCTTTCCCAACATTACATCGTCCAGTCATATTGGAAGTACAATTCCCAGAAATGCTAAAGGTTGTGGCCTTGAAGCACCTGAAACCTGCCAAATTGGCAAAGACTATTGGAGAAAATCAAAATTCATTTTAATGACAGAAATTCAGGTAAGTTGTTACCAGAAGCTACCAAGTCCAGTAGAAGATGGCATTTTATACAAGAGAATGATTTTTCCCTCATGTTTTCAGAAATTTGGTGGGATTTTATGTGCACTGGACTCTTCACAGGCTTAACTTATTTTCTTTCAGTACTCTCAAATAATGAACCAATGACTTTTTTCAGGAATGAGCGACTAGCTAACGTATCATGAACTACAGAATGTACCATCTGTTAGTCCCAGGGGTGGGCTGCAACGGGTTTGCCTGGGTTTGGGAGAACCTATAGTTAATGTTATGGCTGGTTTGGAGAACCACCAAATCCTACCCCTGGCTGGCCCCAGTCACCCTGGCCACCCCTCCAACTCCACCCTATCCCTCCAGAAGTCTCCACGTAGTCTGTTTTGGATGTAGATGAGTGCAGGGTCCACACAGAGGCTCAGGGAAGGGAAGTTCCGGAAGGCCAGAAATGGGCCTGTTTTTGGCTTCCGGAGGGCCTCTAGAGCCTGGGGGAAGCAGTTTTCACCCTCCTGGAGGTTCGAGGAAAGCCTCCGGGGTCTGGGGAAGACAAAAACAGCCCCCCCCCCGCTGTGGTGCAGGAGGCCGACTAGGCCACTCTATGGCCATGCCCACCCAACAACCGTTGCTGAAATTTTTGAAGCCCACCCCTCATTAGTCCTTCAGAGTTGGTAACACCAATACACAGGACAGTAGGACTTCAGGAATGTTCTATGTTGTTATAAGGGAGAATAACTGAAAAACTGACAGATTTTCTGTCTATTCCCTCTTCCAAAGAAAGTCATGATAGGGTATTTTGATTTTCCTTCTATCTCCTCATTCTTTTTCTATTTTTCTCTTTCTCAAGGCTGTGTCATCTTTTCTGAAACTCCTCCCTTAGGGTTTTAGTCATTCTTTCCCCATTCCCAAGGCCAGGACTACATTCTGATCTTGTGCTTGGTCACGTTTAAAATTCCATTAGAGAACAATGGAGAAAAATGACTACCGTTCACTCAGATTCAAGATGAGTTTTCTTCCACTTGTGCTCTATGTGTTTTCCATCTCGCTTCGCTGCTCTCAGCTGGGATGCGTAACAAGAATCTGAAAGGGTTATGTGTAGTACAGTAATATTCTTGGATATAAAAAGGATAATTAAAGGGCTTCTTTGTAATAAAGCACCAGGGAATATTTTTTGTGAAATAATTATCCATGGTGGGTTTCAGATCTGGCAAAGATTTTGCATATATAAACACATTCAAACATAAATGATTTGACTGCTATAAGAAAATAATCATGGGGCCACTGTATGTTCTAAAGGTTTGATTGCAAGAAATACAAGGCAGCATTTTAGGTCCCCTCCCCCAGTTTTTATTAATTATCCCATCCTCTGATAAAATAAACAGCATTCTACTTTTGTTTTTAATTACACACATACATACATCAGAAAACAATAAGGATTATTTTCAGTAACACAAGACATAGCCATTAAAAGTCTAACTCCTTCACCTCTGCCCATGGCTTGATTTTTAAAGTGGTCATATTCATTGGACAATCAAAATACAGACACACAAACATACACACACATGTGTATATGTGTGTGTATTATATATATATGTTAGTTTTTATAAGCTGATCAATAAATTTAAATTTGAGAGACCAAGATAGATCTATTTCGAGCTTATTAGCTCTCATCAGTTGGCCACACCCCATGGGATTCGAACCGGGGCTGTGTATACACACACACACACACACACACACACACACACACACACACACGTGTCTTTGGTTGTTCGGGTTTTCTCCCGCGTAGAATTGGAAGTATCTTCACGACGTTTCGATGAAGTCTCATTCATCATCTTCAGGATGGTGCTTCCGGCTTGGTGCTTCCAGGAGCAATGTGAGATCTCAGCCGTTTTCCACATTGCTCCTGGAAGCACCAAGCCGGAAGCACCAGCCTGAAGATGATGAATGAGACTTCATCGAAATGTTGTGAAGATACTTCCAATTCTACGCGGGAGAAAACCCGAACAACCAAAGACCTACATACAAACACCCGCGAAAACCTCAGAAAACACACACACACACACACATATATATAAACAAAATGTGTGTGTGTGTGTGTGTGTGAGAGAGAGAGAGAGAGAGAATATAAAAGTACTTAACTTGGGTGAGTACTGTTTCTAGCTCGACTTACCTCCTAATGTTAGAGCAACAATTTTCTCACTGTCTCAAGCACTCTAGCCGTTGGCTTTAGTTGATAAAAACTTTGATCTTTTCTTCCATTATTTTCTGGAAATCCATATGTCCTCTGTATTGGTAGCAATTGTCCCTTGGCACTCTGCATCTTTTTCTGGGCTTCAGCATGCTCCTTCCAATTTTACCTAACAAGTCTCTTCAGGGATATGAACTCTTTCCATTCTGAATCAGGGTTTACAAATACAGGGTTTCTTTGTTCTACATAAAACCAACAAACCAGCTTCAACAGCCATCCTCCCTCCCTCCCTCCCTTAATTAAATATATGTATGTAGCCTCCCCCCTACCAAAAGAAATCCTGGGTGATGAACAAATAAAATCCCAATGTAATAAAACAGATTGAGGCTCAGATAAAAACTCATATACATCAATCAACCACCTCATGCCACACCTCCATCAACAGTATGGCCCAGGGCCTGGGGCGGGGGGGGGGGTGACAGATCTTTACTGCAACAAGATTGAAGCCATCCATATATCTCGGAGGAGGCAAACACCATGTCAGAGAAGGCATGGTTCCCATACTCAACCAGAGGACATGGCTTCATGATGGGGTGGGGGGGGGGGGCTTGAACAAGAGCATGCCCATTCTACCAGATCTAATAGGACAGGCAGAAACTATTGAGGATAGGTGGACCCATGAATAACCTGGCCCAGGTAGGGTTTTAAAGATGACTAATTAGCACCCAGCATCTAACCAACGCCCAGAAACCAATAAAGCTCATGCAGTAGTGTCACATCAGCGCATTGAGGTGTGCCAGCTTCTGATCCAGGTGAGATGAAGTTACTGGCACAAGGTCACCCAGCTGTCTTTGTGCACAAGGTGGACTAGAACTCATAGTCTTTTAGTTCTAACCCAATGCCTTAACCACTATACCAAACTGGCTCCTTATATAGCAAATAATTGTGTGTGTGTGTGTGTGTGTGTGTGTGTGTGTTGCATTTGTGCTGATAAATAAATAAATAAAGGGAGACTAGTATAGATCTATTTTAAGCTATTTAGCTTTCATCACCTAGCCATACACTTACTGGGATTCGAACTTGGGCTATTTACATGTCAGGCAGTTGCCTTAGCCACTAGGCCACAAGCTCTACTCCCTTATCAGCTGAGCCAGGGAAATAAGTCAGTGTTTATGTTAAAGCACCTGGTATGCCCAAATATGGGAGAGAGGGAGTATACTGTTACCCATTTTGCCTTTCAGCTCCACCCTAGGAGCCTTCCTTATATATATATATATATAATATTGATATATTAATTAATTTTAAGAATTATTAAAGCTCCCCACAGTATTATTAAGGTTTTTGTGGATTTTAATTATGCATATTGTTAAACCAGGTCGGTGTTTGATAGGATAAATTCAAATATGTTAAGTTTATACACTAAGTTAAATATATTTCTATTAATCAAAACTTTCCATTCTGAAGCAACAGTAGAAATTAAAGGACAAGTGAGGAATAGCTACTACAGTATTGTCTCCCATTTGCTTAACTTTATGTACATTATGTCAGTCAAGATATTTTCATATAAATTCCCTTTTAATGTATTTTGATGGCATGGTCTACTGTCTGCAATGTAAATTGGATTGAAATAGTTTTTGTGGGATTATGGAGCCACTTATCAGACAGAAAATCTATGTATAATCTACAACAAGAGCAAAAGAATTGAACATGGAAATTGTCCACTATGTCATTAGTAATTAGTGACAAGTAATGGAACAAATCCAGAGTTAGCCTTATTTGATGAACTCTTGCAGTTAGTTTTAGAAACGATATAGTTGGAATTTAGTCAAGCTAAAAAAGAGGGAGATGTACCTGGTAAAAAAATTTTTTTGTACTGATCAAGACAAAAAAATTGGATAGAATCAACCATTTTGCAATTTGTGCAATTTTCTTAAGAGTAATTCCAACAGGAAGGCTAAAATAAGTCCAGATGATTACTGCAGCTTCGTGATTGAAGCCCTCCACCTTTGTACCTGTGTATGACATCAACACAAATGCAAAAGCACTGAGACTTTGATTACATGGTCCTGATTGCATCTTTCTTTAGCCTCCTGTTTTCCTCCAAACCAAAGCATCCCCTTTTCATATACTGTAAATGTGTACCGTGTCCATCCCTAATACTCATTCACTGAGTGGGAAACTATAAAGGAACATTTATAGTTGTAATGGAGCAAACAAGATTTATTACCATCCTTTAGGCAATCAGGAACCCTGTCTGGTCAGGTTTCCTATTTTCTCTACCTATGTTTAGTCGAAAGAATTACAGTTTCTGCTGTGCCTGGGGACACTTGGACTTTCCAGCTGAGGAGGCCCTTTTTGAGACAAATGTGATTATACTCTCCCTTCAGGCTTACTGTGATGGAGACATTTGTGTTTCCATCTCCTTGGGTAGTTACAATTTATGACTCCCAACTGAGGCTTTTGTATACATGACTCAGAGCTGAAGAACTGTACCAACTTCTCGCCCCAACTTTGCTGAAAGAAACAAGAAATTTACATCTAGATTAAAGGCATATTTGAAATGTCAGTGATTAATACTTGCATTAGTCAGATGTATCCTATCTAAATTAGAGGAACAACACAGATGTTAAGGAGAATGTTGGAGGATCTAGTGAAATAATGATTAACATACCTTCTGCCTAGAGGCCCTGTTAAGTTTCAGTGTGGTTCTTGCAATTTTTGTTTTGCTTTATGGGGCTGCTACTGCAATACCTGCTTGGGATATGAAATAAAAGTGTTAGGACCCATGGTGGTGCAGTGGTTAGAATGCAGTATTGCAGGTTAATTCAGCTCACTGCCAGGAGTTCAATGCTGACCAGCTCATAGTTGACTCAGCCTTCCATCCTTCCAAGATTGATAAACTAAGGACCCAGATTGTTGGAGGGCAATATGCCGACTCTGTAAATCTCTTAGAGAGGGCTGTTAAAGCACTATGAAGCGATATATGTCTTAAGTGCTAGTGCTATAATTATGGACTATGAAATGAAATTAGTAATGACTGCACTCACAGATATTTATAGCTTGTACGCCTGTTTAATTCAGCAAATGCTCAGTCTATTTGTTTAATTTAATATTAAATTAGGACTTCCTTTAAAGAAAAACACAGTTTTTATGTTCTTTTTGCAGTTTCTTTGCGGCAGAAATAGTCAGATGTCCCAAGAGGAGCATTAAGTACAGAGTCAAGTTTCCACACCTAGTACCCTTGGCAGACCTGGCCAGAAATACAAATCAATTGCAACTTCAGAATACAGATATGGAAGTCACAGGTCAGGAGTGGAAAGTTTGGCAACGTAACAAAACTGCAGCTGTATGACTAAACGGGGCTATTTGTCAGTTGCATTTTGAAAATGCCATGGATGGAATTTATTCTGATTGCAACTTTTAAATGACATTTTAATTGAGTTAAATTTGAGCTAGCTAATTAAGACCATTGAGTGCCTCTGTGGTTGGAAAAATGATATTAGCTACTATGTAACTGGAGAGAAGGCTGTTCAATGATTTGTATCCTTCAATATTCTTTAATTAAGGAATTGTTAAGGATGGGGGGAGATGTATTGTTTCGGCAAATGGAACAGAACTGTATCCAGTTGACACACAAAAATAGTTTGGAAAATAGGAAGTAAGGTTGACACTAATCTAATACTAATAGATATACTAATACAAAAATCAACAAATACTACATATAGGAAAATCATTAGTTCAAATGCACAGATCAAAGATAGACTATGTCTAGTTTGGTGTTTGTAGAAAACAAAGCAGTACTGAATTTTTAGTAATACCCTATTTTTCGGAGAATAAGATGCATCGGAGTATAATACGCACCAAGATTTTCAAGAAGCACATTAAAAAAAAGTTTTTGCACTCTGCAGATCTCCCCAAAACAGCCTGATTTTTTTTTGCAAAAACGGACCTTTTTTTGTCAAAAAAAGGGGCATGCATAGCCTTTAGGAGGCTTGTAGAGTGTGCCTGGGGGCTGGGGGGGACAATAACGAACAAAAAATGACTCATTTTTTGCCCTTTTTTGCCCTCCCCAGCCCCCAGAAGCACTCTGGAAGTAGCCTAAAAGCTATGCACAGCCATTTTTGCAAAGGGACGGGGATTCAGGAGGCCAAAAATGCTGTATTCAGTGTATAAGATGCACCCAGATTTTCACCCTCTTTTTTGAGGGAAAAGGGTGCATCTTATACTCCAAAAATATGGTAAATATAATTATGTATGTGAAAAAAGCAGTCTACAGTTTAAGCTGAATTAACATTACATAATGCTTTTTAATCAGGGGCAATAAATCCCCTTCAGACATTTAGCAGAACATCTGGAGGGGTTCAGTTTGATAGAGAATGCTCTGCCCCTTTTCTCTCAGAATTCCCTGCATTCAGCTTCAGAGTTTTATTCACATTTGCATGAATGCAAATACTGCTATCTGCAGAGTCGTATTTTATAGCAGCCTTGATCACAAGGAGAGCAGCACTCAAGTTACAACAAATGTAAGTATGAATTTGGGACTGAATTTGTGAAGTGGGATAGGAGAGTGCAAAGTAGCATTATTTACATTCCTGTTCTCTATTTGTCTGAAGCCCTTCGCGCATTCATGTGAAGAAAGGCCATAACTTCATTTTATTATGCACCAGCCAGCTGTTACCTAAAGGATTGTGTCCTGTTCTGAGTGTCACATTTTTTTAAAAAAAATCTAAATAAATCAGAATGGATTCAAATGTGTACAACAATACAATACAATACAATACAATACAATACAATACAATACAATACAATACAATACAATACAATACAATACAATACAATACAATACAATAGCAGAGTTGGAAGGGGCCTTGTAGGTCTTCTAGTCCAACCCCCTGCATGGGCAGGAACCTTATACCATTTCAGACAAATGGCTATCTAACATCTTCTTAAATACTTCCAGGGTTGGGGCATTCACAACTTCTGGAGGCAAGCTGTTCCAGAGGTTAATTGTTCTAACTGTCAGGAAATTTCTCCTTAGTTCTAAGTTGCTTCTCTCCTTGATTAGTTTCCACCCATTGCTTCTTGTCCTGCCCCCAGGTGCCTTGGAGAATAGTTTGACTCCCTCTTCTTTGTGGCACCCTCTGAGATATCATAGTATCTCAGTAACAAAAGTAGCTAGAAGTAAGGAATATACATTCTGCATAGAAAAACTGAAGTAACTTGGTTTACTTAACATGAGAAAGCTAAAGACAAAACTACAATAAGCAATGTATTTTGAAGATCATCAGTTTTCTTTTACACCAGAATAAATAACCAAGAGCATGATATTCATATGGACCACAGATTATAGAAAAGATAGGGAGGGGGTCAATTTTCTTTCTTTCAAGCTCTTTATGTATAAGAAAGGACTCTTCATGTCTTTTCTTCATGATTCTTTGTGAGTGTTGATGAGATTTTTAGTTTCAAAAACTAAAATCCTCAATTAGAGACAATAGTGGGGAGGTTTTGACAAATAAAGGGCTTGGGTTAAGGACTATTCTTCTTCCCTATAGCTGGACATCATTGTTCATATCTAGAGGGTTCACCTTCCCTGAATAAGAGCCTAATTACATTGAAATAAAAGCCAGTCAGAAATGTTGCTACATAAAAATATGCTACTGTGTATTTTTTTCTCCAAGAAATGATATGATTTCAGCCTTTCAGTTCCAAAAGAATTGGCACTTGGAGAACAAAATCATTTGTTCTAGCTCAGAAAGCAAGAATACAGTATATCTCATAGATATAAGTTTCATAAGAGATTTTATTACAACCTTAGGAGAAATTTCTTCAAAGGCTGCTGGAATTAAATACTTGCCTTTCCAGTTGGCTTTCTATCAGGGGTGAAATCCAGCAGCTTCTGATCGGTTCTGGAGAACTGGTAGTGGAAATTTTGAGTAGTTTGGAGAACTGGCAAATGCCACCCCAGAGTGGGTTGGGAATGGAGATTTTGCAGTATCATTCCCTTGCCATGCCCACCAACCCATGCCCACCAAGCCACGCCCACAGAACTGGTAGTAAAAAAAATTGAATTTCACTACTGCTTTCTAGGTATGCAGATCTTTGGGTATAGTATTCTAGGGATCAAGTCTCATGAGATAAATGATGTCTGAGGTCCTTCTAGTCAGCACTATTTAGCTAAGGGGATCTTCAGAACCCCAACTCTGTCTGAACTCACTGAGCTCACTGAAATCACTCACAGAAACCACCAGAGATGTTATGGAGAACTTTATAGTGGGCAACCTCCAGCTGGAAGCCAACTGGCCACCAAAGAAGCTCGAGGTATGCTCATTACTACCTGTGTGACTGCATTTGGAACAACTGTATTTTTCCACTGTAGTCTTCAAGGACAGCCTCAGGTAGAGTGTGTTGCAATAATTACTCATTTTAAGCTTCTTTTTCAACAGACAAGAACACAGATATGGAGAGTTAATCAGTGGTGGAAGAAATCTGAAATTTACGACAGTTTGAAATTAGCATGGAAGACAATTTTTATTTTCTTTTATCTATTTATTTTAGGAAATTTGTATTGCCATCTACTTCCACATGTTGACTCAAGGCAGCTTACACGTATATAAAAACACCATATAATAATAATAATAATAATAATAATAATAATAATAATAATAATAATAATAATAATAATAATAATAATAATAATAATAATAATAATAATAATAATAATAATAATAATAATAATAATAGAAAAAAGTATGGTTCGTTGACATTGCAATACCTGGTAATGCACAAATTTAAAATAAGCAGCAAGAAAAAAATCACAAAATATCAGGACTTGCAAATCGAAGTTGAGCAACTATGGAAGAGAAAGTCATGTGTTATCCCAATTGTGATTGGAGCCCTTGGAGCAATACCTAGGGGGCTGCCTCGCTATGTGGAGGTTCTAGGTTTGCCGGACTTGAACATTCTAACTCTACAAAGGGCCACCCTGCTTGGAACTGCTTATATCCTCCGACGTTACCTTGAGAGTTCCTAGGTCTTTGGTTAGGACTTGAGCTGTTGAGCTACCAACCAGCCCCAAAGGCTGTGAATCTCACCAAAGATTAACCACATAATAATAATAATAATAATAATAATAATAATAATAATAATAATAATAATAACAACAACAACAACAACAACAACAACAATAATAAAAACAATAAAATAATTAGTAGACAAATGTAGAATTGGAATACTGGTATATGCAATACATTAAAAAAAATTCTTATGTTAAAATGGTGCAGCCACTTAATGTAGGTAAGATTAAATATGAAGGATTCTGTCAATGGCTGTTACCTTCATCCCATGCATTTGAGCTTCTAGAACAGTGTTTCTCAACCTCGGCAACTTGAAGATGTCCGGACTTCAACAGTCTTATACACTGAATACAGCATTTTTGGTCTACCGAAACCCCGCCCTCTTTGCAAAAATGGATGTGCAGAGGGTTTCGGAGGCTTGCAAAGTGCTCCTGGGGGCTGGGGAGGGCAAAAATGAGCAAAAAACAGGTCGGGTTTTGCTCCTTTTTGGGGCCCCCCATCTCCAGGAGCACTCTACCAGCCTTCCAAAGCTCTTTATGCCCCATTTTTCTGGGCAAAAAATGAGGCGTCAGAGGGTTTGGGAGGCCTACAGAATGCAAAACTTTTTTTTAAAAAAAAGTTCAAAATCATGGTGTGTCTTATACTCTGGTGCATCTTATAAATAGAAAAATATGGTATTTATGATTGTTGCACCATCTTGGGGTCATGTAATCACCATTTGTGTGACCTTGCCAGATAGTTTCTGAAAAGCAAAGTCATCAGGAAAAGCTGGATTTGCTTAACAATCTCGTGATTCACTTACAATTGTAGCGATTCAGTCAGTGGTGGGATTCAGCCAGTTCGCACCTATTCGGGAGATCCGGTTGTTAACTTTCTAAGTAGTTTGGAGAACTGGTTGTTGGAAGAAATCTCCTTTTGTATTTTTCCACTTTACAGGGCTAATCATCTAAGGAAAGCAGGAAGGAAATATTCTGGTATTGTTTCTAGCCTAATCTTTATTGCCCTGCTTACAGAAACTGCCTCTCTGGTTAACCCTTATTACATTGTAACAGCTAAGGCGAAGTGCCCATCGATGTGAGTAATGTTGAGTTGGCCATGCCCACCCAGTCACATGACCACCAAGCCATACCTACCCAGTTAGTCATTAGGGCACAGAATCTGCTGTTAAATTATTGAATCCCACCACTGGATTCAGTGAACAGCTGTGGCAAAAAAAGTCATAAAATCAGGCATGGCATGCTTCCAACTGTCTTCCTTAGCTATAGAAATTGTGATCTCAACTGTGGTCATGTCAAGGGCCACCTGCCTAGATTAGAGTTGTAAATATAAAGCGTAACAATAATCCTAATGCTCTAGATTGCAATCAGATAATGCACATTGTAATCCAGAATTTTGTTTGCCTTAATGGCCAACCAGATCCATCTGGTGTGCTCACAAACAGGTTGATGGAAGTATATTATCCTACAGCTGTTCTAATGCAACCGGTATTTAAAGTCATACTGCCCTGAATTAACAATAACATTTACCTTTTAAGACTAACAGCCCTTGACGGACATCCTGCACCGCCGAGTCCAATTGGAGATAGGAGCAGTATATAAATCAAATAAAACCTAAAACCTAAACCTACATTTTGCAAAGCACAGAAAAATAGTAAATATTAATCAACAAAAATAGTAAATATTAAGAGCAAAAATATTTTAAGAAAAAGAAGAATAAGGCTAGTAATAAGTTTAAACCACTGTATCATGTTTTTCTGCCCTTGACAATAATTGTTGCTTCCATCACATCCATTTACCAAGTCATGCAATTTGTTCTGTTTTTTTAAAAAATTGTCATTTTGCTCTCATCAATGCATTCAAACCCAGCATTTTGGATCTCCTCCTGCTGCCCAATTCATTCTTCCTTCATGTCTTTTTCATTTGAACCTGTTGTTCTCTGCGTATGACCAAAATCACCTTTCATATAGGCCACTCACTTTTCTATCAAATTCACCTTCAGTTATCTATTTATTCTTCATCTTATCACTTTTTTTCCACCCCCAGTTCTAAAGTAATGTTTCAAATTGCTACATTTTTATATTTCTGATACACCCAACTCTTTCATCCTCACAATGAAGTCGGCTAAAGTGCATCCTTACACACATATTGTTTACTACTTTCTTTCACTGCTCACAAGAAAAATGAAACTTACGCCACTTACTAATTCACTACTTTTCTATCAATATTTGTGCATTTTAAAATTTCTTCACCTTTCCCCACCTTTAATAAACATGTTATTAGTATATACAAATTCAACTAGTTACTCTAGTTTTTTGTCATTTATATTTAACCTGCGACTGTTCATTCCATCTTCCTCTCAAACTAAGTGCTTTGATGCTTGATAGATTTAATTTTCAGCTCTGTACTATCAGTGCCTTATAAAGTAACTTTCCCTGCCAACAACAGCATTTTCTAAATAAAAAAACATGGAATCAGGTCTTTTAATCTCTGACTCTGAAGCATTAAACGAGTCCATAAAACATCTTCCCCCGAACAAAACCAACCCCCCCCCCCCCAATAATGAAGCAAATAGGAATCATTTATTAAATGATTGTAATATTGTAGTTTTAAGATTGTAATATATGGGATGACATTATTATATCCAAGAGTTTATTGAACAGCAACATTCCAAAGAAGAACAGCAAAAATGCAGTAAGAAGAAATATTAAGCCATACACTAAATAACTAATCATTGAGCCACTAATGGTACCTAATTTTCTTTTACCTATTTATAGGTCTAGCTATGAACATCTCACAGCCTAAAGCCTGAATAAACCTGTTCCCTTTGGTATTTTCTATATGTAGAACAGATTACCACTTTTTAAAATTTCAGACAGAATTTGAAATTGCTACAATTGTAAAATGTCCTTTGTTATCCTCGGATGCCATTATGTATATTACGTCATTATTTATTTCATTATTAATTTTAACCTTATGTTAACTGGCCAAAATAGCTTTTGCAAGATGGGTGACTATATAAAATATGAATGTTGATAAGAATGAGGAGGAGGGGGAGGAGGGAGGGGGGAGGAGAATAGTGATGATGATAGCAATACAACTTAGACTTATATGCCACTTCACTGTGCTTTACTGCCCTCTCTAAGCGGTTTACAGAGCCAGCATATTGCCTTCAACAATCTGGGTCCTCATTTCACTGACCTCAGAAGGATGGAAGGATGAGTCAACCTTGAACTGGTGAGAATCAAACCGTTGAATTTCAGGCGACTGGCAGTCAGCAGAAGTAGCCTGCAGTACAGCATTCTAACCACTGCGCCACCATGGCTCTATCATGATGATAGACAAAAGAGCATATTAAGATACAAACAACATTTGTGCCATTTCCAGTCCTGGAACTTTCTATCTTCTATTACATGTTTTTACCTCACAAGCATCCATTCAATACAGCTTGGAAGTAGCATTTATATTTTGCCTGGACAGTACACAAGCAATCTTTGCTTGTAGAAATCAGCAGAATCTGGCAAGATTAGATCACAATCTATCAACAATAATCATGAACCCAACAATGTTTCCGGTACCTAACTAAGTTACAGAGGTGGATTGCTGCCAGTTCGGCCTGGAGTGGGTGAACTGGCAGCAGTGGTGGTGGGAGGCTCTGCCCACCCATCCGGATGCTTCTGCACATGCCCAAAAGCATTGTGCGACCGAGCAAGTGCATGGAAGCATGCCTGAACCAGTAGTGAAAAAATTAACAACCTACCTCTGATAAATTCTGTTCAATTTTGATTTTCTTTCTGACCTTGGTATAAACTATTGGTGTCTAATTTCCAGAAGAAAATATGACCAAATTAAACAAAAAAGATAGTTCACAGTTGAAAGTCAAAAGTTGTTATTGTTATTTTCCTCACTACTCAATTTTTTAAAGGCTGAGTATGAAAAGGCCTTCCTATGCTTTGGGCATTCATGCAATTGCTTTACTGTGGAGCTGGTGCATGGAGTTCTTCAGAACAAGAGATGAACCAAAAGAGTGTTTAACCTTTCCCCTACCAGTTGTTTCTCACTGAAGATTTCTTCCAGAAACTTTTAAATGTCCTGTTCAGGCTTTTGTGCATCGTTTAAACATGGCAAGAAAATAAAGGTTAAAGGAACTGAAAGGGCAGGAGGAGAACATTTGAGGTGGAAATAACTGGCAGCATGGAATGAAGCACATTCTTCCTGCTTGTTTTCTCTCCAAAGTGAATTGTATTAGCCCGAGGATACTTTAGAAGGGAAAAGTTAATGTTAGAACATCATTAGAGCCAAATAAAATGTATTTTGCACTGAAGCTAGAAAAATAAAGAAGACAAAAAAACCATAACCCCAAATCTCAAGCCAAGCTTCTCTTCTATTAGGGGTTTTTTTAGGCATTGCCTTGTTTTCAGATTAAGCAATGAAGCACAAAGACAGATTCAGGAAAGTCTTGAATTTTTTGAAACACTGTTTTGTTAATATAGAGGATGTAATAAGTGACATGTGCACAATGAGGTTTCTGATTTAAACCTTCCAGCTTTAACAGTTTATGGAGTCTGACACAGGAACAGACAAGCAGAACCATGGAGCCTGCCAGGATCATGTGCATGGTGCATAAGTTATTAATTTATACCCTAGCAGATATCCACAACTCCATATAACACATGTCAAAACATGCATTTCAGGGATATCTCTTTCCACTTCAGGGAAACTCAGTCTTCTCCCAGGAACATAGTGTATGCTACAGGGTTGCATACTGCCAACTGTTACACAAAATTAAGTGGCACGGAGATTGTCAAATCGCTAAGTTATGATTGCATCTAGTACAGTTATTCCAAAAAAATAATAGTAATAATATGAAGAACAAAAGGTCCACCACACACATATACATATTAAAATGCATAAAAATAATAACATGCAGTATTAAAAATTCATCTAATGGTATTTATGCATTCTTATAATTCTACAGAGCTACTTTTTCAACAGCCTAATTCTACCATCTGAATAATTCATAGGGGTCCAATTTGCAGTAGTCATCAGCTTATCAGCTTTGGGGGATGGTTTTTATTCTTTTTTCAGTTATGACAGACTCGGCATATCATTCATGTAGCAAAATGATTTTAATCTTGCCCATGTGCCCATGTATGTATTGAAAATCAAATCCTCTTGAAAGGTATATTGTTTTCTCTGAAATATTCACTGTTTTCTCTTCTGTGCAGGTTAGTTTTAACAATTAGTTTCTGTAAACCTAATTGCAACTGGATGGGATATATGAACAATGAATGTAGATTTGTTTATTCGTGTTTTTGACCAAAATGTAATGTGATTCAGAACATCTTACATTCTGTGTTTTTTCTCTTTTATATACAAAGGGGGAAAAAGGAAAAACACACTAAGGGAACACACACCCCCCCCCCAAAAAAAGAGGAAGGGAGGGAAAAAAAACTCCTGATGTATACTACACAATATGGTAGTCCTTTGAGTTTGAAGAAGATACTGTTGTGCAGTTAATCTGTAAACACAGAGGGGGCTCTGAATATCACTGTGCAAGTACAGAGTCTAGAGTAGACATTGGGGGGCACTGGAAGTCCATTATTGTAGTGGATGCTATTCTATGACACAGCTCATGTTTTTGGGGGCACTTATCTTCAAAATCCATGGAGGCTTCTTAGCATAGAGTTCTCCAGGAGGTTCTTTCAGCAGCTCCAGATTCTAGTTCCCTTGGCTACATGTTACACTAGTATAGGATTTCTTTCACAGTGTCTTTGTAGCACTTAATGTGGTCAATCTTGAGTCAAACCAGAGACTCTGGTAGTCTAGTAGACTCTGCACTATCCAAGATCTCCAAGCTGGAGACATAGTCTTGGCCAAGGAATGCCAAAGATGGAACGGAGAGTGCACATTTGAATTTTTCCAATTGTTTGATGAGCAGAGTCAGGACTTACATCCTTACAGGAGAGAAGAGATAACTACAGCTCTGTAGACTTTAGCTTTATGGAGTTGTGTTGATTGAACAGTCTGTATGCAGCTGCCCCCTGTGCATGGCTGGCTTGGAGTCAATTTCTTTCCAAAGACCCAATGATGGGATTCAAACAATTTAACAACCAGTTCTCTGTGCCCTAATGATTTTTTTCCAACAACCGTTCACCAAACTGCTCAGAAAGTTAACAACCGGTTCTCCCAAAGTGGTGCAAACTGGCTGAATCCCACCATTGCAAAGACCCATCACTTGAGAGCTTCCCAAGTATTTGAAGCTGTACAAATTTGTCAATTGGATGCCATGAACAGTGATTTTTTTTGTTCTAAAGACTTCATATTTACTACAAACTGGTAAAATACTTCAGTTTTGTTGAGGCTGATATGTGAAAATAAATTCCGTGTTAAATAAACATGAAAATAATATTTTGTTGAATCAATAATTTAAGGTCATAAGAAGTGATATTTTTCAACATCTTTTACTGTTGATCCATTAATGTGGGATATTCTCACTTCTAATTTTAGAATTCTTGAAAATATCTAATATCCAGTGTATTGCTCCTATTTAATTTATTTTTGAGAGTCTCTGGATTGTAGTGAAGTACAAATGTAACAAATATGTAAGTGTTTATTTTAAAGCTGTACATATAGACTCATCTAGGGTACTATAATGTATATTCTCACATGGTAATTTGAATGTTGCTGATATTGTTAAATCATCTGAACTAATTTCTGAAATCAGGAATGTTATACAAAATCATATTTTTCTAAATGTAGCTTGCCACTTTTAATGGAGGAAATATAATAAAGCTGTGGCTAAAAGTAGAACCCAATGTCTGTCATGATTATAAAAGAATCATATAATAAATCTTTTTTTTAATTTGGTCACTTGTGCTCCTTAAATAAACTGAAGTTATTATGTATGATTGATGTGGTATTGAAAATCAGAAAGTATAAGAAAGAAAGCATGCACGAGAATGGCGGGTTGCCGTTGAGCTCCGCACAGGTCGCGGGGGCTCGCTGGCAATTTTAACATGCTGCCCGGCCCATTTTCGATCGGGAAGGGCCGGGCCCAGTAAGTCTCCCACCCTGGTACTCCATCAAGGCCTGTGTGGCCTCCCAGGGTGGGCGGACAGCCAGGAGAGGCCGAAACGGCCCAGAGCGAGGGACGCCGGCCAGAGGGACGGATGCTGGATGCGGAAGTCCGAGCTGAGCCGCGAAAGGCAAAAGGCCGAGCCGAGCCGAGCCGAGCTGGAAGGCCAAGGGAAGACATCGGAGCAGGAGCCGGAGCCGGAGCCGGAGAGACTTCGGGAGCCATTACCTCTGACCCTGATCCGCACCCCGACTGAGGACCTGGTGGCGGCATGGAGTACTGCGGCCGCCGGGGCCCTGGATCGGGTCGCGCCCTTGCGGCCTCTCCTGCGGCGCCGAGTCTCCCGGGCTCTTTGGTTCACTGAGGAGCTGAGGGTGATGAAACGTCGCAAGAGATGCCTAGAGAGGAGATGGAGATCTACACGCTCTGAATCCGACCGAACACAGGTGAGAGCCCATTTGAGGACTTATCTTGTGGTGATAAGAGTGGCCAAACGGTTCTACTGTGCCACTCTTATTGCATCCGCAGATAACCGTCATGCCGCCCTGTTTGGGGTGACCCGCTCCCTCCTTCAACAGAGGCCGCGGGAAGCCCCTCTACAGGGCAGAGCAGAGGAATTTGGAGAATATCTGCAGGATAAAATCACTCAGATTCGAAGCGAGTTGGCCTCCACCGAAAGTAGTCTGGAGGGAAGGTCCGAGGCAGGACTTGAGACAGTTTTGTGGGAGGAGTTTGACTCTGTTACTTCTGAAGATATGGACAGGTTACGTGGGTGACTGAGAGCCACCACATGTTTATTGGACCCGTGTCCCTCCTGGCTTGTACTGGCATCCTGGGAGGTGTCACGAGGCTGGCTCCAGGAAATAGTGAATGCTTCCTTGAGTGAGGGGTTCTTGCCTGCCATCTTGAAAGAGGCGGTGGTGAGACCTCTCCTCAAGAAGCCTTCCCTGGACCCAGCATTGTTAGTAAATTACCGTCGGTTCTCCAACCTTCACTTTCTAGCGAAGGTTGTAGAGAGTGTGGTGGCACAACAGTTTCCCCATCACCTGGAGGAAGTTGATTATCTGGACCCACGCCAGTCCAGCTTTCGGCCCGGACACAACACTGAGACGGCATTGGTCGCGTTGGTAGATGATCTCTGGAGGGCCAGAGATGGGGGTTGTTCCTCCATCCTGGTCCTATTAGACCTCTCGGCGGCTTTTGATACCTTCGACCATGGTATCCTAGTGCATCGACTGGAGGGGTTGGGGGTGAGGGATACCGTTTTATGGTGGTTCTCCTCCTACCTCTCTGGTCGATCGCAATTTGTGTTGGCAGAAGGGCAGAGGTCGGCCTCGAGACCCCTCACATATGGGGTGCCTCAGCGGTCGGTCCTCTCGATGCTCCTGTTCAACACATATATGAAGCCGCTGGGCGAGATCATCCGTGGTTTTGGAGTAGAGTACCATCTCTATGCTGACGATACGCAGCTGTATATATCTACCCCGAACCACCCCAACGATGCCGTCAAAGTGATGTCCCGGTGCCTGGAAGCCGTGCGGATCTGGATGGGAAGTAACAGACTCAGACTCAACCCGTCCAAGACCGAGTGGCTGTGGCTTCGGGCGTCCTGGTACAACCAGTTGATTCCATCACTGGTCATAGGGGGGGAACATCTAGCCCCTGTGGATGGGGCATGCAATCTGGATACTCGGCTGTCTATGGGAGATCAAGTGACAGCCATGGCCAGGGGGGCATTTTACCAGGTTTGCCTGGTACGCCAGTTGTGTCCCCTATTGGACCGGGATGCCCTTCGCACGGTCACTCATGCCCTTGTGACATCCCGTCTAGACTACTGTAATGCTCTCTACATGGGGCTTCCCTTGAGGTGCACCCAGAGACTGCAGCTAGTCCAGAATGCGGCCGCGTGGGCAATTCTGGGTGCCTCTAGGCATTTCCATGTAACACCGTTCCTGCGCGAGCTGCACTGGCTGCCTGTGGTCTTTCGGGTGCGCTTCAAGTTGCTGACTACCATCTTTAAAGCACTCCATGGCATGGGACCTAGCTATTTGCGAGATCGCATCCTACCCCATACATCCCTTCGACCGATTCGCTCCCACAGAGAGGGACTTCTCTGGGTGCCGTTCACTAGGCAATGCCAGCGGGTGACGCCCAGGGGAATGGCCTTCTCTGTGGCAGGCCCAGCTCTATGGAACGACCTACCCCCGACCTCAGAACAACCACGGACCTCCGCGCCTTCCGACAAAAGCTCAAGACTTATCTCTTCCAACAGGCCGGCCTGGCCTAACCTACCTTCCAGCCTTTTTAGTCTGAACATCTAAATTGTTTTAATTGGGTTTTTAAGGGGTTTAGTTTTTAGGATTTTAGGTTTTTTAGCACAGGGATAAATTGTTTAATTTGATTTTATATATTTATGATGTATTTATTTTTGTATGTTTTTAATTCCCCTGTGCACCTCCCCGAGTCCCTTCGGGGAGAGGGAGCGATCTACAAATTAAATTCATTATTATTATTATTATTATTATTATTATTATTATTATTATTATTATTATTATTATTATTATTATATCATAATTTAGACAAAGAAATTGTAAGAGTTCATCCATTTAAAAAGAAACAAAAGTGATATTGTCATTATGCTTGATAAATAATGTAAAGATACAGTATTGATACAGAAATAACTCTAGATATATTAATTTTGACAATATGCATTTTTAATACTTTCTGCGTGAGATCTTTAGTCATCCACATGTCAATTCAATTTGTTTTTAATAATATATGTGTAGATATAAATGGAGAAATCTTTAGAACTATTCCAAATTGTTTTTTAATATTCAAATAATGATAAATTATCCATTTATTATATGCTTTCATAAATCATTACAGCTTACAAGAGATTTATTCAAATAATCTGGAAGATTATCTAATGGTTGTACAATATCAATAAGTTTTGATACATTATATACGGAATAGATATATTATATCATCAGCATATTATAAACATCCATGTTCAATTCCAGCTACTATTGTACCCAGAATATCTCTCATTTGTTAAATAAAATAAGCCAATGATTCCTATAGGAGATTAAAAATAAGTGTCAATAAGGACATCAATGATAAGTTCCACAAGGCAGTTTAATAGATGAAGAAATAATTTCATTTATAATTATCCTAGCAGAGGGATTAATATGTTCACTGTAGCTGATACATTTTTTCTGAATCTGTATCCATAATATAAATTAATAGTCTAATATTATCAGATGCATGACTTTTTTATTAGAAAAGTTTGTATTCAAAAAGTTTGTGTGGGATGGATAATTGAAGATATTATCTGCAGTCTATATAGTGGGTGTGATAGCAAGGAAATTGGATAATTGCTTAGGCAATAAGTAGAATATAGTATAGAATAGAATAACAGAGTTGAAAGGGACCTTGGAGGTCTTCTAATCCAACCCCCTGCTTAGGCAGGAAATCCTATATATGCCAGCCTTTAAAATTATAATTATGTAGGACTCACCAAAGGAGGGTAAAAAGAATTTAAAAGGCTTAATTGTACATTTCAAGAATAGTGGGGAAATCCTCAGAATATGCATTATTCCACTCCATAGGACAACTATATCAACTGGGGAATTTTTTTCTCTTTCCATGGATTTATTAGTATCTATTTTTTACATTCTTTGGATATGTCTTAATGAGTTTAAAACTGGACTTAATTGCATCTGAGAGATTTAATTAACATTAATTAGAGGTTAGAATACTAAATCCATTTCATATAGCACTGCTGTACCTCTTAAAGCACCAATTAATTTGGTCCTATAAGACATAAATCCAGTCCTTGCAGCAGCAGTCAAACGATACTAAAATCTGTCTTTACATTTATTTGTGAACTGATTGGCCCAATTATAAACAGAGATCAGTTTATCAAATAAAAGTGATCATAAATATATGATCACACAATCCAAAGGTGATTAAGGTCCAACCCATCCTTCTGATAATTCTAGTACCCTGTATTATGACTTAGAAGCCCTTCTGCTATCTTTGGTGCAAAACTGGGATTGCCAGAATACAGCCTCGTCCAGACAATTCCAAAAGGATGCTAAATAAAATAAAATTGCAAGGGCTTGCAGTTATATGATTAAAGATATGAGGGTGTTGGCAGTGGAATCATCATCTGGAATATGTGTGTAGTTCTGGTCATTCTCAGAAAGGTTATAGTGGAACTGGAGAAGGTTCCGAGAGAGAAACTGGGATGATGGGAGCAGGGAGCAGCTTCCATATAAAAAAAGGCTATGACATTTGTGGCTTTCTAATTTAGAAAGGAGGCAAATGAGTGTACAAATTTTACCTGGTGTGGATAAAATGGACAAGAAGCTACCATATTTTTCAGAGTATAAGATGCACCGGAGTATAAGACATACCAAGATTTTGAAGAGGTAATTTTTTAAAAAAAGGGGTTTGCACTCTGCAGGCATCCCAAACCCTCTGCATGTCCATTTTTGTGAAGGGGGCAGGGTTTTGGGAGGCCAAAAATGCTGTATTCAGTATATAAGATGCACCCAGAGTTTCACCCTCATTTTTGGGGATAAAGGTGCTTCTTATATTCTGAAAAATATGGTATCTTCCCCTTTTCCCAAAACTACAAATCAGAGGTTAGCCAGTGAAATTGAACTTTGGAAAAATCAAGATATACCAAAGGTAAATTTTTATGCAGCACATCATTTTCTAGCATAAGTTGTTTCGTGGCTATTAAGTTGGGTGACTTCAAAAAAGCATTGGACCAATTCATGCAAGTCATGATTAGCAATGGCTATTATACTTGAGGACAGTGTGATTGCTTCGGGAGTCTATCTGCTATGATTCTAACATGGTACCTTGCAAATGATTGGCACTATAAGAATAGTCTACTGCAGTGCTTCTCAATTATTTTGTCAGGCCCCCCCTAGGAAGAAGAAAACATTTCGCGCCCCCCCTTTTTTACTGTAAAAGCATTTTATTAAAATAAATTTGATAAAAATAAAAAAATCCGGTTTAAATGAAAAAAATCCGATTTAATTTTTAAAAAAATCAGATTTTTAATTGTTTTTTAAAAAGCGCATCCCCTTCCTTATCCCCACCGGCCAGTAGAGGGCGCGTCCGCTTTCTGCCTCGTCCAGCCTAGCGGTGCTCAAGAGGCATGGCTTCCGGCCGCTCCTTCTCTGACGCCTTTCTCAGTTGCCTTCGGGCTTTACCTACAGCCGCCGCCGCGGAGCAGGCCTGGGATGCCAAGACAGCGGCGGCGGTGGTATCGGTCTTTCCGGGTGTGTGGCTCCTGACTATCGGCGATGCCAACGGGGAAATCCAGAGGCACCAAGAGCAGCAGGCGCAGCCGAGGTCAAACGCGCCCCCCTTTACGGAGCCTCGCGCTCCCCCTGGGGGGCGTGTCCCACTATTTGAGAAACGCTGGTCTACTGGAATACATGGAACAGGAATACATGGATCTGTAGGGTAGAACTTATGCTTTTTAATGCAAGAACACTATTACAAGTGTGGGACTATGAAGCCATGGCCTCTATTCATCTGTCTCTTTTGTTCTTATTTCCATGTTAGTGGGTCACCTATTGGGACACATCACCAGGTATTTTCTGCCCTGCAATATTTGTTTCTAACTTCTATCCTTATGAATCATAGATGAATTTGATGAACTGGGCTTGAACTGGGAATAGGTGCCACGTCCCCACCTGTATCCTCCTTCAGGAGCAGGAACACTTTTCTACAAAGTAGTTCCATTCTGCAGGGAATAGTGGTTCCTAGTGAATGGCTCCTTGATGAGAAGGTTGACTAGAATGGAGGCTTCATGAAAGATTATTCTTCTGCTGTGTGCACTGAGCTGGGTGGAAGATATCTTTATCATTTCACTCCAGAGAAAGGCTCAAAAATGGGAAAACCTGCTCAAAACCTGCCCTCTGGAACGACCTACCCCCGACCTTCGCACTACCTCGGACCTCCGCCTCTTCCGCCAATGTCTTAAGACGTTCTTATTCCAACAAGCCGGCCTAGGATAGCCCCCCGCGTCTGACTTTTAAATATAAATTATAATTTGGTTACGGTTTTAATAACGGGTTTTAGCATGGGTGAATTAATTTAATATATTTTTAATTGATGTATATAGTATTTATGGTTTTATATAATGCCTGTGCGCCGCCCTGGGTCCTAACAAGGAGAAGGGCGGGGTATAAATTTAATTTAAAAAAAAAAGTGATTGCAGATGATTTGTTGCATTTCATGAAGAAGAAAGGCATTGACAAAATCTTGAAGGCCATTGGAGGAGATTCTACAAATGTTGATTTTGACTGTGAAGGTGGGGCCATCACTTGTAGAGGTCAAGCTTGATTGGAAGTTGATCTGGTTGGTATGTGCACTCCACATGCATGAGTTACCCCTAAGATACGTAATCACAAAATTGGATGGGAAGACCTTGTCTAACAACAAATGGGCAGGTAAAATTGGCAACATGCTAGACACTGCAACAGAACCTGACATTGATACTTCATTCACCAGAGTTTCAATTGGTGAGCCTCTCATTTCAGTAAGAGACATTTTGTAAAGAATCTTTCTAGTGATCAGGCAGTAAGCCACAATTTATTCTGGAAATTAGTCCCATAAGCCATTCATGCTGTTTGATAACTGCAAATAGGCTTAGTCGAATATGGATTTCAAAACATGGCTTTAAAAGCAAAACTCTGCAAAACTTAAGAATGATAGTTGGATACATCATTGGTGTGTAGTACCCTTGCTGATTCAACATCAAAGTAAAGCACTCCTGGATTGTTCCAGTTGCTGCAAGTCAAACTGGCAAAGAAGGCTGTAGTAGATTCAGTGCTCAGCATGGTATGTTTTCAGTGAAATGATAATCCAGATACTCTTGTGTTCAGATGACATTCAAGAGAGGAGAGCTGGTGTGCAAAAGATCATTGACTTGAGGGGTGCAGATGATGAACTGCTGAGAGATTTTTGTGTATGTGCAACAAAAATGCTTTTAATCAATGGCAGAGTATCCACTCTGCTGGAGTTGACTGACTGGTCTGAAGGTGTATATGAGCCACCTTTGATGTGCAAACTGACTACATCAGAAATAAAGAAGTTCACTGATGAACCAATGCAAGTAGCACAATGGCCCTGTCATACCCAATCAATAAAGAGATGTGTGAAACAGGTCACAGAAGCAAACAAGCAGAGTGTATACAACATGAGAAATGTGAGGGTTATATCAGAGGCCAAGAAACAAATCAATGGCTGATGTTGAAGAACGGATCAAAACAAGACTTGATGAAACTCAAACATGTTTGTAACTCAGATAATTCTGGTGTTAGTTTCTGATTGCATGTTTATTTTTTTGCTTAGCTATGTAAGATTCATGCAGAGAAAAAACTTTAATTTTTGTAGCCCAAGGTGTAATTTTGAGAAGATAAAGTTAATAGTATTTGGGTTAGAAGAGACTTTTCTGGGGTATATGATCACTTGTGGATTTACCATATCAAGCTGAACATTGTACAATTGCAAAAAACTCCACAGATTTGAATTCTTGGTGTAAAACACATATTTTACCCCTCACTAAAAGAAATGCAACAATTAATTTTCACGCCATTAAATCACATGCCCTTCATGCTTGATCCTACCCAACAACTGTGAATGTGCAGGTCACACTGTATCATATTAACCATGTTTGAACTGCATTCATTTTTGTGCCAAAGTAACCAACTGAGGTACTGATGCAGAGCACAGCATTCTGGGAGCTCTTGTAGAATTGGTCCGAACATGCCACTGGGTTGTTTTCTAGGGATAACAAGTAGAGCACAACTTAAAAGGGTTTTAATTCCTCATTTTCCAGTTTTCAGCTACAAGGCTGCGGTGTGCAATGCCAAGTTATAACCTTGACATTCAAGTGTGCACATCTGTTTTTCTGGCCCATTGCCTTTGCATTCCAACAGCCTACCCACAAGAGTTTCCCACAATAGCAAAATTGTTTCTAGACAAGTAGGTATCTCAGATTTTTGTTATTCTATTTTGGAACTTTTTGTGCCTTCCAACTTGAAGGTTAATCCTTCCTAACTTTTTTTTTTAACCTGCTTCACATTATTCTACCATTTTATGATTTACACTTGCTACATTTGCAAAGCATTTTAGGACCATGTTGAAAAACCACAACTCCCGAATAAAGGATTTCAGATTGAATGTCTGACCATGGCTTCATTGTATGATTGCTGAAAATCATCTGGCTGAATTTTATCTGCCTGGTGACTTTAACCTTTCAACAGTAGAGCCACTCTACAGGTAGTTAAAAAATAAGGCAGTTAGTGATGACCTGCTAATGTTTTTAATTTTGCTTCATGTCCATCTTTGTTTCTTTGTGTGCCATGTATATTTAACTGTGGGTAGGGATTGGTCTATGAAATTTGTGTGGCCAAATGTGCTGTGTTTCCTCAAGGATGGAAAACAGATCAGAATTTGGGAAGTGATATTTTCTATGGACCTTGGATGGTCATGTTGTGCCATGCTTGGGGTAACTCTGACATTGTTAACTATTACAGTAAACATTTGGTATCTATATATTTACAGAGATTCTCAGTCATCCAGGTCATGGTATCTACAGTATCTATAGATCCATGGAATCTATGATTTTATTTCAACAGCTACTGCTTTTATAACCATGTTCTATATTTGCCAGGGATACAGGAATTTGTAAGGAATTCTGAAAAAAAGCAGAGTTAATGGTACCAGATTGACTCCCAAATACACTTAGAGCTGGTGAACAAAGTGATAGGTGCATTGTCTACTTTGCCTTTGATACACTGCTTACATATGAATTATAAACACTGGGGAAAGAAGTAAACCTCTCCTGATTATGACCAAGTTCAGAAATCGCTGGTACTATTGGAGTGGCTTTTGTGGCCTCCACTTCCTGACTGGTTCATACCACTTGGAAAATCCAAACAAAATCCAGAAAACCTCAAGATCCAGATGAGCTGTTGCTTCTTCCTCCCCACCAACATGCTAATAGACTCTATGATTGGGTCAAGGTCAAGGGTGGGTTGCTGCCGGCATTACTGCTGCTTTGCAACCTGCACACAATGTGCACATGTGCACACAGTTCAATGTAAATTGTTCTGCGTGCATGCACAGAACAATTTAGTTTAGTTTAGTTTAGTTTAGTTTAGTTTATTAGTTTTCTATACCGCCCTATTCCCGAAGGACTCAGGACAGTGTACAGCCAAAGTAAAACAGATATATAAAAGTTAAAAACAGTTTAAAAACATATTAGATACTTTGGCCTCTCATAAGATTAAAAAACCAAGAAACCCCGATTAAAATTAATAAAAATTCATATTTAAAAAATTCATTTTTATGCCAGCCCGGCTTGTCGGAAAAGAAAGATTTTAAGAGGACGGCGGAAGGTGCGTAGGTTAGGGATACTTCTTAATTCCGGGGGCAATTTGTTCCAGAGGACAGAGGATATTGTTTAGCCGACGGCACTATGAGGAGACCCTCTCTATGGAAGCATACTGGCCAGTGGGAGGCTCTCGGTGGCAGAAGGCGAGAGCGTGAACTGCGCACATGCAGTCACTAGAATCCAAAATGGCAGCCGCCAAGCAGCA
The DNA here is from genome assembly GCA_039707465.1 of Rhabdophis nuchalis. Taxonomy (NCBI): domain Eukaryota; kingdom Metazoa; phylum Chordata; class Lepidosauria; order Squamata; family Natricidae; genus Rhabdophis; species Rhabdophis nuchalis. The sequence goes on from CM077643.1 coordinate 121,504,216, forward strand.
GCGACGGAACTAGTTCAGGGGCATGGCAGTCCTGGGTCACCGCCAGTTCTGTGACCCAGGCCTGAATTCCACTACTGGTTTGGCCGAACCAGCAACAACCCACCTCTGGTCAAGGTGCATTACTTATGTTTTGAATACCATAAGCTGCAGGGCTATAGGCAGGATAAAATGTCTCAAAACTGAAGCCAGGGCTGTATTGGGTGTTGTATTTTAACTGCAGCCAGACTCTTCTGTCCTGTCTTGAAGAACATTTTCAGAACAACATTTTCAGTAGACCTATCTACTTCAATAGATTATAAGGCTGTGTGTTATCCATTCCTAGATATTGTGTCATTGATACCATGTAGTAGAATGTTGTCTCTGCCCCTAAGAGTTACTGTGTAATATTTGGATAATGGAAACTCACCACGCAATCTTACCCACAGGATATAATGATTTGAGCTTGGGATCTTTTGCGCATGAAGGACGATCTCTTTATTTCAGCCATGGTTTGCAGTGTGTGGGTGTGTGAAGACATACCAGAATGCCCTTGTTTGAAACAGCACATTGACGTTTATTTTACTGAAATCTCTTGGTAGCGAAAATATATGCCAACGCTGAAGCTGATCTGTCCGGAGCCATCTTGGAGCTTCAGTGCTGCCACTCTGCAGCAAGGGACAGAGGGGGGGGGGGATTAGAGATAGAGGGGGTTGTGTAGTCAAAATAAAATACTTTCTTTGGGAACCAAGGATGTTCTCACAGCTGGCTGGCTGAAGGAGGAGTGATGTCACCTGACCAGCAGACCTTGCCTTGATTGGTCTATGTGACTGATTGTTTGGGGCTGAGGGAAAAAGCTTTATTTTAATTAGGTGAAAACCTACAGGCCCCTCAGAGTTGGTTTTCACCAGATATGTGCCAGCATGATTTCCAATAAAACTATTCTTTGAAAAATTCACCTGTCTCAGAGTTTTTGCTTGCGATGGATCTATTACTTGGAACCCTGACGTTATAGCTATACCGGCTTTACATACATATTGTGTTTTGCTCTGAAGCTTTTAAATAGACTTGAGAACAGGAATCAAATTCAGTGAGTCATTGTAACTTACAAATTTAACAGAAGGTTGGATTGCCACACAAGAAAATAAGTCATTACAGTATTAGCTGCCAGATTTTCTCTAAGAAACCACTGGGAAAGTAAAGTTCATCTCTCTTTGAACCAATATTTATTCCAAATCTGGGAGACGGCATTGGCCAAAACACATAACTTAGCAAAAAAGAGAACCAGAAATAGCTTTAAAAGAAAATGTTGCTTTATTCAGATGTTGTCTATGTTCTTTAGTTACATTGACCCAGCAAATCTCAATACATTATCTGTGTCTATAGATGCTTTTTGTACCTAGAAATGTTCAGTGGTTACAAGAGACTATTTCCAAGTTAAGATTTCAGAGACACTTATCAGGAAAATACCACAATTTTATTGTTCACGGTATGCTTAAAAACTGTAAATAAGTCAAATAAAATAAATACATGTTTCTTCTGATGCTCATTTTGTGAAACTTTTCTGTTAAAATCTGAAGTTCTCAAAAGATTCTCTTATTTTTCTACAATTATATACGATAAATTCAGTAAGGCATGCACATGACATGGAAGCTTCTCCATGTGCATGCCTTCTCCAGGCAACTTCTTCAGTGTTTCTTCATTAGTGTTTCTCTTGCTTCCAGATTTGCTGGACAAATTGTATCCTCTCTGGGCCAACACTTTAAACTCTGTTTGGTTACTTGACTTACTCTTTCTCAGTACAATAACAAAAGGAAGCATATAAGCTTAATATGTATGTACCAGTTGGCGTTTCTAAATTATTGCTGAATCGAAAAACAAAAATTGGGCTTAAGATTTGAGTCATGTAGTTTCCATTTCTTCTTTCACATTTGACTTCTATTATAGCGTGTTTCCCCGAAAATAAGATGCGGTTTTATTTTCTTTTGACCCCCGAAATAAGCACTTGGCCTTATTTTTGGGCAAGTCTTATTATTTTTGAGGTGCAGGAGGTGGCGAACATAGTTACCTTAGAGCTGCTGTTGTGTTGCAATATTTCGAGAAGGGCTTATTTTAGCGCATGCGCTCAAAAGCCCAATTGGGCTTAGGTTCCGGGGAGGTCTTATTTTCAGGGAAACAGGGTATACAAAATATAAAGTCCGTTTTTAATAATTTAACTCATATTTGATTCAAAGTTATCCTAAAACAGATTATGATTACTGCATTGTATTGCAAAGCACAATTCTATGAGTGTACTGTTTTAAACAAAATCATAAACAGCATGTGGTTTTAATCATGCTTTATCAAGCTAACCATGCTTGGATGGCAGCAGTGCTGATATTCAAGGAAGCCTATTATATACCATGTGCCCAGCTCTTATTGTCATATATGATGAGATAATATACCTTTAGCTCTTTGTCCCAATCGTGGGTTAGAATAGAATAGTATAACAGAGTTGGAAGGGAACTTGGTGGTCTTCCAGTCCAACCTCTTGCTTAGGCAGAAAACCCTACATCACTTCAGACAAAACAATGTTACAGCAATTTGTGATCATAATCTCAGTCTGGATCTACTCCCTCAATTGGGAAAGTAACTGGTGTAAAATTCAGTGTGTATCCCCATATCAGATCTTATACCAGGCATAGCAACAAATCCTGACACCCTGTGTGCAGTCCATAAATCAATGTGGTGGGAACACAGGGAGCTATTACCACAGTCAATTACACTCTCTCTCAAGGATTCCACCACAGTCGTGAATTGAGCCATGCTGTGCTAAATAACGGCATTGCTAGCCAATAAAGCCCAGCCATGAATGCCTTCTCCAGATGGTAGGTCAGCAATGCAAAAGCTGCTGTCTTTGGCTTCATTATTGGGCTGTCATTATTTCTTCTTCTCTCTTCCCAAAGTGCTGGTCATTCCACTTGGATGGAAATGAAACCAGAGCTCTACCTATCTTTCATGCTTAAGGTATATTTATTTAAAAAGCAGGTGGCTACATGTGCAGAACATCTTACACCCAGTCAGTTTAAACGATGCAGGATTTATTTTGTAGGGGAGTTAGAGAGTTATGGGAAAAGAGCGCATTTGGTCAGTTAATGGTGCTGTGTATTGGCTGATCCCAATGGCTATCAATCTCTGAAAGAAAGGGAAGTAGAAATTGTACTGATGTTTAGGCTGCTCACAATCTGCGCCAGAACTACTTGCCTGAAGACAGGCGATGTTCTCTCTGAAGGTACTACCATAAAGAAACATGAGTTAGAGGAGGGGAATGGTCTAGAAAATCTCTAAAAGTCTACTTTTGGTGGATATCTATTAGTATCCTAAACGAGGGTGGTTTCACGAGATAACAATCATAAGTAAGCATGTCCTGGACCAGCGACTTGAATGTATCTTGAATGTACAACTATTCCCCATAATTAATATTGTATCTGATGAATATAACAGCAAAAGGACGCTGTTGCTATGGGGAAAAGTTTTGGATGGTTGAGAAACTAGCACCAAAAGGGACAATGACGCATCATGACATGGTTCAGCTGTTGGTAGCCTGCCAATATCTAGGTAGCCTCCAGGTGAGACTGTTTCTTCAAGGAGAGCTGGAAAGGTATTTGAAGCTGTCTATCATTAGAGCTGGGTTGTGTCAGTGGGTATGTATAAGTGCTAATAGAAGCGCAGCTCAACCCCACCGATCTGGCTGGTCCACCACAGCATAACTGACTGGCCCACCACAGCAGCTTCAGAGATGCTATCACTCTCCTATCTCATCGCTCTCCATGAAGCTTGGATGAAATAGATGTGGGCTGAATCACTAGTAAAGGAAGAAATGGAAGGACTGGCTGACAGGGCCAGTTTTAAAGCAGGGGAGGGCTTTAAAACTGGGGTTTTGAGAAACTTCAGCAGTTTTGTTTGGAAAGTGCTAAACATTGACTGATCTCTAGAGATTCTACCTGGCAAATATAACAACTGAAGATGGCAAGAATACCAAGCCTAAAATAATAATAATCCCACAATGTGGTAGGGAAAGACCCTCTGGGAATAGAAGGTGTTAAGTGTAGACAGAAACAAAGCATAATATTAATTAATGAGGATCATGTGAGCCATACAGAATAGCTTAATTAATGGACACTTTGGAGTATGAAATGATAACGAAACTGTAGCAAGTGAAAAGAAAACTGAAATTTTGAGAGGCCCCTTTGGACTATGAGACCCCCAAAGAGACCCTAAACTGTAAGTTGCTTAGCTTGTCCCTAAATCTGGCACGGTCAGCAGGTTGCCATGGGAACAGTAAGAAAGTGGTAACTGCTGGTGCCCATGTAGTACTTTCTGTAAGGTTCAGCCCCAGCAGTGGAACTCTGGCAAATGATCCTCTTAGGCTTAGCAGAATGAGGTAAATCCTTAGCCCAGCATTTTCCACCTCCTCCCACTGCTCTTCATCCTCTTCCTACTCAGTTCAGTAGTATTTACGGCCCATGAAGCTGGTGTGACACAAGACAAAAAAGCATGCCAGGCTGTAGCCACATGAAGACCTTACAGCAGCACAGCAACTCTATGGAGTATCGTGCACTGCAGCAGAATCCTCCTCCAGCGCCCACTCTGTGCCAGGTAGATGAGAACTGCTCCAAAGAGAGGAAAGGGAGAGGAGGAAGAGGTTGGAAGGGAGCACACAGTTAAAACATCCAGAAGCCCCTGGGAAGGGCCACCTGTGAATATGGCACAGAGAACTATTTGTCTCCCAGGGACAATTTCATGGCTGGGGCTGCAGGTAAGGTTGCTCCAGTCATAATTGTCTGAAGTCCGGAGGAAAAAGGGGGACTTCAGCGATCACACTCTCAACTCTTGGAGGAATACATAGCAGAGAACCTCTGCCTTGGGGGAAGGGAAATGAACACAAACCACACATCGTCCACGAACTTCAAGCAGCAGGTAACGTGCGCTGGGTCTCATGGGCGGTTCTAGTAGGAAAGGCATCTGCAACAGATGAGATTGCCCCAGGACATGCCTGGCTCCTTGCCATATCTGGGCTCCCTGCCAAAACGCCTCGCCAGCATTGTTGTCATTCCAGAGCAAGCGAAGGGGAACCCTGACTGCAATTCCTTGATCTGGCTTAATTTTGCATTATTACACTATGGGAGATGCATAGGTTAGGTTGCATTCAGTTATATATTTCAGGAAGGCTTGGCAACCTTAATTCCATACATGTAAAATGGAACATTACAGAACACAGGCATGGATAACGGAGCTAATGCACTGGCCTGGCAGGGGAATGAACCCAAAACCACTTCCTCCCTTTTTCTTACAATAAAACAGCAGACTAAGACAGCTCCCATTAACATCTTTTCTCAGGTGACTTTATAAGCTATTGCTAGGCTTTTAGCACTGAAGATCCTCTAGTCAAGTAAATACTTGGGAATCAAGCCACCAAGCCTTTTACAGAGGCAAGGAAGGCTGGCGGCTGAATTTGAATCAGTCAGGCTCTCTTTGACCGTTCATAATCGACTACTAGACCATACAAGGAAAAGCTTTAAAACACCTTACAGAATCTATGGAGATTCTCAGTCATCCAAGACATCTAGAGCTGAAGAAGCTTCTTGGATGAGAAGCAAAAACGTCTTCAAAGAAAACCCAGAAAGTCCAGTTGCCTCTTGGGGGGGGGGGGGGAGCCCCTTTGGGACACCTTACAGAATCGATCGCGGTATTGTGGGCGGCTGATAATAAAATAGCAACAGATACTGTACTAAGAGCGAGGGATGAAAGAGGGAAGAATATGGAAGGAAAGCCAGACGTGATAGATCAGCTTTACCTGTGGAACTTACCACGCAATTTTCGCTGCCTCCTTGGACCTCGGCTGGATATCCGCCCCCCACCCCGGGTCCAGCTTCCCGGGAACCGCCGACCTACACAAACACAAACATACTCGTCAAACGGGAGCCTGACGGCTAGAGAAAGCCGGATCGGCGAGCAGGTGGGCCTCCAATGAAGCTCTCCCCCGCCCCCCAAAGTCCCCCCTTGGCCAACAGCTTGGCGATGCCGCGGAACTCTGGACCAGCTCCTTCTCTTTATTGGGCGAGAGGCTTGTCAATCCGCCCCCATACACGCCCGACTCGCCTGCTTGCGGCTTCTAAGGGGCGGCTTAAGGAGCGGCTGCTGCTGTGAGCTGTGCGAGGCGGCACGGCGGAGAAGAAAGTTTTTGCAACACTTGGGCACCTGACTCCGCATCTCTCTCCCGCGCGCGCTCTGGAGTGAGGCTGGCCAAGGGAAGCAGCCGAGCCTGGGAGCGGACAAAGCTTTGGAGACAAAAGTTTCTGCTTCTTTCCTTTGGTTTTCCTTGGATTGGTTTACAGCCGGGAAGATCCCAGCAAAAGGAACCAAGCTCTCGCCTTCACCTTTGCTTTTGGGCGGGGGAGAAAATGCCCCTTGCCTGTGAAACAGCTCGCGATTTGGATAGAAATTCGCTGACTTGAGACTCGACCGAGTCCTCTTTTTTTTGCAGAAAGCGAGAGGCGGTTGTGAATTACGCACCTATTTATTGACTTTTTCTTTTTGCTGCCGCTGCTCTTCTCCCACCCGCTTCTTCTACCGGAGCCCCAGGTTTCGTCGGAGCTATATGGAGGGATCTCAGAATGGTTTGCAACAGGAAAACCAAAACTTTAGTGTCCACATGCGTGATTCTCAGCGGGATGACTAACATCATCTGCTTGCTCTACGTGGGCTGGGTCACCAACTACATTGCCACGGTTTCCGTGAAAGTTCAGGAGCCGATCTCGGAGAAAAAGTTAGAGGAAGACAAAGGAGACACCCTGAGGATTATAGAAAGGCTGGACCACTTGGAAAGTGTCATCAAGCAGCACATCCAAGGTACTCCCTCGCTTCCGCAGTCCCGTTTCTCTCCTTCGACAGAGCGTCTCCCCATTTTCCAAGTCTCTCTCTTACTCCCTAGCCCCCCCCCCTTTAAAGCCCCCCTTAAGCGTTGCACAGGTTCCGTTTATCTGGAACATGGGTATTTTGAGGTCACATTCCTGCTGCCACAGGCGGGATGGTGGACTCCGGTCCGAGGGGAGGATGCGCGGGAGGGGAGGGGAGGGGGGAAAGGAGTGGATGGTTAAAGGGGAAAAGAAATTCGTTGAGGAGAAGAATCGGGAGCTTTGTTAGGACCGGCTCCCCTTGGTCGGGCGAAGGCTCCTGCTTCCTGGCTGCCTTCCCTCTCAGCTAAGTCTCTGGGTGCCGCCGGCTAAGCCGCTGCCTGGCTGCCTGGAGCGAGAAGCTGAAGCGGTGGGGGCAGCGCCCACCGCTTGCCAGTTTCCTTCCTCCGTGTGGCTCGATAATTTGGCCGCCCCTAGTTCCGAGGATCGAAAGGAATCCCGGTTGCCTTGAAGCCTTTGGGGGCGACCGAACGAGCGACGGGCAATTCCTGCAGGAGGCAGTTTGATGGTGCGTGTGTGTCTGTGTCTCCGTCCCCCCCATTTCCCGCCTTTCCGTGAGAACCGGCGATTGCGAAGAAGCGGCTGGTGCCTCCCAGCCAGAAGCTCTGCCGGTGGCTGTGGGTAATCTGGCGCTTGACAGCTGGCAGTTTCGCCCGAGGGAGGGAAGAGGATGCGGGGAGCCTCTTGGCTCGGCTAGAAGTCCGATCCCGGTGGAGGATCTAAACCGAGGAACGGCATTTCCTGAGCGGGTGGGTTGGGCTCTCGCTGCGTCCATCGGTGTAACAAACCGGCTTTCGAGCCTGCTGAAGTTGCTCCGTCGGAGAGACCTCGGGAGATCTTCTCTGGAAAGATCTTGGCATCGGATTAAGCATCTGATCTTAGTTTTCATAGCATAGCGTGCTATGGCTATTAAAAAAAAATGTGTCGGGTTCACTCCCCTCCCCTCTTCATCTCCATCTCTGCTCCTAAAAGCCTGGCCTAGTTGTGTTAATTGCCTTCGTAAATATAGATTGCATCTTATTTCGGCGTTTTGTTTCCTCTGATTGGGAGGAGGACGGTTTGGGAAGAAGATCTGAGATTATTCTCAATCTGGGCAATGGCATTTTAATTTAGTCCGTGTTTGACTGCTTCTGCTTTAAAAAGGGATGCTGGGGAAGAATAGGAAGCATCATTTCCTTGCCAGATGTGGTTCTGGACCCGTCTCCTCCTTTTTCCTTCTTAATATGTTATTGGTTACAGAAGGCATGATAAATTGTCTTTATTTACCCTCTGATGGAGATGGGAGAGGACCACATGCTTTCAAAATGTTTTAAGGGCTCATGGCCAAGTGGGGGTTAAAATATTTCTGTCTTCCCTCTTTCCCATATTTTTTTAAAATGAATTTCCTGGAGGGGAAGCCCTTGGCACATTTTCAGACTGCTTTTATTTCTCCATATTTTGCACAGTTTTCAATCAGATGAAGAGACCACGTTCTCCAAGTTATTAGATTTGTGCAGAGTTTGTCCATAGGACACCTCTATTCTTATTTTTGGAATTGTGACATCTAAGGGGGAAAAAAGGTCTATGAAAAATAAGAATGTTTAATAACTTTGGTTACCAATCTCTTGGGATGGATGAGGTCCGGCAGTATTCAACTCCTCCATCCATCCAGGCAAAACTCAGCTAGTTTGCTACAGCTGCTAAACAGATTCCTTTTCTCCTAAATCAATTTTGCCAGTCTGACAGAGTGCTCCAGTTAAAAGCAGTGGAAACATATTAAAGGCCTACACAGTACACATTCATTAGAAGATTTCTATGTATAAAGGAGGCTTTCCAAAGTCCTTCTGGTTCCTTGGTGTAATATGAATGTAAATACAATTTAGACGACTTCTTTCCCTTCTGTCTATTTACTGGCTATACCTGTGCAAAGGTATTTCTTTTTCAGGAGGTGGAGTAATATCGGTTCTAAACTCCCTCCCCCTCTGGAATCCTGGAATATGGACTTTGTTGTAGAACTTGTGCTACTAAAATGTTAAGCCCGCTGTTAAGTACGATGTTTGGATATCCTGGTTACCGCAGTTTAGAATTAGAATTCATTCCTTAGTTTCCCAGAAGAAGCCAAGTTAATGAAAGTTTTGGTGACATCCCAAAGTTTTCTTTCACTGTTGGCCTGGCCTTTATTCAGCAGCACAAGTTGAACTCATGATTTTTGATACCTTGTTTGTTCAAAGATTGGGAAGATCCCATGATAGAAAAAAGTGCTTTGCATGTGAGATGTTTAGTTCATACTCTCAGATGTTAAAGAATCTATGGACAACAAAACGGAGAGTTCCAGCCATAGCCTTAGAACTGTCCTGATCTTTATTTATTAATTAAAACAAATATGTATATATAGCGCAAAATGGCATAATGGCACTACAAGGTATGTGCTATTGAAAATGTAGGAAATTATAAAATGTGTCTTTGTTGAGATTAGCCCTAAATAAATATGGAATGGATAACTGCAGCTCTCAAAGCAATAGTCATGTTGCTTTTGGCTTAAAATTCAGAATGTGGATTAACTAATGACTTGACAAGCTTGGGCTGGAATTCAGACATGACATCTGATAACTACTAAAATTCCTTTTGCCTAAAGTTCATTTAAAATGTGTCTTCTTAAGAGAGAATTGTTAAAATTAATTAGCTGAATATAATTTTTTTAAATTAAATCAAGAGAGATAACATGTGTGACTAAGTAGATGATCTTCAAATACTACAAGTTTTTACTGTGAATTTGTTAAATACTGTAATTATAACTGTAGGCGACCACTTGCTAAAAAAAGTGGTTTACTAAATAAAGTACAGTGGGCTTGGTTGTGCCACACCATTGAAATTGAAAGCAAGAATGGTACCTTTCCAATACGGTGGTTGGGAATTCACCTGAAGAGCAGTGATTTAGGGGGAACTGATCTAGGGAATTGATAGGTGAGCTGCATTGGTTTGGTTTTTGTTTTGGTATGTTTGTGTATCTAACTTAAAAAAGTTATTGACAAGGTTTTTCAGTGGGCATTTATGCAAGTTGAATTGAACTTCATTTAAGTCAAGAGTGGAGATATGAGATTTGGAGAAAGTACTTTGATATTTACGGATGAGTCAATGACCTTTCAATATTTTGTTTTAAATGATCCATAGGTTAGAATAAAGAATTGTCAAAACACCTGCATCTGCTTCATCGTGGAACAAAAGTCTATTAACATAGCAGGAATTTTATTTATTTGCATTCACCTTTATTTTTTATAAGTAACTCAATGTGGCAAAAACACACAATTCTCCATCTCCTCCTATTTTCCCCACAACAACAACAACCCTGTGATGTGTGTGGCCTGAGAGAGAATGACTGGCTCAAAGTCACCCAGCCAGCTTTCATGCCCAAGGCAGGATTATAACCCATTATCCTGGTTTCTAGCTGGTCTTAACCACTTTACAAAGCTAGGAATGAATGAATGAATGAATGTTAGATTCATCATGATACATTTTCCTTGCCAAGGATTTCATTGCAATGCTTTAAAAAATACCTCTTTTAAGGCAGAGACATCAGGGTTAACCAAAGGTCTGAATAGCAGCTTCCAAATTATCCACCAAAGTTGTGCTTACTGAATCCGTGCAGTAGAGCATTGTAAAATAATCTAGAACTATTTAAAAAAATAAGTTGTTTTCCATTTGTTTTCCTATATTTCCAAGTCATTGAAGATGACTTGCCCTTGAGGTTGATCCAGCTTTGGTTCTTCTGTGCAGTGCAAAAGAAGGTTGATACAGCTAGTTGATCATTGCAGTTAACATTTTGAATCACATTGCATATTCCCTTGCCTGGAATCAGGTTAGAACTTGCTCTTTGCTTTGCTTGGCTGGAGCTATCAGGCCTGTGTACATTACGGAATAAAATCCCAAGCCCTGATTTACCTCTTCTTTCCGACTCTGCTGCCACCATCACTGCTGTTCCTTGTTCAGGCAGCAAAATAATGAGAAGAACAGAAAGTAGAAAAAACAGCTGAGGGGAAAAAATAAGCCAAAATAATAGTGACACTGCCCCACACACTCAAATTTGCTTGTTACCTCTTGGCCTTATGACTCGGGATTGAGAAACTCTACTTTGAGTAGATACTATGGATAGATTCACTTTGTCACGCAAAGCCATGATGCACTGAGTAGCATTTTGGATTAGCATGCTTGTTTAAGCATGTAATGAGTTTGTAGCCCATTCAGTTACCAAAGTGGCTTTAGGCCAAGTATGATACATTAATACTTAAAAAGGAAAAAACAAACAAACAGAAAACCAGAGAACTGATAAAAAACAGCATATTAAATTTTGGGGGGAAAATAAATACCATGGAATTAGATTATCCAGTAAGAATACCAGTGTTGTGAGTTGCTTGCATCAACCCTGCTAATAAGATTTTTGAAATTTAATGTATGCATTTTCTTATTTATTCATCAAATGTACATAGTGGCCCATCTCACTATATGACTCCAGGCACGGACAATTAAAAACAGTATAAAAACAGCAAACAGTACAATTTAAAAAATAAAAACAATGTGAACCACAAAACCATACCGCAAAATTCACAGTCAAAATGAGCACACCTATGTATAACAGACAACGCAGCCACTTCACAGGGCCTTCCGCACTGTTCATGCCTGTTGGCAAAACCATGTTTTTAGGACTTTGTGAAAAACAAAAGAGTGGGACCACTTTCCTCTCCAGAGGGATGATGATGTTCCAGAATGAGGAAGCCATGACAGGAAAGATTCTCTTTCTGAAGCCAATGAGATGGCACTCCTTGGCTGACAGGGCCCATAGCATGCTGCTCCAGCTGGACCTGATATAGAGGTAATAGGAGAGAGGCAGTCCCTCAGATGGAGTTAGTGTTGTGTGAACCTAGTCTGTGCCTTTGTTATATTCTCATGTAAAAATGAAAATATTTTTGATTTCAATTTAAAAGTAGTTCCTCTATATCAGTGTTTCTCAACCGTGGCGACTTTAAGTCCTATAGACTTCGACTCCCAGAATCCTCCAGCCAACATAGCTATGCTGGCTGGGGAATTCTTTATTTATTTTTTATTTATTTTAATTCGATTTATATCCCGCCCTTCTCCACGAGGGACCCAGGGCGGCGCACAGGAATTTAAAAGCATATAAAACAGAATATACACAATTTAAAAGCATATTAAATTACTAGAAACAATCCTATGCTAAAAACCAAATTAAAAAACCCCAATTTAAAGCTATCTAAAATAGCCCCAGCGGGAGGTTAGGCTAGGCCGGCTTGCTGAAAAAGATGTGTCTTTAGACACTGGCGGAAGAGGTGGAGGTCCGAGATGGTACGAAGTTCAGGGGGGAGGTCGTTCCAAAGGGCAGGGCCTGCCACAGAGAAGGCTCTTCCCCTGGGTGTCGCCAGACGGCATTGCCCGGCCGACGGCACCCTGAGAAGGCCCTCTCTGTGGGAGTGGATCAGCCGTAGGGATGTATGGGGCAGGAGTCAAAGTTCATAGGAATTAAAGTCGCCAAGGTTGAGAAACACTGCTCTATATACATGGAAGGGAATCCATGGATTGAGAGGAAGTAGGAGGAGACTATCATTAATTGGCCTATTGGGGCAACCAAAGTGAAATTACTCACAAGGGTCAGCAGCTTAAATCCACAGTAATGAATGAAATTGACATGAATTACCTGTTGGAGTTCTGAATAGCTGTATTTTAAGATAAAATAAATTCAGAGTTTGATTTTTAAAATATCTGAAATGAGATTTTCATATGATGGGCATTGGTGAAGTTACCTACAGTAGTTTGATAATAAAACGTTAAAAACAAGTTCAGAGAGCACCAGGAACCCCGCAGCTCAACTGTGAGCTCAGATATTTTGATTCAAAGCAGAATTTAGTGATTTTCAGTTGCCAAAAAGATTTTTTTTAATTCAGATATAAATTATGTGGGCAAAGAAATAGGCTGGGGCATGGTGTTCTTCATATAATGAAATGCATTTTATTGGTAACTGTAAGTAATTATTGTTTGCTTATTTTGCTTTAATTTCCCCACTTTTATCTATTTTAAAAGTATTGCAGTTGAAGTAATATGTCACGGTGTGCAATTATGTACAAATAAGGAGAAGGGAAAAATAACAATCAGGCACCCAAGCTGTAAGCCTGAAAAGAAGTCAATGCTACTTGAACATGTTAATAGTTAGCACGTGCAAATGTTAAAATAGATGTAAATCTGTTTTGCAAAACAGGTCTTTGATACAAATTAAAGTGTGTTTGTAAAAAAAAGAGAGGAGAGTCCAGTTCCAGTGATACAAAATCAAAGGGATGGAAAATCTATGAAATTAATTATTCCTCCATACAAGGTGGCTGGATCAGTATAATAGAGACTTCCAATGTTTTTTTTTAATGCTATTTAGCATGCTGATTTCTCTACTCCGCCTTTCTCATTTCTCATTTTCCATTCTCCCATAATAGCCATTGTCAATAGAGCAATGCCAAACCCAGTCGTTCTTTTAAAGACTGTGGATGCTGCTTATCAACCTTCCCATGGAGCTAGTGGACTTTAGGAATATTTGGAGGCTGGCAAAGGTCACCACGTCTCGAGGGAATCTACACTGTTCAAAATATTCCAACTGTGATCTTTCCTATCTGAAATGTTACTGGTCCTCTTAAAGCCTTCTGTGAGATTCTGCTTTTTCAGAGTCCACCTTTTTTCCATAAAGCCTTTAATAGAATCCCCTATTTGTCATGTTCTCCATAACTAACTCTGTAACTAAGACTAAGGACATTTAACTGTCTCAATAGTGTATTATTTCATTGCCTCTATTTACATTTGCTTCGCCTGTTATATTTCTTGTGTCAAATGTTGGGATTGTAAGAGCCTAAGGAATACCTGTCCCTTTGTATTCTCTGGAAGTGCACATTAACACCACTGACAGAATAAAATAAACATGAGCGGGTTGTGAAGCATCCTTTTATGAGTGATAAAATGTTGCAATTGTTTTGTATATTAACTTGGAATGACTTGTATAAAAGGCTGCCTAATATATGAACTGAAAAACAGTCCCTATTGAATTTCCTCAATTTTATTTGTTCTCCGTGCGGTATTAGTCTGTTTTTACTTCTAGCAGCAAAACTAGAATGTCAAGTGAAGTTTACAACCGAGTTAGAATGTTTTCTCACAAGGGAATTTTTCCCCACATTCTAAAGATGTAAAATGTCTCAACGTCCTTCTCTTCCCTCATGTTTTGGCATTTTAGGCAAGCAGGCAGATCAAGATTTTCTTTAATAATGTGAGGCACAATCCAGACAAAGATACTTTAGGACCTGATGGATTTCTCTTTGACAGAGGAGTACCTGCCAGTAAAATAAATTATCTTTAAAACAGATTGCCTTTTTTTTTGTTACAGCTGCAGTAATGGAATCTAAATGTTATTACCTACCTACAGGGATGTGAAATTCAAGGTATCTGTACATTAATGACATAAAAAACCTTTTAGTGTTTTCACTGAGTACATGCAGAACGACCTTGTGTCAGAGGTAGGTCTGCAAGCTATGTTCAGCTGTTGTGTGTTGCATGTATGTGACTCTGAATCAGTGTTGACTCCTAGTGACTGCCTGGACTAGTCCCTGTAATTTTTTTGGGCAAGGTTTTCAAAAGTGGTGTCACTACCTCCTTCCCAAGGTTGAGAGAGAGTGACTGGCCCAAAGACATCAAGCTGGTTTAGTTCTTAAGGCAGAACTAGAACTCTTAGCCAATTTACAACCTGGTACCTTAACCTCTACACCAAACTAGTTTTCTTTTAGTCTGTTAACATAAAGTATTATACATTCTTTAAGATGGTTTGCAAGTTTGAGAGATGTGTTTGGTTCAAAAATATATGACTTTATTAAAAGAAGAAATTGCTACAATGTTCCATCAGATTTTCAGTGTTTTTGTGATAGGTTTATAGGACAATTGAGAGAAAAGGTATTTAGGCTGTTGGTTTGAGTTCAGAGCTTGACAATTTGGTTGCAAACATTTCATCACTATTTGAGGAGACATCATCAGTGCGTTTTGAATTGTGCTCATCTGTCAGAACACAGGTCTTTAAATATCTTTTTCTGAGATGCAAATTAATCTGAATGTTGTTTGTTCAGGTATTTCTGAGTCATGGTCTCATTTCAGATGTTTGATTGGCTGCCTGTTGTTGCTGGGCTGTAGTTAAGTACTATCTGTGTGATGCAGATTAGGATTAGAATTGTTATCTGGTGCTTCTGAGTCATGGTCTGGTTTCGGCTTCTTTGATAATTTGAGTGGCTGGCTGTTGTTACTGAGACATAGACCAATCAACAGTCCAAAATCAGATAATCACTCAGAAATATCTGAACAAACAACATTCAGACTAATATGCATCTCATAAAAATGTAATTAAAGACCTGTGTTCTGACAGATGAGCACACTTCAAATATACTGACGATGTCTCCTTGAATGGTAATGAAATGTTTTCAACCAAATTGCCAAGCTTGGAGCTCAAACTAACAACCTAACTACCAACCCAAGCTACTAATTTTCAAACATATTTCAGAAAAAGGTATATTTTTTCTAAGCTGCTCTCCTTGGCCAGTCCTTTTTGTCTTTCTCTGAATCTGTTTGTTCCAAATAAATGGTCTTGTTAGGACATGACAGCCTAAATAAATTAAGTGACAACTATGAAATCCTAACAAGTTTGTTAACAAATGTTGATTAATCATGAACACTACTGGTACAAGTGTGTTCCCCCTGCCAGTAAAATTAAACAAACTCAGTTTTGTCTGTAGTTTACCTCATGTCATATATGAATACTCTGGTGTATTTTTGGGCTAATCCGAATCATGACAAATTTAGCTTTTCATTGAATATTAGATAGATATATGTACAAATATTTTCCTGTGCTAGTATTTAACTGTAAACCCTTGAATCGTGAAAACCCTAAAAGCATAATAGTGATTTCTAACCATGTTTGCCCATCACAGTAATCCATAGTTTAATAAACTGTGATTTATTATATTTAGCCAGTTTTCTGAGTTGATCTTTGACCTTTGAATTTAACACATACGTTTCAAATATAAAATGCAGCTGACTAGTTTGTTGTTTCCTGTGAATCGAACTATGAATAGATTGATACTGAATAACAGGAAGAGGGTTTGTTTAGGTTTTCACTACCTAGTGTTCTTTTATCTTTTTGCTTGCATACTGTGCTTTTAATAGCAATATAAGAAGGATTTATGAAGCATTAATCTACCGAAATGAACCACCTGGTACAGAGACAACATAGTTTTTCAAGCTTTTCAACTAGTCTATCAAGTCATAACTTGTCATAGACATGTAAGACGATCTGGCAGTCCCAATATAAAAAGGATGTGTTCCCTTCTATCTTTAGCCTGGAAATATCCTTCAGACTCTGCCTATGCACAGTAAATCAACAAATTGGCCCTCTTACCAATGTTTTACAAATATGACGGGTGAATAAAAGGATTTACAGAGCATTTTAAGCCATAAACATGGTTTGGAAATTGAAGCTGCTGGATTCACCAAACATGATAAAGTCAAACAAACTAAAGCACTCTTGTTAGTTTATTTTATTTATGCTATAGATGATTGTTTTTCCCATAATTAAGTAAATGGGTGAATGTTTGGGGATGAGGTTGCTAAACAATTTGAAGAACAAAAATAGCCCTACTGTGAGACCGTGCTAAACAGCATGTATTTAAAGGAAAGCAAATGTAACTATAAGAATTCCAATTCTTTGCACACTAATATTGATATATTTTTGTTTGTTGGACAATACTTAGAAAGTCTCTGACTTTTAAAAAAAGAAAAATGTAATTCCTTGTCATTTTTCTTCATTGTATTGATTACAGTGATTTTGCTTCATCTGAAGTAGTCAAGTAGAAATCCATCTGCTAAAAGCAGATGGCAGATTTCTGACAATTCTCTCTCTTAATATTAAAAAGAACAAAAATTATTCTCTAAACATCCTTCTTTTTGTTTGTTGTTTTTCAAAGAGCATTAAGGGAACAAAAACCTAGGATATTTTAGCTGTAGATATTGACACACAAAAAGCAGTGCAACCAATAACACGGAGTTAAGAACTATTTCTACAAATATTAGCAAAGCCATCTCAACCTCTTTGTACTTGGGGAAATACAATATCCACCATTACTATCCAGTTTGAGCAACAGTCACACTTGATAGTATTGATGGAATGCAAGCATCTGGGCTGTACTAACCATTTTTTCCTAAACAACCATTAAGAGTTGGGTCATCAGTTAAGATTAGTTTAGTGGCTATTTCCTTCAAGATCAAGATATTTTCATGCTACTGAAAGATAATCCTTAGGTGCTAAATAGTTCTGTGAGAGAATAGAAGGTGATATGTAGCAGTTTCTTTAATGGTAAAGGATAGGCCTATAGTTCATTGGTAAAAGCACTGGGCAGACAAAACCATCCAGGTTCAGCTCCTGGCATCTCTACTTTAATAAAATTTGGGGGAGCACAATGGCCAAACATCTTGTTATGCTGCAGTTTAAATAAACCATGGTTGATTGGGTTTGCACACCACACTAAATGGAACCAAACCATATTTCAGTTTATTATCTGTGGATTGCAGACAATGCAATCCAATCCAGTTGAATTATGTAGTGATTTAGCTGATATAAAGGCATCTCTGCTCAGGAGCTGGTCTTCTCTCAGTCTATAGGAAAGGCTTTGTGGACAATTAAAATTGCCCCCCTACCCTGCTGTCCAAAATAAGGGGCAACTGTGGACTGGAATTACACTACATTTTGCATGTACAATATTGAAATAGTTAGCATGGTGGGTTATTGGTATCTGTGAAACAGATATTTAGGATGTTTTAAAAGCCAAAAATCCAGTATGCTTAAGGCCAATAATAAGAGAATGTATGAGTAGACAGCACCGGAAATGGTGCTTGCTTGCTGTGCTCAACACTTTAAGACTAATTTTTCACTTTAGACCAGGGCTGTCAAACTCCTGGCCTGTGGGCCGGATGCATCAGGTGCTGGCCATGTCCATGCCTGGTTTAGCAAGGGTGGTGGGGGAGTCCTGATACGTTATGTGATGCCACCATAATGACGTGAATTTGACGCCCCTGATCTATACTGTCTCAGCCCTCCCTATCTCACAGAGTTTTTGTCATGGGGAAATTAGGAAGGTATATTAGACATGTTCAGTGACTTGAATTAGTTATAAAAATAACAAAGGAGGGAAATGAATGAATCTAAACCTGGTCAACAGGTTTAGATTCATTCACCTGGTCACCTGGACCAGGTTCATCTTATAGGTGTATCCCATGAATTTAAATATTGGATCTGCTGAAATATTGGATCTGCTAATTATTATTATTTGTTTACAAAAAGGGAAGTCAGCTTTTGCCAGCTTTACCTTTGGTAAAGGAGAATCAAGAGTTGAGTGTTTATAGACAGCATAAATCTGAGAAAACAGGTGGAGAATCTATTTGAATGCTGGAGTGCTGCATAAAATTAGGATGCTTAAATCTTCTTAATTTCATCTCATGAAAACTAATCTTACAACCTTTCCTAAACATAACACTGGGAGCTGGGATTTTTCACAAAATCATATTACGAATAATACTTTTAACGATCCATTTGCCAGTATTGTTGAATAATGTAATGAAGACTTTCTGGAAAACTAAGATGGCTTAAAATCAACTTGATATATTTGTAGGATCAGTTTAAAGGAACTATAAATATGCGTGCCAGAGATTGGAGAATGCCAACAGGCAGCTTTGTATGTTTGATGTGTTTTGTAATTCTTGCTCTTCTGACTATTAAACAACCTTATGTTTGCAACCTCCATTTAGTTCTTGCTATGCCTCCAGGAGAAGAGAAATTTCAGTCATTGGACAGCACTGCATAGCCTCTCTGTGACTGTTTGATTTAGTCAGGGCCAGGTTAAGATACCATTATGTTCCTGGAGTGACTGAGTAGGCTGTCCACTTTGCAAATGATTTTCAGCAGAGAACAATAATTTCAAGCGTCAGCGTATATTCTGACTTTGTTAATAGGAAATGCATTTTCATTTAGGGAACAAAAATAATATTGGCATAGGTTAGAGTTGCACAGCTCTTTCTGGTTTCTCTTATGAAAAATGGTGCTTTCTGAGAGAACGGAAGTCCTCAACTGGAGAGGACTTCTGAGGAAAAAATATTTAAAGCACTCAGGGCAAATTACCAAATGTTTTCTTTGGTTTGGTGGACAATTTAGGGCTGGTTGATATATAGAGATATAAAAATTGGGAGTAGAATATACATCCCTTTCTGAAAAACATGCTACTATAGATCCTTTTCAAGAACAGATATGATTTAGATGTTAAAGAATGTTTTATTTATTTATTTATTTATTTATTTATTTATTTATTTATTTATTTATTTATTTATTTATTTATTTATTTATTTATTTATTTATTTATTTATTTATTTATTGAGTTAGTTAGTTAGTTAGTTAGTTAGTTAGTTAGTTAGTTAGTTAGTTAGTTAGTTAGTTAGTTTGTCAAACGTACGAGATAATAGGTGTAAGTATAAACATGGACATGAACACGGGAAATGGATATGAATAAATGGGGATAATAGGACAGGAACAGTAGGAGCACGCCCCCTTACAGACCTTGTGGGAAAGGTGTGAAGTTCCATGCTAGACAGTTTAAGGTAAAAGTTATGGGGGTTTGAGGATGTAACAACAGACTCAGGTAGAGCATTCCAGGCATTGACCACTCTGTTGCTGAAGTCGTATTTTCTGCGATCGAGTTTGGAGCAGTTTACCTAGAGTTTGTATCTAGTTTTTGCCCTAGTATTATTGCAGTTGAAGCTGAAGTAGTCAGTGACTATTAAGGTTTCTGTAGTGGAGATATTACCAAAGACTTTTCAAATCCAGAGTTTGGTTTATCAAAAGAAATCTAATTCTTTTCGATGAAGACTAAATAAAATATTGCTGTAGAAAGAAGCAACAATGGAGGGTTCTAAATAGAAATTCATTTTTTTTAAAAAGCAACTTAGGTAAAGGTAAACAGAATTTAAATATGGTTTGGGATATAAATATATATCTTATTAATGGTTATTTTATACAGCATAATAGTGAACTTAGAAGAGTCAAGGGAAAATTATATGAAATAAAAAGAAGAATTAAATTTGCAGAGAAAATAAATATTTCTCAACGAATAAATATTTTTCAACAAATACTGTTATAACAACAAGTATTTAGGTTGACAGTAAGAGAAATGGAAATAAAAATGAATTATGTAAAGAAAAAATGAGTTTGGAAATAAACCAGGGAACCTCCAGCTTATAAATTACCAAAAAAAATAAGAAAACAAGATGATATTGAAATTACAAGAGAGACATACTGTACTAATGAACAGTGCGGTCATACAAAAAGCATGTCATCCATATTAAGAAATGACTTCTATTTAGACAAAATAGATGAATATATTTAAAAAATTAAAAATTTACTTAAGATGAACAGAGAGAAATTATGACTTGATCTATAACAATAATGGATATTTCTGATGCCATAAAGAAAGATTAAACTAGGAAAACTGCCTGGACCAGATAGATTACCAGGTTATTATTATAAATGTTTGAGGATGAACTTTTACAATCTTTATAAAACACAATGAAATCTATTCTACAAGGACAAAAGATGATAGGGAGTTGGCCAATAAAATATTAATACCAAAAGAGGGCCAAGATTTGATTTTAACAAGAAACTATGGTTTTCCCAGTTGCAATATATGGTTGTGAAAGTTGGACCATAAGGAAGGCTGAACACTGAAGAATTGAGGCCTTTGAACTTTGGTGGTGGAGAAGACTCCTGTAAGTCCTTTGGACTGCAAGATGATCAAACTGGTCAGTCCTAGAGGAAATCAATCCTGACTGCTCTTTAGAAGGCCAGATCCTGAAGATGAAACTCAAATACTTTGGCCACCAATTGAGAAGGAAGAACTCACTGAAGAAGAGCCTAATGCTGGGAAAGATTGTGGGCAAAAGAAGAAAGGGACAACACAGAATGAGGTGGCTGGATGGGGTCAGTAAAGCAGTAGGTGTGAGCTTAAATGGACTCAAGAGGATGGTAGAGGGCAGCTTAAATGGGCTCAAGAGGATGGTAGAGGACACCTAGAGGAGGAACATTGTCCATAGGGTCGGGATGGGTTGGACACAAATTTGCAACTAATAACAAACAACAACATAGATTGATACCATTATTGAATGATAACTAGTTGTTCACAATGAATCTAACTGAAAATAATTTTGCAAGAATTTATTCATGAGGATCAATGTGGAATTTTACCTAAAAGACAGTTAAAGGTCAATGTTAAAATGCTAAAAATGTGTTGAACATTTTGGAATATTTGGAGCAATGTAATAAAAGCCAAGTTGCTTTGATTGTCTTAGATGCAGAGAAGGTCATTGACAATGAATTCAACTTTCTTGTTCAAGGTATTGGAAGATAAAAATTTTGGTGAGACTATTATAAAATGGTAAGGATAATCTACACTTCACAGAAAGCTCAAATAACAGTTAATGGAGATTTATCAAAACCCTATGGGGTACAAAAAGGAACAAAATGAGGATAGCCATTTCTTGCTTATTTTGGTCCTTGAAATACTGGCAAATTAATTTTTTGGGATGCCTTAGGTTTCAGTATTAATAAACAAGACAAAGATGTTAACAACAATGTGATAACCGAAGATCAAACAGAATTAATAAAACAGTTTTTAAGATTGAGAAGTAGGTAAAATATCTGTCTCACTATGAAAAATATGAATTGTATGTTATTTTAAAAAATGATGTCAAGATATGGAATGCAGTTAAAAAGATTTGTTAAGATGGGAAAATTACAACTGCCATTGCAGAGAATTTTTGTTGTAAAAATGAATATTTTGAATGATGTGTTTATTTCAGACAATACCTGTTTTGACAATTGATGCACCATTTAAATAGTTGCAGAAAGATACTGTATATCTAAATTTGTGTGGCAGAGGAAAAATCCAGAAATTAAATATAAGCTGTTACAAGATGCAAAGGAAAGAGGAGTATTGGGTTTACTTGATTTGAAATTGTATTTTGCAGCTTTCAACTGGACGAGGAAGCAGAGAGATAAACAGTAAATATAACTGTGATTAAATGTTATAATTAAGTAAGTCTTATCCAAATGTTTCAGTACTGGAACTAGTAGCAAGACAGAAGCATTTGTATATTTTTAGTGAAATCCGAACATTGTTATTTGTAGATCAGCTGAGATTTTGTTTTATTTCAAGTTTGGGATTAGTTTTTGTTCCCTTTTGCAGTTTATTGGACCCTGCCTCAAGTGAATGTATTTTTAGTTTCTGCAGCTGCTCAGGCTGAAGTTGAAGCAGACATGATATTAAATATAGTCTGCTCTTCTTTTTCTGTCCCAAATCTTGAATGGCTGCCAATGGTAAAACGCTACTGTTCTCCATATTGCTGAAAATAGTTGTGGCAGGAGAGCTTGTCCTGTGGCATCTGATAAAAAAAAGTTGGATGCAGTGCCCTATGTATTCTGCACCCAGACTCTTTGGCTGACATGCTTTTTTTGTGTAGACAATTGGGGTAAACATGATCTGGCGCAGCAAGCAACAAGTTACATGTAGGATGCAGTATTTTATGGAATGGGATAACGCCTCGAGTCGTCCATTACCTCTTATAAATCCATCTAAATAATTTGCAGTAAGATGTGGAGCTATTCAAAGGATTGTAAACATGGTTTATGGAATCACCACAATCTTCAGAAGAGTTCAATCTATTTTAAACTATCCTGACAAATAAAAAAAGGATATACATACTGCTGAACTTGTATTCAATTACAGTAATGTAATTGCCTGACCTTCGCTGCTGCTTGATATACCATATATCTAGGCTATACAAGGTCAGCTCAACACAGAAGCCAGAGATACATGCAAAAATATGTTGCATTACTAGTTCCTGAAAAGCTTTTGCAATTAGCTTTTTGCAGAGAGATCTACTTGCAGGGTTTAGTGACAGTACTCTACCTTCATGTACAACATTGCCTTACTTGGCAAGGTAAACAGAGTTCAGTATAACACATCTGTTTTGGAAAATAAGACATAGTGTAAAAGGTATGTGGAAATTCCAGGTCAATGCTGCTAAGTATCAAATATTGACACAATTTTTTCAGCCTTCCTTCCTTCCAGTATAAAAAAAAACCTAATGCATTTTGGATTCAGAGCAATTCTACAGGAAAAAAAATCATATATAAAATATCAGAAAAAGAAAACCTTTTGAAGATTTCCTGGCTGTTAGCAGCTTATTTTTCAGAAACTCAGAAGAGGGCATTCTTCACCATTCTATATATTTAATTTTTTGTGTTTCATAAAACTGTTTTTGAATTAAATTCTGTTTAAATTCACCCAAAGTGATCAGTAAAAAAGAAAGTCTGATATACAATAAATACACACACACACACACACACACACACACACACCATACATATATTGGACACTATCTAACAAAATGAAATTCAATGGTGAAAAAACATTCTACATTTAGGCAAGAAAAACAAAATGCACAGGTACAGTATAGGTGGTACCTTGCTCAATAGTAGCAACTGTGAGAGGGATCTTGAAATCCTAGTGGACAACCATTTAAATATGAGCCAGCAGTGTGCAGCAGCTGCCAAAAAAGCCAACACAGTTCTAGGCTGCATAAACAGGGATAGAATCAAGATCACGTGAAGTGTTAATACCACTTTATAATGCCTTGGTAAGGCCACACTTGGAATACTGCATACAGTTTTGGTCGCCACTATGTAAAAAAGATGTGGAGACTCTAGAAAGAGTGCAGAGAAGAGCAACAAAGATGATTAGGGGACTGGAGACTAAAACATATGAGGAACCATTGCAGGAACTGGGTATGTCTAGTTTAATGAAAAGAAGGAGTAGGGGAGAAATGATAGCAGTGTTCCAATATCTCATGGGTTTCTAGGAGCCTGAGGAGGCTGAAAATAGCCTCTCCCCCACCTCCAGAGGCTTCAGGAGCTTCCCTGAAGCCTCCAGAGGGTGAAAAACAGCCTGAAAAGAAGACCTAAATCAGCCGGCCAGTGCACACATGCGCACTGGAGCTGACAGGACAATGCCTCGCGTGCCTTAAGAAATGGTTCCATGTGCCACCTATGGCACCCGTGCCACAGGTTCGCCATCATGGGTATAGGGTTTCCTGCCTAGGCAGGGAGTTGGACTAGAAGACCTCTAAGGCAGGGGTCCCCAACCCCCGGGCCGCAGACTGGTGGCGGTCCATGACTTGATAGGAACTGGGCCGCAGGGCCGGAGAGGAGGAGGAGGGAGCAGCCCCTGGGCAGAGCGCGCACCAGGGACGGGAAAGCGCAGGTGTGGCCGTTCGCACCGTTGGGGGCCCTAGAGGGACGAGTGAGCTGACTCACCCCCCCCATGTGCGCATGCGCCACCTGTTCCCCCTCCCCCCCGCTCCCCCTCTATGCCGGCCGGTCCGTGGAATTTTCTTTAAAATGAAACCGGTCCCTGGTGCAAAAAAGGTTGGGGACCCCTGCTCTAAGGTTCCTTCTAACTCTGCTATTGTATTGTGTGCGTGTGTGTGTGTGTGTATGTATATATACACACATATATACATATATACATACACATATACACACATATACACAAACAGTATATATATATATATATATATATATGTATATGTATATCTTTATATTTGTACATCTAGATTTATAATTTATCTGACTTTATCTGTAACCATTTTTATGGTCATCCATAATATTTTTTCTTAAAAAATACCAATAGTATAAACAATCTTTAGTAGTTCTAATCATATTAGATTTCATGTAGCAGGGCCAGATATTTTACAAACTCCCCATCTTTTAGTTGAACTGTGGAGTTTTCAATTTTATATTAACTTATTTATGTTTTTAACTTATATAGTTTCTATTTTTTATGATTTCAAGTTATCCAGAGTTAGTTTACCTTGAGATAAGATAGGCGGCCTATACATTTTATAAATAAATAATAAACAAACAAATAAGCAAACACAGGTGAGAATGATTTGGTCTCAGTCTAGCCTAGGTAATATGTTTTACAAAAATAATGGTTATTTTTAAATCATAATATTATTGCTCACAGTTAGGTAGAAGTTGTTTCAGCTGATAGCTGTATTTATCCTTATTTGGGAATTTTTTTAAAAAAATAAATGGTTGAACTTGAAAATTTGTATCAAATTCATATCCTGGAGAATTTTTGAGATTTAGTTATTTGTCTTAAGTGTGGGATGCTACGCTGGGTTGATGAGGTGATAGTTATGTAATCTCAATCTAGATAGAGAAATTATTTCATATTATCAGTGTTGTTCTTGCATTGGTATTTCATTGATAGCACCTTTCCCACCATTTGGATGTGAAGAAAGGGTCTAGTACTTCTCTAGATGTTTTGAACCACAGTCTCCTACAATCTCACCATTGGCTGGGACATGCTGGCAGTTGTCACTCAACAATCTCTGGAAGACAGTAGATTTCAGACATACAGAGATTTATATTTAAAACATCTCTATAGTATTCTTCGTTTTATCCATCTTGCATTAAGTGATTTAAGATTACACTTACGGAGGAACTGTGTTCATGATTCAGATGTGATTCTGAAAGGAAATCAAATTATTTTAGATTTTTAGTTAAAAATATGAGTCTCTTTCCCCAACACTTTTTATATTAGAGCCATTAATGATACGTAGTATTCTATATAGATTTAAATGACACATGAGCTAAACTCTTGTAGGTTTATTTAGAGCTTGGATTATTTTAAATGTTCACCTTCCCCTAATAAATTTCCCTCTAGTTATTGAAGATAAACAGGTTTATAACTTGTAGAAACAGTGATACAACCATTTGGCAGCTTACGATTTGATGTAGCCAACAACAAAATCTTAATTGGTTCTCAAGGGACACCTACCTGATTGTATATGACAAAGTTTAAAAAATTGTCGGAGTTTCAGTAACTATAGCTTAGCAAAGTATGAGTAGATGTCAAAGAGAAAATGATACATAATTTGTGTATAAGCCTTTGGATCCCTGAAGAAAAACATTGTGAAAAAATAGATAGAATAGATTGCACTATATCTGGATGTTTAATCCATTACCGCTAGGAACCAAAAGTAGATCTTTAAATATCACCCATATAAATGGTCTAAAACAGACAGGGGTGTCAAACTGGCAGCCTATGGGCAGGATGCGTAACATAAAGGCTACACCCAATCCAGCTCTGCAAAGGGGAAAACATCAAGTGATGGCAATTTGACACGCGAGTTTGACATCTGTAGTCTAAAATATTGTTTGGAAATAGTTATAAGAAACAATAATGTTGCATTGGTCAAGACTTGTAGATAGAATAACTTACTGTTGCAACAAGTGTACGAAAGGTTTTTTTCTGTACCAGACATCCATGTTCACCCATCCTCCCACCCAATTCAACAATATCTTTTAAAAAAAAATAATTTTTATTAAAAGTTTTAATCTTTAAAAACAGTCAGAAGACATAACAAGTATAAATAATAAAACAAAACAAAAAATCAAGAATGCAAAGCAAAACACCGAACATATAAAACAATATACAATAATTTTACAGCTTTCTATACCGGCTTTCCTACTTAGCTTTTGTAATTATCCCTTCTGCATTACCTTCCTATTACTATAGCCTTATCTTGTAATGTAGCAAACACAATATTAACACTTATAATGATATTCATTATTTGTATCACCATATTCTCTATTTTCTGTTTTGGCTTCTGATTTCTAGCCACTTGTACATTTTATTCCATACTTTATAAAAGTCCGATGCTTCTCTTTCTTTTAGTTCTATTGTCATTTTGTCCATTTCTGAGCATTCGAGTATTTTCCTGATTATAATTTCATCTGAGGGTGTATTAACTTTTTTTCAATCCAACAATATCATGTTCTATCAGATAGATGATATCAGGAAAGAATAGAATCAGCAACAAGATATTTCAGTAGATATGTATCTATTGTGTATGTATGTTCACAATAGATATTGTGAATATACATACACAATATTTTTACTTGGTAGAAGTGGAACAGCTGAAAAATGCTCATGTTCAGAATATAGAACTTCACTGTATCCATTTCAGTAACTTGGATGGAAGTAGTATTTATTTTTGTTGGGTGTCACATCAGATAACTTTCTACATATGATATAGGGCACAGTTGAACTATCCTCTAAAAATCAGGATGGCCCTATTTGGTTCAATGTGATTAAAAGAGCTATGCCTTCCTTCCATATTAATTTGTCTGTCAATATTGTCTTCCCAATGTTATTTATATTATTAATAATACAAATTTTGAAAACACACACAAAATATAAAACCTGAAAATAGAAGTAGAAAGACTATGGCAGAAGAAAACAAAGGTAGATCCAGTTCTAATTGGTGGCTTTGGTACAACCCCCAAACACCTGGAGTATCACTTGAATACTATTGGCATTAAGCAAGCCTTGCTTGGAACAACTTACATTCTGGACAACACCTTTAAAAACATCAAACAACCACATCTGCCTGTCCCAGCTCTTTGGAAAAGATTTGATAGGTTAATGAAAATGGCAAATCCAATGTAAATCTCTGGCTGACTCTGCAACCAACCATAAGTATATATTATTAATGTATAATATAAATAAGTGTTTAAAAATGCATAGATTTATATAAAATGCTGATCTAAAATGTTGGGCTTTATCTTACTTTTTATGAACTTAAAAGTATTTACCAGGTTCACACATACATAAAGTGACCAGATTTCAACTTGACTAAAGTGGGACACCATCAACTGGGGGGGGGGGGGGGGGCAGTGGCCTTTCCCAGCTCCGCAGCCGCTGCAGAGACTGTTTTGCCACCCACTTCCCTCGCTGGCCGTGGGCGCGCAGGCTGACCCCCTCCCTCCCTTCCCCCCCAAGCAGGGCACTGCAGGTAGGCATCTGGTAGGGCGGTGGAGCAGGGCTGGGCAGGCGGCGGGCGCTCTGCAAGTGCTCAGAGGTGCGGGGCACAGACAGGAAGCAGCGGGCTGGTGGGCAGGCGGAAGGGGAGGGACGGCGAGGGAGGAGCCAGGCCCAGGCAGGCAGCAGGCGGTGGAAGAGGAGGTCAGCCTGCTGGAGGCCACGCGGCTCTGAACTTCTTTGCTCCGCGCTGCGATGCGCTGAGAGCAGCGGGCCGGAAGCCCCATTCCCCCATGGGCACCAGGGACAAGCCGGGTGAGGAGGCGGATGCAGTGGGGCTTTCGTCCGGCTGCTCTCAGCGCATCACGGTGGGGCGCAAAGAAGTTCAGGGCTGCGCAGGCTCCGGCTGGCTGTCCTCCTCTTCTGCCACCTGCTGCCTGCCTGGGCCTGGCTCCTCCCTCGCCGGCCCTCCCCTTCTGCCTGCCCGCCAGCCCGCCGCTTCCTGCTCATGCTTCACACCTCTGAGCGCGTGCAGAGCGCCTGCGCCTGCCTGGCCCCCGCAGCCAAAAAGCGGGATATTTTTAAGAGGCCGCGGGACGCGGGGCAGCTGCTTGAAATGCGGGACTGTCCTGCCAAAAGTGGGACGTCTGGTCACCTTACACATACCACCAATATTATATGTACATTGTAGAATGAGATTATCTGTCAGGTATGTTTGATTGCTAGTGGTGATCCTGCTCATACATCTGTAGTTTTCTTAAACACAATTTGTTCAATAAGTCAAAGTTGGCTTGGTTACTATACAAACTTAAGCCAAAAATTAAGATTTAGTATGCTGTGTGAACTTTTTCCCTGTTGGCAAGCTCCAGACATGCTTTCCAGAAATCCAGAGTTTTCATCAGCGAGATAGAAAAATATATCCCTTTAGAGCCATAGGCCAGTGAATGGCAATTAATAATCGTAGTCTTCTGGTATTTTATAACTGGCACAAAAAGAAATGGTTCAATTATTTTGGACAAAACTCTATTTCTGCCTTAATCCTGCAAAGGAAATAACCTAGAATAGATTCTTGTTTTCTCAGTAGCTGTGTCTCTTTAGGGTCAGCCTTTCATAATGTAATGTAAGAATGGAGGAAGGCTCTCAGTGAAGCTCCATTGTATTTTCAGCGAAATTGAAATCATGCAGCCCAGATGTTTTTTCAGTTGTGGAAGATACTAGTTTCTATTCACTTGTTTATGAACAGCAGTTTTACAATCACACACTGAACATGATTGTGAGGCTACCAATTTTTTTCAGGTAGAACAGGTAAATCTTTGAACAAGAGAAAAAGTTAGCATCCCATATGCTTATTCTACACATCATTTTGCATTGTAGATTATATAGTTATTAGCAATTAAATATTGGTATTGAAGCAATCTTTTTGTTTAGCAGATTCCATATTTTAGAACACAGGGAGCGTTTTCCAGATATTCTTGAAACTATATGCATGACTTGACAAAAATATCTGAAAACAAAGAGAAAAACATGCATCATATGGACTTATGAAAAAAAAATCTTAATATGGAAGTGTACATGGGCATTGAAAGAACTTTGTATAAAATTAATCTTGCTGTAATATGCTGGGTAGGTTGTCCCAATGGTGATTTTTCCAAAAGACAGTTGGATTTTCTTGATTTTTTTTCTTTGAAAATGTTGAAGAATTGAAGAAGCTTCTTGGATGAGAAACAAAACATTTTCAAAGGAAAAAGAACATAAGAAAACTTAGTTGCCTTTTGGATAAAGCACTTTTGGAACTATCATGAATGGGATGATTGACAATTTCTGTAGACAACCTGAGTAGATGCCACCACAAGGTACTCAACCATTTCCAACCCTTACCGTATTTTTCGGAGTATAAGACGCACTGGAGTATAAGACACACCCAGGTTTTGAAGAGGCAATTTTTTTAAAAAAAGTAGATAGGTAGATAGAGAGATAGAGAGGGAGAGAAAGAGAGAGAAATACAGTAGGTAGGTAGGTAGAAAGAGAGAGAGTAGGTAGGTAGGTAGGTAAGTAGATGTTTCCAGGTGTATTTATCCATGTGCTGGAGAAGGAAATCACTGACCACCTTTGGAACAAATCTTTGTTTCTGCAGGCACAGCACTTGACCAACGTAATTCTCATAAATCACCCTAAGTAAACAGCTTTCCGAAAGGGGGAAAAAACCCCTTTTTGCACTGTGGAAACCTCTCCCAAACAGCCTGTTTTTCGCAAAAATGGGCCTTTTCCCCCCCAAATAAAAGGCATGAATAGCTTTGGGGGGGGGAGGCTTGCAGAGTGCTCCTGGTGGAGTGGGGGGCCCCAAAATGAGGGAAAATGGCCTGTTTGTTTCGTGAAAACAGGCCATTTTTTGGTCAGAAAAATAGCACGCATAGCCATATGGAGGCTTATAGAGTGCTGCTGGGGGCTGGGGGGGGCAAAAACGCCCTGTTTTTTTGCTCATTTCTTCCCTCCCCAGCCCCCTGGAGCTCTCTGGAAGCCTCATAAGGGTATGCGCACGGCCATTTTGGTGAAGGGTCGGGGCATCAGGAGGCCCAAAATGCTGTATTCGATGTATAAGACGCACCCAGATTTTCAGCCTCTTTTTAGAGGAAAAAAGGTGCATCTTATACTCTGAAAAATATGGTATATCTAGTACACCTAGGGCAGTGATGGCAAATTTGGAATATTTGACTGTTTCTTGCAACATAAATTCATTTATCCGTTCCTGGTTATGATCCTAGTGCTTTAGCTACAGATCTACATCTCTGCTATTCGCTTTTTGTGTTTTAACGAGGATTTGAGGAGATCAAGGTCATACTTCTAAAGATTTGTTCCATCAAAATACATAGTTATTTTCTTTTGGCTGTGTTTTTTTTTATTTCAACCCACAAATGGCTTTTAAAGATAGTTTTTTGAAAGGAAATGAAAAATGTTTTTAGGTAGTTCAACATGCGTACATATCAACAATGTGCCATCTTCTGGGAAGATTTTCTTTTGTCAATCAGTCTGGTCAGGGCTGAGAAAGAAAAAAGAAATGATATGGAAAAAGTTCACAGAGCAATTCATATTCATCAGATCGGGAGATTATTTTAGTCCTTTTTATCAGGCACAATGCAAACTACATAGCAGCTCAGTGATTCATTATCCCAAAGACCCATTATTGTGTAAACATTTCAATAAAATATCTATTGAGGAGCGTGTACCCTTTTACCTTCTGTTTTTTCTTAGCTAAATAGAAACTGGCTTGTCTCATTTGGAAAACGTTTCCCTTTAAAAAAAAAAAAAAGATTAGCTGCGCGTATATGTATGTTTATATTTTGAATGTGCTTCTTTGTGCCTTTAAAACTGCTGCAGTTCCAGACGAGGGTTTGGAGTGTGTTTTTTCTTGCAACACAAGCCAAGTGTGCCATCAGGTTCTCACTCCATTGCCGCCAAGCTGTAACAGTGAAAGAAGATCGAAAACAGGACTGTTCCATCTGCATTTCTGAAAGACCAGCTTATTAGGATCCAATGTCTTCCTGAACAATTGTCATTTAATTCATGCTTACCTATGGATGACAGCTAAACTGAGCTCCCTCACTGAAGACATATGCAAGGGTCTAGCCCCTCCCGTCCTATTCAGATGTGTATGCATTTGAGAGCCTTTGTAGTGCAGTGATTAGGGCAGTGATGGCTAACCTTTTTGTCGTGTGCCTGCACCCATAATACAATGTGCATGTGACATCCCCATGTGCCCCGGCCCCTCCACATGCATGCATGACAACCCCCACATTCCCCCTGCCCCCCCTGCACATGCGCGTGTGACCCTCTCCCCCCCGCTCCCCAGCTTGGGCCTAGTAGGCCTCTCAGAAGTCTCCTGGGACCAAAAACAGGCAGCAGAGGGAGGCGCCACCCCTGTGCTTCCCCCTGCCCTGCACATGCATGCATGACCCCCCCGCCCCCTATGCATGCACACATGTCTCCCGCACGCACTCCGCCCTCCCTCCACATGCATGGCAGAGACCTGAAAATCAGCTGACTGATGGGAGGCGCGTGCGCATGCACGGTGGAGTTTAGCTGGGGCGATGGCACACGTGCCCACAGAGAGAGCTCTGCATGCCACCAGTGGCACATGTGCAATAGTTTATCCATCATCGGAATAGGGTGTGGGACAAGACCCAAGTTGTAGTCTATTTGCAGCCAAGGCAGTGACTTTGGACCCATGGTTTCCCTCTCAGTCGAATAGGTTTTACAGTTTTGCCTGCTGTGGGGACAATTAGAAGGAGGGAACACTATCTATTCAGCCTTGAGTTCGTGTAGAAAAGGCAGGATATATCTCTAATAAATAAACAATTCTTCACATATCAAAAGTTCCATACAGCAAGAATCCCATGAGTAAGAGGGTTTTGTCTATGTTGAACATCTCCAGCCCTATCTAGGTACATGCTATACACAGGTTCATAGGTGCAATGTTGGGGCTTCTTGGTATAGCCTATTTTTGAGTTCTTTGTTTGAAATAGTGCCTGAATAGTGTCTGGCCATGATAAGAGCCACTATGCAATTTAAGAACTTGTACTTAAATTTCCATCTCTTCCCTTTTTAATTTCTTTCTTGTTCCTTGTTTCTTTTGTGTTATGGCACAGTCTTTCTACATTTGGCATCTTGAAGGTTGTATACACAATTCTCATGTCTATAAAATGTTAACTGTGAAATAAAGCCTCAAATGATTGGCAAATGTGAGACAGTAGAAATGCCAAACTATGAATTGAAAATTGCCAGCTTTTTCTCCGCTTCTGAAAAATGTGCCTTTAGCCACACTCCCTTCCCTTAACATTAACACATACTGTACAGGTAGTAATATCTATTCTGTTCTGTTGAATGCCTAATCTCTCTGTTGTTAGATTTCAGTCAAAAGCATAAAAACAATTACTGGCTGAAAAGCTTGAAATACCATTTAAACTATGCACTGAGAAGAAATAAATGTTTTTTAAAAATCCAACATACTGAGCCCAATAGCTTAATTTATCCATTATTTAATTTATCCATTATTTAATTTATCCATTACTTATCCATTCATCACATGGATAGGTTGCCAGTTTCCAATATGGTATAGGCTGGAATTATTTTGAGTACAGTAATTAGGTAATTTCTCTCAGTCCAGATGTTTTACTTTCAACCTCTTGTATGTTACAAAATGCCAACACTTTTTTATTCTATATATCCAGAAAGACATGGTTTTCAAATATTCGAGAGCATGGGCATAGATTGTTTTTATTTAGGTTTGTCTAACATCTTGATAACGAATAGTATTTTTTGCTATTCTTTACCAACATGTTAGACAAATCTAAATAAAACCAATCTATGCTCGCCCTCCCAAATATCTGCAAATTATGCCTTCCTGGATCCTGTAGAGTTGAATAGAAGAAAAAATATGTTTGTCAACTGAATATATTTGATTTTTGGTTATCTTATACAGCACCTCCCCTTCTCTCTCTCACACACACCAGTGAATCTGGCTTCCCATTGACTTTGCTTGTCAGAAGTCAATGGGGAAAAAGATGATCACATGATCTTAAGTCACAGCCATGGTTATAAATATGAACCAGTTGCCAAACATCTGAATTTTGATTATGGAGGTCCTGGAAAGATCGTAACTGTAAAGGGTTGGGCTGAAGAATTTGTTCAGTATCGGCAGGATAAAATGGCTCAGATTCGGATAGGCTTGGACTCCAACTGGGTAGATTTGGGCGAGTCGACGGGGATGAATCTTGTGGAGATAATCTGGGATGAGTTTGATCCTGTGACTCCCGAGGGCATGGACAGGATTACGGGGAGACATAGTGCTGCCACTTGTGTACTGGACCCGTGTCCCTCTTGGTTAATTTCGGCTTCCCGGGAGGTGACACAAGGCTGGCTCCAGGCAAGCAGTGCAGGCCGCCTAAAAGGGGTGTAACATGGGAGCACCTAGGTACCCCCATGATAACCCACGTGGCCACATTCTGGATCAGCTGAGGCCTTCGGGTGCTCTTCAAGGGCAGCCCCATGTAGAGAGCGTTACAGTAGTCCAGACGAGAAAGGACGAGTGACTGTACAGGGCATCCCGATCAAGGAAGGGGTGCAACTGATGTAC
The DNA here is from genome assembly GCA_039707465.1 of Rhabdophis nuchalis. Taxonomy (NCBI): domain Eukaryota; kingdom Metazoa; phylum Chordata; class Lepidosauria; order Squamata; family Natricidae; genus Rhabdophis; species Rhabdophis nuchalis. Next base: position 121,538,265 of record CM077643.1, read on the forward strand.
CAGGTGAACTTGGTAAAAGGCTCCCCTGGTCACAGCTGTCAGGTGTTCTTCTAGCTAAGCCACGTATCCAGGAGGACTCCCAGATTGTGGGCTGTCTCTGAGGGGACTAAAGTTTCTCCCCCTATCACCAAAGTTGGAACAAGGTGGACAAATCAGGATGACGGGAACCACAGCCACTCAGTCTTGGAGGGAATGAGCCTGAGACTGTTCACCCCCATCCAGATCCGCACAGCCTCCAGGTATCAGGACATCATGTTGAGGGCATCGTTTAGATAGTTTGGGGTAGAGATGAAAAGTTGGGTATCATCAGGGTATTGATGATACCGTACCCCGAAACCACAGATGATCTTGCCCAGCAGTTTCATATATATGTTGAACAGGAGGGGGGAGAGATCCAACCCCTGGGGCACCCCACAAGTGAGAGGCCTCGGGGTTGATCTCTGTCCTCCAGTCAACACGAACTGCAATCAATCCAACAGGTAGGAGAACCACCGCAAAATGGTGCCCCCCACTCCCAACCCCCCCAAGTCATCACAGTAGGATACCATGGTCAAGGGTATCGAAAGCCACCGAGAGGTCTAATAGGACCAGGACAGAGGAGCAGCCCCTGTCCCAGGCCTGCCACAGATCATCATCCAACGTGACCAATGCAGGCTCCATGCTGTACCCAGGCCTGAAACCCAACTGAAACGAATCCAGGTAGGCAGCTTCATCCAGGTACTGGGGGAGTTGACATGCTACCACACTCTCAACAACCTTCGCTGCAAAGCGAAAGTTGGAGACCAGATGATAGTTAGCTAAAGAAGCTGGATCCAGGGAAGGCTTCTTAAGGAGGGGCCTCACCACCACCTCCTTCAGGGTGGTAGGAAAGAACCCCTCTCTCAATGAAGCATTCCCTTTGGAATGAGCTGCCCCCGGAGCTTCGCATAATTCCCGACCTCCTGTCCTTCCGGTGCGCCCTATCAAGCTGGCTTTTTCAGCAAGCTGGCCTGACCGGAACAAAATAATGTATTAATTTTAATTCCAAATTTAATTTATTTTATATCATGTGTAAATTGTTAATTAAGTTATTGCTTATTGCTTATTAGATTCTTTATTTAATCTCTTTTTAACTTCTGTACTATGTGTTTCTTATATTGTATGCCGCCCTGAGTCCTTTGGGAGAAGGGCAGCATATAAATCCAATAAACAAACAAACAAACAAACAATGGTCACAACACTTTTTTCCAGTGCTGTTGTAACTTTGAATGGTCACTAAATGTTGTAAGTTGAGGACTACGTGTACATATTTTGACCATGGGAGAGAAGAATAAAAAAGACAAGTTGAATCTTTTTTTTTAAACCAATGCTGGAAACTTAGTCTATGGTTTCTTGTTTAACCTCTTACTCAGGAGTTTATATCGAGCCAAGATGGTGCAGTGGTTAGAGTGCACTACTGCAGGCTACTTTAGCTGACTGGTAGCTGCAGTTCGGCAGTTTAAATCTCACCGGCTCAAGGTTGACTCAGCCTTCCATCCTTCTGAGGTGGGTAAAATGAGGACCCAGGTTGTTGGGGGCAGTAGGCTGACTCTGTAAACCGCTTAGAGAAGGCTGTAAAAGCACTATGAACTGGTATATAAGTCTAAGTGTTATTGCTAAGTGCTATTGCTAGTGAATTGACAACTGATGATCAGTTTTAATTTGAGATGCCATAGATTGTGGCGGGTGTCTTCAAGATAGTTTGCATCTTGAAAATAAATTTGCATTTATTTTCATGGTCAATCGTTTAAAAGAAATGCATCATAGTGCATGAAAGCATGAGTGATGCCCCATCTCTGAATTGCTAACATAGCCATGTTGTTTTTCCAGGTCAAAATAGAAAGTGGTAAGAGGTACACTTAGATAAATCATTGCTTAGAGAATATTTTAAAAAGTGTCAGCATAATAGCATAGTGTTGTAGTTACATCTCTGCTAATCCCCTGCTTTTGTTAAGAAATTAATTATAGCTGCCATAATGAGTTGTGGAGTTGGGACACCAAGACTTATATAAGCCCACTTATATAAGTATTAGCTTCGTGGAGTATCACATTTGTAATAACTCAACAGGCTCAGGACAGGCTGCAATGCATAAAGTAGTATTATCCAAGTAAGCAAGAAGGATGCTTCCATTCAGATTGGGAGTTATTAATTTGTATGCTTTTGCTCTAAAGAAGTAGAGCAAATGATTCCTTTACCAGTTGGGAATACTGAGCAATAAGCCATTATGAGCACACAAAAAGCAATTTATATGAATACTACACTTCTTGCCTTCTCTTTAAGCCCCTGGCTCTGTCGGGTATTGGAATATTAAATTGGTTTCATTCATTTAGTGAAGATTTCATTGAGTTCTTTGAGTAGAGCTGAAGCAGACCATATTCCCAGCATGTCCTTGTAAATGTCCTGCATTTCCATGCAGAAAACTGGAAATGTGTGAATGGCATTGGAACAAATTATCTTTTCTTCATATGCCAGAGGCTTGCTCAGTACATATGCTTAAAAAATGCTATGCTTCTACAGCAGTTAATGAAATGGAGTATATATTTTTGCATTGCAATTCTTGTTGCTGGAACATCAAATTAGAATGGCCAGCAATGCCTTGTCCAAAAAGATGACAAAAGATCATACAGAATTTTCATGTGGGGAATTACAGGTACAGTTGTAGCTGCACATTTTAAAATAATCGCTATTACTACAAATCTATAGCATTATTCTGTGGCAGGAAAGTCTGTGACCAGGGAGCAGGAATGTTTCATCTTGTGTATCTATGTGAATTGGAGAGCAATTAAAAAAAGATGTTGAGACTTAAGAACATAAGAACATAAGAATAGCCTTGCTGGAACAGGCCACAGCCCATGCAGTCCAGCATTCTGTCTCACACAGTGGGTCACCATTTGCTTCAGGGTCTTCCCAAGCAGATGTCTTCACCTGCTTATGATTCCCTGCAAATGGCATTGACTTTGGAAAAAAGTGCAAAGAAGAGCAACTAAATTATTATTATTATTGCTAATTTTTTAACTACTGTTTTGGGCGTGCTCGCGATGTTTCTGCGCATGCACAGAAGCATCCGGGCAGATGGGGGGAGCTTCCTGCCACTGCTACTACTGGTTCAGCCGATCCAGGCCGAACCAGCAACTCACCTCTGGAAAGTTAGCTGAATGGTCCAGGAGGCTGGGAAGGTCAAATTATGGGAAAATGGGCTTCTCTTCTAAAGCACACTTTGTGTGTGTGTGTGGGGGGGGAGGCGGGAAGGAGAGAGTAATCTTGATTTTGTCTTTGTCGTGGTTAGAATTGTCTCCTAGGAAACAAGGGAAGGGGAAAAACCAGCAGCCACAGAGCTGGATCCACAGATACTCCAGTTGTTTATCAATAATTCAAAGAAGTAGCTGCAGGCTACTTCTGCTGATTGCCAGCTGGCAGCATTTCGGCAGTTCAAGTCTCACCTGCTCAAGGTTGTCTTAGCCTTCCATCCCTTCAAGGTGGGTAGAATGAGGACCCAGATGTTGGGGCAATATGTTGACTCTGTAAACCACTTAGAGAAGGCTGTAAAGCACTGTGAAGCAGTATATAAGTCTAAGTGCTATAGCTAATGACCACAGGGTTCACAACACCATGTTTGCTTAACAGCCACTAAAAAAAAGTGAAAGCTGGGAATTTACTTCTGGTCTTATGAATGCCTCAGTTTATGACCATAATGACTTAGGACCATAATTCTGTGGTCAGTTACATTCGTGAGTTGAGGACTAACTGCAATAATTTGGTCTGGAATTTAGGATTAATGAAATTAGTTGTACCACAAATTCTGCTTTATTTCATGCACTGAGATATGGGCTGCATGCACTTACTTGGTATGTTGCATTTGTAAGAGATCCTGGGGCATGGAAGCACATAGCCCCTGACTCATGACTAAAATCAATTTCATCAGCAAGCAATTGTTCCTTATTCTAGCCTTTAAAAAAACCCAACAACTTTCTTCTATCTGATTTATTATATGGATAAAAGATTTAACTACAGGAATGCTTATTTTGGAAAGGAATCTAGCCTTTACCACATGTCTCTGCCTGTCAAGTCAGACTGTTGAAGGAAAGGCACTGCCATCTGCCTCTTTCCTGAAAAATAGGTGGCAGGGACAGCTTTTCTGCAATGAAGTGCCTGATTATAGGCTGCTTAACTGCATTTCCTGAAGGAATTAAGTTTGATTTAGACTTGTCCACAACTGTGTGCAGGCATTGACACATAACTACAGTGCAAAGGGTAAGTGTAGGTAAGATTGGTAAGTGTAGGTTTGAGATGACTGCAGGAGGGCTGATGTCCACATCTTCCAAATCTCTATACATTGTGCAGAGATGTACATCTTCCAGGCTGACTATTGATATCATCCATGTTTTCTGTACTTTGTGGCTTGAGTTTACATTAACACTGAGTGCATGTTAACATGTGCAACACCTATGCAACTGTCTCTGAATGACAGAAGCATGCATTCCCTGACATACAGTGATGCCAAAGTCTAAATTAAGCTTTATAGGGAAGATCATCTCCTACAGGTGTAGTAGAACTGAGGATGGCAAACTATGGGAAGCAGTGGAAGTTTCCAAAGTACCATACTTCATGTATGAGTTCTCTGTTGCAAGGGACCTTCTGAAATTAAGAATCAGTCTAAAGATTTTGCGAAGGAAATTGTGATTAGGCTTTGGAATTGTGGTTCTCACAATTTTCTCTGGGTTTCTTGGACATTGCCCGCATTAGTGACAACTTAGAGCAGATTCATTTTTCATGTCCAATTTGTACATTATCAAATTGCTGTTTGGTTCCTAGGATTTTATTGGAGGTCATAGGGAGGAATGTTATATTGGTTCACTCCTGCAGATGGAAACAATTCTCACCTTCAGTTAATGCAGAATTTCTCAGTTTATACTTTCCTGGGTGGGAATGAAATTGCAAAGGGCCAGATCTCCTCTTAACTAAATCCCAAGGACAAAGTAGTGCTGTAGTTATAGAAGGGCTTTACCAACTTGTTAAACGTAACATGCACATAAAAGTTTTAGGAACTAAGATGCACATACCATAAATTTAGGTCCTCTACTATATAAATATGCTGACATAAAATGACTTCACAGTGAAAGACACTGAAAAATTAATGTGTTGGTTTATCAAAAGAGCTTTTTTTGGATTGAGGATTTCATTTTGAATTAAATAATCCTGGAAGATACAATACATTATAAAGTGGATGAATTAAAATTTAACTAAATAGGTCTTGCTAGGGACCAATAGGATTTGACTAAGCAACTAGAGGTTTTCGTAGAGCCTGAATATACAGGATACGTGTCTTGCTGTAATTCCATTTTATCAACCCTGGTTATACCCAAGGTTATTTCATTTTAGTAAGTTACCACTCAGGCTTCTGCTAATATTTTTAGAAATAAACATTTAGGAAAAAACCCTATTGTCTGGTGGTGCGTACTATTATACTGCCAGATAGTGTTTGTTATTATTGTGAAATTTCAGATTGATATGTATACAGAAATATTTGTTACAACAAATCTGTAACATATCTCATTAGACAACCATTTCTGTGCTTTGCATGACACAAAGCACAGTGTTCTTTTGTGTGACACAGAACTAATCAGATGGACATTTTCAGTGAAAAGAGTATACAAACCGAAATAGATGAATAGGACCTGAAATCAGAAACCAGGAAGCTGATAATAGAGTATGGTACAAAGAGAAACTGTGACTAAGATTCAATAAAGCCAGGATTTTGCATTCACATGGATATGTTGTGGACTATGTGTTTAAATTCCTTGTTACAGTATTTCTGAAAGTTATGATGTGGTTTGATAACTTCCAAGACGTTTTTAGCTAGAACTCTGTTAGTTCATTTATATGTTATATTTAGCTATTTTGAACAGTATTTGCTTTGAATTCAAAGCATGCAGAAATGCTCACCTTAGTGACAACTTAAAGCAGATTCATTTTTTCCTGGGATTGTAGGGCTACTTCTGTAGGTTCAATACAATCCAGAAACAGATGCACATATTGTTTGTGGTCCTCAACACATGTGTGCCCATATAAAGTATGCTCTTAAGTAGCTTGACAGCCATGTGTCAAATTAACATTATAAATCCAAATGGGGCATATGGTCTTTTGGAGGCTTAGTCTTCAGACATGTACCTTACAGTTCAAATACAGTTGCATCATCGATCTATAGAACTAGAGTTGTATTTTCAGTTTTGTTCCTAAAGACTCCCAGCTTGAAATTTGCCTTTGAACTTCTCTACAATACAGTAGCCGCACTCTGGGCCATTTTTATTAAGCCGTTTATTGTTCTGGGCAGGAATGATGGGAAAATAACTTTAACGTATCTGGAGGATTTTAGTTTTGGCAAAATCAACTATTTGCTGTGATATACGATGTCATTTCGGCTTGAGTTGAGAAGGAGAGGCGTCTGGAAAGTAGAGCCACTGTGCTATATAGTTAAAGACTTTTTAGAGGAGAAATAACTAACAGGTACATCAGTTTACATCAGTTTAAGTCACTTTAGAAAAAGTGCACTTATGACCATTTTTCATACTTTCACACCAATGCAACATCCCCATGGCCACTTGATCAAAATTCAGGTGCTTGGCAACTGGTTCACATTTATGACAGTTGCAGGGTTCCTGGGATCATGCGATAATTTTTTGCGAGCTTCTAACAAGCAAATCCAAACAGATTCACGTAACAACCGTGCTACTAACTTTCACAACAGCGGTGATTTACTTAACAACTTGGTAAGAAAGGTTGTAAAATGGGGGAAATCCACTTAACAAATGTTTCACTTAGCAACAGAAATTTTGGGCTTAATTGTGGTCTTTAGCCCAGGATTACCTGTATTTTGTTTAGATTGGAAGAGTTCTGCGGTCAGAATGGAGCAGGTTCAGTTGCAAAACGGACTTTTCCAACTGTACACAGACCTCAACTATCAAGGCTTGGAAGTTACAATTGTAAGTTGTGAAGGTTGTAAAGAAGGTGACCAACCCAAATTTATTATCTGTTTTGTGGCCATCATTAAGCAAACACCACGGTCATAAAGCAGACACCACAGGCGCAAAGCGAACATTGTTATGCAAATCCATTGTTTGCTATACATGTTTCTTTTCTAGAAATTGCAAGTAAATGCTTCTTTTCAGCAAAAATGTCATAAATTGCAGTCACATGACCATGGGATGCTGCAAATTGCAACTGTGGGCTAGTTGTCAAGCTCTCAAAAATGCGGTCAAATGACCATGGGGGGGGGGAGATGGTGGCTATTGCAACTTCAGACCTGAGATATAAGTATGTTTGGGGGAAGGGATCCATCATCATTTTGAACGGTCAAGAACCATCTGCCCTATATAAAACAGAATTCAGAGCAATCTGTTTCAAGAATGGTCATCGAACGTATCCAGAAAAGTCAAAATGATTGTTGTAACATTGCAATACTGTTCCAAGGTAAATTTTTTACCTCAAAATGTTTTGTATCTCAATAGAAATGGAATGAGACAAAAAGAGGGGTTGAAGGAGGAGACTGGGGTCAGAGTTTCTTCCCATTCTTCTTCATCACTGCATGTAAGATTTGCATCCCTAAAAATGTTGGTACTCCAAAGTTACTGCCTGCCTCCTCAAGTTTTTCTCTTTTCTGTAGGCAAAATACCTAAACACTGACAACTTTTGAGATGTTGAAGTTACCTTATCTTTATAACATGATAGAACATGAAGAAAAGAGGTTTGGCAGACAGATTAAACCGAATCATTTTACACAGTGGATTCTTCTGTGCTTTCATTTTTCCACCTTCCACCCTCCTGCATAATAATTAGAATGCCTTAGGCCAGTGGTGGGCAAACTCATTAGTCAACAGAGCCAAATATCAACAATACTACGATTGAAATTTCTTTTGAGAGCCAGAAGGTGTGGCCTGTTTTGTGGGAGTGGCTCAATGGTCATATGACTGGGTGGGCGTGGCCAACTTGGAAAATGTGAAACTCACTTAACAATGGTCTTGGTTAGCAACCAAACTTTTAGGCTCAATTGTGGTCATAAGTTCTTTCTTTCTTTCTTTCTTTCTTTCTTTCTTTCTTTCTTTCTTTCTTTCTTTCTTTCTTTCTTTCTTTCTTTCTTTCGTTCTTTTTTTCTTTCTCTCTCTCTCTTTCTCTCTTCCTCTCTCTCTCTCTTTCTCCATTTCTCTCTCTCTCTCTTTCTCTCTTTCTTTCTTTCTTTCTCTATTTCTCTTTTTCTCTCTCTTTCTTTCTCTCTCTCTCTCTCTCTTTCTCTCTTTCTTTCTCTCTCCTCTCTCTCTCTTTCTCTTTCTTTCTTTCCCTTTCTCTCTCTCTCTCTCTCTCTCTCTCTCTCCTGTGTCCGCCCATCTCCGTCACTCTGTGCGTGTGTGTGTCTGTCTGTCTCACATTCAAGCACTTAATCACTCATTCTGTGTCTCTGTCTATCTTTCTCTCCCTCCCTCCCTCTCTTTGTTTCTCCCTGTCTCTCTGTGTGTGTCTGTCACTCTCTGATTCCCCCCTCCCTCCTTGTCTCTCTGTGTGTCTGTGCCTCTGTCTGTCTGTCTGTCTGTCTGTCTGCCCCCCACCCCCCACGGAGCCTCCTCAGCCCAGCCCGCCAGGCTTACTCACTTGCTCGCCTTAGCCTGGCCCACCCGGCCGCCTGCTGCGTTCGCTCAGGCTACTTCCAGGCTCCGTGTGGGAGGGGGGGGAAGGACGCCGGTTCCCTCCAATCGCCTAGAAGTAGCCTGGTCGCCCGCTCACCTGGCCGCTCACTCAGGCTACTTCCAGGCTCCGTGTATGGGGGGGAAGGAATGGCGTTTGGACGCCAGTTCCCTCCAATCGCCCTCGAAGTAGCCTGGCCGCCCGCTCGCCCGGCCGCTCGCTCAGACTACTTCCAGGGGGTGGTGGAAGGAACGGCATTCAGTGGGTGACCCACTGGATGCCGGTTCCCTCCCCCCACCCGCGGAGCCTCCGCACCCCCTGGAAGTAGACGAGTGGCTGGCATGCCGGCTGGGGAGGCTCCGTGGAGAGAGGGAGGGAGGGAATCGGCGGCTGGTAGGGAGGGTTGCTCTGGCGGGTTGCAGGAGTCCCACCGTCGGCGAGGATGGAGGAAGAGCCGCACTTGAGGGGCCAAAGAGCCGCATGCAGCTCACAAGCCGCGGTTTGCCGACCACTGCCTTAGGCTAATGTGTCTGTACATGTGCACGCAATCACATGTGCACAGAGGTGAGAGAAAGGAGAAAAGCAGAAAGGAATTTTCTACAGATTAATGCTTTTACCTTATCACTTTCCCCCTTTCCCTCTGCTCGTCTCTTGTCACTTTCTAGCAGTTATTGCAGCAAAATATTAGATGGAAAACCAAGTCTCAGCTGTCTGAAAGTTAAAGACTTTGAGTTTCTCGTCCAATGTGAAATAGGTGCCCTACAGATAAAAGACAAGCAAAGGTGAATTCTGCTTTGGGGGTCTTTTGAAGGAACAGGAACTTCCTCTCTGTTCCCAAATTAATTACTTTCTCGGCCCAATTACCTCACAGGCTTGTTGGTGTGGTGAAAAATAGGAAGAGGAAGGAGCATTAAATATGTTCACCCACTTGCGTTATTTATAAAAATAATAAAAGTGGATAAAAATATCTTAAAATATATGATTGAATATATATCTATATGAATAAAAATTTAAAATAGTTTGTACGAATCCACTAATCTCAAAAACTATTGGACCGATTTACCTCAATTTTTCACACAATGTTCACAAGGACTTCTGATAATAAAATACCTACTCATTTTGTGCCTAGCACACGTGTGTCGTGTGCAAGGTACACAAATGTAAAATGTACCCACTGATCATGTTTTCACCTCCCTGTAACTCCTCCCACCAGGCAACAGTCATTTCCTCAGCCCGTATGGAAGCCTCTTAGGGCCAAAAAGGCACTGAGATAGCATACTCCCAGGTGGCCCATAGAGAGAGAGAGAGAGAGGAAGAAATACAGTTTAATAAAAGAGGGACTAGGGGAGACAGGATAGCAGCCTTCCAATATCTCAGAGGCTGCCACAAAGAAGAGGAAGTCAAGCTATTCTCCAAAGCACCTGAGGGCAGAACAAGAAGCAATGGGTGGAAACTAATCAAGGAAAGAAGCAACTTAGAACTGAGGAAAAATTTCCTGACAGTTAGAACAATTAACCAGTGGAACAGAAGTTGCCCCCAGAAGTTGTGAATGCCCCAACACTGCAGGTCTTCAAGAAGATGTTGGATAGCCATTTGTCTGAAATGGTATAGGGCTTCCTGCCTAGGCAGAGAGTTGGACTAGATGACCTCCAAAGTCCCTTCCAACTCTGCTATTGTATTATTGTATTACAGTAGGTAGGTAGGGGAATATATAGATAGGGAGAAATACAGTAGGTATGTAGGTAGATAGGGGGATAGATAGAGATGGAGAATTACAATAGGTAAGTAGGTAGAGGGAGAAAGGAAGAAATACACTAGGTAGGTAAGTAGAGGGATAGACAGAGAGGGAGAAATACAGTAGGTAGGTTAGGTAGGTAGGTAGGTAGGTAGGTAGGTAAGTAGGGGGATAGATAGGGAGAAATACAGTAGGTAGGTAGGTAGAGGAATAGAGAGAGAGGGAGAAATACAGTAAGTAGGTAGGTAGAGGGAGAAAGGAAGAAATACAGTAGGTAGGTAGGTAGAGGGATAGATAGAGAGGGGGAAATACAGTAGGTAGGTAGGTTGGGGGTTATACGGTGGTTGTGTGTATGTGTGCAGGTGTAGATCTACACACAGATTGGTTGGCCATTTAACCAAACTGGGCCACAGCAATGTGTGGCCGGGTATAGCTAGTTTAAAATATAAATATATTATTAAAAATATTTTGTAAATGTTTTTATAATACAGAACATACTGTAATACAATAATTAAGTGCCTGCTATTTAATTTGTCTTCAAATTAAACAACTTGCATTCATTTACCGGCAGAAGCAAACTTTCCAATATGAGCTATTTTTAAAATACAGATAGTCCTCAACTTATGGCCACAATTGAGCCCAAAGTTTATGTTGCTAAGTGAGAAATTTGTTAAGTGAGTTTTGCACCATTTTATGATTTTTGTCGCCACATTTGTTAAGTGAATCCCTGTAGTTCTTAAATTAGAAACATGATTGTTAAGTGAATCTGGTTTCCCCGTTGACTTTGCTTGTCAGAAAGTCACAAAAGGGGATTACATGACTCCAGAACAATCGTCTCAAAGGTGAATCGGTTTTCAAGCTTTTGAATGTAAATCACGTAACCATGGGGATGGTGCAAAGGTCATGTGGTGAAAAATGTTCACAAGGCACTTTTTTCAGTGCTGTTGAAACTTTGAATGGTCCCTAAACGAACTGTTGTAAGGCAAGGACTACATGCAATGCATACCAAGTTGAAAGTTCCTGTAAAAGAAAAAGAAGAAACAGTACCTATACAGGTACATCTACATCTACATTTAATTGTATTTTAATTGTATTTTATGTTTTATATTATCGATTTTACCTGCCTGTACACCGCCCTGAGTCCCAGTAGGGAGAAGGTGCGGTATATAAATTTGATAAATTCTAATTCTAAATTCTAATCCTGCATTCTTGCAGATTTTTTTCAAGTCTGGCACATCAATTAAAGATGATTGCATATTTTATATCAGTGTTTCTCAAACTTGGTGACTTAAGTCCTGTGGACTTCTATGCTGGCTGGGGATTTCTGGAAGTTGAAGTCCACAGGACTAAAAGTCGCCAAGGTTGAGAAACACTGTTTTATATGGATTATTACTAAAGCAAGACAAATAAATATCAATTTCATTCAACTTCAATTGGGAATGAAATTGTTTGTCTGGAAAATCTTTGCTGTCATCTGTATGAGAACATAACGCTGGGCTTGTGCAGGATACAGAAACTGCTAATTATAAATATTTGTCTTATTTTATCTAATTAACCCTAAAATTATACATTTTAAACTGTTTATTTTATTCATTCGCTTCTGAAATCTCATTGTAATGAAATCTCTTAAGATACGTTTTACTAAATTCCACTAAATCCATAATCTTCCCCATCTGATCAGTTAGGGTTATCCATAGGGAAAGGTTAAAAAAAAAAGTCAAGATGGCGACCATAACTATGTGACCAAAGTCCTGATTCTCTTTATCTTTGTCATGTGCAAAAGGTTGGGGCTCTGTTAACATGGTTGTGGCTACCATCTTTATTATTTTTTTGTACTCATCTTTTTGGATAAACTTGTGGTTTGGATTAATCGTCCCCTTAGGAAAAAGCTGAGAAAAACATTTATAAAAATTGGTCTGCATAAGTTGATGGTAAATATATTTAGTGCATATACAACCAAGTAACTCCAAAAAGGAGGGGTTCTTATGAAAAGTGTTTTTAGAAAAGAAAGATTTATTTGCTCCAAAAAATTAAAAGTTAATGGTGGTGCAGAGAACCCACGTTATCAGTAAGTTGGAGCAAGCCTCCTTATGTACTTAAAATATAAGAAAGTATATGATTGGAGCTGGTAATAAGGGAGAAATAAAATACATAGGAATTCATAATAGTGGCATTCAGGACTATCCACTGAAATTAACTGGCAGGCTGTTCAAAGCAGATAAAGGAACCATTTTTCTCTGTTTCTACTATTAAATTTAATGACTTTTAAGGAAGAACAGATTCATAGAGGAATAGCATTGGTATTAATGTGATAAATTCCCTCATGATAAATGTTATGAGAGACAATATAGCATATCTGTATTATCAGGGAAACTATATATATTGTTTTGATCAGGACCTTGGATGGATTAATTAATAATCAAGATTTGAAAGATTATTCATCAATGATTCCTTATGAAATACGAGTGAGAGAGTGATTGGAAAACTACAAGCTTCATCTACTTTTCCACATTTTTATTAGCCAAAGGTGAAGGGTTGCTTATTTTATCCAGATATACAAAATCGCACAGAAAAATTTATACCAAGAAGATAGAAATAAAATTCAGAACAACCTTGATCAACTGTTGTAACAACATGAATTTTTAACAGGTTCAAAATTCCTTTTTTAGGGAGCAAAGATCAAATGTTTAAATTAGTCTGGGGATTATATGACATGAAAACAGTGCCTGGAAAGAGTAGTTGATGGCAAATTAAATATAGGTTAGTTGAATAATAGGTCTCCAAAAAGGTACTTTTAGGCTGCAACAACAGAAGTATAATGTCCTAATCATAGGAAGAGTTCTCCTTTATTCTACTTTAATCAGATATACTACATCCAGTTCTGGTAACCACATTTTAAAAACACTTTAGAGAACTGACAGAATATTACAGAATAGAAGGTCAGGATTTGTTTTTAATCATTCCAGAATGCAAGGCATGGATTAATGGATTAAAATTACAGGAAGGCAGATTCTGATAGAATATTAGGGGGGGAAAAACAATTAACTTTTTATTACAATGAAACCAAGGAGCAAATGAAGCAAAGGGCTCCAATATGTTCTCAAGTAGAGGCTAGACAGTGGATTTGGATTTAATTTGAATTCTTGCACTGATCAAGGGATTGGACTATATCTAAATAATCCTTTCAGTTCTATAATATCAGTCAAAACTTCAGATTTCAGTGCCATATACTTCAACAATTAGACTAGAGCACAGAAGAAAATTCAGGATGCACAACTGTCCTGAAATGGGTTAAAATGATTTTCCAGGGGGAAAAACCCCCCCAAAGGAACAACTTGGATAAAAAAAAAGATATTTTTTGAGATAAGAAATAGCATTTAAAGAAACATTTATTAATTTGTTCATGTGTACTTCTTGCAAAAGGCAAAAGAGTGACTCGGGTAAAAGGCTGTGCATCAGTGATGGTGGTTCCCTCGTGCATGTGCATGTGCTCCCATGACACTTCTGCACATGCGCAGAAGCATTCGGGCGAGTGGGCAGAGCCTTCCGCCCCTTCTAATGCTGGTTTGTCCGATCTGAGCCCAACCAGGAGCAACACAACTCTGATGTGCACGTGGATGAGAAGTTACTGACAATCATGAATTAAAATGGTACAGTGATAATAGAAGAGAATAGAATAATTTTATTTGGCCAAGTGTGATTAGACACAAAAGGAATTTGTTTCTGATGCAGAAGCTCTCAATGTACAAGCAAAGCAATAGAGTAATAATAATCATAATATGATACTAGTAAGGGGGAAGTAGAGAAGATTAGAAAGATAATAATACTACAGTCATACAACATGGGTTGTACCAATTCACAAATCCTGAAGCTTTAAATTTTAAGTCTAATCCCACTGTAATAGGCATATAGGTCTCACACAGATGAGCACACCCATGGAGATTTAGGGGGAAGAAATTCTGAGTGTGTTTCTCTCATTGTTTCTTTCTTTCCTAGAGAATGTGCATATACACAGAAATTCTTATGAGTTTTTTCTAGTTTGATGAACATGTGTTAGCATGTTTTGCATAAATAGCAAGGATGGGATAGCTACTGGCCAGATGTTTACACTTAACTTCTCTCTCAGAGATATTTACCTTGTCTTAAGGTAAATATAAGATCAGGTTGTCAAGAGGTCTTCTCAGAGATATTATTTATTCCAAGAAATACCATAGCAATAGCATTTAGACTTATATACCACTTCACAGTGCTTTACAGCTCTCTCTAAGCGGTTTACAGAGTCCACATATTGCCCCCAACAATCTGGGTCCTCGTTTTTCCAACCTCAGAAGGATGGAAAGTTGAGTCAACCTTGAGCTCGTGAGACTCGAACTGGCAAATTGCTGGCAGCCAGCAGTCAGTAGAAGGTGGCTGCAGTACTGAATTCTAACTACTGGGCCACCACAGCTCATGTGGTGACCTCTTATCTCTAGCTGAAGAAACCAAGATGGCTTAAGAGTTATTCTTTCAGTGTGCTTCTCATCTGGTCCATCCAACTAAGAAAGTCCAATAAATTGTCTTTTTCAAAAATGTATCCTGACTTTGCAAAATATAAAATATAAAACTAGTTATATCAAATAGAGCAGTATCCAATCAAGAAGCATTACCAGTGTCTTATCAAGTAGCTGACCTAATTTAAATCCCTAACCCTAACATTAGTTAGCCCCTTTTGTGAAAGTTATGTTTCTTGAATCATAACTTGCTTAAGATATATACTGTATTTTTCGGAGTATAAGATGCACCTTTTTTCCTCTAAAAAGAGGCTGAAAATCTGGGTGCGTCTTATACATCGAATACAGAATTTTTTGCCTCCTAAAACCCCACCCCTTCAGCAAAATAGCCACACGCACACCCTTATGGAGGCTTCCTGAGAGCTCCTGGGGGCTGGGGAGGGCAGAAATGAGCAAAAAACAGGGCGTTTTTGCTCCCCCCCCAGCCCCCAGCAGCACTCTATAAGCCTCCATAAGGCTATGCATGCAATTTTTTTGACCACAAAATGGCCCATTTTCACAATAAACGTGCTGGGTTTTTGCTCATTTTTGACTCCCCCCCCCAGGAGCACTCTGCAAGCCCCCCCCAAGGCAATTCATACCTTTTATTTGAAAAAAAATGGGCCTATTTTTGTGAAAACGGGCCGTTTGGGCGAGGTTTTCACAGTGCAATAAGGTTTTTTTGCCCCCTTTTGGAAAGCTGTTTAGTTAGAGTGATTGATGAGAATTACGTTGGTCAAGTACTGTGCCTACAGAAACAAAGATTTGTTCCAAAGGTGGTCAGTGTTTTCCTTCTCCAGCACATGGGTAAATACACCTGGAAACATCTACCCACCTACCTACTCTCTCTCTCTCTTCCTACCTATCTACTGTATGTCTCTCTCTCTATTTCTCTCTTTCTATCCCTCTACCTACTTACCTATGTGCACACTCTCTCTCCCTACCTAGTGTATTTCTCTATCTTCCCCCTCTATCTACCTATCTACCTACCCTCTTTCCCCCCTACCTATCTACTGTATTTCTCTCTCTCTCTATTTCTCTCTATCCCTCTACCTACCTACCTATCTACACTCCCTCCCTCCCTATCTACCTGCTGTATTTCTCTCTCTCTCTCTCCCTCTCTCCCTCCCTCCCTCCACCTACCTACCTACCTACCTACCTACCTACCTACCTACCTACCCTCTCTCTCTCCCTACCTACCTGCTGTATTTCTCTCTCTTTCTCTCCCTCTCTATCCCTCTATCTACCTACCTAATTTTTTTAAAAAATTGCCTCTTCAAAACCTGGGTGCGTCTTATACTCCGGTGCGTCTTTTACTTTGAAAAATATGGTATACAAAAGCAATCTAGCTACATTTTTTTTTATTGTTACTTTTTTAATTTTGGGGGCTCTTTTTCAGAAAGAAGCAGTGTGTTTGTTCTGGCCTGGAATGCTAATGCTGCATATGAGGGCTTTAAATATGTGCTCTTCTTTGGTGCCTACAGGTTATATTGCTGAAAAGTAAACAATTGTATCTGTTAAGTGTGGCTTGTGAGCAGGCTGTGTCTTGTTCCTTTTTTCTCTTTTTTTCTTTTTTACCAAAGCTTTTTCAACGGAACAGTCACTGTTGCATCCCAACTGTTGAACTGTCCAGATAAATGTTTATCTTTTGTTTTTGTTTGATACAGAAAAAAGAAACTTACATTTGGAAAACTTCTGAAATTGGACCTGAATAGCAAGCAGATGCAATAAACTTACATTGCAGCCCTATTGGCTTAGCCCTTTGAAGAGAAGGCTGTGGAAGAAACACATTTTCTTGGCTTTTCTATAATGGCCAGAGGCTTATTTTCATTAATGCTTGTGCAGAACTGGGAATTTCACAAACTGCAGAAATGCCATTTCCTGGATAAATATTAATGATTGGGAGTCCTGATCTCCTTTGCCTTTAGCCACCCTCTAACTCCCAATTCATGTCCCCCATTTGTGTTTCATGTATATTTAAATCACTTTTCTCCCCTGGTGGCGAGGTACCAATAATATACTTCTTTTTTCTAGCACAGTCTCATGATTTACAGAGCCGTATGGTAGATTCAGGTTGGGTTAGCAATGTGATATTTCACGATCCCATGTGATAGTTCCCCCTAAAAAAGACATTTGATTAAAAAGTATTAAATAAGACTCTGATATGCTTGCTACAACACCAAGAATCTTAGTGGTTTGCAGGGATTTATCTGCCTTCAGTTCCCACTGAAATGCCAGAGAACATCCTAGCGACCTAGTTTGACTTATGGTAAATGAGTGGTTGGTGACTGGACTTGCATTCCATGATAGACATTGTGTGAATTGGCAACACACCCTGATTGTTTTGTGAGTAGGGCCACCATCTGCTGTTCTGTTTTCAAATCTGCCCCTGGCTCAGAAAGGTTGTCTATTATGTTTAGGCTGTTGGTTTGAAATAAATGGCAGTGTTGTTGCAGCACAGGGACAAAGGGACAATAGCAGCTGCTACCGTAGCCTCCGTTCTCTTGCTCACCAGCCCTCTTTCATTTACCCTTTGGAAGAAAAACAGGGCTACGAGAAAAAGTAGCCGATCATATCCACATTCCATGGGACTAGAACGTGCAAGTAATGGCAAACCATCGTGACTGCAGTTGTTCTTGCAAATTGAACTAAAGTCATATATTGCTGATGGAGAAAGAGTTGGAGAAGAGGCCTAAAGGAAAAGAGCAGCTGCAGTTCAATAAGGGGAAGTTGGGTATGATGCACTTAACATGGTAGGACCTCTGCAGGCATGACACTTGTATCCATCTAGCACAGGGATGTCCAAACTTGGGAACTTTAAGACTTGTGGACTTGAACTCCCAGAATTCCCCAGCCAGCATAGCTGGCTGGGGAATTTTGGAAGTTGAAGTCCACAAGTCTTAAAGTTCCCAAGTTTGGACCTCCCTGATCTAGCGCAAGAGTATGCAATCTGCAGATCCAGGGTTGCGTGTATTCCCTTCCCCTCCCAGTTAAGCTTTGGGTCTAGTCCATAGTTTTTGTTCTTATTAAATATATGAGGAACAATCCCATTGACTGTATTTTAATTTTGATTAACCTTAAATTAGGTTTGGTCTGTATCTCTTCCTTTTTGAATACGATTCTTGGCGTACTATTTAAGGGGCAAGTTCTGAACAGATTTCCAGAAAATTTCTGGAAAATGTCAAATATTCATTTAAAACTATGAACTTCCTTCAATCTGGCACCCATCAAATGTGTTGGATCAGTGAGTGGATAATTCCCAATTAGTTCAGAAAATCTGGGAAGAATAGTTGAAGAATTTTGCACATTCATGGTGGAACCCGGACCGAATTTCAGTGCTGTGGAAAGCTCTGGTTTATTTAACTACAATTTATTAAATGAAGTATATCATCTAGGTTAATGCAACATAAAACATAAGCAATAATTTACAAACCATAAAGATGATTCATGGTGCATATTTGGCTAAAACTAACAAACAAACAAACAAAATTAACAGGTGGCTCCTTCTCTTTTTAATGATATTACTGCACAATAAGCTATTATCTGAGAACATCTAAAAATTGAAATACAAGCTATCCAGTAGTGTAGTCCAACCAAAACTACTTATCAAGTGCAGGCTACTTATATCCTTAGGGGAAAAAAATATATCTGATAATCGCAATGTGTACTTATTAGATGAGAGCAAAGTAATTTTACTCATCAAAGGTTTTATCAAAATTCATATTTGGAAAACAACACCGAATGAACAGAGGTATCTTCTGCTAACTATACATTGCACTGTTGGCAGGCAATCAATATATTGTATTATATAACCTATTTTGTTGCATTTATATTGTACAATGACAATAAAGGCTATACTATACTATATTTTGTTTCCAGATTTTTCTCTTTTCTAAACCAAATTTGGCAGGGCCGTTAGATGTAAAATACCAGGTAGGAAGTTATTGACGTATACCAGGTAGTGAAATTTGCTAAGCCATTAATACTGTTAAGTATTTATTACCATTCTACATATATAGTTACAGATTGTCAGTTATCACTACAAGTGTAAAAATATCCAGGGGAAAATATGTGGGTTCCCAGAAAAATGTGTAATTTTTCTGCAGTTAACTGTGGAGTTCCTTGCAACCAAAATGTATGATAGCTGTGAATACTGAACAAGTAATGAGCCAATATACTGCAGTGTTGTTCAATTAGATATAGTAAAGTTTGTAAAGTTCCATCAAATTTAGATGTAAAGAAAAGAAGCAAAAAGGTATCCAAATCTGTATCCTTCAATCTGATTGAAAATGCTTTGGGAGGATTTTAGATATTTTACTTTACTTCTTTAACTCAGTTTACTGACTGCTAAAATAAAGTTATTTTATTTTATTTATTTATATAGCGTATTGCATCTACAGAGGTCATGCAATCATTGATAATACAAATTTAGTTTAAATACAGCCTCAGCATAGATAGATAGATAGATAGATAGATAGATAGAGAGAGAGAGAGAGAGAGAGAGAGAGAGAGAGAGAGAGAGAGAGAAGGAGAGGGAGAGGGAGAGAGAGAGAACAGTACAATATAGGATAAAACTATAATAAAATCACCATAATATGGAGCCATAGAATTGCAATCGGAGAGGTGTTATAATTCAATATCTAGGGAAGCTAACCATTTAACTGCTTCTGGTGTGGATGCAATGAGATGTTCCCAAGTGCCTTGAAATTTCCTGAGGGGACATTCTTGAATTATACGAGTTGTGGTGGTGTAGTGGTTAGAATGCAATGCTGCAGGCTACTGATGTTGACTTCCAGCTGCTTGCAATTTGGCAGTTCAAATCTCACCTGGCTCAAGGTTGACTCAGCCTTCCATCCTTCCGAGGTTGGTAAAATGAGGACCCAGATTGTTGGGGGCAATATGCTGACTCTGTAAACCGCTTAGAAGGATGGTATATAAGTCTTAAGTGCTACTGCTTTATCTATTATAGTTTGGTCACATACACTATGCCATATACTACAATCCTATTAAATAATGTTATTTCTGAGTTTTTCTGTAGTGTATTATTTCTCAAACTGAAATTTAAGTTGTAAGGGGAAGATATTGTCCCTGAAAAATAGGATCAAGTATTGTAGCTATAAAACAGTACATCTCAGTACAACTTACAGGTTTTCTTATAAGGAGTCACTATTAAAATCCCTTCATTTTTTTATGCTCAGTTTGTCAATTCTTTTCTCCACACTCTTCCCTTATCCCACAATGTTGCATTTTTTGGCTATCTGAGGAAGGTTATTCACTTTAGAAAAATAGATTGAACCACAAAACACATTTTTTTTAACTTACATGCTAGAATGAGGCACTTCAATGATTTTTTTTTCATATTTGTGAACTTAATTTCACCTTTAAAACTGTCTGAACTGCTGTCTAGTTAGTGGATAGTTAAAGTGGAACAGCAAAATTGTTCTCCAGGAACAATCTACGTTTTTTCTTTTTCTTTGCATCCTGTACTATAACTAGCCTCCTCCAAATTGCTTTTAGAAGTCCTATGATTGTGAATTTTAAATTTATTTCCCCTCTTTAATACTATTTGACTTTTTAGATATATGTAAGCACTAAGGACAAAATAAAATGCTATTTGCTCTGCTCATTAAATTGCTTCCATTAATACAACCAAAAGCAGAATTCCTTCCATTTCTCTTCTTTTCAAATCTATTTTAGATAATTAAGGGATCCTGTAAAGCAGATTTAAGAGGGGGATGTAGAGTTGCAGAAGAAAGTGAACGGAGGAAGCCATACAGTAATGGGTTCCACTTTGTTATTGATTCTAACTTACAAAGTTTCATTGTGCAATATGAATTTCAACTTAGGCTAGACTTTTAAAAATTTACATTATTTATTTCATAGTCCTGAAAATTTATTTAGTTTTTTTTCCACTTTTATCTCTTAGCATAATGAATTATATCTGCACAGATAAATGCGTCTTGGGGGTGTGTGTGTGAACAAAATATGCCATCAATAGATTACATTTCAGCATTGGGATGTTTTGATGAGAAAAAGTTCAAACTTACTTAAATGTTCCAGTGTTGGAATCATTGAGGTTGGTCTTGCTGAGGTGAAGATCCAAATCCAATAGCACAAATTCTCTGTCATCTCATGATCTATTGACCAAAAGAAGTGGTTAGGATAATTAGGAATTTGCTCTATAACTCTTTGACAAAGTGCAGGCAGTGTGACTGACAATGAGACTGCTAATTTGAGTTCATTTCCTTCTGATTTACTTCCCAGGCTTGCACACATGGAGTTCACTTCTTTGATCATTTTACAATAAGATGCAATTAGCTAGCTCAGGGGTCTGCAAAGTTGGCTCTTTTAAGACTGGTGGACTTCAACTCCCAGAGTTCCCCAGCCAGCATAGCTGGCTGGGGAACTCTGGGAGTTGAAGTCCACCAGTCTTAAAAGAGCCAACTTTGCAGACCCCTGAGCTAGATGATAGACATTGCCTTTCTGTAACAATTGTAATACCTGTTTCAATAATCCTTGATCAGGTTAGATTCCTGCTTTCAAGAATGTTCACAAGGATACACAGAATATTTACATCATCAACATCAAAATATTCTGGTAGAAATGGACTGTTCTGAATTTGAACCAGGTTTTCTGGTTGGATGGTATTTTGGCATCAGTTTGATTCAAGTACGAAATATTTTCCATACCCCCCTAATGTGCACAGAATCTGAAGGAGCAAAACCTTCTTTTTTATACAAAACATTTTCTAAACTTCAGTACGGAACTTCTACACTTGTTTTTCAACCTTTTATTAATGTAAGTACAAACTGTGTTTAATAAGTCAGTCCATCAAGTTCTTACTATGAGTGATAAATAAGTTCAGATTAGTTTTAATGTTAAGATTGGCAACAGCTACCTTGTTGATTTTATCTTATATTGTATTATTCTGGTTCTACAAACATTCCGGGAAATAGAGAAAAAAGAAAAACAAATCATTAAAATATTGCACAAAGCCATGTTCCAGAGTTAGTCTTTTGAGAATATGTTAATAATTCTTGTGTATTGCATGTTCTGTCTGGACCATTGCACCCTTGCTCTGTATTATTATATAAAACTGCTTTGAGGTGTCTCTTAAAATAAATTTATTTTGACTGACAAAAAGGGCACTGGCAAAAAGAAAAGAATATTGATGTAGTGTGTTGCTACTTTTGTAATTTATTCTAACAAGTTTCACATTGCTCATCGTTTTTCAAATGTTCAATGATTCAGAAAAAAGTAGTTAAATTCAACAAATTCATAATTCAAGCACACAATTGTATACAGAATATCCAAAGCAGCCTCTATTCCCAGGGTCTAAAGCAAAGACACTTACTGTATATAATGTACATATGTCAACAATTCCAAAACAGATTGATGTGGTGCAGTGCATTTGAGAAGGCTATATGAAATGCTGAAGGAAAACCCAAAAGTGATAGAAAGTTAAATAATGCAGTGATTTTGCATAGCTTTTTAGAAACTAGGGATTGCATTATTTTCTGAAATAGCTTCAAAGGAGTGCTTTGCCCAAATATCACTGAAGTGAATCACCTCTTTGAAGTTTTGACTACCATAACCCATGTTATTCAAATATGACTGCAACATAAATTTGCATGATGGTATTTGATATTATTTTATTCTATCCTTTCCCTAATGATCCCTAACATGGAATTTGTCTTTAAAAAAAAAAAAAATAGCAAGCAATCACATTTTATATATCCTAGACAATGGTTGAGCTTTCATGGTAATTTATTAACTAACGAAGCTGAATTCCTTAGTAAACCCAGCCACTTTACAGCTCACTCTGACCCCAGATCATTTGTAAATGTGCTAGTAAATATTACTCTAATTCTAGTCCTTGAGGAAATAAACTGCTTACACATTTCCACTGCTGGAGTTCATCATGAATTACTTTTAGTCATTTCTTGTTACTCAATCTAGTTACTCAGTCCATAAAAAAAGAAAAAAATATTTTTATTACTACCTGCTTAATTTCCTAGGGATTTTTAGTCAGAGACATTATTGAAAGCCTTCGAACTTCCAACTGTATATACTCAGCCACTACAACTTGTATACTCAACTCAACTGACTGATTAGATGCCATTGTGGGAAGTCCTCCCCCTAGAAGAATGAAATATTTTGAGGAATATTAAAAAGGCAGGATATTATATTTCCCCAAAGGGAGAAATGGAGAAAAATGCTCTTAAGGGAGATAGAAACCAGCACCAGTCTCCTTGTTCCCAAGCAGAAACTGAGGAGGCCAGCTTTTAGAAATGCAGATTTGGTAATCCATTCAAGACATGATATTTTGAAACTCTTGGCAGAATGGTAGGGTTAGAAAGCAGCCCCTCACCCAAGATCCAACACAGGACAAAAGCCATTAGCCACATTAGGAATTGCCCCCCCCCATCCTTTCACAATACAAGACCCTTCAGTGCACCACCCCCAGAACTGTCCAAACTTTAAAGTCACAGAAACTTATAAAGATCCATCCACTCATTCCACCATTTTGTCAGCTGCCCAGAATCACATGTGGTTGCTAGCTCAGCTTCATCAATAAATCTTTCTTTCCAATCAGCCTCCATGTTTCCAGTGTCTTTCTCCCAGCTTGGAACTGAACCAGAATTTTCTTTCCAACACCATCAAATACTTTTCGGCTACTAGTGACAGATAGATTATACTTACTGGTATTAACTAAGGGGTCTAAAATATTCTTCAGATAGCATCCAAATTCTTTTC
Source organism: Rhabdophis nuchalis (assembly GCA_039707465.1). Taxonomy (NCBI): domain Eukaryota; kingdom Metazoa; phylum Chordata; class Lepidosauria; order Squamata; family Natricidae; genus Rhabdophis; species Rhabdophis nuchalis. The sequence continues at coordinate 121,561,978 of CM077643.1, forward strand.
TTCAAGGCTTGTCCCTCCATATGCTTTATATTTTAATATTTAATAGTGTTTTGCACTGTACTTTGTAAATAGCTGTTCTCAATCTTTAAGAGTTACAACTTGCCTTCTCCCCACCTGTGCCTGCTTGATACATTTGAGAAGGCAAGTCAAGGAAGGTTTTATTTTCAGGTCAATGATCAGACTGAGCGAGTTAACTGCATGCCTTTTTTGTTCTTTCCCATGTCCACTTGGTGAAGTAATCTTTTAATAGTCAGCCTGTGAAGTGTCCTTAGAAAACCATATTCCTCTGGGAGGCAGCTAGAAGATAAGTTGCATGGACAGTACATCCTTCTGAATATACTCTACTCCTGTGTATGAAAAATACATACCTATTTAGAGAGAAAAGAAGATCAAAATCTCCTCTAGTGGAATACATTGTTCCAGGCCTGTTATGAGGCATGTCTCTATTCAAAGGGTGAAGGAGCATAAGAGATTTCAGACCACTGCTCTCCACTGTCAGAGATGACCACATGGGACCAATTTCTGTTAGTCAAAGACATCTTTCCATTTTCCTATGATAGCAATGCTGAACTGCAATATCCATTCATTTAAAGAATGTGTAGCCAGGAAATATTTTGTGGGTATCTAATACCAGTGTTGGGATTCAACCGGTGTAACAACTGGTTTACTGAGTGCCCTCTTTGTGCATGCGCAGAGCATTTAAAAATAGGTAAAAAACTTATCTTCTCCTGCAGCCCCAGTGAGTAAAACAGCTGAGGCACACCAATCTGCTCTGCCATGCTGATCAGCTGGGCTTCAAACAAAGGAAATATAGGTTAGTATAGTGCAGGGGCAGGTAGGCTGGCCCACCTGATCGTCGGAGCAAACTACTTGGCTCTCCGCTGATCATTGGAGCTACTGGTTTGCCCAAACCAGTCCAAACCGGCTGAATGCCACCCCTAGCTAATACAGAAAGGGAAGCCTAGTCAAGTTTTCATCTGATCTTTTCTTTTATATAAAAAAGTAAACTATTACTTTTGTTGTTGATCTTAGTTTTTTATTTGTTTCCTGGTTTTCTTCTTACAACTGAAAATGGCACACATCATGATCTCCCTTCCTATTTTCCCCATGACAACCCAGTGAGGTGGATGGGCTGAGAAAGAGGGACCAGCACAAACATCGCCACCTGTATCTATGTCTAAGGGAAGGCTAGAACACAATTTCTAGTCCAGCACCTTAGTTGCCATATCAATTTATATTTAACAAGTGGAAACAGATTTAAGATTGGTGGGTGCGTATGTCTGAAGAATCTCCTTCTAGATCTTTCTAGATCTGTATTGCTTTATAACCCCCAAAACACAGTCACTTTGTAGTCAGCTGCATTGTGACCATAGCTCAGCTTGTCTTCATTCTGGTTTGGTTTCAATCTGTACTGTGTGGGTGGCAAACTGAGCTTGGCTGGCAGTGTGGTTTTGGAGGTGCTTCTAATTCCCAAGTAGCAGTGGTTGTTTGATTGCTATTCTCAGCTCTCCTAGCCCAGCAGGACTCTTGGAATGTAGATTGGTGGGCCAGCATGCTGGAGAAGAACAAAATGTTGGCAGTGTTTTCTATGTGCTATTAGCATCTACCTCTGGATTCTTGCTCTGTGCCAATTCATGCATTTTAGCAGTGGTTGGAAAAGTCATCTCCACTCCATGGGATAAGCTAAACAACAGAGCTGCTTAAAATATGGCCATTTCCTGAAAAGTGGTTATTATTTTTTGTTTCACCGAAGACCGCACATTGGAATTTAGAAACACTGTTTGTTTCCTTATTTCATTTACAGTGTAGGCAGGTAGCCATATTCAACACCTCTAAAAAGAAATTAGGGATAATAAGGTGGGAAGCAGAGTAGGCCCAGGAAAAAGCATGTTTGCACAGGCACCTCCATGCACTCAAAACCCTCTTTCGCCCTTCAGATCTCAAGCACTACACAGTCCTAGTTACAATATAAGCAAATTAAAGCTACCAGGAGCAAAGCCTTGCTGGTCTTGTGCTCCATTTGCTCTTGGCTCTCTTGGGCATTTGTGTCAGGAAAGCGAAGGCAGTTTTGAGAAGCTGTTGGTTTTATTGACAACTTTCCGTGCTGCAATTATGGCATTATAACTGCGTAGCAGCCAATCTCCCAAGCAGCAATGACACATGGAAATTGTAAGGCAAAATATACTGACAGCAAATTAAAAATAGTAAATGTCTTCCAAGATGCACACTGACATAATTGGAAACACAAAGGCATTCACAGATTAATCTGGAATTTTACAGCCAAAATCTTCCATTCAGTGGATTTTTTAAAAATGATTTGACTTTGATGATGTCTGATACACAAAGATAGAGGAATGTCAAATTTTATTTTAACTTTGGATCTGGAGGGTGTTACTATCACTTTTTTTTGTCATAGTCAACCAATTCCTGATTCAAATGCAATTGAGGTCCATCCATGACTTCTGTAGGCCCAAGCCATTTGAAGGTCTGTCCCAGGCTCCTTATGGATCAAAATGGTTTCCAGAAAGCATTTGGGCAATCCCCTCAAAGCCTGAGAGATAAATCTGCTGGAGGCCTAGTTCCTCATTGACAACAAGAAATTACAATAAACCAGACCTTGATGCAATTACTTCTGAGCTCCCTCTTGTAAGCAGCTAATCTTGGAGGGCTCTTTAATTGACTGAGAGTGTCTGGGAGATAAAACAGGAAAAGCAACGTGTATAGCATTGGTGAAGAAAGACAACAAGTGAATAAGTGTAGGTATGTGCCATGTTTGGGTTACTCCATGGCAACAAGAGAAGCAAAGCATCTTTTCTTCCACCTCCCTCTCCCCACCACTCCTTTATAGGGAAGAGCCGACTGTAAGAGCTCCCATCTGCTGCGTAATCTGAGTGCAGAAATTCACTCAGATTTGCTTAAGTCTTGACTCCACATGGGCAGGGCCAAAGAAGGGGAATGGAACATTCTTTACCATTATACTCGTTATTCTTTTTTGTTTCCTTCTTTGATCTGTGACCTCTGATGGATAGTGAGCTCACTAAAATGCCTTCTGCCTCTTGATGGACAGCCCTTTGTCCTTCCTTGGTTCTTCAGGAAGTCAGGGGTAGGTGGGGTATAGAATGCTAATTCTCTGAATCTGACAGAATATTAATTACCTCCTCAGAGGAGGAGGTGTTTGTTTGTTTATTTTTCATTTCAGTTGAAATGATTTATTTTTCATTTCAATTTATCAAGATTCCAATCCCAAATATATGTTTCTGGGCAGCGGTCAGCAATTAAAAACAATATAACAAAACAAAGTGATGCAAGAATAAAAACAATAGAAAAATAATCATATAAAAAGTGGGCAATGATACAATCAATAGTTGCTAGCACCCTAAAGGAGGTTACGGTGCAACTCTTCCTTTAGAAGCCTGGGTACAGAGATGATAAGTGGACCCTCCTCTCCTCCTCTCTAACCTTCATTTTTGGAGAGAACATTGTGAATATAGTGGTGGGATCAATTAGAGAGCCCTCTAAAGGAAATGGATTGTCGGGACCTTCACTTTGGTTAGTACATGATTTTTATTAGATGAGAAGAATGTACTGTTGACCATAGTGTCCTTCTGAAAATCTTTGGGGGTTGGGGATTGGAGGCACTATTTTGTAATAGCTCCACTCCTTCCTCAGTGGATGGGTCAGTTGCGGAGGGTGGATGAAAAGTTGCCTGGCAGCTGCCCTTTTATAATAACAGAATGTTATTCTGATTGTATTGTACCTCTCTTCCTTGTTTTACTCCAGTAAACCATACAGGTGTTTGCTGAAGCAACTTGCAAATATTATTTTGCGCGTGCATATTTTTGTCAAGATCACCTTTCTTACCCTCTAAACCTCCTCTCTACTCTTTAATTTGAGGCAGCTAAGAGAAATCATCCAATCAAACAGAGTTCAAAACTATTGCAGCCATCCCAAGTTGTACAGGCGCTGTGGTTGAAGTCTTGTCCTGGTGTCTGGTGGCTTGAGTGTCTGGATGGGAGAAACTGTTTAAAAACTGAACCCTATGAAGACCAAGTGACTGGTGTCTGTCAAGGTTCTCTGTCTACTCCAGTAGTTTCTCGTGATGGAGAAGTACTGGATTGGAAGTCTTTCTGGATTTGTAGCCCTTCTGGAGCAGCAGGCAGAAGCTTCAAGAGTTGGAGGGAAGCTGCCAAGTTTCAGCAGGCATGCTAGTTATGGCCCTAAACGTCTTTTGATTTCCTGCTGAGCTACATATAAAAGCTTTAAATGCTGTTTCTTATAGTGGGATTTAATGAGTAAACTGTACTTAAAGCTAATAAAAAACTATCTAGTTTTATTGATAGAAATCTCTATCTTAAAAATCTTCTTAAGCCTTCTTTTCTCAGAATTGAGTCAGTAGAGCTTAAATATTGAAGTCCTTCTTATTGTTGTTGTAATTACAAGAAATTTGTTGCATCTTCCTATTGCACTTGACCCCACAAATGAAGTGTTTCAAAATGAAACTATTTGAAGGACATTTCAATAAACTCAACAGAATTACTCTTCAGGTAATATATCTGATGGCCTGAAAATAGATACATGAGCACGTGTAGTAGTCAAGGGAATAAAACTATTTGAATGGGATTAATTTGACAGGAAGATAAAGTAACTGTTAACACTGGTACTATTCTTTCTTCTTAATGTATTGAAACTCACTTGTAACAGTAATATCTGAAGTTTGAGTATATTTGTCTAAGAAGACATTAAGAATGTGAGGAAAAAAATCCTTTTTTCCCTCCTTCATAATTAAGCTGCTGCATTTAAGTACATAGCCATAATTTTTATGGGGAAAAAACCAGAAGTATTTTTGGAGTATAGTTTACACTGAGTCAATTGTATCCTTAGTGCTTCATGCAGTGGAAAACTGGTTCTGTTCAATAGATCAGGCATCTTAGCTTCTGTGCTTGTCTCAGAACACATATTGGGACTTACTTGTTCTCCACGTTCAGCCTTTACATTCTCTGAAAGGAGTACCTCATATGTCTTTTCCAGCTTTCATGCATTCTTTCGGAGAAAGTCACAGGGAAAAACATTTTACAAGTTTTGTAATTTTGACAGAATTCTAAATTAATTTCCAAAATGTATTTCTGCTCTCTCCCCTTCCTTCTCTCCCTCCCCCTGCTCTCTCCATGTGTCTGTGAGCTGACATCTTAAAGGATAATAGGATTGATGGCTTTTCATAGCACCTTGTCTTTCACTTGCCCAAGTAATAAGTTTTCAAATTTGGGGGGAAATAATGATGTTGGAAGAAATATCCTTCTGGGTTCAGTTCCAAGTGGGGGGAAAGACACTGGATTCATGGAGGTTGCTTGGAAAGAAGGTTTATTGATGAACAGGATCACCTGGCTTGAGATGCTGGGGAAAAAGGGAAGAGATGCTGAGAATGCCTGGGTGTTATGCCCGCTGGGCTTTTGAATTTGAGCTTGTATTCTGATTGGCTGTCAGACTCCCATGGGGCCGTGCAGGGGCATTTCTGTAGGCTGTCCCAAGCTTGGTTGACTCTTGCTGGGTGATAATGTAATGAAAGGGCTTTAGGATTCTTATTATGCTCTGCCTGAAGGAGGTAAATATTTGTTATGTATAATAGACTGGTCCAGGCCTTAATAGCCCATTGACAGGGTGGCTGGCTGATTTTCTGCTTCCCTTTTAGGAGATATATTCTGTCCTTTCAATATTTCCTAAAATATTTCATTTTTCTAGGAGAGGGGTGGGTGCTAACTTCCTACAGTGACCTTATATTATTATTATTTTTGCATCCCACTTTTGCTATTTTTACAAATAATTCAAGGCAGCAAATGTATCCAACACACCTTCCTCTTCCTATTTTCCCCACAACAACAGCTCTCTGAGGTGGGTTGGGTCCGAGACAAGGTGACTGGGCCAAATCACTCATCTGGCTTTCATGGCTAAGGTGGGACTTGAATTTACAGGCTCCTGCTTTCTAGTCTAGCGCCTAGACCAGCGATGGCAAAACTTTTTAGGCTTGTGCACCATAAGGGGGGGGGGGAGTGCAGGGGTCATGTGCCGGTGGACCACACCCATAATGCAGTGCGCCTCCCCAGTACGCATGCGTGCATGACAGATGCTCCCCCCATTTTTTATATGCTTTTTTTTGCCCTCCCAAGGCTCCAGAGGCTTTATAGGAGCCTGGGGTGGGTAAAAACAGCTCCCCCGTCTCCCTGGAGGCCCTCCAGAGGACTAAAAATGATGCTATGAGAAAACCAGAAGTGACTTCCGGTTTGCTCGTAGGGCCGTTTTTAGTCCTCCGGAGGCTTCAGGGAAGTCTCCCGAAGGTCCCTGAAGGCTCCAGAGGACTAAAAACAGCCCTACGAGCAAAGCGGAAGTCACTTCCAGTTTGCTTGTAGGGTCATTTTTAGTCCTCCGGAGGGCCTCCGGGGGAGGGCGGGGGGGATGTTTTTGCTCCTATAAAGCCTGGGGAGGGTTAAAAATGGCTGAATCGGCTGGCCAGCACATGCATGCGCTCTGGCCAGCTGACAGGGCAATGCCTCGCATGCCTTGCCAAATGACTCCGCGTGCCACCTGTGCCATAGGTTTGCCATCACTGGCCTAGACCAAACTGGCTGCATTTGAAATTACATGAAATACATGGAAATATGTAAGGTGTCCTGGATTTTATATCTTCTTCCACACATTCCAGTCTTAGATTATAATTTCAAGATGATTCAGTCACTATATAACTGTCTTGCTGCATCCTTTAGTTTCCTAAATATATATCCTTTTTGTCCAAAGGGAAAACTGGACCCATTTTAATTGTCGATTCATAATAATTTTTAAGTCTTATGATTCAGAGGTATTTTCCAAACAGGACAGTGCAGAAAACAAAAACTCAGCTAGCTTGTTTTGCAAAATAGGTATAGAGCTGGGTAGCTTAATCGGTCTTATTTTTTCAGGTGTTAATACTACAACCTCCTTTGGATCCACTGTGGTATAAAAAGTACTATCGTCTATTTTGTACTCTCTGTTCCTGTAACCAGAATAATTTTTTTCTTCCTCTGTGTTCCAATGCCTCAAGGCATTCCCAAATGTTTTCTCTGATGTGAAGGCTACTTGATGGGTACTTGGGTAAGAATGTGAAGGAAAGTAATGGTGCTAGGTGACGGCAACTTAACAGGAGATTGACTTAGCTGACACACTACAATGAAGTCTTTTTGTGCTTATTAGGATTTCAATGGCCTGTAGTAGAAAACAAGAGTGGTAATCAATTTATAATTATACAAAGCATTGGGCAGCAAGAATTGGATAGTGCATTTTGCAGAACACATCAACATTTGGAGGTTCATTGCAATTCTGCTAATATACTTCATTGCAAATAAGTTTTGGGGACATGAGGGGTGTTTCACGGAAACTTGAAAGAAAAATAAAATTGCTAAGAGGTAATTTCTATGTTTCATCCTGGGTTGTCTCTAAGTTAAAAATAGCTTTCTCTGTGGAGACATGAAATTTGTGTGGGCAATCACTGTCAAAGTACATCTGGAAGTAAAAGAAAATTCAAGGCAAATTTTAGAAGCCTATTACTCATAAGCTTCAGCATTCTGCAATCATTCTGCAACTGGACAGGCATATGATGTAGATTCTATTCAGAACGTGCAGAAATGGACTCTGGTATGGCCTGTGTTGCAGGTGGCTGGAATGATTCTTTCTGCTTTAAGCACCTGGGCCAATCCATGTTCCTAGCACTCCATGACAATAGGCAAAAAGGTAAGTGGTATGGTTTGGTCTGCGGTTAAATATTTCAGTGTGTATGTTTGCCTGAAAGCTGGTATCTTAAAGTTGAACCAATTCTGCTGACTTAAAGGGGGAAACTGTATACAAATATCAGTTAGCATTAAAGTGCAATAATAAGATCAGGACCTTGCCATGAAGACATAGAATGGTTCGTAGTTCCTTCATTAAGGTATTGTTTTCTGCTTTATCCTGTGCTGATCCCTGTTTAGCACTGGATTTATAGATGTAAATAGTGCTATGACACTGAATGAAGCCCTTATTCCTTCTCCTCCTTCTCCTTCTCCTTCTTCTCCTTCTCCTTCTCCTTTTCCTCCTTCTCCTTCTCCTTCTCCTTCTTCTCCTTCTTCTTCATCATCTATTTTCAGGTCTGATTTTTTTGGAGGCACTGTAATGGGGAGCCACCATTGCGTTCCTTTCAATGTGTATTCCCCATTGTGCGCCTGCTTACTCCTTTGTAATCCCTTTCTAGCCAACTAATGTACATACAGATATTAATTCCATCCTTACCAATTATCCCAGCACTGTGAGAGTGAGCATTCCAAAGGGTGGGGGAGTGAGGAAATGGAAGCAGAGTCATGATCACATGATTTCCCACTTAGCAACCCTTTTAATAACAGAGCTGCTAAACAAAGACCTCTTGTACTTTATTTAATTGCCTCTCTCTCTGTTCTGGGGCATTAGAAAAACTTAGAACGCTGCTATTTCTGTTTCATTATCAACCGTTCTACAAACTGTTACTTTGCTTGGCTTTAAGAAATAGAGGGGCTTAGTGATATTCTTTGCTTCATTCCTAGGTCAATGTGCAATTATTTAAACTTGAATGGCAACTGTAAGTAAAAAATCCTTGCAATTCCTGTTTCACCTCCAGTTTGCTATGGGCTACGCAAGGAAGATTAAGTGGCTGAAATTAAATCTAACTGCCAAGTAAGACCTTTCCATGTGCAGCTAAGAGAAATTAGGCTTACTCAGATCACTCCCGGTATGCCGCTGTGAATTCCAAATTTATGATTAGAATCTGCACAACTTTCCATCATGGTTTGCTTTCCTGTGCTGAAATTCTGTTTGCTAATGGTTATAGTTAAAATGCAGAAAGTTCACTTTTGTCCTCAGTCCAAAAGTTTTCTCTCCTAGAACTTTTATTTTAATTTGACATCTCCAGTGAACATTGGTATATATGTACTTTGTCAGGTGCATTTGGTCTGAAGCTGGGTTCTTGCACATCACATTTTGTATTCCTTTGAGCTAAGACTTAATCAGTGGAAAATTTTGCCTCCAAAAGTTGTGGAGGTGTAACCATCATTAGAGGTTTTCAAAAGAGACTGGACAGCCATTTGTCCAGGAGTGTATAGGGTCTCCTGCTTGAGCAGAGGGTTGCACTAGAAGATTTCCAAGGTCTCTTCCAACTCTGTTATTCTATATTTTATGTTAACAATTTGGTGCATTAGCAAATGAAAGGAATTTCTGTTTTTTATATGACTTTTATTTTGGAAGTTTTCAGTTACAATGTGAACTTGGAAAAAAGAGTTTCAGCAATTTTATCCAAAAGGGAGATACAGAAGGTTGTCCATGGGTCCACTATCATAGTTTACATGCTTTCACAGTCTGAAGCCAAGGGTTCATTAGCAACTGAATATATATACATATACTGATCAGAGGTGGGTTTCTACCAGTTTGGACCGGTTCAGCTGAGTAGGTAGTAACTCAGCCTGCCACACTCCCAAACTGGTTCATGTTGTGCGCATGTACAGACCCTTTTAGGTGCAAATGTGCAAACACATATTTTTGCGCACCGAACCGGCAGTAATGCTGGCAGCAACCCACCCCTGATACTGATTATATGACTTTCAGCCTGGAAAAGTTCAGCTGTAATTGCCATCTGGAATCACATTTACTGTAGATATACATGTCTGCACATTGCACACGATGTAAATTAAAGATGCACGTGAAGATGTAGGATGGACACATAAGGAAAGTCTTATACCTTGAAAGATCATAAAGAAAGCTCCAAAAATAGTGATTTATTACAGAACTTAAGCAAGTTCAGAACTTACATTCAGAGGACTTGTATAATCTTCGGGGAGAGGGGGCGGTTTAGAAATTTAATAAATTATTAAATTATAAATTATTATTACAGATATTACTAAATTAAGAGCATTAGAATCGTACATAAAATGCAGTAACCTTGAAAAAAGCAACAATGCAACTAAATTCGGTGAAAATAACACTGGTATTTGAGAAGACGTTTGGCTAGAAAACTCTACCTATAGCATTCCTAGTAACATTTTTCATCTGACTCCTTTTGAAAACCAAAGAGTTATAGAAAAGAGAATTGGAGAGCCAAGAAATGTCAAATTTTGGAAAAGAGATGAATAAAAGAAAGCCTGGGAATAACCTACAAGCAGAATGGAGAAGAACAAAGGGAAAGAACTGAGAATAAATATCAAACGTAAGCCTCAGAAAAATTTGCAAATGTTTTGTTTCATAGAAGAAACTTAAGAAAAAGTCACAGAGTTAAGTTTATTTATAGGGCAATTAAGGTGGGGAGTCTTTATTTCCAAATATACCTTGTTCTTGTTTGCTTGTCTGGATCCAACCAAAGCTTTCTTAAGCTTCTGCTGATGAAAAAGGAAGAGAAAAAGGAGAGCTTTAAGGCTCTCCTTAAAAAGAGAAGATTACCTCTAGAATTAGGGTCATCAGATGTCCTGCTATAGGAGGATGTGTCATCTCCTCTTTTTTGTCCACATATCCTCTGGCTAGTAGATAGCCTGGACATTGAATATTGTCCTGCGTTTTTGGTGTCTTTTTAAAATGTTGTTATTTTGGACGGCTTTCACAACAGCAGTCACTGAAACTTTCATGTATTGTGTGACCTTGTAAACTGCCTGCTTCTTTTTTCCCCTTGTCAGTTGTCAGCCTTGACAGCTTAGATTTATGTTATTTGATTTATCCCCCGATTCCGGCAATTGGCTTCAATCCAGCCCCTCCAATCACTGTAGTTTGTACATCATATGACTTGTCAAGACATTCTTATGGTGAAATTTGAAAAGTGCACCATTGATTCTATATTTTCGTTAGCATATGTTCTTGGAAAAAAAAAGATTTGTTGGAAGAATATCGTGATTGACAACATACATCATCATCTCAGAGAGCGCCAAGGACTTCACAGACCGTAGCTCTCAAAGATTAGCATAATAGCAATAACAACAGCACTTAGACTTACATACCGCCCCATAATACTTTACAGCACTCTCTGGGGAGTTTACACAGTCAGCATATTGCCTCTAACAATCTGGGTCCTCATTTTACTGACCTTGGAAGAAGGAAGGCTGAGTCAACCTTGAGCCCCATCAGAATTGATCTCCAGGCTGTGGGCAGAGTTTGCCTGCAAGGCTGCATTCTAGCCACTGTGCCACCAAGCTCAGTTTATTACCATAAACAAAGGTGACCAGATTTGACTATATTAGATTTGGATATTAAAGACTGCATTTTAGAATAATAAAGCCTATTCCAATTTCTTAATATGTGATTTTTCAAACTGACATCAGAAAAGTATAAAGGTTGTCTTTTTATACATGTATGCACACACATACATATATATGACATAACATCTATATAAATAAAAATGTAAAATAGTTTGTACGAATCCACTAATCTCAAAAAGTACTGGATCAATTTGCCTCAAATTTTGACACAACGTAGCCAAGGACCTCTGATAATATAATAGCTAATCATTTTGTGCCTAGCACACTTGTATCATGTGTAAAGTAAACACACAAAAAAGTACTAACTGAAAAATGTGTTTACTCCCTGTAACTCCGCCCACCAACAGTCATTAACTACGGAGGCCTCTTATGGCCAAAAAGGCACTGGAGTCAAACTATTTTCCAAAGCATCTGAGGGCAGAACAAGAAGCAATGGGTGGAAACTAATCAAGGAGAGAAGCAACTTAGAACTGAGGAGAAATTTCCTGACAGTTAGGACAATTAATCAGTGGAACAGCTTGCCTCCAGAAGTTGTGAATGCCCCACCCAGGAAGTCTTTAAGAAGATGTTGGATAGCCATTTCTCTGAAATGGTATAGGGCAGGGGTCTGCAAAGTCGGCTCATTTAAGACTGGTGGACTTCAACTCCCAGAATTCCCCAGCCAGCTATGCTGGCTGGGGAACTCTGGGAGTTGAAGTCCACCAGTCTTAAAAGAGCCGACTTTGCAGACCCCTGGTATAGGGCTTCCTGCCTAGGCAGGGAGTTGGACTAGATGACCTCCAAGGTCCCTTCCAACTCTGCTATTGTATTATTGTATTACAGTAGGTAGGTAGATAGGGGAATAGAGAGAGGGGGTTGCCACAAAGAAGAGGGAGTCAAATTATTCTCCAAAGCACCTGAGGGCAGAACAAGAAGTAATGAATGGAAACTAATCAAGGAGAGAAGCAACTTAGAACTGAAGAGAAATTTCCTGACAGTCAGAACAATTAACCAGTGGAAGAGAAATTGCCTCCAAAAGTTGTGAATGCCCCAACACTGCATGTCTTCAAGAAGATGTTAGGCAGCCATTTGTCTGAAATGGTATAGGGCTTCCTGCCTAGGCAGGGAGTTGGACTAGATGACCTCCAAGGTCCCTTCCAACTCTGCTATTGTATTACAATAGGTAGGTAGATAGGGGAATAGAGAGAGAGGGTTGCCACAAAGAAGAGGGAGTCAAACTATTCTCCAAAGCACCTGAGGGCAGAACAAGAAGCAACGGGTGGAAACTAATCAAGGAGAGAAGCAACTTAGAACTGAGGAGGAATTTCCTGACAGTCAGAACAATTAACCAGTGAAAGAGAAATTGCCTCCAGAAGTTGTGAATGCCCCAACACTGCATGTCTTCAAGAAGATGTTGGATAGCCATTTGTCTGAAATGATATAGGGCTTCCTGCCTAAGCAGGGAGTTGGACTAGATGACCTCCGAGGTCCCTTCCAACTCTGCTATTGTATTATTGTATTACAGTAGGTAGGTAGATAGGGGAATATATAGATAGGAAGAAATACAGTAGGTAGGTAGGTAGGTAGATAGAGGGATAGGGAGAAATACGGTAGGTAGGTTGGTAGGTAGGGGGATAGATAGGGAACAGCACAGTAGGTATGTATGTATGTAGGTAGGTAGATAGGGAGATAGATAGAGAGCAAGAAATACAGTCGGTTTGTAGGTAGGTAAGTGTATAGATACGGTAGGTAGGTAGGTAGAGGGATAGAGAAGGGGAAATACAGTAGGTAGGTAGGTAGATAGAGGGAGAAAGGAAGAAATACAGTATGTAGGTAGGTAGAGGGATAGATAGAGAGGGAGAAATACAGTAGGTAGGTAGGTTGGGGCTTATATGGTGGTTGTGTGTATGTGTGCAGGTGTAGATCTACACACAGATTGGTTGGCCATTTAACCAGACTGGGCCACAGCAACGCGTGGCCGGGTATAGCTAGTACAGAATAAAATTAACATATAGCTTATCCTAAATTTTGACTTAAATGGGAAATTGTCAATCAACATAGATATTAGGGGGCTATTTTTTATAGCTTTTACAGCATCCCTGCATCAAAATACCCTCTACTCATCTTGAGTCAGCTGTAAGCTGTAGTGGACTAAGAATTGTTATCACTGTTGCTATTCTTATCCTGCATTTATTTCTCTTTTGGCTTTTTGCCACATTGTGGTGATCTGCTTTTGCAGGTGCAAAGTGCCTCATTCAAGGTTAAAACATTCCTGGCTTTGTTTACCATCAAGTGACATCATTGCCTGGCAGGACGCTATCCATCAATGATGTGAGATGGGGTGGAGATGGGACTTGGGGATAGAGATTAGTTTTTATAGATGGCTGATCCATCTCTCTTACTCTGCTGCATGCTGGAAAATCTGACAAAGCTTTTAATTCGAAAACCAAGCAGATTCCTTTAGCATGTGGCACAACTGTTGATACAATGCTACAAGTAATTGCCACACTCTGAGTTTGCTGTTTTTTTTCTTTTTTGAATTTTTATTTATTTATTTTTTAGTAAAACCAAAATACAAAAAAACCCAAACATCATTCTACATTGTATCCTTTTGAAAGTATGTTGACTGGTTACACATAACTCTTGTGCATTTCTAGGACCATTATTACTCAGGAATAATCTCGTTTTATAGATTTTAGTTCAAAAGATTCATTGTATATCTTAATATCATTAAACCAGAATTCTCCTCTAATATTCCATATTCGGTCTGTCTTCTTCAGACAAGTCTTACTTAAACATAACCACATAATGGCATCCATTGTCTATTCCAAACATACATGCATACACACACACACACATATATGTGTGTGTGTGTGTGTGTGTGTGTGTGTGTATATATGTGTGTATTTTCTGAGGTTTTCGCGGGTGTTAGTATGTAGGTCTTTGGTTGTTCGGGTTTTCTCCCACGTAGAATTGGAAGTATCTTCACGACGTTTCGATGAAGTCTCAGCGAATATATATATATATTTCGATGAAGTCTCATCGAATATATATATATATATATAATTTTTTGTTGCTCTTATTATAACTCATTGTTTATTAGCTGGTAGTTCTTCAATAACAATCTAAAACAATCTAAAATTTGCTAAAATTCTCCCCCCATTTTATTAAACTACGTTCATCAACATTCCTACATGATTAAATAAAAGTCTTGTTATTTATGTCCAACCTCATACTCATGTATTCCTAGATACATAAATATATATCATTAAACTAAAACATTATTATTAATTACTCTTATTTGTAAGTAATTATTTACTAACTAACAATCCTTCAATGATAATCTAAAACAATCTATCTACTTATCAATCATCAAAGGATAGCAACTTTCATTATCAGCCAGTGTCCTTCCAGTAGCGAGTTGGACTTATCTTTTTCTGAGTTTGCTGGTTTTTCTGACTACACTGGTGAGCTGAGGGAGCTTTGCGGTATAAGTCTGCTTGCAGGCTTCTTGCAAAACTGAGGTGCCTAAACACCAACAATTAATCCTTAGAATTCTAAACCTTCATAAACTTAGTGGATTGTGAAGGATAGTTTCATCTAGTAGATACAGTAGGTCCATAATAAGAGATAAGGTCCCTTAAATCAGGGGTTCCCAACTCCCGGGTGCCATGGTCCATTGAGAACTGGGCCTCAGAAGTGGCAGGTGAGCGCATGTGCGTGCATGCAGCTTTACTTTCATGTGCAGTGGGCATGTGCACAGCTCCATTTGTGAGAGTGGTGAGCATGCATGGCTGCCACTTGCGCAAATGGAGCTGTGTGTGCATGCGCTTGCTGGCCACTCACACAGAGCCATCCACCCTCACCAGTCCATAAAGCAAGAAAGTTTGGAGACTGCTGCCTTAAATACTTTGGCCTTAACAATGTCAATATCTTAAGATAATGGCCTGTCAGCAAAAGGGCAATCAGTTCAGTTCTTTTGTCTAGGCATCATCTGATTCCTGTATTTTACACCAAGTAATAGTTGGACTACCACATTTGCACTAACTGAAACTTTCAGACACTTTGCAAAGGTAGATTCTCTAGATCATGTCTAATTTGCTGTGATGGCTGACCCAGGTTAGTAACAAATTGAAACTCATCAAGAATTGGAGAACTTCCAGGTTCCTGACTTTACATAATTCATGACTTGAATTCCTATAAATACACCGTCCTCTTACTGAAAAGCCCTAACCCAATTTTTTTTTAACCTTCAATGCTACTTCTGGAACCTTCCAGCATCTTTTTTATGGGGAAGTAAGCTGATCTATCTGCTGTATTTGATATGTGGATTGTGGCTGCATTTTGGGCTTTGATAAATGTAGGAAGAAATCGATGTAATAATTAGAAACATGCTCAACTTTATTTTTATTATTTATTTATTTGTTTGTTTTTGTGTTCATCTCTACAATACGCTCTATTATGTCAGCCTCTGATTTTGTTCTGCTTTTGCCTGCAAAGGCTGACATGTTGAAAAGGGGGGAGGGCTGGGGGTTGCTAAGCTACTAAGGGGGCAGGAAATAGAGGCGGTTACAGTTGTTATCACATTCAGCTAACGAACTGCATTCCATTCTGATGATGACCCTGAGAAGGAGCTGCACCTGATGTCGTGGCTGATTTTGCATTGGACAATATGCTGGGGTCAAAGGGGGGAGGTTGGGTTATGCTTTGTTACGTATGTTGCACGCCTAAATGTTTCATTCCTTGCTTGACTTTGACTGGAGTCTCATCATTATCAGTAAAAGTAGCTTTGAACTTTCTAAATGAAGTCAAGTGTGTTCTTTCTTGATGATTGATGGAAACAGTCATGAGCTAACATACATGCTATACAATAAACTGACAGACGTTGAAAATGCCAGCATAATACCTCTTCCCTTTGTTATGACTTCAACCTCACTATGTTCCTTTTTATCTCACAACAGTGTTTGCATTGAGTAAAAGAGATATTGCAGAAATTCATCGTGACGTGAATTATATTTGGCACATCAGAAAAGAACAGGTAGTCCTCAAATTGCAACCATTTGTTTAGCTACAAAGTTACAACAACTCTGAGAATAGTGACTTATGTTCAATATTTGAACCTACAACTATGGCTGAATTTCTGAAGTCACATGATCAACATTTGATCACTTGGCACCATATGTTTACAGTGTCTGTGGGTCACATGAACAACATTTATGACTTTCCCTGCTGGATTCTGACAAGCAAAGTCAATCTGGGAGGCCAAATTCACTTAACAACCACAGCAAAAAGGTAATAAAATTGGGAATGACTCTCTTAATGCTACAGACTTTCCTTATAATTGTGGTTGTAAGTTGAGGAATATGTGTTCCAGTTTCTTTCACATCAAGTTATTTCCTTCATTTTTGTAATACTAATAAATTTATAGTTGCTCCTTATGTGGTTATTATTTTGCATTGTTTGGAAATTCAGATTTTTATTTTTGTAAAATATAAGATGTATAGAATTAGACATAATTAATACAGATAGGTAGTTTGTACTTTTACCATTTAATTTTAAGCCCCGCAATTGCAGTTTCTAAAAGCTTGGAGTAAAATGGATGTATCTGATCAAATTGTAGGAAAACATGGTGCTATATGCATTTTGTGGTATATAGACATTTTTTCTTGCAAAGTTGCCTTGGTGATTAATTGGAACTTGGAGTTTTTATTTGCAAACCTTGCATCCCTGAATATTGGTACCTCATAAATCAGACTGAATTCTTTTCCAAACTCTAAGCAAGTGTTGATACTTCATGGACATCAGCACCAATCAATCTGGATTTACACGCAATCCTTATTGTAGTGTATAAATGTCTCTCTCTCTCTCTCTCTCTCTCTCTCTCTCTCTCTCTCTCTCTCTCTCTCTCTCTCTCTCTCTCTCTCTCTCTCCCTCCCTCCCTCCCTCCCTCTCCCTCCCCCCCTCTCCCTCTCTCTCTGTCTCATCACATGACAGAGAACAGCAGAGCAATCTGAAGTTTTTCACACTACTAATCTAGTATGACACTGTCAAATATGTCCCTGAGCCTTTATGAATTCCAGTGCTTTGAATTAATGGCTGTTACCTCTTTCCTTTATTGCTTGGTTGTTGTTTTTTTCATCTTTCTATCTTAAAGTGCAGTAATTTGCACTTGGAACTAGAAATGATGAAAAGAAACGATTGCAGGTATAAAGACTTTTCTGAATGTGTAGGCATTTCAGATGTATACTGTTATGTGTTTTATTTCATTTTATTTCATAAATACATAAAGATATTAATTCTGTCCTGATTGCTAACCTTGAGACATGCTACTTTTCCTATTAGTATCGATTTCTTTATCTATTTGGTCTAGGGGATCTGAAGAATGATGGAACTCAGCAATTCAGGATCCATATCACTCATGAGAAAGGCGAATAGTTGGAAATAAATGTACAAGGTTTTTGAAAGTAAGGATAAATTACTGTTAGATTGCAAAAATGGGAAATTATAGTTTTTGCTTTTGGTGTCTGCATCTAAAAGCGTAATTCAAATTAGACATTTTTTTTTGTAACCACAACAGATTCCTCCTTAATGGTACCCTAATCTAGCATTGATTAATTTAGTAACTGTGATAAATCTGAAAACCTCTGGGTTAATTTACAATACACTAACGGCTCATTAATTGATATACATTTTGAACTATGTGGATTTTTAGGCTTCATAGTTTACAGCAGATTAAATAGAGACAAGCTAAAGAGTTGTCAGTTGCAAGCAATTGCTTTTGCCTTAGTTTCTCAAAGCTACACATTAGGCAATCCAATCATATTTTATCAGAAAGCCTGTTATTTCCTGGTCAACATAGTCAGACAGACTGTATTTTTCTAGAAGTGTGATCTTTTCTTTATGGAGAACATTATATCATTACACTTGTACCTGATTTTCCCCCCCTGAGATGGTGCACAGAATCCATCAAGGACATTATATCTGCTGTAGGATGTGATGATTGCATTGATGAGAATGTGATTTTGGAAGAGCCAGCACAATTTAGTTGTTGTGCCCTTCTCTAGAATTAACTGGTAGGACAAACTTGTTAGGTTGTCCATCAAATTTCCTCAGCCCAGCACTTTTAAGGCACTTTGTACTTCAGGCTTTATCATTCAGAGCCACCATGGGAGGGGTTGAACCACAGTGAGAAGATGGATGGCCTGAATTAGAAACTCCTGCTTAACTTGGTTTCATTTATTTAAGACTAGAAAATGATGAACTGCAGTGTGCTGCTAAATCAGTCTGTATCCCATTGCCTGCTGCAAGGGCTTTCTTGTGTGCCAATCCAATTGCTTATCCCTCACATGCCCGTGCAAATGGATTAGACAGCAGGCAGATGGTGCTGATTCCCCCACCACCCCAGGCAGACAAGATAAGCTCTATTGTCAGCTAAACTTTTCTAGAGATAGCTGAGTTTCTGCTCAGGGAACACCAAGGTACAAATTTCTGAATAGTTCATTGATCTTGATAAGCTATGGTTGCCATCCTGGCCTTCCTTATATGCCGATATACTCTTGAGAGTCCTCACTGTTCTGCCACCTTGGAAGAAGAGCTGTAGGCTTTCCATTTTTTTAAAGAGGGGGGCTGGTTAAAAAACCAATCACATCCCTGTGCATAGAAACACTTGCTTTGTTCTCCAATTCCATTCAGATATCACAGATGGTATCCAGATAGTTGAGTTTCCCTTCCAGCTTGGAAATATTTCAGTAATTCGCAAATCAAGTTGGCATTGATTTATTGTTTTCCCCATCAAGAACAGTGCTCCAGAGGAGCCTGAGCAAACATCATTTGCTGCTCAAGGCTGGAAGGAAAATGTTTAGCCCCTCTTTTCTGTTGATTCACAGAGCAGAAGGCAGAAATACTGTTCTTGAATTTGGTCTGATAGAAAAAATGCATGAATTACAGCGGTATTTCAGTTGACTGTTCACATGTACATCAGTATCTTGAAAAGAAATAATGTGATTGGTGTAGCATACTATGGTTTTACATTTTAAAAAAGCAGGTAATCTCTTAAGCATTTCCTCCTGAAAAGATTTAGCTTAATAAATCTGTCAAGACTCCAGAGTCCAGTCAGTCAGGATTCTTATCACCTAATTTAATGATTCAACCTATGAGGAGAGAGGACCGAAGAGCTGTTTTTCTAGGAATCAATTGAAACCCTAACAAACAGAATATTGTATGTAATTGGAGTGCTTCATCAATGTAATATGCCTCTTCCTGAAAGCATTTCTTTCTTTGAATTAACCCCTTAATTTGTGAATAAATGGATGTACATATGTTTGTGCATGTGTGTGTGTGTGTATGCTGATATTCATGGGCGAATTTCGTTGACATAAATTGCTTTCATGACTATTTTCAACTCCAATGAATGCAGGAAGGAGGAAATTTAAGATGCTGAGCCTTCATTTCTCCCCATGTTCACTTATTACATAACTGTGTGTCATTTTCTCTATCACAAGAAAAGTTTTAAGTGATAGCTGTCCTCAGCAATAAGGTAAAGGTTCAGGTTCCCCCACAAATGCGAGCCAGCGCTGTCCAAAAACTGTTCCATGGTCATGTGGCCGGCATGACTAAATGCTGAAGGTGCACGGAATGCTTTTACCTTCCCACCAAAGTGGTCCCTATTTTCTACTTGCATTTCTTATGTATTTTTGAACTGCTAGGTTGGCAGAAGCAGGGACAAGTAATAGGAGCTTACTCCGTTACACAGTGCTAGGGATTCGAACCACTGCCAACCTTCTGATGGAAAAGCTCAGGATCTTAGCCACTGAGCCACCATGTTCCTTATCCCCAACAATACCCATGCACTTTTACAATATTTTGTAATGTGGGAATTATAATGTGAATGTTCTGGTCAATAAGCATCAATAATGACAAATGGAGGGTCAACAATATCCTTTGCTTCTAAAGTGTTACTAATCAAATGTCAGGTAGACTCAGGAAAGTCTCTCTGATGCACATTGGGGGTGTTAGAGATTAGAGGCGTGGATGGTTTGCCTCCAGAAGTTGTGTGTGCTCCAACACAGGAAATTTATAAGAAGAGATTGGGCAACCATTTATCCAGAGGTGTGTTGCTCCTACTTCAGCCTGTTTCAGCCGAACTGGTAGTGGCATTTTTGCTTGGGTCACAGAACCGGCAATGACCCAGGCTTGCCACAGCCCTGAACTGGTTCTCTCGCCACCACTGATGTCGCCGCCATGTTGTTTTGTAGTGATTTTGCGCATGCGCAAAGAATAATTTACATAGATCTGTGCATGCGCGTGTAGCGAACCGGTAGTAAAACTGGCAGCAACCCACCTCTGCATTTATCTGAAATGGTATTAAGGTTTCTTGTTTGAGCAGGAATTGGATTAAAAGACCTCCAAGGTTCCTTCCAACTCTGAGTGAGAGGAAATACATATGTGTGACATTTGTGGTCTTTCTGTTGCTTCTTACTTTGTACTAGGGCCATTTTCAGAAAGTGATATCATTTTATGGAATGAAAAATTAGGAGCCCCGTACCTACATGAATAGGCAGATACTTATGGTACTTTTGTATTGTCTTTATTATCAGCTGTAGATTAAAAGTGAGAAACACTAGCAAGGTGTTATTCAGTTATCTTCAGAAATGGCTGGAAACACCACCTACTTTGCTTTGGGTTCCTTTTTAATCATTGTAAATGTCTCTTATGTGTGAGATAAAGGAAAAAAAGAACCCTCTCTTATAAATATTACACTTGGCAAATGATAGGCTGCCATGCTAACTTTTAAAGGAAGAGATATGACAGGATGACATTTATATTAATAGCTTCTTTAAAAACAGTATATTTTAAAGAACTGGTGTAAAGAGAATATACTGCTGTCTGTTCCAAAGTTTTTGTAGGTTACAGAAAGCAGAGATAATACCAGTTTTGTATTATAAAAACTTTGAATTATTTTGCTACTATACCTGAGGTTTCCAAATGAAATTAAAAAAAGAAGTAGGTGCATAATTTGCATATGTATGACTGTATCTTTTTTATCTGAGCAAAGCCCAGCCTTTGATATCAGCTAAACCTGAAGTTGGGTGACCTTTTGCTGAATATGATTCATACAGTAGGCGAAAATAAACATTTTAAGTAATACTTTGATTGCTGGCTCTAGAGTCCAAATCAAAGCTCTTAAATGTTTCTTTAATTTGAAGTGTACAAGTTGTCATAGCAACAGCTGCAGGACGCTTATATGCACAGAGGGATGAGAATATATTCAATTATTTTAAAGAACATTCTGTATAGGGTCATGTCAAAGTGATTTCAAACAGCATTTTCTATCCAAGGCAGTCCTTATTAAGGTTTCTACCATTCATAAACTTGTTTCATATACATTTAGTGATGTAACCTCTCCTCTTTTGCTGAACTGTGGTCTTCTATTGATGGTACATATACGCAGGTGGGGAATAGGCAAATTGTCTCAAAAATCAGAGAAGGAGTACATATAATAGATGAAATTGCTATTAGAACAATCTTTTTCAATGTACAGTACAGAAACCTCATGCATTGCTCTTTGCCATAATGTAGCTTATTCTACAAATATTGTCACTGTGGTATATAAGCAATGATTTATGGTTGCACATATTGTGCAAATTCATCTAGCCATAGTTTATTCATTACACCATAGCATACATGAATTCTATCACAATGTCAGTCTCAGTATGTTTTGTAATTGAATTTTCAAGTACCTGACCACTGGCCTTTAAATTTAGAGGGGACTAAGGAATAAATCATTAAATCATTCCCCAACCTTAAAGTTTTCCCCCTACTTCAGCCTTTCTCAGTTTGGGTGCTCTGCTGATATGTGGTCCACGGGTCCTATTCTTTCCAGCTAGCTAGCTAGAAATACTGGAATAAATTCTTTCTTTGGTGAGCAGATGGTCAGGTTGGAGAAGGCTGCTGTCCCAATCATCATCTGTTTACCTGCTTTCTCGAGTGGTTTGCAATAAAATAGCCACAATATTAATTTATTTCTTGGCTTTCTTTATCTCATCTGTTGGTTTAGTGGAAGGGATTCTGAGGCAGAATCTACCCTATTTCCCTGAAAATAAGACCTCACTGGATAATAAGCCCAATTGGGCTTTTGAGTGCATGCGCTAAAATAAGCCCTCCCCTGAAAATATTACAACACAGCAGCAGCCATGAGGTGACCATGCTTGCTGCCTCCTGCACCTCATAAACAATAAGATCTCCCCAAAAATAAAGCCAAGCGCTTATTTCGAGGGGTCAAAAGAAAATAAGACCCTGTCTTATTTTTGGGGAAACACGTAGCAAAGCATATATTGTAAAAAATATCATTTTGCTTTTACACTGAATTACACTGAATTGCGTGAGGCATTGCAGTTGTCTCCAAATCTCCAAAATGCTGCTAAAATCCTGAACCAATCTCTGATCCTGTAAGGAACGGGTAGGACAAAACAAACTGAGATGAAATCCTTCTGAGACAGGTTGGCTAATTGTCAATAGCCATTACAATGATCTTAGAACATCGGCTTCAATAGTTACTGCAAAAGGAATTATTTTCCCCAAAGGGAGCTGGTTCATGCCTTAGATATTTTCTTGGATTCATAACTCCTGCTTAAATAGTCATGGAGGCTGTGCTGGCACCCCATTTTGGCTGCTGCGCTAGATTTGTCCTTACCTGGAGTGACATCCTCTAGTGTTAGTAATTTATGCCCTGGTCACAATTTACCTAGATAGCTACAGTTTGATCCATGTGGGGCTTCATCTGAAGACAACTTGGAAGCTTCATTGGGTATAGAATGCAGAAGCTTCTGACAAATCAGACCCATCAAGTAAGAATAGCTGCATTGATTGCCAGTAGGCTTCTGGCCCAGTTCAAAGTACCATGTATCACCTTTGTGGAGCACTTGACATCGCAACATTGGGATACACAAGGCAACAATGTGCTAAAATTGAATTTGTTTATCCTGTTCAGTCATTTAGAGAAAACAGTTATGTGGTCCTTCCTAGCAAAATTCATGGGGTATAGGCCAGAAAAGTGGTGGCTTCTGCTGTATAGAAAACCTTTCCTCGGTATAGGAGACCTCTAATGTACCAAGACTGGCTTAGTGGCTAAGACGCTGAGCTTATCGATCAGAAAGGTCAGCAGTTCAGCGGGTTGAATCCCTAGTATTTTGTAACAGAGTGAGCTTCCCTTACTTGTCCCAGCTTTTGCCAACCTAGCAGTTCAAAAGCATGTAAAAAATGCAAGTAGAAAAATAGGGACCACTTTGGTGGGAAGATAATAGCATTCCGTGCACCTTCAGCGTTTAGTCATGCTGGCGACAAATACCATGGAGATATCTTTGGACAATGCTGGCTCTTCAGCTTTGAAATGGAGCTGAGCACCGCCCCCTAGAGTCGGGAATGACTAACAAATATACCTTTACTTTAATATACCAATGTTTTGAAGACAGGCCAATGGGTGTTTAGCCCTTAAGTTAAATGAATGGTATAATCAACCAGTAAAACATACTGGTTTATTATTGATTTACATCATGTCTTTAATAATCCCTTAAAAAAAAACTTTGTTGTACCCAGCTCAGAGGCCATTAGGACTGAGGTGGGCAATAAAGCTAGCTACATTTACAACTTCTTTCACACCCAATTATCCATCATTAATCTTCCCCTATATTGCATTTTTGTCTGGATACTGGTGGAGAGACAAATCAGTATAGTGTACATATGCCTCAAATATCCTTTGTAGAAGACAAACAGTTTTTACAGAATAGCATCCTAAGTACACAATACAAGTACACAGTGGAGGACCAGAGTAAACAGTGAGGACTGCTGGCAGGGCCTCTCCTCTCTTTAAATATCTGAATATTGTGAGAAGAAATAATCAGATAATCAGCTTTTTATGGGTACATTACTTGGAACGCTGACAGAAAGGTTACCTTTCTATAATCTTGAGTGTTTAGGAATAAATATAGAAACACTACTTGAATTTTCGTAATCATAAATAATTACCACCGTGTATACATCTATAAAAAGAAGCATCTTAAAATCTCTCATCCAGACAGGTCAGAGTCATCTATGCCCAAGTTCATTTGAAGTTGTGGAGCAAATTAGAGGTAACTAACGGATAATCTTTAATTGTAATGAGATTCATATGTGCTCCATTTTATTTGATTTGGATGCCAACAGGTCTGTAGCTGAGAGTACATGGTATTCCCTAAAATAAATTTTGTTTCTTGCACTTCAAAAGTTGAACTTCAAAATGCCTTCAGGCTGGATACCAATAGTAATGTAATTATTATTATTATTATTTAATAAAGTAATAATGTTAATGTTGTAAGCTGCCCAGAGTCACCAATATGTGAGTTGGTCAGCCATATACATTTATAAAATTAAGTAAAATCAAATCAAATAAAGATACAACTCTTTACTTAATACTGCATGATCTTAGGAAAAGACATAGCTTCTTTAAAGTATTGCAAACAGATGCCAATTTATGTACAGTTGGAAGCAGCTTATGGAGATGGAATCTGAAGAGTTTTGGATGGTCCCAGGTGGACCAGGGCCTGTTGCTATCACACAAATCATGCTATAGAAAAAAGCTTTATTTGTGAGCATTTTGGGGGGGGGGGAAACCTTTGAGTAATGCACTACAAAGTTTTGAAATTCATGGGCATAATTTAAATGCAGCAGGTAACTATTACCTTTTAACTTTTTTTCTGGTAGAGTTCCAAATGAAGAAGATTCCAAATGTGATAGAGATCAATGACAGAAGATGAACAGGAGAAGTGGAATTGCCTTATTTTTTTTTCCTTATCTGGATATTTCAACTGTCCCAATGTTTAAATTTTGCCTCAATTTTCTGCCAAAAATAGCACTCAAGGGAATGAAGAAGAAAAAAGCACAAATTAAACACAGAATTTTATTTATCGATAACTGCTCACTCTTCTCTATCAATGTATGATGTTCGAGGTAGCATACGTAACAATCAAAAACAATTTACATCGACAGTAGATGGGAAATATAAAGGGAGTTAAAGTTTCTTTGGCAGGAAAAGCTGGGAGTCAACAGTGAAAGGGTCCTCTCCCATGACCTAACCAAGTCTGTTTCTATTGATAATGGGCCTCTTCCAAGAACCTTAGCTCTCATGACAAACTTATATGTGGGAACACCAAAAGAGTCCTGCATAGCATGGTCCCAAGGGCTTTGTAAATCAGAACCAGCATTTTGAATTCAGCTTGGAAAAGATTTATAGATGGTGAAGCTGTGTCTAGCATGAGTTATGTGATGCCTATAAGTGTGGTTATAATGATTCAACTGCAGCATTCTGGACCATCTGATGTTTCCACATATTTTTCACAAGTAGTTCCACATAAAACATAATATGATAGTTCAAAGGAGAGGTGTAATTCCCATAAGGCATGTGTTCTTATCAAATATATCAAGGAATGGGCACAATTTGAATTCTAGATTAACTGTGCAAACATATTGCTAGCTGTTATCAAAACATGAGAAACTTCCAAGTATGTGTGAATGAGTCTTTGGGGGAGAGTAAAGCTAGTCCCATCCAGCAAAGATTAAATCTCATTTTTCTGCATTATCTGCATTCAATTGAGATGTGCTTCTGTATTTTCTGTATTACGTTTCAATTCATTGCCCCCTTTAGATACCAGATATTGGGTTAGAACATTTGTGGATTCGGTGTTTCTTGTAAGAAACATTTTTGTGAGACTGAATTCCAGACTTTGCCTGTGGTTTCATGTGTATGCTAATAGTATCCTGAAAGCAGGGGAACATACAGTATGTCAAATATGAGTCCACAAATATGTCTTCTGAAATTATATCCCTATGGTGGACCAGATCCATCATTGTCTTCTAAACCCAAATTAGATGAGGCAGGATATCTAATAAAAGTTGTCAGGAAAATCAACAGAAAAATGTTGCTTCTATTTATTTGCCACTACAGGTTATTGATGAAAATGCTCCAAAATAGGCTTCATGATAGACTAAATGAAGACAGAGAATTCATCTGACACAGAAACCTTACAGCTGGGATTCTTCTTCTACCTGCTCCAGTGGCTTGCTCAGAAATGGAGTATCAGCTGGAAATTATGCAATAAATTGGGTTTGGGTTATAAGCATAATTGAGCTATCTTGCTCAGCTTAAATTTCCGAAGCACAAAACAGTTTCTTCAAAACAATCTCCCTGGGCTAATACAGGGTGATAAAAGCTTTTAGTAACATGCTGTGATTATTTGAAAGCGAAATACCCTGGACCTCTCCAGCAGGCAGTTCCAATACACAAAGTAATAAACCCCAACCGTTTTGTCTGGTAGAGCAGATCAAGTTGTTTCGTGTATGTGTTTCTTTTACAAACTGGGGGGAGAAGTTAATAATTTATAGCCTTCTTGGCAGAGTGCTGCTTCTAAGCATTTCCCAATAAACCATACTTGGGATGAGAAGCAATTTGGTAGAGCACAAGGCAAGAGACAGACTCTGTAGTCCTCGTCCTGTCTTAGGCACAAAGCCAGCAGGGAGACCTTGGGCCAGTCATTACCTCTCAGCCTAGAAAGAAGACAATGGCAAATCACTTTTGCAAATCTTCCCAAGAAAAACTGCAGAGTCTTGCCTAGGCAATGGCCCGGAACATGGAAACAAGCACTTTGTGACAGACACACACCAATCAAAGTGAACTTTCTAGCACACTCTGACCTGACCAACTAGACAGGTTTTAGCATTTTCTCCAAGGATTTATCTCCCTTCAGCTGAAGAAAACTTAGAAAAATATTTTCTGGCCAATGCTCAGAAATAGAGAACTTAAGAAATCTTTCCTCATGCAAGCCTGCGCATCTATTTCTTTTGTCAAACCTTTGTCAACGCAAGAGGTGGCTGTGTGGTCATACAGGCTTGCATGAGAGAAAGGTTGAAGGAGATATTTCCCCTTGTTAAACTGTTGAAGCCAAATCTACCTGTATAGAAAGGAGCTAATTGGGAAACAAGGGAAAGCATAACCAGAGAATTCCAGGCAAAACCAATACCCTCAAAGGTAATAAAGCAATTACTATGGTTCACTTGTCTTGAGTTTTGTCATAAGTTCATGGAACATTGGAAAGGATTCAGCTGTGTCTTCTGCTTGCCTGTTAGTAAGCAGCCATCCTTTTTTTTCTTCTTCTGACCACACCCTCAGATTTATAGAATGGATTAGCTTCTTTGGAGAGACTGACTGCTGCCTTGACTAAAGAAGAATTATGCATCTGCAATGTCCTAGGTCCATGATGGCGAACCTATGGCACACGTGCCTGAGGCATGCACAGCCATGTTGCCTGGTACCTGGGTTTTTGGAGCACATATGTGCGTGAAGATCAGCTGGGCTTCGTGCATGTGGCAGTGCCAGAAACTGGAAGAGCTGGCATGAGCATTTCCAGCGGATCATCATGCATGCATGCGTGCCATTAACTGGAAGACTAACTGGCCGGCACACATGCACGCCTTGGAAGCTGTTCATTTTCCAGTATGTGCGTTCCCACTTGGCAGCTCCTTTTCTGAGTCGTGTCCCAAGTGCATGCGCGCGTGCTCCCTTTTTGGCACTCGGTGCCAAACATTTTGCCATCACTGTCCTAGGTCAAGTGAGAACAAAGCAAAGTGTTGGCTACACCCACTCTCCCTGCATCTCCTGATGGAATTAAAAAGGAGGTTGTGGTTCATCCTTTTTTAACCCTGTTTTTTCACCAGATTGAAGATGGTGTTGAGGATGGGGAAAAGAAAAAGTGAATTGCTTTTGTTCAGGTTTCTTTGCACAGGAACTGATCAGACATTTTACAGAGTGTGGGCAGGATTTTTCACATGTCTCTTTTATGCCATCTGAGGATGTCTACATATGTCCTGAAGGTACCTTTTCATAAGCATTTTTCCAATGTGGCAATAAGTGCCTTCCTCCTGCTTTTGTTGCCTCTTGTAATCTACATGGGAGAGAATCAAATGTGAATGGTAGAGGTAGCAGAGTAAAGTTATCCCTAAGAAGAAATAACAAAAAGTTAAAAGATAATGTGGTTACAGTACTAATAAAGAGGGTAGAAATGGCAAAAGAATAGGATAATACATAAAGAAACACCACTGGGATTTGAGAGCTCCTGGGGAGGGTTTAAGGGTTTATGCATGGCTCTCTGCTTCAATTAAAGTTGGTGAGATGGAAGTCAGGAGTCATCAGCAGCTCACAGAATGAGGTCTTTATTAGGGACTTCAGCTGGAAGTTGGAGTAAATAGCATCACATTATCTTTTCCTTTGCTTTCTGGTCAGCTGTTGTGCTTCTTCTGTGTACATTGGGCATACAGTTATGCTAAAATATGAGTAAAAAAATGCAGCAGGGGTTTTCTTTCTGGCAGGGTTTCCCTTTTCTTAGATTTATTAATGATGGTGATGCTTCCTTGATCAATCATATCCAATACTTAGCAGTTCTATGGACCATCTTCATTGTTTACTCGCTGCATTCCATTAACGTCAACCCTCAAAACCTCATGTTTGAGATTTAACTGCAGTATGCCTGCCCTTTTGGTTTGGCTGCAATTGCCTTGTGTATAACAAACATAGATGATAATAAGAGAAATTTAACAGGATGGACTGTTGTGCTTCAGTCTATAGGTAGTTCAGTTTTAATCGTGGCTGGTTGAAGAGAAATTTAACAGGAAGGACTGTTGTGCTTCAGTCTATAGGTAGTTCAGTTTTAATGGTGGCTGGTTGAAGAGGATTATTCACAGTACTTCTAACTGAGCTTCGGTTGATTTTGTAATGACATTCATGTTCCAGCTTTTTAAGAGGCTTGCAAGAGTACCTGCTAATATTCTAGAGCAGGGGTGTCAAACTCATGTTATCATAGCGTCATCACGTGATGTATCAGGACTTTTTCCCCTTTGCTAAACTGGGCATGGGTGTGGCCAGAGCGTGACACATCCGGCCCGCGAGCAGGGAGTTTGACAGCCCTGTTCTAGAGCTTAATACCATCAGCTAACAGCAGAAGAAGTGGAACCCAAGATCAGATCATTCTTTCTAGATATACTTTCCTTGCTTAGGGTCATTTCCCCCCAAACCCCTCTTCTTCATTCAGAATACAACCACCTCCATTTGTCCTTACACTGCCACTATTGTTTAAGGGAAAAGGAAGAAAACAAGGAACATATAGTTTGGCTAGTTGCTGATTAGTGCTGGACGTGACTGTTGAAATGATAGCAGATGTCTACATTTGTGTTTTCAACACTGAGAAGTTTGGGCACTTTCCACTTAATGTTGTAGCCTGCAAATCCTCAGGCTGTAACAGCAAGCTGTTCTCAGGTGGTCTTATTTGTTTTGTATTATTTTTGTTCTTGCTGAAAAGCTTGGAAATCGAGTTCTCCAGGTTTCCATTTAGAAGCTCCCCACCCCACCCCACCCCACCCCACCCCACCCCACCACAATGCAGCTGTATGCATTTTTGTTCTACGTTTCTATAGGATAGTTTAATATAGGCCTTAGCAACGGTATTCATTTTCTAAGGCTTATCAATGAGCTCCTGTTAGGGGATTTGAGAAAACTGGGGCAGGAAATGACCTTACATTTCATATTCTTCTTCTCTATGTAGCAAAATTAACATACTGGCGCATTTGATCTGACATAAGCACTTTTCCTGCCCTTTGGGATTCCATGAGGCTTTTGCTGAGTCGTAGTAAGCAAGCCAAGAGGGTAGGCAGAACTGCCAATGGCAAAGTATGATGATTCTTGCTCCTTTTGACCTGGCAGAAATCCCAAGGTAGAAGTCATCAATAGCCTCCAGCAACGGAAATCTACTGGGGAGGTGGGGTGGGGGGGAATGCTCTTATTTAATGAAAAAGAGTCTATATTGCTAACTTTGTAGCAGAGTTACCATCCCACAATTTAAAATGCCCATGTTTGGTACACTCTGTGCTGAGTTGAATAGGCGTGACATACACATTAATTTTGGAAATGCTGAATTGTGTACTGTGTAATAGCTTAATATCCTTCTATTTTATGCGGTTGACATATTTAAAGCTTGTAGATGACTCACTACAATTGCTTCTGTCGAATAAGGTGGAGGAAATAAACCTTTATTTCAATACATGTGGGGTTTTTTCTTTTAAACAGCAGTGATTCTTAATATAATTTGTAATAGTGTATAAAACATGTAATTAAAATGCTCATATTCCTCTTACTTTCCTCTTTGCCTTTATGCTGTTAAGCTGCTACAGATAAATCCCTAAGCGATATTCTGTCCTCTTGTGCTTTGTTCTGTGTGCCAGATAAAATATCTTTACTATTAATAGATTCTTGTACATACTTAGGAATGGCTACATCAGACTATTACTTGTTTTAATTCCCAGTTCAGTAAGAATCTTTTTGGTCTACTTTCGATATTAAGATATATTCCAATATTCCTTTAAAAAGATAAAGATATTCCTTAATGATCCTGTTAAATATTTGTCTAGACATTTCCTTCTTAATGCACATTTTACGAGCATCTTCCCTTGAAATATGCAGCTTTTGTGTTTTTAAAATTTAATTCAATAAATGTATAAAAATAATATAGGTTCTTTAGTCTCTAATTGTATGAGTACAATGTACAGATATAGTCCCTTTAATCTATAAACAAATAAAAGGATTTTCATGTACTAAAGTGCCAAATGGTTCTAAAATGTTATAATCTTACATTGACATTCACCCAGCTTTGTTAGTGCCATTAACAGGATTTGAAATTAGCCCAAGGATTGCTTGCCAGATCGGTTGCATTTGCTGGAACATATTATGGTATTATTAAGTTTAATGGTATTATTTTCTTTCTTCCCGGAACTGCTCAGGATTAAGAGCACTTTGTTTTTTAAAGAGATGCCATCCAACTTCAAAGGGCATTAGTGTGAAAGGCAAGAGAGAAGTAATTGTGGAATGTTGAGGCAAATAGAACTTTTGGATGTGTCCATGGAACTCAACAGAGAGAGAAAGATAAGTGTTGTTTCTGGCCACAGGTGTGAGTTGTAAAGACAGAAGTGGTTCTCAGAAGTTTAGATTATAAAAGACTAGGACAGACCCGGGAATGGATGAAGCTAAATGGAGTCAAATTCCATTTTGTAAAATCTGATATAATCATGTTTGTGAACTTTATTCCAGGGGTAAAATCCAGCAGGTTCTGGAGAACCAGTAGCAGAAATTTTGAGTAGTCCAGAGAACCAGTAGCGGAATTTTTGAGGACTTCAGAGAACCGGCAAATGCCACCTCTGGCTGGCCTCAGAGTGGGGTGGGAATGGAGATTTTGCAGGATTCCACCAAGCCATGCCCACAGAACCAGTAGTAAAAAAAAATTGAATTTCACCACTACTTTATTCCCTCATGAAGGACAGCATATACAAACTATATGAATTTTCATACATAATCATGTCCCTTAAAGCAGGAGTCCCCAACCTTTTTTGCACCAGGGACCGGTTTCATTTTAAAGAAAATTCTGTGGACCGGCTGGTGTAGAGGAGGAACGGGGGGGAGGGGGAACAGGCGGTGCATGCGCACGCGGGGGGGAGTCGGCTCACTCGGCCCTCTAGGGCCTCCAATGGCGCGAACGGCCGCGCCTGCGCTCTCCCACATCCGGTGCGCACTCTGACCAGGGGGCTGCTCCCTCCTCCTCCTCCTCTCCGGCCCTGCGGCCCGGTTCCTATCAAACCACGGACCGGCACCGGTCCATGGACCGGGGGTTGGGGACCCCTGCCTTAAAGTATATTTATTAGATTTATATTCTGTCTTTCATTCAGGAGCTCAGAGAGAGGCATATCCAAGAGTTATAGGTATAGGGAGATATGCGCTGTTGAGTTTTATTTGTGGTACTAGCCACAACTCTGGGGCCCGGGAAGTGTTGCCATCTGAGACGGTGACAGTTTCCATGGGCATATTTTATAAAATAGAGCAATGAGGAGGAAAAAAAATAAGAGAACAACACAATAATGAGACCATTAAGGGCCATTTTCAGAAGTTTCCTGAAGCTAATGGTTTTGGCTAATCATAATCTTCTGTGAATGATTTTGCAATTTCTGCAAAGATTTTATAGTTTGTATCTAGATGAAAGGTTAAATCTACAAAATTAGCCGGTTAAATATCTGTGTCAAATCAGGGAGAACAACTGATGCGTGTGCTGGTCAATTGATTGAAATTAGGGAATGAACTGTGTTTGTGTCTGACACATATGGTAGATGTGAATGCACATTCGCACAGATGGGCAACTGGTATAAAGAAAAGGAGTTTGGAAAAGCAGTTGCCACTGGTAGTCTAGTCCAGTCAGCTTCAACATGGATGTTAGAGTTGAATAAATGTGACAAAGGGACAAGCAGAAAATTGATTAGATTCATTCTGAGCTTCTGCTTCATTGGGGCTGTGGTGGGGGAGACGATAAATGAGAAAGTAGACATGCAGGAAAATTGTGTATTCAGCCTGGCAGATAGGTTTTGTCATCTCTTTGCAATTAGGTGATGGATGGATTTCAGGCTTTCTTGCCTTGTCAACGAAGGCTGGTGTCTTTACAGTCTTTTTCTGGGATTGTCAGTTTGCAGGCCTAACTCAGTCTGACTATACAATGTTCTTATTTCTAGCCAAACAGGCGGCATCAGTGTGATCCAGTCTGAAGGGATTTACTGAAGGACAATTGCCTCTGTTTTCTTAAACTCAGGCCTATGTACAGGGATGTTGCTTGTCAGGTGCATTTTGAAATGTTTTACAGTTAATGTTAATTTTGTTTCAGTACATTCATCTGTTAGTGGTGGTGTTCATTGAATTGGATAACATAGACTTCTACTGGTTGTACAGCTTCTCCTGTGAGCTGCTTGGAGAGTCCAACAATGGGTTAATCCTGCCTTTCTGCCCTTCTGGACTGGATTGATTTTCTTTTAAGCCACGCCTCCTCCGTGTGCTTGCCAGAATTTCAATCCAGTCTGAATGCCCAGGACGCGTTCTGTTGGTTCTCCCTAAGAGATTCAGGACATTTAGTTGGACTCTCCAAGTAGAGTATTTATTTTATTTTAATTTATTTTATTTAGGAATTTTTCCTACAGCTAACAGCTGGTGAAGCTCTGCGACTCACCAGCTGCCGCAGACCCGACGCGACCTGGGTTCGCCCGGGCGCGCGTGGGTCCATTCACCTGGCCCCAGGTGAGGATCGACCTGGGAGCCAAAGAGACGTCTCGGTCAGTGGCGAGGAGCCCTGCCGCTGACGTCCCAGATCGCCGGACCGGCCAAGCCTGAGCCCCCTCGCAGCGGCAGCTGCAGGCTCTCCTTTTTCCTGGAGTCAAACAGGACGGCTTCGCGCCGTCCGTTTGAATCGCGCCCGCCATTTTGGAGGCTGATCGGCCATTGGCGGGCGCCGGATACCAGAGAGAAGGCGGAAGCGGCGTGAGGGGCCGCTCCTCCTCTTCCAGAGGACTGTTTTTTTCCGACCGGCAAGCGGCAAGGCGCGCCATTTAAAACGCGTGCGGAGCCGCATTTTAAAGAAGAAGAAAACCTTTTTTCCTTTTGGATTTTTCATCCAATTTTTCTACAGAATCCTTTTTGGGCCGGCTCCAGGCGAGAAGCGGGGGAAAGGTTTCTGTCCGGCCCAGATCCGGCAGACTTTCCTCAGCTCGGGTGCAGACCTGCTCCTGCGGAGGCAGCCCTTGAGTCTTGCTTGCAAGCTGATCTGCTGCTCCACCTTGCCATCCTCAAGCCTGCGGATCAGGATTACCTGGCTGAAGCCCCTTGTGACCAGCGATCTTCGAGTGGTGAGTTACTGGGGCCCAAAATGTCGGAGAGAGCTCCCCAAGATTCTGAACAGCCAGGGCCATCCACCAGCAGGGGGCTTGTGAGACAGGCCAGCAGGGCCGCAGCTGAAGCCCTGAGCAAGGCAGGGGGGAAGAGGCAGGACAAGGCCCAAGACAGGGCTGCCTCCAGGCGGCAAAAGGCCCTTGAAAAAGAATTCGAGAAGGCCCAACGAAGGGCCAACGAAGACCCCATAGAGGATCCAGAGGGGATGGCTCAAGTGGATCCCAGTATCCCAACAGTATCCATTCCCCAGATAGTCAGAGAAGAGGAAGAAGAAGAATTCTCCTCTGATGAGTCCCCAGAACCCTCCTTGCTAGGAGATGAGGACCTGTTTCAGGAAGACAGCTTAGCCTCCTCCAGAATGATTACCCCCCCACCTGTGCCAGAGAGGCCCCCCAAGAGGCCCAGAGCAGAGGAGTGCCAAGGGTCTGTGATATCCTCAGAACTGCAGGCCATCATTAACAGGGCTATCGCCCAGGGCATTGCAGATGGCATTAAGCAAAAGACCAAGCGCCCCAGGGGGCGCAGTAGATCCAAAGCATCTGGAAGCCAAGAAGCTCCAAGATCCCCCTCCCCTCATTCCTCGCTGGACAGCGGGGATTCCACTGTGGAGGATGATCTGCTCCCAGAGCAAGAATTCTCAGGGGATGAGCAGGCTGTCCCAGAGAAGCCCGCCTTCAAGGGTTTATTCCACTGCTCCTCTTTCAAGACCATCTTAACGAAGGCCAAGGTTTCCACCCGCATGACGGTTACCACCCCCACACCCACCACTGAAGTGGCGTCTGAGGATGATGAGGGACTATTTGAGGAGCCAGAGGAGACCCAGGAGGTAGTCCCCGTACCAAAGATGTTTCTTAACCTAGTTCAGAAACAGTGGGCACAGCCAGGCACAGCTGCCTCGCACAGTAACATTGACAGGCAGCTGTACACAGTTGACGCTCCCCTGGAGGACCTACTCAAGCTACCCCCGGTAGATGCCCCAGTGCAGGCTCTCACATCCACGTCAGTGCTACCCCCTGACCTCTTGGAAGGTCTCAAGGCGGAGGACAAGAGGTCGGAGAGGGCCTGTCACAAGACCCACATGGCGGCTGCCTGGGCCATCAAGACGGCCACTTCAGCCTCGTTCATGTCCAGAGCCACTCTTAAGTGGCTCCGAAAGCTGTTAGCGAAGGTTCCAGCAGGGGATGCTAGAGCTAGGCAGGAGCTGAGAAAAATAATGGCTGGTGTCTCGTACACCGCCGACGCCACCCTGAGCTCTGCAAAGTTCGCCTCTAGAGCCCTGGCCTCCAATGTAACCTCCAGGAGGCTGCTTTGGCTCCGCCACTGGAACGCGGACATGCGCTCAAAGTGGAAGATCGCTTCCGCCCCCTATAAAGGGGGGAAACTGTTTGGTGAGGTCCTTGATCCGGTGTTGGTGGAAAACAGGGACAAAAAGAAGGTCATGCCTTCGGTCTACAAGAAGTCGGACCACAAGAGGTCGGGTTCCTTTCGAAAGCAGTCCTTTCGGAACACAGAACCTTCCACCAGTTCAGGGCAGTTCCATCGGCCCTTTAACCAGGGACCAGACAGGGGGCAGGACCGCCACTCCTTCAGGGACAGAGGCAGACAGCAATCCTTCTCCAGACGCCCCTTCAGAGGAGGATCCGGTTCCCGTCCCTTCCGGAAGTTCAAGTGACTCCCCGACGGATGCTCCCATAGGGGGCCGCCTGCAACTGTTTCAGGCGGCCTGGGAGCAAACCACGTCGGATCAGTGGGTCCTACAGACCATCAGATTAGGGCTCACGCTGGAATTCCTCTCCATGCCTCCCAGGCGATTCATCCGCTGCCCCACCCCATCCTCTCCCCTCAAGAGGTCTCTGATGGAACAGGAGGTGGCGCACCTGAAGGAGATAAATGCCATAGAGCCGGTCCCGGCAGAGCAGGCAGGGTCAGGCTTCTACTCCATCCTGTTCCTGGTCGCCAAGAACTCGGGAGGATGGAGGGGGATCCTAGACCTAAAGCAGTTGAACAGGCACCTGGCGTACAGGCGCTTCAAAATGCAGTCTCTCCAGTCCATCCTGAGCTGCATCCGGACAGGAGACCTGCTGACCTCGATAGACCTTCAGGAGGCCTATCTACACATTCCAGTCCGGGAGGCGCACCGCAGATTCCTCAGGTTCTATTATGCGGGCCAGCATTACCAGTACAGGGCTCTTCCCTTCGGCCTGTCGTCCGCTCCGAGGACCTTCACGAAGGTCCTTGCCGCGGTCCTGGCGTACCTCAGGGCGCGGCCAGTCAGATTGCAGGCGTACCTAGACGACATCGTGATCCAGTCGTCCAGCCACCGGCAGGCGCTCAGGGATCTCCGGCTGACCATGAGGACCCTCGAACATCACGGGTTCTCCATCAACCTGAAGAAGAGCCACCTGAGCCCTACCACCAGTCTGTCACATCTGGGAGCGGTCATAAACACCATCTCCGGCCGGGTCTATCTGTCTCCAGAGCGGGCGAACAGCCTGATCCCACTGGCGCGGAAGGTAGGATCAGCAGGAACCGCCCCCATCGTGCTTCTGTCACAGCTCCTCGGGAAGATGATATCTTGCCTCTCCATTGTGCCTTGGGCGCGCCTCCACTCGAGACATCTGCAGTGGTGCCTCCTACCACACCAGCGAGCCAAGGAGAGCGACTCACCCAGACACGTACCAGTCCCAGACAAGGTCAGAGCGTCTCTAAGGTGGTGGTCAGCGAGGTCCCTGGCCAAGGGATGCCTCTTTCGAGAGCCAGAAAGGACCGTCATCACCACAGACGCCAGTCTCTACGGCTGGGGTGCCCACCTGGACCAGCAGGTGGCGCAAGGGAAATGGTCACCCGAGGAACTCAAACACAGTATCAACTGGCTGGAGCTCAGAGCTGCGCGCCTAGCACTTCTCCACTTCCGCCCGAGCATCAAGAACTGCCACGTGCTACTACTCACGGACAATGTGTCCACCAAGGCCCACATCAACCGACAGGGGGGCACCCGGTCCAAGTCACTGATGGAGGAAGCAGAACGGCTGGGTCTGTGGGCGGAGAGACACCTGGCCTCGATCAGAGCCGAACACATCTCGGGCGAGAGCAACATCCAGGCGGACTGGCTGAGCAGAGCCACCATCGACAACTCAGAGTGGCAACTACACCCGAACCTCTTCTCCAGCATCACGCAGAGGTTCGGTCAACCAGCAGTCGACCTGTTCGCGTCAGCAACAAACGCTCAAGTTCCAAGGTATTTCACCAGGTACCGGTGCCAGGGGGCGGAGGGAGTCAACGCCCTCAGGTGCCATTGGCCCCCGGGCCTCCTGTATGCCTTCCCTCCACTTCCGCTCCTGCCGGGCCTGGTCCGGAAGATACTCAAGGAACAGGCAGAGGTCATAGTGATAGCCCCTTACTGGCCCAGGAGAGCCTGGTTCGCGGACCTAGTGAGCCTCTCCGTAGCCAGGCCGTGGAGAATTCCGCAGGGGGAGGTGTCACTCGTGCAGGGCTCCATCGAGCATCCGGAGCCACACTGGTTGCAACTGACCGCCTGGCATGTGAAAGGCAACTGCTAAGAAGAGCACAGTTTTCCGAGGGGGTCATCCGGACCATCCAGGCCTCGCGACGAGGCTCGACTACCAGGATATACGACGCCACCTGGAAGACCTTCGTAGCTTGGTGCAGCTCCAGGGGAGTCGAACCCATCTCAGCCTCCATCCCTGACGTGCTGGATTTCCTTCAGCGAGGTCTGGAGCAGGGGCTGGCTGCCAACACGCTCAGGCGCCAGACGGCCGAACTCTCAACCGTGCTAGCCTTCGACTCCTACTCATCCCTGGCTAGACACCCAGGGGTTAGGGGTTTCCTAAGAGGAGCTACCAACATCCGACCACCGGTAGTTCACAGATACCCCACGTGGGGCCTACACGTGGTGCTAAGGGCACTGATTGACCCGCCATTCGAGCCCCTACGCACTTGCGACCTACAGCGTCTTACCGTGAAGACGGCCTTCCTAGCGGCCATCACCTCAGCACGCCGAATTTCGGAACTGGCAGCCTTGTCCGTCAGAGACGACCTCTGCATCATCCATGAGGACAGGGTGACCCTACGGCTCGATCCCACATTCATCCCCAAAGTCAACTCAACCTTCCACCGGACCCAGGAGGTCGTCCTACCGAATTTTTGCCCAAGACCGGTACATCCCAGAGAGCGGCGATGGCACAAGCTCGACGCCAGGCGTGCACTTAAGTACTATGTTACACGCACCGCATCCTATCGACGGTCTGAGGCCCTATTCGTCACCTTCCAGCCCCGCAACATGGGCCAGAAGGCCTCACCAGCCACCATCGGCAGATGGTTACGTAGCTGCATCGCCTCAGCTTATGAACTTCAACGCCAGAGGGCACCTCGCCGCATCACAGCTCACTCGACCAGAAGCGCGGCAACCTCGGCGGCCTGGGCGACCCAGGCATCGCTTGACGAGATCTGCAGGGCGGCCACTTGGGCCTCCCCGTCCCAGTTTGTACGGAACTATAGATTGGACAAGTTTGCATCTTCAGAGGCGGCCTTTGGGCGCAGAGTGTTGCAACAGGTGCATTTGTCCACGGAATCTACCAGAGACAGTTTTTCCCGCCCTGGGAACATTTAGCTTGGGCATTTTCCCATTGTTGGACTCTCCAAGCAGCTCACAGGAGAAGAGTCGTTGGCTTACCTGAACGATCTTCTCTGTGAGCTGCGAGGAGAGGCCAACCCCGCCCTAGCTCGTAGATTCCTCAAGTTGTGTGTTGTTAAACATTTGTGTTACTGTTTTTATAGTTGGCAGAAGTATTTGCATTAAAGCCTACGACGATAAAGGAACCAACCAGACGACTACTAGTCCACGCCTAAATTGAAATTCTGGCAAGCACACGGAGGAGGCGTGGCTTAAAAGAAAATCAATCCAGTCCAGAAGGGCAGAAAGGCAGGATTAACCCATTGTTGGCCTCTCCTCGCAGCTCACAGAGAAGATCGTTCAGGTAAGCCAACGACTCATCTCACACACAAGTATGCATTCAGTTTATGTTTTGGGCTTCTGTCAGTAAATAATAGTAATGTTATCCTCTTCCGTTTGTATGTTCCTGAAAGCAGTTTGAACCAGCTGTTGTGTGTAATGCAAGCTTTCGATGGTGAGCCTCAGCTCACTCTAGAAACAAATCAATAAAGAGCATTTGTGCATTTAACAACACTTGGAAACATCTTCTAAAATTGCCTAGTGCCAGTTCTAACTTTTCTTTTTGTTAGCTGTAGCATTAATTAGTTAAGTGTTGGCACTGTCGCTGTATTCTACAAATATTTCATTCTTCCGAAGACTACCACTGAATTCCTGGATATTCTTTTGCATTTAGCAGCTCATGATCCAAACTGATATTGGTATTATTTTGAAGAGTTATCTTCTTTCCTCTTTCAATCTGGAAATCTGTGGCTGGTTTAGGACACCATAAGGGTAAGTGGTGTGTGTGTGTGTGTGTGTGTGTGTGTGTGACAGAGAGAGAGAGAGAGAGAGAGAGAGAGAGAGAGAGAGAGAGAGAGAGAGAGAGAGAGAATGTACTTGTTTGTAAGGATAATGATCAGTTTGAATAAAATGTTTCATTTCTATGGAGTCCATTTTAAGCTGGATAACAATGAATTAATCAGTTGTGGGGGTGGGGGAGAAATAATTTGTTCCTATCTGTGTGAGAAATGGTGGGAGCTTGCCTTCCTCAGGACAGGAATGCAGAGAATGTCAATAAGTAACTGTCTCAGTGCAGTTTGTGCTGCCTGCAACCTGTGGAAAAGCTTTCAAAATTAAAGCCAAGAGGTCATGACATGGAGCAAGGGCAAGATTGTCAGAGTCAATCAATCATTGGACATTACTTTAGTTCTGGTCTTACAATGAAAATTCATTCATAGGTTCTTTTCTTTTTTTTTACTCTTTTTTTGCAAAGGAAAACTTTGGATGTTTTCTTAGAGACTACCCATCACCTGTTACATATTTATCAACTACTGTTGAAGTCTGGAATCAACCTGTTTCCCCTCCCCATATATTTCCCCTTCCCATATATTTAAACCCTTCATCAGTTAAATCATACCACACATCTGAAGGAGTGAGGTACAGCTCCCAAATCTTTATAATAAAAATGTGTTAGACATCAAAGGTGCTACTAGACCCTTTCGATTTTTGGCTGTAGATTAGCACAGCTCTTCCACAATGAAATCGGATTGATGTATACGTGAGATCACTGCAAACACTCATGTTGTGGGAATAAGTTCAGGCATGCACTGTTTCTGTTTGCTAAGCACATGGTCTGAGATCTCAAAGCTATACTTTGTTCCCTGATCAACTGGTGGATGGAGCTGCATCCATCAACCAACAGCTCTATCTAGGCTTGAAAGTAGATAAGCATATTGGAAGTGTGATGCAGTGAGAGTGAATAAAAAGAAGGCAAACTGGAACAGAGAAGTCTAGCTGGGCAGGGAGATGTTGAAATCATGATGAGATTTTTCGAGAGATATTTGAGATTCATTAAAGACATTTTCATCATTTGGACCCATTAAATGATTCTCTCATCCAATTCCATTATAACTTCAACAACTTCCACCCCACCAACAACCTTAGTCTAGAATTATTTACACAACAAATCCACCTTCTTGATGTCACTGTTAAACTACACAGTGGGTATTTTAAGTGCCCCGTAGTATAGGAAAGTTACAAATAAATTTGTATAGTCACATGCTTCCAGCTTTCAGTCAGAACACAACCACATCTGTCATCTATAATCAGGCTCTCCACTACAATTACATTTGCTTTGACCCATTTGACATAGATGCTTAATTGATGAAATTAAACCAGGCATTCAGGAAACTGAACTACATACCCAATGAGATCAATACACAAATCAATAGAGCCAGATCTATTCCCAGAAGGGTCCCATTAGAAGACAGATCACAGAAAGAGAACAACAGTGGCTGTCACTTACAGTTCAAACTGCTCAAAAGCATTGTAAATAAGATGGACAATGACATTGTATTTTCTCTAGCACTGGCAGGCCCATACTTTCATCTAGACAACCACCCAATTTGAAGCACATTCTCACGAGAAACAATAGGTCAATGATACCAACATGAAAATCAAACTACAACAAACCTATTTT
The DNA here is from genome assembly GCA_039707465.1 of Rhabdophis nuchalis. Taxonomy (NCBI): domain Eukaryota; kingdom Metazoa; phylum Chordata; class Lepidosauria; order Squamata; family Natricidae; genus Rhabdophis; species Rhabdophis nuchalis. The sequence goes on from CM077643.1 coordinate 121,603,200, forward strand.
ACATCCATGTTTTATACCAACATTACAGGTCTCAGAAAGTATGCACACTAAATTATAGACACCTTCATATGCTCTTCCTGCAATGTGATATATGCCATTATTTACCAACAAGGGTCTACATAGGACAATGTAATATTTTTGTGCAAAAAGATCCAAAGGACACCCTTTGATATCAGGACTCCAACAAAAGAAAAATCTTATTATAATATTTTCCTCTCTTCTGACTCTTCAGACACCTGGGGAGTTTTATCTCACATGTTTACAAGTTCGTCAGTGTATCTTCAGATCTTACCAATCCTGAACACTTCAAAAATCTTTTTCTGGGATCTCTTTGAGCACAACTCTTCATGTTATCACTGCCCAATCCAATCATGATGGGTCATCTTTTTTTTTTCTAAAACCAATATCAAATCTTCAGCAGCCAGTGCTAGATCTAGATCTGCCTGGAGTTGTCAGCCATCATACCTTGTCTCTCTTCTTTCACTCCAGCAACCTTTTTTTTAAATCACTGCCTTCATTGCCAGCTCAGAAGCCAAGTTCTCTTTCCCTATGAGAAACATCATTCTAGAAAACTGAGTTATGTTCCTACTCCACAGTTAAATTAAAGCATTTGGATGCTTATGGACGTGTTTGAGGACATGACAGCTCTATCAGGAGTTTTAACTCCTATATAGGTTAGATTGTAATGAACTTCAATGAGGAGTGAGGAGGATAAATATGACGTGACATTCTAAAGAGCAAACAAGCTGGAGAGAGAGGGGAGATCCTGAAATGAGATATTAAAAACTCAGTTATAAAAAAATTATTATGAAAAGGAAACGGGGGAAAAGTTTAAAGATGCTATCTGGATGAATAGTGAGCAGAAAGTGATGTACAGGCAAATGGAAATAATGGCCGATAACTAAAGAGGAATACATGATGATAGCTCAGTTCTGTAAGGAGGGGGTCAGGAATGCTAAAACTCATAATGAGATGTGGCTGAAAAGGGATGCAAAACAATTGGTAGAGTCAAAGGAGGCCATTGGCTCACTGCAGAGGAAAAGTGGAGAAAGGAATAAAAGGGAACAGGAAAAGGCTGAACTTCTTTGCATCTGCATTCTTTCAAAAGAGAGAAGGACCCCTTTCTATTGTTGGAAGAAATGTCCTTCTGGGTTCAGTTCCAAGTGGGGGAAAAGATGCTGGAAACATGGAGGATGCTTAGAAAGATGGTTTAATGGTGGACAGGACCATATGGCTTGAGCTCCTGAACAGAAAAGGGGGATCACATGCTTCAGTGTTGGTGGAGAAGAAGAGAAGGGGCGAGGGAGGGGCTTGCAGGGTTTTTTATAATCTGTTCCGCCCCATCTATCTTTTTCCTGTTCCTGTGTAAGAAATGTATTCTGATTGGTGGTCAGACTTCCATGGCAACTTTCTAGGCTGACTCGAAGTTTGGTTGAGTTCTCAGATGGTGAGTTGGGTAAAGGGCTAATTCTAGCGTGCCTTGATTCCATCACCCTGGAGCTGATGGGGAGGGAGTCTTTATTATGTAAATAGACTGGCATGGGCATCTTAATGGCCCATTGACAAAAGGGGGGTATTTATTTTATTTATTTATTTTATTAAATTTATACCCCGCCCTTCTCCTTGTTAGGACCCAGGGCGGCGCACAGGCATTATATAAAACCATAAATACAATATACATCAATTAAAAATATATTAAATTAATTCACCCGTGCTAAAACCCATTATTAAAACCGTAACCAAATTATAATTTATATTTAAAAGTCAGACGCGGGGGGCTATCCTAGGCCGGCTTGTTGGAATAAGTACGTCTTAAGACGTTGGCGGAAGAGGCGGAGGTCCGAGGTAGTGCGAAGGTCGGGGGGTAGGTCGTTCCAGAGGGCCGGGCCCGCCACAGAGAAGGCTCTTCCCCTGGGATTGCCCGGCCGACGGCACCCGGAGTAGGCCCGCTCTGTGGGAGCGGACCAGACGAAGGGATGTATGGGGCAGGAGGTGGTCTCGTATATAGCTAGGCCCCGAGCCATGGAGCGATTTAAAGATGGTGGTCAACACCTTGAAGCGCACTCGAAAGGCCACAGGCAGCCAGTGCAGCTCGCGCAGGAGAGGTGTTACATGGGCTTGCCTTGAGGCACCCATAACCACCCGCGCGGCCGCATTCTGCACTAACTGTAGCTTTCAAGTGCACCTCAAGGGGAGCCCCATGTAGAGAGCGTTACAGTAATCCAGCCGAGATGTCACGAGCGCTTGAGTGACTGTGCGAAGGCCCCCCCGGTCTAGTAAGGGGCGTAAATGGCGTATCAGGCGAACCTGATAGAACGCCCCCCTGGCCACGGCCGCCACATGGTCCTCCATGGACAGCCGGGAATCCAGAAGGACGCCCAAGTTGCGCGCCCTCTCCACGGGGGCAAGATGTTCGCCCCCAATGGCCAGTGTTGGATTTATCTGGCTAAACCGGGGTGCCGGAAACCACAGCCACTCGGTCTTGGACGGGTTGAGTTTGAGTTTGTTACTACCCATCCGGGTAGGCAGGAAGCTGCAGGAAGTTACTTTGTCTTCAAAACATGTTTCTCCCTTTTCACATCCAGGGAAATATAATATTCTGCCTTTTCAATATTTCCTAGGATATTTCATTTTTCTAGGAGGGGTGGGTTTTAACTTCCTACACTCTTATGATTAAGAAAACAGGGCAGGGAATACCTCCCAGGATTGATAACGGTATTGTGAGCATCCATTTCATTGCTTCAAGCAAAGTTTCTAGGAATAGCTACCAGATTTTGCCTTCACAAATCCAGATGACTATCAGAGGACAGGAAAAAAAAATACAGAGGGCTCTCAGCTCCTCAGTGCCAATATAAAATCATCCAAATTTGTAGCCCAGCTCTGACCGTCTCAGGTAAGTTATCTCCCAAGGAATAGAATCATTAGCCATGATTTTCAAAAAAATCTCAAACATCATTCTAACAGTTTTAAAAAAGATACCTGGAAAACTACAAATGTTCAGGTAAGAAGGTAGAACGTATTGTCAAACAGCAGGTTTGGCAAGAAACAAATCCTACAGTTATCAGGAGGCAGGATGAGTTTGTCAAGAACAGCTTGTGTCAAACCAACTTTATTTTTTTCTCAAGATTAAGTGGTTAATTGGATGGACTATACTGTTTGGGAATGGTACTGTTGGAATGAAATGCCTATCTGGGGTCAGTTCCAAGTGGGAAGAAAGACACTGGAAACATGGAGACTGCTTGGAAAAATGGTTTAATGGTGGGCAGGATCACATGGTTTGAGGTCGTGGGCAAAAAGGGACGACATTTATTTATTTATTTATTAAATTTATACCCCGCCCTTCTCCAAATGGACCCAGGGCGGCGCACAGGGATGTTAAAATAGATACAAAATATATAAAATATATCAAAATTTAAAATACTTATTCTAATAAATAAACCCTGCGCTAAAAACCGAATTAAAATCCCAAATTTAAAACTATCTAATAATCAGTATGGAGGTTACGCTAGGCCGGCTAGATGGAATAGGTGTGTCTTCAGACACTTGCGGAAGAGGCGGAGGTCGGAGATGGTGCGGAGTTCAGGGGGTAGGTCGTTCCAAAGGGCAGGGCCCGCCACAGAGAAGGCTCTTCCCCTGGGTGTCGCCAGTCGGCATTGTCCAGCCGACGGCACCCTGAGGAGGCCCTCTCTGTGGGAGCGTATCGGTCTGAGGGATGTATGTGGCAGGAGGCGGTCTCGCATATAACTAGGCCCCGAGCCATGGAGCGCTTTAAAGATGGTCGTCAAGACCTTGAAGCGCACCCGAAAGACCACAGGAAGCCAGTGCAGCTCGCGCAGGATCGCTGTTATGTGGGAGCATCTGGGGGCTCCCGTAATCACCCGCACGGCTGCGTTCTGGACTAGCTGCAGCTTTCGGGCGCACCTCAAGGGGAGCCCCATGTAGAGAGCATTACAGTAGTCGAGTCGACATGCTGAGAGTGCCTGGGTTTTATGCCCTCTCTGGGCTTTTGAATTTGAGCTTGCATTTGATTAGCTGTCAGACTCCCATGGGGTCATGTAGGGTTAACTTTGTAGGTTTTATGTGTCCCAGGCTTGGTTGAACCTTGCTGGGTGATGATCAGAGGTGGGTTGCTAATTTTTTCACTACCGGCTCAGGTGCGCTCCTGCCCACGTGTAACGCTTCTGTGCATGCGCAGAAGTGTCTGAGCAGGTGTGTGGAGCCTCCTGCCACCGCTACTACTGGTTTGGGTAATCCGGGCCGAACTGGCAGCAACCCACCTCTGGTGATGATGTAATAAAGGGGCTTTGGGCAATTCCTTCTATGGCTCTGCCTGAAGGAGGTGGATCTTTGTTATGTAGAATAGACTGGCCCAGGCCTTAATGGGTGTGTGTGTGAGAGAGTTTTTGCTTCCCTTTTAGGAGAAATATTTTTTTAATATTTCCTAAAATACCTCATTTTCCTAGGGGAGGGATGGGTGCTAACTTCCTACAGTACACTTTGAACTTAGTAAAGCAGAAGTCTCAAGCTCAATCAACATGAAGACCAGATCATTATTCTAAAGCCTGCAACTCTTTTCATACAACTCTTTTCATACATTGATATACAGTTTCCAGCGAGTTAAAAATGAACAGTATCCTTATTTGTGTAGAGGAGTTCAGAGATAACCTTGAAGAAGGAATGCAAGAATGGGTAGAAAAACATCCACTTAGCCTTGGGAAGGAGAAGAGGCTGAGCAAAAAAGCTCAAGATAACCCTGTTTTGATTTTCTTCAATATAACAGGGCACAGGGGAAGCTCTGACAGGCTTTCAAGATCCTCTTATTATAACCCGAAACAATAAAGCAGCCTTCCAGTGGTCCTTGTAGGGCTGATAGTATGTATTGTAAGGTAGTGACAGAAGTTAAAAAGCTTCTGATCAGGCCCCCCCCTTCCTTTTAACAGTCTTCTGATCTGAAGTCAGAGAAATCCTGTCTCCATTCATAACATCCAATGTTTCCTTAAAGGTAATAGAACTCTTGACAGACAGCTCTGGAATCGATCAATGGCATGGGAATCTTAACACTTAGGCCCCTGGTCTTTACGCATGTGTCTGTCCAGGAAGATCTTTTTTGATAAAGGAGATAACAAGCAAAACATTTCCTCTAATCATAAAAAGCCACGTGTTTCCTGCTTTTTCTTTCTCCGGCCATAGAACTATATATTTTTACTCAGGCGTGTCTTTTACCAAAGGCTTGAAATCATATAAAATTCCCACCTGTGTGCCAGTTCTAGGGCCAGCTGCCCCAAAATCAAACCTTGTATTGTTTTTGGACCAAGAAAGCTTCCCAACAGCTTGCTTCCTCATCTTGATTGTTTCCTAGCTCGGAAGAAAAAAACCCAGGGAAAATCTCTCAACAGTAGCAAATGTATGGGTTGAAAAAAAAATTGCCAAGCTAAACTATTTTTCACCACTTTACTCTGTCTTCTACTTATCTGGCAGCATTTTTCATTAATCAGGGTACCAGTCAACAAGGTTGGGATGGCATAGTCCAGTGATGGTGAACTTTTTCAGCAATGAGTGCCGAAAAGATTGTGTGGAAACATGCGCTTGTCAGGAACATGCTCCAGAAGAGCCAAACTTCTGGGTTCTAGTGCACATGCATGCCTGATGATCAGCTCACTGGCGCGCATGTGCTGGCCAGTTTTTGGCATCGCCACGCAGGCAAAGGAATCACACTTTGGAAAAGCCGAACTTCTGGGTTCTGGCACGCATACACACCCAACAATCCTCTGGCCAGCGTGCATACACACAACAGTTTTCAGCACTGCTACGTGTGTGAAGGATAGCTGATCATCATGCGCATATGCACACCAGAAACCCGGAAGACAAACAGGCAACCTTGGGCGTGTCACCTTGGGCACACATGCCATAGGTTTGCCATCATGGGCTTAGTCAGTGTCTGAAATGAAGTTAGTTTGGATGTCTGAAATGTCCCTTGCAGCTCCTTTATTCTATAAAATGAGCAAGTGTTTTTTTGTCAGGGCAAGCTGGTCTACCCAATTGTGGGACGGAGCATACTGTTTCCATTTTCGCCTTTCAGCCCCAATCCAGGAACCTTCACAGGCAGTCGCTTTTGCGACAAACTATTTTTGTGTTGAATTGTCGGTAAAAGATAAATTCAATATAAAAAAAGCAACATCAATAACTTTTATGACAACCAGATTGCAATCCTGATTCTTATGGTAAGGGAGGGGGAGTCAGCTTTTTGTGCTGATGTGTTCTCAGATATCACCATCAATGATCTACCGGCTCTTTGTATTTTTAAAATTGCATTTAGTTTTAAAGGAACTGGAATAATGCCAAACAAATCATGCGACCTGTTTTACAATAAAGTCCCTAGGGTTACATCAAGGGTGTCAAACTCGCAATGACACATTGTCATCACATGATGTGTCATAACTTTTCCTCCCTTCGCTAAACCAGGGGTGAGCGTGGCCAGCATGTGATGCATCCGGCCCACGGCCCACGAGTTTGACACCCCTGGGCTAGATGATTCCTACAAATACCTTAAAGGCATTTGATTGGTGGCTGTTACTCACCTACCTACAAACAAGATGAAGATGGTGGAAACATCGAACATAATTTGGAAGGCTAGTGGAGAGCAACATGGGTGTGTTGTTCTGTCTGCCACAGCACTAGGTTTTAACAGCATATTTGCACAACGTTTTGTATGTTTCAAATATGTCCACTGGCTTAAAAAATGTCAAGCTTTAAAAATCAAGTATAAGGAACAACACTGTTTTGTTCTGAATGTTTTCTGCACAAATACCACCCTGGCAGGCAAAACTGGGAAACCAACAGGTCACATTGCTCTGCTTTGTCATTCATTGATTTTTAGAAGGTTAGCTAAAATAACCTTGGCTTTTTCTGGCTTCAGAGCTATCCTAAGACTTCTAATCTTTCACTGATCTGCCGTTTCCTTTGGTATGCACCATGCAAGAATCACTGGAGTGAACGAAAGCTGTTTATCTGACCTTTAAGTCTGATCTTGGAATATCATTTTTCCAAATCTAATTACCAAATACATTAAGGTTTCCTGTTTCTTGAGCACTTGCTGTGATCCGCTTAATAGTGAGCAAAGGACAAAGATCACCTCTCTCTCTCTCTCCTTTCTTTTGACTTGATTTATACTTCAAAGCTGCCAAGGTGCTGACAGTTCAGGCTGTTTTCATTAAGTCAAAAGCTGCAGAAGAAGATCCATTGTAATTACCAGACTGTATTATCTGATGGGAGATAAAACTATGTTTTTTATTCTCTTCATAAAGATGAAAGAAAGTTGTCTGTTTTTTCCCCTTTTTCTCTGGTCTCATTTTGGAAGACCAGCTAGATCTGTTTCTTTCTTGGCTAAATTTATAGATTTCCCCCATAAGGACTGCAAGGAGAAACATGCCTATTGGCAATTTAAGGGCCTGATTTTGTACACCAGTCACCCCTTTGTAAATTCCCACAGTGCAACTTCAGCAATTTAAATACTATCCAAAGCCATAAGTCGTTTTAAACAGTGGATTAAATATTGGCTAAAATTTCACATCACGAATGGTGGTTCATAAGCTGCAATAACTTCGTTTATGTGTTCTATTCAGCCAAAACCAAACCAATAAGTTAACAAGTGAACACTTTGTGTGAGCGTGAGATTTGAAAGTAGATTTGCTCACAAAAGCATCTGTCGTGGATGCTTTTCCTGCAGATGCCAACTTTTTGAATTTTAGGTCTAGTCAAGAAAAGATACTGCTGCAGGGAATCCAGGAATACTAATTTATTAACGTAATAATAACTTTCCTGATAGAATCTTGAAAGCCTATCCAAATTCTTCATTGCCCCCTGTTCAAGGACAACAAGGTGGGGCATTCTGATTCTTTTTCTCCTTTATTTCCTCAGTATGGAACAACTCTTCATCTCCTTCTCAAGGGAACACCTAGAGCGAAGTTGCTAGGCAGTAAACTCATTTTGCCAAAAGGAAGGTAAAAGGTTCTTTGTACACTGCCTAATCTAACTTCTATGAGCAGGAAATCAAACAGATCTTGGGTGCCTGTCTACTCGTCTTTGAATAGGGCTCATTTCATTTGAGCCTCTAGCGATATAATTACAGTGAATTTAACTTCCCTTGTAGCTTTAGCGCAAGCTGCCTATAATTACAGTTTTACAACACTATAGTTTGTTCACATTTTAACATCTTAAAACAGAATGCTCTCTGGTTACAAACTCCTAAAGGAGGACGGGGTAGTCTTTTCACTCTCCCTCCTTAGGCGGTGATGGTTGGAAAGAGTATCTGAGGTCTAGGTAGACCAAGATGGACAAGTATCTCTGCCTTTACACTTCTTTTGCTTCATTTATTCTGTATAGTCAGTAATCAACTAATAACAGTTCCTTTAGTGAATGTTCAAAGTTGCAGTGGCGCTGAAAAAAGTGACTTATGACAATTTTTCACAATTATGACTGCTACTGCAGTCCCATAGTCATGTGATCAAAAGTGCCAACTGACTCATATTTATGACAGTTGTGGTGTCCTGGGGTCACCTTTTGCGACCTTCTGACCAGCAAAGTCAATGGGTAATCCTAGGTTCACTTAACCAACCCTTTTACTAACTTAACTTATGCAATGATTCACTTAATAACTGTGGCAAGAATAGTCATAAAATGGGGCAAACCCGCTTAACAAATGTTTTACTTAGCAACATAAATGTTGGGGTTAATTGTGCTTGTACGTTGAGGACTACCTGTATTATATTCCTATAATATTCCACACAATTTCCTCTTGCATGTACTGAGAAATCTCTCATCCTCCAAAATTGAAGAGTTATTTATGCATGGAACTTTGAAGCAGTATTTCTCAAGTACCCTGTTTCAACAAAAATAAGACTTCCCCGGATAATAAGCCCAATCGGGTTTTGAGCGCATGACTAAGGACAATCTCGGACCTACATCTCTTCCATCGGGCCCTGAAGACCCACCTATTTTGTGCTGCCGGGCTATCATAATTTTAAAGGAATTTTTAATAGTGATTTTAATTTGGGATTTTAAATATCGGCCAATTATTTAATATTTCTTTTTAATACTGTTTTTAAAATTCTGTATTATCATTTTTATTCTAGCTGAGTCCCGAAAGGGAGAAGGGCAGTATAGAAATTTAAAACAACAACAACAACAATAACAATAATAATAATAAAAATAAGCCCTCCCCTGAAAATAAGCCCTCCCCATAAATATTTAAATGCATACGCAGCCAGTCCCTGTCATTTCCTCTGGCAAGCAAGCAACATGAGGTGAGGAAGCGAGGCTGGAGGGTGGGGAGAGAGGGGGAAAATGCTCCACACAGCCAATACGTCCTTACCTAATGGCCACTCCCACAACCCTAGTCATCGTGACCCTTCTGTCATGCTAATGGCCACAGCAAAAAGAGGAGCAGGCCCAGTGATGCGCCTCGTGCCTCGCAGTTGAAGCAGCGCAACACAGCAACAGCCATGAAGTGACCATGCTTGCTGCCTCCTGCACCTCAAAAATAACAAGACCTCCTCAAAAATAAGGCCAAGTGCTTATTTTGGAGGTAAAAAGAAAATAAGACCCTGTCTTATTTTCAGAGAAATATGGAAAAGTGCTCATGTACCATCCTTGAGTCAAGGGGAGTAATAGCAGACAGGCACTCATGCTGAACCATAAATGGCAAAGGAGAGAGAGGCGCCCCAAGCTATTCCTGGTCTCGGGGTGGATATGTGGCTATTGAATATTCAACATTAATTACTGATATTATCTGCTGGCTCTGGGCTTTGCTTGTTACTAATAGCTAGTCATTTCATGACCCTTACTGGGATCTGTTCTGTTTATATCCTTCTTTCCCCAATTTATCAATATTAATTTGCTAGCTTGTAGTAATCTTCTACTGAGATGGAATTGGAATGGGAAGTTAATTTATTACAATCTGACTTTGGGCCAGTCATTCTTTCTCAACATCACCAACCTCACAGGGTTGTTGTGGGGAAAATAAGTGGAAAGAATACACTAGATATTCTTATTAGAAATATTTGTTGCCTTGAGTTATTGATAAAAACAGTAAAGGTGGGGATTTTTTTTTTTTTAAAGGGTGATTCTAGTTCCTAAATTGACAGGAAACTGGGAACATGTTGCTTGTTAATCTTATTAGTAATTAGTGCAGTTCCTTAGCTAAAGCCTGAAATGCATAATTAAATCATGATGTATAAAGTGATGGTGGAAGTTTTGCTGAGCACCCTGCTATTGAAGAGTGCATTAACAAAAATATTTTGTATCAGCTCCACAATAAAGATGCATACTAACCGCAAATGATGTCATCTATAATTCTCAAACTTTTATCAAGCTGTAATGTCATGTGTTATTTTACTTTAATTGTAGGATTTGGGCATAATGCTTAAACCTGGTTGTGAATAACAACCCAATGGTAAACATCAGCTGTCCTGCTACTGAATTCAAGTACAGAGAGGGTATGACTTGCGGTCCATTTCATACTAAAATAGTTCATTTAACCAGAGTCTACTAAACAAAGTGTACCCATAGCAGTAGTAGGCTTGCTTCAATATGCTGAATTGAGACTTTGAATGGATTAAGTATGCTGAAGTACATTATGCCAGTAAATCAGAAATGGTATTCAGTAGGTTCTGACCAGTTCTGGAGAACCAATAGCCAAAATTTTGAGTAGTTTGGAGAACTGGTAAATACCACCTCTGACTGACCCTGTCCCCATCTATTTCCTGCCTCCTGAACCCCAGCTAATTGGGAGGAAATGGGAATTATCCTTTTCCTGGAGTGGAGTGGGAATGGAGATTTTGCAGTATCCTTCCCCTGCCATGCCCACCAAGCCACATCCACCGAACCGGTAGTAAAAAAATTGGAATCCCACCACAGCAGTAAATGGTGAATCATGCATTTGTCTCTAGCTTTGGAATGGGACAACTTGCCATAGCCAACTCGCTGTGATCAACTCCCTGTGGTCAACACCCCGTGGCTAACTTGCCACAACCAAGTCACTGTGGCCAACTCACTGCAGGACAACTCACTGCAGGACAATTTCACAATTCAAAATCAAATATATTATCTTATTTGTGGATTAAGTACTATTTGAATTTGTTGTTGCTGTTAGTTGTAAAGTTGTGTCCAACCCATTGTGACCCCATGAACAACATTCCTCCAGGCCATCCTGTCCTCTTCCATCCTCTGGAATCAATTCAAGCTCACGCCTACTGCTTCGGTGACTCCATCCATCCACCTCATTCTCTGTTGTCTCCTTCTTTTCCCCTCAGTCTTTCCCAGCATTAGGCTCTTCTCCAGTGAGCCCTTGAATTTAGGTGATTGGAAAAGCAGAGAAACAGTAGATATGTCAAATAAAAAATCAAACTACTGATGGACTTTCCTGTTTTGTCTGTGTGTTCATTAAGATAATATTGTATATATTACATAATCTCTATTTATTTTGTAATTGCATCTTCATTAGAAATCATTGGTCAATGTTATATCTGAGGCATACAGCCATTGCATCAGAGTCACTTCAAAGTTAAACAATTGTTCTCTCACAATTACTTCGCTATAACCAGGCAATGATCAGTTTAAGGTAGGTTGGTTTGAATATGTCACTTTAAAGATGTGAGCAATACTGTGGTCCATTCTAACAATAAACTCCATTGGATCTGTGGAAGAAAAATACCATAAAAGCAAGGAAATTAAGTGATAATTAAATCCTGAAGGCAGATAGGGCAATTAAAGCAATCAGAGGCTTTCAAGGTTTTTTTTTCTTAATTGATAATCACAAAAACACAGTTCACATTCAAGTCTACCAGTTCATTCTAGAATAATTGCTCTTAGTAATAAACTTTGATCTTCACAGAATCAAAGCATTTCTCAGAATAGGAATTGGTTACTGTTCATTCTTGTTACTTGAATTTTTGAAGGATTAATCCTAGATCACAAGTGGGTATGTCAAGCAGACTCCTGCCTGCAAGGTTTCCTACAGTTTCTACAGTGGTTTAAAAATACATAAATTGAGTGGGTACATAAAAAGCAGCCAACATGACAATCTAGCTCATATCCCAAAAGAGAAGGTGGGTCCAGAGTATGAAGACCTCGGGGAGAAAAGATTTGAAGACTTCCATCCTTCTTCTCTTTAATTTCCAATGGTTCTGTTACAGGCATTTGAGATTTGTGGAAAATGCAGTACCAGAGGAGGCAATTGCCATATTTTTCGGACTATAAGATGCACTGGATTATAAGAGCCACACCTAAATTTACAGGAGGAAAACAAGAAAAAAATAGTTTTTGGCCTCCACATGTTACTTTTTTGCCCTCCCCGGCCCCCAGAAGCACTCTGCAGTGCTTTTGCCAAATATGGGCCATGAGGAGCACTGCAGAGTGCTTCTGGGAGCTGGAGAAGGCAAACATGTGATGCACAGAGGGCATGGGAGCCCAAAAACAGGCCTGTTTTGGTGGAAATTGTCCTGTTTTTGGTGAAAATGGGCCATGTAGAGCACTGCAGAGTGCTTCTAGGGATCAGAGCGGGCAAAGCTGTGATGCCCGAAGGGTTCGGGAGGCCAAAAACTCCTAAGACCCACCCAAATTCCCCCCCACTTTTAATGGGCGAGGGGGGGGGGAAAGGTGTATCTTATACTCTGAAAAATACGGAGTATATTTCCTGTATAACTTTCTTGTTTGGAAGGGGTAGAAGGAGAATTTTATTAAATTCAAAGTTGTTTTACTTTCTGGTAAACATATTCTAGTTGTATACGGGAGAAAAATAGATGCTTGAATACTATTTCTGGCAATTGATGATAAATTTGTTTCTATTTTCAGAATGATAGCTATGGGGAACGTGGCTGTGAGCTTTCTGCCTGATTTGAAATTCTTTATGCCTATACAGCCTCTTGTATCTGCTAGAAGATCCACTTGAGAGACTCAGAACACTTTTTAAGAGTCTTCCAGCTCAGAATAAGTAGAAGTTGCAATGAGAAGGAAAAAGAGGGTGAATTCCTTTGTGCTTGTACATAGACATACAGAAGTTTGAATTTTTAGTCATGGACACTATTCCACTTATAAAATTTAAGGAGTCTTTTTCTGAATTAACTAGAGTAGTTAAACTGGTATCTTTGGTTGCTAACAAGTGCGATCCAGTTGAAAGCAGGTGTATAGGGATCTTCTTATTGGAAGGAGCACAGTAGCCTAGTGCAGTGATGGCAAATCTTTTAGATACCGAGTGCCCAACCTGCGCATGCATGCCCAAATTGAAAGGTATACATGCATGCACACATGCACAGATGTGCACATGCATGGACATGTGCAGCAGAGACTCGAACACCAGCTGGCCAGCGGGAGGCAGGGCCTCTCAACACCGGCAGAATGGCAAAAGGTAAGGTCTTTTTCTTTTGTGAGCTTCTGTTTCATCATTTGCAGAAGTTCATTTCATTTCATTTATTCGACTTATTAACCGCCCCCTCTCCCCGAAGGGACTCGGGGCGGTGCACAGGAAATATAAAAACACAATATATCACAAAATAAATACATAAATACTTAAAACTGTATTAAATTCACGAAAAAAATGCCACAGATATTGGGGTAATGACGCACATGCCCACAGAGAGGGCTCTGCATGCCCCCTGTGGCACCCATGCCATAGGTTCATCATCACAGACCTAGTGGTTAAGATGCTGGGTTTGTCAACCGGAAGTTGGCAGTTCAACACCCAAGCTCTGTGTGATGGGATGAACTCCCATTCTTGCCCCAGCTCCTGCCAACCTAGCAGTTCAAAAGCATGCAAATGCAAGTAGATATATAGGTACCACTTTGGTGGGAAGGCAAAGCATTATGTGGGCCTTGGTGTACGTTCATGCTGGCCACATGATCAGGTAAGTATCTTCAGACAAGGCTAGAAAATGGAGATGAGCACACACACACACACACACACACACACACACACACACGTGTTAGACATGACTGGGCAAGAAATCTTTTCAGTAGGAATAATTTTGTGAGCATTTTTTTCTTCATTCTGCCAGGACTATCCATTCTGTGAGCTTTAAAGACTGAATGCAATACTGTCACCTTTAAAATATCATAAAAACATTCATGTCAATCACTTTGCCCAACCTGGCTCAGAGCTAGGCTGGCTAAGATTTGTGAGACTTGAAGCCAAGCTTATTTGGGAGACACCTAATTGGAAAAGTTTGTGTTAAAAACTAGGCCTGAATAGGATATGTTGATGTTTGTAGGATGGCATCTTAGGTCAAGTTTTGTTTCTGTCTTCTATTTCTGCTGATAGCAGCTGTTCAGTGCCAAAAACATTTGGAGGTAGAGCTGGCTCTTCATATTCCTGATGCTTCCTGACAGTTTGTATGTGGGACGCATACAACATATTTCAATTAGCTGGCCCATCTGTGGTCCCAGTCCTCGAGAAGATTGCTTTAGCATTTTGCCATATTTTTCAAAAGCACAATTCATTTTAGGCCTATTATGCCAAAGTGATGATGTCATAAGCCTGCTGAAAGCTCCCCAGGTGACAAGAGAGGTGTCTGGATGTGAAAAATGTCCAGATATGAAGACTGTTCGTGGAGATCACGATGCTCTGGGGTAGAGAAGATAAACATTTAAAAGACAGCAGTCCATTTTAAGGGGTAGGACAGCGGGAATTGCAGTGTTTCTGCTGCTACATTTATAAAGATGACGTTTTAGGAAGCTTAACGAAACTGAAGGGGAAGAGAAATCCTTCACTGTTTGTACGATAATAATGAAATACATCCTTCCTTTTTAAAGAATGTATGAAGTAAAGACAAAATAATTCACGGAAGGGGAAGGAACAATTGTTAATGTTTCTTTTGAACACTCTGCCTGAATTCATATCCTGTACTGAGTTTCAAACTAGCTTGCTATACTCTACGTAATTCAGTATTTCTCAACTTTAGCAACTTTAAGCTGTGTGGACTTCACCTCCCAGAATTCTGGAAGCTGAAGTCCAGACAGCTTAAAGTTGCCAAGGTTGAGAAACACTGCTCTAACATGTTGCTAAACTCGGCCATTGTTATGGTTATGGACGTATTTGTACAACCCACTGTGCCAAGAAAGGCTGGATACATTTTGATCTGGCATACAATGCTATTTGGTCAGTTTGTGGTACAGCATGTTGAGCAAAATTGGGTTCAATAAATCATGAGTAAGTCATAATAAAGCTACCAGTGTCTCCTCAGTGTAATTCTACCATTCTCCAACTTTTCTTTGGATTATTTAGAATACATTGGTGCTTTCCTTTTCTTTATTTTTAAAAGGTATGAAATGTGTTTATGTATATACATCCAGATGTACACACGCTGCTCCTTATAGGTATCAAAAAGTGTGTAAAGAGCATCTAAACCATTGTATAAAATCGTTTTCTACACCGAGCACCATGTTCCAAATATTTACAAAAGCCCAATTAATGGATTCTACAACATGACTGGCATAAGACAGTATGTTTAATATTCAAGATGAGAATTTGGACTTGTGAACATTGCCTTCAACACTTTTTCTTAAAACAGAAACAGTGTTTAAATCAAAGTGAACTGAAGATAGCTTCTGACCTGAGATTGTGATAATAACAGGAATTCTGACAGAACCTTTTCCTCCAAATATGAACCTTATACAGGTAGTCCTCAATGTATGACCACAATTGAGCCCAAAGTTTCTATTGCTATGTAAGACACTTATTAAGTGAGTTTTGCTTCATTTTCTTGCCTCAGTTATGAAGTGAATCACTTCAGTTGATAAATTAGACAAGCTATTCTCCAAAGCAACTGAGGGAAGGGCAAGAAGCAATGGGTAGAAACTAATCAAGAAGAGAAGCAATTTGGAACTTAAGAAGAAATTTCCTGACAGTCAGAGCAATTAACAGTGGAACAACTTTCCTCCAGAAGTTGTGAATGCTCCGACACTGGACGTTTTTAAGAAGATGAAGAAGAACCATTTGTCTGAAGTGGTGTAGGGTTTCCTGCCTAAACAGGGGGTTGGATTAGAAGGCCTCCAAGGTCCCTTCCAACTCTGTTGTTCTATTGTATTCTATTGTATTCTAGTCTAGTCTAGTCTAATCTCCCGGTTGTTAAGTGAATCTGGCTGCCCAATTGACTTTGCTTGTCATGGTCGCAAAAGGTGATCACGTGACCTTGGAACACTGCCACCATCATAAATATGAACCAGTTGCAAAGCATCTGAATTTTGATCATGTGACCATGGTTGTAACTGTGAAAAACAGTCATAAGTCACTTTTTAAAGTGCTGCTGTAACTTTGAATGGTCAATAAATGAAGTGTTCTAAGTCAGGGTGTATATAGGTGATTCAAAACAATGAGAATCTAGCTTTCTTTCCCCCATACTTTCGACAAGGGAGAAAATGAGCCTCCTATTTCTAAGAATGTGAGTGGATTCCCATATCTACACATTGGTATGAGAATCTGTTCTTACATTAATGTATAGTTGCATGCATATGCTTGTATAGAAAATCATTCCTGCTTTTGCTAAACAATTGGACTCTTGTTGCATTAATAAGACATAATATCACCCAAATTTCATCTGTTAGTAGCAACATCCTCGAGTTTTTTTAATTTCATGTTTGTGTTATTGGTAGTAATTTTTTACCACCTTTTCTTTTGTCATCCTCTTTTTTAATTCCTTTTGATTTTTTCAAAGCATTGGGGGCCTTTTTCCAATGAATTCTGTCTTACTTACTCTAGAGTTTCTTAAAACAGCAAATAAGACAAAATCATGACATGTTTTATCAGCCTAACATTCCACTAGGTATACATTTTTCTAAGGGAGTTAGCTATTCCATTTCCCTGGGCTTTTCCAGGAGTTGTTTGTTACTGTATCCTGGGTGGGAATAGCTGCCAGGCAATGATGGCAGAAATGGCCAAGCGAGCATGTTGTGGGAATGGATGGAATGATATTCTTTTGTAAAATGTATCAGAAGAATTATAAAACACTTTAAGTCAATAACTCTTACTGCAAGACTCAGTGGCAAGACCAAATACAAACCACAACTGAAAAAGAGTTAATCACTTAGTGTCAGCGTGATCTGAATGTTCAAGGAAGTAAGCCCACGCTCCAGAGAAATTGTAAAAGACAGGATGAGGTAGATCCTGTTGTAACTAGGCAGGGGTAATCACGTTTGTCATGAACACAGAATGTAAAGGATCTTAGGCGTGACATATAGTGTGTGGAAATGTATAAATGCATTGTGTGAAACTTGAAAAGCGTGCTTCACGATCTCAATCCAACTTGGGAAGGGGCATGGAGGTCTGCCTTTGCAAATGCAATTCAACAAATCTTTGTTTGTAGATCAGAGTTGTCTGTTGAATTAGTGAGTATAAATTTTGGATGTTTTAAAATCTCATAAGGCTGTCTTTGCCCACAGGTACTGAAAGCTAATGAGCATCACTATGTCTTTCCACTGGCCTACCCTCTGGGTCTCCTACCTAAGAGCCATGCACCATGTGCAGCATGGGCTCCTTTTCGACTGTCTTTCCCAGGACACAGAATACTGCAGGTGTTGTGTTCCCTGGTCACCCAAAGCTTAAGGTACCAATTTCACACCTTGGGATCCATAAACAGGCCAAACCCTCCTGCCAGATATTTGCTTTGGACTTAATGTGGTTAGATAATCCCAGCCCCCTGTTAAATTTTCATCCCGAATAAACAAAAGTCTGAGGTAAATAGCAACCAGACTACATCTCTCTTTGACCATGCATCATACAGATCACCAGTAAGAGGCATGGTGGCGCAGTGGTTATAATGCAGTATTTCAGGTTAATTCTGCCGACTGCCCAGAGTTCAATTCTGACCGGCTCAAGGTTGACTCAGCCTTCCAGCCTTTTGAGGTCATTAAAATGAGGACCCAGATTGTTGGGGGCAATATGCTGACTCTGTAACCTGCTTAGAGAGGGTTATAAAGCACTATGAAGCCATATATAAGTCTTAAGTGCTACTGCTATTGCTATATGCCTCTTTTCCATATTAACTGTATGCCGCATGCAACATGGGATACTTTCTGTCTGGCTTTCTTAGGAGTTGGGTCTCTGCAGGCATATACTCCTTGCCCACCTGCCTGTCAACCCATCCAGCCACCCAGAAATTTGAGATCCACTTCCAATTTGCATGGAAATCTCCAGGAGGGCACAACCTACAGTTAGAGAACCTCTCCATTGTACCAGAATCAGATCCTTTTGCTATTAAGTGGTGCAACTGGCATAGAGCCTCTTCTTCCAATTAAGGTTCTACACTATGCATCATGTACAATTTTCCCCCATGTTATATACGGTAATCAGGTTATGCTTTGGAACTCTTTGAATGCATAAAGCCTTATGCACACAGAGATACACAATTTACACGATGTGTTTTCCCCCCCTCTAATTCATGGAAATCATGCCAAAAGAATAAAGTGTACTTCTACTTAATGGAAAGTGCAAGGTAAAGTGAGCACAACAGAAAACAAATCACACTTTTGTGTTTTCACCTTGGCGCAGCTAGAAGAGCAATTAAATACGGCAGATGCAATGTTTATACAATCGTTGGAGTGCTTCCTGTTTGCTCCTGTAGATTAGAACGTCTGCTAAAGTAAAGAGTCTATATAAGGGCAAGACTAATTTCAAGCATGTTGCAGAAGCCATTTAGAGGAATGCATCCTCCGTGTTACGTGAATTGCTTTTTTTTTAATTCAGAAATTAAACTATGGTGGAAAAGATGTTCATTTATCCTGTGATGGTAGTTTTGTCAAGGATCTGAGAACTCTAAAATAGGGATGTTCAGCCAGACATAGCCGCAACAGCTGTCAAGGCTATAGCTGAAGGAAAATATTCCAGCCTCATTTAGATGCATCCCCAAGGAATTATCATCTCTTTCTCTTAGTGTTGTGTACTTCCTTTGATGTTTGCCCTATTTTTTATATATTTCTAAATCATATATGGAAGTGAATACAGGTGGTCCTTGACTTAATACAGTTCATTTAGTGACCGCTTACAGTTACAACATCACTGAAAAAAGTGACTTATGACCGTTTTTCACACTTACCACCATTGCAGCATCCCCATGGTCATGCAATCAAAATTTGGATGCTGGGCAACTGGTTCATATTTATGACGGATGCAGTGTTCCAAGGTCATGTGATCACCTTTTGCGACCTTGACCCAGCAAAGTCAATTGGGAAGCCAGATTCACTTAACAACCAGGAGATTAGACTAGAGTAGACTAGACAAGACAAGACTAGACTAGACTAGAATACAATAGAATACAATAGAACAACAGAGTTGGAAGGGACCTTGGAGGTCTTCTAATCCAGAGGTCCCCAACCTTTTTTGCACCAGGGACTGGTTTCATTTTAAAGAAAATTCTGCGGACCGGCCGGTGTAGAGGGGGAGCGGGGGTGAGGGGGAACAGGCGGCGCATGCGCACGTGCGGGTGTGTGAGTCAGCTCACTCACCCCTCTAGGGCCCCCAATGGCGTGAGCGTCCGTACCTGCGCTTTCCTGCCCCCGGTGCGCACTCTGCCCAGGGGTCTGCCCCGTCCTCCGTCCTCCTCCTCTGCGGCCCTGCGGCCCGGTTCCTATCAAGCCACGCACCGGCACTGGTCCACGGACCGGGGGTTGGGGACCCCTGTTCTAATCCAACCCCCTGCTTAGGCAGGAAATCCTACACCACTTCAAACAAATGGTTCTTCTTCATCTTCTTAAAAACGTCCAGTGTTGAAGCATTCACAACTTCTGGAGGCAAGTTGTTCCATTGTTAATTGGGGCAAAATTACCATAACTGTCTCAGTTAGCAACATAAATGTTGTGCTCAATAGGGGTCGTATGTCAAGGACTGTATTCACTTTCATATGTGATTTATTGGCTTGAGTGGAAGAACTGAAATTGGCATTGTGCTTCTGATCTAGATCAGCCTTCTCCAACCTACTGTGCTTGATATGTTGGACCCTCATCTTCTATGGTCTCCAGCTAATATATGTCTTATCTGAGATCTCAAGCACTGCTTCCCGTTGGCTAAATGATCTAAATATTCGGCTGTAGGTTTAGCCACCCCAGCAACTGCTTATATATAAATTCATTTCATTCATAATTTTAATCACCACCCATGTTTGTGTGTTTTTAAAATGGTTCACTGCTCTGATGTTTTATATTTCAATACACATTGTATATGCTCTTTTTGTGAGTTTTTATGCATTGATCCTGTATTCTGCTACACCATATGAAATAATAATAACAATAATAATAATAATAACAATAATAATTGTCCCGATTGTAATTGGAGCCCTTGGAGCAGTACCTAAAGGGCTACCTCACTATTTAGAAATTCTAAATTTACCGGACTTGAACATTCTGACTTTACAAAAAACCACCCTACTTGGAACAGCTTATATCCTCCGACGTTACCTTGACAGTTCCTAGGTCCTTGGTTAAGACTCGAGCTGTTGAGATACTAACCAGCCCCAAAGGCTGTGAATCTCACCAAAGATTAACCACAGATAATAATAATAATAATAATAATAGTAATATCCTCTGATGTTACCTTAACAGTTCCTAGGTCCTTGGTTAAGACTCGAGCTATTGAGCTACCAACCAGCCCCAAAGGCTGTGAATCTCACCAAATAATAATAATACATAACTCCCCAAGAAGGACTAGTAAACCCTAGATCAAGTGATCCCCAACTCCTGGTCTATGGACCGGCAGTGGGCCATGGCATGTCAGAAACTATGCTGCATAAACAAGCAAAGCCCCATTTGTGGGGTGCAGGCAGCATGTGAAACCATGCCCAGTCTGGTCTGCAGAAAAAAAACCTAATTGGCCCCTGGTGCCCCAAAGGTTGGGAGCTGCTGCCTTAGTTCATACATAAGCCCTCCATACCCCACTTTCAGCCACCCAGCATAAGAAGAATGCTTTTTATTTTCTAACAACTAGGACTTGGGAGGAGAACATCAGCATAATTTTGTCATCTCTTATGCATACTTGAATTCAAAGGTTCCGTTGGGTGATGGGTTCTTAAATCTAGAGTTATCAGCAAGCAGAAATGGAGCCATGGACTTAGTCCTACTCTGAGATCTGTGGTGTCAGTTGGCCAGAGTTGGGAAAACACTTCTGTTGTTAAGGGTTGATTCTGTCTATAATCTGTGGTCCTCTAAAACAGGGGACCTCCAACCTCCAGGCTGTGGATCACTATCGGACTGTGGCCTATTCAGAACTAGGTCGCATGACAGTGGTGGGTTTCTGCAGGCTCGCACCTACTCGCGAGAGCCGGTTGGTGAAATTTAGAGAACCGGTGAGAGGGGGTTCCACCGGCGTACCTGGAAGTAAATCTGGCCCGCCGCTGCCAGTGATCCAACGGGAAGGAAAGGAAGGAAGGAAGGAAGGAAGAAAGAAAGAAAGAAAGAAAGAAAGAAAGAAAGAAAGAAAGAAAGAAAGAAAGAAAGAAAGAAAGAAAGAAAGAATCATCACAATTGAGTCCAAAATTTTGGTTGCTAAGCAAGAGCTTTATTAAATGAGTTTCACCACATTTTAAAAGGTGGCCACTCCCACCCTTTCACATGACTGCCAAGCCACGCCCACAAAATAGGCCGCACCTACAGAGTAGGTTCTAAAAAATTTGAAACCCACCACTGTCGCATGAGCAGCACACTGCTGTACCTATCCGCACACACAGCTCAACTTGCACAAGATGACCTGCACATGCATATATGCCAGCCCACCACTTGCACTAGTCAAGCTGCACACACATGCACATGCATACGCTGACCTGCCACTCATGCTACCTGGTTCCTTTCTCCCCTCCCCCACAAGCTGGGCTACCAAGCTGCAACGCTTGAGGACTCCTGCTCTAGAATCCTGACAATTGGGGAGCCTGAAGTTCTCTTGGTGTTCCTATTCTATAAGTATCATATCTTAATACTAGCTGTGCTTATATATGGAGAATACAAGTTTCCTCAGTCCTAAAATAAAAGTTTGCTTATATATGCAAATGTGTATGTGTTTTCATATATTCTGTGTGGGGGGGGAGGGGTTTGCAGCTGGATTTCATTTAAGTACTGTTGGAAAGTAATATCACAAGATAGCGTGCAATCTCCCATTTACAGAAATGCTCCAAGATTACCTTTAACCTGCACTTTTATCACATTGACTGCAGTATGAATAAATAATATAAAATTCAGTAGGATTACTTCTAAATGGATGTACATAGACTTACACCAACTCCATGTATTGGCTATCACCTATATAATCAGCTAGAAAGATATGAGCTGCCAAGGATCCATAAAGCATTAGTAGTATAGGAGTTAATACGTGCATATCAGTGTATGCCTTCCATAGTAATTCATAATGTGTTTTAATCTAACATGCATCTTAGTTCTGTGGCAAAAGTACCAGTATAATTAGCCTGATAACCAATTATTACTAGCAAGCTAATTATCAGCATAAAGGAACTAAAGACAGGCGTCTGCAGCTATCCAAGATTACATCAAAATGACATATGCAGTGAGATCATAACACATTCTCTACCATTAAGAACTTGCGTCCCATCTTCTGACATAGATTATAGTTTTGGTGTTATGACATTATGATACATCCCCACCTTCCATATTATGATGCCTGTGACTGGTGCACTGATCTTATATTTTTGCCTTTATATATCTAGCATAAATTTACTATATAAATATCAAGTCATTAATTCAGAACTCAATTAAGCCCAAAATCTACATAGAGGAACAGTCATTGATTCCACTGAGGATTGCAAATAACGTAGCAGGTCGTTCGATGTTAGTCTGGGATCCTGCAGTCCAGATCGGCCCCCCCCAAAAGACTTTTGAGCCAAAGACAAGTAGGCATTTCAAGCAGAAAAACTTCCACGTCTTAAATGCAGGAAACAATAACAGACATCTGAATGAATCAGATGCTCTTTCGGCATGTGCACTTAATGATGAGACTAGAAAGCAAGCTTATCGCTGGTTCGGGATCCTCACTGATTCTCAATCTTTAATTGGATCAAATACTCAGCTGCCTGCAACTTGCACTTTGTAAAATAATTGTACTGAAAACGAGGTGCAACAGCACAGGGCAAAGGTGCTGAAGGATTGACTGGTTGCTTCGTCACCTAGTGTTTTTATTCTGCATGCTGGGTAACTGTTGGCACCTGAAAGGAAAAAAATAAAGAAGAAATGCCAGCGAGGAGGTAATGAACGTACGGGCACAGTGGTTGCTGGGTAACAGCAGGTAGTCTGGACACTACGGAGAGTCGCTGGGGAAGGAGAACTAGACAGCATTTTGCCCAAGGTCCTTCAGACCTGGCAATCCCTCTGAAGATGTACATTTTTCTGTCAAATGTTTAACAAGCTTCATCTTGCATTATATCTTTGGTGTGCAGAGGTCTTGGAAAGGAAACAGGGGAGAAGAATTAGCATGCAGAAGAAAAGCTATTGTGTTCATTAGTTTAATACACATAAATATAAATTCTACTGTAAGGGCTATTAACTTGGTGGTTACGTTACTCTTCCCCTTCTAATTTCCCTTCGGCAATTTGCATTCTTATTATCTCATGTAAAAATGAGGCAGCAAAGAACCTTTGCAGCACCTTTCATCGTGCAGAGAGCCTCGCCGGTAAAATAAACTTCAGTTATTCCGGAAGCATTGTAATCTTGGATAGCTGGTCACATGAGACATAGCATCCCTTCAGATACTGAGAGATTAATGCAGTCGAATATATATCTCGGTTGCAAAATGCACAACGATGCAGCCTCCCTTCTAGGACGAATCTGGCAGCGTCTGATACTTGACTTCTGGAATCATCAAAATCCCATTCAACTCTGCTGAAACGCTCCTGCAGCTTTTAATGGATCTTGGATTCGGCTCTTGGCAGTTGGACTGCAATTCATAACTATCCTGCTGCCTCTTGGTTTAGTAGCGGTTTGCTCCAAGCCTGAGACAGCCATGTCCTCTGGACAAACAATGTCAGTTGTGTTCATCTTCTCCCGTTCACTAGCAGCCTTTTGTGCCCAGTGCCCGTCCTCAGAACATATGTTAATTTACTATTGACATGCATGGCTGAGAAAGACTGTAATACAAGGAGAGCTGACTACATACCCTGAGTAAGCACCAGCTTGGTAAATTCTCCATAAAGATTTAATGAGGTTCATCCAAAGTGGTGCCTGTTCTTCAACAGGTCAGGGTGGAAATAAGCTTCATGCTATTTCTGTGCTTGAATTCCTCCAAATTACTTTAAATAATGACTTGCCATCTTGACTTGCAGTTGGTCAACTTTATTAGGGGCTGATTATATAAGTTGTTGTCAGATCTCTCCCTTTTTGATATTTCCCCCCCATATCAGTTTGCCTTTACAGAAGCAGAAATCTTCTTCCTCTGTTTTCCCCATTGATTGCCATTAATCTTGAAGGTAATATATAGGTTTCCAGGAATACATGGAAAAAACTCCTGTGATGTATAAATAGAGCGCATTTTGTAATTTTACACTGTTTCTTTGTGACTAGAAGATGTGAGCTTTGTGCTTTTGTGTATTGATATTAGACTATTTCTAGGTGAACATTTCCCAGAAAGTCTTGCTAGATACTGCAGTTTGCCTTATGAATAAACATAGATAATGTTGCATACATGAGAGTTTTGAGGCCCATCTAATCCAACCCCCTTCAGGCAGGCAATGGAGAATAGAGAATAGAGAACCTGCCCCCAACGTTGCTGACAAGGAGAGCTCTTTGTATTATATTACTGACATTATCAAGAATCTTTTATTGTGAATTGAAATCTAATGCCATTTCCATGTTTCTTTCAATGCTCACGCTTACATAGAAAGAGTGTTCATCCTTCCACTTTTACCTTTTAACAGTAACCTTCCAGAAAAAGATCTGGGAGCTTGGTAAGACATGCCATGAATTCATTTAGGAGCGATTTAGACTTTTTGATCCCACTGCCCCAATGCGAAGAGGAAACATTGGACCAGTGTGGCTTTGGCCCAGTGTGCCCAGTGCGAAGAGGAAACATGCTAACAGTTTGGGGAATGGCGTCAAGATGACCACACCCACCCAGTTGGCCATGGACATCCAGTTGGCCATGCTCAGTGAATGGCATCAAGCTGGCCACGTCCACTCAGTTGGCCACATCCAACTTAATCAGCCATGCCTGCCTGGACCCAAGGTCAACCACAGCTCTGATGCAGCCCAAATTGAGTTTGACACCTCCGGTGTAAAAGTCTCCTGTTGCAGTCTGTTCATTCTGCTTGCAATTGAATACAGTGGATCTAGGCCCACTAAAACAGTAGTCTCTTTCTCTGCTTTTAGATAACAACCCTTTGGGTGTTTCAAGACAACTATTTTCTACAGGTAGTCCTTGACTTCTAACAGTTCATTTAGTGACCATTTGAAGTTACAGTGGCACTGAAAAAAAGTAACTATGACTATTTTTCACACTTACGACTGTTGCGGCATCTCCGTGGTCATGTGATCAAAATTCAGATGCTTGGCAACTGTCTCATTTTTATGAGAGTTGATATGACCCAGGCTCATTTGATACCTTTTGTGACCTTCTGACCAGCAAAATCAACCGGGAAGCCAGGTTCACTTAACAACCGTGTTATTAACAACTGCAGTGATTTACCTAACAACTGTGGCAAGTAAGGTCATAAAAGGAAGCAAGCTCACTCAGCCATGACTCACCCAGCGACATAAATTTTGGGCTCCATTGTGGCCGTAAGTTGAGGGCTACCTGTATATGCTTCCAGATAAAAATGCTACATAGATAATCATAGCAACAAAACTAATTTTCAAAGTCATCAGCAATCTCTTTATATATGAGTTCCTGCTGTGTCTAGGCAGAATCCTGCCCTAAATCCCTAGGTTTTTAGATAAGGTACAGGATATGGTGGGCTACGTAAGCACTAAGTAATTATGATTAGTCTACATTGAGTTTGCTCGATGATCCAGTTGAACCTCTAGAAAAGGACTGCTGTGACCTAGAGGTAGAGCTCTCGCCTCCCAATCAGGAGGTTGTGGGTTCAGTCCTAGCTAGAGGCAGATGTAGGATCTCCTGCTTAGGCAGGGGGTTGGACTAGATGACCTGCAAGGTCCCTTCCCACTCTGTTAATCTGTTAACTTGGCAAGATAGACAAAATCTGTCTGTGGAATGGAGTATTGCATTCACTGCTTTGCGATCTTACTTTCTTCCTGGAAT
Organism: Rhabdophis nuchalis; assembly: GCA_039707465.1. Lineage (NCBI taxonomy): Eukaryota > Metazoa > Chordata > Lepidosauria > Squamata > Natricidae > Rhabdophis > Rhabdophis nuchalis. The sequence goes on from CM077643.1 coordinate 121,629,427, forward strand.
GAGTTGCTTCTCACTCCGTTACAACATTTATCGAAGCGGTTCATGGCAAACTACTGAGTTCTTTGTAAGGTTTTAGATGTTGGCTTTCTGTTTTCATATACTGCTCCTCTGTCTTTGTGAGGCAGGACTCAGAATAAAAATAACAATAGAACGTGCACATGGACATGTAAGCTTGTGGACCTTGAAGTTTTGAAGGATACAGCATTTGCAAATGAATGCAAATTAATTTGAGTGATGGATTGTTTCTGATGTAAGAGAAGGATTCACCTTTTCTTTTTTTCAAAATTTGGTTTGGCTTACACCAGTGTTTCTCAAATAGTGGAGCGGGCCCCCCAGGGGGGGCGCGAGGCTCCGTAAAGGGGGGCGCGTTTGACCTCGGCAGAGGTGTACTTATAACAATTTTATAGACAAATGATACTATTTACAGTCGCGCGGGGGGCGCGAAATGTTTTCTTCTTCCTAGGGGGGCATGACAGAAAATAATTGAGAAGCACTGGCTTACACCCATAACAGCTCACAGGGTGTGTTTTTCCCCCCCATATAAATAACCAATCTGATTTTTTTTTTTACCACTGGTTGTGCCAAAGCATTGTAGAGGCTTTCCCTACATCATTGTAATATGAATTAAATAGAAGGAACTGATTAAAAGTTCCTTCTAAGTAGCAATTATTCTTTAACTAATTATTTTAACTAACTTCTTAGATAATAGGTACAAGCAGAATATAACTCTCCCTTTTTATGGCTAGAATTATTTTACAAAGTAACTAACCCTGGATGAGTGGTTAATTCAATGGGTAAATAAATCTGGACTCATTCTGGGTCTCCAAGTAGTGTGGTTTGGTTTAAGAAAAGTCATGTGTATGTGAGAGAGGGGGGGAGGGGGGGAGGGAGAGAGAAGGGAAACTTAGGCACAGATATTCTCCATCAGTAAAGACAATAATTCACTGAGAACATAAAATTTACTTATAGTTCAGCTGTATTACTTTAATTATACCATCTGCTTTTGAGTATACACTAGTTTCTTATAGCCTATGACTTTAGAATTATTTTCCCAGGACAACCAAAGTTTGATATATTGAGTAAGTTGTAGTTCATAAAATAGCAAAAGCACAAAAAATGCAGTGCATATTTCATAAACAGACTTTTGTTTCCATTTGCTAGTGTTTTAGTCCTGTGAATAGCTACATATTGTAGTTAGCAAATTAATTCACCTATTCCTCCTTTGTTTTTGTTTTTGTTTTAGATTAAATGATCTAACTCAGCACTTTAAAGTACAGCAAATCAAATTCTGGGTACAACTGAAGTGGCACAATTAAAGCATAATCATTTTCTCCTTCATTGTGCCATCTTAAGTGCTTCAAATCTTCACAATCCTTTTCTATTGTTGTTTATTTGTTTCTCACAGTTTAGTTAGAAAGCAACTTAGGCCAGTTCTTAAGTATTATCAACAAGAGCTGGTACTTTACAATTCTGTAAAACAAAGATATGACATTGCCAATTCTCTTTAACTTTAAATCAAGTCATCAGGAGTGTCCTTTCTCTGTCTTCTGGCCAAGATCAAAACATTTCGCAGAGAATACGTGCTCGTTAACCAAATCATTTCTTTCCATGTTACATTGCTGGCATTCAGTGAAGCATTTTGTTTTGTTTATAGGTAGTGAGTCACCCAGAGACAGTCTGCTGGGCTTGGGGTTCATGGGAATTCACACCCAGATAGCATGAGATCAGAAGTGAAGTGTAGGCAGGATCTTGTATTGCATATCTCTGTGTTTCAGAATGAACTGCAAAATGCTTTTCATCCTCTACTGAAAGAATATTCAGTGGCAGAATTAATGTAGCACTTTAGGGATGATTTTAACCTTAAAATAGCCACCTTGAGATTAATTTGAGTTTTTTTAAGGAAGATGAAAAGGCATTCGAGACTAAAACTGTCAAAATACTGTGTCAATAATTGTGGCAAATACACCATTGGCTTTCCTCTGAAATAATATAGTGGACAATTGTTTGATCCAGGATTGGGCACACTGAACAACATTGTGCTCCCACTTAACAAACTGTTTTTGACAAGCCATTGCTCTGCAGTGAGTTTACACGAACTCTTCTAGCCAAAAGAGAACTGTTTGCATAAGACAGCAGTTGTTTGACATGTGGGACTTGAGAACAGATAGAACGGAAAGGCGCGTATGTGTGGGCAAGCTATTTCATATGTTTACAATCGGAGGGACAATCTGTTTGGAAAAAGAAGCATGCCATTTAGAAACCTGACCTATTTGTATAAAATTGAAGTCAAATGAAAGCAGTAGGCATGAGAACTGTTACTACCAGCACAGGTCCATTTGATCAGTATAGAAGAAGAAATGTCTACTTGTGTTTCCATGTGAATCTTTTACCATCCATGGATAGCTTAGGCAGTGCTGTGTTACAGGCATATTAAGTTCTTTTAACATTTATTATAAGGTTTTGAGCATTATTATGATACGTTGTGTGTGATATGTTCATTTCGCTATATGATCTCAAATTTTCTTCTCTTAAATCTTAATAAGATAGAGGAGGGGATGTGAATATTATTTGATTTTTTATTGTCTTTACGCTGTAAATTAACTAATCTATGGACGGGTGGGTTCAGAAATATGCATCATTAGGTTTGATAGCAAACTCACTTCAAATTTTGTTTTGAGCTAGACAACCCACGCCCCCTTGGATCATCATTTTGGAGATTATTTTTTTCCCTAAAGAGAGAAACAGAATGACCAAGGGTGAGCAAAAAGAACACTAGGAGTGACTAAAGTTGCAAGTCACCGACTTCCTGCTGGTTTCCCCATTGGGGTTTCCTTGTGGGAACCTGGCACAGGAATCTTCCTTCTTGTCCCCTCCATTCTTCCTTTCCCTTAAGAACATAAGAACATAAGAATAGCCTTTCTGGAACAGGCCACAGCCCATCCAGTCCGGCATTCTGTCTCACACAGTGGCTCCCCATTTGCTTCAGGGTATTCTCAAGCAGATGTCTTCACCTGCTTATGATTCCCTGCAAATGGCATTGAGAGATATCCTGCTTATCTCTCCAACCCGGAGGGTGTCCTTAGCCATCCATAATGATAGCCATGGATACCCTTGTTCTCCATGAACTCGTCTAATCCTTTCTTAAAGGTGTCGAGGCTGACAGCTGTCACCACTTCTTCTGGCAGGGAGTTCCATAGACCAGTGATCCTCCCTTCCTCCCTGTTCCTCCCTCCCTTCTCTTTCTTAGGAAAGAACAACAAGATCTGGACCATGTTGGTATTCTAGAGGTAAGAGGCTTGCATAGAAATGACACACTTCTGGGGTCCTATAGGATAGAATTTCTTTGAGTAGTGGGACCTGCAGCTGATCCACCATGGAAAATCTTACCAGATGGACAGACATAATTAAAAGTAGTCCTGGAGATATCCAGACTTCAACCCACACAAATCACATTGATTTTTTAAATCAGTTATAAACCAGACAAACAAGGTATCCTCAATTTTAATTAAAATATAAAGCCTTTGCATAAACAAATCCAAGTGAATAACTACGGAGGTGGAAGCCAAACAGTATTGTATTGTATGTACTGTCCATTGATCAACGCTGTAATCTGCTTTTGGTTCAGTCTTGAAAAATCCTGTTCCTTTGACAAAAACTACATTATAGCTTGTTGCCCAGTTGACATTCTGCCATATAAAATTATTTGTTGCATTTCAGTTTATCTCAGTGTAAGCATTATTTTTTAAAGTTTTGTTTTCTCTACTTATATATCATCTGGTGTATTTGTTCTGATATTCCAGGTGTCAAATATTTATTAGCTAGAGCATCTGAAATCGGTTCAGAAGAAAGTTATATTTTACTTTTGGGTAGATTAATTGCTTATTTATATACTTTGCTGGAAATAATACAGTTCTATTCTTTTGTTGTTGCTTCCTTGCTTAAAAATATTCTATTACGGGAAGAGGAAGAACCGATGACTTTTAGATGTAGTTGAATGATAGTTCCCAGCAGTTCTATCCATTATGAGTAAGAGTAAAAAATACTAGATGTTGCAATTCAGCAGCCTATAAAGGGCCACATTATTTTAATTTCTTTACATGATATTAAATAGCTAGGCAGTACACTTACTGTATGGTAAGGTAATTCTGAGAAAAACCAACAAGTTTTGCATAATACCAGGTAAATGCGAGGAATGATAAGTTTTGGAGCAAGAAAAGCCATCTTAGTCAGATTTCAGCACTAGGGAAAGTTTCTTAAATTGAAAGATTTAATTTCCTTTAAATGAATATTATTTAAATAATAAATATTTAAATAACATAACATAAAAGGATATAAACATGAATTTTAAAATTATTAGTTGTAATGTTTTAATTTATCGCTACAATAATATCCATATCACATACCTGTTAAGGAAATAAAAGGTCTTGGCTAAAGTCCCTCCTTTTGTAGAGGAACAGCTAATTATTATTTGCTCCATGTGTTTTCACGAGCATCATAAATATTCTTATTCATTATAAGAAACTTTATGCAGCTTTTGTAAGCCTTAAAATTCACACATGTAAAATATCTGTGGTTGTATAGCCTTGTTGAAATTGCTGGAATTTGCTACTGGTCAAAAACAGTGTTATAACAGGATTCCTTTCTTGTCATTGTTAGGCAATCTACAAATATTCTGAATTTTTACAAGAGTTTTGTGACTGCCAATTTTAATTAAAGTTGTTTTTCTATTCATGGAACATTTGTTGATATCCACTACTGATGGGAGCTTCAGCAGGAGGCCAATATGATGGCACCTTGCAGTTTCCATGTTGCCTTGGACTCCTTTTCATGACAAACATGCTTGTCTGAGAGTTCCATCTGTTTGCTCCCTGTGAAATGGATATTATGAAAGAAAATTGTGAGTTTATGTTTTCAGATGTTCATTTTTTAAAAATTTATTCCTATCACATGAGAATTGACATCTGGACAAAGAAGTGGATTTTTGGTATCTTATTTACAGCTAAAAGATTTAGTGTTCAGTATTGGAATGACAAACAACATATGGATCCAACTGCTCGGTAGTGTGCAGAATTGATGTTTTCAGCAATTTACAGATGTTGCTTTTTTAGCCTGATTAGTTTGTCTTCTGGCAAAGTAATGCTTGCTGACTGGCCACACTCACTTGGTGATTGAGAAGTCATGTTCTTAGCACTTGCCACTAATTTTATATAAATGTCCCGATAAGTGCTTAAGAGCCCTGATGTTCTAGACACCTCCAAATGATTAACATTGTTCTACTACATGGTATTTATTTTTTCTGCTTGAGCATCTAAAAATATGAAGCCAAACTATTTACCAGAATCACAGGAGTAAAAGTCAGAGACACAGTTATAGTGAAAGTAGCACAATCAGAAATCTACTCTTGCAAAAATCAATTCACCCCTGAGCTGTTCTCATCTCTTAGCGACTATGGATATATTTGTGTAGCTTGCATGGCAACAATGTGGAAGTGGGTTGCCTTTGCAACTATCATCTCTTCTGGGATTATATTTGACTTTTCAGTCTAGCCTGAAGTCCTGGAGGAATCCTATCCATGCACAGGCTTGTCACAACCAAACGTAGGTATCTGGAACAACTAAGTTTACCTCCTGATGCAAAGTCTGCCTCTCTCTTCATCTGACACAAGTATATTAGTTAAAATTCTTCCATGCTGACATCATGAGAAATATTGCTTCATTTGTCTTTCTTGCTCCCTGTCATGCTTATGAACCAGTCCTGCCACAAGTTGGGATATTTACACCTTGAGGGTGTGTGTATCATCTGACACAGGGGTGTCAAACTTGCTGCCCACAGGCCAGATGCATTATGCTCTGGCCCCCCATTCCTATTTTACCGAAGGTGGAAAATTGTGATATGTCATGTGATGACAACATGACGCCATGAGTTTGACACTCCTGATCTAATGATGAATTAATCTTATCACCCCTGATATAATTAATCACCCCTGATATAATGATTAATCCTGAAGATTAATCCTCAACCAATTTTTTAAACAGTTGTGCAGTTTTCATTTAAGCCCCAGATTCATCCTCCTCTTTGTCTAGAAAAATGTTGTCTTTTCTGTGGATAGTAGGAAGCAAACAGGTAGATAATTAAAGCAAATGTAAAGCCCTTATCAGCTAAGAGGCATCAGCTACAATCCTAAATTAAGTTCTATTAAACTGTCTAGTTTAATGAAAAGAAGGACTAGGGGAGACATGATAGCAGTCTTCCGTTATCTCAGAGGATGCCACAAAGAAGAGGGAGTCAAACTATTCTCAAAAGCACCTGAGGGCAGAACAAGAAGCAATGGATGGAATCTAATCAAGGAGAGAAGCAACTTAGAACTGAGGAGAAATTTCCTGTCAGTTAGAACAGTTAATCAGTGGAACAGCTTGCCTCCAGAAATTGTGAATGCCCCAACCCTGGAAGTCTTTAAGAAGATGTTGGATAGCCATTTGTCTGAAATGGTATAGGGTTTCCTGCCTGGGCAGGGGGTTGGACTAGAAGACCTCCAAGCTCCCTTCCAACTCTGCTATTGTATTGTATTGTATTGTATTTGAAGGGGAAGACATGGGTGTCTGGGGGGGGGTCTCCTTCCCCGGCTGCCCCCCTCCTTACCGTGTATAAGCACCATTCTTGGACTGCAGGCTCCTAAAAAACTTTTTAAAAAAAAATAAATCCCGGTGTTTTCAATGCAATGAAACCTAACACATAACCTCACATGTTTCTATGCTGGTAAAGCTGCCTTTCTACAAAACCCAAAGTGTGATCCTGATTGCTTCTTACTATGTACAAGTGAGTTTCATTCAGTGCTGCAACTCCGCCAGTTCTACCGGGTGAACCAGTAGTGGCGGGAGGCTCCGCCCACCCACCCAGACATCATAACGTTCCATTTTTGAAACTCTGTGCATGCACGGAAGGTCTTCGATAAATGCGTGCTCACATTTGAGAACCAATAGCGAACGCAAGTTGATTTCACCCTTGGTTTCATTGATGGGGATGCTGTAACTGTAGATATAGAGATGGAAAGATGTATAGGAATCTATTTATTTCTGTAGGATTTTGGGCATAAAACATCAATCCAGTTCTAAACAGAGACCAATTAATTTAGGATTGTAGCTGATGCCTCTTAACTGGTACAGGCTTTACATTTGCTTTATTTATTTAACTGTGCCATATAGCAATATTAAAAAGGAAGGACGCTAAATAAAGGGAAATAGCAATTGTACATAACTTTCATTATCCATGCTCAAGAGGGATATTAAGTCATTTCTCCTTATGTTTTCAGTTTTCTAAATAAAGCAACCAGTACCACATTTCCAAATCCTTTATTATCATCAAACAACCATCTAAATCAGGGGTTCCCAAACTTGGCAACTTTTAGCTGGCTGGAGAATTCTGGGAGTTGAAGTCCACAAGTCTTAAAGTTGCCAAGTTTGGGAGCCCCTGATCTAACTGAAGATAATGCTTTATCTTGGAAGGTTTCCCCCCCCCCTTTTTTTTGCCATAGTGTTGCGAACACCATTTTAATGGCATCAAAACACTCTTTTTAAAATCTTTGTTGAAATAATTTGGCATTTTAAAGACCCATTGGCATGCCAGCTAAACTGCTTCAATATTTCTTATTTAAAGTAGGTTATTTTGGTAACAATGGCTGCCCAGTTTAGGCAATACCCCTGCTCCAAATCATTGTGCCATTTCCTTTCCTACTGAAATTCCCAGGAGCTATTTTTTCTTTTTTAAGAGATAATTCTTGGAGTTTGCATAGAACTGCCGAAATGGGAGTTAAGTTGGGAATTTGGAGGAAAGATTACACTTTATCAATCTGGCTGAAACAAATCTCTGTGGAAGAGAGGTTAAAGGTATCTATCACAAATTTGGGGTTATAATTTCTTTAATTCTTTGTTACCAGCCGTGCTAGTCCATGCCACACATATCTCAGTTAAATCAACCTGGCTAGGTACAGTGAACTCTTGCAGATACCTGTACTGTTGAATGTAGATTTTGGGGATCTCTTGTATAAATATTTATGATATATGGTTGCCAGATAGTAATAAGAGAAACAATCTTTTGACATACCAGTAAAGAAAAAGCTACGCCAAGGATATTTGATGAGTATGAAAAACTGGAAAAAAAATCCAAAAAGAATTTATGTTTACCCAAAAGAAAAATCCATACAAATACTGACAGGACTTTTTAATCATGATTTATTGAATAAGCTACAGTGGCTACATTTGAACATAATACTAAATTATAACATAATGGATAATGTTATAAGGAGATTCAGATATAATTTGCTAAGCTAAAATCAAGTAACTTTATGCCTTGATACTGAAGAGCAATTAAAAAAGAATAGGATCCACAGATGTTGGGATATAGTAGTCAACTATGGCCACTATATTTAGACTGCAAAAATCTATATAAGGGCCAGAGAATACAAAAGGGAATTCAGAAAACTTGCATTCATTTCTGCCATCCAGTATCAATTTGACTTTTCACTGCCCAGATACAGTAACCTTTTAAAACATGTATTGGATATTAAGCTTCCATTGTAAAATTTCTTTCTTTCTTTCTTTCTTTCTTTCTTTCTTTCTTTCTTTCTTTCTTTCTTTCTTTCTTTCTTTCTTTCTTTCTTTCTTTCTTTCTTTCTTTCTTTCTTTCTTTCTTTCTTCCTTCCTTCCTTCCTTCCTTCCTTCCTTCCTTCTTTCTTTCTTTCTTTCTTTTATTTGATTAATGTACCATTCATCTCATATAGAGGCGATTAAGTGCTGACTGAGAGCTACATTTTATGTAGAAAATTTGGGCTGGTAGAAGGATATACTTGCAGTCCATTTGGTGAAAAGGCCAAATAAAAAAGGCAACATAAAACAAATGTCTGATACCGATATTTTCCCTGCTAGGAAATGTGGTTATTAACCATTCTCTGTTACTAACCTGCCTTGCGTCTTCAGATTCTGATTCTGTGGCACCTTGACTTTTGTATGGCAATATGTGAATTGAGAATGTCATCTGTCAGATCAAAAAACTGAGAATTACATGACCTTTGGCATTTCCTATTCTAATTAGCATTGTTGTGCCTATAAAAAATTATAAGAATGATTAAGGAAGGGTTAATTGTTATTTACTAATATTTTCCCTAATTTTCTTTTCAAAAAGAAAGGCATTTGACAGTCTGTATTAATTTTTCAAATTACCTGAAGGCTTCAGATGCTTAAAATGCCACATTATTTTTAGCTACAGCTGTCAGACAAAAATAAATGTCTTGAACTTTGGCATCTGTGTATACATTTGTAAGAACAACTCTGCTTCGGTTGTTTCCCTAAGGATTAGAATATGAAGTACTCTTAGCTATTCCTAGTTTCTTTTGTATGATGGAACAGAAAACCAGCCTTATAGAATAAGAAACTGAGTAACTGGTCAAATCATGGCAAGATTGCATAATCCATTCACATAATTTGTATTGCATGGTAGAGAGCATTTATCAATAAAAGATGTAACTTGATATGAATTCAACTAAAAATGAAAAAACTCCATACAGTCCTTGACTTTACCTCCACAACTGAGCCCAACATTTCTTTTGCTAAGTGAGGCAGTTGTTAAATGATCCCACCCAATTTTATGAGCTTTCTTCCCACAGTTAAGTGAATCACTGCAGTTATGAAGTTAGTATAGTGAATCTGACTTCCCCATTGACTTTGCTTGTCAGAAAGTCACAAAAAGTGATCAAGTGACCCTGGGACACTGCAACAGTCATAAATATCAGTCAGTTGCCAAGCCTCTGAATTTCGATCATGGAACCATTGGGCTGCTTCAATGGTTGTAAGTGTGAAAAAGTGTCATAAGTCATTTTTTAAGGGGCTGTTGTATCTTCAAATGATCATTAAATGAATTGCTGTAAGTAGGAGTGTTGTTAATTTCATGGATCCCAGGTTTCTGAAAAGTAAACCAGTAGCATTCCCTAATTAAAATGAAATGAAATAAACTCTATTGAAGCTGAATGCAGACTTGAACTCCGCAAGTAAAGTAGGGATGACAGAGTACCCCAAAATCTTGGAAAAATTTACATGACATTAGCTACAAGTGGCTCACTTTCTTGTATTTTTTTAAGCTGTAGCATAGTCAGAATAAACCAAAGGGGGATGCTCTGAACATATAACTAGCCATTGATCTCTCTTAATTTATTTCAACCTGGATTTATTCCTCATGTTTCTTTATATGCTGTAAATTCAATAGATAGATAGATAGATAGATGTTAATGTCACTGTATAGTGCCTTGGTAAGGCCACACTTGGAATACTGCATACAGTTTTGGTCGCCACGATGTAGAAAAGACGTGGAGACTCTGGAAAGAGTGCAAAGAAGAGCAACCAAGATGATTAGAGGACTGGAGACTAAGACATATGAAGAACGGCTGCAGGAGCTGGGTATGTCTAGTTTGATGAAGAGAAGGACCAGGGGAGACAAACTTGCTGCCCACAGGCCAGATGCATTATGCTCTGGCCCCCCATTCCTATTTTACCGAAGGTGGAAAATTGTGATATGTCATGTGATGACAACATGATGCCATGAGTATGACACTCCTGATCTAATGATTAATTAATCTTATCACCCCTGATATAATTAATCACCCCTGATATAATGATTAATCCTGAAGATTAATCCTCAACCAAATTTTTAAACAGTTGTGCAGTTTTCATTTAAGCCCCAGATTCATCCTCCTCTTTGTCTAGAAAAATGTTGTCTTTTCTGTGGATAGTAGGAAGCAAACAGGTAGATAATTAAAGCAAATGTAAAGCCCTTATCAGCTAAGAGGCATCAGCTACAATCCTAAATTAAGTTCTATTAAACTGTCTAGTTTAATGAAAAGAAGGACTAGGGGAGACATGATAGCAGTCTTCCGTTATCTCAGAGGATGCCACAAAGAAGAGGGAGTCAAACTTTTCTCCAAGGCACCTGGGGGCAGGACAAGGAGCAATGGGTGGAAACTAACCAAGGAGAGAAGCAACTTAGAACTAAGGAGAAATTTCCTAACAGTAAGAACAATTAACCTCTGGAACAGCTTGCCTCCAGCAGTTGTGAATGCCCCAACCCTGGAAGTCTTTAAAAAGATGTTAGACAGCCATTTGACTGAAATGGTATAAGGTTCCTGCCCATGCAGGGGGTTGGACTAGAAGACCTACAAGGTCCCTTCCAACTCTGCTATTGTATTGTATAGTAAAATCAAATAGTAAGTGGTGTCTTCTGGAGCGGTATAATTTACATGAAATATTCTGCCTGGACATTAAATGTCTTGTTTGGGGTTTTTTTTCTTGGAGTGAATACTATCTATCAGAAAACCATACAGAAAACATGATGGGTATATTATCAGATAATGTGGATCAATCAGAATGATTTAGAATGTAGATAACTTGTGGGAACCAATTATATTTGTGCTCCCAAAGAATCACGGTATCTGTCAATCTTGTTCTGTATCAATGATTTCTTATTGTTTTGAATGATCCTCCAAATGCAGCTCAAAGAAATGTTTATAAATGCTTTCCAAAAGTTTATTATTGATATTGAATATATTAATATGATTGGTTGCATAGTCAGCCAGATGTTTAGACTGTATTTATCCACTTACTGACACGTTCCCAAATACCTGGGATAGGCAGATGTTGCTTGATGGTATCACTGCAGGATGTAAGCTGTTGCAAGTACAGTTTCTTTTTTGCAATTTACCGATGGTGATTTTGTCAATGCCGATGGCATTCAAATGGTCCTACAGATGTTTTGGGTTTGTACCTAAACAATCTGTTACTATTGGTATTATCTTTACTTTCTTTTGCCACCGTCATTCTATTTCTACTTGCAAGTCTTTGGTATTTTGTGATTTTATTCATTCCTTTAAAAGATGAAATGAATAGCTAAAGGAGGGAACGAGGGTGACCCGCTCCCTCCTTCAACAGAGGGTGCGGGAAGCCCCGCTACAGGGCAGAGCAGAGGAATTTGTGACTTTTCTGCAGGAGAAAATCGCTCAGATACAGAACGAGTTAGCCTCCATTGATGGCCCAGTAGGATGCCACGAGACAGATCTTGTTTGGGAGGAGTTTGACTCCGTTACTTCCGAAGATATGGACAGGTTACGTGGGCGACTGCGAGCCACCACATGTTTATTGGACCCGTGTCCCTCCTGGCTTGTACTGGCATCCTGGGAGGTGACACGAGGCTGGCTCCAAGAGGTTGTCAACGCATCCTTGAGTGAAGGTTCCTTGCCTGCTTCCCTAAAAGAGGCTATGGTGAGGCCCCTCCTCAAGAAGCCCTCTTTGGATCCAGCTTTATTAACCAACTATCGTCCAGTCTCCAACCTTCCCTTTTTGGTGAAGGTTGTTGAGAGTGTGGTGGCACAACAGTTTCCCCGTCACCTGGAGGAAGTTGATTATCTAGATCCGCGCCAGTCCGGCTTTCGGCCCGGGCATAGCACCGAGACAGCATTGGTCGCGTTGGTCGATGGAGGGCCAGAGATGGGGGTTGTTCCTCCATCCTGGTCCTATTAGACCTCTCGGCGGCTTTCGATACCATCGACCATGGTATCCTATTGCATCGGCTGGGGGGGTTGGGGGTGGGAGGCACCGTTTTACGGTGGTTCTCCTCCTACCTCTCTGGCCGATCGCAATTTGTGTTGGCAGGAGAGCAGAGGTCGACCTCGAGACCCCTCACATGTGGGGTGCCTCAGGGGTCGGTCCTCTCGCCTCTCCTGTTCAACACATATATGAAGCCGCTGGGTGAGATCATCCGTGGTTTTGGGGTAGAGTACCATCTCTACGCTGATGATACTCAGCTGTATATATCTACCCCAAACCACCCCAACGATGCCGTAGCGGTGATGTGAGTGCCTGGGAGCCGTACGGATCTGGATGGGAAGTAACGGACTCAGGCTCAACCCGACCAAGACCGAGTGGCTGTGGTTTCCGGCTGCCCGATTCAACCAGCTGACCCCATCGCTGGCCATAGGGGGCGAACATCTTGCCCCTGTGGATGGGGCGCGCAACTTGGGTGTCCTCCTAGATGCCCGGCTGTCCATGGAAGATCAAGTGACAGCCGTGGCTAGGAGGGCGTTTTACCAGGTTCGCCTGGTACGCCAGTTGCGCCCCCTATTGGATCGGGACGCCCTTTGCACAGTCACTCATGCTCTCGTGACATCCCGACTGGACTATTGCAACTCTCTCTCTACATGGGGCTCCCCTTGAGGTGCACCCGGAGACTTCAGATGGTCCAGAACGCAGCCGCGCGGGCAATTCTGGGAACCTCTAGGTTTACCCATATAACACCTCTCCTGCGCGAGCTGCACTGGCTGCCTGTTGTCTTCCGAGTGCGCTTCAAGGTATTAGTCATCATCTTTAAAGCGCTCCATGGCTCGGGATCTAGCTATTTGCGGGATCGGATCCTGCCTCACACATCCTCACGGCCGATTCGCTCCCACAGAGAGGGACTTCTCCGGGTGCCGTCCACTAGACTTTGTCAGCGGGCGACGCCCAGGGGAAGGGCTCTCTCTGAGGGGGGCCAAGCCCTCTGGAACGACCTTCCCCCCGACATTAGAACGACCACGGACCTCCGCTCCTTCCATCTAAAATTAAAAACATATCTTTTCTGCTTGGCCGGCCTAGGGTAGTCTCTCTCTATGGGGTTTTAGTTGTTAATTGGGAATTTTAGTATGTAAATGGGGTATTTTTAGCACAGGTATTGTTTAATTTGTTTTTAATATGTCTGTATATTTATTGTTTTAGTTTTTCCCTGTGCACCGCTCCGAGTCCCTACGGGGAGAGGGAGCGGTCAACAAATTAAAAATTATTATTATTGTTATTATTATTATTATTAACAATGCCATGTGTAAAACAGTGATCAAAAGAAAAGCTTTGAAGTAGTCCATTGTCTAACCATTCATTTAGCAACCATTTAAAGTCATCATTTGTGACCTTCCTAGCCAGTTTCTGACAAGCAAAATCGATGGAGGAAGCAGGATTTACTTAATGATCACAGGATTCATTTAACTGCAATGCTCCACTTAATAACCAGAGGTGGTATTCAGCCAGTTCTCTCCAGTTCGGGTGAACCAGTAGCGGTGGCTATGGGGGCTCCGCCCACCTGCCCTGACATAATGCACGAGCACTGCGCATGCGCAAAAGACAGTGCGCATGCGCAGAGACGGCACATACACTCCCATTTGCGAACCAATAGAGAAGGGAAGTGAATCCCACTGCTGTTAATTACCCTAGCAAAAAAAAAAGATGGTAAAATAAGGCAGGATTCACTTGGCAGGAGTCACTAAGCTGCCTTGCTTAGCAACAGAAATTCTGGATCCAACTATGGTTGCAAACCAATGATTACCTGAAAAGAGAAGCATCAGAGAAAGGTGGAAATATTTGCAATTCTGTTTGTCTTTCTCTGTTGACCAATGAAGAAACATGCTGGTAACCATCAAAGGGAAGCTCCGGGAAAGCTTTTAAAAGCCTTCCTACGAGAGTTTGTATTGCATTAGTCTCTGCATGAATTATCAGTAAGCCTTGGAAGGAGGGCAGTGACAGGTGAAGAAAATTGTTACAGCTACTGCACAGTAGGAATCTATTAAGCTTCCTTGTCTGTAATTACCTCTGGTTTTTCCACCATATTGGTCTTGTATAAGACAGCGCTTGTATAATATTACCGCAACTGCTGCTTGGCTGATTTAAAGAAAATACATCAAAGGTTTTTAAAAAAATAAATAAATAAATAAAAAGGGTTTCCCCACCCCCCATGACATTCCCTCTTGATATGCAGATTACTTCAGTTGATAATAAGCTCCATGTAGCAAACTTGTTATTTGCCCTGGAGTTCAAAGGCTTTACACAGCAAGACAATGATACCCAGTATTGTAGAGAATGACACTGAGCAAATGTTACATGGTTTGAACTAAGTGGGGGGGAAAACCCTGGGTATTTATAATTAATAATATTGCAAGAGTGTTCATTAAACCTGGGAAATGCTTAACTAAAGAAATCTTTAATTGAAAGCGCCAAAGTTGATCCAGGGTTGCATTGCAGTTTTCTTATCCATTGATTGTTTCCTCTGCAATTCATTGAATAAACTACAATACTGTCAGGCCTTTTACCAGTGGTGAAATTCAAACTTTTACTACCGGTTCTGTGGGCATGGCTTGGTGGACATGGTAGGGGAAGGATACTGCAAAATCTCCATTCCCTTTCCACTCCTGGGGGAAGGATATTGCAAAATCTCCATTTCCACCCCACTCTGGGGCCAGCCAGAGGTGATATTTGCAGGTTCTGCAAAATTTCTGCTACTGGTTCTCCAGAACTTGTCAGAACTTACTGAATTTCACTCCTGCCTTTTACTACTAAAAATAAATGCTTCTATTAACAAAAGTCATCCTAGTTGGAAAGCTCAGGATCCATTCTTATTTTGTTTTATTTTTATATAATAGCAATTGGAGAGTCATGATGCAAGTTACAAGCTCCTTTGCTTTCCCAATTCACATATGGAGTTAGCTTATCCAGTTACCTTTCTTTCTGTTTGGTGCTTGCCAGCTGCTAGATCTGCTTGGAACTCCCAAAACCGAAATCTGTGTGTAGCAATCAAGCATCAGGGTAGCACTAATCCTTCAGAAGCTGGGCTCAACTCATCCCATGTAGAATTCTTCCATACAGGGTTTCTAGGGCATTCCAAAAGCAAACTCTACATCTTTGGCTCCCCATACAACATCAGAAATGTTGGAAGGATGTGTTGATCCTTTTTCAGTTTAACCATGGTGTAACTGAAACTAAGATTCTATTGTTCTTGATGAGATGGGTAGTTTGCGATGGGGAAGACAATGTTTGTCTTCCTGGCTGTTAAACTTCAATCCAGGTAAGGAAATTTCTAAGATGACAAAGTTAAGCAGGACTAAAATTACTATAAAATGTGGATAAAAACAAATTTCTTCGCACTGCACCAAGAAGACTATATAAAGTACTTAATGCCAAGTTATATTTTTCTTTCTTTGCTTTTTTGCATGGATGTCATAATTTTTGTTTTATGCCATAGAAGCAGATTCAGTCATTTTGGACTCGTTTTCAGCATCTCAAATTGTCAGAAATAAAGATAATTATAAAACGCTATCCTACTAATTCTGCAAATCAGAGAGTGACAATCTAGTGTGGAAACACCCAAGCTAAAGATATGCAACTTTTTGAAGATGAGAATTTGATCTTTAGCATCGGGGGGTCGGGGCAGCACTCCCAGAAAAGAAAAGAAAAACAATGGGAAGGTCCTGGGCAAATATTACATTATGTTTAATTTTTAATAAATTTCAATTAACTGACTATTATTAAAAAGACTACTATCAAGTCCCACGTAGCTGGCAAGCTGGTAAAAATGATGTGGCACGCAGGAAAATGTCTTTAATGCAGTAAGTGCAGAATCTTAAAAATTGAAAACATAAAAACCCAGGAAGCAACTAAATTAGGCCAGCCTCTTCGAATTTTCCTGTATTTCCAGAGTGTCATATCTGAATTGCGTTGTCTCTTCTTACATAAATGTTGTTCAATATTTTCTTCCTACAGATTCTTCCTATAACATACTACCTACTATAGCCCCACAATGTTCTCCAGGTAGTCTAAGAATTCCAGACAGTATTCATAACCTTAGCTTTCTTAAGCTCCTTCGGTGGATATGTTGGTGGAAAGAATCAGGAATGTTAGCTTTCCTATCTGGCTGATTTTATCCACTACATTTTAGTAGTTAGTGCATTCTGCTCAGAGTACGGTTCAAACTTCTTTGTTAACCTGAATTAAACATGTGTAGAATTTGATCATATTCTATTTGAAACCATTTCATTTTTAAAATAGCATGCTATCGCTCACCTGCGGTGGTTAATTTTTGATGACCAATTTTAAAAATGAATTAATCTACATGTGAAAGAAACAAGTATATCTAATTCTTCTTTGATCCTTTAGAATTCAGAAGATTGTACCCACATAATTCCCCAGAAATAAGGTCAACTCAAGGGAGTCTATTTTTTATTTAGCAATATGCTGATTTCATAGAGCGTATTAATTCATAGCTTCTTAACTAGTATTTGCTGAATAAGGAATGATTGGCTGGATTTAACACAGTAAAGTAAAACCAAATTCCTCTCTGACTTAAAGAGAGATGTTGAAGTTGGTTTTGGAGACTGTGATTGTCACATCATCAGATGTCAGTGATTCTGGGCCAAGAGTAGCAAACGATGAAAGCAACATTGTGTTATGTGATGCAAGTTCTGCCCTTTTCATACATGCATCATGATGTCACACATACTCTTGAAAGGGGTGGACCTTGCACTATGTTTGTCATTTTAAGAAAATGCTGGATCTTGTGGACACCCCTGGTTCAGTCTGAAACATTGAGATAGAGAATGTTTCTGTGTCTCATTAGGAACTTTCAGGAGCATATAGAATATTTGCTTTCCAATAAAAGAATAGGCTACTTTTAGGAAAGTGCAATTGGGATTATATTGACAAAATAAACATGCCGGGTTAGTGTGTTGCTCGTCCTTTGATTTTAATCAAGATGTTCCGTGATTAGTAAAAGCATTTTGTTGTACTTTGTACTGAGCTTTAAATATCAACCTCCCAGTTTTTAATAGAAATGCCTGTGAAAATTTGAAGCTGTTGAAAAACGCATTTCTTCTGTTGCCCCTTCTCTTTGTGTGTGGACTCAATCCCTTTCCCATCTTAATTTATACAAATGCAATAATTTTGATTTAGAAATGGTTTGACTGTCAGAAAAAAAGCCTTCAAAATCATTGTAATGTTTCCTGAAAAGAACTAGCTGACTCAAATTTGTTCTGATTTCTCATAGTTAACAGATTCTTCTGAATGAACTTCGAAGGCAAAGATATCAAGTGTTTTTCTTAATTTAAATATATATAGATAATTGTTTAAAAATAAGAACAGCCGATTGAGATTAGATTTTCTCTAGATTAAACACCTATAAAATTATCCACTGTTTTGTTGATCTGATACAACTCTTACGGAAGCTTCACTGTTCAGAAATCGAGGTCAGGTCCCTTGCACATTTCTTGCTATTTTCAAGCTGAGTAATTCTCAACTTGGAGAAAATAGCTGTAATCAAACAACAGTTGAAAGAGAAATACACAAGTGGGTTTTCTTTGTATTAGAAAGGTCAGCAGTGCTAAAAACTGAAATGCAAGCAGAAATTAATCCTCCCCCTTCAAAAAGTAAAATTAAAAATTAAAAAGACCGTTAATATTTTACTGAAATTATTTGTTAGAATTAAAACTGCTCTGAAAAAAAATTCAGAATTGCTTTAATTGTACCCATTCTTTTGCAAATTATATTGGCAAGTTACCTTAGCAGCTCCCACTTGAAATGAATTAGGTATTAACTACAGACAGATTTCTTGCTAGTGAAATCCTGTGATCTGATTTATCATATCTTATCTACTCATATGACCACCTTATATTTTGATCCTTTTTAATGGATTCAATCTAACTTGGCTTCCATCTCCTTTGTCTAATTTTAACCAACTTCACTTTTCTGTTCTATGATCATCCATCCTTCACCTGGTGAACCATTTCAAACTGTGGTAGTTTCACTTACAGTATTGCACTATGCCAAAATGTGGGATACTTGGTTTTAGCTTTTGGTGGCTGTGTGAGTACAGTCACGTTTGTGTGAACCCAGCTGATATTAATAAATTGAGGTTAAAGAATCCTTTGTCAGGCAGACAGGCCCACACCTGCAGTGTTTGAGCTGTCTGTTATGTTCTGCCTGTAATACCGGAATCTCTCTTGTCTACAGCCTACTTCTGGAAATAGTTGGTTAAGGCCCCAAGGAACTTGATGGGGGAGTGTCACCCTTTTGTGGATACACAGTGACTCCAAGTTAGATTTGTGCTTGATCCTTCCTCCCTGCCAGGCTGGGTTCTTCCCAAACACCTTTATCTTAATAGAACATGGGGATCTAGATTTGTGATCTTTACTATTCAAAAATTTCAAGTGTTAGTAATTCCACTCAAGATTTTCAGGGAAACTATGGCTGAATTCATAGGTTATAATGTGATTTGATTTGATTTGAGTTTAATGGTCATCCTAATCACTGAGATTTTAATTTATCATTTATAGCCTTGTGTATTATAGAAATTCAGCCAGTTGTGGCTTATTTAGTAAATTCTTTGTGAGTGTTTAACTGTTAAAGTATGCTTCATTTTTCCTAGGCATCTTAGTTTTATGTGTTACACAATATATAATTAAACTTGAGCAATGTGGTTCAACATATCTGAAGAGCACAGGGGTAGGATAGCAGACTGAGACACCTAAAGAGAAAGAATATGGTAAGCCAAAAATACTTTGAAATTTATAATTAACTTTAGTAGGCAAAGAGACATTCGGCATCTTGAGTAAATGGGTGTCCAGAAGAATTTTTTAAGTTTGGGAAATCCTATTTTAAAGGAAGTTTTTTCTGCAGCCTCTTTTTGACCCATGAGATTCTTGATCAGCATTCATTTGGAGGACACTAAAGCAAATATGCTTCACAGGAAAGGACAGGCTAGTTTCAACTTAGACTAGAAAAGTTGCATAGAATCACAGAGTAATAACTAAATCACCCATTCTAATAATACTATGACAATATGATTTGATAAATGTCCCATTATCAGGAGACCAGAAAGGCTATATAGCCCAGTAGCAGAATGCATAGTGTGTATTTAGCAGTATCCTGTCTGGATTCCTGCTATTCCTGGCAAGCTCTGCCAGTCAGATAAATGTTAGACCAATGACTTGATCCAGTAAAGTCTTCAACTTACAATCATGTGTTTAGTGATTACAGTGCTGAAAAAGGTGAATGAAAAACAGTCCTCCCACAACCATTTCATATGATCTCCATTTGCACTCTTCCTAACTCGCTTCTGACCAGTAACAGAGTTAGCATATTGCCCCAGCAATCTAGGTCCTCATTTTAGTGACCTCAGAAGAATGGAAAGCTATGTCAACCTTGATCTGGTCAGGATCAAACTCCTGGCAGTGAATAGAGTTAGCCTTGCATTCTAACCGCTGTGTCACTCCAGTTCTAAATGTAAATGTAATATAAAATTAAGTACATTCAATGATTTATGAACCATATTTATAAACCAGAAATCAGATCATTAACTTTTGTAATTCCCCATTTTCTTTTTACTCTTGTTCTGCAGATTGAACCATAATACCATTTGGGGTAATCAGGAGGCTGCACAGATAGAAACATTGCATAAGATATTCTAGCTTTACTGGGCTTCTTTAAGTTAGGCCAAAGAAACCTATATGCTTTTCTTACTTTCTCCTGGCTCTGAGCCTAATTTCCAAAATCCTCTTCAAGCAATCAGTTCAGGCTCTTGACAAGAACCATATGTCCTCATTTGGCATGGAGAGAGACAGAGGAAAGGTTTGCAGAAAGTCAGGCTCCAGCTATTTACAGCCTTCTGAGAGACTATGTTCCTCAGCAAGGATTCCTTGCTCCTGCTGTAAGTGATTTGAAGGGTGATCTATTCAATCAAAGCTTTTTTTGTGTATGATTTCCAGGAAGACTCGGTCTAGCGATTAAGACACCAGGCTATAAACTAGGAGAGAGTGAGTTCTAGTCTTGTCTTAGGCATGAAAACTGCCTGGGTGTCTTTGGGCCAGTCACTTTCTCCTATCCCAACCCACCTCTCTGAGTTATTTGCTGGGAGGGAAATAGGAGAAAGGTATGGATGATTTCTTGCGTTATTTATCAAGTCATAAGACAGGATTTTTTTTAAAAAAATCCCTTTCTTCCTGAAATCCACATTTCATGACATCTAATTATTTAATGTGAAAAAGAGTCTCTTTTCTGGATTGTTACAGGTCATGCCAGTTATGCATTGCAGACAAATAGTGAGAAGATATTCATTTATTCTCGGAGCTAGTTGAGGTTCATCAAAGCTCCATGGAAATACCAAAAAAATCCGAGGCAATTAAAAAGAGCTAAAATGGTTCGGCCCCCTTTTAAAACCATTGATTGCTGTCGCCAGAGAAATGAAAGGTGATATTTCAGGGATGTGTGGTTCTCTAAGGTTTTGCAGGCATTCAACGGGAATGCTTCTTAGAGCAAATGATTGCCTTATTTCAACTTATGATGCTTCATTCCTCTTTGCAACCTCCTGTGGCATTTGAAGTAGTCAGAAGAGGCTTCCAAATGTGTCTGTGTCTGGGAAGAAGCCTCTTTTGACAGTGCCAATCAGCGAGGCAAAACCTGTTCTATGTCTCCTAAAATTAATACCATCACCACTGCCACACTATAGTTATTGCTGCTGCTGCTTCTCAGCCTAATCTTGAAACCACTCAAGAATTGAGCTGCTGTGGATATTTTATTAGTTAGCTTTGACAGACTGGTACCGTTTTTCCTGAGGTATTTTTTCCCTGTTGTTTACCATATGTATTGCGCTCTTTTTGAATTATGATTTTTCATATTGTATGTTCTGTGCTTTGAGCAAAGTATTGAATTATGGTAAAAGTTATGGTATAGTAAAGCTTCAAGTTACGACTCTCTTTCCTGGCAGATCTTGGCATAACCTGAAATCTGTTCATACCACATGAAAAAAAATTGTAATCAAGACAAGAGTCTTATGCTCTTTTACCTTGTGCCGCCTTATTTTCAATATGCCATTTTACAACTTAATATAAGCATTCTGTTTTTCATATATGCGTGTGTGTGTGTGTGTGTTATGTCAAAGCACCTGGTATACCCAAATATGGGAGGGAGCATACTGCTTCCCTTTTGCCTTTCAGCTCCACCCCAGGAGCCTTCCAGGCAGGAAACCATGTTTGTGTTGCAATTGTGCTGATAAATAAATAAAGGGAGACTAGTATAGATCCATTTCAAACTATTTAGCTCTCATCAGCTAGCCATACCCTTACTGGGATTTGAACCCAGGCAGTATTTACATGTTAGACAGTTATATTAGCCTCCCATATTTGGGCATACCAGGTGCTTTGACAGAACACTTAATTACTTATTTCCCTGGCTCAACTGATAAGGGAGGAGAGCCTGTGGCTTAGTCGCTAATACAACTGCCTAACATGTAAATACAGCCCGGGGTTTATTTTTATTTATTTTTATTTATTTTATTGAATTTATACCCCGCCCTTCTCCAAACAGACCCAGGGCGGCGCACAGGAATATTAAAAAACATACAAACATATAAAACTTTTCTTAAAAAGCTTATTCGACTAAAAACCTGTGCTAAAACCGAATTAAAATCCCCATTTTAAAACTATCTATGAGTCAGAATTGGAGGCTACGCTAGGCCGGCTAGTTGGAATAGGTGTGTCTTCAGACACTTGCGGAAGAGGCGGAGGTCGGAGATGGTACGGAGTTCAGGGGGTAGGTCATTCCAAAGGGCTGGTCCCGCCACAGAGAAGGCTCTCCCCCTGGGTGTCGCCAGTCGGCATTGTCCGGCTGACGGCACCCTGAGGAGACCCTCTCTGTGGGAGCGTATCGATCTGAGGGATGTATGGGGCAGGAGGCGGTCTCGCATATAACTAGGCCCCGAGCCATGGAGCGCTTTAAAGATGGTCGTTAGAACCCCAGTAAGGGTATGGCTAGCTGATGAGAGCTAAATAGCTTGAAATAGATCTATACTAGTCTCCTTTTATTTATTTATCAGCACAAATGCTGATTCTGATTATTTGGATGGGTGAGCAAATACTTTGGGCAATATAGTGTAGATGGGTAGATGGATGGACGGACAGACGGACAGACAGACAGACAGACAGAATAAGTGATAAATATAGATGGATATATATATATATATATGGATGGAGATAGATAGATAGATAGATAGATAGATAGATAGATAGATAGATAGATAGATAGATAGATAGATAGATAGATAGATAGATAGATAGATAGATAATATGGGGATGCCAGAGAGTTAGAAAGTATAATAGGGAGTAATTTTGTCCTTCTAGTAAATGAGTGTTTTCTCATTGTCCAGATGCACAGTGGCGGTCACCATGTGAGGATATGTATTGTTTTGCTGTCACAATTGCAAAACATCTCCATGAACCCCAAAATATTATCTATTCTATCTTCCAATAGTAAAGAATTTGTTTCTTAGGGTTAAACTGTTAGGTTATTGGTGTTCTCTGGGTTTATTTTTCCATAGATATTTAATTACCAGGCTATGTTAATTCATTCTACTCTCCCATGCACTAATGATGTTGCCAAGATACCAACTGTTCTTTACAACATTTTTTAAAGATTAAGACTCTTGTAGCCTTAACTAAAAGGCAGGAAGACTGAATTTATGATTGACAGCATTTTTGTTCTATATGGGTCTTTCAGTGCTATAGCTTCTAGTATGTAGACAGATTTTGTTTAGGGACTGACTTGTCTAGCTTCTCGCGGGTATAACAATGATTAAAAAGTAACTTTACAACCTTCCCAAAACTAAGGAAAGCCAAAGTAAAATTGTGACGTTTCATTTAGCAACTGCTTTGTTTAATGGCCAAGTTGGTGGTCCCCAAAATCGTGGTTGCAAAACAAGAAACACCTGCAATGGCTTTACATTATGCTGAAGGCTTTTTAATGAAATTGTTATTAAACGTGGTGGTGGCGCAAAAAAATCTCTCCTTGAGATTTTATATGATCAGAAAGATGTTAAGTAATTCTTTTAAAATACAATGGAATCAATCCATTTAGAGGGTACAAATATTTTTGCAGGAATGGCAGAAAGAAAGTTCTGCTTGTACAGTTTATTTTTAATTGCATTACTTTTCCTTTCTGAAAGAGAAATGCTGGGGTGACATCATTGCTAGCCAGGATCTCTCTCCACAGCTGGTTTCAGTCCTAGACAGGCTAAAATTTAGCTGCTAAATACTTTCCTCTGTGAATAGACATTACCAAAAGAGGACCAGCATTCTGATAAATGACCAAGTATTTTATGTATGCTGCTACAAAATACATTTGTAAAACATACGTAGATGCACATTCTGAAATAATACAATTTAAAAAGAAATACAGTTAGTTTCACCCTAATGTAAAATGACATTAAACATTCTCAGGAAAACAATGTCTGTGGGAACTGCCAAGTAAAATAATCATTCACAACCATGGGACGCTTGGATTCCAAAGTGTTGCAAATTAAATAATGAAAAATCCATGCCTCTAGTCCCTTGCTCCTCCAGCAACAATTCATAAACATAAACACAAACATAAAGTATAAAGGAATTACAGGAAGTCTAAAAAACAAAATACTCTGAGAAGTACCACTGTTTTAAAAAAAATATATGAAGAAAACATATTTCATTTAAACTGTCTATACCTTAGCTTGAATTAGTAGCCTAATTTAACAGAACAAGCAGTACAATTAAATATGCAAGCAGACACCATGGAAGGAAAATCTTTAAGTTACCTGATTTAAGATTCTACTGATAAAAATTTTTATGTAAATTATTTCCCTTCTGGCCTCTGGAAGCTGGCTAAGCTAAAAGTAAATAAGAAATCTATTATTTTTCTTTAGCATTTAAATGTTCTGCACTCTTAATATCTCCTTTATTCTCTGTCTGCCTTATCCATAGGGCTTCCTCTGCAGTGGTAACCAAATATTGTTATTGCTAAAAAAGAGCACCCCAACCAATGGCATTGTGGGTGGAAAGAAGGTTGAAATTAGAAGAAGAGAATTCCATCGCCCAGAATGCAGTTCCGTCTCCATCTGTACCTCATTATCATTGCCGTGGTATACTTTATACCACATCAGCATCCCAATAAGCAATCACTGAGTTTTGGAGAACAAGTAAGGAATTGTATATAAAAGCAGACATGCCTATAAATAGAGGGCAGTTTTGGTGTACCTGGAGCCAGTCCGTTCAGTTTCAGAATTACAGAATTGAGTTATGTTTGTTTTCTTGGTAGTTGAGAGTTCAAGCTGATGAAAGGAAATATATAGATTGATTTAATTCAGTTTGGATGCCCTTCAGTAGATCCCACTTTCCAAACATTCTTCACCTTGGAAGCGTACAAGCATATATCTGTGAGTAAAGGTTTATCACAATATGTAGCTATATCTATTTTTGGCATCTCATTGGCCGCAAAATACAAGGACTTGCTTCTTCACCAACCCACACCCCAGATATTTTTAACGTTAGAAGATTGAGAAGATTGACTGTGAGAAAAATAAATAGTTATTCATCAAGTTGAGTTAGAATAAAATATTTTTCATGTTTCAATTCTCAGATCAAATCTCCATAGACTCTCAGATCAAATATTTCAGATTGTTTATTTAAAATACATCTAGCCCCACCTTAAAGATAGAAGCTGCCCAAGGCATCTTCCAATGAATTATTTCATTTACCTCAAAGGTGCTTTTTTCTTCAAAAGGTAACTGGACTGTTTTTTCCTTGAGGAAGAAGAAAATGTTTTGCTTTTCATCAGTGGTGGGTTTCCATTTTTTTTTACTACCAGTTTGCTTGTGCACACGCCCCCTGCTTCTGTGCATGTGCAGAAGCATCCGGTTGGGTGGGCGGAGCCTCCTGCTACCGCCACTACCAGTTCGCCCGATCCAGGCCAATGGGAACAACCCATCTCTGCTTCTCATACAAGAAGCTTCCTCAGTTCTGAGTGTGAGAAGAAGGATGAAAGCATACAATAGAACAAAAAGCAAACACGGATGAAGCTCACAAACTCAGAACAGTTTAGACATCTTGCCATAGTCTTAATCTCAAGCACACGTCAGGGAAGGCCACAGAAAATAAATTGGTGCTGGGAGCTTTTTAATAATATTGTAGACACAGAGCCTGCAGGATCCAAGATAGCAACTTATTTCGAGCCACTAAGGATAAATCCTTTATCTTGTATCAGTCATCTTAATCACAAAGAGGGGTAGACAAGTTGATAAACGCTAAGGTCTGTATATCCCACTGACTTAATACATTTCACTAACTAAAGTTGGATAAATTGGCCAGAAATTGTGCCAAGGGGCTGAACAGGCAGCCTCTTTTTGTATCTATATTTGAAATATGCATTTTTTGATGACGGAAGCGTCCACGCAGTTCCCTAAAAAACACCTCCAAGTAACATCTCTATTTGCTTTCAGGCAGTGCTAGTTGAAGAGCTATTGAATATGTCTGCTTCCATTTTAAAGCTGAAGGTTATGGTTTGCATTTTTCTTGGTAAAAGGCAAAAACAAAAAGCAGAAAACCGATTACCAAGCTTACCAGGTTTTATCTGTTCTTCGTCTTTTAGCATTTAGTAACTATTGTGAAAGGCCCATTTGGCTAATTTCTCTAATGCAAAATTCTTCAGAAAATGTACACAATAAGCAATCTAGGACAGCAGACAGGTGCACCACACAGATATTGCTATAAGGCAGTGGGAAGATACCTTCTTTTATGCAGCTATTTAGCTGCAGTATCATAAAATTCTGTGCAACCCTTTAAAGTGCTGGATGATTATAAGTTTAATTTTGAAGGCTTTGTCATCAGAACAAATCTGTGCTGCTCTAAATTCAAAAGTCCACTTGTAAGGTAAATGCAGAAATCAGTTCTACCATGTGATGAAATTGTCTAACCACAATCATTTTGTCTTTTAACTAAAGTAGAGATAAACAGTTCACTCTCTTACAATCCATTAACGGATTCCTTTTTAAAACTCTCGTAAGATTTCCAAGGGACCCTTGAACCATACTGTTAAATGCAACAAGAAAGTTATAATTGTATGCATTTAGCATACAATCAGCGTAACAATACAGGCTCATTTAATATTGACAGAATATACCCATGTTTACCCAATAATTGCTTTTAAATTTGTACTTCACATATTTAATTACCCCCATTTTAATGTCATTTTGTGGCAGTAAGTTCCATCGTACATGGTGTAAAATAATTCTAGAATGCCATGCATCATTTTATAAATCTCTATAATGTCTCTCATCTCTTTATTTTTTTAAAGCCATAATTATTATAATCTCTCCTATGATTGGTTTCCAGGCTTCTTAATTCTTTTGTTTGTCTCTTTCTGCATTTTTTCTGTATCTGACTGTAGATGGTTGTGTATGTGCTTTGTGTGTATTATGTGGTGTGTGAGAGAGAGAGAGAATGAGAGAGAGAGGGGGGAGGAGAGAGGGAGACTTAATGACTAAAACTAGATGTGGTATTACTAAGGTGGGAACACTTAGATTGTGTAAAGGCATTATGGCATCAATAGTTTGGTTTACAGTCTTTATTATAAGCCATCAAGCCAGGTATCATTAAGATATTTTTTGTCATTTTATTCTTTGGGGACACTTCATGTTAATTTTTTTGCTAATAATAATAACAATAATAATAACAATAACAACAACAACAACAATAATAATAATAAACAACAACAATAATAATAACAACAATAACAATAACAATAATAATTTTAATTTATAACCCGCTCTCTCTCCCCGAAGGGACTCGAGGCAGGGCACAGGGAATTAAAAATACAATTAAAACCATAAACAGAATACAAAGTTAAAAACAAATTAAACTGGCCCTGCGCTAAAAAACCCTATAAAACTAAAACTATCCCTAAAAACCCTTAAAACAATTTAAAACAATTTAAATTACCCTAGGCCGGCCAAGCAGAAGAAGTGTGTTTTTAGTTTTGTCGGAAGGAGCGAAGGTCCGTGGTTGTTCTGATTTCGGGGGGAAGGTCGTTCCAGAGGGTCGGGCCCACCACAGAGAAGGCCCTTCCCCTGGGCGTCGCCCACTGGCATAGCCTAGTGGACGGCACCCGGAGAAGTCCCTCTCTGTGGGAGCGAATCGGCCGCAGGGATGTATCACCTCTCGTAATTAGATGCTACCAAAAGTCTTGGTCCTTCCGCTAATTGGATCTTTTTGTCATATAAAAATGGATTATAAAAGTACTGTGGGAAAGTAGTTCCATTCAGAGAACAATTCCCTTAGTCTTAAACTGTTTCCCTTTCTTTAAGCAATCACTGATTCATAGAGTTTTCAGAAATGTTGCTGCTATAGTCTTTTGTAATAAAATAACAAAGATTATTATTAATCTATTATAATTATCCTCTAGAGCCTTCATGACTAATGCATGTATTATCTCATAAGCTTTTGTTGATCACAGTCCATCTCTTTAGATCATGTCCAAAATACCACAAATCACATATTTCTCCAGAATTTCACTTCTAGAAAGCCTTTGCATTATCCTAGAATGGCGAGGACCTGGAATAAAAATAGAACATTCTAGTTTTCCAAGTATGTTATCTTCCTAGGCATATTCATATCATTTTTGCACATATTTATATCTGATAAACTAACCTATGATCCATAAAGGATTCCATGATGGCACAGAAAATTGTTTCTTAAATGGAGGATCATTCCTTTTATTGCATGGTTGCTAAGAACTGTCTTCAGAATTTATGTGCCTGAGTGAAATACAATGCAATATCATAGTGAGACCTTATGAAGGAATATGTTGATAGACATTATTCTATATTCTCATGGAGATATGAAAAAGTTCTGAAAAGCTCAAAACAAATGAAATTGGATTTTTATGATTCTGCCACCCGGTTAAACAATGCAATTATTTGAACCTGAGACATGCTTTGAGCAAGCCTATATTAAAATTCCCTGAGCTTGGAAATTAAATCCCTCTTGCTGTTAATACTGGGAGTTCTGAGGTGAAGCTTCTAAAACTCATGCTGAATGAACATTTTCAAATCTTCTGAACTAAAAATGAAATATTTGCTCAGGTTCATGAAGTCATAAATTCATAAGCCCTCTTCAGGCAGCAGGATATCTATTATGCTTGGATTCTTCTCACAATGCTCAATGTTAAATTTTCATTGCAGGCTTATTCTGTCGCCTTAGGCCTCCATTTTCTTTCAATGTTTTGGCTACCCAAATGTCTGAATCAGGCTACCATAGTTCAAAGGAACCACAAGGCTTTCAAGATACAAGATACAATAGCAGAGTTGGAAGGGACCTTGTAGGTCTTCTAGTCCAGGGGTCTGCAAAGTCGGCTCTTTTAAGACTGGTGGACTTCAACTCCCAGAATTCCCCAGCCAGCTATGCTGGCTGGGGAACTCTGGGAGTTGAAGTCCACCAGTCTTAAAAGAGCCGACTTTGCAGACCCCTGTTCTAGTCCAACCCTCTGCGTGGGCTTTCACTGCTCCTTTCTAGCTATTAAGAATACATGAATCTACTTAGTTTGCCAGGCACCTCTAATCTGTAAAGAGAGGAAGAAGTCATCAAAAGGTATCTTTGAATGTCATCTTCAATTGAAAACAGCCTGAACACATTGCTCAGAATAGTGAGGACATTGTAGTAGACAAGAATAAGTCCTTTATTTTTACTATTTAAATTAAATTATCCTTGACACAATTTGACTGTTTATGCTGTATCTCCTCCTTCAGTGTAGTATCTGTGATTCCCTAATTTACTGGATAGCAAAACCTATTTATTCATTCTGTTAGATTGCTTTACTGACCATTACAGGGAAAGTTTGGTGTGTTCAATTTGATGATTAATCTGTGGATATATTTTGATCTGAGCAGCAAATCTTTTGTGGAATTAGGCAAAATTGTATTGCCTCTGAAATTCAACATCGTACTACTCAAATGTATTCAACGAAACAATTGTTGCATGTGCTGTTTCCTTTTAAAGCTTTTATTGTATAATTGCCCTTGATTATTAACAGAATTTTACAGGATGAGGACAGTCTTAATATTGTCTTTCATTTTTAGCCATCTTGTGCTTAACTATTCTTTTTTTATCATGCATGTCTGTGTGTGTGAGGGGGGGGGAGAGGGAGGGAGGGGGGAAGGGTCAGGGAGACAGAGAGAATTCACTAAGAAATAAAATATAGAACAAATAATCAATATCTTATGACTAAGTCTTAGGAGCTCTTTAGATACAAGCTCCTAGAGGATCTTTCACATATCGTATATCACAGTCCTATTCTTTATGGATTGTGAAAACTTTCTGTCTGTTGAAATATTTAGTGGATATTTTTCTGAATTTAAAATTAGGACACCTGGCAGTGGAAAATTTTCCTTTCCTCTAATTTTTTGGATTTTTATTAAATATCTTCTGCCTAACATTTTTTCCGTTATACTCTAAATTTTGTTTCCCTCTGCTTTGGTTAAGTTTAGGCTAGGATAATACATGAAAGTAGCTGCGGTTATTCAAGTTCAGGTTCAAATGAGACAGGTTGAAAGATTAATCTAATAAAATCATCAAGTCCAGGCAAAGATCAGATTTCTCTGGATGTGAAATTGCTAGGAAACACAGCAATGGAATACTCAAGACAGGCTGTAATGGGAAGATATTTCAGCGCCAAATAAACTCTGATATATAAAAAGCATATTTTAAGATATAGATAGTCCTTGACTTATGGTCACAATTGAGACCAGAATTTCTGTTACTAAGTGAAACATTTGTTAAGTGAATTTTGCCCCATTTTATGATCTTTCTTGCCCAGTTGTTAAGTGAATCTTGGTAGTTAGTATAAGTTAGTATCATAGTTAAGTGAATCTGGCTTCTGCATTGACTATGTGTGTAAGAAACTCACAAAAGATGATCACATGACCTTGACACACTGCAACCATCATAAATACGAGTGAATTGCCAAATGTCCAAATTTTGATCATGTGGACTATGGGAACGCTGCAGTGATTGTTAGTGTGAAAAATGGGCATGTCAGTTTTTTCAGTGCCATTGTAACTTTGGCGATCACTAAAAGAACTGTTGTAAGTCAAAGATTCTCTATATAAGTGATGGCGAACCTTTTTCACCTCGTGTGCCCACCTCCATAATTTAATGCCCCCCCCTGCACCGTGCCCCCTGCACATGCACATGTGATCCCCCCACTTCCCTGCACATGTGCACATGACTTTCTTGAAGCCTGGAGAGGACAAAAACAGCCTCCTCCCCTAGAGGCCCTCAGGAAACAGCCTTTTTTCCAACTTCCAGTGTGGCTAGTAGGTCCATTTTTTGCCCTCCCCAGGCTCCAGAGATTTTCTAGGATCTTCGGGAGGGTGAAAACGGTCCAACAGGCAAACCAGAAGTCCATTCCCGAACTTCCGGTTTGCGCCTTGGGCAGTTTTTCACCCTCCGTAGACTTAAGGGGGCTCTGGAGGGTGAAAAATGGCCAAAAATCAAGGTCAACAATCAGTTGGCCAGCATGTGGAGCTGACAGGGCAATGCTTCACGCGCCCTGTGGCTCTCATGCCACAGGTTCGCCATCATGACCATATATTCTTCTCCCTCTCTCCTCGTCATTGAAAAATCATGAATGATTCTTAAAACTGGATTTTGCTAGCAAATTTGTCCATTGACAATTATAGACAAAAAAGCTAAATATCCGTCATTTTTTTTCATACTGAAGTTACTAAAGGTATAATAATGTTTTCATTATGGTTTTGTGTATTTAATTTTCTACTTAGTTACAGTATAGCTAGACATAAACATATAAATTTCCCTTTATTCCAAAGTGCTATATACAGAATTAAAGTAGTTTCAAGATATTCTAATTCAGAATGTATAATTCATTTTCCATTTTCTTTACTTTTAAACAAGTCTCTTCTTTTATCTTTCCCATCAAGCTGTCATGAAAGAAATTCTGTTTTCTGCATGAGTTCATTTTGCCAATGGAAAGATGTGCCCAGAAGGAACTTATATGATAATAAAGCTTCAGAAATGGAATTATATCCCTGTTCCTTGGAAAATCTCAACAATTATTAAAAGGAAAAGAAAGGTCTCAGTTTAACTGACAGGCAGAGCATCTCTGAGGGATTGCAGTTTTATTGAGTGTTAAATGTCACCATCGATGTAATAAAGATGTTACACGGTAGGTAATAAGTGGTTTTCAGATGAAGAATTGCTTTCCATGAGTTGATAACTGTTGAGTATTGTAAATTATTAAAAGAAGATGGATGGATGGGTGGATGGATGGATGGATGGATGGAAGGAAGGAAGGAAGGAAGGAAGGAAGGAAGGAAGGAAGGAAGGAAGGAAGGAAGGAAGGAAGGAAGGAAGGAAGGAAGGAAAAAGACATAGGAGGTCACAGATGGGACCCATTCCTGGGTACTTAACATTAACAAAAGGAATGCAGATTTTTTTCCTATATCCCCATTTGTTATTATGTACGTACGTACGATCACTGACCTAAGCCTCTTCCGCCGGGCCTTGAAAACGCATTTATTCCGCCGGGCCTTGAAAACGCATTTATTCCGTGTGGCCGGCCTGGTGTAGTTTTTAATCGATTTTAAATTTAAATAAACTGAATTTAAATAAAATTTAGTAATTTTATTTGGTTTTAAAACAGGCCCCAAGTTTGACTCCCCAAAGGGAGTCAAACTTTTCTCCAAGGCACCTGGGGGCAGGACAAGGAGCAATGGGTGGAAACTAATCAAGGAGAGAAGCAACTTAGAACTAAGGAGAAATTTCCTAACAGTAAGAACAATTAACCTCTGGAACAGCTTGCCTCCAGCAGTTGTGAATGCCCCAACCCTGGAAGTCTTTAAAAAGATGTTAGACAGCCATTTGTCTGAAATGGTATAACGTTCCTGCCCATGCAGGGGGTTGGACTAGAAGACCTACAAGGTCCCTTCCAACTCTGCTATTGTATTGTATTGTATTGTAAATTTAATTGACATTTTAAAGCATTTTATATATTCATGTCTTTGTTGTTTTTATTATGCCTGTTCACCGCCCTGAGTCCCGCAAGGGAGAAGGGCGGTATACAAATAATAATAATAATAATAATAATAATAATAATAATAATAATAATAATAATAATAATAATAATAATAATAATAATAATAATAATAATAATAATCTCAGAAACTTATAATATTTTATAGTTTAATACTTGAATAGGCAATCACAAGGGTTTAGGTAAGACTAAGAAGCTAGGTAAAAAAAGCTTTCTGGAAAAAGACAATGGTAAACTCACTTTCATGTTATTACCAAAAAATCCTCCATGGAATTGTCTGTTTGAGCTCAAGTGAGATTTTATCATTACTTCCCCCTCCCCTCTACTAGTATCTTGGCAAGCTCTAATGTTTTTAATAAGTTCCTGGTGTTCATCTAACACTAAAAATGCGGTTATTTCCATCAACAAAGGTTTACCCAAAGTATGTTCAAGTATGAACAGATTACTTTATATACTGTATCATTCTGGCGTGGTTTATTGTATACATTGATGTAAGCGTAAGTAATTTTAAGCTGAGATGGCCTTAAAATAAAATCTGTGAATAAACATACTGGCAATTTAGCAGATTGCTATGCCAAGCATTTTAATTATTCTCAAAGAATCATTCTCAAAGGCCTTTGCAATGGCAGCTTATTAATTTTTTTTTTCAGAACATATCTTCCAAATCTTTTCATAAAATGGACCAATAATTTGAAACAGTGAAAGATCTATGCTCTTCCAGAGGTTTCCTGACACTAGTTTTATCAGCTGCAGCCAGGATGGCCAAGTTATCATGAATTATGGGAATTATTCCTAAATATCAATGTATAAATATGCATTCCCCACAAGTTTTACTCAAACGCTTCTATCCAAGTTTATTCTGCATTCTTCCTTGAGTACAGTGTAACAGCTTTACTCGGCAGATGGTATCAGCTTGGCTTTGGACCTTGGAGATGCTGAGGAATCATGATATAAGACTTTCTTTTTTATGATCTTGCCAGACTGTAGTGGCCAAGGAACAACAGTTTCCTTGTTCCCGAAATGTGTAATCAAGGCCCTTTCTGTTCTTATTTTGCAGAAGTCCTCCATATAGAGTATTCAGCAAACACAGACTTCTTTCAGATTCAGCTTTGATCAAAATAAAGTGCCAGATGATAAGAAAGGGAAGATTAGACAAGTGTTCATCAAACTCTGTGATTTCTTCTTTCAAGTGTAATATGAGTAGCATGTTGTGTAGATCATATCAGAATAGTTTTTTTTTCTTTTGTGGCTCCCAGTAGATGAGGATAATAAAGAAGGTAGGGGAAACCACTCCTTAAAAGCCCTGAACCTCTAGTCAAGGTGGGCCCTGTCCAATTCCATTTTGGAGTATAACCCTTGATACACCATATCAAGCCTTCTGGTCAGGTCAAAAGAGATTCCGATGCTTGTGATGTAGCTGTTATAGCAAAGGCTTTCCTGTGTTATAAAGTTTTGCATATCTTGAATGTGTGAAAGGGAAATATTTGCTATTAAGCCGTCGGCCAGGCAATGTCGGCTGGCGACCCCTAGGGGGAGAACCTTCTCTGTGGCAGCTCCTACCCTCTGGAATGGCCAACCCCCTGACCTACGGACAATCACGGACCTGCGCCTTTTCCGTCGAGTCTTGAAGACTTATTTATTTCATGCGGCCGGCCTGGCATAGTTTTTAACTGGCATAGTTTTAAATGGTATAGTTTTGAATGGTTTTTTAGCAGGGATTTTAACAAGGTTTTAAGACAGGCTATTTATCATTTAATGTATTTTTAAAGGTTTCTATGTTTTTTTTACTTGTGATTTTATTGTTGCCTGTGCACCGCCCTGAGTCCCGGAAGGGAGAAGGGCGGTATAGAAATTTAAACAATAAATAAATAAATAAATAAATAAATAAATAAAAAATAAAAAAAAATAAAAAAATAAACAAACAAATAAATATGTTCTGAGCCTGCATCATTTAGAGCAGGGGTGTCCAACCTTGGGAACTTTATGACTTGTGGACTTCAACTCCCAGAATTCCCCACCTACTGGTACATTAGACTCCGTCTTTGTCTTCCATATTATGTGTGTGTTTGTATATAAATAGAACTTCATGCCAGATATGGCCATTCATCGATTTTTATTTATAGCATTCCCTATAATTGTTACTTTTTAAAATTCATTTGATTTAAAGGTCTAGGGCCATCATAACTCCTACAAAACTCTGGGAGTTTATAAAAGATCAAATAGAAGTTCAAACAATAATAACAGATCAAATAAACATAAACAATAATCTTCCTAATAATAGTTGCTGCATTTCTCGAGAAACATTGGGGCACCTATTCAAAAGATTGGGTAGCATCCTTCTTTTTCTTAAGTGATTCTTATTTTTCTCATAAATAAAGACTGGTATAGTAATGGGAAAATATGAGAAAGTCACAAGTGGAAGATGAAATCTAAAGGAGATAACTTTGTGAGAAAACCTTCACTAAAGTATCAAATTTGGGGTCTACAACAGCAAGATGCATTAAGCCTGTCTGAAACAACAAGTATTTGCCACAGTGAATTGAATTGGACTGTGAAAGCAAAATGATTCACTCAGGTAAAGAGGCCATCTGCTTTACCACAGTGAAACAATCCAGGTGGTTTTGAATCACTTCAGGCCATCAATCAATGTGGGAGCTTTTCTCAGTGTTCAGTTCCCTGAATTGATGAATGACTTCCAAGATCAATAGCCTTGGGATTGTTCACCAAAGCTGATTTGATTCACCAAAACTACATATGTTGATGTAGTTGTAGGCTGGACATTTTAGCATCCACTGCAAGGAATCCTATATTGTTTGCTGTGCCTGTTCAGACTTGAATAGGGGCCAAATTAGATTGTCATAAGTGCTACATGAATATTAGTTCATTATCCTAAAGGCTACAAACCCTGAAGCTTTTGCATGCGCCAATACAAAAGTCCCTGGCAAGTAAAAAAAAAAAAGTCTAGATCAATTTATTTTATTTTTTTTAAAAAAACCACTTTACTCTGCAGCTACCTTTTCACCGTGTCACTTATCTCACAATATTTTTTGTTAATCAGAACACCAATATTTGGTTTTGTCATTGATGAAAATAACTTCAAAATCTTGAACGTAATCATCTGAAACTTGGCAGAGTTTATACCTCAGAAGGATCAACTATGTTTGAAAATTATTTCCAATTCTGCCAAGAAATAAAAATTACATTGGCAGTGCTTTGGGATGACAAAACCTGATTTTCCCCCTTTAATTTGGCATGTGTTGTCCTCTCATTCCTGCACATTTTAATGGGAAGCAGGCTAAAATGATTAAATAAGTACAATTTGTCACACAGAAAAATATGGGTAGCCATCTGTTGTATTCCTATCATAATTAACTGGGAGACATGGAGATTTGGGAACGATAATCAGGTTTAAGAATTGATCCAGTCTTTGTTCCATCCAAATCATCAAACTCCAATCGTGTGATATACTTTCTTAGATACTTAGACCCTTGTATCCGGCTGCAGTGTTACATACTGAACTCAGTAGGACTGATTTAATATTTATAGAATCCATACACTATTTATTTATTTAGTTTATTAGATTTTTATCCTGCCTTTATTACAGTCCTTTATAGGTAAATCAAGATGGTGAACATGTATAATAATAGTTCCTCCTCCCATTTTCCCTTAAAGAAAAATATTTCCCTATTTTTCCTAAAAGGATAACCCTGTGAGGTGGGTTGGACTGCGATAGAATGACTGGCTCAAGGTCACCCCACTGGCTTTCATGCATAAGGCTGGACTAGAATTCACACTTTTCTGGTCCCTGGTCTGCACCAAATATGACTTATGTCATATTTTTTTATTACAAATATTTATCATGAGTTTGAAGGGAAATTGAATTTATTTACAGTGACAAATGAAAAATAACAGAGCAGGAAAATCCTTGATTTTGGTTTGTAAAATCCAAACCAAATGGTTTTGGGTTGTTGTTGTTTTTTTTGCATTCCTGATGGTAAAGAGCTTTAAAAAAAAAAGCATGAAAGTTGCATAATAGGAATCGAGAAAGGAAGAGTTGTTTTTGAATCGCCATTTTGCCCTTCAACAGATCAAGAATAAACAGAAGTGCATCTAAAATTAAAATCTGTGTGACTGATGGAAACAAAAAGAGGGGGAAGGAGGAGGCTGCCCCTCTGGGCTCCTAGAACAATAGAAAATCCTTCTCTGCATATTCAGCAGGATAACAACTGCTTGAACAAAGATATCAGCTTCTAACCTCACCAGCCACAAAGGTGTGTGTGTGTGAGAGAGAGAGAGAGACAGACAGACAGACAGACAGAGAGAGACAGAGAGAGGAGGGAGGGAGAAGAGGGGGAGAGAGGGAGAGAGGAGATCTCAGTTTGTGTAGTGGTGAAGATATCAGGTTAGACAGACTGAATTCTAGCCCCATCTTAGGCATAAAGCCAGTTGGGTGACCTCTAGCTAGTCACTTTCTTTTATCCCCAGGAAAGAGGAAGGAAAGGCAAACCAGTTCTGAAAAACCTTAACAAGAAATCTGCAGGGACTTGTTCAGGCAGTCTCCAAGGATTGAACATAGTTAAACAGAAGCAATATAAATGTAATATAAATATGATTTTATTAAGATTTATTGTAATAGTAACATAAAAATTAAAAAAAGAAAAGTGCAAGGAAGAAAAAGGAAGGAAGGAAGAGAAAACAAATATCTAAAAACAAATCCATAAGACATTGTTTCTTCACTCCTGTTAACAGCAAAAGTCCATAAGGTATCAAGAAGTAACAACATATTTTTTAACTTCGATCAAATAAACTAACCTTATATTTCTTCCTTTTATTTCTAACAGTTTTAATTGCAGTTCATTGAAATAGTGTCATAATATTAATTCTTCATATTTTGGATATAATCTCTCAGTAGAAGCAGACATCATTACTGACACTGTTAATATTGTGGTTACTATATTCTGGTACCATTCTTCAAAAGCCTCTTTCAGTATTTTATTGTTACAGTGTTTTGCATTATTTTACAGGCTTGTAAATCTTTCCTTTTATTTAAAATAGTCTTTAGTGTCTCATTTTGAAATCAAGCAATTGATTTTTATGTTGTACTGTGGAAAACTGCTGTTTTATAGTCTCTTCATGAGGATCAGCCATCCAGAGCACATGTGGGCAATCTCCTGTCCATGTTCTTATCTGAAGAGATTCCAAAGGATGGTTCACGGATTCCTTGGTCTTTCCCACAGTTGTTGGTTCCACCTTTGCAGTTTATTGTACTTCCTTCAGAAGCCACCAAGCACTAAGGATTTTATGGTGAAATGTAAGAGCTATTGGTCAGAGTAAGACAGCCCAAAAGATAGGTGCAATCCTAAACTAGTGATATAGATACGTCTATGCCTTCCACTGAGACCGTCGCCATCCTTTTTTCACTGACTTTAGAATGAGAATTATGACTGCGAACCTGGATGAGAGAAGCAAAGTAGCTTTTCTCCTAGACTTTCAGTGAAGCGCTTCATGGCCAGAATAGTGGCTTATCAAGATGTTTCTGGTAGCTGGTAGGAATATGGTCGTAGCTGTTATGCAGGGATGGGCTTCAAAAATTTCAACAATAGGTGTTCTGCCAAGTTGCTGGGTGGGCGTGGCCATGGTGGGTGTGGCTAGTCAGCCTCCTGCACCATGACAAGGGGGCTGTTTTCACCTTCCCCCATGCTTAGAAGGCTTTCCTCGAGCCTCTGGGAGGGCAAACACTGCTTCCCGCAGGCTCCAGAGGTCCTCCAGAACTTCTGGGAGGCTTGTTCCCCCCCCCTCACCACATGGGCCCTGCACTTACCTCGCATTCAAAACAGGCTGCATGGAGACTCCTGCGAGGGATGGGGTGGGGTGGGAGGGGCCAGCCAGGGATGGGATTTAGAGCTTCTCCAAACCAGCCATAACGTTAACTACAGGTTCTCCTGAACCCGGGCATCAGACCATTGTGACGGTCCCAATTGTCAGAAACTGTTATGGGGTCTCAGTGGTCAGAAACCAGTCTAGCTGCCCCTCAACTTTCCTCATTGAAGTATGGAGCTAAACTTTTATTCTATAAGGATCCTTAGTGGTAGAAAGTAAAAAGAATAAGCTTGAAGAAAAGAGAGATTCATTGCCAAGAAAATAAGTTGAAATATTGCTTAAGCCCAGAAAAGGGAGGAGGGAGATGAAAGCATCTCAATCATACACAGAGATAAGCAGAAACAGAAGGGAGGGGAGCGGGCAAGGGAATTGGAGCCCTTATAGCTGTAGTGAAATCTAATGCTCCCCAGTACATCCATAGCGGAAATTTTGTTTTGGTGTAGGTAGTTTATAGAGCCTTATAGAATTTTCCTAACTATCCCAGGAATAGCAACAATAATAATGAAAAAATACAGCTTGGCTCTCAATTATTTTGGTGGTTCAATGAATACCACTGCTATTATTCAGTGAGTTGAAATATTATTTTACTCCTGATAGTATTTCTTAAATATTAGATTTCCCTTCCCATCTTCTATGGAATTTTCTAACAAATTTTATTCCACACGTACTCTATTTTCTTTTCTTGCAGCACAGGGTATTTAAAAGAGCAGGTTAGGTGCTATAAATACTAAATTTACGGTGGTGGTTTTCAGAAACAAAACTTTAACTGTAAAAATGGAGAAGAAGATGGTTACCAAACAGTGAATTTGTGATTTAGTGTAGAGTAAATCTAAAATGAGGACGTTAATACTGGCATTAATTAAAAAGACACAGGATGTGAATATAGTCCTATATTCCGATCATTGCTGCATTACTTGATAGCATGGAATGCATTGCTGGAATAATAACATTGTTAGATTGATAGGTCCCGCTATCAGAGGACTGATCCAGATATTACCTTTGATGGAAGGCATGGCTTTAGAGCTAAAGGAAAAGATCCGACCGATCTCAGTAAAATGCTCCCAGTATAAATGACCCAGACAACACAGTGCTATTAAAACAGTTCCTGTGCCAGAATCTGATATTCTTTTCAGCACTGTAGCTAAACAGGTGGCTTGCACAGCCTGACAGCAATACTAGAATAGTGACAGCTAAGCAGGGGGGTTGACAGCACTGCAGGGACTGCACAACATGACTTACTGACACAGCAGCCATGTTAATTTCCCTCATGGCAGTTTGGGACAATTAAAATAGTGGCCAAATCAGGAGCCAGGTGCTTGGAGCCAGCATTCGGGGACTAAAATCCGAAACATTGAAATGACCCACTGTCAGTTCCTGCCTTGCAGTCTTTGCTGAGTAAACTGGATGCCATTTCCAAGTCTATGGGAAGAAATTATTGGCTGCAGTATGACAGTTTGTTATTAGCATGTAAGCCAGGAAGATTTGGTTCATATTTGAGATTCAATATTCAAGGGCAATTAGGTTCAATTTGAACCAATTTCAAGGTTCAATTCGTTTAAAAAAAAATTCCAATAGGTTACAATGGGGAAACTTTTGAATGCCTGCAATTGTTCCCTTTTTGACTATAACGGGATGAAAAGAAGGACCAGGGGAGACATGATAGCAGTCTTCCGATATCTCAGAGGCTGCCACAAAGAAGAGGGAGTCAAGCTATTCTCCAAAGCACCTGAGGGCAGAACAAGAAACAATGGGTGGAAACTAATCAAGGAGAGAAGCAACTTAGAACTAAGGAGAAATTTCCTGACAGAACAATTAATCAGTGGAACAGCTTGCCTCCAGAAGTTGTGAATGCCCCAACCCTGGAAGTCTTTAAGAAGATGTTGGATAGCCATTTGTCTGAAACGGTATAGGGTTTTCTGCCTAGGCAGGGGGTTGGACTAGAAGACCTCCAAGGTCCCTTCCAACTCTGCTATTGTATTGTATAAAATAGTAGAAATGGTGAGGCCATTTAGAGGATATTAACCCAGAAAAATCTCAGTCAAACAGCTTCTAGGGTTTCCTAGCAGAACATTTTGTTTCCTTTAAAGCAAAGATAGCAAGGTTAAGGAAAGAAGAACATGAGCAACTTTCAATTTGTGCATTAAAAAGCAGCCGAAGAAATTGAACAGGACCAGTTCAGGGAACATCCGACTCCAATCTAAAAAACCCCAAAAGCTGTTTAAGAAGCAAGCTCTTGCTAGATACAGAAGGTCTATCATCCTGGGATCACTTGTTTGTCGGAGCTGGTAATCCCCTAGTGGGGCTGATGAAGAGGGGAAGTCTGTCGTACGAATGAAGCTTAATCAGTTGCTTCTGTAACAGGCTGTTAGGTGCCAAAAATGTCAGAGATGTGTATTAGCATGGTTGCATACCTGTTATAGAAATACAACAGGTATAACAATGTAAAGAAATATGTGATATATCCAGTCCTCTAACAACAATTACTGTCAAGGTCTGCTTACCCAACAAAGAAGTAGCACCGAATGCATTACTCAAGGCAAGGCAAGGTAGAGACAAAGAGGTAACAGAAAGAAAACTGGACATATTTTAATAAAAAGGGAGAATGTGGAGAAAGAGAAGACACTGAAAGGGGCACTAAAATAGCTAAGAAGTGCACCTAGTCAAATAAGAACCAACAGGGATCATATTATGGGTTAGAGTTGATAGACTGATAATAAACGATAAGAATATACTACAGCATGGATAACCTTTTTTCCCTCACGTGCCAAAATCGCGTGCACGGGCCCACACCTATAATGCAATGTGTGTGTCCCCCCCCCCCATGTAAAATTTTTAGCAACTGGTTCTCTGCCCAGTAGTTGGGTGGGTGTGGCCATGATGGGCGTGGCTTACTCAACCTCCTGCACCATGGCGGAAGGTGTTTTCACTCTCCCCAGGCTCCGGAGTCTTTCCTTGAACCTCCAGGAAGGCAAAAATGGCCTCCCTCCAACTCCAGAGGCCAGAAATGGGCCCGTTTCAGAATTTCTGAAAGGCCCATTTTTCACACTCCCAGAGCTTTTGTGCAGGCCCTATACTTACCTGGCATCCAAAATGGATCACACAGAGACTTCTGGGACCAAAAATGGAGCATCGGGGGGAGCTGCATCCCCCATGTGACCCTTGCACATATGCAAGTGACCCCCTGCCTCCATGCATGTGTGCGAATGTCCTGCATGCGTGGCCAGCTGGAGGCACGCACAAATGTGCAGGGGAGCTGAGCTGGGCAACGGTTCGCATGCCTGCAGAGAGGGCTGCACATACCATCTGTGGCACCTGTGCCATAGGTTCGCCATCATGGTACTACAGTATTAAAATGTGGTTTTTAAGAAATTTCCAGCCCCCAAGCACTCTGATAGGGTCAGTGAAGTTGATAAAGCCTGTGGGCCAGATCCTGATATAAATATCAGAGAGTCCACACAAGTCAGTAAATTCTCATCTGTTTCCAAATACAGAAGAAAAGGTGCAATTTTGAAAGGAAACTCTGCAAAGCTGAAAAGACTCTCCAATCTCTGAGTTGCCTTCAGTTAACTTCAGAGGTGTAGTTTGAGGTTCAAACTTCTTTCATCCAGGAGAGCCTTTCAAAACTTAAACATCTCAAAACATCTCACGGCTCTTCCGCCGGGGGCTTAAAACGCATCTTTTTCACCTAGCCGGCCTGGCATAGATCCAATAAGTTAATTTTAATATATTGCTTTTATAGTCTTAACAGTTTTAATGATTTTAGCACAGATTCTCTAAATTTAATTCGATTTTATCTTGTATTTGTATGTTACTGTGTGTTTTTATTTCCTCTGTGCACCGCCCTGAGTCCCCACCAGGGAGATAGGGCGGTATAAAAATTTGATTAAATTAAATTAAATTAAATTAAAATTAATTAAAATCCACAATCCTCATTACAACCCCGAGAGGTCATCAGACTCTCGTCTGCAGCCCTTTTTGGCCTGGTGTGAAGTAGAACCGACAGAGACTGACTGGCCTAGGAAGCTACTAATTCCATTAATGGCATATGTTTCTTTTTATTATTATGAAAATTAGCTAGGCAGGAAATACACTGGAAAAGTTTAACCTTGAAAGCCTCCCTCCTCCTATATGGTGAGATCTCCCCCTCTTTCGAGTGGAGTTGAACTATCTGTGCCAGCAGGGTCTCGTGTTGTACAGATTTATCAGCAGATTTACCAGTCGGGAAGATTGTTTCCTTGGACATGTTCCAGTTAATTTCTCTTACGTCTTTGTGCCAGCATCTCTTCTCTGCAATTTGGTTACACAGTGCTTTATGATTCATAGAGAGCGATGATTAGAAGCTGAGCAGAAGCAACGTAGGTAGTAATATATGCTTCTCCCCCCCCCGCCCAGGTACCATAGACCTAGCTATACATTTAAAAGGCAAAAAACATCAATAACAGTCCCTCAATGCATTTTTCCAGTGTGTCACAATTATTTTCTATTCCATACCATCCTTTATGCAAGAAGTCTTGAGATAGCTGAGGGACTATTAATAGGCCCTGCTGAGTTTTCAGACCTGCCTGCTATTCAGGAGGGTAAATTAAATTTGACACTAACCAAATCAGATGTATGGTCTCATTTGCACCAGTTAATAGTAATCTTTCCCACTAGGCAAAAGTGAAGTAGCAGGTTTTAGAAATCACTAGAATAAATGGTCATCTCTCAGCTATCTCTCTGTGTGTATCTTCCAGTTGGAAATCTCATTTGGAATTTGCCACTCCCAGGACAAATAGGCACAGGTAATCCTCGCGTT
This sequence comes from Rhabdophis nuchalis, assembly GCA_039707465.1. Classification (NCBI taxonomy): domain Eukaryota; kingdom Metazoa; phylum Chordata; class Lepidosauria; order Squamata; family Natricidae; genus Rhabdophis; species Rhabdophis nuchalis. The sequence continues at coordinate 121,672,831 of CM077643.1, forward strand.
ATGACTGCAGTTGGAATAAGGATTGCTGCTGCTAGAGGATGTGGTCATAAAACCTGATGTTATGTGTGACCACATCATTTGATGATGGCAATCTAGGCAATCATAACCAAAGATGTATTGATTCTTGTGTAGGAAATGGAGGGAGTCCCAGGTAAGACGTGCATGGGCACTGCAGAAGGGTGGGGAGGCCTGGTACAGGACATGTGTGAGTTGGGGTTGTGCTGCTGCAATGTGATGTAGACCTGGGAATGAGGGAGCTGGTGGATGCATGCATGTACGCACGCATGTGGAAGAGAGATCTCAGGGAGGCCAGGGAAAGAGGCCGTGGTGTGCATGTGATTACAGTGAGGTCATGGGTCTAATTGCCAAAGGCCAGGAAAAGAGAGTGCCGAATATGTGAGAGCAAAGAGGGAAAGGAAAGCATGTTGCATGGCAGAAAAGAAAGACCAGGTGGAGGATACTTAGCCAAGAAACTTGCAACCTTCCTTGATGACTTTCCCATGAGTTTTGCTTGTGAAAGCTGACATAAGCTGAAGATTGCAAATGATGGTTCAGCAGGATGCGGCAAGTGCAAGCAGGTTACAAGTTTTGTTCATGCGATGGTGGGGTTACTGCAGTGGCCAAACCTTCAAGGGCTGATTGTAAATTCCCTTCATTCAATACTTGTAAATTTGAAGAGTCATTAAACACATGGTCATTACATGAGGATTATCTGTACAATATTTGAAAGTAGCTTGATGAACAGCTACAATTGTCTGTTGACATGAGGTTAGGTCAACTAAACCAGGAAAACTTCCTGTTTATCTCCTGCCTTTTCTTCTGGCACAGGTACAAAGAGTTTGGAAACTTCCACTTTAATTTTAGAGTAAGCACAATGGGCCATGTTATCCAATGACTGAGGATAAAAGAAGGCTAAAACTCATTTTCAAAATACTAAAACATTATTAATCCATGGTACATACCAGTGGTGGATTCTGGATCCCGGTGCAACTGGTACAGTGCAACAGGGCCAGGTGCCCACCACATGAACTCGTGCAGCATGCATGCACACGCCACAATGTGCACATGCATATTTGCCACCCATGATGCTCCGCGATGCCTCCACAATGCCTCTGCAATGCTCCAGCTGCTCAGCGGACTATCGCGCAAGTGCCGGGCGCTCCGAGCGCCTGTGCGGAAGCCCTGAAAACTTCAAATACTGGTAAGGAGCGCAGGCAAGTGAGTGAGCCCTCTGGAGCACCGGAATGGTACTGGAATGGTATTTGGGGCTCCTGGCAGGTACCGGTACACCCATACCGGGGCATACCAGTCGTAACCCACCACTGGTACATACATATAATTTAGACTAATATTGTTATTGTTTGGTAAGTATTAAGGAATCCTGGGGTGCTCTAAGCTTGGATGTTTGCTTCCAGACATTTCATTACCAAGCTAGGTAACATCATCTGTGCTAGTGAATCCCACATAAACAGTGGCAAGGCAAACTACTGTATACAAACAGGGAGCACCTGAATTATTTTACTTTATTTATACATTTTCTCTTTATATTCATAAGCGCTTTGTGAACAGCATGTTGTTTGGGTCAATTAAATAATACTATTTTTCCAGTTCCTGGTTTCTACCTCTGTCATCTAGCCATTGGTAAAACAAGTCCCATGTACAAAAATATTCTGTATCTTCTTTTTCTTTTATCTTCAATGTCAATCTGTCCATTTCTGCACAGTCTAATATTTTTTTATTATAACTTCAGCACCTTAATTTTGATGCGACTGCAGGAATGCTGCAATGGTAGTGAGTGTAATGACCCCGTGATAAGTCATTGCTAATAAATAATAAATCATTTTTCGATGATGTTGCAACTTTAAAAAACTGTTTGTAAGTTGAGCACTACTTTTGCACCCCTTGTTTACTTTCCTCAGGGGCAGTATGAAAAAATAATAATCAAGGGCTAATTTTATGTCACTGGACATTTTCTGCAACTTCTCAAACCTGAACAATACTCAGGTCTAGAGTCCCATGAGTTTCTTTATGAATTCTATTAAAATGCAGCATAGATTACATAACGAAGCTCACAGAAGATGCATTTTACAATATGCATAAATCATGTTTACTTTTACCTTCGGTCCCTCAAGGATGCCTTCTCTTTTTCATTTCAATTCTTAGAATGTCTGGCTTACATAAATATAATGCTTGATGAGCATCACAGCAATCTGTAATTCATTTAGAAGATTACCTGGAAGGCCAATGGACATAGAGTGAAACTGTTCTGCAAGCAGAGAGGAATTCTTGCTAGCAAGGGAGTGAGTCTTCAAATGTCTCCTGGCATTCTTATAGCAAGATTCATAGTCTGCTCGTTTCCCTGAGGTTTTCATGGATTGGATTTCCAGTTGATAGGAAAAAAAATGTTCAAATAAAACAAAATTTACTTCTGAGTGCAGTGATCTACCCAACTTATTCTTTATGATATAAAGCAATGATTGTGTAAAAAGGGTCTAATTTCAGATACGATGAAGCCCATTTTTTAAATCCCTCAAGTCACATTTTCTTCTTTTCAATGGGTTGCAAATTCAACTCCAGTACTGAACAATGAATTTCAGTGTGAAAAATTCAACTGCTAAAAATCTGCTAACCTCACCCAGTTCTTCTGGGAACCAATTCAGGTTAGATGTATATGTAATTTGTGTAACTGAATTATTAGAAATCATCCTAAACAGATTTACTCCAGTTTGCATTATAGCCAATGGAGCTATGGTATATTTCTTCTGTTTAGATACAATAACTCAGCTCAGCTGCTGTCAAATTTGTTTCCAAAAAAGCATGCCAGGTCTAAATGTAACACCTATCTGCAACTTGTTAAAACTGCTTTGCCTATGGAAAAACATAGCTGCCTTAAAGAGTTGTTGCATTACGGTCGTTATGAACCACCATATTGGAACTGAACTTAAGCACTGCGTAGTTTTATTAACTTCTATGGGAAAAGCCCAACAAAATTTACTTCAGGGTAAATGTATTTCTGCACAAAGGCACTAACACTAATTAGGCCAAGATTTCACATATCTCCCCCTTCCCAAAGCTATAGATGTCAAATAGATTTTTCTTACTTTGAAGGATGTAGCATTTCAATGTGTTCATTGTGGATGTATTTTTTTTAATAATGGACCATTAAAACACTCGTAGAGCCTTAATGGTATTTTAAGAAATCAATCTAATGGAGTTGCAGGAGAAGTGTGGGAAATCAATATAAACATCTTTTCTTAAAAGATTTAAAGTCCTCCAGCAGGTCTGTATACCCATGTAATTTCTGCTTGTTGCATAACTGTCTAGGATAGCTGGCTCAGTACACCTAAATGGTCATACTTTGTTTATAGCTGTTGTGTAAGTGCTTTATTCCACAATAATTCCTTGGCAATAAAAAAAACTATAAATGGCTTTAAATTGCTTACAATAACTAGTAAGTGCAGCTGTGTTGTGGTAGTAAAGCTTTTAAAACTGTTTAAAATGCTTTGACTTTTGGTAGCACCGCTGTTTCAACTCTTAATGAAAGTCCATTTGTGGAGGCCCAGCTAGAAACACAACTTTCTTAAGATGAGTGTATGGTACAAACAGATGTATTTAAAAATACTACTACTAGGATCTTTTAAACAATGAAAATATCATGAAAATTCTGAATGTCCCTTAGTACTAGCATTATTCCTAGTATTATTAATAATAATGGCACAAATGAGGATAAGGATGGGGATGGTTTTCAGCATTCTCAGAAAATGCTAAGAGATGGACTTTTTAATGCATGGATGTCTATGAAGTACTGAAACTCTTGTGTCTGTAATCTTTAATTGGCAAAGCAATGCATCACCAGGAAACAATTTTTGAAACAAGGGACCTATGGTTCCTACAGAGCGGGAGGTGCTGTAATAGACTATAGTGAAGCATTCCCAGGAAGGAAGGAGAACATTCCAGAAAGGGGAGGGAAACAAAAGGCAACACTGCCCAGAGATGGATAGGAAACAGAAGAAGAGAATTAGGATAGCAATTCCTTAGAATCTTTCTGAGTATATCCAGGACAGCCGTGGCCAGAAGGGCGTTTTACCAGGTTCGCCTGGTTCGCCAATTGCGCCCCCTATTGGATCGGGACGCCCTTCGCACAGTCACTCATGCGCTCGTGACATCCCGACTGGACTATTGCAACTCTCTCTACATGGGGCTCCCCTTGAGGTGCACCCGGAGACTTCAGCTAGTCCAGAATGCAGCCGCGCGAGCAATTATGGGAACCGCTAGGTCTACCCATGTAACACCGCTCTTGCGCGAGCTGCACTGGCTACCTGTCGTCTTCCGGGTGTGCTTCAAGGTGTTGATTATCATCTTTAAAGCGCTCCATGGCTCGGGACCTAGCTATCTGCGGGATCGGATCCTGCCTCATACATCCTCACGGCCGATTCGCTCCCACAGAGAGGGACTTCTCCGGGTGCCGTCCACTAGACTTTGTCAGCGGGCGACGCCCAGGGAAAGGGCTCTCTCTGTGGCAGGCCCGGCCCTCTGGAACGACCTTCCCCCCGACATCAGGACAACCACGGACCTCCGCTCCTTCCGTCTCAAATTAAAAACTCATTTTTTCTGTCTGGCCGGCCTAGGATAGTCTCTCTGTCTTTGGGGTTTTATTGGGAAGTTTCATAACATAGCTTAGTTTTAATGGGGAATTTTAGCGCAGGTTAGATTTAATTTATTTTTAATGAAATGTTGTATGTATTTATTGTTTTACTTTGCCTGTGCACCGCCCCGAGTCCCTGTGGGGAGAGGGTGCGGTTTAGAAATATTAAAATTATTATTATTATTATTATTAATTATTATTATTATTATTATTAGTAGTAGTAAAAGTTTAGTCTGGCAAGATTCTGTCTATTGACTGTAAGCAAATTAAGAACTGAACTTTGGTTGGATTGTTCTGTGGTGTTCTTGGACTGGGCCCAACAGAACCTCAAATGGGCTAATGTAGAATGCCTCCCAAATCCAGGATCTGTAAATCCTGTAGGATTAAAATTTGGCAAATTTGTGGTTGCTTCAGTGCTGCTGTACTGGTGCCCAAAAGTTCAATAGACCTTCTAGTGGCCAGGTGGACCAATTATTCTTTTGGCTGCTTGAAGTTCAGGTAGACTGATCCTACCTTAGCCCCTTAGAGATTGGTAGATCAGTCCCACCATTGGCTGCCAGAAGAAATGCAAATTAAGTTAGTAGCAGCCTTAAACAAGTTGCAGCTTAAAGTTCTTAGCACACCCTAAACGCCTAACCTGACCCACTTGAACATAGCTCAGCATTCATTTCAGTGAGGCTTCATTTATTATCCTCAGTCAACACAGCCAGAAGCTATTGTTCTTGGGGATGACAGGGTGTTCCCCAAACTCTATGTACTGCTTTGGGAAAGGTGAAAAGATTGTGAAAAAGGTAAGATGTTAAGCAACAGCATGAAAAGTGACTGCAGCTTTTTGTCTTTTTATTGGAAAATAACACAGCGTAACCTTATCCATAGTTTTAATTAAGAGAAACTAAAATTACTTCTCCATAGGTTAGAAACATGGTTCTATTATTTCACTCTACTTTTTTGCTTCTTTCCCCATTCCCTGTCCCTGAGCACCTAAAAATAAAAAGGACTTGATGGAAGGTTAGGTGTGGGAGGTAAATGGATGCTATCACTGTTCTGAAATGTGATGATTATTAGCAAATTGAAATTCAGATGCTGTTGCACAATAACACTGAAAGAGAAATGATTTGAAATAGAATTCTTTGGGGGGGGAGGCTATAATCTCATTTAGTTATCTTTCTGCTTCTTTCAAGCAGCTGCATTTTCAATAAGCAAACAAATGTGCATTCACTAAATAGATCTTTGTTGAAAACATTTTTCAACTCAAATCATTAGTTTTATTTGGGAAAATTATGCTATTAGACAAACAACCGAACTTTAGTTCACTGCAGATGTAGATCATCATGAGAAACTGAAGAAAATGTATTGAACAAAGTCACTAACAATTACATGGGGCAATAAAAATGAACACAAGCAAGATTTCATTAGGGCAAATGGAACATGGCTTCCTTAAATATTTTTCTTACTCCCTCAGCAATGCTCCTCAGTTCATGAAAAATAAAATCTGTATTATATATTTTGGAATGTCACTTTTCAGTCCTTCAGATCTTCTGGAACGAGCTTGATCGATCCAACTGCTGATGTTTATTATAGGATGTCAAATTCTGGTCCTTGTTAAATCTGGAGCTTTTGAAAGTCAGACTTGTAGAGGAGAGAAAAAGAAGTCAATTGCAGGATGAGGGGAGGATCCACCAGGTTAGAGTGAATGGTTAGAATGAATTGATGAGGCACTTGCTTTCATGGAGGTGAGTTGCTCTGTTTTGCAATGACTATCGACTGAACCAAAGCAGAACAACAATTCCGGCAATTAGAAGCAAAGTGCCACTTTACCATACAGTTTCACTTCAAAAGGGCACTTTGATTGAGGCTCCAATGAACTGAAGCATTCCTTCTACACCAGACAATTTGAATGCATTTGGTTAGGGAAATACATTGTTGGGAATGCCCCAAAGATGCTTTTTCAAGAGGCAACTGGACTTTCTTTGTTTTTCCCTAAAGACATTTTGCTTCCCCTCCAAGAAGGTTCTGTAGTTCAGTCTGACTGAACTGAAGAAGTTTCTTGGATGAGAAGAGAAATGTCTTCAAGGAAAAACAAAGAAAAAAGTCCAGTTGAATCTTGAAAAAGCACCTTTGAGACAATCATGACCTGATTGACTCAAAATCTCCATAGACGTTGTTGGGAATGAATTTACATAATGGTAAGAGAAGGGACACAGTGGTTCAGTGGCTAAGGTGCTGAACTTGTTGATGAGAAAGGTTGGCAGTTTGGCGGTTCAAATCCCTAGTGTCACGTAACGGAGTGAGCTCCCATTACTTGTCTCTGCTTCTGCCAACCTAGCAGTTCGAAAGCATATAGAAATGCAAGTAGAAAAATAGGGACCACCTTTGGTGGGAAGATAACAGTGTTCCATGTGCCTTCGGTGTTTAGCCATGACCATGAAAACGTCTTCCGGACAGCGCTGGCTCTTCAGCTTTGAAATGCAGATGAGCACCGCTCCCTAGAGTTGGGAACAACTAGTGCATATGTGCAAAGGGAACCTTTGCCTTTACTTTAAGAGAAAAATAGCAAAACAAAGTGAGACCTTAAGATAATGAGATTATTTAGGATTTTCCTGTACAATAGCGAAGAAATTATGGGCTGAAGTGGAAATCTAAAGTCAGCAGAGTATTTGGATATATTATACAGTATTAGAGCAGTAACACTATAAGTAAGCAGGTATGAATATGCTGTAATAAACATGTCCTCAGTTAATTGTCATATTAGGCAGGTAAAATTCGGTATTAACTGCAATATTTTAATTACTTCATAAATACAATGCTGGGCTCAATGGAGTTATATTTCATTTATGTCTTATTTTGTTAGGATAACTTAATCACATGCACATAATTCATAAAATTAGTTACTTTAAATGGAAACAGGATGAATTTTTAAAAGTAGAATTTGTTAAAGAGTAGAAAATGGAATTGTAGTCTTCTAAGTAGTTGCTAGTTGCTAGGACACGGAATATAATAAAAAACAAAGCAAATAAAATCATTTAAGATTTTTTTTCTGATCAAAAGTATTGGTCTAGTTTTCCCAAATTGGTATTGTCTGAATATGTCAAAATCTTAACTCCCCACGTTCTCTTCTTTTATGAACTAGATACAATTTGACTCCAAAACATCAAGTTGATTGGACTATTGTTTAACTTAACCACTACACCAAGCTGATAATAAATTACAATAAAATCATACGTTTGCATGTGGGTTGTCTTCAGACTATCAAGGGATAGGTGTTTGATATTGGCATTGGTTTTCAAAATGATGCGGTGGCTCAGTGGCTAAGATGCTGAGCTTGTCAATCAGAAAGATTGGCAGTTCGGCGGTTTGAATTCCTAGCGCCACGTAAAGGAGTGAGCTCCCATTACTTGTCCCAGCTTCTGCCAACCTAGCAGTTTGAAAACATATAAAAATGCAAATAGAAAAATAGGCACCACTTTGGTGGGAAGGTAACAGCATTCCATGCACCTTCGCCATTTAGTCATGCCAGCCACATGACCATGAAGATATTTTTGGACAGTGCTGTCTCTTCGGCTTTGAAATGGAGATGAGCACTGCCCCCTAGAGTTGGGAACAACTAGCACATATGTGTGAGGGGAACTTTTACCTTTACCTTAATCTGTACTGGGTTTTCAAGAATGCCCTTAAAAATCAAATTACACTTTGTCCACTGAGAGAGCTGTATTTCTATATATAAAATAGGAAAACCAGTTACATTTCTTTTACTCATTAAAGTGTCCAACACAATGAAATGTACCCATCCTTCTTCCACTATGTTTATTTTGCTTCCTTGGAAATAACTTTCTTCACCTAGTTTTGTTCTGAAACTTTTTCAGTAGATGGCTCTCCCATCAAATTATTTAAAAATAACTGATCAAATTTGTGTGTGCGTGCGTGTGTGTGTGTATTTCTTGATAGGGGTATTGATTATTATATGACAGTTTTTAAATTAAGACTTCATGTTTTACTTTGTAAACATCATTAACATCTCCATTTATAAACAACACACTAGACAACATTAATGATGTGTGTGCTAAATTTACAATTCCCTTGTCAAAGAAGATAATGTTATGTCTACTTATTCTTTACAAGATTGCAAGTTCTGTCAGAAAGAACCATCCCTATGGAAGGTGAGGAGCATTGTATGTCACTTGAATATTCAAACTAAGTTATTACATTTTTAAACATTGCCTTTTCAGCAGTCACTCCTTAGACCACTATATATTTTGACAAATGACAAAATATAAAATTGACCTATTTTTCCAAAGTGGTTGATGATTTTAGGCTTAAAATTATTGCTCTATGAGAAAGCTGAAATTAAAGTCCTCTAAACTCAGAACCTATTTGGAATATATTTCTAAAAAGAGATTAAGAATATTTAGAAAAATTGAGATGTTATAGAGCCGTGATGGCGAACCTGTGGCATGTGTTCCAGAGGTGGCATTGCACAGACCTATCTGTGGGCATGCACACCATCATCAGCTACTCTTCTGGTTTCAGCCAGCTGACCTTTATGTGTGCTGGAGCACCGGAAAACCAAAAACCAGGTGACCAGCATGCACATGTGCACGGGCCAGCTGTTATTCAAGTTTCTGGGGCTCTGGTGCGCGCACACGGTTTAGTTTGGGCACTCAGTGCCAAAAAGGTTTGCCGTCACTGTTACAGAGTCACAATGATAATAAGATAACATTACAATTTCTAGCCTCGTGTCAGTAAAGATATGATATAAATGTGTGCGTGCGTATGCATGAGCTTTTATATGTATTTGCTGAAATCAGTTCATAATTAAAATGCAGCATGTCCACTTTAATATATTTTCAGTTTCTTCTGTATTACACTTACCATTTGAAAGCAGAATGGAAATGATCTTATACCTTATATTATGGAAGTTCCATGCTTTTAAAAAAAGTGCAGCAATTTATCAATAAAAAGTCATCTCCAAGTTAAATTCAACTCTGATGACTTCATGGATATAGTTTTCTAGGTTTACTATTTTCTTTTTCCTGGGTTTTGTCTCAGTGTGTGTTCCTTGTCTAGCCAATGATTCTAGGCTTTCCTGATGGTCTCTCACCCATCTTGCTAGTTTTTTTTCAAGAGCAGTTAAGGCAGGGGATGAATTGTCACCTAGTTGTTCAATTAATCAGGGTAGTCTAGTTCAGCCCTGATCTACATATATTCTCCACTAGTTAACCTCAATAACTATCGCAACAACTTTTTAACACTGGATTTGCAGATGAGGAAGAAGCCAGTTCTTCTATCTGAAATAGGCCAATATTGCAATTTAGATTAAACTAAAACTGAATACGACAGCTCTGGGTTCATGGCATTGTGGGAATTTAGCCATTGTCTAAGCATAATTTTTGAGCTTATTCATCATATTAAATTGTAATACACCTGGGTGGTGTTTGTTTTTTTTTTGAGTGTTTGCCTGATATGTAATTGTAGGAACGTATTTGTTGTTCAAGTCTATTATCTTCTTAACTTCTCCTTCTCTGCCCTGAAGATACAAAAAGGATGTCATTAAAATTAGTAAAATTGAGCAAACCAAGTGGTATTTTCAAATAATGGTTAGATGGGAGGCATGACAAATAAAAGTCATGTTCATGTCCAGGGAATTTCTTCAGGATATAGAATGGAAGAAAATTATCTGGATTCCTTGTGGAGAGAATAGTAAAGGAGCACATAACTCAAGGAACCCACAAGGTCACCATATCCCTACCATATCCCTGACAGAACAATAGGAAGCAATGCATCCAGATTGACCAAGGCAATGGCTTGATGAAATGTCAAAACAGTGATGGAAGAGAGATAGGAAGCTGGCACATAGCTGGTTGAAAAAGCCCCGTAAGCTTCAAGGCTGAAAACTAGACTTAGATTGATTTGAAGATCAATATCTCAGATGTTTCTGCTTATGGCATTTTGAAAACCTAATAGGCACAGACTTTCCAATGAGAGTCCTAGGCAGTGAAGCTTGCCAGCAACTTCTTTGAGACACATTGACTCAAAGTAGTCCCTACTTTAAGAGCCAATAGGGCCAGACCCATTAGGGAAAAATTAACTCTAGCCAAGAGTTGTTTGTTTGTTTGGTTTTTTTTTAAGTACCAAGCTCCACCTTCCATAGAGGCCAAGCCCATTCTAAATGCAGTATAGTTTATTTATCTTGGAACGTCAAGAATAAATGTAATAAACATAAACTGAACAGATTCAAGTAGAATAGAATAGAATTCTTTATTGACCACGTGTGATTGGACACACAAGGAATTTTGCTTTGGTGCATATGCTCTCAGTGTACCTAAAGAAAAATAAAATAGAATACATTCATCAAGAATCATAAGATATGCCTTTCTTAAAAAACATTCCTCCATCCTGGGGGAAGATTCAGGGGGACGAAGGGGGCCACGGCCCCGCCTGCTGGGGGCCAGGAAGGAGAACAAGAAGACACAATTGCCAAGAGACTTAGATCTAAAAAATGACTTTTATTTTTATTTTTATTAATACAGTATAATTTTTGTCTGGATGTTTGTACACGACTGCCAGCATAGAATTCAGAATTTATATGTTTGCATTTATTTTCACCTTGTTGTATTATTGAAAAATGTATTACCAATGTCTTGTTAAGAAGCCCGGGAGGGCCAACGTTCCCGACGTGAAAGTTCTCAAAATATCTTTTCAATTCACCTTACCCTACCCTTTTTTGTTAAAAAATTTGTAAAACTCAATAAAACTTTTTCTATATAAAAAAGAATCATAAGATACAACACTTAGAGATAGTCCTAGGTTACTAATAAGCAATCAAATTATACTAGGAAATAAACAATATAAATTTTAAAGATACAAGCAACATGGTTATAGTCATATGTGGAAAGAGATAGGTACTAGGAAAGAGATAAGTACTAAGAAGGAAGAGAATAATAATAATAATAATAATAATAATAATAATAATAATACAGTCTTAGTAGATAATTTGACAGTGTTGTGGGGATTAGTTGTTTAGCAGAGTGATGGCATTCGGGGAAAAAACTGTCCTTGTGTCTAGTTGTGCAGTGCCCTATAGCGTTGTTTTGAGGGTATAAGCTGAAACAATTTATGTCCAGGATGTGAGTGGTCTGTAGATATTTTCACAGCCTTCTTTTTGACTCATGCAGACTTGATACTTTAGAGGAGCCCAGAAATGACTCTAGTTATAAAGGCCATGCAAGATGCAGAAATAAGATGATACATTCATGTATGCATTCCTTTATCATTTATGTAACATTTGCCTTGTGATTTAACAAAATAATAGAGTTGGAAGGGACCTTGGAGGTCTTCTGGTCCAACCCTTTGCTCAAGCAGGAAACCCTTTACCATTTCAGACAAATGATTGCCCAATCTCTTCCTAAAAACGTCTAGTGTTGGAGCACCCACAACTTCTGGAAGCAAGAATTCCACTGATTACTTTGGGAGATATGAAATCATAGTGCCTTTTTATTTGTCTCTTTTCCCCATGGACACTAGAAATCTGGAATCAAGTTTTGGCAATGCTTACAATAGGACGGAATTAAAATAAATTTAACATTATAGATGTCAGTGCAAGAACTACAGTGACTTGTGGATGAGGAGGCTATTTTAGTAGTGCCTTCAAAATCACAGTTAAAAGTCATGTTTCAGTTTGTATCTGAGCCTCTATTCCATAAAACAACTTAATATTTTCAGTATATACTTGGAGCATCCTTCAAACTTATACCTGTCTATATGAAGGCACTCTCAAAGATTTCAGGTTTTGGCGGTTATGAACACAGAGACATGACTATAAGTCATGGGTTTATAGTACTTCAAGTAAGCGATGGTGATTTAAAGCAGCTGTAGGTATCAGCTACATACAGCTGATACTGGATATAATATACATACATTCACAATATAAAAGGTTGCAACTTAATGTAATAAGCAAAATTTGGCCCCTATCTCTTGGAGGCAAACATCTAAATAGTCACCAGATGGCAGGAAAAGGATATAGGAAACAAAGGATATACTAATAATAATCTTTATTATCATTGTACTAAAATTACAATGAAATTGGTTACTTTGCTGTCATTTAGTGGTTGTCTGGATTTTTATTTTTTTTGGCAACTCAATCATGTTAGCTTTAGGTGTTTCTGTGTCTGCATCTGAAATTATTCCCCTAGACCCCAGAGTTCTATATTTCAATCCTTGCTTTAAGCAGCAATCAGTAGTTGGACTGGCAAGTGAATTGTCATGTTGAATTGGTCTGCAGGGAGGTATTTATTTAGCCAGGAATGCAAAACTGAAGTGATAAAAAGGTTTGGTTGAGAAACAAGGTAAGCAAAACTCTCTTTGTACATTTGGCTACTCAAAGGAGTGTAAGGCTGAAGAACCGTCAGATTGTATGCCAGATCATATTGTGTAAGACATGACCCCTTCGATGTCACGTCCTTTTATCTAACGTTCTTTCAGGTTCTTGTCTACTGCTTGTTCAACTAAACTGATGATGAATAGTGTCCTGGAAACTTTAAAGGCATCATTAAATCAGATACTTTGAGTTCAAGTAAAAACCCCAGAAATATGCTTTGGACATTCGTGAACTGTATGGATCCATCTATATGCTTCATAGGACATAATTTAGTGCTTTTAAAAGAGGAAATGCGTATTGATGGTTTTTTTTTCACTGATTACCTGCATTTTGCTTATTACATACTAAAATCCTCAATAGGAATGGCAAAGGAAAAGTTGGGACAATAACTGATAAGGGAAAATGAGATATAAATCAAGTGTTCAAACAGAGGTCGGTTGCTGCTGGTTTAGCCCAGATCAGCCAAACTGGTAGTAGCTGCTGCTGGAGGCCCGAATGCCAGAACCAGGAGTAAAGAAATTAGCAACCCACCTCTGGTTCAAAGGTAAAGAAGGAAATGCTTGTGGGCACATTTGAAATTATCTATCTATCTATCTATCTATCTATCTATCTATCTATCTATCTATCTATCTATCTATCTATCTATCTATCTATCTATCTATCTATCTATCTATCTATCTATCTATCTATCTATCCACCTGGAGAACCAGTAGCAGAAATTTGAGTAGTTTAAAGAACTGGCAAATACCAACTCCATTTGGCCTCAAAGTGGGGAGTGAATAGAGATTTTGTAGTATCCTTCCCCTGCCATGCTCACTATGCCACGCCCACAGAACCGGTAGTTAAAAAAAATCAAATTTTACCATTGGGGTGCAGAGAGGTAGAAAAGTAACAATTACTGGGAAGTGGGATATCTAAGTACCATTCTTTACATGATATGAAATGCCATCTCTTATAAAAAAAATATTCAGGCTTTGAAAGAAGTGTTTTGTGTAGTGTGATGCTGACAATATCTCTAGTCATGATTGTTGCCTTTGATATCGCCTAGCCTGCCTTGGGTATTCATTAAGAGATACTGGTGACTTTAAACACTGCGCCCTGGTAGTGCAGTGGTTAGAATGCAGTGTTGCAGGCAAACTCTGCCCACAGCCTGGAGTTCAATCCTGACGGAGCTCAATTTTGACTTAGCCTTCCATCCTTCCAAAGTCAGTAAAATGAGGTCAGATGTGTCATGTGCTGGCCATGCCTACGCCCAGTTTAGTAAAGTGGAAAAAAGTCCCAATATATCACGTGATGCTGCTGTGACGACATGAGTTTGACACTCCTGCTATATTGTATCTATGCCTTGGTCATATTCAAAGCCTCTGTAAGCTCCAGTATGTCAACTTTGGACAAAATTGAACCATTGTCTTCCAATGCATGCTCTAATTATGACTGCAGAGAAAGCCTTATGCCAAAAAAATGATGCTAGGAGAAAAATAATAAATAATAATAATAAAGTTGCATTTATTGACCGCACCCTCTCCCCACAGGGACTCGGGGCGGTGCACAGGGAAATTAAAAAACGAAAAATATACAAAATACATACAAATTAAAACGAATTAAACTCAATCAATCCTGTGCTAAAATCCCCTTAACTAAAAACATCCAATAAATACAGTATACATTTAAAAACCCATAGACAGAGAGACTACCCTAGGCCGGCCAGGCGGAAAAGATGAGTCTTCAATTTCAGGCGGAAGGAGCGGAGGTCCGTGGTCGTTCTAATATCGGGGGGAAGGTCGTTCCAGAGGGCCGGGCCCGCCACAGAGAGAGCCCTTCCCCTGGGCGTCGCCCGCTGACATAGTCTAGTGGACGGCACCCGGAGCAGTCCCTCTCTGTGGGAGCGAATCGGCCGTGAGGATGTATGAGGCAGGATCCGATCCTGCAGGTAGCTAGGTCCCGAGCCATGGAGCGCTTTAAAGATGATGATTAATACCTTGAAGCGCACCCGGAAGACGACAGGTAGCCAGTGCAGCTCGCGCAAGAGCGGTGTAACGTGGGTAAACCTGGTGGTTCCCATAATTGCTCGCGCGGCTGCATTCTGAACTAACTGAAGCCTCCGGGTGCACCTCAAGGGGAGCCCCATGTAGAGAGAGTTACAATAGTCCAGTCGAGATGTCACGAGGGCATGAGTGACTGTGCGAAGGGCGTCCCGATCCAATAGGGGGCGCAATTGGCGAACCAGGCGAACCTGGTAAAACGCCCTCCTGGCCACAGCTGTCACTTGCTCTTCCATAGACAGCCGGGTATCCAGGAGGACACCCAAATTGCGCGCCCCATCCACAGGGGCAAGATGTTCGCCCCCTATGGCCAGCGTTGGAGAAAGGTGGTTGAATCGGGCAGCCGGAAACCACAGCCACTCGGTCTTGGTCGGGTTGAGCCTAAGTCCGTTACTTCCCATCCAGATCCGCACGGCTTCCAGGCACTGGCACATCACCGCTACGGCATCGTTGGGGTGGCTTGGGGTAGATATATACAGCTGAGTATCATCAGCGTAGAGATGATACTCTACCCCAAAACCACGGATGATCTCACCCAGCGGCTTCATGTATGCATTAAACAGGAGAGGCGAAAGGACCGACCCCTGAGGCACCCCACATGTGAGGGGTCTCGGGGTCGACCTCTGCTCCCCTGCCAACACAAATTGCGATCGGCCAGAGAGGTAGGAGGAGAACCACCGTAGGACGGTGCCTCCCACCCCCAACCTCCCCAGCCGATGCAATAGGATACCATGGTCGATGGTATCGAAAGCCGCCGAGAGATCTAATAGGACCAGGATGGAGGAACAACCCCCATCTCTGGCCCTCCAGAGATCATCAACCAACGCGACCAATGCCGTCTCAGTGCTATGCCCGGGCCGAAAGCCGGACTGGCGCGGGTCTAGATAATCAACTTCCTCCAGGTGACGGGGAAACTGTTGTGCCACCACACTCTCGACAACCTTCGCCAAGAAGGGAAGGTTGGAGACGGGACGATAGTTTGTTAAAAGAGCTGGGTCCAAAGAGGGCTTCTTAAGGAGGGGCCTCACCATAGCCTCTTTTAGGGAAGCAGGCAAGGAACCCTCACTCAAGGATGCGTTGATAACCTCTTGGAGCCAGCCTCGTGTCACCTCCCAGGATGCCAGTACAAGCCAGGAGGGACACGGGTCCAATAAACATGTGGTGGCTCGCAGTCGCCCACGTAACCTGTCCATATCCTCGGAAGCAACGGAGTCAAACTCCTCCCAAACAAGATCTCCCTCGTGGCATCCCACTGGGCCATGAATGGGGGCTAACTCGTTCTGTATCTGAGCGATTTTGTCCTGCAGAAAAATCACAAATTCCTCTGCTCTACCCTGTAACGGGGCTTCCCGCACCCTCTGCTGAAGGAGGGAACGGGTCACCCTAAACAGGGCGGCAGGGCGGTTTTCTGCGGATGCTATGAGAGTGGCACAATGATGGCGTTTGGCCACTCTCAACGCCACAATGTAAGTCCGTAAATGGGCTCTTACCTGTGTCTGGTCAGATCCAGATCGAGTAGCCCGCCATCTTCTCTCTAGGCATCTCTTGTGGCGTTTCATCGCCCTCAGCTCCTCGGTAAACCAAGGGGCCGGGGCGGTTCGGCGCCGCAAGAGAGGCCGCAAGGGCGCGACCCGATCCAAGGCTCCCGTGGTAGCAGTATTCCATGCGGCCACGAGATCCTCCATCGGGGCGCGGGTCAGGGGTACAGGAAGTGGCCCAAGCGCCATCTGGAACCCATCTGGGTCCATCAGGCGCCTGGGGCGGAACCAGATAGGTGGTTCTGGTGCCGCCTCCTCGCGGCGGGGGGTAGCGGTCGGAAAGTCGAGCCGGAGAAGTGAGTGATCTGACCATGACAAGGGTGTGATGACTATATCCCCTAAGCCCAGATCACTCTTCCATTGGCCTGAGACAAAGATGAGGTCCGGTGTGTGACCACCCTCGTGGGTGGGGCCTTGAATTAGTTGGGTCAGGTCCATGGCCGTCATGGAAGCCATGAACTCCCGAGCTACCTCGGATGATTCGCCCAACGATGGCAGATTAAAGTCCCCCATGACTATAAGTCTGGGGGTCTCCACTGCCACCGTAGCAATCACCTCCAGGAGCTCGGGCAGGGCTGCTGCTACATAGCGAGGAGCCAGGTATATAACCAGCAAGCCCAACTGCCTCCCCAGGCCCCACTTCACGCAGAGGGACTCACAACCGGTAGTCTGTGGCACAATGGTCTCTCTTGGCTCAAGACCTTCCTTGATAATGACCGCCACCCCTCCACCCCTACCTTGGGCCCGGGGCTGATGAAAAGCGCGGTAGCCTGGTGGGCACATTTCAACGAGGGGAAGTCCTCCCTCGTGGCCCAACCAGGTTTCCGCAATTCCTACCAGGTCCGGCTCCCCCTCTGACACAAGGTCATGGACGAGGGGGGCTTTGTTGACAACGGACCTGGCATTGCAGAACATCAGCCACAGGCCCAGGCTCTGTATTCCCTGACCACCTAGCCTGCGGGGGTTGTGGCACCTGACCGTTCGTAAACAACGGCTACGTGCCAACAACCGGGAGGATGGTCTCCCCTCGGCCCTGCCCCTCCCCACAACCGTCTGGATTGGCATGCCCTCCAATGGAACGACTAATAGTTCCCCCCTCAAATCGGTACCTTCCGTCCCCTCCCGTCGGCTACTGGTCCGGCCCTTTCTTTCATATAGTTGTTTTGTCTCAATCTGTCTATACCCACCCCCCTCCCTGGTGCCCCCTAAAATAGATAAAAATTTCCTAACTAAAAATCCCCTGAGGCCGCGCTTCGCCCGTCTCTCCGGATTAATAAATCCTTCCTCAAGACGGGCCCTCGATAATTCAGAGGGCCAAACCTGCGAGAGCGGGGACTCTCGCAGCAATAAGAGGCTAGCTCTGGAATACATACAAGATGGAATTCACGATGGGATGTGGGTTTAAAATACAGAAATTTTAAAAAGTCGTTAGCCAAGATTTTAAAGCAATTCATTTCAGATGTTATTTCATAGATGTTAAGATGTTAAAAATAAAGTGCAATAATAAAGTGCACCAAGTGAAATAAAGTGCAAAAGTGCATCTGTGAGGTTCTGAGTTCGTGAAAGTTCGTAATGTCAATTAATGTCCGGTCTAAGATCTTTTAAGACAAATTAACATCTTTCAGGGAAGCGTGGTTCAATTCTCTAGATCTTGCATCCTGGTTTTAGGAAACCACAGGGCAGATATTACAATTATTGGAGATGGTCAAAGTCCAGATTTGGTCAGCAGAGTCCCCACGGTCGGCCTGGTTATCCAACACACATTGAACTCGGCGCTCACACCGCCGCCCTCTCCTGCCGCCTTGGCCGTTGGCCTCCCAGCGCTCACACCGCCGTCGGCTCGGCCTCCAGCGGCTACTCCATCCGTTTCTCTCCTTCCACCTCGCGGCACTCTCACCACCGCTCTCTCTCTTCCTTTTACCTTCCATGCTCCCCATTCTCCGGCGCTCCCACCGCCGCCATCTCCGGCAGCCGCCTCGCCACTCGGCGGCTACCACCATTCATAACTCTTCCTTCCTTCCTTCCTTCTCCGACCATCTTCTTCCGTCACACAACCAGGTCGACGCTGCTGAACCTCGCAGCGCACACATCGCTGTCTTAGCCCCATGGTGAGCTCAACCACCGCAGCGTTGGGAGCCCTCTACGCGCGGCCAGCTCGCCCGTTCCGTTTCCACCGGGCCGCCGGCCTCCGCTCCGACGCCGGCCTCCATTCCGGGCACGCCCTGACGCTCTCACCGTCCTCCGCGTCCCCGGGGCCGTCTCCGCTCCCAGCGCCTCCGAGAACTCCCCGGACCTCATCCTGAAGACCAGGATGGATCCCTCACAGATACCCCAGCCCACAAATGATAGAAAAAGGGGCTGGGGGCACAAAAAGGCCCACGACCTCCGCAGCCCGTACGGAGCTCCGGAGCTAGCCCGCCATCTTGCGCAAGCGCAGTCTCGTATCTTCGACAAAATGTGTCGACAATTTGTTATATTGTCATTTATTATCAATCCCCTTTATCATATTGTTTCTTTCCCATAATATAGCTTGCATAGCCACAGATTTTAAAAAAAATGGAGGAAAGGACAGCATTTTCCTTCCTGCTAGCTATTCCAGAAGTATAGGCTGGTTTGTGCATGGGTTTTGTACCCAAAGTTTCAAGATAACTTATGGACACACCAACCTCCACTACTAGATCATAAAACAACTGATCTAGTTTATTTATTTAATAGCGGGTCTGTTTTAGGAGCATTGATACTTTGGATTAACTCAGTGGTACATAAGTTATATTGGTAAAATAAATAGGGTTTTAAAAATAAGCTTGCTTCATTTCAAACTATTTCTTACTACCATGTTTCCCTGAAAATAAGACTGGGTCTTATTTTCTTTTGACCCCTAAACAAGCGCTTGGCCTTATTTTTGAGGAAGTCTCATTATTTTTGAGGTGTAGGAGACAGTGAGCATGGTCACCTCATGGCTGCTGTTGTGTTGCAATATTTTTGTGGAGGGCTTGTTTTTGGGGAAGGGTTTATTTTAGTGCATGCGCTCAAAAGCCCAATTGAGCTTATTATCTTTATCGTAGTAATCCCATCAGTACAGGATGCTTAGATTTGGCTTATTATCTGGGGAGGACTTATTTTCAGGGAAACAGGGTAGCTTATTCATTGCAAGTATTCGTTATTTGCTCCATTTCATCCATTTAGCATTACCATTGCTAAAATTCCACACTGACTAGAGATTTTCATTGAATTCTTGGTAACTATTAAAAGTGGATGAAATTGAGATTATTAATTTATGCAGCCTCCAGAATAATGTTCTGTCCTAGAAAGCAGATTGAGATTTGTTTTAACTAATATAAAATTAGCTTCTTAAGATCTTAAAGTGTAATTAATGAAACAAAATCAATTACTTGTATAGTGGGTACCTCAGTGAATATTTTATAATGTCTGGTTGTAATTGCCTTGCTTTTGCAAATGAAATTCAAGAGTTGAAACATTAAGTCATTAACATTAACATATAGTTTTGATTTGTCCTATTATTGACTTATTTTGGGAGTAAAATCAGAAGGCTTGTTAATAATACTATGAATCAATGTTTGTTAAAGTTATATATTTCTTATTAGGTACAGTACATTAGTGATATTTAGAGCCTATCTTTATATCAAGAACTTCAGAGTTTTGAGACATGGAGGCTGGCTAAAATTATTGTACATCGTATGAAAGAGACATCTGCCTATCACTTGTAACAGTGGATTGCTGATATGCACTGCTTGTCAATACCTGAGTTGGTTTTGACAAATGAATAAGTTTGAAGACTTTTGAGAAATAGTTAAATTTGGTTATAATATTTGGTTATTATATAATTTTTCAAACTGATACTTTTTATTGTGTCTGTCATTTGTACTTCTATAACTATCTGGTTTGGTACAGAAATCAAACAGGACAGGTACAGACTTCAACTGATAGGACTGCAGAAAAAACACTTGCAACCCGCCTGGCTTCTATTAAGGACCTTTATATTGCATGAGTCAGAAGGAGGCTTGAGAAAATATCTATATTGTAGAATATGTCATATCTTGGACTCCTCCCCTCGGGATGTTGCTACAGGATATTGCATGTCAAAACAACTAGACACAGATATAGTTTTTTATCCCCATGCCAACTCCCACAGCACTGTTTTATGTTTAAGGATATTGACTCATGTAGTAGGGCTGTATTATTAATATCCTTCTCATTTTTCCTATTACCTTCTCCTATTGGTATCTTATGTTTATATCATTTTCTTGTTTGTATGTACACTGAGAGCTTATGCACCAGCAACAAATTCATCAGACTTGGCCAATAAAGAGTATTCTATTCTATTCTATTCTATTCTATTCTATTCTATTCTATTCTATTCTATTCTATTCTAAATATTAATGCTAGGTATATTCATATTATTGTATGAGTGCATTTTTTCTTCTGTTCCTTTGATTGACTTTTACAGAGAGGGTGGGGAGAGGGAAGGAGGGATTAGATGAACCTGTCATTAATTTGGCCCTCATATAAAATTAGAGAAAAAGGAAGCAGTGATCATGACATAAAAAAGATTGAATGTTCTTAAATCAGAGTCTTTGAGTGAGAAATAATTTCTGCTTCTCCAAATTACTATGAAATGAAAATCCTGTAATATTTTTTTTGAATCTCATTTCTAACATCTAATAGCAGTTTTCTAGACAAGAGCAGAGACGTCTTAACATTTTCTGAGAAAATTGGAGGTTCCCTTTGTGAAGTAAAGAAAGCAAGCTAATGTTCCCCTCCCCGTCTCCTTTTACGTTAAAAGCTGAGTATTTATGTGATTTCCTTTGTTCTCTGAGACAAGTACACTGAAAGAGATACATGTTAAAGAGGAAATATAAATACAAAGATAGTATTTATAGAACTCATAATCAGGATAAGGTCTAGAGATGAGAAGCCATGGTGATGAGAGGCCTGGCAGAAAATAAAACTTGAGAGAAACAGTTGGAGATATTAGGTATATTTAGCCTGGAGAAGAGAAGACTACAGAAAGATATGATAGATGTCTTCCATAGGTGGGTTGCACCCGGTTCAGCCTGATTCTGCTGAACTGGTGGTGGAATTCAGGCCCAGGTTGCAGAACCGGCAGCGACCCTGGCCTGCCACGCCCCCAAACCGGTTCCCTCGCCACTGCTGGGCCACCGCCATTTTGGTTTTTAGTAACTGCCTGTGCACAGTTCACTGTAAATTGTTCTGTGCATGCGCAAAGAACAATTTACATTGAACAGTGCACGCATGCGCATACAGCATGTGTCTGGCGCATGCACAAGCAAAGTGAGCACATGTTGCACATGGGTTGCAAACCAATAGTATAACTGGTGGCAGTCCACCCCTGTTGTCTTCAAGTATTCAAAGATTGTCAAGTAGAGAAGGGGCAGAATTATTAAGAATTATTTCAGAAGTAGAATATTTTTTAAGATTCCTGATTTTCCTCTGTAAGCATTTGAATAGAAGTTGTATAACCATCTGTCAGGGATGCCGTCATAATGGTTTCGAGTGCTAGCTACATGATCGCTAGTCCTTCATGATCTCCAGTCCTTACGACTCTATGTAATACAGGTAGTCCTGCATTATTGCACTATAAAAGCTTTTTCTGTGGTTTTCAGATTCAGTCTAGACCTTTCAAGTCTATTTCAAACTCAATTCTTCTCTTCCAACCTCTTCTTTCAAGTCCTTATTTGCGATCATTCTAGTAACATCATTTGTAATAGTTGAAGTGTCTGCTTCTATATGATGACTATTTAGTCTGTTCTACAACTTCATATCCTCCAAATCTCAGGATGGCTGGGAAATCTGGAAAATGCAGTTCTAATGTTTTTGTTGACCCAGTGGTTAGAATGCAGTATTTCAGGCTACCTCTGCCTGCAGCCATGAGTTTGATCCTGAGTGGTTTAAGGTTGACTCAGCTTTCCACCCTTCCGAGATTGGCAAAATGAGGACCCAGATTGTTGGGGGCCATATACTGACATTTGTAAATTGCTCAGAGAGTGCTGTAAAACCAGTGGTGGGATTCAAAAATTTTACTACCGGTTCTGTGGACATGGCATGGCTTTGTGGGTGTGGCTTTGTGGGCATGGCAGGGTAATGATACTGCAAAATCCCCATTCCCTCCCCACCCACTATTCTGCTTTCCAGCTCCATTCTCCATTCTCCATTCTCTCTTCAGGGCAACAAAAGAAGATCAGCTGGGAGGCTGGGAAGCAGTGGGAGCTAAGCTAGCCTATTTGCTGGGTCTCCAAACTACTCAAAATTTCCGCTACCGGTTCTCCAGAATCTGTCAGAACTGGCTGAATACCACCTCTGTATAAAACTCTACAGACCTAACTGCTTTTGTTACTCTGAAGGGAGCCAAGTTGATTAGAGCATTTCAGAAGGAAATATTGGCTGTTACTGTGGAAAAATAAAGAAGTTCTTCAACATGATGAATCAATTTAGCCAATGTAATATACACAGAGAAAAATGATACACTGTGCAATTTAAGCAAATGAATAAGAACATTCTAAAAGAAAAGTAATTAACATGATCGAGTGTTTACAAAGCACAGAGCCAAAAGCTGTGGGAGATTTTGAACCTGCGTGCTCAGTGCTGTTATTCAAGGTTTTATCTGCAGTTCCTTTAAGTAGCAATTTCTTTATTATATTATAATGATAGGAGCTGGAGTTTCATGCTAATAAATCACAAACTGTGTATCAAAAATTATCAACATATGCATCATTGTATTACTGCTTACTCTCACCATCTTTTCGCCATGTTCTTTCTCTCCTGTGATTGAGAACAGTCCACAAAAGCATTTTTGTAAAAACTCAGTGGCCACTCAAAATGAATGATTATTGGGTCACCTTGTGGTATTATAGCACTTTGTTAACAATTAGGATGAGAACAGCTTTCCTAAGGATGTGGTAAGAAGGTAGGCTAGCCTGTTTCAAATCTGACACACAGGACAAGGAATTCTAAAACCTGTAATCCAGTATATCTGCTTTGGGCCAAGCTAGGGTGGGTGGGAGAAGCAGCCTCTCTTCCCAAGACTGCTGATAGAGATCTCTCTAAGTAAAATCCATGTATGCCAACTCTGTGGTATGAAATATGTAGGAGTGTTTCTTTACAAAATGATTACAATGCTTGCGAATTCTGAACCCATCACTGCGTACCTTTGCTTCAGCAGACAGGATTTTTTTCATTGCCTAGAGTGTATTTGCCTGGGCACTGAACAGAAAATTGTGACTGGAATGGCGATTTAAATATTCCATCTCACATTCAGCAACTATAGACTGGAGATGGAAAATTGAAACTAGCATGAACTACTCATGAGTGCAGTGCAGGCTAGGGAGTGGAACTCAAATTTCTGAAACCACATTCTTTCAACAAACATGTTGGAAGTCTATGGTTGTGCTATAGGTATATATGCTTAGCACACGTAATATACTCATTGGATCAGTCCTTATTTTAAATTGAGCTTAGATGCAGGGGAGGATATTTAGATATAAAAATCTAGGCGAGATAGGAGGCACATAAGTTTAATAAATAAATAAAAAGAGAATGACGCTTTTTCGAGTTTGTTTGGATCCAAATAGGGAACCATATAGCAATAAAGCTGGTATGTCTGTCTGTCTGTGGTGGTATTCAGCCAGTTTGGACCGGTTCAGGTGAACCAGTAGTGGTGACTTACAGGTGCCCCACCCCCCGGCAGTATGCTGTCCTAGTTACCCACATTTTCTAAGCTGCGTGCATGCATGCAAGCCGTGCGCATGAGCAAAGCGTATGCACAGAAGGGCTTGTGAACAAAGCGAGTGTGTGTGCATGCTCACATTTTTGATGTGCAGCAAACTGGTGGTAAAATTATGTGAAACCCACCTCTGCTATCTCTCTCTCTCTCTCTCTCTCTCTCTCTCTCTCTCTCTCTCTCTCTCTCTCTCTCTCTTTGTAAATTTCCAAAATAAAGCATATTTTTCTTAATAAGAGGCAGTATATTTTTAAGTACAAACTATTGGGATAGTTGGGAATATTATTATCTCTGCATCCTGTTTAAAGATTGGCCAACGTGTAGGAATAGGAAACTAGTTTATGTGGATCTTTGCTCTCACCTAATAAAATTATTTATAAAGATCAGATGTGTTTTTCCTTGCAGAAGGCAGCCTGTATGCATGTAGCATAGTAACACAGGAAAAGGATAAGATTTCAGGGTATTACACTGCTGGTGTTGGGCAAACAGCCCTAGAATTTAGTTCCCGTCAATTGTTTGCAATCTCACCTTGAATAATGTCTGCGTATTTAAAAAAAAAAGGAATCTGAAAAATCCTGAAAAACAGCAATTCTCTGCCAGTTAATGTTTTCTGTGGAGTGAGAGATCATCTCGTCTTGGAGTAATAGGAATTGGAGTACATAGTTTACAACGCAACGCTCTCTACATGGCGCTCCCCTTGAGGTGCACTCGATGGTTGCAGTTGGTCCAGAATGCGGCCGCACGGGTAATTATGGGTGCCGCAAGGCAATCCCACATAACACCTCTCCTGCGCGAGCTGCACTGGCTACCTGTGGCCTTTCGGGTGCGCTTCAAGGTGCTGATGACCATCTTTAAAGCGCTCCATGGCTCGGGGCCTAGCTATATTCGCGACCGCCTCCTGCCCCATACATCCCTTTGACCGCTCCTCTCCCACAGAGAGGGCCTTCTCAGGGTACCGTCGGCCGGGCAATGCCGGTTGGCGGTGCCCAGGGGAAGAGCCTTCTCTGTGGCGGGCCCTGCCCTCTGGAACGACCTTCCCCCCGATCTACGCACCATCGTGGACCTCCGCCTTTTCCGCCAACGTCTTAAAACCTATTTATTTCAACAAGCCGGCCAGCATAACCCCCGTTTCTGACTTTTATAGGGATAATTTTTAAATTTTAGAATCTTATTAATTTTAGCACAGGGAATATTTAATTAGTTTTTAACAATTTTGTATTTTTGTATTTTTGTATGATTTTAATGATGCCTGTGCACCTCCCTGGGTCCTTTTTTAGGAGAAGGGCAGGGTATAAATTTGATAATAAAATAAAATAAACCAAATTGAGGTGGGGAGCGTAACTGAAGTTATGTGGTTGTTGTAGTCTCAGGAAGAAATATCAGGTTAAGGAAGGCTCAGGTTAAATATTGTCCCTCCAAGTCTGTCTCTAGTACTGAATGAGTCTACTGTATGTAGGGTGTATGTAAGTGATGCCCACTTGAGAGCTTTTGTCTGAAATGCTACAGGGTCTCCTACTTGAGCAGGGGGTTGAACTAGAAGTCCTGCAAGGTCCCTTCCATCTTTGTTATTCTGTTAAGGCAATTACCAAACTAAGAATTAGCTAATATTGAACACTTTTTAAAGTTTTTCTAAAGGCTTGAGACATTTAGAAACTACTAAAAATCACCACTTGCTTGTCTTTCCATTTGTTCCATGTAAGACGGTGTTTCTCAACCTTGGTGACTTTAAGATGGGTAGACGTCATGTCCCAGAATTAAAGAGTTGAAGTTCACCCATCTTTAAATCGCCAAGGTTGAGAAACAGTGAATGTTGGTTGGAAACAGTGATTTTGGAAAAGCTAAAGTTTAGACTGTTACATGGTTAACTCAGAAAGGGCAGCTCACCCCAGATGCTGAAGGGTGGGCAAAGTATGCTTCAAAGACATTTTTTTTCTTAAATAATTCTTGAAGCAGGGGAATTATTATCACAATTTTTAAGATTCTGTATTTACCTGAAACTAACATTAAGTAAACTTGATTACAATTCATTTTATACTTGCTTTCTTGGTCCTGTCAATGAAATAGGGTCTTGTCTACCCATTGGCTCACTTTATTCTGCTGTAACGTATCCTTTCAATGAAAGAAAAAAATGAGATAGCTTCTGTTTGACATAGACTTCACAATCTGTTGGCAAAAAAAAAAAAAGGAGGAACCTGTGGTCATAACAAGAGTTGGAACAATCTGCTTTGAGAATTTGTCAGTTCTTTAAGATTAGTTAGTTTAAACCTAGCTTGCACAAGAATTAATTATACCAAGGCTTTATGAGTTATGCTAGGAATGATAATCTCCAAATAAAATTCTCATTTTAAGAAGCCTATTAGAAACATGCAAAGCCACACCATTTAAAAGGGGCCATTATGGCTTATACAGTGGAATCCCGGGTCACAAACGCCTCCGATCACAACCAAATCGGGTTCGTATCAAAAAATTCACAATATTCTTGAATCTGATCATGAACACATACTCAGGTGGCGATCAAACATGGCTGCAGCCGATTTCCCCTTCCTCACCGTAGAGAAAGTTCTGATCTGCTGAACAAACTTGTCTGCCATTCCACATGTTAAAGTTACTCTTTAATCTCATTCATGCTGGCTTCTAGCTTGTTTTGTAAGATTAACTTTCTCCTCAGCCTGGCAGCCTCCCTCTCCTACCTCCCCAGCAGGCCCATGTGATGCTGCAGAAGCCTTGATCACAACTTTTTTGTTACTGTTGTTTTGCGCATGTGGCGAGGGTTGGGAACAGAGCCAAGCAAGCTCTTCAGTTGAGAATTTGGCAGCTTGGAAGTCAGAATCTCCCGCCGCCTTCCCTTCTCTCAGTCCTCCGGGAGTTGCAGAGAGCAGCAGCTCTCTGCCTTAGCAGGCTGGCGATAGAAGGGCCCTGGCACTCAGCTTAGGAGCATGGAAGGAAGGTGTGTGTTCAGCCTCTTCTTGCCGGGGCTTCCTTGCAGCGAGGAAGGCATGAGGAGTGCAGTGCAAGCCAGCCAGCCCAGCCCCGCCCAGCCCCTCCTGCCCAGGTTGTGGGAGAGCCGGGCCCCTAAGATGGCCGAGCGGAAGGCAGGAGGAGCTATTAGTGTTATTAAAGGAGTTTACATTTTACACCATGAGTTCTATGGCATAATTAACTGGTTTTGTGCTTAAAAATCTTTAAAAGACAATATTTATATACACTTCATAGGGGTCTGGAACGGATTGGTCGTATTTACATACAATCCAATGGGAAAATTAGATTTGGGTGACGATTGCAACCAAGGTTATGGAACAAATTATGGTCATGACCCGAGAGTCCACTATATATGGCACTCTAAACATTGCTAGTTGTTTACAAAAACCCAAATGTTGGCTTTTTCATTGGGCTTTGCCGAAGCCTACTTCATAACCTAGTGATTTTCCATGTAATTTGCAGTCCTTACGGATACACAACTGCAATAAATCTATCTTTTTCTTCAACGTTGATTATCCTAACAATATTGGCAGAACAGATAATGAAGCAAAACAAACACAACTCTCCCTGACAAAACAGATTTAATTGTTATGCCCTTTGCACAAACAGCAGCGCTTAGTTTAGTTGGCTAGTTTGCATGGAGAGAGAAAATTCAAAAGGCACAGTCTAAAACCATGTTTCAGAGCTTAAAGCTTAATGCAACCTCTCTTTATTCGTGTCAGTGTTAGAATAGAAATAATCAGTTTAATGGTGCAACTTCCAAAATATATTTTTAAAGCTTTGAATTTTTTTTTTGAGATTTTGCAGTCTATCTCTCATGTTCATTTAAAGAATTTTTTTGAATTCATTGGAAAAAATGCTGATGAATCAATGTTAATAAGCTTAACAGTGCCACCTGTTAGGCATGTTAATACCATTCCTATAGCTCTCTGGAGAATGTTCTTGTTACTTTTTCTACAACTGGGATTTCTTTTTCTATAGAATTGCCCACTTAATATCTTCATGATTGGCATTTGACTTCTGTAGAAACGTAGTAGTATAAATTTCCCTTGCTAAAAAAGGGGGGGAATAGGTTGAGCCAAGTTTTATATAACTTCCTGTGTTGTAGACCACCATCGTTTATGCCACTTAAAGTAGATTTATTGCTAAATAAATTTATTCTTTGGATGCTGTCTCATATGCACTCCTGTATAACAGCAGTGCCTCCTTTTGGAAGTTTTATTGATCCGTCTTGACCTCAAGTAACTTGCAACATAGATGGTTTGAAGAATCGGTGCCAGATTTGTTTTATAAATCAGAATGTTTGTGGCTGAAAATGTCTGCTTTGGGAGTAAAAAAGAGACAGAGAAAGATGTCTGTTTCATAAAGATGAATGTTGTATGAAGCAAAAATGGGAAGTGGAAGGATATGCAATATGATTGCCAGCTTCTGCCTATTTGCTTAAACTCTCCTCCTCTTCATAATATGCGCACATACCTACATTTTATGTTTTTTGGACTGATTTTATACACAGGTCCAATTTCAGAATCAGAACAGAGTTGGAAGGAACCCTGGAGGTCTTCTAGTCCAGCCCCCTGCTCAAGCAGGAGATCCTCTACCATTTCAGACAAATGACTGCCCAGCCTCTTTTTAAAAATCTCCAGTGATGAAGCAGCTTCACCTCCAGTGATGAAGCACCCAGGCAAGCTGTTCCAATGATTAATTGTCCTCACTGTTAGGAAATTATCCCTTAGTTCTAGGTTGCTTCTCTCCTTGATTAGTTTCCATCCATTGTTTCTTATCCTGCCCTCTGATGCTTTGGAAAATAAACTGACCTCTTTGTGGCAGCCTCTCAGATACTGAAATACTGCTATCATGTTCCTCCTTGTTCTTTTTTTTCTCTAGACTAGCGAAACCCAAATCCTGCAATTGTTCTTCATACATTTTAGTCTGCGGACCTTTAATTGTCTTAGTTGCACTTTTTCCAAAGTCTATATTTCAGATTAGCTCTGTTGCCTACTCATGTGTTAAATGCATAGATGTAATAAAGAACTTACTTGAGCTGGCCAGTCTAGTGGCAATTCCACGCCCAATAAAAACGTGGAGGCCAACAGGCAAAAGGAACAATTATTTTTCAATGTTCATTGGATCCATCCTGCAGGAACAGATACCAGCATTGTTTATAACATTTATATACGTACATAGCACAATGTGTCCATTGCTTACTGGTTTAATGCACCTTTTTCTCTCTGTATAGATAATACATATATACAAACAAAAAAATTAATGTTAACTCTTCCAACAGAGAATATCCTGACATTCATACTCTTAAGATAGAAGAGGTAGCATCTCCCATTATTACTATTTTTTTTGGATTGGTCACACAGTGACCAATTTAGACTGAATTTGTATTTTTATCCATCTTTTGAGTCGTACTCAAGGACTTCAGATAGTCAGATATTGTTGGTATCATTGCAGCTATTCCAAGTAACACTGCCTTTTGCAATTGATTAATGGGAGTTTGGTCAATGTTGATGATATTCAAGTGGTGCTCCAGATGTTTTGGAATTACACCCAAGCACTTATTATTGGTATTATCTTGCTTTCATTTGCCATAATCTTCTTCTTCTATGTGCAGGTTTTTCTATTTTGTAATTTTCTCCAATTCTTTCTGTTCTCCTCTTCTTTCTCCGGTTCTTCTATTTTATGGTTCCACTAGTTCTTGCTTGCAGGCAAATATTATTTCTTGTAGATATCCCAGTTTATCATTGTTATTCTTTTATCATGTGGTTATCCCATAGGTCCTTGTTTCAAGAGGCAACTGAACTTTCTGATTTTTCTTTGAAAAAGTTTTGCTTCTCATCCAAGAAGCTTCTGAATGAGGTGGGGAATGGAAGCATTTATACTCCTTAAAGACAGCTGATCATTTGCATTCTTTTAGCAAATTGTTAAGGCCACCAGGGGGTATATCTGTGTTGTTAGGGTCACCTGAGTGGTGCAAATAGGCGTGGAGTCTTCTTGGAAGTTGAAAGGACTGTGTCTTATACTGGAAATAGATGATATCATATGCCTCCCCCTCTGTTGAGAGAGAGATTTTTACATAGGTGGCCTCTTTGATTCCTCTTTAAATCAGTGCTCCTCTGTCTAAAATGTGGACTTTGCTGTCTACAAAAGAATGCCCTTTGTCGGCTTCCGGTTCCGGCTCCGGCGGCGACGGGCGAACTCAGGGTTCGCTCGCCGCTTTGATCCTTTTCCTGCCCCCCCACGGGGGCGAGAAGCCCCTTGTTTGGGGCTTCTCCCGTAAAGCCGGCTCGACAGGGAAGCCCTCTCCCACGGCAGTGGGGAGAGCGACCCTGCTCCTCGGCTTAGGCGGAAGAGGACATGCTGCGGGGGGTCTTCCCTTCGCCAAAGGTTGGCGGCACCATTTAATCCCATGAAGAGAGACGATCGGAGGAGTCGGGAGGCTTTTCGGGACCTCAGCTGCGAGCGGAGAGTGAGCGTTTAAAACTTTTTTTTTTGTGTACTGTCAGCCGGGCTGAAAGGGACTGGAGGGGGGCGTTTGTTCCTAAAAAAACCCCCTTGGACTAAAAGCGGCACTCGGAAATGCCTCGTTGCGAGGAATCGGAAACTTTAAATCCGGATGGTCTTTAACAAGGGAAAGTACTTTGCGGCTTGCTTGCAATTATGTCTCGAGGTCTGGCTGAAACAGTTTCTCTTTTGCTTTTTAACCGCTTTCTCCCTCGGGCTCTGAGTTTGGGCGGAAAATGGCTTCTCTTTGTCCCCGACTGACTATGACCTATGGAAAATTACCAGTGTCTCTTTGTGATTTGGACTTCCTCTAATTATTGATGAAGAATTTTCTTTTTTTGGATTTGTGTTTTCCTTTCTGGATTGCCTTCGTGATTATACCTATGGAGTTGGAAAACTGTTTCTCTACTGGTCTCTGAATTTTGCAGCTGTACAACTTTGAGAACCTTGGACTCCTGATTTGCCTTACCAGCCCCACCCTAAAAACGCCATTTTACTGGCACGGACTTTAACAGCTAAACATGGCACAAGAAGCAACGCTGGCACGCCTTGAACAAAGAATGACTGCCCTTGAATCTGTTATACAAAATTTGGTATTAGAAATTAAAGCTCAGAGGGCAGAAAATGTCAACTTTAAAAAGGAACTATTGGATACTCGAAAACAAGTGCTTGAGAATACACAGAAGAATGAAGAATTGAAAGGGGGGCTGGAGGGGGCTAAGGGAGAGATTAAAAATGTTTTTAATGAGGTTGTGGAAATAAATGCGCATGTGACTAGGATAGATTTGGAAAGGATGACATATTTTTTGAGATTCCAGAATGTTTCTGAGGTGGATGGTGAATGTCTCCCTGATCTCATGAGTACAATTATTGCAGACTATTTACATAAACCTAAAGATGAGATCAGAGGGGACATTGACCTAGTCTACAGAATAAATTCTGCATATGCCAGGATGAATGAAGTACCCAGAGAGATACATGTAAAATTTGTCAGAAGGTCAACCAGAGAGGAAATCCTGAAGGCGCAAAGAGGGAGTCCTATGATTTACCAACAAAAGGAGATTACCATCTTGAAGCAGATTCCAAGAAAGATTAGAGAAGCTAGAAGGAAATTTTCCTTCTTGTCTAAAACATTGTTTGATCATGGGATCTGGTTCAAGTGGGTGATACCCGAAGGGATGCTGGTGTTCTGGGAAGGAGGTAGAGTAAAGATTAAAACAGTTGCTGAGGCGGAAGCCTTTCTTAAAAAACATTCCTCTGTCCTGGGAGAAGATCCAGGGGGGGCAGGGGGAGCCATGGCCCCGCCCGCTGGGGGCCCGGGGGAGAAGGGGGAAGATACAATTGCCAAGAGACTTAGATCTAAAAAATAACTTTGCCCTGGTTTTTTTTCTTTGAGTATTATTGTATGATATTTGTAATCTGGATTTTTGTAACTGACTGACAGTATATAACTGGAAAATTTAGGAATATGTACTTGCTCCCAGCTTGTAGTGTTATGTGAAATGTTTCTTTTCTTTCTTTTTAATAATGTAACTTGAGGTACCGGAGGAGCCGACAACTTTGACGTGACTACTCTCAAAATTTCTATGTAACCCTTACCCTACCCCACAAAAAATGTAAACTCAATAAAACTTTTTCAATATAAAAAAAAAAAGAATGCCCTTTGTCATTTAAATGCAGATGGACTATGAACTCCTGATGGGTTTGTTTTCCTGTGTTATGCCATGCATTTATGAAGTGATTGTTTTGTTTCCCCAATGTACAGATCTGCACATGGATTCACTACATTGTACTGCATGTACCACATTGCATAGTTTGTGTCTGGGTGTTTTATCCTTGGGATGGACAAGTTTCCACCTTAGTGTATTCTTGGGTTTAAAGTGTGCACATATGTTGTGTTGGCTGAAGATGCTCCTGAGTTTTTCTGCTATTCCTGCAACACATAGAATGATGACGTTGGTACGTTTATTGTTCTCTGTGTTGTTTGTTATGGAAGAGTTCCTCTGGGCTCTTTTTTGAGATTTGATGAAGGCCCAATTGAGATAGCCACATGTTCTGATGACCAGCGGTCTGCAAGCAGTATAAATCTTTTCATTCCCCTCCATCCAGTCAAAGTTCAAGAAACTTCTTGGATGAGAAGTGAAGTGTCTTCAAAAAAAACCACTAGAAAGTCCAGTTGTCTCTTGAAAAAAGCACCTTTGGGACAACCATGATCTGGGTGACTGAGAATTTTCATAGGCATTCATCATGCCGTTGTTTGTAGTCATCTTCTTGCAGAAGCCGACTACTATGGATGGTCCAATGTTTCTTCAGCTTCTTTGCAGAGACAGTATTTTCTCTCAGTTGCTTTCTTTTCAATTCTAGATTTGTATGCATTTGTTCTTAAGGCTTGATCATGTGCAACCAGAATTAGCCCCTCTATCTCTTTCTTCACTCTTGGCCATTGCCAGGTCTTATTATTATCCAATTTTCCAGCTAATTTTGTATGTATCGTCCATGTAATTCTTGGCCTTGCCATGTCTCTCTTTTCTTGTTCATTTTCATTTCTTTTTCTTCCCCTTCTCCATCTCCTTTATCCACACTGTATTTTATTGTATTTCTCTCTGATGTCCCATAGGTATACCTAGAATTGCATTGTTTTTTCTTTATCAGTTGTTGGCTGATTCATTGCAGTCTCTCCATTGATGGATTTGTAGAATCATTTCTGGTTTAACTGAAATTGGAGATTCTGCCAATAATGTGCAATTCGATCTTGATAGCTACTGATTTTTTTGGCTACGACTGTTACTTTTCTGCTTTCTAGTGCTGCAAGTTATTATTTCCAGAACTGATTCATTTTTTAAGCTATCCTCTTCTTGTTGGACTTTGTGACAAGTAAACAACTTTCTTTCCAGTAGTTTTGCAGCTGCTGCCCCTGTTTGCTCAGCCAATAGTCATGAGCACTTTAACCCATTTGTCTCTTGATGTTCAGGAACTCCAACACCTAGCATAGTACTTGTTGACCTGGACAATGATCCATCTATTGTAGGTTTCTGTAAGTTATGTCTCACTATATTGTTTGTGGGAAAGACATTCTTCATCAAGGATCCTTTGATATGTTTGAACCTCTGGCATAGTCCACATCGTCTTCAGAGCAAGAGTGTCCCACAACCATATTAAGATAGTGCCTTGCTGGGAGATTATGGTTCATCGTACAGTCAGCCAGATGTTCAGGCTGGATTTGTAATTTTTATCCACTCAATTGAGAGGTGGATGTTTGATGGTATTACAGATATTTATGTATTTATTTTATTTATTTAGTTAGTTAGTTTATCAAACATGTACAAGGTAACAAGTTTAAGTATAAGCATGGACATGAATAAAGAAATGAGTACAAATAAATGGGAACAGTAGGACAGGGACAGTAGGCACGCTGGTGCGCTTATGCACACCCTCTTTATGGATCTCTTAGGAATGGGTAAGGTCCACAGTAGACAATTTAAGGTTGAAGCTGTGGGGGATAGAGGGTGTAACAATGGAGTCAGGTATATTGTTAGAGGATGGAAGTTGTTCCAAGGAAAGCTGCCTTTTGCAATTGACTGAAGATGATTTTGTCAATGCCAATGATGCTCAAGTGGTTCTCGTTCTCTCTCTCTCTCTCTCTCTCTCTCTCTCTCTCCCTCCCTCCCTCCCTCCCTCCCTCCCTCCCTTTCTATTTCATATTTCTGGACATCCCATCTCCTTCAAGCAGTTGTTTTGCTATTGCACCCAAAGCGCCTATTACTACATATTGGTACTACTTTTGCTTGCTTGCTTTTGCGACAATTGTTCAATTTCTGTTTGCAGGTCTTTGTTCTTTTCTCTAGCACTTTTTAACATGAGGAGGAGGAGGAAAAGTATATTTTCTAAAACTATCTAAGAAAGCCACTTTTGTTGTAGTAGAACCATAAAATTATATATCAATGGAAAGATAATTTCATCAAGAATGTAATGCAATAACTTTTATGAAGGGCATACTATTAGAATAGCAGTTATAAAGAAGAAAAGTGAAACGAGATATACAAAAATTATCACCAAGCGAACCAAGTCTTTTAGTTTTGCAGCTTTTATAATGTGAAACCAAGATTGAATGATTGCTTCTATTAACTGGATTTTATTGCTGGGTTGCTTCTGACTAACAAGTTTCTTTAGTTGGCTCCATAGATTTTCAATTGGGTAGTTAAATTCTGGACTATTCCCAGGCCATTCTAGCAGTGGAATATGATTATCTTGAAGCTCAAAAAAAAAGTGGTGTTATTAGCCATCAAACCTCAAAACTACACTTTTTCCAAAAGGTTTCCACAATTTTGGCCACTACTGTATTTGTCGTATCCATGCCTCTGAAGAATTCAGAAGCATATACATAGAAACATTCCAGAGAGTTTTATTCAAAGAAGAGATAGAATGAAATATACTTTGTTTTCATACTTGGAATGAAAAAGCATCACATAAGGAGAAAATTAATTAGTCTGAGTCACTTGGAAAGAAGCCATCATCTTATCTAATATAGTCTCTGCTAGCTGACCTTATTCTGTGGGCAGGAATGAGGAGTGGATGCAAATATTAAACTGCACTGCAAGCTTAGCACTGTTAGAGTTAGTTCAGCATTTTCAGAATTGCTGTATGGTATGAATGCTTTGTTAATGATATGTAGCGTCAGTACAATTTGACCTGAGCCAACCTGGTTATTGATGAGGCATTCAAACTTTGCAATAGTACATAGTTTTTGTTGAAAACTATTTCTTTGACAAAGAGTTTGACACAGGATTTTGGTTTCAGTGTGCATTTGTGTGCAAATTGGAATGTGTGACTGTTCTGTGTTTACTGTGATCTTTTCCTGAAGCAAGAGGGGAAGTATGTGAATTGTTAATTTCTAGACTTGATTTTTTCTGCAAACGTAAAGTCCCAGTTTAGAAGCAGAGAATTGTAGGGAATTTGGAGGACTTTCTACTGTATCTTGGTGGCGCAGTGGTTAGAGTGCAGTACTGTAGGGCTACTCTGCTGACTGCCGAGATGGCAGTTCAAATCTCATCAGGCTCAAGATTAGTTCAGCCTTTCATCCTTCTGAGATGGGTAAAATGAGGACCCAAATTGTTGGGGTCAATATGGTGAATCTGTAAACAGAGGGCTGTAAAGCAATGTGAAGCGGTGTATAAGTTTAAGTACTATTGCTATTAGTACTTGCTATGAATTAGACAGTGCAACTGATTAAAAACCACTTCCAAACTAGATACTTTGGTTGTCTTCTCCTGAATATAGTCAAGTTTTTAATGTCAATCTACAATGTGCTCCTTATATTAAAAGAGGAGAAATGATAGAAAATTCTAATGCATAAAAAGCAGTAGATAAGAGTGCTTCTTATGGATGTCTAATTCTCACATAAATCAATAAAAAGGGAAGCTTGGAAGGAAGAGAATTTGCCAATAAAAGTTAAACCACTGCTCTGAAATTGCATTCTTGGCTACAGCAACATAAAAGATTCTATACTTTTTTTTTATGCTTAACAAGCTAGATGGTGCAGACAGTTCAGTACAGATATGGTTTGCATGAACAATATCTGCGCTAAGCTAATGTGAGATAACCTTGGCTGAATATCTCTGCTCTGTATTAAAATCAAAGAGGCTATGAAAGACAAGCTGGTAGCTGTGGAATTGCTTATCTGGTTTGGAACTGCTGTCAAGGCATGCTGGTTTTTTATGTGCTACATTGCATTTACAATGCGTGCTTTCATTTTCAAAACAGCAGGCATTTTTCCGTGTATTTTCCTAAATAAATTCATTATCACCATCATAGTCATCATCATTTTGATCTGCCTGTCAATAGGCCAGCCTGGTCAACTTCCTGCCCCCAAGTTTTCATCCAGAAGTGAAATGAAACTGATCTTCATAGCAGAATTCCACCACACACTAAGCAGTGCTACCAATTTAGGACAACTGAAAGCCAACATATTTGTCTCTTGTTGAAGGTGTGGATGGAAGGATGAAGGAACTATGTCAGACCTGGAAGCCATCTTTTACCTTTGGGACTTTAGGCCTGCCACATTTTCTACTGTGGGAAAATGGGAGAGGGGATTATATAGAGTGTGGGGGATATATATAGTCAAAATAACATTCTTTCTCAGAAAATCAAGGCCATCTTGCCCTGCAGCTGTGATGAGGTGACTGGAAGGCATCTCCAGTTTTGGATGGTGCCTGATTGTATCATGTGATGGACATGTGGGTGCTGGGGCAGGGACTTGAACTTTCTTTTGGGTGGGGAAAACCTGGAAACTTCAGATTCATGTTTTTCCAGATGTGCCAATATAACATCTCTAATAAAATGGAACTTTGGGGAAACTCAAGTCTCAGAGACTTCTTTTATTGGGGGTATTACTTGGAGCCCTGACACCCTGCAGAAATGCCATTAAGATTTATTTAAGATGAAACAAAAAGATTAAAAAGCAGGCTAAGACAACATTTGTGAACCATGATGGCAGAACGTTTTTCCATCATTTTTATTTTTAATTTGTTTTCTTCATATTTATTTATCATGTAAATCTGTTGTTTGGACCTATAGATGAATTGCTAGGGGAAAATCTAAAGATTCCACAAAAAATATGAAATATTTTCAGGCACAGTGTAGAATTACTAAAACTGGCTATTTTGTCTGTACTAGAAAACAGCTTGCTAATGTTTGGTGACCTCTTGAGAATTGCATTTTCTTGGGAGAAATACATAAATATACAGTATGTATAAGGATAGTTTGGGAGGCAGTGAGCATGTTTGGAGTTCTGACAACATACCATGTGCTGTCACAAAATGCCTTCTCTAGAGGAGAGTTTCCTGATATGCAAATGACTGATGTTACCATTGATACAATACAATACAATACAATACAATACAATACAATAGCAGAGTTGGAAGGGACCTTTTAGGTCTTCTAGTCCAACCCCCTGCGTGGGCAGGAACTTTATACCATTTCAGACAAATGGCTATCTAACATCTTCTTAAAAGCTTCCAGTGTTGGGGCATTCACAACTTCTGGAGGGAAGCTGTTCCAGAGGTTAATTGTTCTAACTGTCAGGAAATTTCTCCTCAGTTCTAAGTTGCTTCTCTCCTTGATTAGTTTCTACCCATTGCTTCTTGTCCTGCCCCCAGGTGCCTTGGAGAATAGTTTGACTCCCTCTTCTTTGTGGCAACCCCTGAGATATCGGAATAATAAAAACAGTCCATTACTCAAAAGACAAATTGATAAAAGTTGTTCCTTGTTATTGGCTCTAGCTTCTCTATCAAAGCTGTGCAAAGCAATTGAAAGAGGTGCTTTGTCAGGCACTTGAGCACAATGGCTGTTGTGGCTGCCATTTTGATTTTTTTAAACTCCTCCCCAAACATCTCTAGGTCTTTGGCTGCCTCTATAGGCATATACAGGTAGTCTTCAACCTACAACCACGATTGAGCCCAAAATTTCCATTCTTGCTAAGCAAGAGAAATGTTAAGAAAGTTTGACTCATTTTATGACCTTTATTGCCACTGTTAAGTGAATCACTGAAATTGTTAAGTGAATAGCATGGCTGTTAAGTGACTCTGGCTGCCCCATTGTCTTTGCTTGTCAGAAGGTTGCAAAAGCTGATCACATGACCCCCGGGACACTGTAACCATCACAAATATAAATAAGTTGCCAAACATCTGGATTTTGATCACATGACCACAGGGATGCTGTGAAAACCGTTAAGTGTGAAAAATTGTCTTTTGTCCCTGCAACTTCGAACAGTCACTAAATGTATGGTCATAAGTTGAGGAGTACCTGTATTACAGAAAGTCTCTGGTCATATTTTTTTCTTAGTTGTATTTGAGATGTGTGAATTTAGGGTGTTTGAGGAGCTGAAGCCTTTATACTATGTACTGTTTTTCGTTTCTGCGGCTGGGAAAATTAGGCTGTTTCTTTTAGAATATATACCCCATGGAAGATTTATAAAGATTCTTCAAGTGGCTTACACCATAGCATTAGACCACGAATCCACAATAAATAAAATTGAAAACCCCTTAACACAGCATGGTCATTCCAAAGAGCAAACCACAACACAACAATGAAAAGGAAAACAATGTGTGAGCAGCAGGTAGCACAGCAATTAAAAGCCCATCATATCCCTGCAAATGTTTGCTGGAATGAGAAATAGAAGAGAAATGCTGCTTCTAAAATAGACCAGAAGAGATAGCTGATCAAGGTGGCAATTTCCAAACAGCAGTATTGCTCTGCTGGGAACATTATTCTTTGTCCCTTTGACAAGGTGTACAAACAAAAGAGATAACCTGATGACTGAACATCTTGAAAAATTAAATGCCCACTGTGATTAGAGTCGCTGCTCTAATTTGAATCTTGATGTGTCTGATGTCTAGGCCCAAAAATGCTGTTCGTGAGCATTATCCTATGACCTGGAAAATCCGAAGAACTATTTAAATAAATTAATTTCAGCTACAGTCTGAAAAATCTTGAGAAATTCCTGAATGGAACTACTAGACGCATCTTTTGTCATACATTATTTATTGTGCCCCTGGATTAGACTGACAGCTCCAGTTTTATACCCTGTCTCCGCAGCACTGGCCTCATCTTATCCTCAGGCTGCTATTGAGGCAACCTTATCCTGTTGTTTTCCAACACCTGCCAGCTAGAAGAACAGCGCAGAGGGAGCCTGTCAAGCTCATAATTATGCTGGCAGCTTTTCTATCATCGTAACAGAGGCTGGATTGTACTAAGTATTGTTCCTCGAAACAGCTCTACATGAATCCCAACCCACCACTGCATGGCCATCTTAACAGTGGGGGTTACACTTCTGGACGGCCATATTTTATTCTCTCAACAACCTCTTGACCTGCACAACTGTCTTGCTGCATAACAATCTCCTTATACAAGGGGAAACTTTAAACCCTGTTAACATATTGAAAGATTTAGTAGGGGTCTAGGGTGTGTACTTCTGGATTAAACCAACAAGCAGCAGGAGAACAATATCTGTCTTAATAAAAATTAGTGTTGAGAGTGGGATGGAAAAGAAAACACAGTTGTCTAGCTATGTAAGAGCCCTATTTTCCCACTAATATGGTCATTGCGATAACTATAACCCTTCCTCAAAGAGTAGTTTCAGACAAGGATGGGAGAAAGGAGATTGGGCTGTAGGTTCCTCTGTGCAAGGTGCTGTGGGGTCCAAGGGTCTCTTTGATTGTATTCAATAGATACATTAAGGAACTTGGTGACATTATTTACCAACATGATACCAAATGTTCAATTTCAATTTCAATTTATTTCAATTTGTATACCGCGCCTATCTCCATCAAGATGGACCCAGGGCGGTGTACAGGAAATTTAAAACCACAATAAATAACAACAAATACAATAATATCATTAAAAAGAATTAAATTAAGAGCCTGTGCTAAAATTCCCTTAATAAAAACCCAACATCCATTTACTAATTGGCAGGAGCTGTGTCGCGTCTAAGGTCTAAACTCTAAGCTAGGCCAGCTTGCTGGAAAAAGTTGCCAGTGCTTTAGATCTCAACCAGGGTGGATAAAATGATGAAGTTAAAATGCTGTCCAGGTGCTTGGAGGACATTTGGGCCTGAAGGAAGAGGATCAAGCTGAGCCTTAATCCCAGCAGGACAAATTTGCTTCATGTAGTGGTATGTGTGAATGACCTTGGTGTTTTGATCTAGGCCTCCTGAGATCATGAAGCAGACTCTTCATCTCGATAAAACTTTTTTTATTTAGGTTAAAGAGAATTCCTCTCCAGCAAAGTCCCAGCAAACAGTCTTTCATGAGATTTCACAATGCAGATCTTTATAGGGCTTGGAGAGTTGCCTGGCCGATATCTTCCAAATGCCATGCTCTAGCAGCAATTACTTGGCAAGAAGTCAGGAACAGATCTTTACCCTAATGAATTGAACTAATTGTCTCCTGCAAACTCCCCTCCCCTCTATTCCCTATGGGAGGGGCCATTCATCGTCCACCTGTGCCTTTACTTCCAAGTTGGCCCTTGTTCCTTAGGTGTTCCCTTCTCCTGGCAGCTCTGTGCATGCACACACTGGGAACAGGCTCGAGCTGTTCTTCTGCCCCACTGATATCTGACTCTGAAGGCAGCTGATAACTGTCAGACAGCACTGGCCGTATCTCTGCCTCTGATGCACAGCACTCGTCAGAGCATTCCCCAGACTCCAGGACTGGCCCATGTTCCTCCCTAACATCCTCACTTTCCAAATCTGCTGCCAGATCCGCTGGCCACAACACTTGGGATGTAAGTAGAAGACTTACAATTTAGGCAACAATCTAATAAGAGGCTGGAGGTGAGAAATAAGCATGAAAAGTGTTTATAAAGGGTTTTTTTAAGACTCTCCCTAGTTTTCTTGAAAATAAAGAGAAAGGTCAGGGGAGGCATACTTTCAGTATTGCAGGATTCTGTTAATGTAATATTATAAGAAAAATAAAATCTATCTAAATCTATAATATAGTAGGATTAGTTCATCTGGGTATGCTTCTTTACTGTCCTGCTTCACAAGGCTGTGACTGTAAGCTATCAGATTCTGGGGTAAAACTGTTTTTAGTTCTGGATGGAGTGTATTTATTTTTTTATATCCTTATATTAATTTAGTTTCTAGTTGGAATTTATGAAGATGGGGTAATCTTGTGCCATTGAATTGGAGGTTTGTCCATGTAGTAGCTAGGAGCCAAAATTGATTTAAAGGTACCTCCCACTAAAGAACTCGAGCCTTTAATTGATGTTTTGGGGATTTTTTTTCAATATTTATACTTTCTTCAGCAACTTACAGCAGATAGTAGCACCTAGCCGATGGCTGATCTCAGAAAGGTGGAACAGAATGAAGAACTAGAGACCACAATGAAATTAGACCCAAATATTTCCTTGAAGAATGCAATGGGTACTCAGTCCTATATTGTTGTCAGAAAACTACATGGGTTTTCAGCAAGGGCTGAAGCTATGTGGCAAGAACTGGTGAGCTTCAGATCAGAAAGAACCATTGCATAAGTACTTCAGCCTCAAGGCTGAGAGAAGAATATCTGACTCAATCTGCCGACTCAGAACAGCTGGAATTGAGTGTGTGTATGCTTGTATATGTTTGTACACAGGACTTGATCTTTTCGGTAATAATAAACTGATAATTATCTATATAAAATAAAGGGCATTTTCTTTTATTTACACCAGCGGAATCAATTTTAAAATAAGAACAAAAAATGAAAATGTATTCATTTCATTTCAAGCTTGATGAATCCACTTGTATTTAAACCTGGCAGAAATAAAATATTGAAGTTCTCATTTCTGTCTTTCATAGGATATAATGTACATCATTTCTCAATGTGAATATTAAAATGACCTATTCAGATGGTAAACAAGCTCTCTATCCAGGAGTGGGCTGCTACAGGTTCGCCCAGGTTTGGGAGAACCTGTAAGTAACATAACTAACACTGGTTCTAATAACCTCCAAATACCACCCCTGGGTGGCCCCATCCACCACGCCCTAACCCTGCCACCTTCCCACGCCACTCCCAGGAGTCTCTACATGGGCTGTTTTGGATGCGAGATAAGTGCAGGGCCCGCATGGAGGCTCCGGGAGGGGGAAGATCAGGTTTCCCAGAAGGCCTCCAAAGCTCAGGAGAAGGCAGTTTTTGCCCTACCAGAGGCTAAAGCCTCCGGAGCCTAAGGAAGGCAACCCCGCCCCCTCATGGTGTAGGAGGCTGACTAGGTGATGCCCATCATGGCCACACCCACCCAGCATCCAAGCAGAGAACCCGTTTCTGAAAATTATGTTGCCCAGTCCTGTCTCTATCCATTTTACTTTGGGTTTCTTCTCTGTCATCTCTTGAGTGTTTTTTAGGCCCCAACAGCTCTTCAGTCAATATGCCAAACAATAATCAACAGGATCAGACTTCCTGGAGTCGGTTGCTTGCTTGCTGCACTTGCTAAAAATCATTATGCAATGTCACCTTTAATAACTTTATAAAAATCAGCTTAGCTAAGTATAGACAGATTTAGATTTGGACTTAAGGGTTTTTGTGCTAATTAACATGAGATTGATTGCATCATCAACAGCGTCCACATACCACCTTACGCTTGCAGTATGTTGATCCGGTATGTCAAAAGATCTTTCAGTTCCTGAACTAAATTATGAGGAATGACTCAACTTGTGGCAGGTGAAGTCATAATATAAAGCCTTGCATCTGAATACCATCTTGGTGATTATCCATGACTTGACACAGAATTTGCACTTCAAGCCCCCTCTTCACGCCCCCGATCCCCTTTTAAAAAATATATCAACCCTTTCTAATAGTTCATCCACAGGGGATTGAGCATACTTTTTTTTCCTCCTCTTTTCTTACAGTGAAATGCACGGAGGGATGAGTTTAGAATGTGAAAATATCTGCTTATATAATTTACTTTTTGAAATAATAGTGATGTTTTATAAAATTAGGTATTTGGGTCTTTATTCAGCAGTGGGAAATGTAGTGTGGAAGCAAAACTCCTCTGAATTTTTCTTATTAGAGAAAGCTTCAAAGGGAATACAAATTGTACCTGGTTTTGCTTCTCAAATACTCTA
Source organism: Rhabdophis nuchalis (assembly GCA_039707465.1). Taxonomy (NCBI): domain Eukaryota; kingdom Metazoa; phylum Chordata; class Lepidosauria; order Squamata; family Natricidae; genus Rhabdophis; species Rhabdophis nuchalis. Next base: position 121,716,267 of record CM077643.1, read on the forward strand.
ATCTAATAATTGATCTTGTGAATATATAACACTGTGGATATTTCTTTATTCTGAATTGATTGGTCATGCCATCCAGCAGTGAGCCTTTTATCTTTTCTTGCCTTGCTTATTTTTCTGGTTATTTTGATTGCCTTTAAACACCTTTCATCAAAATGACCTCCATTTTAAAAATGGGCATCGATGTATCTTTCTAAAACAGAAAAGTGCCTACATTATTGCATTTCATGAAACCTTTCTTAAGAAAATCTATAGGATTTCTGGAAAATTAAATTTTTATCCCATAATGAATATTAAGTAGCCGCATTCCCTGGTTAAATTAAAAATTATTTGAATGATTATCTTCAGATTGCTAGACAATTTTAAAACAAAGAGTGCTACAGCATTATAAATCACAGCCCAAATGTTCATATAATGAATGATTACTGATCCATAATGTATTGATTGATTGATTTTATAACAGCTATAATATGAGTACCCTAAAATTACAGTAATACAGGGAGATATAAGGAACTAAAATGCAATACCAAAACCAATGCAGGGATTTTAAGGAATGCAGAATGGAAAAGGCAGCAGGGTGAAAAATCACTGCAATAATTAACCTGATAAAATCTGGCATGAATAAACCAGAATATTCAGATTAATCTATCTATATATAAATAAAAATGTAACAAGAGTTTGTTCAAAACCACTGATCTCAGAAAGTACTGCACCGATCGCTTCCAAATTTTCACACAACGTTCCTTTCAAATACAGCACCAATGATATATATATATATATAGGTCTTTGGTTGTTCGGGTTTTCTCCCGCGTAGAATTGGAAGTATCTTCACGACGTTTCGATGAAATCTCATTCATCATTCATCATCTTCAGGCTGGTGCTTCCGGCTTGGTGCTTCCAGGAGCTGGTGCTTCCGGCTTGGTGCTTCATTGCTCCTGGAAGCACCAAGCCGGAAGCACCAGCCTGAAGATGATGAATGAGATTTCATCGAAACGTCGTGAAGATACTTCCAATTCTACGCGGGAGAAAACCCGAACAACCAAAGACCTACATATATATATATATATATATATATACACACAGAGAGAGAGAGAGAGAGAGAGAGAGAGAGAGAGAGAGAGAGAGAGAGAGAGAGAGAGAGAGAGAGATTGTGTAGATGTCACACCTGTGCCAGGTACAAGCAACAGAAAGGTAACAAGTTGTAAAAAAGATAGGTAGATGGATACAGAGAGAGCAGTGGGCCACAGGTATTGTCATCCTTTATGACATAAAATACTCTGTCCATAAGATTCAAGGAGAAATACAGTAGGTAGGTTGGTAGGCAGCTATAGGGATAGAGGGAGGGAGGGAGAAATGTGGTAGGTAGATAGGTAGGTAGGTAGGTAGGTAGGTAGGTAGGTAGGTAGGGGATAGAGAAGGAGAAATACAGTAGGTAGGTAGGTGGGTAGAGGGATAGAGAGAGGGAGGGAGAAATGCAATAGGGAGGTAGGGAGGTAGGGAGAGGAATAGAGAGGGAGAGGGAGAAATACAGTCGGTAGGTAGGTTGGGGGTTATACGGTGGTTGTGTATACGTGTTTGTGTGTGCAGGTGTAGATCTACACAGAGATTGGTTGGCCATTTAACCAGACTGGACCACAGAAACGCGTGTCCAGGAATGACTAGTGTATTAATAAAACAAAACAGTCATATCCTTATAGTTGAATTTGGTGTAGTTTGCCTAGCTGGGGTGTCAATTTGTAACTGATATTGGCTATTTCAGAAAGCTTGATCACCGTATGCTATATGTGCTATTCAGATTCAAAGAAGAAAATGTGCTTTGTGATACATGAATATGCTTGCTACACGTGTTTAGCACTTAAAAAGAAATAGGACCATTCCCTGGAAGTTGCTTGATTCCCTGAAAATATACCTTTATGTTAAGGAACCACTGACAAGATACAATTACAATTCACCAGTCAGAGTCTCCTTAAAGAAGCTACATATTTTCCTGGCTCACACAGTAATGAGTTTGAAATAAAATACCTCCTTGCTTGCTCCAATTTGCTCTGAAAATGCTGCAAATTAATTTAATAAATAAATGATAAATAGCAATTATAATAGCACTTTAGACTTATATACTGCTGGTGGGTTTCAAATTTTTTTAGAACCTCTTCTGTAGGTGTGGCCTGCTTTGTGGGAGTGGCTTGCTGGCCATGTGACTGGGTGGGTGTGGCCAACTTGTAAAATGTGGTGAAACTTACTTAACAATGCTCTTGCTTAGCAACCAAAATGTTGGCTCAGAAACACTGGCATCTGAAGCACGCAAGTTTTAAAGCTGTCAAGTTACAAGACCCTTGCACCCTTAACCCTTTAGAGAAAAAAAATCCCAGGGGTGTTCAAACTTGACAGCTTTAAGACTTGTGGACTTCAACTCCCAGAATTCCTCGTCTCACTCTTCATCTTGATGATGTGCGGATGGGCAGGGGGAGGGAGGGAGCTGGAACCGGTTCTAAATGGCACTGTAGATTTGTGGAACCTCTTCTATAGAAGAGGTTAGAACTGGCAGGAACCCACCCCTGTACTGCTCCATACTGTTTTACAGCACTCTCTGAATGGTTTACAATGTCAGCAAATTGCCCCCAACAATCTGTGTCCTCATTTTACTGACTTTGGAAGGATGGAAGGCTGAATCAACCTAAAGCCAGTCAGGATCAAACTCCTAGAAGTGGGCAGAGTTAGCCCGCATTACTGCCTTCTAACCATTGAGCCACCATGGCTCATAATACAAGACAACACATTCCTAGTAAACCATAAAAGTTGCTCTAAGTAACCATTTTAAATTCTGACTAAAATGGATTCCTTCCTTACATCAATGCATTTGTTTTTTGGTTGTTGTTTTTTACAGAAGCACCATTGAAACCAGAAGAAAATCCTGCAGATGCATTCATTGACTCATCCCTCTTTGCTCACTGGGGCCAGGATTTGAGTCCTGAGAACCAACGGACTGCCCTTAAACAGTTCCAGTATTATGGTTACAATGCTTACCTGAGTGATCGCTTGCCACTTGACAGACCCTTGCCTGACTTTAGACCTATTGGGTAAGGAGCAACTTTTGGAAGTCAATTGATATATTTAACTAAAGAAGGAGATAAAAATGGACTAGATAACATTCTATTTTAATGGAAATTTATGAAGAATTGCAGGTATGATCTAGTCAAAATGTACTGTGCTTTGAAACTATGGCTTTCAGAAAATTAAATGTATGAAATTTGGTATAATGAAATTAGCATTATTAATAGCTACCTATGTTTATCCTAAAAGATATGCAGTGGCTCAGTGGCTAAGATGCTGAGCTTGTCATCAGAAAGGTCATCAGTTCAGTGATTCGAATCCCTAGTGCCATGTAATGGAGTGAGCTCCTGTTACTGGTCCCAGCCTCTGCTAACATAGCAGTTTGAAAGCACGTAAAAATGCAAGTAGAAAAATAGGAACCACCTTTGGCGCACCTTTGGCATTTAGTCATGCTGGCACATGACCACGGAGACGTCTTCAGGCAGCGCTGGCTCTTCGACTTTGAAATGGAGATGAGCACTACCCCTTAGAGTTGGGAACGACTAGCACATATGTGCGAGGGGAACCTTTACCTTTATATTTTATGTTCATTTTCTAAAGTAAATGCAATAATAAGTGCTAGCAGAGCTGTTATTTGCTTTTTCTTCTTTTTTAAAAAATGTTGCACATCATCCTTCAAAGCTGAAGAAGGATGTTTCCAGGACTTTTGAAAATGGTTTGTTTGTTTTTTTTTAAATCTAAAACAATGATAAAAATATATACAGTATTTTGGTTTTAGTGACAGCTGTATAGTGATTCTGATTAAAAATTTACTAAGCCATGGGTTAGTGAAGCAATTTTGTTTGTGTGTTCAGGTAGAATGATACATAGGACTTTAACAAGCTGATAGAAGACATTTTATAATCTCTAAACTATGAATTTAATATTTTAGAATATGTGCACTCCTTTTTAAAGACAAGAAATGATAAATAATATAATGACAGCACTTCTTTCCTGTTTGAGCAGATCTTCAGGCTTTGGCTCTCAGACAAGCATTAAATCATTATTATTATTCCTCCTCCTTCCCCCCCTCCCCCTTTATATTTGATAAAAAGGAGAGGTAGAGTGTCACGTTATCAGCATACTGATGACACTAAATCTCTGGATGGTTTCACTCAGCTATTTTGTGAAGTTATCATTTTAGAATAAAATAGAATCTTCTGTGAAACTCCACAGTATAAATGCCACAGGGCTGAGCAGACGTCTCATCTTTGGGGAGAAAGCTTTCTAAATTGAAACATTGAAAAGTTCTTCCATCCGCGCCTAATTTAGACAGCCTCTCCAAAAAGATAACTATGGACAAGGTACTGAAAGCTGCTGAGAGCAATAGAAGAATCATAAAGAAGTACAATTTTCTATCTTTTAACTTCAAACTATCGTCCTGTCTCCAACCTCCACTTTCTAGTGAAGGTTGTTGAGAGTGTGGTGGCTCAACAGTTTCCGCGACACTTGGAGCAAGTTGATTATCTAGACCCGCGCCAGTCCGGCTTCCGACCCGGGCACAGCACCGAGACGGCATTGGTCGCGTTGGTTGATGATCTCTGGAGGGCGCGGGATAGAGGATATTCCTCTATCCTAGTCCTATTAGACCTCTCAGCGGCTTTTGATACCATCGACCATGGTATCCTATTGCGCCGACTGGGGGGGTTGGGGCTGGGAGGCACCGTTTTGCGGTGGTTCTCATCCTACCTCTCTGGTCGGTCGCAATATGTGTTGGCAGGGGGGCAGAGGTCGGCCTCGAGACCCCTCATATGTGGGGTTCCTCAGGGGTCGGTCCTCTCGCCCCTACTGTTCAACACATATATGAAGCCGCTGGGTGAGATCATCCGTGGTTTTGGGGTGGGATATCATCTGTACGCTGATGATACTCAGTTGTACATATCCACCCCAGACCACCCCAACGATGCCGTCGAGGTTATGTCCCGGTGCTTGGAAGCCGTACGGATCTGGATGGGTGGTAACAAACTCAAGCTCAACCCGTCCAAGACTGAGTGGCTGTGGCTTCCGGCACCCCGGTTCAGCCAGATTACTCCAACTCTGGCCATTGGGGGCGAAACACCGGCCCCCGTGGAGAGGGCGTGCAATTTGGGTGTCCTCCTGGATTCCCGGCTGTCTATGGAAGATCATGTGGCAGCCGTGGCCAGGGGGGCGTTTCATCAGGTACGCCTGATGCGCCAATTGCGCCCCTTACTGGACCGGGGTGCCTTACGCACAGTCACTCAAGCACTCGTCACCTCTCGACTCGACTACTGTAATGCTCTCTACATGGGGCTCCCCTTGAGGTGCACCCGAAAGCTGCAGCTAGTCCAGAACGCAGCCGCGCGGGTGATTACGGGAGCCCCCAGATGCTCCCACATAACACCGATCCTGCGCGAGCTGCACTGGCTTCCTGTGGTCTTTCGGGTGCGCTTCAAGGTCTTGATGACCATCTTTAAAGCGCTCCATGGCTCGGGGCCTAGTTATATGCGAGACCGCCTCCTGCCCCATACATCCCTCAGACCGATACGCTCCCACAGAGAGGGCCTCCTCAGGGTGCCGTCGGCTGGACAATGCCGACTGGCGACACCCAGGGGAAGAGCCTTCTCTGTGGCGGGCCCTGCCCTTTGGAACGACCTACCCCCTGAACTCCGCACCATCTCCGACCTCCGCCTCTTCCGCAAGTGTCTGAAGACACACCTATTCCATCTAGCCGGCCTAGCGTAACCTCCATACTGATTATTAGATAGTTTTAAATTTGGGATTTTAATTCGGTTTTTAGCGCAGGGTTTATTTATTAGAATAAGTATTTTAAATTTTGATATATTTTATATGTTTTGTATCTATTTTAACATCCCTGTGCGCCACCCTGGGTCCATTTGGAGAAGGGCGGGGTATAAATTTAATAAATAAATAAAATAAATAAATAAATAAGCACAGTGTAACTATGCAAATAGAACAATTCATTGTAATTAAGCAAAAAATAAAATTGTATACTTCCTAGGAAAATAGGAATCTATCAACCCAAAGCTTCCTTAGAATATTAATGTAAAGGCTCAAAAACTTAACTTCTAATAACTGCATGGACAAAACCCTATTCTTTTTAGTGGCATAATCCTGCATTGTCCTACAATCCTTTGAGGTCTTAACAATGTGCAGTCTTATCACCCATAACTAGCTCTCCAGCCTATAATTAATTATAATATTGAATTCATATCTATGTTTTTCTGTTAAAAGTTAGTGCTGTAGTCCTGGTATCTTTTTCTTTCTGAGGGAATTCTACAAATTCTAGAATGCAATAGAATAGGCAATTGTACAGCACTATTTAAAAAATCCTTTTTAGAAGAAGCCCATATTATCTCAAAAGGCAGTGATAAAAAGGTTAATTTTTGATTTAAAAATATAAGCATCTCTTTTTACATTAGTGCATCTAAAAGGATATTTCCTCTTGATATCCCAGTTCTAGCTGATATAGTGTTTCAATTGCTAATAAGGCCATACCCTTTTAAAAGTGATGAGGTAGCTCAGTGACACTGAGCTGCAGTTCAGCAGTTCGAATCCCTAGCACCACATAAAGATGCTACCAATGTTTATCCTAAAAGGAATGCAGTGGCTCAGTGGCTAAGATGCTGAACTTGTCATCAGAAAGGTCATCAGTTCAATGGTTCGAATCCCTAGCGCCATGTAACAGAGTGAGCTCCTATTACTTGTCCCAGCTTCTGCCAACCTAGCAGCTCAAAAGCACATTAAAAGCACGTTAAGAATGCAAGTAGAAAAATAGGGACTACTTTGATGGGAAGGGTCCTTTGGTCCCATACATCTTTGGCGTTTAGTCATGCCGGTCACATGACCATGGAGATGTCTTCGGACAGCGCTGGCTCTTCAGCTTAGAAACTTAGATGAGCACCGTCCCTAGAGCTGGAAATGATTAGTACGCATGTGCAGGGGAACTTTTATCTTCATATCCTTTAACTGTGCTAAATTCCTTACTAATATCTGTTTCATATACACATGTAGAAAACTGACACTTTATAAGATGAAAAATACAACTTAATGGATGTTGTCATTGAAAGTTTTTGTGTCCATGAAGGGCAGTGGTGAGAGAGTGAATTCTATTTGCCTATCTATATAGGTAGAATCTTCTCTCTCTCTGGTTTTTTTTTTAATTCTCTGTATGGGACCTGTGACCAGAAACTATCAGTGATAACACATATGGATGCTAGTACAATTAATCTCGAGCAACTAATATAGAAATGAAAGATGTGTCTTAATGATGTTATAATGAACTTCAATATATTGAAGACTAAATACTTGTAGGGTCCAAACATATGGTTCAGTCTAAACTTTTAGTTCTGAGACAAATAAGATGACCCAGTTCAACTTATAATTTATGACTTCTAATCACTATTGGATGCCCAAATATGAGTCAATATTAGTGCTTGGATGGAATGGCACTATGCAAAACAACTACTACTGTCTGCATCTGAAATTTATGGTCTGTTGAAAAGTCATCTGATCCAAACCAATGCATGCAGTCAGTGGAATGTTGGCTAGTGATGAAAATCACATGAGTAGGGTTACTGGTCACATACCAAGACTAAATCATATGACAAATGAGGATATACAGAAAATTTTTAGTTTTGCCTTCATAGCTGACAAAAATGCAATTATTATGCCTAGTAGCAACAATTCCACAGCAAAAATATTTCTTCTATGAAATGTAGACAATTGCTGGCCAAAGAAACAACCAAAACTGTGCTAACCTGACTGATTAAAAGATGTTTGCTTTGTGAAGATCAACTGTAGAGACGCTGGAGGCTGTGTGAAATGAGCAGATGTGTAATCAAGTAGGACAAACCCTAAGAGGAAATAGAAGACAATGACAACTTTGTTTCAGTGATTATCACACTATGGAACTGATCCTGAGAATACTCTATGTATCTAATGCATGCCATAGTATTGCAGGTAATATACAGGTAAAGAAAGAAACTTGCTCAAGGGGTATGTCTGGTGAGCTGCCGTTCATATCTCAAGTAAAGTAGAAGTATTGGTCTGCTTGAGAACAGATTACAAGAAAAAGTATTTAAAACATACTATACCTATTAGACGTTCATTTCAGTCTGCATTTGTTTAACTGCATGTTTCTGAACAATCTGTCTTCTCTTAAAAATGTAAATTAATTTAGAAAAAGCCTAGTGTTAACAAGACATCTGTGCTTCCATTATCAAGTTATAATCCCCAAGATTTTCAGTTTAAGGTTTTATAGTTCTCACTGTAAAAATTTAGATTGGAAGAAGAAATGGCACAATATTATGGGGTGTGTGTATGTGTAATTTTCTGGAAATGGGGATTTTAAATTAATACTAAGTAGTAAACATGTTGGCTATAGCTTTCATGAAGAACAGAAGGGAAATCGATGTGAAAGAAATTGTAATAAAGACACTGTAACTACGTCTCCATGTAATTTGATATACAAGGGGCTGAAAAAAATAAACAGAATGACATACTTAGTTCATTAACGTACTTAGGCATTAAAATAAGACCATGAGTTCTACTCCCACTTTAGGCATGAAGCCACTTTCTTTTAGCCATAAGAAACAGGCAATGGCATACTACATCCAAAATCTCACCAAGAAAACTGCAAGGATTCGTCCAGATAGTCAGCAGGGATCAAGGCTGACTTGAAGATACCAAGATCAAAAAACAAAATACATGAGTTTCAAGTAGGTATGAAACATATACACGTTACCCCTTAGACAATCATAAAATAAGTCAGTTGAAAGTGCTGTAAGGATCCTCAAGTAATTCTTTCTTTAAGAATCCTATGGTAGATCCCAAATGTGCTGTCAAACAATGATACATTTCTGTGGCTGAGTTAAGATCACACATACTAAGTGTGTCTAGGTCAAGGGTGTCAAACTCAATTTCATTGAGAGCTGCATCAGCTTTGTGTTTGACCTCCGGAGGCAGGGTGTGGGTGGCCAGCTATATGTCACTCATGTCAGGAGTGCCTGTGGTGACCCAAGAGCTCTGCCAGAGAAAACGGGCTGTTTCCATGGTGGCCCTGTGGGTCAGATCTAAGCACCCTGTGGGCCAGATCTGCCCCCTGGCCCTTGAGTTTGACATCCCTGCTCTAGGTAAGGTTTACAAATATGTAAACCTTAAAAATCACATGTAAACAATAGTGGTGGGATTCAAATTTTTTTACTACTGGTTCTGTGGGCGTGGCATGGCTTGGTGGGCATGGCAGGGGAAGGATATTATAAAATCCCCATTCCCACCCCACTCCAGGGGAAGGATACTGCAAAATCCCCATTCCCTCCTGATCATCTGGGACTCGGGAGGCAGAGAATAGATGGGGTGGGGCCATTCAGAGTTGGTCTTTACTGGTTCTCCAAACTATTCAAAATTTCTGCTACTGGTTCTTCAGAACTAGTGAAAACCTGCTAAATAGCACCTCTGGTAAACAAGTATAAAACAGCACATAGCTCTCTCAAATCCTTGAGTCAAAATGATAGATGTTAGAGGAGAGGGCTTGCTTCAGTTCTGGCAGTTGTTTGTTCAAAATGTAAATCCCTACATTTTTCCATTCTTGAAAAAGCAGAATTCACTGGAATTTTAAATATACACAACTTGAGACCTTTAGAAAGTACTCCACAGAATATCTAAGGAGATGCAGCAGGCCTTATGAGAGAAGGTGGATCTACAGAAATCCTGCAACTAAACCATGGAAGCCTTTGTATACCAAGACAAACTTCCTAATTGAGCATGGAAAACAACCAGTGACTAGTAGCTTTTTCCACTTAAGGATAATATGATACCTCTGAGAATCAGTCCTCATTTCCTATGCCTGCTGAGAGAGGGGTTACAGATGGAATTTAAAAATCCACTTTGAGTCATACAAGTTATTTGTATCATTATAGCATGTACAATGCAATAGCAGAGTTGTAAGGGACCTTGGAGGTCATCTAGTCCAACTCCCTGCCTAGGCAGGAAGCCCTATACCATTTCAGACAAATGGCTGTCCAATATCTTCTTAAATACTTGCAGTGTTGGGGCATTCACAATTTCTGGAGGCAAGCTGTTCCACTGATTAATTGTTCTAACTGTCAGGAAATTTCTCCTCAGTTCTAAATTGTGTCTCTCCTTGATTAGTTTCCACCCATTGCTTCATATTCTGCCCTCAGGTGCTTTGGAGAATAGTTTGACTCCCTCTTCTTTGTGGCAACCCCTGAGATATTGGAACACTGCTATCATGTCTCCCCTGGTCCTTCTTTTTTATATAAGAAAGTCAAAATCCAAAGTCATGAGGCACTATTAATTTTTAACAGGAACCTCTCTTTTTTTGGTAATGGCCAACAAATTGTGGAAGCTGTGTGAGACAAATCTGTTTGATAAAACTCGAGAGGTTTGATAAATGTCACGATGTGAGTAAAACAGCCTCTCTATTCATTATGAAATTAGATGTCAGCCCAGCAATGTGAATAGATGTACAAACTCAACTCGGGGAGTATGTGGTGCAAGAAATGCGGTTATCTAGATTTCATCTTGAAGAAAATGTTGCAAAGTATTAATTGTAGAGTTAAGAATCTACATTTGGCCAGAAACACACTTATTATTTTAGTTCAGCTGGATAATAACTCTCTCTTCCTGATCCGATTCCCTAAAGTGCATCTGTATGGCAGAGATAACATTTTCATCTAACATAAATTTTGGAGAAATGCTATAGTTGAAGAGAACAAAGGGAAGTGAATGAGGCATATGATCCATTCCCAGTGAGGGTGTATGGAATAAAGAGACAAGCCAACATAAACTTCTCTTTTTCCATCACAGAGACTTGGGGTTTTTCCCCCACTAATGTTTACCTTTGCATTTGAAATGAAATGCAGCATTTGCATATAAAAGCCAGTGTGCTACATAAACTAAAATAGGTCTCTGGTCCTCTAGGATTTGTTACAGGGCTAGAATACAGTTCTGAAAGTTCTGATATTTCTCTTTTTAAAACTTTTTTTAATGTGTTTTCCAAAAAGCTCACTTTTGCAACCTGAATCAATACAAACATGTCTGAAGACAAACAGAATTTGCTTTTGAAAGCATGGCACTTGGTTGAAAGCATGGCACTTGGTTGTTGGGTTGGCTGGGAAGTGGGCATCCTGGCCATTTTCAGAATGCCTTAACTTCTATTGCAAAGGGGAAACTCAGGAAATTTAAACTGGATGTGGTGAGCCTTTCTGCATCAAGACCCATAAGTAATCTACTATTAGGTTTGACTGGATTAACCAGCTAAGGAACTTTTTCCACAGGATTGGGTCTATAAAAGATTAAAGGTGACACTGATTTTAATTCTGTTGTCCCTCGTATTTTAATGCTAAGGTTATTTTATTGGTATTTTAAGATTAGCATTTGAATTATGGTAATTTTAATTTCAAAAATAATGAAGGTACCAAATTGACATAGCAACTGCATTCAGCTCCATTCAGAATGCATGAGAAGAATTCATACTCCAATAATCTGCACTCCTTTCACCATTGTAATAGAGTAAATCCTTGATTTAATGGAACTGGATTTAGTAGACTTTGGATTTAATGCAATTTTGTCTGATCTTCAGGGAACAACAGATTTCAATCCAAATCACAATACTTCAAGGTATTAGTCATCATTTTTAAAGCGCTCCATGGCTCGGGACCTAGCTATCTGCGGGATTGGATCCTGCCTCATACATCCTCACGGCCGATTCGCTCCCACAGAGAGGGACTTCTCCGGGTGCCGTCCACTAGACTTTGTCAGCGGGCGACGCCCAGGGGAAGGGCTCTCTCTGTGGCGGGCCCAGCCCTCTGGAACGACCTTCCCCCCGACATCAGAACAACCACGGACTTCCGCTCCTTCCGTCTGAAACTAAAAACACATCTTTTCCGTTTGGCTGGCCTCGGGTAGCCTCTCTCTACAGGGTCTAGTTGTTTTAACTGGGTATTTTAGCAGGTTAAGGGGATATTTTAGCACAGGCCCAGATTTAATTTGTTCTTAATTGTACTTGTATATTTATTGTATTGTGATTTTAGTTTTCCCTGTGCACCGCTCCGAGTCCCTATGGGGAGAGGAGCGGTCTATAAATTAAATTATTCATTATTCATTCATTCATTCATTATTCATTCATTCATGATTTCTGATTAATCATTTCTAGAGATTGTTTACTGTTTCCCCTGAAAACAGGTACTTCCTGATATCGGGAAAATAGGTTTTCTTAGATGTGAGTGCTTTGTGAGTTCATGATGTAATTGAGTGTGCTTTAACAGCTCCCTCTCCCTAAGACTAATCTATTTTACTATATACCAAAGGAACTATGTTTAGTCCAAATTAGCCCAATGTTTTACAGAAAGAAGACATAAAAATGGGTGCATTTCTCCCCAGACAAAACTCCTTAAATTCCTTAAAAATAAAGGGCTCCAGACAGCCTTAAATGGTAATGAAAAATAGGCTAATAAAGATTTTAGATGCTATAACAAGAATTCATTTATTGTTGGGATAAGTTCCTATCTTCCTTAATTTCATTCTCACATTATCCAGTAAAAAATTATACTTCATTTTAATATATTTAAATGTGCTGCTTGTCAAGGAGATGAAATTTCAATGAATTTAAATATACCGTAGTTTATAACTGGATTTTATATCTAAGGCAATAAGTTCTGCTTTAACCATGAAAGTCAACTGGGTGACTTTGGGCCAATCACTCTCTCTCAGTCTAGCCCACCTCACAGTTGTTATGTGAGGAACATAAGTGTGTTGGACATGTTCACCACATTGAGTTATTTGTAAAAATAATAAAGGCAAGACACAAATAAATAAAATAAATACGCAGCTGATTTAGGATAAGTTTATTCTTCTTTTAAAAATAATGTTGATATCCATTAGAGACTTTTGTATGGATGTATAAAATCCCTGACTTGTAACCATAAAAAAGAAAAGGAGAAGAGTATCTTGTTCAGCCTTCTGTGGACAAAATTCATAATCTGCTGAAACCATTTCCTATTCGCTGTTGATACTTATCCAATCTCCTCTTAAAACACTTAAGGGAAATAAATGCCATTTATTCTCCATAATCCCCCTTCTAACTCATAGGCAGTAACTTTTGTACTGAATATTCAACGTGTTGAATAATCCTCACCCTTTAATGATGCTAGTATATCATTCTCTTTCTGTTTTTTTTAAATCTTTTAAAATCAAGCTGCTATCCTATTTCATCTTAATATTATCTCAGAGTTACTTCAATCACACCAATTTCTTCTTTCTTTCTATTCATATTAGAAGTGCATTTGATCTATCTCTGCTGAAATGTAAACTTTTCTGTCTCACTTAAAATGCACTGTAAACTGGACATAATTTATTAGGGGAATAAAGAGTGGTATTTAATATAATTTGTGCACATAGTATTATATTTTGAGGTCATATTTTTTCAGCTCATCTAGAGTTTTGCCTTTGATTGGCAGGGGAAACCTTTATCTTTTAAATGTATTTCAGTTCAATTTGTATCTTTTATTTTATCCTACCAAGGTAATCTATAGCATAATTTATATTATAACTTATAATATAAGATATTGCTTGCATCTTCCACTTGAAATTTGTACAAATGAATACAGTAAATGGTATAGGGAAGTAGACTATTGAGAATGTATTAAAATTTGATGAAGATTTGTTTCTATAATTGCTGGCTGTCACGAAGATAGAGTAATAAGTTATAACTATAGGATAATAGTATAGGCTACAGATAAAGACACTGTGGTGGATAGAATAAGATGACTGGATGAGTGGTAAAGAAGTTGTTAGAATAAACTCAAAATAAATTAGAAAGTAATAAGGCTATTGGAAATAAGAAAAATATCTATAAAGAAAGAGATTTGAATGTAAGCATTTTATTTGAGGATCGTTTGATAAATGATCTTATTCATGAGGATACTGTCACCTCCTGCCTGAGGTTGTCACGATACCCAGTATGAACATAAGTTACTTCATTTTTCTGGAGTCTGCATTCTATACACATTTCAGCTAATATATCTTGCTCTAAACAAATGATATATGAGTTCAGTGAAGGCAGCATCTTGGTTACTCCTGTACAGTGCAAACAAAGCAGAAAATTTCTATCATTCCTTGTTTCACGGAAATATCCTAAAGCCACATTTTAGAGGCATGAAATGCTTCAAATTAGATTTTCAAAATGCATGTAGAGTGCAGAGGAAATAAAAAATAGCACCAGTATAAGAAGCTCTTTAAAGCAGCTACATCTTTTTCTGGGATCATATAGCAGTTGTGAAATTAAGCTGTACAATACTGGGGAATGGTACAGCTGCTTTTAAGAGTTTCAGACAGATGCTATATTCCCAGCTTTGCTCCCAAGTACCTTTTGTGACACTGAATATTGAAGCACTGAATAGGCCAACATCATTTACTGGCAGAAAGGGGAAAAAATTAAGTTAAACAATTAAGCTAAGAAACTATGGTTCTTCAATTACAACTTACAACAATGCATATATATTTGATTGTAGCTCAAGCCTAGGCTAATGAAACAAATTCTTAATATTCTTAGGTGCAAGAAACCAAGAGCATATTCAAATGCACAGTGAGTTTATTTCATGTAACCTATAAACAAGAATCTGTTCTACTACTAATAGTCAAGCAGATAAGACTTCAAGGGGGCTGGACTTAAAACTCTTTTAGAGGCATTAGAACTCCAGACTGATGATGCATTTGAACCCATTCTTGGGCTCAGCTGGTCATCTCCTACAAATTCGTGTTTTTATGAAATAATATTGTTTTAAATGAAATGGAGATCTGGATCACTGCCTATTTCCTAGTTTAATCATGGGTCAAGTGAAAAGAGTAGCAAATAGGTCTCAGATACTGTCCAAAGCATGACCTATAAATGTACATATGTAAGACGATGGGGATTACTTATGTAATACAAGTGGTCTCATTTAATAAGCACTTAAAAATATGATGGCAATGAATGAGTGATAGTTACAACTAGTTCTTGGAGTTCTGCCATTGCAAGCACCCCCACAATTTTGTGATTACTATTTTTGGCACTCAGCACCCAGTTTACAATTATGATGTTGCAGTGAGCCGTAGTTATTTATTTATTTATATTCGATTTATATACTGCTCCTTCTCCATCGAGATGGACTCAGGGGGGTGCACAGGGAATTAAAAGTCAGCAATAAATAAGAAATGATTATTTCTAACATTTCCTGCCAGTTTCCCATAAGCAAAGTCAAGTTGGAAATCACAAGAAAGTTAGAAGTCACAGTCACATGAAGTCTGATTTAATGACCCCTGAAGTTCCCTCATTAATACCCTATCTGACCATAAAATAGCAGTTCATGTGCTAGATGAGTGGCATGGTAGTCCTCCCATTTGGAAGGTTGAGAGTTCAATTCTAGGTAGTAACAGATATGCCTCTCTTAGGGCGCAAAGAAAAAAATATCTGCTCTGAACTCCGTGTGGCATCAGGAAGGACATCCATCCAGTAAGTTCTCAGCTCCATCCAATTGCCACATTCTACCCTGAATAATTAAGATTACAGGGTCATAAAAAGGGAGGTTTAATGTGATGCTCCAGATGTTGTTTGAGTTTCAATACCTATAACCTCAAACCAGCATGACCAGTGTAAGGGATGATGGGAATTCTGTTCTGCCCCCACCGACGGATACTTGCCACTATCTTCTTGACTGCGAGTCTTAATTTCTTGTAACAAATACAAAGCTTGTTCAGACACGACTAACCAGAATCCACACGAAGCTGTCTTCAAACGTTGTTCTCTGCAAATGACTCCTCCTCCCAGCCTTCCTTATAACCTCTCTTGGGAGGGGCCATTCATTAACCAGCTGAGACCAATTCAGGGCCTCCGAGCTCGCTTCTGGCATAATTGTAGCTTCCTCTTCTCAGCCCTTCGCAATCTAGCATCAAGGATAAACTGGCCCTGATCCTCCCCACTACTCCAAGACCCAGGCGCCTCCTGGTGGCCAACCAGGCTCTCTGCTTCCTCTACGTTTTCCTCCTCATCCAGAGCAGATTCATAGGACTCCTCACTAAAGGAGTCCATCAGCAGCTCATCTGGAGCCAGCTGGGCCACAACAGAATTCTGACCAATACTTTTGGGTGGAAGACAAGGTCTTCATTGTTGTTGTAAAAGAATAAAGGTAATTTATATGCAGTTCTTGTCTTGGCTTTCAATAAAGTATATTAACATTTAAATGGCAAAGATAATGTTACTGGATAATGTTTTGTCTGAGAATGAAAAGTAAAAAATCAGAAATATTATTAATTCTATGTTAGAAGATGCTTAAACAACAATGTGAAATCATTATACTTTCATTATGCCTTGACCTTTTGCCAATACTCTTAATATTTTTATCCCCATTTTTAAAATCATGCAGGTAATATAAAACTTATGGTTATACATGTTCTTTACGTATGCACTGATATTGACAAATGAAGGCATATTAAAAGTTAGTTTCTTACTTACTGAGTTGAACAAAAAGCAGTAGCCTGGTTAGCCTATTGATTCATTGGATAGTATTCACTAGCCTACTGTTAAGCAAACTGATAATATAATGGACATGCAACATGATTATTATTTTTTTGCAATATGTTAAACATTAGTAAAATTTACACTGCAATATCTCATCCCTCATGAGTTTTATTGATTAGCCTTGGCTTCTTTGCAGCATGTTGAATCTTAATAAAAGTTAGCCTTCAAATTATTGTAATATATCCTGTGGAATTTTATTTTAAATTGCACTTGTAATATTTCTTCCGAGCATAGTTGGAAGAAAGAAAATGTAGACTGTAACCAAGAGAATTTATTTCTCCTGAAATGTTTCAGAGTTTCTTTATTGACTATCTGTTCTCTGTCTGTTATGTGACCTACAGCTATATTAGATTGTTGAGCTCTTTGTGGACTGTTTTCTCTTCATAATGATTATATCTGTATTATTTAGATGGATAATAGTCCAATCTGAGAGAGAGCTGCCCAGAGTCTCTGGGAGTTAAGGTGGCATATACAATTCATAAATTATCATTTTGATGAATGTTATAACTAGAATCAGAGAAAGTCTGTTCTCAAGAAACCACTGTTTCCGGTTGCAAAAATTGGAATCAGATAGATCCAGATGCCTTCCTGAAGTTGATTGCTTTCACTGTTCAACAACATGTTATATTTGGTAGGAACGTGTAATATATGACCTCGAAGGACAAATCTCTTTCACAGAGAAAGAGCTACACGCTGAAAACTCTCTGGGCCGTAGCCACTTTCGCCCAGAGCATCCTCTTCTACTTGCCCATATATTGCAGGCAGGGGTTACCTGAAGAAGATAGTGAAGACAGCGTTTACCTGAAGAAGGGACATGCATAAGTGCACCAACATGCCTACCGTCCCTGACCTAATGTTCCCTTTTATTCGTATCCATTTCATGTATTCAAAATCATGTTTATACTTGTATATTTTACATCAGTGGTAATCAACCTGGTCCCTACCGCCCACTAGTGGGCATTCCAGCTTTCATGGTGGGCAGTAGGGGTTTTGTCCGATACTGAAGCACTTTCCTTTTTTAAATTTAATTGACTTCCCTACTTTATAAATCACCATTACTGTGGAACCAGTGGGCGGTTAGAAAATTTTACTACTAACAGAGATACAAAAGTGGGTGGTACTGTAGGTATAAAAAGGTTGACTACCCCTGTTTTACATGCTTGACTAAATAAACAAATAAATAAACAAACAAACAAATAAATAAATAAATAAATAAATAAATAAATAAATAAGTTAACTAACATAAAAGTAAGGCCCTAGCTGTCCTTATGAGTGGGATGGTTAATTGATAGTAGCAGACATGCATCCTTCATTGTTACCACCACACTTCATTACGTAGTTCTTTGTGTTTGTAATTATTTGTAATATTTTATCCTGCTTTTCTATTAAAAATAGTTAGGCATGAATTGATGCCTTTTTTCTCTTTTCACTGCAGCCCACTTCACATTCTTCTCTTGGCATCTGGCGCCAGTCCTTACATCCACTTCCTAGCACTTGCCTGCATGATGGCTTTCATGGCTAATTTGTTTTGTTTGTTGTCGTTGTTGTTTATTCTGCTCTCCTCTGCTCTGCTTTATTCTCTTTCCATCATGAAATTATCATGGTGTTTCCTGACATGTTGCCCCTTTCCCCAACCAGTACCTCATTTGATGTTTCTCATCCCAAAAAATGACTGCAGATTTTTCTTTAATTTCTTCTCTGACACTGATATTATTGAGCAGTTTCTATTAGATCAGTGAACACAGAAGAACATTAAAAATAGTAAACAGCAAGCACAACCCTGTGCATTAAAGGAACACATTAAAATTTGCACATAGTAAATCATATATCCTAGAATTGGAGCAATGCAGAAAAGATGATCCTCCCCCCTATTCTTGCCATTTAAAAGGTGCCTTTATCTGAACAGAAAAGGCTTAGGATGCCAAATAGCTTTGCCACATCTATAGTGTTCCAGAGCTTCTGTAGGAGAACTTTGCATTTTAATAGAAGGCAAAATGGAATTCAGTATGTTTGTGATGGAAATTCATTTGACAACAGATTGCAAATGGTTAGCTTAATATGGAAGAATAATTTCTCATTATTCTAAGCGAACTATCTGCATGCCGCTTACGATGCTCCTTCCATTATGAGCAACAACAATAATGCCATCCTGAACACATTTGATTTATATATGAATACTTATGAAACGACCTTCCGAGGACTTTCTCCTTTGCTGTCAATTGTATTTGAAATGGAATATGAACAGTATCCTTTTGCATGCATTTTTTCTGGCAACCATAACAACAGTTCGTTTGAATTTGCACAATATTTTGAGAATCATCACATAGACACTAGTGAAAATTGTTAGGAAGATTATAGATATAGAAAGTACTCTTATTTTAATATATGCCACCTTCACAAATACAGTAATATTGAAAATATATCTGGTAATCTCTCTTTAGAGATTTGCTCCAAAGATATGGCTTTGAGATTGCATGTTAACAAGTACATTAAAATCAACTAGCTATAACAAGCCAAACAGTTCACAAAATTAGGGTCACGATTAAAATATGCAGCATTACATATAGGTTAAATAACTTAATTTGGGTTGATAAGGAGAAATGTGTGTATAAGAACCCATCAAATGATCACGTCTAAGTTTCACCCTTGTTTTGAAATGCTGCCATTTGACAGTTATGCATGACCAGCTGTTTTAAAGATCATTTTTGAGAATTTTCTTTTTAAGCTGTGGAGAATGATGAGTTTCCAGAAAAATCAACTCATGCTTGGGGACCAAAGATCCAGTTGACTGGGGGTAATTAATGCTATTTTGTAATCTATTTGAAGTAGGATGACATTGGAAAGAAGTACTACTTCGGCTCAGCCATGACAATCTTCAGGGATCTAGCAGTGAGATAGCTGAAAGATTGTCAAACAGTTTAAAGAACCTAAGTAAAATATGTCCTATATGCCTTTTCCACCAGTCAGGAACTAATCAAGATTGAAATAATATTTCATGATGCAAGAAAAAATGGATGTTAGGGTATATGTGGCATCTGAGAGATCCTTGTTCATCAACATATTTCTCAAATGCTTGAGTACCATGTTTCCCCCAAAATAAGACAGGATCTTATTTTCTTTTGACACACACACCCCTCCAATAAGTGCTTGGCCTTATTTTCGGGGAAGCCTTATTATTTTTGAGGTGCAGGAGATGGCGAGCATGGTCACTTCATGGCTGCTGCTATGTAGCAATATTTTCAGGGAGGCATATTTTAGCGCATCCACTCAAAAGCCCAATTGGGCTTATTATATGAGGAGGTCTTATTTTCAGGGAAACGGTATATATTCAGTAAAGAAACATATGCACAGCTTTGGGTAAGTCACTAACACTGAATATATTTATATTGTTTTTACAGGGTTTATTCAAATTAAGTTTGGAATCACCTGGAGTTTCTTAAGTATGGGTAAAAATTTGCAATTTTAAATATTTCAGTCAAAAATTTAGACTAAACCCTCTTTTCCCCTCCCAAAGGTGCAAGAACCTCACCTTTCCAGAGATTCTTCCTGAGGTCAGCATTGTTTTCATATTTGTGAACGAAGCCCTTTCGGTGATTCTACGGTCCATTCATTCTGCAATCGACAGGACTCCTGCTCATTTGTTGAAAGAGATTATTTTAGTGGATGACAATAGTAACAACGGTGAGTAGCATGTACCAAGTAGAATGGCGTGTTTCTGCATGTGTTCTGATGCATTCTTAATGAAAACATTCTGTAGTCAAGATGACTTTGATGCTGTAGTTGACAAAATGCTGGGAAGAATAAAGTTAGTCAAGATCTTTTATTCCTCAGTATTTTTTCTTCTCCTTTTATGTCTGCACTAAATGCATCATTTCATAAAAAGAAGTTTTTTTCAGGCTATTAGGCCCATCTGGTGCACATTCTGTCGCACGGTGGCCAACTGGATGCGTTTGGGAAGCTCATAAGACTGAGCACCAGGTTGTTGATAGACTCCTTCGGATTCCATTTCTTAGCAACCAGTATTTACATCATACTCAGAAGTGGGTTCCTGCCAATTCACCCAAAATTGGACGTAACAGTAGTGGTGGTGGCGGGAGGCTCCACCCGCCCAGATACTTTTGCGCATGTGCAGAAGTGTTGCACGAGCGTGAACACGAGCAAAACAGTAGTAAAATAAATTGAAACCCACCACTGATCATACTGCATATGATTGAGGAAATAATAAACAACTACCAGTATTAGTGACTGATAGTCTAATACTCCATGAACTGATCCAGTCCCTTTTAAAAACCATCCCGGTTGCTGGTCCCTTCTATAACATTTATAACAGTTTAATTAAATGCCATATATAAAAAGAGGTATTTCCTTTTTCTTTTTGCCATGCTCGGTTCCAGAACTTACATGGCAGTGGTCAGAGTTTTATAAACAGAAGTTTTATAAACACAGCTCAGATATAGAAAAAATACTACTGCCCAAAACAAAAGAAAAAAAATGAAATAGGTACAATCAAATTGGAAGCTCTTTGAGGTCTAGTTTAGGTAAGACTTTAAAAATTAGGGGAACACAGTAGGAGGACTATTGGAAAAAGCACTTAGGGAAACAAAATAAAATTGGAGAAGTGCTTGGTAGGTTTTTGAGGTTCAGGTCACTCTGTATTGGCTCCTGAGAAACAACACACACAATCATTAATCGTTTCAACCCTAAAAAACATTGAACAGGAAACAGTCATGAGATCATCATTTGACCAGGAAGTCAATGTAGAAGCTAGCAGGGAAGGTTGTAAGCTGCCACCTCCCCTCTGTGCATGGAGGTGAGGGGTGACTCTTGCAGTGGGCTGGAACAAGGAAGTTCAAATTATGAAGATCCAAGCTTATTTTCTCCAGTTTAGCACTGGATTTCCATTCTGGGTACAGAGGAGAGGGCAACTTCAGGGGGCTTAAAAAAAAGAAGGTTGGATCTTAAAGTTTTCTTGTGCACATAGAGAGGAGCTTTTGCCCTCCTTTGGCAGGCAACTCACACTATCTGCTTAATAACGGTTGTAGTCACTCAGTGACTGCAATTGGGAGAACCATTGGGATTACAGTCCTGAAGTAAAGTGCTCATCTCACTTAATGACTGTTTTGTTCAGTAACTGAAATTCTCTTTCCAAATTAGTTGTCAATTGAGATCTACCTGTAGTGGTGTCATCCATTCATGTCTCAACTCTCTAGAGATTCCTTGACTTTTTGATCTAGTCATGATGTCTGAGTAAGTTAATAAATGCACGTCTTGAATATTTCACCTGATAGCCCATCTTTGAACTGGTTGATTAACGCCTTTTTGTTTTAACTGATATGCTGTGTCGGCTATTGAAACTCAACAATATAATTCTGTACTGACCACAAATTATATCCTTATAGGTTAAGTATAAATTATATATGGGGAATCAACTAGTCCCAGAGATATAGTAGACACCGAGCAAGAATGAAATGAAATTTACTTGGATTCCAAAAGTCTTAGGGTCAGTTTGTGTCCCCCTAATTGTGATAATTAGCTCTGTTCTATCTGTTAGGCAAGTGGTCCCATCTGTTAGCAAGATGATTCATTACATAGCTCTGCAGTGCATTAGGGTGGCCATTTGGTTCCGTTGCTGAAGAAAGCCATTGGCCACTAGATCAAAAGTCAACAGTAGCCATCATGTCAATTCTTGATCTTTATGTGATGCCTTTCTTCTCATATAATGGTCATATATTCATATAGTAGTGAATTTGGGGATTGAGGTAGTTGGACCTGAGTGACCAAAACTGAGCAGTAAATTATACTGTAATTCTCCAGGCTTTACGTGGCAAAATCCAGATCCCAGGCTAGAAGTCAGAAGATGTCTCAAAGACAGTTGTACATTAACAAATGTTATTGTCAGCAAGGGGGAAGCTAAATGAGCAGCTGCTTGTCCACTGCTGTGCGAATATGTCTGTCCCTCTGATTCCCATGGTGATTCAAACTCTTAATATTCTACTTACCATCTGTCCCATTTAGTAATTGACTTTCTTAATGGTACTTCGTTATCCTGAAGCTGAGTAGTTGTTAAGTGTTCACGTAATTTTTAACTTTAGCCTTAAAACTGCTGACTCATTAAATGGTCTGTCTTGAATCTCTGTCCATTTAGATTAAATGTGTATTTTATCTACTATTATTTGTGCGACAGAAAAACTTCTGTTTATCTAGGTTATCTATGCTATGCAAAATATCTATCATTTTCCCTCTCTCCCTCCCTCTCCCTCTCTCTCTTCTCTCTCCCCCCCTCCCTCTCCCCCCCTCTCTCTCTCTCTATCTATCTATCTATCTATCTATCTATCTATCTATCTATCTATCTATCTATCTATCTATCTCATGACTGTCTTTACTTCCTTCATTCCAGTCTAAGCATCCTTAGATTGTTATACTCATCCTTATAATGGAAATCCTGTAACCCCCTAATCATATTGACTGCTATTTTTTGCAGTGACAGTACAGTGACAAAAAATGTCATATTCCAACGGTGGTTTTGCCATATATATTTATAATGGCATTATTATATCAGCAGTTCTATTTTCATTTCCCTTCCTAATAATTTCAATCAGGGAACTTGCCTTGTTTTACAGCAGCTGCATACTGGGTTGACATTTTCATTGAGCTCTCTACCATGACTCTGGGTACCTCTCTGACACTTTAGATCCATTAATATACAGATAAACTTTGAATTATCTATATCAACATGCATCATTTCACATTGTTTACACTGAGCTACATTTGCCATTTCAAAATCCATTTTTATGGGCTGGAGAGATTCTTTTTGAACACCTCACAGTTCTCTTTTTTTTAATTTTACCATGCTGAACAGTTTGGTATCATCAGCAAACATAACCCCTTGATTAATTCCTCACCATTTATTTATATAAGAATTAGAAAGCATTGGTTCCAGCACAAGTTTCCAGGGAACCCTACTTTGTACTTCTCAACTGGCCTTTTATTTATTTATCCTTACAGTACAGTCATTTACCAAGTAAGTCATTTAAGTCTGAATTTGCCTATATCAGAGGTGGTATTCAGCAGGTTCTGACCAGTTCTGGACAACTGGTAGTGGAAATTTTGAGTAGTTCGGAGAACTGGTAAATACCATCTCTGACTGGCCCCGCCCCCATCTATTCTCTGGCTCCCGAGTCCCAGCTGATCGGGAAGAAATGGGGATTTTGCAGCAACCTTCCCCTGGAGTAGAGTGGGAATGGAGATTTTACAGTATCCTTCCCCTTCCACACCCACCAAGCCACACACATAGAACTGGTAGTAAAAAACATTGAATCCCATCACTGGCCTCTATGTTGTCAAATATTTATTTTGCTTTTGCTGGCAGCACTTCAGTAAAAAGTTGCCTAATTATTTTAATATGCCTGAAAATCTCTAAAGGGGAGGCTATAAATGAAATTAAAACCTTCCACAATTGTTAGATAAAATTCCTCAAATAATAAAATCATTTTCAGATGCTTTCATAAGAAAAAAGGATAGTACCAGATGTAGATTATCCAGTTTTGAAACACTAGTTCTCAGTTTACAGAAAGGCATTGAAGCGAAAGTCTTTTCATTTCCAATTATTAGACTTTTTTTATGATGGTTTGGTCTGCCATTGTGATTTTATTGTTTATAATTTGTTTTTATATTTGACTGTTTAAACATATTTCAAAGTTGATCCAAGAGTCCTATGGGTTGAACAAGTGGGATATACAAACATCTATGTAAATATTAAATAGCTTATGTTATCTCTGGAGTAAGACTGATATTGTTTAAAATGCGATGACATCTGTGTTTAAATGTGTCCCTTAAGTATTGTATGATATGTTCTGGATGAAAAAAGATGTCGTACTTAAAGCATACACGATACCCCTTTTCTCTTGTAAATCCATTGCAGGATTTTTAAATATTGAATCAGCTGGAATGCATAACATTTCTGCTTTGAGTAGCTGCTGCAGTGTTTATGTATTGATTTTTTTTATTATGTGACATTAACTTCTAGTGACCACATAGATAGATTTTCTCTATAATGATCGGTCCCTAAACTGGTTTTGCAGGTCTTTCAACAATGCACTTCCAACAATTTATTGTAATTGAGTCTATTCTTCTTGTTGTTGGTTATCCTCTCCTTCTCCTTCCTTCCTTCCTTCCTTCCTTCCTTCCTTCCTTCCTTCCTTCCTTCCTTCCTTCCTTTTATATTTCTCATTTAATCCTTATAATTTTGACACAAGGCTTGCTTTTGATTTAATAAAACATCTTCTCCAGAATAATGGTGCTCATCTAAATTTTGTGAGAAGACCAGTCTGAATTTAAAAGAAATAAGCACTTCTATGTTATTTTATACATGGCAACTTATCCATTGTAACTTACAATGGTGCTAAATGAGTAGTACTTATTACCGGTCCTCAAAATTACAACCATTGCGGCATCCTCATGGTCATGTGAATGTTAACTTGACATTTAGCAACTAGCTTGCAATTCTGCAGTTGCAGCATTTGCATTCTTGTGATTGCCATTTGCAACATTCACTTCCAACTATCAAAGTCAATGGGAAGACTGGCAGGAGGGCATAAATGCTGACTGACTGGCGGAACCAGATATCCCCAGATGGTTCCACCCCAGGCGCCTGATGGACCCAGAGAGGTTCCAGACGGAGCTTGGGCCATTACCTGTGACCCTGACCCGCGCCCCAATCGAGGACCTAGTGGCTGCATGGAACACCGCGGCCCCTGGAGCCTTGGATCGGGTCGCGCCCTTGCGGCCTCTCTTGCGGCAAAGAGTCACCTGGGCTCCTTGGTTTACCGAGGAGCTGAGGGAGATGAAACGCCACAAGAGAGTAGATGGAGATCTACATGCTCTGAATCTGACCGAACACAGGTGAGAGCCCATTTACGGACTTACATTGTGGCGATGAGAGTGGCCAAGCGTCAATACTGTGCCACTCTTATCGCATCCGCATGAGAACCGCCCTGCCGCCCTCGAGGTGACACGAGGCTGGCTCCAGGAGTTAGTCAACGCTTCTCTGAGTGAGGGGTTCTTACCGGCCTCCCTTAAAGAGGCGATGGTGAGACCCCTCCTCAAGAAGCCTTCCCTGGACCCAGCTCTGTTAGAAAACTATCGTCCAGTCTCCAACCTTCATTTTCTAGTGAAGGTTGTTGAGAGTGTGGTGGCACAACAGTTTCCCCGTCACCTGGAGGAAGTTGATTATCTGGACCCGCGCCAGTCCGGCTTCCGGCCAGGGCACAGCACTGAGACGGCATTGGTCGCGTTGGTGGATGATCTCTGGAGGGCCAGAGATGGGGGTTGCTCCTCCATCCTGGTCCTGTTAGATCTCTCAGCGGCTTTCGATACCATCGACCATGGTATCCTATTGCATCAGCTGGAGGGATTGGGGGTGAGGGGCACTGTTTTACGGTGGTTCTCCTCCTACCTTTCCGGCCGATCGCAATTTGTGTTGACAGGAGGGCAGAGGTCGGCCTCGAGACCCCTCACTTGTGGGGTGCCTCAGGGGTCGGTCCTCTTGCCACTCCTGTTCAACACATACATGAAGCCACTGGGTGAGATCATCCGTGGTTTTGGGGTAGAGTACCACATCTACGCTGATGATACGCAGCTGTATTTTTCTACCCCAAACCACCCCAACGATGCCGTTGAAGTGATGTCCCGATGTCTGGAAGCCGTACGGATCTGGATGGGAAGCAACAGACTCAAACTCAACCCGTCCAAGACCGAGTGGCTGTGGTTTCCGGCGCCCCGGTTCAACCAGTTGATTCCATCACTGGCCATTGGGGGCGAACATCTGGCCCCCATGGATCGGGCACGCAACCTAGGTGTCCTCCTGGATACCCGGCTGTCTATGCAGGATCACGTGACAGCCATGGCCAGGGGGGCTTTCCACCAGGTATGCCTGGTGCGGCAGTTGCATCCCTTATTGGACCGGGACGTCCTCCGCACAGTCACTCACGCGCTTGTGACATCCCGGCTGGACTGCTGTAATGCTCTCTACATGGGGCTCCCCTTGGCGTGCACCCGAAGACTGCAGCTGGTCCAGAATGCGGCCGCGCGGGCGATCTTGGGAACGTCGAGATATTCCCATGTAACACCGCTCCTGCGCGAGCTGCACTGGTTACCTTTGGTCTTTCGGGTGCGCTTCAAGGTGTTGATCACCATCTTTAAAGCGCTCCATGGCACGGGACCAAGCTATCTGCAAGACCGCATCCTACCTCATACATCCCTGCGGCCAATTCGCTCCCACAGAGAGGGACTTCTCCTGGTGCCGTCCACTAGGCAATGCCAGTGGGCGACGCCCAGGGGAAGGGCCTTCTCTGTGGTGGGCCCAACCCTCTGGAACGACCTACCCCCCGACCTCAGAACAACCACGGACCTCCGCACCTTCCGCCAGAAATTAAAGACACTCCTGTTCCATCAGGCCGGTTTGGCCTAAGTTATTTACCTAGCCTTCAGTCTGTATTATAAATTGTTTTAATTGGGTTTTTAAGGGATTATGTTTTAACTATTTAAATTTTAGCACAGGGATAATCTATTTAATTCAATATTAATTATTTATATTTTGTATTGTGTTTGTTTTAAACTTCCTGTGCACCGCCCCGGGTCCCTTCGGGGAGAGGGTGCGGTTATATAAATTTTATAAATAAAATAAATAAATAAATAAATAAATGACTGTGTGATGTCACACTGAACAATGTTGCAGAGTTTGCTCAACAAGAGCAACCGAAAGTGGTGGAAGAGCCATGACTAAGTGGTGCAGTCATGTAATGTCACACTTTAAAATCCTAGCAATGCAAAAGTCGGTCCCAATTATTGTCATTAATTGAGGACTATTTAGATTTTATTCTTATTATATTAGGAAAATCTTGAATTCCATATTCTGAGTAACACACGCATTATGTATAAACTTGTTCTATATTTAAAGCCCCATAGAAATGTTCTTTCTTTCACTCAACTGCTGCAAATGTTTCTTTAAAAATTCCACAAGAGATAATCACAAAGAAGACAGCATCCAAAATTAATGTCCTTGTTTTCATCCCTTCATTACTCATCCTTTGATTCACAGGCTGTTACAGAGAACTAGTTGCCTGAAAGCTTCTGTGCTTAGTAGCACCTTCTCTGACTAATGCATTTTATTAAATGCAGCTGCAGTTCAAGAAAATGTATCCCTTTTAATAAAATGCATTAGTCAGAAAAGGTGCTACTAAATAACCAGATTCTCCCTTGGATCAAGCTTCTTGGATGAGAAGCAAAACTTTTTTTTTCAGTTGCCTTTTGAAAAAGCACTTTTGAGACAAATTCTCCCTGGTTTTTAAGCTGTAATGGACTTTTTGACTCTCCTCCTACAGTGAAAAATTATAGCAAAAGAAATACCATATTTTTCGGAGTATAAGATGCTCCGAAGTATAAGACACACCTAGATTTTGGGGAGGAAAACAAGGCAACAAACAGTACATACAAGGTACACTGTTTGTAGTGTTATATTTCAAACTATATGTGTACAGGTGCTGTTAAAATTGATGTGCTTTCTGGAAGTATAGTTATTCTCTGCTATTTAAAAGAATAGCATTTTTTAAAACAATAGCATGAGACCTCTTCAGATCAAACATTTATTTTAAAAAGCTTCTACATTTTGTTAAGTTATCTAGAATAATAATAAAGCAGTTTTTTAAAAATAAGTCTAATAATTTGAGTATTCTATAGGCATTTATAGATGTTGACTTACCTCCTTGCAGCAAACAGCCTGATTAGCACAAGAAAAAAAAATCTGCCTCCCAGCAATTTGCTATATGGAGCAAACAGCAAGTTTCAATTTCTCCTGATCATCAGCTGTTACAGCTGCAGGGCTTATTATAATTTATTGAAGCCCCCATTTGCTGCAAAGAGGTAAATTGCTGGGAGGCAGAGGCCAAAGGGTTGGGGCCGGTGGGTGGGTGGGGCTACATTCAGTGTATAAGACACACCCAAATTTTCACACTCTTTTAGGGGGGAAGGTGCATCTTATACTCTGAAAAATACAGGTAAGTGAACTAAGCAAGTTGAAGAATGCAGCGATACGTCCAGCTGAATCTTAATACAAGAAAAGTTAAGCAATTTTGAGAAAACTATGGCTTTTGAAGTTTAGACTTATTTCAGTCAAAGTTTGAAATCTGGACTCTGAACCTTAATTTTATTTTATCCTGTATTATATGTTATTGCTTGTTTTTTATCTCTTCTGTGCACCGTCCTGAGTCCCCACCAGGGAGATAGGGTGGTATAGAAATTTGAAATTAAATTAAAATTAAATTAAATTAAACCTGTATCTTGATACAGATTTAAAGACGGGAGGTTTCCAATTACAAGTCACCCCTTAGAATAGCATTTCTTAACTTGTTCTCTTGGTGTCTTTAAGTTTTTAAAGTACTTAAAGCCGTGGTGGGTTCCAGCAGGCACTACTGCCGGTTTGCTTGAGTGGAGCGCCATGTGCATGCTTGATGCATGCTGTGCATGCATGCAGGCATGAGCAGTGCAATAAAAATTTTCTGCACATACGCAGAAGCAAAAAACAAGATGGCGGCACCTACGGCGCTTCCCGGAGAACAGGTTTGGGGGCATGGCAGGCTTGGGTCACTGCTGGTTCCAGCAGCCCAAACCAGCAGGAACCACCACTGACTTACCATACAGTGGGCCTAAACAGCTTTGTGATTTATAGAAGGAAGGGTTAAGGTCTACCCCTCATTTTCCTCACAATAGCACCTTTCCAAAAAAGATTCCCTTTGAACTACTAATGGCATGAATTAATGAAGACCGATTTTCCCCCTTGTGTAAGGTGACCAGATTTTAACACTGGTAAAGCGGGACACCATTGACCGACGGGGGTTTCTTGATTAAAAATTACTTCGTTAGGAGCTGTCTTCGTCCCGGAGTGCCTCCAACCATCTCACCGCGCTGTAGAAGACCGCTGGAGCATTCTGAGCGGCGCGGCTGACTCTACGGCTCTTTGAAGCACCACGCAGCTTCTGATGCCTCTCTGAGGCTCTTTGAAGAGCCGCTTGTCTCCTGCCGCTTGTCTCAGGCGCCCGGAGCCTGCCAAGAAGGGCACGTGCGTGGTGCGAAGGCATTGAACGCTGCGTGAAGATCTTTGAGCGCTCGTCCCATCTGGCTCGTTGGAGCCTCAGAGGCATCAGGGTGCGCCTTCCCTCAAAGGCAGTTTTCCCTGAGGCAGCAATCAGGCCATTTAGTGGCCAGCGGCGGTGATCACTTCAGGGCCTGCTTAGGGCACCATTTTGAGGGTTCGCCCAAAAATCGGGACTTTTTAAAAATGCTGCGAGACGTGGGACAAATTGTTCAAAATCGGGACTGTCCTGCCAAAAGTGGGACGTCTGGTCACCTTACCCTTGTGTGAGAAATATAATAGCAGGAGTCATTCCAAGTGGAGTCCTAACTGGAAAATCTATTTAGCAGATTGCGCAGTCCTTTGATTCAATTCAGAAAAGAAATACTTTGAAAGGTATGGGAGTGCAAACCCAGCACTTCCAAACTGAATTATAGCATTACCACTCATACTATTTCACACCTTGTTGCTAAGAAATATATTTAGGATTTAACTTTGAGTACATCTTCTGTTACAAAGAAAAGACCAAATGTGTCTTTTAGTTTTTATTCAACTGTACAGTAACTCTCAATTTTACTTACTTTGAAATCTTTGAACATCCTTTGTTTGGGAACAAATGAAGTTTTTGTTTATTAACTGGATAAACTAAACTACTACTGTTATTCAAATACTGTGCCAATACTCCTTGATTTGGAAGAAAATGTTTCACCTTGCTCAAAACCTTCTCTTTTAAAAATAGTTGGGCTTATTAGATGCCAGTATAAACCAGAAAAGGCAGTGTAAAGAATCATTTCTGTATGTTTATAGTTAATAGGATTTGTTTATATTTATCCATGAAAACCCTAATTTTGGTCCATGTTTATATTATAGTTCGTAGGAGAAAAACATTCACTTAGCATAGTAACAATATTGGTTAAAAACTGATATAGAATTCCATATTCTCTCTCTCTAACTCTCTCTCTGTCTTCCTCCCTCCGTCTCCCTCCCCCCTTTCTCTCTCACACACACACAGACACACATAGACACACACACACATACACTATCTGACTGTTTGGCCACCTATCTTATACAACAACCTTAGGTGATTCCACTGCAAAATCAATAAAACAGCAATATAACAATTCATAATCAAGTTTTTAAGAAGCTACTTGTGTTAAATAAAAGTTATTGAATTATCTCATTTTTTAAAAAAGCTGTCTTGATATTTGGTATGAAATTGATGGTATGTTCATGCATCATTTCTTCACATATTTATCTTGAGAAATGTACCCAGCACTAACTTATTCATGCAGGTTGACATGTGTCTGGCAAATTATCTTTGATTCTCACTACACCCTAGAAAACCTTTCTTCCAATTACAGTTGTGAAGTTTCCACTTAATCATCTTTGAAGTCCTCTTAAAAATGTTTGAGGTGGCAAAATCATAAAGATGCCCTTGTATGAATGCCACTAAAATGATGGGAAGCATTTTAGGACTGGCAAATTCTAGCTTAATGAAGCATTTTTGGTGGTTTTGAAATGCTTTATTTAAGCATTTCATCTGTCAGATTTTCCTTGGGAGATTTGGTAAAAATAATTTAAAAAGAAAAATGAGATGCCTCATCTCTTTTAAAAGATTTATGTATATTTTACACTTTAATCTTCCAAGTTTATGTGCTGTGTATCCAAAATCAATTTAAATTTATGATAAGGCTAATTATATGCCACTCTAAATAAGACATTTCTAGGGCTAACAAACTCATTGTAAAATTACTATGCTAAACCTTAATCTTTTTTCTCCTTACATTTTTTCCAATCTCCAGTTGAACTACTTTTAATTAGTTCAGAAGAAAGTAAACTGTATAATCCATGACTTTTGATCTTCTCCATCTTGGTACCTATTGGATAGTATTGGGTGTGTTTGAACTAGATTTCTCAAATTCCCAGTTAGCATGACCTCTGTCTTTCCTTTCAAATTTGCCAAAAGTCGATACAAATTTATTGAACTTGATGTTGGTTAGCAGAAACAAGCTATATTATAGGCTATTGACCATAGTTGGTTACTTCACTGTAATCAGACTAAAATAGTTTGCTGAGTTCTAGCTCTCAAGCAAAAAAGTCATTTTTTTTTCTTAGTTCAGAAGAGCTTGGAAAATAATATTCTGCAATTATGAATGAATTCCTGCCTGGAAACCTTATATCTGCTAAATAATGGAAAATGCATCACTATTATTTGTAATTATCAGCTGAGACCATCTTGACAAATTACTAAGTGTTATTCATTTTCTCATGATTGCGTAGAACAGTGGTTCTCAACCTGTGGGTTGGGACCCCTTTGGGGGTCGAATGACCCTTTCCCAGGGATCGCCTAAGACCATCAGAAAACATATATTTT
Source organism: Rhabdophis nuchalis (assembly GCA_039707465.1). Lineage (NCBI taxonomy): Eukaryota > Metazoa > Chordata > Lepidosauria > Squamata > Natricidae > Rhabdophis > Rhabdophis nuchalis. The sequence goes on from CM077643.1 coordinate 121,748,412, forward strand.
TGATGCTTATAGGGACTGAGACACCAATTTTATGGTTGGGGGTCACCACAACATGAGGAACTGTATTAAAGGGTCACGGCATTGGGAAGGTTGAGAACCACTGGCTTAGAACCAGCTACTGCAGGGCTCTTTTGCTGTTAAATTTTGGCCCAGCACCTCACAAATTGTTACTCAATGCTTCCAAATAGCATCTGACATTTGAGACAAACTTTCCAACCAGTAATAGATTTGCATGCGGTTGAAATAACTGGGAAAATAAAAAGGCAGGATGAAATAACATAGTGGGGAATAACACTGTGCTTTATGAAGTTGAAAAAAATACCAGATTCCTAAATCAAATGTACAGATTGATTCTGTGAACAATTTAAAATCTTCATATAGTAAAGCATGTTGTTGGCCAGGTTTATATTATAAAGAACTGTGATTTACTGCAGTGTCGTGACATTTGGTTGAGAAAAAATATACATAGAAAATGGTAAGCAAAGTTTAGATTTTAAAGGATTGTAAAAAGATTTTAAAAGCAAATTTATTCATTTTCAAGTCATAAAGTTCCAAATTTCGAAGAGACTAACAGCTGCAGTAAAACAATATGTACTAATCTGAACAAATGATTCAATGTGGTCCCAGCCAATATGAAAGTAAATTGAATGCAGTTGGAATTGGTTAAATTTGAAAAAAGAAGAAGGTGGTTTAAACAAAAAGAAGTAATAGGGTCAAAAATGAATGGGTATGAAATCAATGTAGATTATATACAAAACTGTATGACCAGTACAAAAGAGATATGTTAATAAAGATTATGGTTAATGAGAAAATACAGTTAACAAAGATTATATTGAAAAAAATGGGTATGAGAAAAAAAAATGAAAATAAAATAGGATAATGGTTTGAGAGAAAGAAGAAAAAGAAAGGGATATTTGTCAGAAGAAGTGACCATGACTTTTATAATAGAGGGCTTCTTCCCATTATGTTATATGGAAGTGCGAATTTGACGTGTCAGGGAAAACATAAAAGTAATTTGAAGGCAATGGAAATGAAGTACTTAAAAATGTATATGATAAGAATGAACTGATGCTGAATGAATTTGAATTTTGCTATCAACGCTAAAGAAATAAGCCTATATAATTTGGGGGATTCAAGAAAAAGCCTTTTGCTTCCACTTTCCCAGAGTTAATATGGTTTAAAGTCATGTTGAAAAATTCCTGCCTTCTCCCCCTCCATCTGTATACTGTACTGAACTTCTGAGATTCCTTTTTTTCTTGGGAAGACATTTGTAAAAGAAGCAGGAAGTAATTTAAAATAATATGGATAATGGCTTTTCTTTATCGATGAGCCCTTTTCTTGGTTTTATACATAAAGAAGAAAAGCTCCCATTAAATTCTAGGTTATATACTCATGTTAACCAATGAAATCAACTGAATTATGTATGTCCTACATAGCGTCATTACTTTCTCTCTCACTTTAACTGTGAGTATAAATACAGAAAAAGCTGGAGGAATGTTTATCCAGCAGTTAATCTGATTTCTCAAATGTCTTCTTTTTAGTAGAATAGAATTGGTCACTTCATCTTTTTTCCTGCAAAATTTCTGCTACTGGTTCTCCAGAACCTGCTGAATTTAACCTCTGCCTTAGCCTTAATCTTAACCTTAACCTCAGTGGTGGGATTCAATTTTTTTACTACCAGTTCTGTGGGCGTGGCTTGGTGGGCATGGCATGGTGGGCATGACAGGAGAAGGATACTGTAAAATCTCCATTCCCACCCCATTCCAGGGGAAGGTTACTGCAAAATCCCCATTTCCTCCCGATCAGCTGGGAAGCAGGAGGCAGAAAATAGATGGGGGGTGGGGCCAATCAGAGGTAGTATTTACTGGTTCTCCGAACTACTCAAAATTTCCACTACTGGTTCTCCAGAAATGGTTAGAACCTGCTGAATACCATCTCACCTTAACCTTAACCTTAACCTTAACCTTAACCTTAACCTTAACCTTAACCTTAACCTTAACCTTAACCTTAACCTTAACCTTAACCTTAACCTTAACCTAGACCAAACTAACTCTCAAAATTATATAGGAACCCGTTGTTGTTTTTTCCTTTTGAATATATGTAGTGTTTCTCAGATGTTAACAAGAAGCAACCTCTTGCTTAATAGGTATCTGGAGCATATTGTGTCACTTGTCTCTCAATTTCAGAACCTTTCTTTTGAGTGGGCTGGGCATGCATCTCAATTGCTTTTGTGCAGCTATGAGCCTTTTTTTTCTTGTTAAATCAAGACAAAACACCAAGTATTTTTTGTTCTCCAAATCAAGCCAATGCAAAAACAAAACAGCCTTTAAAGAAAACAAAAGCAAACACCTTCTAAAAGCTATCTTTGGGACCATAAATTATCGGAACAGTTTATTAAACTCCATTTAATGGTTGTAAAAGAAAAAAAAGAAGCCCATTGAGGAGAAGACTTGGCTTATAATAAATTGGATGCAAAGGAAAGTCACTGGAAAGCTTTCCTTCGAACAGAAAGTACTGCAGAATAGCTTTTCCATTTCATCAGAAAGTATCAAACTGAGTTTAATCAGATGCAGATTACAGCACATTCCCATCACATCTAAAACACCATGGAGAAGCATACAGAGAAATTGCTCATGGAAACGTCAGGAAATTAAACACTTTGTTTGTGTTTAACTATTGTAGACGATTATTTAAATAAAATCTGGCAATTTTATATACTTTAGTTAAAGTTTGGATTAGTTTGGTTTTGCTTACGAAAGATCCCAGAAGCTGGACTTATAAATCAAATCAAATCATAAACAATCAAAGTGTAATCTGTGATTTATTGAATAAATTGCTGCTAGCTGAATTCTCAGAGCATTCTGAACCATAAATTCCGGTTTACAAACCACAACAGCAGAGTTCATTAAAGAATTGCTAAAAGAAAACCAAACTGCATTTTATGTTAGTGTGATTCCTTATACAAAATTTATTTTATTTTTATTTTATTAAATTTATACCCCGCCCTTCTCCTTGTTAGGACCCAGGGCGGCGCACAGGCATTATTAAGACCATAAAATACAATATCAATTAAAATATATTAAATTAATAGACCCGTGCTAAAACCCATGTTAAAACCGTACCTAATTTATTTATTTTTAAAAAGTCAGAAGTAGGGGCTATCCTAGGCCAGCTTGTTGGAATAGATACATCTTAAGACGTTGGCGGAAGAGGCGGAGGTCGGGAGGTAGGTTGTTCCAGAGGGCTGGGCCCGCCACAGAGAAGGCCCTTCCCCTGGGTGTCGCCAACCGGCATTGTCCCGCTGACGGCACCCGGAGAAGACCCTCTCTGTGGGAGCGGATCGGACGAAGGGATGTATGGGGCAGGAGGCGGTCTCGTATATAGCTAGGCCCCGAGCCATGGAGCGATTTAAAGATGGTCGTCAATACCTTGAAGCGCACTCGAAAGGCCACAGGCAGCCAGTGCAGCTCGCGCAGGAGAGATGTTGTGTAGGTTTGCCTTGAGGCACCCATAATCACCCGCGCGGCCGCATTCTGTACTAACTGCAGCTTTCGAGTGCACCTCAAGGGGAGCCCCATGTAGAGAGCGTTACAGTAATCCAGCCGGGATGTCACAAGCGCTTGAGTGACTGTGCGAAGGGCTCCCCGGTCCAGTAAGGGGCGCAACTGGCGTATCAGGCGTACCTCATAGAACGCCCCCCTGGCCACAGCCGTCGCATGGTCCTCCATGGACAGCCGGGAATCCAGGAGGACACCCAAGTTGCGCGCCCTCTCCACGGGGGCCAGTTGTTCGCCCCCAATGGCCAGTGTTGGACTTATCTGGCTGAACCGGGGTGCCGGAAACCACAGCCACTCGGTCTTGGACGGGTTGAGTTTGAGTTTGTTACTACCCATCCAAATCCGTACGGCCTCCAAACACCGGGACAGCACCTCGACGGCATCGTTGGGGTGGTTTGGGGTGGATATGTACAACTGAGTGTCATCAGCGTACAGATGATATCCCACCCCAAAACCACGGATGATCTCGCCCAGCGGCTTCATGTAGGTGTTAAACAGGAGTGGCGAGAGGACCGACCCCTGAGGGACCCCACATGTGAGTGGCCTCGGGGACGACCTATGCCCTCCTGCCAACACCCATTGCGACCGACCAGAGAGGTAGGACGAGAACCACCGTAGGACGGTGCCTCTCAGCCCCAACCCCCCCCCCAATCAGTGCAATAAGATACCATGGTCGATGGTATCAAAAGCCGCTGAGAGGTCTAATAGGACAAGGATAGAGGAACAACCTCTATCCCATGCCCTCCAGAGATCATCCACCAACGCGACCAATGCCGTTTCGGTGCTGTGACCGGGCCGGAAGCCGGACTGGCGCGGGTCTAGATAATCAACTTCCTCCAGATGTCGGGGAAACTGTTGAGCCACCACACTCTCAACAACCTTCACTAAAAAGTGAAGGTTGGAGACGGGACGATAGTTCTCTAATAAAGCTGGATCCAGGGATGGTTTCTTGAGGAGGGGCCTCACCACCGCCTCTTTCAAAACGGTGGGCAAGTACCCCTCACTCAGAGATGAATTCACAATGCCCTGGAGCCAGCCTTGTGTCACCTCCCAGGATGCCAGTACAAGCCAGGAGGGGCACGGGTCCAGTAAACATGTGGTGGCTCTAAGGTTCCTCCGCAACCTGTCCATATCCTCTGTAGTAACAAAGTCGAACTCCTCCCAAGGTGTAATCTCAAGACCAGCACTGGACGCCTCGACTGGACCACTAGTGGAGGGCAACTCGTTCCGAATCTGAGTGATTTTGTCCTGCAGAAATACTCCAAATTCCTCTGCTCGACCCTGCAGAGGGGCTTCCCGCGGCCTCAGATGAAGGAGGGAGCGGGTCACCCCAAACAGGGCGGCAGGGCGGTTTTCCGCGGACGCGATAAGAGTGGCGCAATACTCACGTTTGGCCACTCTTAGCGCCACTAAGTAAGTCCTAATATGTCTCTCACTAGTGTTCGGTCAGCTTCGGATTGAGAAGATCTCCACCTACTCTCTAGGCGTCTCTTGCGGCGTTTCATCTCCCGAAGCTCCTCGGTAAACCAAGGAGCCTGGGTGACTCGGCACCGCATGAGAGGCCACAAGGGCGCGACTCGGTCCAAGGCCCTCATGGCCGCACTATACCATGTGGCCACTAGATCCTCAGTCGAGCCGTGGGGCAGGGACACAGGTACTGGCCCAAGCTCCCTCTGGAACCTTTCCGGGTCCATCAGGCGCCTGGGGCGGAACCAACTCGGTGTCTCCGGTTCCGCCTCCCCGCGGTGGGGTGTGACGGTTGGAAAGTCTATCCGAAGGAGAGAGTGATCTGTCCATGACAAGGGTAAGATGACTAAATCCCCTGTTCCGAGATCACTAATCCAGTGTCCAGAGACAAAAATCAGATCCAGCGTGTGTGGGGCCCTGAACTACTTGGGTCAGGTCCATGGCCGTCATGGAAGCCATGAACTCCCGAGCTGCCTCGGATGTTTCGCCCGCCGACGGCAGGTTAAAGTCCCCCATGACTATCAGCCTGGGGGTCTCCACCGCCATCGCAGCGATCACCTCGAGTAGCTCGGGCAGGGCTGCTGTTACATAGTGGGGAGCCAGGTATACAACTAGTAAGCCCAACTGCCTCCCTAGGCCCCATTTCACGAAGAGGGACTCACAGCCGGTCGTCTGAGGCACAGTGGTCCGCTCCAGACTTTCCTTAACAATAATCGCCACCCCGCCCCCCGCCAAGGGCCCTGGGCTGATGAAATGCACGGTAGCCGGGTGGGCACATTTCCACGAGGGGTAAACCCCCCTCGGGGCCCAACCAGGTCTCCGTAATTCCCACCAGATCCGGGTCCCCCTCTGACACAAGGTCATTTATGAGGGGGGCTTTATTCACCACAGACCTGGCATTGCAGAACATCAGCCTGGGACCCCGGCTCTGTAGTCCCTGACCGCCTAGCCCACAAGCGGAGTACAGGGGGTTGGGGCAAGCGACCGCTCGTAACCAGCGACCACGAGCCTCCGACCCATGATGGACATCCTGTCTCCCGCCGCCCCTGCCCCTCCCCAAGACCAATCGAATGGGGCGGCCCTCAACAGAGATGACCCCTGATCCCCCCTCCCTAATGGACCTCTCCTTTATCCTACTTCCACCGGCCGGCCCTATATCTTGGCCCCTCTCTGACTGAATGAACCCTCCCCCCTCCCCAGAGCCCCTTAAAAGCTGAATTAAAAATTTGTTTAAAAACCCCCTAAGTCCGCGCTTCGCCCACCTCTCTGGATTAATCCATCCCTCATTGAGGTGAGCCCTTGATAAACCCGGGGGCCAGACCTGCGAGAGGGGAACCTCCCGCAGGGAGAGGAGATCCGTCCTTGAGTACAGCTGGGTGGTAAATATTTACAATATTTACAATATTTATACCATAATGGCCATAAAGGTAAAGGGAGGAAAATCGCCTAGATATTTACAGCAAGATAAAACCAGTTCAGAGAGGAGATGTTTTAAATAAATAAATAATTAAATAGGGGGGCATTTGTCAGCCAAAGCCAGGGGGGGGGGACTTTGCAGAAACTCCCAAAGATGTTTTATAAAATGATTGTGACAATATTCTATTTTATTACTACTGGAGGAGAAACTCTATGCAGTTTGGGAGCCAAAGTTAGCAGGTATGCTTCCTACTAATCAGGGAAAGCTTTTCAGTGAGACAATTTTCAGCTATGAAGATCTCTATCTTCATAATGCATAACTATATTTCAAATGAGAGAGAAGAGAAAAACACTATAATGTTCTGCTCACCAGAGCCAAAAATGTTTTATAGAATAAAAACTGAACAAGGTATAGATCAACATAGCTTCTTGGTAAAAGCCAAAGGCAAAGCAGTTAATGGTAAATCTTTTCTGGTTTTATTCCTGGTTGCTGATAACAGATTTCAGCTTCCTGAATTGAGAAGGAATTCTAGAACCTTTTAGTTTCACGTAAAATAGAGTGGCACCTTTCAGTCTTCACATTTTATTTTTGTAGTCTTTGAAGCCTTTTAAAAGGATAATTGCTAAAATTGAAGTTCTGCACCATTTTGACATGGGACTCACACATGAGAACTATTTAATTCTTAAAATGGACTGAGACACTTTCCCTTCCACAAACTCTGCCTTGCCTGTGTGAGTAATGGTTCTATATATGTTGTTTTTAACTTCCCTAAAGTGTCAAATGAAGCTCTTCGCAAATGCCTAACCTGAAATGGAAGGACATTACAATTTGGAATCTCTTCATCCCTCTCTAATGAATTTTTATTTATATTTATTTATTTATTTAATCAAATCAACTGGCAAAGATGGTGATGAAGGTAGCAAGATACACATGAGATGAGAGTACAACTTTCTTTTAGTCTATTAGCCACCTCCAGTTTAGGACTTAGCACTTAGACTTATAAACCTCTTCCACAGTGCTTTACAGCCCTCTCTAAGCAGTTTACAGAATCAACATATTGCCCCCAACAATCTGGATACTCATTTTACAAAACCTGGAAGGATGGAAGGCTGAGTCAACCTTGAGCTGGTCAGGATTGAACTGTTAGCCTGTAATACTGCTTTCTAACCACTGCACCACTGCGGCTTTTATGATGCTCTCACCAGCAGGGCCTCAGGCTAATTGGCCAATTATATAACACAGCCATTTTATGATTTTGGAAGACAACTCTAAAATTATGGGATATATATTTCAAATGATTTGACTTGTCAACTTTTTTTGTGTTTCTTTGAATCATTCCTGCAATTCTGAAATGTTTGTCTTTTAAAATTGTTTCTGCATATTATCAACTGTAGCTTAATGTGTAAAGATAATATCCTTTGAGATATTTTCTAATGCAAACATAGGAGGGGACATTTTTCAGCTGTGTCCCTTATAATTTGATAAATTATAATTTGTATCCTGTTCTTGTGATTCACTGGTTCATAGAGTAACAATGTTCACATTCTATTCCAGATTATACAAATTGAACCAAATAGGTCACCAACAAAGATCAAATTTAATCAAATCAAATTTAGCAAGTTGCAGAAGTGTGTGTGTGTGTGTGTGTGTGTGTGTGTGTGTGTTAGAACAGCCTTGTCATTAAATGCAAGAGTATTTTGTTTGAACATTATCAGCATTGGAAATGTTTTAGAAGTTGCCTTCATCTAGGGCAATTTGTTTAAGATTTCAAATCTGTTGGAATTTCTAAAGTGACCTTCTATCCCAGAGAGAAAAAAATGAAAGAAAAAAGGAAATGCATAAAGTCCCATAAGAAAAAGAGCCTCAAAGTCTAGAAAGCAATCAGTTCTGCTGTGTGGCTTAACATTTCATTGAGTTAAAGTACACTGAATTGGTAGCAAGGTGCATTAAGCAGCAAATTGCATCAGCCTAAAATTGAACATAGTATTACTAAGAGGGCTGAGGGACCATAGGAATAATTCTGTGGCTGAACACTTGTTGCCTATCCTGTTACAGAGACAATCATGATTCTTTACTTCCTGTAGCAACAGTTTTGTTTTATTGGGGCTACTATTACATGAAAGAACAAACTCTTCCAGTGGTGGGATTCAATTTTTTTTACTATTGGTTATGTGGGTGTGGCTTGCTGGGCATGGTTTGGCTTGCTGGGCATGGCAGGGGAAGGATACTGTAAAATCTCCATTCCCCTCCCCACTCCAGGGGAAGGATACTATAAAATCCCCATTCCCTCCCCACTCCAGGGGAAGGATGCTGTAAAATCTCCTTTCCCACCCCACTCCAGGGGAAGGATACTGTAAAATCCCCATTCCCTCCCCACTCCAGGGGAAGGATGCTGTAAAATCTCCTTTCCCACCCCACTCCAGGGGAAGGATACTGTAAAATCCCCATTCCCCTCCCCACTCCAGGGGAAGGATGCTGTAAAATCTCCTTTCCCACCCCACTCCAGGGGAAGGATACTGTAAAATCCCCATTCCCCTCCCCACTCCAGGGGAAGGATGCTGTAAAATCTCCTTTCCCACCCCACTCCAGGGGAAGGATATTGTAAAATCTCCTTTCCTACCCCACTCCAGAGGAAGGATACTGTATTATTTCCATTCCCTCCCCACTCCAGGGGAAGGATACTGTAAAATCCCCATTCCCTCCCCACTCCAGAGGAAGGATACTGTAAAATCTCCTTTCCCACCCCACTCCAGGGGAAGGATACTGTATTATCTCCATTCCCTCCCCACTCCAGGGGAAGGATACTGTAAAATCTCCATTCCCACCCCACTCCAGGGGAAGGATACTGTAAAATCTCCATTCCCTCCCCACTCCAGGAGAAGGATACTGTATTATCTCCATTCCCTCCCCACTCCAGGGGAAGGATACTGTATTATCTCCATTCCCTCCCCACTCCAGGGGAAGGATACTGTAAAATCTCCTTTCCCACCCCACTCCAGGGGAAGGATACTGTATTATCTCCATTCCCTCCCCACTTCAGGGGAAGGATACTGTATTATCTCCATTCCCTCCCCACTTCAGGGGAAGGATACTGTATTATTTCCATTCCCACCCCACTCCAGGGGAAGGTTGCTGAAAAATCGCCATTTCCTCCTGATCAGCTTTGACTCAGGAGGCAGAGAATAGATGGGGACAGGGCCAGTCAGAGATGGTATTTACTGGTTCTCCAAACTACTCAAAATTTCCACTACCAGTTCTCCAGAACTGGTCAGAACATGCTGAATACCATTTCTGATCTCTTCCCTCATTTTCCTTAGATGTGTTGTCATGAAACAATTTACTCAGATATTGTGTGTTTTCTGGGGAAGACACAGTGGACTGAAGACAGCCTGTAAAACAAAACAAAGCTGATCACTGAGTGGAATGAAGAGCAGTCAGTAGCCTGGCTCTTTGTAATTTCTCTGCAGATAAGGAGAGGACTTTAGATCATTCACAAGTGCTCCAGACAGTCCCTCTTATGAGGAGACCACAATACAATAGTCTTCAGTTGGTTTAGAGTTATGGAAAATGAGAGAATAGCCATCTTGCTCAAAAAAATAAGCCTTTAAAACAGCACTGGGTTCACATATTTCCTTCTCTCATCACTTTTGAAGCACTTACAAATGGACTAAGGGCCCAAATACATTGGAAATAAGATGTTGATATTCATTATAAAGAACTGTTCCTATGGGGAAAGGTTTTTTTTTTTTTTGAAATCTTAAAAAAAAGTAAGACTTTAGAAATTGAACACTAACGGGAACTAGAAGGAACTAAATGTTACAACTGAAGGACACTCCAACCCAACTTTCTAATAGAGAATGAAACAAAATATTTTAACATTACACATATTGAATGGAGTCGGAAGTTAATTTTAAGAGTGTCTGCTTCTATAGATATGCTGTGTTTAAAAGATGCTATAGAAAAAGGACAAGTTTAAAGAAATGATTGAAACTGAGTTGAAGTTAGATCAAAAAATGACAGTCTGCAAGAAAGAAGTGTTACATTGGATATACAAAAGAAACTGTCATAATATTTAACAGAATATACAGAGACATAACAAACCAAAAGAATGGCCTGAATAATTTTCCTATATCAGATTTACAAAAGAGACTTATTAAAGCTTTGAAAAATTTTGTGAGAAGGGCAGAACAAAAAGAAAAAGAAAAAAAGAAGTCAAAATCTAGTCCATTATTTGAAGGAACTAAAATCAAGATTGTTAGAAGTCAGAGGAAGAAAAATAAGATTGGCTTATTTGGTCATGCTCAAAATAGCTATATTGTTATATCTGGACTTAATGGACTTCTGTTGGCATCAGAACTGAAATAAGGTTTTATTGACTCATGTATAGATAAGAGTTGAGATAAGGGAACAAGAGATTATTTGTTGAGAGATGGGTAATAAATTATTTATTAAATTAATAATAACAGATTAAATAAATTAATATTTAATCTGTTTTTAATTATGTGTGTGTATTTATTGTTTAATTTGCCCTGTGCACCGCTCCGAGTAACTTCGGGGAGAGGGAGCGGTCAACAAATTAAATTTATTATTATTATTATTATTATTATTATTATTATTATTATTATTATTATTATTATTATTATTATTAAAGATTAGACATCTTTAATAATTTATTACCCATCTCTCAACAAATAATCTCTTGTTCCCTTATCTCAACTCTTATCTATACATTTTATATATTTTCTATTTCTTTCTCATATTCTTATTTTTTTCTTTCTTTTCTATATTTTTATTTTCTGCACCTTCTATTTTTTTCCTTTTCTTTTTAGTTGGTATTAGTTTTTGTTGTTGCAAGTTGTAATCTTTAATAAAATTACCAGTTAAAAATGTTGTGTACATATAAATGAGACAGTATGACTTGGTTCTTTTGTTGCTAACACAATGTATTTCCTTAACTTCAGACTTCAAATTATGTTTTTTAAGACTTTTAATACTTCATTTATATTCATGGAGGTGATGTCAAAACGGTGTGTTTACTTTCTGTCCAGAATTATGCTGAGTTTTATTCTGCACACAAATCGGAATGTAATTAGAAGTATTTCATAATTTATAACAAATACTTTATTAATCTATAAAATCACAGTATTTGTATGCATAAAGATTATATTAAAAACAGCATTGCATTTATGAGATATCACTTTATGTGCATAAATAAAATATGAGTGTTAAAACTTTCAATATAAAGACAGTTGGAAAATGTTCTCAGTGGGATTCTAGACTGATATATGCCACATGCAAGCAAAATTGAAGGGTGAAATTCATCATGTGCCTCTAGCAATTATTATGAAATTGGATGGTAATAAGTAGCTGAAGCTCACTAATTACTTGATCCATTTTCACAGACACTTTCCTTATTTATCAAAGGAAGAGAGTAATCAAAGAACATCAGAAAACTAAAGAGAACTCCCTAACCATCATCCCAATCTTTGTTGTTGTAAGTTGCGAAGTCGTGTCCGACCCATCATGACCCTATGGACAACATTCCTCCAGGCCTTCCTGTAATCTACCATCCTCTGGAGTCCATTTAAGCTCATGCTTACTGCTTCAGTGACTCCATCCAGCCACCTCATTCTCTGTTGTCCCATTCTTCTTTTGCCTTCAATCTTTCCCAGCATTAGGCTCTTCTCCAGTGACTCCTTCCTTCTCGTTTGGTGGTCAAAATATTTGAGTTTCATCTTCAGGATCTGGCCTAAAGAGCAGGGTTGATCTCCTCTAGGACTAACCAGTTTGGCCACCTTGCAGTCCAAGGGACTCGCAGTAGTCTTCTCCAGCATCATAGTTCAAAAGCCTCAATTCTTTGGCACTCAACCTTTTTTATGATCCAACTTTCACAGCCATACATTGCAACTGGGAAAACCATAGCCTTGACTATATACACTTTTGTTGCCAGGGTGACGTCTCTGCTTTTTAGTATGCTGTCTAGATTTTCCAAAGCTTTCCTCCCCAGGAGCAAGCGTCTTTTAATTTCTTGGCTGCAGTCCCCATCTGCTATGATCTTGGAGCCCAGGAAAATAAAATCTTACAACCTCCATTTCTTCCCCATCTATTTGCCAGGAATTGAGATGGCCAGATGCCAATCTTGTATATTTTCAAAACAATATGTACAAAGTGCATGATAGTAATTAGATTGTGTTTCAGATCCTAAAACAGGAGGATGAGACTTCTTAATCTTATATTAAATTGTAAGGATATACCAGTCTTACCATACCAATATTAACTAACAAATATAGGCAATGCATTTTCTTGGATTAATTTTCAGTCCATCAAATCCATAGATTATACACCATGTAGCTCATTAAATGGACTATGATTTGCAAATCTTTTGCAATAATAAATGTGAAACTCTTTAAGGTGCTGCAAGAGCATTTATTATTTTTGCTGCAAAACACTAATGGAACTATCCTCTGGAAATTATTATAAAGTAGCAGTGATTAGTATTCATCTGAGGAAATGACCATGAAACCAGTATGCATTCTAAAAAGTCAGGTAGTACATCTAATATCAATGTACTTAATTATGTATGGTATTCATTTTCAAGCATTAATGCATAACTCTGTGCCCATTCCCCATTTTATTCTTTCTTTTCATTTATTTTGCAAAAGAAATCTCCAAAATTTCAAAAAACTAACTGGGTGGGAGCCATCTGAATCTCAGGACTGTGGGGCAGGTGTCATTATAAAGAAAATTCCTGCCTTTTCTTTCCAGGTGGCAGGTTGTAGAAGTGGCAGGTTGTGGAAGTGGGTTTGCCAAATTATCATTGACTTTTTCTGGTTCACTTCCAGAATTACTAAATGAACTATAGAAGTTTTCTCAAGATACAATAATGCAATACAAAAGCAGTGTTGGAAGGGACCTTGGAGGTCATCTAGTCCAACTCCCTGCCTAGGCAGGAAACCCTATACCATTTCAGACAAATAGCTATCCAACATCTTCTTGAAGACTTGCAGTGTTGGGGCATTCACAACTTCTGGAGGCAAGCTGTTCCACTGATTAATTGTCCTAACTGTCAGGAAATTTCTCCTCAGTTCTAAGTTGCTTCTCTCCTTGATTAGTTTCCACCCATTGTTTCTTGTTCTGCCCTCAGGTGCCTTGGAGAATAGTTTGACTCCCTCTTCTTTGTGGTAACCTCTGAGATATTGGAACACTGCTATCATGTCTCCCCTAATCCTTTCTTCTATTAAACTAGACATACCCAGTTCCTGCAACTGTTCTTCATATGTTTAGTCTCCAGTCCCCTAATCATCTTTGTTGCTCTTCTCTGCACTCTTTCTAGAGTCTCAACATCTTTTCTACATCTTGGCGACCAAAACTGGATGCAGTATTCCAAGTTTGGCCTTACCAAGACATTATAAAGTGGTATTAACACTTCACGTGATCTTGATTCTATCCCTCTGTTTATGCAGCCTAGAACTGTGTTGGCTTTTTTGGCAGCTGCTGCACACTGCTGGCTCACATAAGATTTTGGCTTATGTGAAGAAAACTGAAGAATAAATCAAATCATAGTTAAGCAAGAAATAAATAAATGGTTCAAAGTGACATAGGAAAAAGCAGGGGGAAACAGTTTAACAATATCCTTCGATGCTTTATTATGCATTTGAGAAATCTATCCTTTTGCAAAACTAAATATTTCCTAAGGATATTTTAAGTACCTTTAAAATATTTTGGACATCTTTTGTAATTGTTCAAAGTTTCTCTTACTCTAAAAACTAACCCCAGAATATCCCTGATGTGATGCCAAACCATGATACAATATTAAATTTCAAATGAACCTTGGCTGATTTTAAATAAATGAAAAGAATTTTAACTTTTCCTACAATTTTAATAAGAAACAGCAAATTAAAATAAAAAATTCATTCACGAAGCTAATTTTTAAAGAACTGGGCACAAACGTTTGAGTTTCCAAATGCAAAAATAAAAAAAAATCAGTAAAATTTATCTGGGGTCTTTTGGGGAAATTAACATGTCTGAAGGTTGTAGTTCTTATTGATAACGCTCTCCCCTCTCCTAACTGCAGACTTAATAGCAGATATGGCTTGAACACCTGATACAGCTACCTCAATAGTATATAAGGATCCTTTCCTTGAAAAGAAGTGGAGCCCTTCCTCTTTTTTTTTAGAAGTTGGAAGCCAAAGGTTTAAAGCAAGGAACTATCTTTTTCACACAGCAGGAAACGCTAGTGTTGAGAAACTCTCCAGAATAAGGGAGGCAGGGAATGATGACAGATTTTTTTTTAAAAAGCTTCTTGGACTTTGCATGTAGACTTCAAAACTTTTCACACCAGTAATTTGTTTCCAGGAAGCCAGGTGGGAATGAATTTTCACATGTTCAAAAGCAAGCAGCTGGATACCAGATCTGGCAGTTACCCAAAGAAGAACTAGATTGTTATTCTCTCCTGCTCAAACAGAATCCCTTCTAGACCTCTAGATGCATTGCTGGGATGGGAGAAAAAAGGCATAAGAACTTGGATATTTATTTCATTGTAGATAGAGTTTGCATTGGATGCATAGTAGACCCTGGAATTCTTTTGAATTTTCTACAATATGTATTTATTTATTTATCAAATGTCTATGTCACTGATTTCACCTAAATGACTCTGGAATGGTTTACAAATAAAGCATATAAACAACGATGTAAAAAAATAATGAAATAAAGGTTAAAAAATTTCAAGAGTTAAAAAAGGCTAGGGGAATCACCCTCCAGTGACCAACTACCTCCAAGATTGTGTGACAGTCTTTGAACACTATGCCAATTGGGGCATACTTACATACCAAACCTTGCCTCTACCAGAAAAGCCTTCCCCAACAACATAGATACCAAGTAGGTCAAAGTACTACATCCCTGTGCTTTGTACACAAACAACCCACAAATACAAAATCCAGAGCAGATATCTGAAGGGGGCTGAAGTCTTCCATGGCTGGTCAAGATAGCTAGCTAGCAGATAATCATTCACAGACATTCATTAGTACCAGTAAAAAAAGTGGCCTGTTTATAAAAATTTTAAAAAAACGCCATGGAAATCATCCAAATTTGCTGGTTGTCAGATCCTTTTTAAGGAGGACTGGGGGGAGGCAAAGATGATGATATGACAGTTGCAAAGGAAATATCTTTTGTAAAATATAGGAAAAAAATGACACAAAAAAACTTGAATATCTCAGTCAAAATGGTGTCAGAGGGCAAAGAGATGGAAAGACTCAAAAATCTGTTTTCTACTGGAGCTGGAACAGATTTTTGATTTGTTACTAATTTTGGTGATTAGAAAAAATGGAAATCAGGACATGAATTATTCATGCAATTTTGCTTATAAATGAAACGGGAAAGGGGGAGAATGGATGAGTTTATGACACTATCCAGGACACCGTTCTGATGTCTGTGTGTGTGTACACAAACACACACATACATGCATACACATGTCATATGTGTATATGAGATATGTATATATGTGTTTCATATACATACATACATATATACATACATATATATACGTATGTATGTATGTATGTATGTATGACTTATATGATGTCTTTTCCTTTTTAAATGTAAGATAAGGTAGAAAGCACCAATTTATTTTCTCTTTCCAAAATTACATTCATTTCTAAAGTTTCACAGAAATATGGCACATCATGATGAAAGGCAAAAATATCTCTTATATGTAAAAAAGGATTTCACTTCGCTTGTTTATATAGCATCCAGCTAACTTTGGCTTTGTCCTAATCCGTTGTTTGTAATCAGAAGCAACAGAGATTTTCATATTTCCTGGATGGGATCAGAAAGGCTCCTAATGATTTATCCACATAGGAAACTCCTGCCTGTTTATCCTGTGCTCCAATATTTTCAGCTTTGCATTCCAGAGAATATTAGAAGCATAATCGTAAGAGAGAACATAGGAGGGGTCAGAGAGTTTAGTTTGCTGACATCTCCTACTTAGTGTTTGATTTATGGCACACTTATCATGTCTAGTTGCCAATGAATTATATGGCATCATCCGCAAATCCTTGTGTTCATGCTGTCTTCTCAATTCTAATAATTATTATTTAATTGGAAATGGCTGAAGGTCTGCAGCTTTGCCATCAAGCCCAGTAAACTCTTCAAGTCTTATTTATTACCATTCGGAGCATGCACATTTTTATTAGCTATCTGCTGTTCTTAAAAGTCTTGTGAAGTACTTCAGGCATGGCTTGATTGATTTTTATTAGTAAGTACAAGGAATGGTCAACTGTAATGATTGCACAGAAGAACTGCTCAAGATTGGACATCAGAGCTGCAGGAACAAGCTAAGCAGAAGCACCCTAATAGGATCTGACTGAGATATGGAGAATACCCACCCCTCTTTTCCACTTGTCTTAGGTTAGAAACTTTTCAATATGGGAAGAGGCAGTGAATAGCTCATTGCCAGTCACTGCATTCTTTTATCCTTTCTTTGCTAAGGCACGTGGAATGAATCTGGCACATAATAAAACAATGCTTACGTTGTCAAAAGTACATAATGAAATCAGAGGCTGTAAAGTTTCATTTCAGGTTAAGGATGGCTGTCAAAGGATTTGTGTACATCTTCCAAATTTATTTCAGAAGATCTTTTAATACTCTAGATTCGTTGATATACAAAGAATGCAATAAGAACAGGAGACTCAATTTTGCCATGGAAAGAAAACACAATATTTTATTCTGTGTATAATTATATTAATTTAAAGAGGAATCTCAAACATGTTTTTAACCTTTCTCCATATAGATCTAATATCTTTTTTCTTAGATGTCTTGACCACTGCTTCCAGAAATACCAGAAGTTAAAGCATCAAAACTATCTATTTCCCTGGCAACCATTCCAATCTCTGAACTAAATTTACTGTCGCTATTACAGTTAAAATATGTTTGTATATGCATTTTCAGTTTGTTTATTATGTTGTCTCACCTTCCGGTGGTTAAAATTAAATGATTAATTCAGTGATAAGAGCCATGGTTAGAATGCAGTACTATAGGCTACTTCTGCTGACTGACTGCAATTTGGCAGTTCACATCTCACTGGTTCAAGGTTGAATCAGCTTTTCATCCTTCTGAGGTCGGTCAAATGAAGACACAAATTTTTAGAGACAATATGCTGACTCTGTAAACCACTTAGAGAGGGCTGTAAAGCACTGTGGTATGATATATACTGTGTTTCTCTGAAAACACAACCTGCCCCAATAATAAGCCCAACCCTAATTTTTTGGGGGGTGGGTGGGCCTAATATTACTCCTACTCCAGCGGTGGGTTTCAAATTTTTTAGAACCTACTCTGTAGGTGTGGCCTATTTTGTGGGCATGGCCTGGCAGTCATGTGACAGGGTGGGAGTGGCCACCTTTTAAAATGTGGTGAAACTCATTTAACAACGCTGTTGCTTAGCAACCAAAACTTTGGACTCAATTGTAATAATACAATAGCAGAGTTGGAAGGGACCTTGTAGGTCTTCTAGTCCAACCCCCTGCATGGGCAGGAACCTTATACCATTTCAGACAAATGGCTGTCTAACATCTTTTTAAAGACTTCCAGGGTTGGGGCATTCACAACTGCTGGAGGCAAGCTGTTCCAGAGGTTAATTGTTCTTACTGTTAGGAAATTTCTCCTTAGTTCTAAGTTGCTTCTCTCCTTGGTTAGTTTCCACCCATTGCTCCTTGTCCTGCCCCCAGGTGCCTTGGAGAAAAGTTTGACTCCCTCTTCTTTGTGGCACCCTCTGAGATATCGGAACACTGCTATCGTGTCTCCCCTGGTCCTTCTCTTCATCAAACTAGACATACCCAGCTCCTGCAGCCGTTCTTCATATGTCTTAGTCTCCAGTCCTCTAATCATCTTGGTTGCTCTTCTTTGCACTCTTTCCAGAGTCTCCACGTCTTTTCTACATCGTGGCGACCAAAACTGTATGCAGTATTCCAAGTGTGGCCTTACCAAGGCACTATACAGTGGCATTAACACTTCACGCGATCTAGATTCTATCCCTCTGTTGATGCAGCCTAGAACTGTGTTGGCTTTTTTGGCAGCTGCTGCACACTGCTGGCTCATATTTAAATGGTTGTCCACTAGGATTCCGAGATCCCTCTCACAGTTGCTACTATTGAGCAAGGTACCACCTATACTGTACTTGTGCATTTGGTTTTTCTTGCCTATATGTAGGACCTTACTTTTTTCACAATTGAATTTCATTTTATTAGACAGTGCCCAATGTTCAAGTTTGTCTAGATCCTTCTGTATCTTAAGCCTATCTTCTGGAGTGTTGGCTATTCCTGCCAGCTTGGTGTCGTCTGCGAATTTGATGAGTTCCCCATTTATCCCCTCATCCAAATCGTTGATGAAGATGTTAAAGAGTACTGGGCCTAAAACAGAGCCTTGGGGGACTCCACTGCATACTTCCTTCCATGTAGATGCAGTTCCATTGAGGACTACACGTTGAGTGCGGTTGGTCAGCCAGTTACGAATTGTGATGATTGGTCAGCCAGTTACGAATTGTGATGATAAATTCTTTCTTTCTTTCTTTCTTTCTTTCTTTCTTTCTTTCTTTCTTTCTTTCTTTCTTTCTTTCTTTCTTTCTTTCCTTCCTTCCTTCCTTCCTTCCTTCCTTCCTTCCTTTCCTTTCCTTTCCTTTCCTTCCCGTTGGGTCACTGGCAGCGGCGGGCCAGATTTGCTTCCAGGTATGCCAGTGGAACCCCCTCTCACCGGTTCTCTAAATTTCATCAACTGGCTCTCGCGAGTAGGTGCGAGCCTGCAGAAACCCACCACTGTCCTACTCTAAAAATAAGCCTGGGGGGATGGACATGGCCAGGATGACTTGCAGGGGAGGGGGGAAACTATCTGGTTGCAGCTGCATCCCACTGGCCCCTTGGGGCAAGCATAAATAGCGCTTTTGCTCTTCTCTTTCTGGGCGCAGCGCTTCCACTTGTTGGGCCGCTTCCCTGAAGCTGGCAGTTCTGCAGCCAGATGCTTTGCTTTCCCCCTCTTTTGGGGAGGTTTGCAGGAAGTTTTTTGGCGAATGGGGGCGGGGGGAAGTGGGGAGGGGAATCTTTCTGCCTGTCATCCATTTCTCAAGCTCAGCACAGACTGAGGGAAGGATGCCAGGCAGGAAAATCCCCCTCCCCATTTTCCTCCTGTTCGCCAAAAAGCCTCAATTCTGAATGCTAAAGATTTGGAATGGAAGTGACGGTGCATCCACGGCGCATCCAGCTCACCGAGCCTGGCCCGCTGCACCTCAAAAAAAAAGTAAGATTGCCCCAAAAATAAACCCAAGTGCTTATTTTCAAGTCTTAAAGTAAATAAGACTCAGTCTTATTTTCTGAGAAACACAGTACAGGTAAGTGCTATCAGGTTAATAAGACTGCAGCTAAAACATGGAAGTCCCAGAATGTCAAAGGAAATTCTCAAGATTAAATCCACACCCCCTATCTCAAAGGAAGCGCATCTCCCAAGCTTAGAAGATAATTGTCTTTCATCTTATTCAGTTAATATGAGATCAGTTAACATGAGATTTTTCAACCAGTATTCAAAACCACATACTTTTGAAAGTAACTACTCAGAATTGTGAGTGTGTATATAGTATGAAGAAGAGTCATTGCGGTGAAAGCTTTAAATTCTTTTAGAAAGACTAGATATGTTTTCAATTGATCACACACAATCCTCTCATTTTTTTTCTTCCCCCCACAAACACACACAAACAACATCTGCAATTAAATAACTCTTCTGGGAAAATTTTGAAAATGCATAATATTTGCACTTACTTTCCCACTCCACCCATAGATGCTTTTGGTAAATGTTCAAGGCACTAGGGCGATATCACTCAAAGCCTGTAATGATGCTAATATGGAGAGACAGAAGGGGAAAAAGTGAACGGATGGTTGGATTTTCCCATCCATTATAATAAGATACTGTATCTTAAAGGCATAATTCTGAGTTTAATACTTTCCAACATGGATTTAAGTTTGAACAAATTAGCATGGGCTGAAATAGTTCCAGAAAATTATGTATTATTTCATCTGTCTCTGTCTCTTTCTGCATGTCTAGGCTAAGAAACAGCAAAGAATGTTAATTAATATGCTCTCATTTTAATCATGCTTAAATAAACAGAAAAGGAATTTAAGAGTCTCAAGAGCATTTTTTTTTAAAAAGCCACGGTGTGCTAGCATAGTTTTCCATAAAATGAACATTTCCAAAGGTACAATGTTTATGCACAAAGTTATGTTCACAGTGCAGAAAGGCTCACTTGTGCCCTGAAGAATTTTACGTCTTCTTTGAATGACATCCCCAAAGCTATTTTACAAAGTTTCTCATGTTTAAAATCATCTTACAAGCGTTAGCAATCTGCACTTGGGAGAAAAGTCAAAGCCTACCCTTAGATTTCATCATTTTGAGGATAATTGAGAATTACCGTTTTGCAGAATATGTCCGTACAACATTACAAATCTTTCCAAAACTTTTTTTCCCTACATAGCAGCATTACCTTCTACTTTGAACATTAAATTCTACATTAGTGTGTGTGTGTGTGTTTGTGTGTAATCATGGACACACACACACACACACACACACACACTAATATTTTAAAACATAGTAATCAAATTTGATTAAAGAATATATCCAATATTTGACTGTGAAATACCCATAATTTTGCTTATACACAGTTTCTATCTTTGGATGTCATGAGCACGTCCCAACAGATTTGAAAACCAGCAAGTTGGAAAGGATTCCTTGGAGTAAATAAAACAGGTTTTGGGAGTGAGAGGTTCTGATGCAGGAAACTGCAGTTCTATTGGTCCCTTCCTTAGTTGTTTCTCAACTAAATTATTGCAATAGTCTCCTGGCTGACATTCCTGGTTTTTAGTTTTGCCCTGGTTCTGAGTACGCAACAGTGTAATTTGGATTGTTCTGTACCTTCCACACAATCATTGATAAATCACAGTTCTATGGTATTTGTGTATAAAGGCTTTCAATATCAAAGTAAAGTATAAGCTTGACCTTATTTTATCTATAGTCCCTTTTACTCTTTACCTTTCTCTGAGCTCAACTTCTTTCTCCTCGGTTTGTTTGTTTGTTTGTTTTTGCTCTCAGGTCATGGTTTCAGGTTTCCAAGCTTTTAAAGACCTGGAATTACTCCTTCCTTCCCTTCATCTCTGTGAAAGGTTGATTACCTTTAGAAGAAGAGTATAAACTTGTTATTATTATTATTATTACTAGCCATTCCCGGCCACGTGTTGCTGTGGCCCAGTCTGGTTAAATGGCCAACCAATCTGTGTGAAGATCTACACCTGCACACACAAACATGTACACACAACCACCGTATAATCTCAAACCTACCTACCTCTCCCTCTCTCACTCTACCTACCTACCTACTTTGAAGTGGAGAAGGGTTCCATGTGAACAGCAGTTGAACATGGGTCAGTCGGTCCTGAGAGATAGGCGAGTGCCGTCACCCTCGGCTTCTCTCTCTCTCCATCGCTCTACTGTATTTCTGCTCCTCTCTCTCTATCCCCCTACTGTATTTCTCCCTCTTTCTCTCTATCCACCTACCTACCTACCTACTGTATTTCTCCCTTTCTCTCTCTATCCCTCTACCTACTTACCTACCTACCTACTGTATTTCTCCCTCTCTATCCTTCTACCTACCTACCTACCTACTGCATTTCTCCCTCCCTCTCTCTATCCCTATAGCTACCTACCTACCTACCTACCTACCTACCTTCTGTATTTCTCCTTGAATCTTATGTGCAGAGTATTTTATGTCATAAAGGATGGCATAATACCTGTGGCCCACTGCTCTCCCTGTATCCATCTACCTACATTTTTTACATTTCCGTTGCGTGTATCTGGCACAGGAGTGACATCTACGCAATCTATATATATCATTGGTGCCGTATTTGTAAGGAACGTTGTGTGAAAATTTGGAAGCGATCCGTGCAGTATTTTCGGAGATTACCTGTTTTGAACAAACTCATAGTTACATTTTTATTTATATAAAGATTAGTGGCATATTCAAAATTTGGTTCATACCCTAGATAAATTAAGTAAGGAATTTTTTTATACCATCATCAGAAAAATATGAAACCTAACCCAAAAAGCAATCCATTGAATATCATCACAAAGTATCATCTAAAAAACAAAAATAAAATCCAGACTCCAACATAAAAACTCATGTGTTATTGGAATACAAACTGTTATTTACATGAGTGTTGTTGAATCCATTACCATTCAGAGTACTATGCTGTAGCACTCATAACTTTGAAATGATTCAAATTAGTCCAGAAGGAAAAAGACATTTTATGGCAACATCATAATGTTAGCTTTCACAACTCATGAACTACCAAACGGGCAATTGTGAAGTTGGATTTCACACTCATATTTCATATACCATATGAAATTGGACCATCCAAGGTTCACTACAATAAATAGACTATATAGTCCAGACTTAGCACCACTAGACTTTTACTTTTGCCAAAAATTAAAATAATACATTTGTGGGAATCTGTTTGACTCAAACGAAGTGGAAATGAATACCCGGACTTGGTTGAAGAAGTGTGTGTAAGTGTGGAGTACTTTTGTGATGGGTTTAAGAATCTTGTCTATCATTGGCAAAAGTGTGTAGTGAATGATGTAATTATGTGGAGAAATGAATGCAGGTAACAAAAGATCTGATTTTCAGGGATTATTTTCTGCTTCATTTATTAAAATATCCATATTTATAGTAAAGTGTTAAAGTTGGAGGCATTATTTTTCACTCAACAATGTATTAAAAGTTCTAGTTTCCCTAACGGAAAAAGAATTCTTGTTTCCTTGAGGGGGAAAAAATAAGGACAAATTAAACCCCACAAAATCAAACACAATATTTGTAATTAAGCTAAATAATACTAGAAAATTATGCAGAGCCACACAGCCCTTAAGGCTATTGTCAATATTGGGGCTGAGGCATCTTATATAGTAGTCAGCACATGATATCTCTACAATAAGTTAAGAGGATGTATTCAGCTTTAAAATGACCAATTGTGATCTCATCTATCAGGTATGTTATTAGCTGGAACTCTCAATTCCAAGACCAGTGCTAACTAGTAGATTAATACATCATGACATAAAATAAATTGCACTTTGGAACTGAATTCAGGCAGCAGGAAATGTTTCTCTGTGTGTCCTTGAATTCTAGCAAGTAAAGATTCTCCCTTAATCATGACTGAAAAAAACAAAAACTCAAACTTACAGTAGATCAGGGGTCCCCAACCATTGCAACTTTAAGTCTGAAGGACTTCAGCTCCCAGAAGCTGAAGTCCTTCAGACTTAAAGTTGCAAAGGTTGGGGACCCCTGCAGTAGATGATTGGGGTTTCTGATTACTTACTGCCAATTATTTTTTCAGTTTCTAGCTCAGTGATGGCAAGCCTTTTTTGGCTCATGTGCCAAAAACGGGGGGAGCACTGGGGGGTCATGCATGGCATGCCACACTCATAATGCTATGCGCACAACCACAGCGTGCACAACCAGCACTCCCCCCCTCCATTTTTGGCATGCTTTTTTTACCCTCCCCAAGAATGGACTTCTGGTTTGCTCGTAGGGCCTGTTTTTCACATTCCAGAGGGCGTAAAATGGCTTCAAAGGCCAGCTGACAGGGCTAGGCCTCGCGTGCCCTGACAAATGGCTACCTGTGCCACCTGTGGCACGCGTGCCATAGGTTCACCATCACGGTTCTAGCTGATCTGTCCATTAATCCTTGGATTACATTCAAGTGCAAACCATGAAAAAAGAACTTCATTTATACTGTAAATGGTATTACTGTACTTTTTCAGTACCTTCCAATACTAATGAAAATCACCTTATATTCTGATGCATTAATAACTATTGTTAAAAAACAGTTTCTGCAAAAATCAGATAATTTACAGTATGCCTTTATAAAAATTGGTTCAATATTGCCACAGAGATTTTCTAAATTAAGTCTTTTCATTATAACCCTTAAACCTGTTGAAGTAGACAGCCTGGCCTTAAAGCTATTTACTTCCATTTCATTTCTAGATTAGCTTTTGTTCAAGTACATTTAACAAGATTTTGAAGAGACCTTCATAAACAAATGCCTTCAGGGTGTGTTAAGCTATTTCCCAGAATTTTCACCTAGCAGTTTATCATGACCGAAAGCCATCTAGACAGAAAGCCATGAGTTCTGTTGTGTAATTTTTTTATATGTATGTTATGTTTTTGAGCTGATCAATAAATAAGTCAGGGAGACTAGTATAGATCTATTTCGAGCTTTTTAGCTCTCATCAGCTAGCCATACCCTTACTGGGATTCGAACCGGGGCTGTATTAACTGTTAGGCAAATGCCTTACCCCTTGAGCCAGCAGGTTCTGTTCCTGCTGAGCTGAGACAGGAGGATAAGTATATACTTTGTTCCACAACACCCTGTTAGGCCCCAATTAAGGGAGGAGACATACTGTTTCCTTTTCTGCCTTTCGGCTCATCACCAGAGACCATCTAGACAGAAAGCCATGAGTTCCGTTGTGTAATTTTTTTATATGTATGTTACGTTTTTGAGCTGATCAATAAATAAGTCAGGGAGACTAGTATAGATCTATTTCAAGCTTTTTAGCTCTCATCAGCTAGCCATACCCTTGCTGGGATTCGAACCAGGGCTGTATTAACTGTTAGGCAAATGCCTTACCACTTGAGCCACCAGGTTCTGTTCCTGCTCAGCTGAGACAGGAGGATAAGTATATACTTTTATTGATCAGCTCAAAAACGTAACATACATATAAAAAAATTACACAACGGAACTCATGGCTTTCTGTCTAGATGGTCTCTGGTTTCTGGTGCTTCCACAAATGTGAAGACAGATGGCCAATGTGCCAGAACCCAGAAGGGCAACCGGAGATGGCTCTCATACCTGGAGAGATGGCTCTGCATGCCACTTCTGGCACGTGTAAGATGTAAAAATAACATTGTTGCAGTTATCAAGCGGGCAGGCCACGAACAAGAGAAAAGAAGACACCACACCAGTTCTCCTTCGGGGAGGGTGAAAGCGCGCGCAGACAAAAGCCTGCAGCCTCTTTTATTAACTCCATCAGAAGGCAAGGTTAAGCATAGCAGACGTCATGTAAACAATACAAACTCATAACCATATATGGCAATACACACAGTAGAAAAGAATCACGTGTCCTTTGTTGATACTTAACACGTTGCAGAGAGGTGGGAACTTTTCTCCAAGGTGTTGGGTGTCAGAAGATGTTGACCAGTACTTTTCCATGCTAGCTTCCTTGTTTATGCTCGACTGTTAAGAACCAGTCTGCACTAACAGAATTGCCTAGCACGTGATGAGGTGTTACAATGCAACATTACCTCTGTTTTTATTTTTTCAAAAAAGATGTTCTTCGACACCATATAGCAGCTTGAGAGGGGGCTTATTTTGGTGTTTGAAAATTACCTCATCCTCTTCGTCGTTGCTTAGGGTTAGTGGTTTTTTCCCCAGGGCATCTCCCTGGGGCTCAGGAGCATATTTCTGTTCCCATAAAGCATTTATGTGAGCTATAGCTCGTTTTTCAGCAAACAAAGATAAACTATTAGAAATTATGGGAACAAATATAGGCAAAACACAAGGTAAAACAATACATCCTAAAGCAATCATACCAATTAAAGCTACAATAGCTTGCAAACCAGGCAATTTTGGAAACCATGAACCAAACATTTCTTTCAAATTAAAACCATTCCATGTTTGTACAGACACATGCACATGCCAGGAAGATTTTATTTATTTATTTATTTAAATTTATATCCCGCCCTTCTCCACAAAGGACCCAGGGCGGCGCACAGGAAATTTAAAACATACAAAATACAATAAATATAATTTTAAAAAACTATTAAATAAACCTATCCTGCGCTAAAACCAAATTTCAAAACCCAGTTTAAAACTATCTAAAAGTCCCCATGGGAGGTTAGGCTAGGCTAAGATGATCTTCCAGTTTCCGGTGTGCACATGACCACCAGCCACATTGTCTTCTGATTTCTGGTGTGCATGTGTGTGTGAAGACCAAGCTGCCCAGTGCGCATGTGCACACCAAGAACCAGAAGAGCAGCCGCCTGGCACGCTTCCGGTTTCTGGCGCACACATGTACACAGGACAGCTGGTCTTCATGCACACATGTACATCAGAAACTAGAATCTCAGGTGGCTGGTGATCATGCATGCACCAGAAATTGGAAGGTCATCTTCCCAGCACGTGCATGCACACCGAGCAGCCACTCTTCCAGTTTCCGAAAATGTTCACCAACACTTTCCTACAGTATTAATCAAATTACATAACTTGACCAAGTTTCCCAGATGCAATGCATTCCCTGTGATAGAACATCAGAGGATAAAATCTGTTTTGTATCTTAAAGGATTAATTATTAAACAGCATGATAGCAAACTCTTGAGATGCATGAATATATATCAGGAATTTGGAAAGATAATGCTTTAGGATTTTAAAAAAATGTATTTCACAGCGTAGAACACGATGCAGCATAGAGACAGCTTGAACCCTAATTCTGAATGACAAAAGAAATGCTTTGTGGGCTCCTGAATCCCTTCATATCAATTAAGTCTAAAGTGAAGGTTTAAGTAGTAAAGGGTGAAATATTCTGTTGTACTATAAGTCCTTATAGGTATCATTAGGGACTCTTTACAACAACCAGGGATTGTTTTCCGTCATGATTACTCCAAAGCCTATTCCTTGCTTTGATGGGAAAAGCTGTCTTCCAAGGACATGAGAACATTGTCAAACTTTTAAGTGTTTGTTTGAATTGTGACTACTGATAAAATACAAAGATTGGTGCTTCTTCTTTTCAGGAACATAGAAGTAATGGTCGTTTCTTATAATTCAGGTAATATAGAACTGAAATCATAGGATTTTTTCTCTTCACAATCAGAAAATTCCATTGACGCTTGCAGTTTAATTACTAGCATAGACCAATGTACAATTGAGTGTGTAATAACTGTGTTTGACAGAACTGGACTTCATATCATTTTTGTGTAGAAGGTGAATTTCACTGGTCCTAAAATGGGTAATCCAAGAATTGCAACCACTAAATGTTAGTTTTAGCTTTCTCAAAAATCAACAAAAACAATTCTGC
This sequence comes from Rhabdophis nuchalis, assembly GCA_039707465.1. Lineage (NCBI taxonomy): Eukaryota > Metazoa > Chordata > Lepidosauria > Squamata > Natricidae > Rhabdophis > Rhabdophis nuchalis. Next base: position 121,776,000 of record CM077643.1, read on the forward strand.
AGGGTTAATCTTCTAGCAGATGAGAAATGTTTTTTCTCTTCGTGGAGCAATTATTTGCTTAACCTTAGATCAATGTTTCTCAACCTCAGCAACCTTAAGATATGTATACTTCAACTTCCAGAATTCCCCAGTGGGCAGGGGGAAGATTTACTAGGTTGAGATATACTGTCCTAGATTGTGAAATGAAAAAAGTGATCTTATTAGGTTGCAGCTGGGAATCCCATGCATATTGTTCAGAAAAAGGAAAGAAATAGTAGTCTCTTTATTTAAATTCAGTAACTTCGTCATTCTGATTGTAGATTGGAATGTAGAATAACACCTTTATCCAAGTGTTTTCATACTGCAGCTTGATATGTCTGTTCAAAATTTAGGGACTTGCAGGGTTTTTAAAAATTCTAATTCATATTATTTCATTTTACTTTCTTAATTTTGGGATTTTATTTGGAGTTTTAAAAGTACATAAGAATTTTATTGTGAAGCACTGAAATTTTAAAGTTATCTCTGGAGATTCTCAGTCATTCAGTCATGGTTGTTTACAATTTTTTTAAAAGGCAACTGGAATTTCTTTGTTTTGCTTGAAGATGTTTCACTTCTCATCCAAGAAGCTCTGTTCTGGTAGAATGAAATGGCTGGGACAATTCTCTTGGATGAAAAGTGAAATATCTGGGACAAATTTTAAAGTTAAATTCATCACTATTTATTGAATATAATGTCTGTTTCTTTTGTCTAGCTACTGTGTATATGGCTATATTATTTTAATAAACATTTTAAGAAAGAAAGGTACAATTAAAAGAAAAAGGAGATTTAAACACACTCCTGAACATAATAAACAAGAAAACTACAAACATTGTTCAACTAAATCAACTGAATATGTTAAATGGGATTTTTTAATATTAGTTTCAATTTACATGGCTAAAAATCTTGTGTTATTTTAAAATGTGCAGGTTAGACAAATTATTATACAAGTATTAACAGTAATCAATGCAACATAAAATATGAAACAAAATAAGAAGTTACAGTAGTTTGCATTTTCTCAGCAAAAGCTCTGACTTGATTTATCAGAAGAAAAACTCAGTTTTGGGTGTGGTATAAATCCGTGTATGAAATTATAGTCAAAAAATGTCTTTCATTATGAATTAAATTCTGCGACAAATTTGTTTTTCAAATATGAAGTTATTGCAGACATTGAAGCATATTTATACAACTTATTTGCATTCTTCTATAGAACAAATTGTACATTATTTCCAGTAAGAAGTATGAAATATCTTTGTACTGGCAAATTCATTGTACTTTGTGGGAATGTAGTGTGGTTTTTTTTTAAAAAAATGGAAAGTTCAACTTTTAGAATTGGTTTCATTCTTTGTAAATCATTTTCCAAAACTGATCAGCCGTACAGAATAACCACCAAACATAGAAGATGAGAAAAGGATGAGGTTTTTTTTTTTAATGAAACTTTCAAATTGACAGTCTTTTGCTGACAATTTGGTTTTAATCTTAAAGGATCCTCGAAAAGAAATTGAATTTTTGGTGAAAAAAGTGAAATATTTTGGTGTGCTAGCAGGTTTTAAGATTAATACACAGGAAATAAATTGGTTGGCTAAAAGAATGACTGCAAAGATCAAGATATTCTGATGAACAAATCTCATTTCAAAATTGAGTAAAAGGTTAAATATTGTATCAGAATAATATGGTTAAAGTATGGGATAAAGTTAAAAATATATATAATGGGATGGGAAAAATTACAATTGTTATTGTTGGGAAGAATTTCTGCAATAAAGATGAATGTTTTACCTAGAACAGCGGTTCTCAACCTGTGGGTCGCAACCCCTTTGGGTGTCGAAGGACCCTTTCACAGGGATCGCCTAAGGCCATCGGAAAACATATATTTTCGATGGTCTTAGAAACCGAGTTACCAATTTTATGGTTGGGGGGTCACCACAACATGAGGTCACCACATGGTCACCACAACATGAGGAGCTGGATTAAAGGGTCGTGGCATTGGGAAGGTTGAGAGCCACTGACCTAGAATGTTATTTTTCTTTCAGACAAATGGCAAAAAGATATTTCTAAATTTGTTTGGCAAAGCAAGAAATAAATATAAACTCCAATAGTATCCAATAGGATACTAAAGAAAGAGGGGTAGTTAAGGTTACCAAATGTGAATTTTTTTCCAGTTTATTGTCTAGCTTGGATGAAAGAGTGGGTGATTTTAAACAATAGGAGACATTGGAAGGATATGACCTAAGATTTGGATGGCATAGTTATTTCTGATATGATAAAGTCAAAGTGAATGTGCATTCTAATTATCATTTTTGTAATCACACCCCAAGAAGCTTTTTTTAGAACAGAAATAATAATTAAATAAAAGTTGTTAACCTATGCCTATTTGTTGATTTTTTTTCTCAAAGAGAATTCAACTTAAAAATGAAAAAAAATGAGTTTAAATATTTTACATGCCACTGGTTTTCCTATGCTCAATTAATGGACAGATTTAAATTGGATAAGAACAAATGTGAATGTGAAAAAGTTGAAAGTAAATTTGATGTAAAACGATGATCAGATTATTGCTAAGATATATAAACCTTTATTAAAAATGGAAACGTAGGACAAACTTAATGCAGAATATTTTAAGAGTAAATATACCATTGAAATCAGAGATAATTCTTTGGGGCTTACTAGACCAAAAAATAAAAACATCTTATGGAATTTTGGTTTTACATATGATAATGGCAGCAAAACCTTTTTATATGTTCAAAGTTGGAAGAACCTAAAAATATCTACAGTGGAAGAATGGATGGTTAAGCTGGTGGAATTGGCAGAGAGGGTAAAATCAACAGCCTTGATGACAGAAAACATTTAACGAATTTTATTTCTACTTAAAAACTACATTGGACTTTTTGCAAGAAACTGAAAGAAATGAAAAGCTGTTTTGGAATTTGATTATTAGTATTATATGGGATTATCAAAATAATGTAGACAGATATTAACCTTAGAGCAAGAATTAGATTCATTCTTATATCTCTTCATGTACTAAAGAAAATCAGAAGTCATTCTTTTTCTGTTTGTCTTACTTTTTTCTTCTTTTTCTTTCTCTGCAGTTTTACTTTTCTTTTCTGAGTTGTTTTCCAGTTTCTATTTATTTTTGTTTATGTTACAACTTTGTATTTTTAAAAAAACCAATGTTATATATTTAAAAAAATTGGATCCTTCAATAGGTATTGGCTCTCTTTCAAGCCAATTTCACCACATAGTGAAACATTCTAAATCTAGTATTTAGGATTTATTTATTTATTTATTTATTTTATTACATTTATACCCCGCCCTTCTCCTACAAAAGGACCCAGGGCGGCGCACAGGCAAATTAAAAACACAACATACATAAATAAACCAATTATTAAAACCCAATTAAATTAAATTACCCCGTGCTAAAACATTTTAAAATTCTCTAATTAAAATTTATAACTAAAAAGTCCAAATCGGGTGGTTATCCTAGGCCGGCTTGTTGGAATAAATGCGTTTTAAGACGCCAGCGGAAAAGGCGGAGGTCTGTGGTGGTACGGAGTTCAGGGGGCAGGTCGTTCCAGAGGGTTGAGCCCACCACAGAGAAGGCCCTTCCCCTGGGTGTCGCCAACCGGCATTGCCCGGCCGATGGCACCCGGAGAAGGCCCTCTCTATGGGAGCGGATCGGTCGGAGGGATGTATGGGGCAGGACACGGTCTCGCATGTAACTAGGCCCCAAGCCATGGAGTGCTTTAAAGATGGTCATTAACACCTTGAAGCGCACCCGAAAGACCACAGGTAGCCAGTGCAGCTCGCGCAGGAGAGGTGTTACGTGGGACTGCCTTGTGGCTCCCATGACCACCCGCGCGGCTGCATTCTGGACTAGCTGTAACCTCCGAGTGCACCTCAAGGGGAGCCCCATGTAGAGAGCGTTACAATAGTCCAGCCTAGATGTCACGAGTGCTTGAGTGACCGTGTGGAGGGCAACCCGATCCAGTAAGGGGCGGGTTGCCCCATACTAAATTAAGGATTTAATTTAGTAGACATGTAGTAGTATCTGATCTACTGAAAATAAGGGTATATGTAGTACCACAACTGTATATTTATATCAGACCATACCCCCATTATGCTAGTCATTGTTTTTTAATGGTTAAGATGGTAACTAAATATGTCACAATGAAAAGATTTGTATGTTGTTAACCAATGAAAAGAAGATTTGGAGATAATTTTTTGACATTAGTAGACAGTCAGCAAAACATTGATCCTTTCAGGTCACTAATCCTGTCAAGGCTTATATTGTGGATCTTATTATTGCATATACTTTACGAACAAGGACAAAATTTCAGTGCAATACTTTGAAAGAAATTGGTTAAGGAGCTTCTAAGTGCCTATGTGGGAAATGCTGCTCAGGAACTTTATAAACTATTTGTATCTGACAAATTGAAACTGGATCATTTCTTTGTGTGCTTTAGATACAGAATACTTATTAAATCATTAATAAGAATGAATTATTAAAACAGAATTATTGGAAATGAGGGCAAAAACTTTATAAAACACTGGCTTCAAGGCTGAAAGAAAAGCAGCAATAAAATATTATTCCTATATTTCAACAATTCTTGGGGTATATACAGGCTTCAGATTTAGTAAAAAAACATTTGTACTTTTATATTACTATATTCTGTAGTACTGATTAGATGGACTCTGGTGACTTTTTGCATAAGATTAATCTTTTGATGATCTCACAAGAGCAAACTGCTAATTCACCTCACATGTGGGGTGCCTCAGGGGTCGGTCCTCTCGCCTCTCCTGTTTAATGCATACATGAAGCCGCTGGGTGAGATCATCCGTGGTTTTGGGGTAGAATACCATCTCTACGCTGATGATACTCAGCTGTATATATCTACCCCAAACCACCCCAACGATGCCGTAGCGGTGATGTGCCAGTGCCTGGAAGCCGTGCGGATTTGGATGGGAAGTAACGGACTCAGGCTCAACCCGACCAAGACCAAGTGGCTGTGGTTTCCGGCTGCCCGATTCAACCAGCTTTCTCCAACGCTGGCCATAGGGGGTGAACATCTTGCCCATGTGGATGGGGCGCGCAATTTGGGTGTCCTCCTGGATACCCGGCTGTCTATGGAAGAGCAAGTGACAGCCGTGGCCAGGAGGACGTTTTACCAGGTTCGCCTGGTTCGCCAATTGCGTCCCCTATTGGATCGGGACGCCCTTCGCACAGTCACTCATGCCCTCGTGACATCCCGACTGGACTATTGTAACTCTCTCTACATGGGGCTCCCCTTGAGGTGCACCCGGAGGCTTCAGTTAGTTCAGAATGCAGCCGTGCGAGCAATTATGGGAACCACTAGGTTTACCCACATTACACCGCTCTTGCGCGAGCTGCACTGGATGCCTGTCATCTTCCGGGTGCGCTTCAAGGTGTTAGTTATCATCTTTAAGACCTAGTTATCTGCGGGATCGGATCCTGCCTCACACATCCTCACGGCTGATTCGCTCCCACAGAGAGGGACTTCTCCGGGTGCCGTCCACTAGACTTTGTCAGCGGGCGACGCCCAGGGGAAGGGCTCTCTCTGTGGTGGGCCCGGCCCTCTGGAACGACCTTCCCCCCGATATTAGAACGACCACGGACCTCCGCTCCTTCCGCCTGAAATTGAAGACTCATCTTTTCCGCCTGGCCGGCCTAGGGTAGTCTCTCTCTCTATGGGTTTTCAAATGTATATTTATATTTAGTGGGGATTTTTAGTTAAGGGATTTTAGCACAGGAATTAGTTTAATCTGTTTTAAATTGGTATGTATTTTGTATATTTATTGCTTTTATTCTCCCTGTGCACCGCCCCGAGTCTCTGTGGGGAGAGGGAGCGGTCAATAAATTCAACTATTATTATTATTATTATTATTATTATTATTATTATTATTATTATTATTATTATTAATTCGGTGGCTCAGTTATTACTACAAGAATTAATATATATAATATTAAATTCATGAAACAGGGAAAGCATGTAGTTCAAACAATTTTCTTGAAGAATGGTATTAGATTTTTTTTAAATATGGGATTTGTTTGAGTTTTTTGCTCCTATAAAGTAAAGGTACATAATCAAACTTTTTTGACTGAAATTCTATCTACCTCTTTTTATGAAATTTATACTTATTTATTTATTTTATTTATTTATTTTATTAAATTTGTATAACCGCACCTCTCTCCCCAAGGGGACTCAGGGCGGTGCACAGGAAATTAAAACAGGAAATATAAAACATAGCAATAATAAATACTAAACACCAATTAAATACAAAATACCCTGTGCTAAAATTCCCTAAAGCTCTTACCCATTTAAAATCTAATTAAAACAATTTAGAGTTCAGTCTACAGACTTAATTGTGCGAATTAGGCCAAGCCGGCAAGATGGAAGAAATATGTCTTCAGATGTTGGCAAAAGGAGTGGAGGTCCATGATAGTTCTAAGTTCGGGGGGTAGGTCGTTCCAGAGGGTTGGGCCCACCACAGAGAAGGCCCTTCCCCTGGGCATCACATACAATGTCATGGGTTCTTTTTAAAACTGTACATTGACCGAGAGTCAAAAGAACCTCAAAAGCTCTGGACCTTGGACAGGGAATTTTTCTTTATCCTTTATCAGGCACAAAGGATTGGGACCAGAAGTGGTATTCAGCAGGTTCTGACCAATTTTGGAGAACCGTTAGCAGAAATTTTGAGTAGTTCAGAGAATTGGTAAATACCACCTCTGACTGGCCCCACCCCCATCTATTCTCTGCCTCCCGAGTCCCAACTGATGGGGAGGGAATGAGGATTTTGCAGTAACCTTCCCTTGGAGTGGGGTGGGAATGGAAATTTTACAGTATCCTTCCCAAGCCACAGCCACAGAACTGGTAGTAAAAAAATTTGAATCCCATCACTGATCAGGACCATATGTTTACTGACAGTTTAAAAGATGTATTACTCAAGCCTGTACAGAAGAATCTATTCAACTAAAGTTCACTGCTAAATTGGTTCAAGATAAGAGTCAGCAGAATTTAAGAGGGATTGGACTTGGACCATTTGTGGGAACATAATTATTCTAAACTGATATGTTTAATTCTACCCTCTCCAGCTATATCTGCTCATCTCCTACACTATCCTGTATTCTATTCTATTGCTATTCTTTTTTATAATTGATAATTTGATAATTACTATTACTATAACAATTACTATACTCTTTTATATTGCTATTGAAATACTACTACAATATTTTCTTATTGCTGTTACAGGTAGTCTTTAATTTGCAACCATATTTGAGCCCAGAATTTCAGTTAGTCTCAGGGACATATCATGTGTTTGCCCAGTTGACTACTCTGATCAACAATTGCAATTCCCAGTTGCAGTCGTTAAGGAATTTTGTGGGTCATTAAGTCAACATAGACTCAAATGCAGAGTGTAGGGTGCCTGGGAGTAGGATGGAAGGAACTCAGGATCTGAAAATCTTTTCTGACAAACTCCAAGCAAAATTGCTTTGCAGTGCCTCTATACATCTTTTTCTTCTGGACCACCCAGTGGTGGGATATGACCGGTACACCCCGGTACGGGCATACCAATGCCTGCTGGAAGCACCAGGTACCGTTCCGGTATGGTTGTCCAGAGGGCCCACCCACCTGAACACGCTCCTTACCCCTATTTGAGCCGACTGAAGCATTTGCACACGTGCCCCGGACATACGGCGCCTGTGCGATGCTCCGCCAAGCAGCTGGAGTCTCATGGGTGATGGGTGTGCATGCACGCTCTGAGCGCATGCACATGGTGGACTCCTGGCTCCATTGCAGCCTACCGGTTGCAATGGGAGCCGGAACCCACCACTGACCCATTTCCTTTGAAGAAAAAAATATCTTGTTTTAGTTAGCCGCTTTTCTCTGCTGGCAGCTGTAGATCTTCCAAGTGCACCCCTCCTCTGTTCCCCTCCCATCTCTTCCCATACCTGTTTCAAGGTTGCAGCTTTATTGGCAACTCTGTTGTGCTGACACTGGGGCAAAGAATCAGAGGGAAGGGGAGGAAGGCAGCAAAGAAGCCTGTATTTTTTTTTCTAAGCAACCTGCTCTTCCAGCTACAACTATAATATTAAAACCAGGAAAAAATTCTGTAGACTATGCAAGCTATTGCCTGATTGCTTTGTTAAATGCAGATGCTAAAATTTTGACAGTAATTTTTGTTACAAAGCTTACAAGGTATATTGCCTTCATTAATTTATTCTGTATAATCTAGCTGTAAGGTTCTTGGCCTCTGCCTCAAGCCAAAGTAATTTCTTTTCCCAGCATGATTCTCACAGTCTCTTTAGCAATACTTTATTAAAAAAATGGGTTTAGGTTACAGTAATACAACTGAAATTCTTCTCAATCTATTGTCAATATATCCCAACAAATATTATGGCAGTCATATTCTCTCCCTCTCCCTCTCTCCCTCCCTCCCTCCTTTTGTGTTGATAAGAGAACAAGTAAGTGTTTTCGCTAATAACAATACTAATCATCATCTTAACTATTAGTAATCTGAAAATTCATCATTACATTGCTATACAAGTAGTCGACTTACGACCATGATTTTGGTTGCTAAGCAAGGCATTTGTTAAGTGAGTTTTGCCCCATTTTACAACCTTTCTTGCCACATTTGTTCAGTGAATCACTGCAGTTGTTAAGTTAGTAACATAGTTGTTAAGTGAATCTGGCTCATTTCCTTTACTTGTCAGAAGATTGGAAAAGGTGATCATAGACTCTGGAACATTGCCAAAGTCATTAATTGCCAAGCATCTGAATTTTTACACATGACCATGGGGATGCTGCAGTGGTCATAAGTGTGAAATCGGTCATGTCACTTTTTTCAGTGCCGTTGTAACTTTGAACACTCACTGAATTGACTTTTGTAAATTGAGGCCTTTATTTTAAAAAAGGCAACAACTGTTGATCTCTGTTTAAAAAATATAGTTGGAGACATGAGAACTGGCAGTAGTGGCTTAATTAGATATGGGGAAAACTGATGATATGTTGCATATTAAATTGTTAGAGGTACTCTATTATTTTAAAAATATGGATTTGCTATGCAGGAACCTTTGATTTGATATTATAGAATTGAGTACAAAAATAAAAAGAATTATTCATTTGAAAGATGAGAGACATTATATACTTTTTCCCTGAGCTAAAAATAATATTACTTTGTTATTGCTGTTTCAATCAAGTGGTCAATAATTTATCAGATTTTTTCTCCTTGCTTCCAATATTTTTACTGTATAAGACTCAATGAATATTCTGTTTCTCGTGCATCAATAGCATTTAAGGCCCATGTTAACCAAACTAATAGCTTTATATATTTCTGGCAGAGAATATCTTGCCTTTATACTGAAAGAATCACATGCAAGCTGTGTGGCTTTGGAAGATACGCATTAGAATTAAGGAGTGATAAGACTGTAACAACAGGGTTACAATCCATGAATCTTCTGTTGCCAGCTCCTTAATGCCAACAGATTTTTTTTCGTAATCTTCATATCTCAAACCCATATTTTGTACATACATGGTTTTTTAAAAGTATGAACTCAATTTTAAGAAAGAGGAAAGAAGTTTTAAGGAAAGATTTAAAATTCTAACACTGTGTTTCTCCGAAAATAAGTCAGGGTCTTATTTACTTTTGACCCCCAAAATAAGTGCTTGGCCTTATTTTCGGGGAGGTCTTATTATTTTTGAGGTGCAGGTGATGGTGAGCGTGGTCACCTCATGGCTGCTGCTGTGGTGCAATATTTTCAGAGAGGGCTTATTTGGGGGGAGGGCTTATTTCAGCATGTGCGCTTAAAAGCCTGATTGAGTTTATTATCCGGGGAGGTCTTATTTCTAGGGAAACAGGGTAGAAAGTAAAAAAGTGAAGTGAGGGGAAAGGAAAGGAAAGGGCTTCCCAATTATAATTATAGGTACCATTATAAATATACCTCTTTTTCCGTAGTTGCAAAATACAGATAGTCCTCAATTTATGACTTAATCCAGTCTTAAAGTGGTTCAGTACATGGCCAGGCCCAATTTTAGTACCTTTTTGTGGCAGTTGTTAAGTGAATTACCAGTTACCAGTTAAGCAAGTTCAGCAGTTGTTAAGCAAAACCATTGTCCAGAATGGCCTTTTTTTTTTTTTGCTGAAAACTGGAAATAAACACCAATTTCCAGCAAACAAAAGTCATAATCATGGTCATGTGACCACTGGACACTGCAAAGAACTGTAAATATAGGTTGCTTTCAAGCCCCTAAAATATGATCATGTGACCTTTAAACTTCAAATCCAGGTCATAAGTAGTCCAGGGGAGGTCTGTCGTAACTTTGAACAGTCACTACATGAAAAGTGAGCACATTTATTTAATATGTTAAACAAAATGGGCTTTATTGAAAATAGAGGATTCAAGCAACTTTCAGGATCTTATTCTTTTTGATCCTTTATGTTTCATAAAACCAGTTCTAAATATAAACACCGGGTGGTCCATAGGAAAGTTAATAGGTATTGAATTGTTGTGTGCATCAAGGTGATTATTTTTAATATGTATAATTTTACATCTCACACATGTAAAAAGAGGTAGAGCTTTTAATTGCTCCAAGTTCCCTCGCCCTTTTGACATTGTTAGTCCTCCTCTGTAGATAGCTTTTATAGATATTGGGAGCATGACAGATGTTGCTAATTGTCTTTGTCTTTATGCAGAAGAGCTGAAAGAGAAGCTAAAAGAATATGTTGATGAATTGAACACACGGAAACCGGGGTTCATTAAGATGGTCCGCCACAGCAAGCAAGAGGGGCTGATTCGATCTCGTGTTAGTGGCTGGAGGGCAGCTACTGCTCCAGTAGTTGCACTCTTTGATGCACATGTAGAATTCAACGTGGGCTGGTACGTCTTGTTGCTTCTAGATCTGTGTTATTTTTTATAGACTTGTAATGAAAGAGTGCTGCAGGATGGAACATGAGAAAGATCTTCTAATTGTGTATGGGGTAATGACACCGAGTAAAATGGCTTAAATATTAGTGGACAAAATCCTTTTGATTGCCAGTTATGCAGTGTTAACGATCCACTGTCAATTGGCCATTGGTTTCAGTGCAGTATTAATGTAGTAAAAAACTAAATTTGAAGACTCACTAATGTTGAGGTGTTGAAAACCTATTCATGAAGAATAACAACAAAGGCTTCAGCCTTTATGAAATGGTTTTATTAACATTTGATTTAATCAAAATTACATGATATTATGAAATCATTTAACTGTCTACATTTTCACCAATTGCATGGTTTCGTGTAGCTAGAAGTAAGATTTCACATATGAACACAGACAGACAGACAGACATATCTAAAGGACAGTTATATCCAAGGTCACAATTATCAGAGCTACGAATATGCTGAAGTAAGAAGCCCTTAGAAAAAGTAAGCAAGTGAAGAATGTGAATATAATTTCCAATATTAACTTAGTTTAAGAAGCAAATATCTAGATGTTTAAAGTGAAGCACTGTCACATGTGTATATCTCCACTAGTTACAGTAGATGAAATGAAGTGCTAATGTAAAAGTTCAGACGTTTAAAAAATTAATTGTAACATCGCCTAGCTAGATGGTAAATGCAATGCTTCAGACTTTCCCTGCAATATTTCAGATTGGAATTCCCATCAAGAACATGGTAAATAGCATTAGCAGAATTTTTACCCCAAGGGGCATTATAAGAGTTGCAATCCAAAACACTTGAAGCATTCTCACTTTTACTTTTAAGTACTTCTGTAAAATAGAACCAGTCTGAATAGTGTGATGAAAAATGTTTTGGAACATTTAGAATGCTGAAGCATCTGTTCTAAGGCTTATTTGACTGATAAAATTCAGACAAATGTACACTAGTGACTCAGGGAATTACTATGTGTGGGCTATTCTATTAATGTTCTCTATTTTCACTTCCATTCAATGCCTGAGAGAACTATAAAAGATCATTTGTTCTTCAGGCATTAAATTGAACTTCAGTTGAGTTGAAAAGACAATGGCCAGCGGTATTTTAACCTGAGGGTTCATGAACTTTCTGAATTGCTTCTCTGCACAATTTGAACAGTCTTTTTCAGAGGAAACTTTCTTCATCTTGCATCGGAAACTATGTATGCTCCTTCATCTGTACAGCGAGAACTTCCTTGGGTTCCATATAATTTAATTGAGCATCAGATAGATCTTTGTAAGCGTTGTTAGGTTATTAAATTAAAGACGATATAGTCAAAGTATCTTTTGGAAATCAATAGAGTTGCAAAGTAAAACCCTGAATATGCTGGGCCTGTGCTTTTGGAATATTTTAAAGGTAGGATATTTGCATGAACATTCAATGACTAGCACTGCTATATACTGTATAGATAAGAGGAGTCTTTGGTGGCAGTTGAGGAGCTTCGTGTATGTAGTCGAAGTATGCATAGAAACTGCACTGTCCTATCATATGAACACAATATGGTTTAGCTTCCTAACTCTTAATGCATTCATCAGCATTCTCCCCATACACAGAAGCTAAGTAAGAAAAGATGAGTTAATTTAATATGTTCATTGCATTGTGCAATACTGCCTGTCTTTCTGTCATTCAGTGTTGCTGCTTCAATCCTTATTTAACCTTCTGTAAATAGCAATTTAAATTAAAAACCCTAGATAAGTGCATATTATAGTTTTCTTAAACAATAATAGACAATTTTGTGGAGCTGATCATGGCAGCATATTCCATAATTCCTAGAATGAGAAGACTTGATAGTTGATATGACTGGTCATGTAAACTTAAGGCTATCATACCTGGCCTTCAAAAATCCAGACACCTAACAGCAAAAAGAGTTCAAAAAATTTCTCATATTGGTGGAAGGAAACTTTTTCCCAAGCATATTTTTATGATTAATTAGCATTGACTATAGCTTTTAAAACTGGGAGGTAGTCTTTCTGGGCTTTAAATATAATAACTGGTTATGGCTGTCCCTTTAAGAGAAATTTTCCTCCCACCAATATGAGACACCATTTTTTAATGCTACCACATTCCTCAGCTAAGAGACTGGATTAGATGGCAAACAATGGAACCATCTGACAGGATCACCATTCCCTTTGATCCCCAGACCTTTTCTCATAACCATGTTTTAAGGGATTTCAGTAAGATTAGCAGAGATTGGGTCAATATCACCTCAGGGGAGGATATTTGGGAGTTTATACTTCAAAGCTCTTATACATAAAGCAACATAAATTAAAACATCCATTAAAAATAATAATTTCTTCAGCACAATTTCAAACAAAATCTTCTTTTTATTGAAAGATCTCTAAATGATTCTTGAGTTTTTGACATCCATGCCACTGCTGGTATTATTAGTACATCGTTACATATTAACAATGCTAATAGTATACTAATATAGAAAGTTCCTCTTTTCACATCTTTTTAACCAGAAATCCCTTGATCTCTCCTTGGCTCAGATGGATAAAAACGCAATACAGTAGATTTTGTGCATTAAACAAAACTGGCAAAGACTCCTGAGAGTACAATTTTCTAATATCTGCGGCCATCAGACAGGGCTATTAGAGAAGGGACTGAGGGCAATTTACAGTCCATACAAAAGGGAATTCAGCTCCAAGGAGGAGACCCTCACTTTCTACTGCAGCTGTTTGTCAGGGATAGGGCCAGTTGCTTCCTCCCGACAGAGGTAACTAGATCTTATGCTGTGAGTAACTCAGACAAGTCAGCAACAATAACATTTTATTAATTCACAGTTTGTAAAAAGCAAAGGAACATGGTGGCTCAGCGGCTAAGACGCTGAGCTTGTCGATCAGAAAAGTTGGCAGATCAGCAGTTCGAATCCCTAGCGCTGTGTAACGGAATGAGCTCCCGTTACTTGTCCCAGTTTCTGCCAACCTAGCAGTTCAAAAGCATGTAAAAGTGCAAGTAGAAAAAATAGGAACCACCTTTGGTGGGAAGATAACAGTGTTCCGTGCGCCTTCGGTATTTAGTCATGCCAGCCACATGACCATGGAAAAAGCACTGGCTCTTCAGCTTTGAAACAGAGATGAGCACCACCCCCTAAAGTTGGGAACAACTAGCACATATGTGCGAGGGGAACCTTTACCTTTACCTAAAAAGCAAAACTAAGCAAATATTCAGTCACACGTATCCCAACATATATATATATTTATATATATACATACATACATATATGTGTGTGTGTGTATGTGTGTGTTAGTTTTTGAGCTGATCAAAAACTAACTAACTCAACTAATTGAGCAGATTGAGCTGATCTGGTGATGAGCCGAAAGGCGGAGAGGGAAACAGTATGTCTCCTCCCTTAATGGGGCCCTAACAGGAAGTTATATATAACATATACACACTACCCCATTATCTAGGCTGGACCTGCTGGGCTATAGCCTGCTTACAAGGAAAACAGCTATATCATGTAGGTCAAGCTGTTTATTCTAGTCTGCTTTTATATTTGCTCCAGTGGTGGCTTCCTGGTTCCAGGTGTCAGCACATGAGTATAATAGGTACACAACTTCTGACTTTATTTTCCCATTCTCAGGTGGTGATGAAGTTGCTTTTCTTTACATATTCTCCCGTGTCCCTTTACATATTTCATAGTTTAACTCTCACTGGTACCAGGCTGCATATCTTTAGAAATAACCACCAACAAAAAACAGAAGCCTCTGAATAATATATCTGAAATGGCGCCAAGCTGGGAAATATGCTTGAATAATTCTCAAAGGCTTCTGACAGAAGCTATGTTGATGTTACAACTATAAGGACATGATTATGCAAATCCTCCAGTTATGTCACTTGTGCCAGTTGCAGCATGGCAAATGCAGATTCCATAATAGTTGTCATTTGCATGATGAACATCATTGTACTTACGGCATCACGTGTCTCCTTTGCCCTCCCATGCTGAACCTCTTTTTGGACCTTCTCTAATTGATTAAAACAGACCCTTAATCTGAGTTCATCCGGAATACCCTTTCCCCATGGAGGTGGGATAGTTTGCAAAATATGCTTTCTTTTTCAATATAAGTGGTCCAGACAAATACGATGCTTAAGTCTTAACGTTCCATCTATGAACATTCTAAACATTCCTTCTGGCTACCTCAGTAAATATTTCCTGCATATTTCTCTATTCAGGCTATAGTTTTAGAAATAGCCCAGAAGCAGGATTTTAGTAAACAAAATATCTCATGGTTTCCAAATCAAGCACTATTTGAAGACAACAAAGCCTTCAGTCTTTCCAAATGCAGTACCTATTGTCTATCTTCCTCATTAATAGCTCCAATTATACTGTATTTTGTATTAAAATAATGTCAAGGGAGACATTTGCTACATAGAATCTAGTGTTCCATTACTATGGGAACTTTGAAACAGCTTGTAATTAAGTTTGTGCTGTTTAGAACTTGAAAGGCCAACACTGATTACTGTTGCAATGTTGAGTCCATTAGCATCTATCAGTTACCTTTAATTATTTGTGTCCTTCCCATCTGTTATTTAGACATCTTAATTAACAGCTTCCCTTTCCCCCACCTTTGTTTCTATTTTGATGTAAGTCTTTAAAAAGATAGAAGTATATATTTAGTAAATAATTATTCATTTCTCACCTATATGTCTGTGTGTGTGTGTGTGTGTGTGTGTGTGTGTGTGTGTGTGTGTGTTGAGGAGGGTGCATGGATCAAAGGTAAGAATCATCTGCTACCTATCACTGTTGAAACAAACTGATCATCTTCCTTTTCTTAAGGGCTGAGCCAGTACTCAGCAGGATAAAAGAAAACAGAAGGCGAGTTATATCTCCATCATTTGATAATATCAAATATGACAACTTTGAACTAGAAGAATACCCATTGTCTGCCCAAGGATTTGATTGGGAATTATGGTGTCGATATCTAAATCCACCAAAATCATGGTGGAAATTGGAAAACACTACAGCTCCAATAAGGTAATGTGCATATGTCAGTAAATTTTCATGAAAAGCAGAATTAAAAGGCCAAAAATAATCAATGAAAATACCAAGTTTTGGTCCTCTTATACAGCTATATACCGTATCATGTTGGGTAAGGCAACATCTATAAGCACCACATGATTGTCATGCATATAGACATATAGACTCAGAATGAAATTGAAATAATTTAAAATTGTTAAAAAGGCTAAAATCTTATGAAGTCAGTACTGCTTATAAGATTTATGATGTCCAGAGATTTAGGCAGAGAGCACCTAGGCCATCACAGGAGATTGTGACAGCATATAGTATTTGAAAGGTTGCTGATCCATAGATCAGTAACTACTGTACAATAATCAGTCTGCCTCAAGCACACTAAAGCAGTCTTTGCAACGTTACAAGTGAAGTCTTTACTTCTGCAATTATACTGTTGTAGTAAGTGATATCACGTAAATTATTTGATAAGTTGTCCACAACAATCATAACATCAGCAGGAAATTGACTGGAAGAAGTATCAAGTTGTTTTCTGCAACCAGTTCTAGACTTTTTGTTAATGTTAGGAAAACATAAATGTTAAGAGAAGAGTAAATTTGTCATCAACCATATCACTAACTCTACAATCTTGATAATTCCTTTGTCAACTTACAATATTATATTATAAGGAGGAAAGTCAACTCTGCAGCTGAAGCATTCCAAGAGTCCACATTTGAAGTTCTAGTTTCATAATTATGGCAGAAAGCTAAAAAATATGTTTCCATCTTGAAAACATCTGGAACAGATTCCTGCCAATATTTAAATGAGCGAACTGGAGCCACTCTACGGTGCAGTAGTACTATATATCCCTATATAGACAGTATCATGAAGAAAAGCTAGATATGTGATCATTTTTAATTTCAATTTGGTGAAAAAATGGGTTTATTTTGTTTGCAAAGGAGAAGAGTATTTTATGAAATTTGGATGGATTTTTTTTCTAGTTCCAATTTAGCTGTACAAGATGTGCATGTGGATGATTTTTTCCCCCAGCAGTCTGGCTTCTTATATTTCCATTAAATCTCAAGGGAAGCATCATAAGGAATCACCTTCTTAAGGACTTTCTTACTTTAGGAAGTTTGAGCATCTAAGGAAGCTTCAGCCTGATAGGAAAACATGTAACAAAAAAAAACATCAGTATTAGCCTCCTGCCAACAGTAAAGCAAGCTCCAAAATTCTTACTGAGAGAAACTCAAAATGAATTCTGAGCATCCTGGGAATAAAGTAGCAAAATCTTTCACCATGGCAGAAAACTTTGAAATACTGCAGGACAAAATTTACCATCGTATTAAAAGTCAATAAGAAATAAGATTACTGTTCTGTACTTGGCCTATGGCTCTTCTGGGTTTTATACAGAGAGGTCCACAGAGGGTTAAGTGTGAATGAAAAAGGCACCATCATGATAGTGTGACAGAACCTTCATACTTTTTCTCTGTAGATCATGATGTCGCATGCATGAAAGTGGCAGAGCTTATGGCACAGTGCCCTTTATCATTTTGAAGAAATTTTTCAATCCTGCGGACACCTCTGATTTGTAGTGCTAACTTATAGATCACAAAGGGGAGATTAAAGAGAGATCAATCATGTAGATGACCGAGGGATACTACATAAAGTCTAGAAACTCACTCCAGGATCTGAAAAAAATAAAATGTGAAAGATTGGAAGCTTATGGCATAAGGTAGTTAATGCCCTGTGACTGCCTACTGAGACATTTTCACTCCTAGGAAAAACATATTTATGTTGTGACAAATTGGGATAATTTTCATGCCATGGTCAGCTAAACCAAAATAAAAACCATAATAGTTATCTAACTATGATTAGTGGCTCTTTGATAGTTCAGTGTCCTGGCCAAATGTAAAACTAGTTTCATATTGCAGCCATTCCAAATAGGAAATAATATGTTCATAATGTTTGTCATCCTGCTTTTTTTATTGCTTTCCTGGTCATTTAAACATAAGGAGGACAGAAGAGAACAAGATTGTGGTTGCCTAATAGTTCTTCCCTTCTCTTATGCATTCTTTTATTGAAAAGTGTGAATATAGCACACACAGAGAGACACATATAAATTGTGGATATAAATTTGGTTGCTGCTTCCAATGCAATCATATTTATGTTCATGTCATCTTAATAAAGAATTTGCATGACATTCACAATTAAGGCAAAAATTCCGGAGAGCTATTGATTCTGTTACTTTGGAACTATTGGAAAGACTGGAGTTAAATTGGTGTTTACCTAGGAATCTTTGAAGAAGAAATGAGACTTCCAAAGGAAAATTACAATCAGAATCTTGACAATAAAATTATCTGCCCATTGTTCAAAAAGGATTGGGATGGAGATCTTAAAGCAGTTTTCCTAGTGGATTTTCCTTTAATTGTATTGGACTCCAATTTTCTTTTTGTGTGCTTTGAGAATTTGAGAAATAGAGGCCAAACAGTGGAATTATTTATGTTTCTGTTCTTAAGTCCTAATAGAAGCATGAGAGGCTACAGCATATAAATGGATGAAATTAATAAATAAATACCATAATGTGGAACATCTTAATAGTATTAAAAAGGAATAATGATTTTTAACTAGCCCAGAAAGTAACATCTTTGTAGATATCAAAAAGCAAAGGTGCTTTTTTTCCCCATGGAGTTCATGTTCATCTTATAGCTGAAGATGAGACAACAGACTGCTCTTAGTTCATGAATTGTGGGTTTGCCTTAAATCAGGGGTCTGCAAAGTTTGCTCTTTTAAGACGGGTAGACTTCAACTGCCAGAATCCCCCAGCCAGCATATGGCTGGGGAATTCTGGGAGTTGAAGTCCACCCGTCTTAAAAGAGCAAACTTTGCAGACCCCTGCCTTAAATGATATACATCCAAAATCAATTTGTATGTTTCCATTATTGCTTCTGTTTTTTTCCAGGAGTCCGGCGCTGATCGGATGTTTTATAGTAGACAGGGAGTATTTCCAAGAAATTGGTCTGCTAGATGAAGGCATGGAGATCTATGGAGGTGAAAATGTGGAACTTGGGATCAGGGTAAGGAATCATCAAAATAAACTTTTTTTAAATTTATTTGATATGTGTAAGCATCAAAACAATAAAAACAAAGGGTTTTTATTTTTTTAAAATGGTGATCTTTGATAAAATTAACCTTCAATTTTAATGTTGGCAATAACATTGTTTATGTATTGGAAAGCTGAAGAATGCAATATTACTGAATGTAAATAATATATTCCTGAGAGGAACTCTTTGCCTATTTGGCTCCTTTTGTGGGATAAGTCAAAAACTATATTACTAAACTTATTTAAACATTAGCAAAAACTGTTGTCATATAAGATATATTTTCAAAAGATATCTGATTATGTTTTGGATTATGTTCTTGAATATTCTAACCCATGGTCATAAGATTTTAACTATATATGTTATCATTTTAGTCTATACTAATACTGTCCTCTAATATGAAGTGACTGCACTTCAAAAGCTGAACTTGGCACCAGTTTTATATTTTATATTTTTATGATATTACTTTTATTGCGGTTTTCATTTACTTTTGTTATTGATTTTATTTTAAATCTTGATTGGGTGTTTAGATTTTAGGTTTTATTCAATTTATATACCGCTCCTATCTCCATTGGACTGAGGGCGGTGCACAGGAAATTAAAAATGACACAACAAACAACAATAAATACAATCACAACATTAAAATAGCATTAAATTGAAATAACCTGTGGTAAAATATAAACTAAAATGGTAAAATCCCCATACCTAATCAATTTAAAATTATATCTAATCTAACTCTAAGCTAGGCCAGCTAGGTGGAAGAAGTGCGTTTTAAGTGATTGGCGAAAGAGGCGAAGGTCCATGATAGTACGAAGTTCAGGGGGTAGGTCTTTCCAGAGGGCTGGACCTGCCACAGAGAAGGCCCTACCCCTGGGCGCCACTGGCCGGCATTGACCGGCCGACGGCACCCTGAGGAGGCCCACCCTGTGGGAGCGGATCAGTTGAAGAGAGGTATGTGGTAGGAGACGGTCCCGCAAATAACTAGGCCCCGTGCCAGGGAGCGATTTAAAGATGGTTACCAACACCTTGAAGCGCACCCGGAAGGCCACCGGCACTGGTGTGCCAGAGTTTGGTATACGACGGGGAGCTATAGAAATATGTTAAATAAATAAATAACATAATTGTGTTTAGGAGAATATGCACCTATATCAGTTGGGAATTTTCCACTGAAAACTGTAATCCTCCAGTTCTTTTGATCAATGTAAATTACTTGAAGTCATCAACATATTTATAATAGCATATTTATTAGCAAAGGTAAATTTTGAGCATCTCATATTTCCTTGTTCAGATAGGAAAACTGTTAATGGATAATTGTTTTCTTTGTAGCTATTTTATTTAGAAGTATGTTTGTATTCACAGGACCACTGAACAGAGGTACTGAGATACATGGGTTTGAATATCACTTAACCTTGAAAATAGAATTACTCAAAATCAAAGTGTAGAATTATTTACACATTTTAAAAAGCAGTGAACCTATAAATATTTATTGTTGTGCAGGAAAAAAAATATTTCTCCAAGATATTCTTGTTTGTTTAAGATAGTGGAACTATTTTAGAATCTGCCCAACGATGAGTTGGATAATATGTCATTCCTTGTCTGGAATGTGCTGAAGGTTATTCTTCATAATGATACAATTTCTATTCCACAGATAAGACATATAGATTAGCCACAGTCTACATGATTTTGGTATCTCAACATTTTCCTCACAAAATATAATCTTGTTGACTTTTTAGCAGGCCAGCTGTTTTTTTATAGTGATTAAAATATTCTTAGGAAGATAGCAGGTTTTCCCCCCCCCAAATCATTGTATTTTTAAAAAATGGAACCATGTTTTTTAGTTCAAAAACTTATTCTCTCAATGGGGTTGCTTTGAACTAGAGACAGAAAATACTTATGTGGAAACATGCATTGATTTATTTATGGTTAACCAGAGGCAACAAAGATTCACCTAAAGTAATGTGAGGTTTATAGAACCTCTTTGTTGTTAGTAGTTGTGAAGTCGTGTCCAACCCATCAAGACCCCATGGACAACATTCCTCCAAGCCTTCGTGTCCTCTACTATCCTCTGGAGTCCTTTAAGCCTACTGCTTTGGTGACTCTCACCTCATTCCCTGTCATCCTCTCATTCTTTTGCTCTCAATCTTTCCCAGCATTAGGCTCTTCTCCAGTGAATCCTTCCTTCTCATAAGGTGGCCAAAGCATTTAAATTTCATCTTCGGGATCTGGCCTTCTATAGGATTCTATAGAACCTCTTTATAGACATTTAAAAATCACGGCACTCATTGCATTGGGTATATTGCAATTACACTGGGTCAGGAAAAAATATGGTTAATTTTCTCTGCAACTGGTATGTTTGATTATTCTTTTGGATTCTTTGAATAGTCTATAGAATGCAAGGTAAAGTAAACCAACACTTTTAAAAAAATAAAATAGAGGTTCTTTAGTAAAAGGGGCCTTTTACATTATTCCTCTTCAGATATTTCTCTAGAAGAAATTGGTTCCCAGCACTGCTACCATAATTCTTTTCCCTGTTAATCTCCAAGCAGCTGCTTTACATTCTTGTGGACAACACTTTCACTTATCTTGTTAGCACCTTGTTATTTTAACAGTGGCTACAAATTCCAGATGGCTGCCTACTTGGCTGCCTGCTTCATAAAGTCTTCTAAATAGTATGTCTGTTCCCCAGATTCATTGTTATGACTAATGTTTTGGGGTTCCATCTAACACTCTCCCCAAAGTATTTAATGGCAGGATTTTTTTCAATCATTTTACTAAATGGGTGGTAGCATTATATAAAATTTAATTGCACACATTGCATCTTCACCTTTGCTGGCTTTTATTATCTTAATTTATAGTAATTGTCTAAAAACCACAGTGCATTTTAAGGCATAGCTGGCTGGGATGAGTTTAAGGGAAATAGGCTTCTGATCAGGGGTGGATTCCTATACCTGTTGGTACCGGTTTGCTGCGTGCATGATTTGCCAGGCCACAATTCCACAACCCACCTCTGCTTCTGATATATCCTATCATTCTTGGTTGGTCAGAAGCTTGTGCTTGGTTACTTATGCTGTATCCCAGGAGTGTTAAAATGGCAACCCATGGGCCATGCCCATTCCAGCTCTGGGAAGGGAAAATACATCGCAATATGACATATGATGGCAACGTGATGCCGCGGGTTGGACACCCATGCTGTATCCCATAGTCTTATACCTAACATAATAGTCTGCTTTGCATCCTTTGTCATTAATCATCTGCTTGCAATCATTTCACAGAGTTATCTGAAAGCATGAGGGGCACTATCATCAATGTGAAAGCAACATACAGTTCTATATGATTTCCATATATTAATCCTAGAACAGGGGTGGGCAACTATGGCTCCTTTACAACCTATGGATTTCAACTCCAAGAATTCCTGACCAGCTGTAAAAATTTCTGCATAGTTTCTTGGGGACATGTCTAGGGGACAAAAATATTGGGTAATTTTCTTACCTGGATAGAAGAATTTTTTTTTTCCTTCTGAAAAGCCAAGTCGGAGAGTATTCTAATCTTCCTTTGAGGGTTTTCCTCTCCGTATTAACAGAATATAATCGATAGAAATCTTAATTAATGTCTTTTACCAACCTTGTTTATTAGCTATATCGGGAAAGCTGAACTAGAATCAATAAGGCATGCTTTAATTTTTTTTTCAGACCTTATTCTGAATTTACTCCTTCTACGGAACAAACATCACTTTGTCCAGAATGTGGCTATTTATATCATCACTGGAGCAAGGTTATTGAGTTATATTACAATGTATTGTAATATACAATGCATTTCTGGACCCATTTCAAAAGTTGGTACTGGCTTTTAAATTTTCCACAGATTAGACCAGGGGTGGGCAAACTTTACAACTTTAAGTCTGAAGGACTTCAGCTCCCAGCTGGCTGGAGAAGTCTGGAAGCTGAAGTCCTTCAGACTTAAAGTTGCAAAGTTTGCCTACCCCTGGATTAGACCCAGCTGAATCAAAGAACTGTCCACTCATATGGTTGTTTTGGATGGCCGGCCTTTTTGGCACATTACTAAATACCAGAACAGATTAATTAGCCCTTCTAGCAGACGTTTTACACTGCTGGCTCATATTTAGCATGTTGTCCAAGTCCTTCTCTGATGTTGTGCTTTTAAACTCCTTCTTGTATTTGTACCCTACATTTCTCTTTACCAAATATGATATTTTACATTTCCCCCTTCTGAAAACAAAACTATGATGCTTAAATCATAGAGAAATGTTTATCTATGTATTTTTGCTTCCGTTCAGTCATATCTACTTCCTGAACAATTGCAATTTTGCATTTTCAGAAATGGTTTGCCCTTGCCTTCATTTTCCTAGGGCTGAGAGAAAGTGATTGGCCCAAGGTCACCCAGGTGGCTTTCTGCCTAAAATGGGATTAGAACTCAAAATCTTCTGTTTTATAACCTGATGCCACAATCATTAAACAAACTGGCTCTCAGAAGAAGACGCAATTGTCTATGTAAAACTTCAAACATAGTGAAGTCAACAAAAGAACTCTATAATTGCTTTTATTCTATATTCTCTAATCCTTGTTTTTCCTCAGATTAATAAATGTCAACAGATGAAAGGGCAAATTCTTTACAAAAATATACTACAGACAAGAAATGGCTACATCTTCCTTAGCAGCCCATCAGTGAGTCAAGACAGAATTGGAACAGCTCCACAGAAAGTTGGCTTCTCTTTTTGAAATTGTGCACTGTGTGTTGAGCTGAATGACTTGATAGTACTGTTCACTGGCAAGGAATTTAATCAATCATCCTCATGAGACCTTTCTAATAATTTTCATGGCAGAATATGGCCACAAATCTCTCAAGTAATATACTGGGCAGACAATTCAGCTTGCCCAGTAATGACATTAACACTGATGGACAGGACAAGATAAAGGCACATAATTTTGCGCCAGATCATTTTAAAAATTAGACATTCTTTTTCTAATCACTCCACAGATTCCCAACCTTACCTATGTAAAAATATATTGACATTTGAAACTCCATAGTGTGTGCAAGGGTAGCATTTTCCCCCTTTTAGCTGCATCAAAATACATTACAGTGCTTTAACAGGGTCAAATTAAACTACAGAGCTATAATGGACTGATAATTCCAACACTAGCATTTCACAGTGTTCATAACTAACCTTTGTTATAACTGAGTATAAATAAGTGAATATTTATAATGCAATCTTTTGAGAAGCAACAGTACCATAGTTGTTGGACAATGCAAATGTCTTTTGTTTTTGTTCCCTATGTAGAATAGGTTTGCAACTAAGAAATGAATCTTGGGGAAGTTAACAAGATCTCCATTTGCTTATGAAAAATGCCTTCCAAAATGAATGAAACAGATCACTACATACTCTGTAATTTTAAGATACCGCTAGATTAAAAGTCTATAGATTAAAAGTCTATTTCTCTTCATAAACTTCAGATTTGTTTGAAAATTCTAACAACAATCGCTCACATTTATCGAGCAATTTGAAACTTTTCTAAATCTCCAGACACTTTTTCCCCCAGATTGTTCCTCTTGTGCATTTGTATGATGAAAATTGTCCTCTGGGAAATAGTCTAAAGAACAAAGAAAGGAAGAGTTATGATTAAAATGAAAACAAGCAACTTTAAAAGTAGGGATTTAAATTCCTTGCTCCTAGCTCAAAATGCACAAGAGGAACAATCGGAGGGGGGGGGGGTGTCTGGAGATTTAGAAAAGTTTCAAATTGCTCAATAAATTTGAGCGATTGTTGTTAGAATTTTCAAACAAATCTGAAATTTATGAAGACAAAAGCTTCCCGGTATTATAGAAATACTTGTAGTCGCTTTTGAGCTGCATCCCTTTAAAATCATTTTTGTCCTTTTCAAATACTTATTCATTTGTTTAGATACAGAGGCGATGATAATTGGCAATATTATTTCTCTTGCTGTGGGCAACACAGGTAGCACCATCAAATAGGCTGAGGAGCAAGGTGAAGTGGGGCAAGTGGGCAATAGAAAGAGGTGTCTGTAAGGACGAAGATGTTCTTTTAAAAAATGGAGCTGACTGTACTAAAGTGAAAGAATCAGGGATTAATTTGCTGGCCTTCTTCCATAAAAATGGATCATGTCAAGTGCTAATGCTCTCAGAAACAATTGTCACAGGGCCTTTTCAGATCAGAGGTCAGCAACTATGAAGCATAACTACATTGTAGAGGAAATGGTAAAACTAAAATTTTTTTCTTTCACCTTACTGTTTCCCGACCACTACTTACTATGAAGTCAAATTGCCTGAAAGCAAAGGTTGATGTGATTTGCAAGCAGCCATTGTGAAGTGGTGTTGGATGAAGAGAAGGGAGACTGGCCCAGTCTCTGTCTTTCTCTCTCTGTCTCTCCATTTCCCTCTCTCTCCTTCTCCCTCTCCCCCCTCGCGCTCCATAATAAATAATAATGCTCCTCCTTTCTCTTCCATTCTGTCATTTCATGCAAAAAATTAATTTCCTGCCAAAATTTCAGGCTATCATAACTTTGTAGATGCCCACCTTGACCAGAAAAAGTTCAGTACAGAGAAAAAAGAAAATCCATTCTGAATTATCCTATTATGTTTTGGGAACTAAGATTCTGATGAATACCTTTAGCATGTTTTCAATTCTAAGAAGTTCATAAGAATTGGCAGGAGAGTGACAGTGCTCTTTTACTTTTGCTTCTTATCAACTATTACCTAATATATTCTATTTAATCATTCTGAAAGCCAGATTGGTCTAATGGTTAGTGCTAGACACTGAATGGGGAACCCTGAGTTCTAGTATTGGTTTGGGCACAAAGTCAACCAGTCCTAGGAAGATGGCAGAGGCAAATTACTTCCAAAACCTTGCTTGGAAAACCACATGGACAGGTGTCTAGTTTGATTTACAGACAAAACAACAAAAATAAATCCACCTGATTCCAGAAACAGTAAACATCCATCAAGACCAATAGTCATTAATAAACTAATGTTCCATGACTCTTAAAAATATTTACATTTTAAACTAAAGTGAACTAATTTTTAGTGCCTGGGGGAGGCTCACAAACCTTTCTCTGCAGAAGACAAAGAAATTACTTGGATTTTTTGTTATGGTGAAAAAGTTGTTTTTACTCATATTCATCTTTTTGTAAGGTTTAGTGTGCAGCTGTCTTGTATTTCTTGCCTAAAATTATGGGAAACTATGCTAATAACCTTTGGACAGAGAGAGAAAAAAGAAAGGTGCAGCCAGTTCTACAGAGACAAATTTTCACCCCCTGTTTTAAACCATGCAAAGCCTGAGAAAATATTGAATTGGAAGCATTGAATTGACCTTTCTACCACTGCGTTGTAAAACTGATTAAAATAAATCATATTTCAGTCCTAGATAAATGTGCTTAGGAAAATGCTAGTGATAGCTCTTCAACTACTTAAATGTTGTGCCTGTTCTTGGTGTTTCTGGCTTGCTAAGGAAAAGACAATCCAACAATTGCCCAGCATTGCCCAGCCGACAATGCCGTCGGCTGGGCAATGCCGGCTGGTGACACCCAGGGGAAGGGCCTTCTCTGTGGCGGGCCCGGCCCTCTGGAACGACCTACCCCCCGACCTTCGCACTACCTCGGACCTCCGCCTCTTCCGCCAACGTCTCAAGACGCATTTATTCCAACAAGCCGGCCTAGGATAGCCCCCAACTTCTGACTTTTTAAATATAAATTATAATTTGGTAAGGTTTTAATATGGGTTTTAGCACGGGTTTTAATTAATTTAATATATTTTAATTGATGTATATTGTATTTTGTGGTTTTAAATAACGCCTGTGCGCCGCCCTGGGTCCTAACAAGGAGAAGGGTGGGGTATAAATTTGATAAAATAAAATAAATAAAATAAAATCAACATATGAATGAGTCCAATGAAATGATGGGCCCCTAAGGAATCTTAATCCATAAGGAGAGGAAAAATAATAAGCATATTTTAATGGGTTTTTTTATAGGTAGAAGAACATATGCTGGTCATCATGAAATATCTTTTTCTCTATTTACTATAGTTCCCATATATACATTATTTTTTAACAAATGCGATGTAATTGATTGTGGTGGAATCTTTTTTTTTTTTTTTTTTTTTTACTGTTGTCAGAGATTGTTCAGAATTGCAGCTCCAGAGGTAGCTTCATTGTGCTAGAAGGTTCCGGTCTACTAAGATGATAAATGCATTTACAAAACATTTTGTAGGCATATGGCATCAGTGACTTGCAGCATTTATGAATAATAATTACTCTATGAGGTAAACAGCCAATATATCCTTTATAATTACTTAATTATAACATGGATATTAGCCTGCTTTGATTACTCTTATTTCTAGCTTATGAAAATGAGAGTTCCAAGGCTTTTAGACTTGCAAATGTAACTACAACAGAATGCAGATAACCATAAAATGAGTTGCATGTTGCATCAATTTATCAGAGAAAAGCACTATACCACAATCTTAAGTTAATTTTATAGAAAGTCATAAAAACAATGTTCTTTGCAAAGAATTGAGTTTATAAATAAATCATCGTAACAAGCCCATCCATTATAAACTGCATCGTAGAACATTATTTCTTTTGCAAAACCTTAACTTCAGTAGCCGTACAACTTTCTGATACTTCAATCATTTACCTTTCATCTTTCATCTTTTGCTTCTAATATATCTCTCTTTCCTCATTGCTGTAACCAAATCACTCCATCTTTATTATTACTTGTTGTAATTCCTGGGCACGTAGTTACTTCTCCCATGCCCCATTGTACTTCAGAATTCCTCTGCTCTCTAATCTACTGGGTAATGGCCAAAAGTGATATTGCAATGTTAAATTTTTGTCCTTCTTATGGACTGACTAGCATTTCACAGCAGTGATTCCTAAGATGAACAATAGAAATCAAGCAGTCTTCTATTCACATAAGGTAGGGAGGAGAGGTCTCTTCCTTCCTTTGGCTTTAGCCCAAAGGCCCTCTAACATCCAGCCACTCACCCTGGATGAACATCAAGTGAGAGCTGAGCTGAAGGCTGTAAATCCCAACAAAGCTGCAGGTCCAGACGGGGTGTTGGGGAAAGTGGTAAAAACCTGTGCTGACCAATTAGCAGGGGTTCTGACAAGGATTTTTAACCTCTCCCTGAAACAGGCTAGAGTCCCATCATGCTTGAAAGCAGCCACCATTATCCCAGTTCCAAAGACAGCAGCCATAAAAAGCTTGAATGACTATAGACCCATTGCACTGATGTCTATAGTGATGAAGTGCTTTGAGAGACTGGTCCTACAACACCTCAGGTCCTGTCTTCCACCAAGTTTTGATCAACACCAGTTTGCGTATAGAAAACAACAGGTCGACAGGGGATGCCATCACCACTGCTCTACATATCGCACTGCGCCACCTTGAGAAATCTGGGAATTACGTCAGAATGCTTTTTATAGACTATAGCTCAGCCTTTAACACCATCCTACCAGGCATTCTCATTGAAAAGTTGACTGACCTGAATTTCCCTCCCCTTACTTGTGAATGGATCAAAGACTTCCTGACCGATCATCCGCAAACAGTAAGGGTTGGGTCCTTTACATCTTCCACACTGAAGCTCAGCACAGGCTCCGCTCAGGGCTGTGTGCTCAGCCCCTACCTCTACTCACTGTATACATATGACTGCATATCCTCTGATCCATCCAACATCATAATAAAGTTTGCAGATGACACAACGGTGGTGGGTCTCATAACTGGAGGGGACGAATCAGCATACAGGGAAGAAGTCCAGAAGGTATCCACATGGTGCTCAAGAAACAACTTATGTCTAAATACTAGCAAGACAAAGGAGATGGTGCTAGATTTCCGGAAGCACAGACAGGAACCTGCCCCACTGTATATTGAGGGGGGTTGTGTGGAGAGGGTTTCCTCTTTTAAATTCTTAGGAGTGCTTATTAGCCAAGATCTCACCTGGAAAAACAACACATCTCTGGTGATTGGAAAAGTCCAACAGAGACTTCATTTCCTTAGAGTCCTGCGGAAAAATCAGGTGGAACAATGGCTGATGACCTCTTTCTATTGGTCCATCATAGAAAGTGTCCTTACATATTGTATCACAGTGTGGTATGCTGGTTTAACAGTTGTGGAGAGGAAGGCACTACAGAGAGTGATCAATTCGGCACAAGAAACCATCGGTTGCCCTCTGACATCACTGGATAACATCGCCAGATCTCGCTGCTTTAGCAGAGCAAGGAAGATTCTCAAAAATGATTCACACCCTGGTTGGTATCTCTTTGCCCTTCTACCATCAGGCAGAAGATATCAAAGTATAGCCAGCCGAACGAACAGGTTTAAAGGTAGCTTCTATCCTTGGGCTGTGAGACTTTTAAATTCAACCGCAATCACTCCATGCACATGCTAGTTTTTTCTTTTTTCTTTTCTCTCTTTTTTGTTTCTGCTATAATTTTGCACCAGTGAAGTTAAAACCAATTTCATTGTAATTTTAGTACAATGACACTAAAGATGATGATGATGATGATGATGATGATGATGATGATGATGATGATTCTTATTCTTATTCTTATTCTTATTCTTATTCTTATTATTATTATTATTATTATTATTATTATTATTATTATTATTATTATTATTATTATTATTATTATTATTATTCCTGATTCTCCCACCCACCCATCCACCCAATTGAAGAGAATGCTAACTAGTATGAGCCTATTACCTAAACCGAGCAAATTCAGAAGCCAAAAAGCATGACACAGGTTTGGGCATGCGCAGGACCTTCTGTGCATGCATGATGACATCAGCTTGGCTGCCGCTACCAGCTCAGATGAACCGGTGATGATGTCAGCACCGCCACCACTACCAGTTCAGCCGAACTGGTGCAAACTGGCAGAATACCACCTCTGATGCTTGTATACTCTACTGCGATGTGCTGTTTTGGATTTCTATTCTAATTATTGTAACTATTTCTCAGCCTGCATCTATGGATTTTAAAAACAAAACAATGTGATCAATTCCGTGAGGATTGTCCTCATAGGAGCAGAGTACCTGCTTTTTCTCCCTAACTGTTGATGAACAATTAGAAAACTCTGTTATGATGAGGAAGTGTTTTGCTTCTCACTGACTGATAGCCAACAGACCGGATGTATCACATGCCGGCCATGCCCAGCCCAGCTCCCCAAAGGCAAAAAATTGTCACAATAGCTCACAATATATCATGTGATGCGTTTGACACCTGTGCTCTAGAGCAGGGGTCCCCAACCTTTTTTGCACCAGGGACCAGTTTCATTTTAAAGAAAATTCTGCGGACCGGCTGGCATAGAGGAGGAGCAGGGGGAGGGGGAACAGGCAGCGCATGCACATGTGGGGGGGAGTTGGCTCACTCGGCCCTCTAGGACCTCCAATGGTGTGAACAGCCACGCCTGCGCTCTCCCGCATCTGGTGCGTGCTCTGCCCAGGGGGCTGCCCCCTCCTCCCTCCTCCTCCTCTCCGGCCCTGCGGCCCAGTTCCTATCAAGCTACAGACCGGCACCGGTCCGCAGCCCGAGGGTTGGGGACCCCTGCTCTAGAGATTCAAACAGGGTTATTTGCTTTCTACATTGGACATCTGTTTCAATAGATAATGTGTGTTGGGGATATCTCCGTTGGGAGAGAGAAAAGTTGTGCAGTGGAATATTCAGCAAGAGAAACGTTGCTAGTAAACACACAAATAGTAAACCCAGACACTGTTAGTAAAAAACAATTAGCTTTACTGGTGTTGTAAAACTAAACTACTGCTTCACAAGCAGTGATAGTAAAGTGAGTCAAAATAAACACACAACAATTGCTTACAGTCAGCAATCCACAATTCTTTCTTCTTCCTTCTTCAAACAGTCAGTCACAATGAGCAGTCAGTTATCAGTAGATAGATCTTCAAGCAGAGAGAGCAATCCGGCAGAGAGAGAAATATGCGCTCTCCTTACTTCCTCTTATTGGGGAGATAAATTACAGTCTCTAATTGCATTCCAACATTCCAACATCCTTAAAGCAACACTGACCATTTGTCATCATGGTATTATATATTGACTACCCAACTCTAGGAGTCTACTCCTAACAATGTGCCCTTCATCTGGATGTTAAGAAAGATTTTTTAAGAAAAGGTTTCATATGTTACTCTCATAAATAAGATTGCCAAGTATGCACCCTCCAGTTCAAGGCTGTAATTGCTAGATGTTAAGAAGCAGGTAAAGGTTTTTTTTCCCCCAGCAGACAGTGTGGGAAAACTTCATCTGCAGCCTTTTTTCTGTTAATGATGTAGAGCAGGAGTTTGACATCTGAAATATTTGCTAGGATTTAGCTGACGTTTCCTCAGTATATTTCCTTGGGATTAGAATAATTACAGAAGTGCTTCGTGGCCTGGATATCATGAACTCTATTGCCTGAAGGAGTGGAAGGATATGATTTTAAAATTATTGGCATTTCATGACAGATACAGCCCTATTTTGAAAGTAGTGCAAGAATTATTTTTCTGTCACCGTGTTTCCAATTGCCTTTTTCTCTGTGCAAAGTTGATTCCAGTGGCTGGCTCAATTTGTCTGTGTCATGCCTCCAGTGGCACAATTTTCTCTTCTATTCCTTTCCCCATGAATGCCTTAGTCGGCTTCCTGTAGCTACAGCGGGCATAATTTTACATAGCAGCAACATTATCCATTGTCTATGAATCATCTTTATGATCTCAGTCTTTGGGGGAAAGAAAGCACGTTACTTAAAAGCCCTGCAAGCAAGAAAAGGTGAGTGACACAGCTAGTTCACATCTGATCCAAATACTAGTTTGACCCATGCTGAAAGAAAAGGGGCATCTTTCTTTCTTCTTCTTCTTTTTGCCAATTTCTTTTGTTTTGTCATTGTGATCAGTGAATTATCTGGGGGTAACAGAGGGAGAGAGAGAAAAGTATATATTAATGTACCAAATCCAGACCCTTTCACTGAAAATTGCATGCTAATGATCATAGACTGAAATTGGGGAAGGCAATTGGAAGGGCGTCAAGTAAATTCAGCAAGTGGTTGGTGAAGCTACTTGCTAAATGTTTGAACAAGCTCAGCAGGCAAATATTAGGCAAGCATGTATTTTAAAGAACCAAGGTGGTGTAGTGGTTAGAGTGCAGCACTGCAGGCTACTTCAGCTGACTGCTAGCTGCAGTTCGACAGTTCAAATCTCACCGGCTCAAGGTTGGCTCAGCCTTCCAGCCTTCCGAGGTCGGTAAAATGAAGACTCAGCTTGTTGGAGGCAATAGGCTGACTCTGTAAACTGCTTAGAGTGGGCTGTAAAAGCACTATGAAGTGGTATATAAGTCTAAGTGCTATTACTATTAAAGAGTTCACTAACTTCAATCTTATTTTCTCCATTTCCCTTTAATCTATCATAATTCTGTCCTTGCTCTTCTATTTCTGTACTCTGTCTCAGTTCATGCAATCTCCAGTTCCCTTAATAATTATTAACTGATTTTTAAGAGAAGGAGAGGAGAAGGAGAAATAGGATATATTCATTATTTTTTCTTAACCCATTGTTTTTCCTTTACATTGCTTCCGTGTCTGGACACAGTGAAGACCTCTGATGAGAATGGTGGCCTGAATTTGAGGACAGGAAAATCTGTACTCTCCAAACATCCCATTAATTGCCTCCCCTCAAAAAAAATACAGTATTATTAACATCTAATTAGATTAACAGTTCTGATTCAGACACTGGATTATATCCTGTTCAATTATTTAAACTAGACTGGCCTCTCTAAACAAACCTCTACCCAGCTCCACTGATGTCACTCAAATGACATTGGCTTCCTAGAGGCAGTTGGATCTTAGTTGCAACTGTTTTCAGAAAGAAAGCTAGTACTTTGTGGAATTAAACCCAGTTCTAAAAAAGCACGAAATTGAAGCCCTATAAAAGATGAAAGAAGCAGACTGAGAAG
This sequence comes from Rhabdophis nuchalis, assembly GCA_039707465.1. Lineage (NCBI taxonomy): Eukaryota > Metazoa > Chordata > Lepidosauria > Squamata > Natricidae > Rhabdophis > Rhabdophis nuchalis. Next base: position 121,808,980 of record CM077643.1, read on the forward strand.
AAAAGCATGGAAAAAGCTATTACCATGCATATGAAGCTTAGGATATTATGCCATGTCCATGCTTGAGTTATATTTAGCATGGAATAAAAGACCACATCTACATGGTGATAAGAAGTTTATATAAAAGCCATTATTTTACCATTTAGAGTCCTCCTTTTATATTGAATTCCTGGATTTTTTTCCTAGAAGGTAGATTATTTCATCTATGTATTATAACCATAGTTGGATAGAGTTTTTGAAAACTTCTGAGCATATGCAGGTCTTTGGAAAAGTATGAAATATATTCTCCAGATATGGTGCAACTTGAACTGCCTTAGGCTTTATACAGAAATATCCATAGCTTCTGCAAAGACTGAGTTGAAAGGGTTCCTGTTCTGACCCCCCTTACTGAGACTAATGAACAGATGACCGCTTCTTGGCTGCTTGACTGAACTGACCCTGAAGCTTCTGAAACAAGACTACACACTGCGACTTGACACAAGGAAATCCGACTCTACAACTATTCGTTGTTCTCTGCAAACATTTCCTTAACAGAGGCTTCCTTTTAAACCATCTTGGGAGGGGCCAGTCATTAGGCAGCTGGGACTATTACCTCCTCCGGGTTCGCCTCTCCTGTAACTGACGCTGCCGTCTTTCAATCCTTCTTAACCTGACATCAGGGAAAACTGGCCTTGATCCTCCCCACTACTCCAAGACCCAGGTGCCTCCTGATGACTAGCCCGGCTCTCTGCTCTCTCAATCTCGCCCTCCTCCTCCAGAGCAGACTCATAGGACTCCTCACTAGAGGAGTCCATCAGCAGCTCATCCAGAGCCGGCTGGGCCACAACAGGTTCCACACTAGGCATGAGGCACATGTGGCCACAGAAACGCTGGTACACTACAATTCTCACCTGCCTAGAGAGTCATACAGAGATGGTATTCAGCAGGTTCTGACCAGTTCTGGAGAACTGGTAGCAGAAATTTTGAGGAGTTCGGAGAACCGATAAATACCACTGGTTCCCCACTCCCATCTATTCTCTGCCTCCCGAGTCCCATCTGATTGGGAGGGAATGGGGATTTTGCAGTATCTTCCTCTGCCACGCCCACCAAGCCATACCACGTCCACCAAGCCATGCCCATAGAACCGGTAGTAAAAAAAAATCTCTGCACACACCGCAAAGGCATGAGCTGACTCAACATTTTACTAGATTATTTTCTCACCCATAATCTACAGCCACAATAGTTCAGCTCCAAACCAGCCTTTTTTCCTCATCCAGTATAAATTCTTAGCTGCTTGTATTGTCCTAGTCATATATATCATGGGGTCAAGCAATGGATAATAAGTGCTTTTCTTTTATGTTTATTTTATTTTAGGAAGCCGGAGGTGTTTAGGCCAATATTTGTAAAACATTAGTTGCATGAATCCTTATAAATAATTAGACTGGATTTTGATTCTGCTCTGTGCAGCCAGCTAGTTGTATCAGCCCTTGCCTCGACAGCTTCTGCTTAGCATTGAAGATCTGAAATGAATTCATGCTTCTTGAAGCAGTGTAATTAATGAGACTGCAAAAATAGAACAAAGACTGACAGTGTTTAGACAAGAAAGAGAAGACCCACAGGTTTGATTAATTGGAGTGTGCCAAGGAACTCAGTAATTGCTGTTTACAAACCATATTGTAGCACATGTTAAATCAGGCCAATTGTGTACTTGTGTGTATTATAAGCAGGTGCAGTTTAATTTTTCAGTTAAATGATAGAATTATTAGCAAAATCAAAGATATGGTGAAGTGGAATATTAAATGATGCCTCTTTATTTCAAATTCATTAAAAAGATCAGGACTGTTCAGTACCAAGAATTGTTGTTTAGCCCCCGTTATACACATTTACACTTCACTGGTCTTCAAAAATTAACAGTAGCATAATTTGACATTTTATGTATGAAAAAAAATACAATTTCTACACAATATGCTGATGTGTAAACATTGGGAAACACCATACAGTTCTGTTAAAATAGTTCCTGGGCAACTTGACATCTTCCTCCATTAGAAAAGAAAAACTGCAATCTTTTAAATTACTATGAATAGGGTCAATGAGACAGGCCATCATTTATGAACCCACTAGATCGCAACCTGGTGTTGCCCGGGTATTTATTTATAGGGGAAAATGTCTGGGCCAAATATAATTTCTAATGTTGGATTTTCCCCCTTACCAGACGGAGCCCCCTTGTGGAGTACTGTGAAGTCATTCTCCTGGCAACTCCACTGTGCTGTACAGTAGAAGCCAGTAGGGAAGTATGGCACAACAGGATGTATCCTAACAGAACACACACACCGAGGGGTGTTAGGGGTGTCTTACCCCCATGGTATTTTTCTCCAGAGAGTAAATCATCTATGTACCAAGTTTGGTTGAAATTGGTTGAGACATTCCAGAGTTATGCCAGAACATACAAACACACAGGAAGGTAGGTAGGTAGGTAGGCAGGTAGGTAGGTAGGTAGGTAGGCAGGCAGGTAGGTAGGTAGGTAGGTAGGTAGGTAAATGATTGATAGGTAGGCAGGCAGGCAGATATAGAAGATCTGCTGACAGACAATCCAATAAGTGGGAATGCAAAGAAATGAAGTTCATGGTACCCAGGTTGTCTCCAGGTTTCGAACTTAGTTCCGATGCCAAACTTGCTCTCATATTACTTTCAAAGTTATTAGTGATTGGTACTAAACAACCTTATTATGCATCTTAATGTGAGAAATAGTAACTGTGATCCACACATCTGTGAAATTGGAAGAAACAGAACTTGTAGCTAGAATAATCCCTCTGTATTGTATATAATAGTATTACTGTATAGGTGAAAATGATTTTTAAAAATGAAGGTTTTGTTCATATCAGTTTTATGAGATTGGACCCCTGCTGTTGTAAATTACCATTTCAAGGAAATATTGTTCAGTGTTCCTGAATTTCTGACAATGATTTAGAAAGAAAAAGATAAATGTGTACTTGGTCTTAATAATAATTCTAAATTGGATGGTAAAATGTTTTCTTATTACTCTTAAACCCAGATTTTCAAATATATATCTTGCTAAACCAAGTGGTAAAACCAGAATATATGAGTATGTTCTTATCAAATTACATGGCATCTGCTAGTCAGGAAAAATAATAGAATAACAATTGGAAGGGATCTTGGAGGTCTTCCAATCCAACCTCCTGCTCAAGCAGTTGTCCCTAACCCTTTTCAGACAAATATGTGTCCAATCTATTCTCAAAAATTTCACATAAAAGCAATTTTATGTCAATTACAGCCACGTTAAAAAAAAAACATAGACACCCAAAGAATAAGTCAAAGAAAATTCCCCCTCAGCATGGCACATAACTTGATATTTTTCACTATGTATTCTCATTTAATTTGAGGAGGGGGGAATAGTGTGTCATGTAGCAGTCCATATATAAGAGGTAGCCAGTTACCAGAGAATTAAAGCTCCAAATGTAATATGCTACATAATAATAATAATAATAATAATAATAATAATAATAATAATAATAATAATAATAATAATAATAATAATAATAATAATAATAATAATAATAATAATTTAATTTATAAACCGCTCTGTCTCCCCGAAGGGACTCGAGGCGGTGCACAAGGAATTTAAAAATACGTGTATAAAACCACAAACATAATACAATATTAAAATGAATTAAACTAAAACCCTGCGCTAAAATCCCATATTAAACCTAAAACTAAACCCCTAAAAACCCTAAAAACAGTTAAATTACCCCACGCCGGCCAAACAGAAGAAGTGTGTTTTTAGTTTTTGACGGAAGGAGCGGAGGTCCGTATTTGTTCTAATTTCGGGGGGAAGGTCATTCCAGAGGGTCGGGCCCGCCACAGAGAAGGCCATTCCCCTGGGCGTCGTCCGCTGGCATAGCCTAGTGGACGGCACCCAAAGAAGTCCCTCTCTGTGGGAACAAATCGGCCGCAGGGATGTATGGGGCAGGATGCGATCCCGCAGATAGCTAGGTCCCGTGCCATGGAGCGCTTTGAAGATGATAACCAGCACCTTGAAGCGCACCCAAAAGACGACAGGCAACCAATGCAGCTCGCGCAGGAGTGGTATTACATGGGAGAACCTGGAGGTTCCCATAACTGCCCGCACGGCTGCATTCTGGACAAGCTGCAGTCTTCGGGTGCACCTCAAGGGGAGCCCCATGTAGAGAGAGTTACAGTAGTCCAGTTGGAATGTCACGAGAGCATGAGTGACTGTGCAAAGGGCACCCCGGTCCAATAGGGGACGCAACTGGCAGACCAGGCGAACCTGGTAAAACGCCCTCCTGGCTACGGCCGTCACTTGATCTTCCATGGACAGCCGTGCATCAAGGAGGATGCCCAAGTTGTGTGCCCCATCCACAGGGGTTAGATGTTCGTCCCCTATGGCCAGTGATGGAGTCAACTGGTTGTACCGAGCTGCTGGGAACCACAGCCACTCGGTCTTGGACGGGTTGAGTCTGAGTCTGTTACTTCCCATCCAGGCCCGCACGGCTTCCAGGCACTGGCACATCACCTCTACGGCATCGTTGGGGTGGTTTGGGGTAGATATATACAGCTGCGTGTCGTCAGCGTAGAAGTGGTACTCTACCCCAAAACCACGGATGATCTCACCCAGCGGCTTCATATATGTGTTGAACAGGAGTGGCAAGAGAACCAACCCCTGAGGCACCCCACAAGTGAGGGGTCTCGAGGTCGACCTCTGCCCTCCTGCCAACACAAATTGCGATCGACCGGAGAGGTAGGAGGAGAACCACCGTAACACGGTGCCCCTCACCCCCAACCCCTCCAGACGATGCAATAGGATACCATGGTCGATGGTATCAAAAGCCGCTGAGAGGTCTAATAGGACCAGGATGGAGGAAGAACCCCTCCACCAACGCAACCAATGCCGTCTCGATGCTGTGCCCGGGCCGGAAGCTGGACTGGTGTGGGTCCAGATAATCAATTTCCTCCAGATGACGGGGGAACTGTTGTGCCACCACACTCTCTACAACCTTCGCCAAAAAGTGAAGGTTGGAGACCGGACGGTAATTTACCAACAATGCTGGGTCCAGAGAGGGCTTCTTGAGGAGGGGTCTCACCACCGCCTCTTTCAAGACGGTAGGCAAGAACCCCTCACCCAAGGAAGCATTCACTACCTCCTGGAGCCAGCCTCGTGTAACATCCCAGGATGCCAGTACAAGCCAGGAGGGACACGGGTCCAATAAACATGTGGTAGCTCGCAATCGCCCACGTAGCCTGTCCATGTCTTCGGAAGTAACAGAGTCAAACTCTTCCCACAAAACTGTCTCAAGATCTGCCTCGGGGCATCCCACTGGACCACTTTCGATGGAGGCCAACTCACTCCGAATCTGAGCAATTTTATCCTGCAGATATTCCCCAAATTCCTCTGCTCTACCCTGCAAAAGGGCTTCCCACATCCCCTGTTGAAGGGGGGAGCGGGTCACCCTAAACAGGGCGGCAGGGCGGTTATCTGCGGATGCGATGAGAGTGGCACAATGCTGACATTTGGCCACTCTCAGTGCCACAAGGTAAGTCCGTAAATGGGCTTTCACCTGTGTTCGGTCAGATTCAGACCATGTGGATCTCCATCTCCTCTCTAGGCGTCTCTTGTGGCGTTTCATCACCCTCAGCTCCTCGGTAAACCACGGAGCCTGGGTGGCTCGTCGCCGCAGGAGAGTCTGCAAGGGCGCGACCCGGTCCAAGGCCCCCATGGCCGCGGTATTCCACGCGGCCACCAGGTCCTCCATCGGGGCACGGATCAAGGACACAGGTAGTCGCCCAAGCACCATTTGGAACCTATCTGGGTCCATCAGGCGCCTGGGGCGGAACCATATAGGCGAATCCAGTTCCGCCTCCCCGCGGTGGGGCGTAGCGATTGGAAAGTCGAGCCGGAGAAGTGAGTGGTCTGACCATGACAAGGGTATGATGGCTACGTCCCCTATACCCAGATCACTCTTCCACTGACCAGAGACAAAAATTAAGTCCAGCATGTGTCCTCCCTCCTGCGAGGGGCCCCGAATTACTTGGGTCAGGTCCATGGCCGTCATGGAGGCCATGAACTCCTGAGCTGCCTCTGATGATTCGCCCACCAATGGCAGGTTGAAGTCCCCCATGACAACCAGTGTGGGGTTTAAAGAAATGGTGAAAGAGATAAATTTACTGTTCCTTCTAATTTTAATAACAGCATCTAAGATTGGTTCTACAAACCCTGCGAAGCACCAAAACATCCTAACATATGAACCAAGTAGAACAATATGGATGTTAGCATTGTTTGTGAAATTTACTGTGTTGGAAGCCAATAAAACTTAAATAAAAATGGGTCTCGTTCATAAACTTTGGGGATGTTATGTTTCAGGATAGAAACTTTTATCTATTTTCTCCTTATATTTGCATATTTTGTACTTTCTGTCTCTATTTTCTGTTAAAAATCTATGGACCTATTGTAGTTTTCTGTATTGTTAAAAAAATGAAAACAACTGTCATGTACTGCCAGAGCAAAATCTATTAGCATTTACAAGCATCATTTATTTGTTTGTTTTATTAATGAAAAACAGTTTATAAGTACTTTTAAAACATTCTTCACAAATGTATATATTAATAATATCTTATTGCTTTCCATAATAGCTTGATATCCCTGAGATGAAAATGGCCCATTTTTCTTTTTACTATATAACAAAATTCTAGACCTAAAAAAGAGGCTCCTACCAGCAGAAATGATGAAGTTAATATAAGGTAGAGGATCAATGAAGCTGCATGACGCTTTTGTCTTCTAGCATATACTGGATATAATTAGGAATGGCTCAACCCCCCCTCCCCCCCGAAAGAAAACTAAGCACCCACCTTTATAAACATCCAGAACTTTTCCCATATTCATCTAGTGTTTAATGTTATCAAATATCAATCTCAGTGTTTCTCCACCTTAGCAATGTTAAAATATGTGGGCCTCAATTCCCAGAATTCCCCAGCCAAAGTCTATTGTATTGTAGCCAAATGGTCTAAATATATAAAATAGGTCACTGAACATGACATAACAGATGAATGGAAGAAAAGCCTTCCATCTGAGTTGGCCGCCTCATGGATTTCTTTGGCAACAATATGGAAATGGTTCATCATTGCCTCTTTTTGGCTTCTTAATTTATTCTACTAACCCCATATACATTTCCTGGTTTTCTCTCATCCAAGGACTAAAGAGGACTGTTTATTAGCTCATACAAGTTATCCAAGGTATTGTCATCTATTATGAATAGGGAATAAACAAAGCTGACCAAGTTAATTTTCATTTTCTGGTTGAATGGTTCAGCTGACTTCCTTCAGCTAATATGAGATAAAAGATTATTTTAAATAAAACAGTCCAGAAAGTTCAGATTTCATAATGGGATTAAAATAAAATAGCCTCCCAAAATTCTACCTAACAGTACTATTTTGCAAAGAGGATTTGTTTAAGGATATTCCAGAGATGGTGTAGAGTTCTTCAGTTTGGAAAGCCCTATGTCAGTGGTTCTCAACCTTCCTAACGCCGCGACTTTTTAATACAGTTCCTTCTGTTGTGGTGACCCCCCAACCATAAAATGGTTGAGGTTCCAGATGGAGCTTGGGCCAATATCTAAGACCCTGACCCGCAACTTGACTGAGGACCTAGTGGCCGCTTGGAATAGTGCGGCCACGGGGCCCTGGACCGGGTCGTGCCTTTGCGGCCTCTCACCCAGCACTGAACCACCTTGGCCCCTTGGTTTTCCGAGGAGCTGAGGGTGATGAAACATCGGAAGAGATGCCTAGAGAGCGGTTGGAGGGCCACCCGCTCCGAGTCTGACGGGACACTGGTAAGGTCGCATTTGAAGACCTACCTAGTGGCGATAAAGGTGGCGAAACGTAATTATTTCTCCGCTCTTATTGCGTCTGCTGATAACCAGCCTGCCGCCCTGTTTAGGGTGACCCGTTCCCTTCTTCACCAGAGGGCGCGGGATGACCCCTTGCAGGGTCGTGCGGAGGAATTTGGGTGTTATCTGCATGATAAAATCGATCAGATCCCGGACGGGCTGACCTCCGATTGGACTAGTTCAGATGGGCTGACGGAGGCAGGTCTTGAATCTGTTATCTGGGAAGAGTTCGATCCTGTGACTCCTGAGGACATGGACAGGATGCTGGGGTGGCTGAACGCCACCACATGCTTATTGGACCCGTGTCCCTCCTGGTTGGTACTGGCCTCCCGGGAGATTACACGAGGCTGGCTCCAGGGAATTGTCAACGCTTCTTTGAGTGAGGGGTTTCTGCCGGCCGCTTTGAAAGAGGTGGTAGTGAGGCCCCTCCTCAAGAAGCCCTCCCTGGACCCGACTGTGTTGGCCAACTACCGTCCAGTCTCCAACCTCCGATTCCTTGCAAAGGTTGTTGAGAGTGTGGTGGCGCAACAACTGCCTCAGCACCTGGAGGAAACTGTCTATCTGGACCCACGCCAGTCCGGCTTCTGGCCTGAGCACAGCACAGAGATGGCATTGGTCGCGTTGGTGGATGATCTCTGGAGGGCTCAGGATAAGGGTTGTTCCTCTATCCTGGTCCTGTTAGACCTCTCAGCGGCTTTCGATACCATCGACCATGGTATCATGTTGCGTCGGCTGGTGGGACTGGGGGTGGGGGGCACCAATTTACGGTGGTTCTCCTCCTACCTCTCCGACCGGTCGCAATTTGTGTTGGCAGGAGGGCAGAGGTCGACCTCAAGTGAGGCACCACAGGGGTTGGTCCTCTCACCTCTCCTGTTCAACATTTATATGAAGCCATTGGGTGAGATCATCCGTGGTTTCGGGGTAGAAATCCACCAGTACGCTGACGATACTCAGCTGTACATCTCTACCCTGGGGCACCCCAACAATGACGTGGAAGTGATGTCCCGGTGTCTGGAAGCCGTGCAAGTCTGGATGGGGAGAAACAGGCTCCGACTCAACCCGTCCAAGACTGAGTGGCTGTGGCTTCCGGCGGCACAATATAGCCAGTTGGTGCCAGCTTTGGCTATTGGGGGCGAGTCATTGGCCCCCACAGAGAGGGCTCGCAACTTGGGCATCCTCCTGGACTCTCGGCTGTTGCTAAAAGATCATATGACAGCCGTGGCTGATACGCCAGTTGGTCCGCCTGATACGCCAGTTGTATCCCTTTCTGGATTGTGACGCTTTACGCACGGTCACTCAAGCCCTCGTCATCTCCCGCCTGGACTACTGCAACGGTCTCTACATGGGGCTTCCCTTGAAGTGCACCTGGAAACTCCAGTTAGTTCAGAATGCAGCCGCGCGGGGAATCCTGGGAGCTCCTAGATGCTCCCACGTAACACCTCTCCTGCGCAAGCTGCACTGGCTGCCTGTGTCTTTCTGGGTGCGCTTCAAGGTATTAGTAACTACCTTTAAAGTGCTCCATGGCAAGGGACCTAGTTACCTGCAAGACCACCTCCTGCCATCAAATACCTCCCACCGACCAGTGCGCTCTCACAGAAAGGGCATCCTCAAGGTGCCATCGGCCAGGCAATGTCGGTTGGCGACCCCCAGGGGAAGAGCCACAGGTTGAGAACCACTGCCCTATGTTAATGTACTTAAGATGGTATCTTATCCTGTCATTTTTGCCTAAAACATAATTTGCATAAAATTACTTCAAATGGGTACTAAAGGTCAAACGGAGGTAGGTTCAGCCTTGTAGGAGTTACTTGATTTTTTTCTTTTTACTTCCCTGAGGTTCAGATACCCAGATTTAAATTCTAAATAGGGAAGGAGACAAATATATCTTTAAAATTAAGATATATCTTTTTATATCTTATATAAAACCAGAAGTGAATTTATAACTTTTTTTCATATACTATGAATTGTAGTGTGTATACAACCAGGAGAGATTCCTATACATTGTGAAATCTGGTCAAGGGACTATTGAACAGTTGGTAGAATGAATCTATTCAATATAGCAAAATACATTTTGTTTTCTAGGTCTGGCAGTGTGGCGGTAGCGTTGAAGTCCTACCTTGCTCTAGGATTGCCCATATTGAACGAGCCCATAAGCCATACACAGAAGATCTAACATCCCATGTCCGAAGAAATGCATTAAGAGTGGCTGAAGTTTGGATGGATGAATTCAAAAGCCATGTTTACATGGCATGGAATATTCCTCAGGAGGTAGGCTACAAATGGGCATCAGTATGACCATATAGCCTTATGCTACAAAACAACATCCATTTCAATTTCATAAGTTTCTTCAAGAATCTGTCTTGTGAGACCAAGTGATAACTGATAATCACCCATACTTATATTGCTAAATTGAGAAGTCTGCCAAGAGAAACATATGCCCAAGACAATGTGTCCTTTAGACAAACCTGAGAGGATTATCAGTTAAGAAGCAATCAAGGAGAGAAGCAACTGAGAACTAAGGAGAAATTTCCTGACAGTTAGAACAATTAACCAGTGGAACAGCTTGCCTCCAGAAGTTGTGAATGCCCCAACCCTGGAAGTCTTTAAGAAGATGTTAGATAGCCATTTGTCTGAAATGGTATAAGGTTCCTGCCCACGCAGGGGGTTGGACTAGAAGACCTACAAGATCCCTTACAACTCTGCTATTGTATTGTATTGTATTTAACAATTGTAGTAGTACTGCAGTTACATTTAATTATTTCAGCAACTTTATAGTACAAAAACCAGATTAGGATAATTATATCATAAAGATATGATCAAATAGCCTCGATCTGATTTGTGTCACCTGAATGTTTGCTCAGTTGTGCTTCTAGCTGATTTTGATAGGACTGATTTTTCTGTAAGAACGTTACTCAGAATGCCATAAATATTGGTTGAACATTAAAAATCAATTTCAGTCATCAATTAATCCATAGCAGTATATCAAGATCATAGAGAGAGAAATTGAGAGTATTGAAATAAAAGAATGATCTCTGGACCTGAATTTTAATATAGATCTGAGTCCTCCCCTTTTAGCAATAGCAACAGCACTTAGAGTTATATACCGCTTCACAGTGCTTCACAGCCCTCTCTAAGCGGTTTATAGAGTCAGCATTTTGCATCCAACAATCTTGGTCCTCATCTTACCAACCTCAGAAGACTGGAAGGCTGGATTAACCTTTACTTCCATAATATCTTTAATTTTATTAGCTTGCATCATGTAGCAGAAGATAATGTTCTATTAAAATACAGGGGAGAAATCTATTAAAATGCAAGACATTTCCTATTTCATTGTAACCTTCTCCCCCACCCCCCATCCATCACTGTGAGATGGAATCTTGCAAAATATTTATTACAATATACCTTGAAATATTTTTTATTCCCCCCACCCCCCAAAAAAATTAATATACTAAAATCAACCCTTTATGAACCTTCATTCAATCCAAAAATAAACTTACCACAAAACAATCAAGCATTTTCCTTCCATCTGTTGCGCCTTGCCTTCATCCATTCTTATCACATGTGCTGTTGAGGTGTCATCAACACCGGATCCATATGACTATTTCTTGAGTGACAGCAATGTTTTACAGTTCACTTTAAAAAGCTGTATTTCATTTATTCTGGGATGTGAGGACATAATTATTTATATACAGTATATATAATTTGGGTCCCTACCAAAAACTGTTTTTCTCCCAAATTTTTGTGTAGCTCTGCCTCTCAAAAACACTGCAGTTTCTACAGGCTGTAATGAGATAGTTAAGTGATTTCAGTTTATTGGGTTTTTATGGAACATGGCTGACTTAAACTCCAGGAATTTATGTTAGCAGCAGCAAAGCTTAAACAATCTTTGCAAATGCTTCTAATGAAAAGGCCATCAAAATGTTTATATTTATATGTAAAAGAGAAAACGATGGACTGAAAAATAAGAGTCTGTGCATTGATAAAGCTAGTACTAGTTCCAGACACTAGTAATGTCTAGGAAATATTCCTGATTTTGTTGACAGAAATGTTTTCCAGACCAACTTGCTATTTGGTTTCAATTGTTTTAGAATCTAGGAAATTGTCTTTTCAGAAATGATCATTGAGGAACTGATTAAAAAGCCTTCAAAACCTGTGGGAAGTTTTTTCTTGATCACTAAAATTGAAATGTTAATGAAATGAATGGTCTGTGTATGACAAGAGTGAATGGTATTTCTGACCTTCCTTCTGGCCTTCATGTGCAGGATTCTGGAATTGACATTGGGGATATCTCAGAGAGGAAGGCCTTGAGGAAAAAGCTGCAGTGCAAGACCTTCCGGTGGTATCTTGTCACTGTCTATCCCGAGATGAGAATGTACTCTGACACTGTGGCCTATGGGGTGGTAAGAGACATTTTATTTGCTTGAGCAGTCCTAGGAAGGAAATAGGGACAAGCGGTTTCCTGCAGGTGGACTGAGTATGGCCCACAGAGAAAAGCCTTAAGAACAAAATGTGTCTGTTTATAATAGCAATAGACTTATATACCACTCTATGGAACTTTACAGCATTCCCTGGGCATTTTGCAATGTCAGGATATTGTTCCCAACAATCTGGGATTTCATTTGACTCACCTTGAAAGGATGGAGGACTGAGTCAACCTTGAGCCAGTCAAGATCAAACTCCAGGCTGTGGGCAGAATTAACCTGCAATATTGCCTTCTAACAATTGCACTATTCACAACTGTTGTGGTTAATGAACACTGGATAATTGTGTTCATAATGTCATAAGCATTGGCCTGATGGATCAAATCCCTAACTCATCTACTCCAGCAGTCTTGCCTTACACTCCCCAACCAACTGCATAAGGAAGCTCACTAGTAGATAACCTTCAGAGGCAGTCACACTGCTAGCAAGCTACACTGATCCCCATGACTTCCATATTTGGTCTACCTCTTTTTTTGAAGCCAGTTTTATCAGTTGTCAGCACCAAATCCCATGGCAGCAAATTCCAAAGCTTGTATAAGAAATGTTTTGGCCTTTAAAAGAGGTTTTATGTGGAAAAAGATTTTTGTTCTGTTATATACAAAACAGTAGTATTTTGCAGTACTATAAAATAAGTTGGATATTTAAAAGTTGAATCCAAGATACTGGGAAGATACATTGAACGCAATTTTCATTGTATCATTTTTCTTTTTAAATGCACATTGATGATCTGAAGTTTGGCCAAAACTGAACAAATCTTCATTTACTACGTTTAGTGACCAAGTTAACTGTTGGAACCCTAGTGAATTTTGAAATTCTTTTTCTAATTGAAATTCTTTCATCGTTAATTGAAATTCTTATTTTTTTAATTCAAAGTTGGCTGTAAGGCAGGGATGTCCAAACTTGGGAACTTTAAGACTTATGGACTTCAACTCCCAGAATTGGAGTTGAAGTCCACAAGTCTTAAAGTTCCCAAGTTTGGACATCCCTGCTGTAAGGTCTTGAAGACCTGGTTGTTTTCCCAGGAATTGATGGATGTGATTCATCTGTGTTTTCGTATAGAGGAACCACAATCCATCTTCCTTTGCTTTCATGGTTTATTATACTGTAAATTGTCCAGAGAGAGTTCAGAGTCAGGTGCAAAGGTGGGTTCCTACCGGTTCGCACCAGTTCGGCTGAACCAATAGTGGTTTGCCAGCCTGAGTCACCAGAACTGACAACAATTTAGGCCTGCCACACCTCCAAACTGGTTCCCCGGTCAGCGGGGCATGGTTTCTTCCCCATTTTTAATGTTCTACGCATGCATGCAAAATTGCATGTGCACCAAACCGGCAGTAATGCCAGCAGCAACACATTAATTAAAAGGTATAATACAGACTAAGCTGAAGTTTCACACTACGCATCCCTACTTAATTTTAATATATTAGTTTTTTCACTCAATGACAGTTAAACATTTATAGTTGCAAACAGGTATAATTCTTTGTCCTGTTTTAACAAGTAATTTATATTCTTTTTTTCCTGAGTCCTTACCCCTCTTCTCTATATTTTCTAGCTACAGAATTCCCTAAAAAGTGATCTGTGCCTTGATCAGGGACCAGATACAGAAAATATTCCAATCATGTATATCTGCCATGGAATGACACCGCAGGTTAGTAAGATTAATCTTGCATTTTATTCTCACCCACATGTGGAAAGAACCCTACTGTAACTAGCAATTATTTTTTCCACTACAATACTTTCTAAGACTGCTAATAATAAATGGAAATAATATTTGTTCCCGATGTTAAGTATTATGAATCTCTTAATTAGTGCCTTGTCAAAAAGTCACAATGGAAAATTAAGAAAGCAGAGAATTGTTGGCATAGACTTTTCCTATTCTTCCTAGAAAAAGTGTGAATGCAACATTAATTATTTCAGGGACAATTATTTTCTCTATATTTCTACGTCTCACATATTAATGCCATTTAAAACACACACGTGAACACACATTTGTTCTTCTAGTAAGTATGCTTGAATTAATAATAAAAGAGTAGAGAATTACAGTTCTTTTGACTTTTCAAGAAACAATCAAGCATGGAAATCCCATAGTTTAATTTTGGTCTTTGTTATAGAAGCATTATATAGCATCATAGTAATCATTTCAAATGTTGCTATGCAAGTTTTGTTTTAGAACTATCTACTGTGAAAAGAGAGTCTATTTTCTAGGCAATACAGGATGAACCAGGAATAAAGACCATTAGAAACTAGAGAGCTGCACTTATACCAAATAATATAATTTTTTGCCTCCCGGTTTAGTTCCTTTTGAGATGAGACAGAAAAGCAGCCACCCAAAGGAGAACATTTCTCTGTGTGATCTATTGAGTTGATTGGAATCTTAAAAATCCTACACAAAATCCCTAGTGGCTTACATTCCCATATTAAATATACATGTATCACTGGATGGCATCTATTAGTTGTTTTCAGAAGTTTTAATTGTAGAATGTCAAATAGTAATAGAAGTGATTTTGTATGATTCAATGCTAGCTAAAACTGTGTTGTTAAATCAAATTACTGGAACTGTGTAACTCTGAATTGATAAATATTCATATTCTTATTATATTCATATTCTTATATATTGTCCTTAAGATTTTTTGTCAAAGATCTTTATCACATTCTTTTATTTTTGAGACTCTTATATGTTGCCCATACATTGCCAATAATGTTGATCTACATATTTTATGAAGGGGATGCATAATATTTGACTAAAGAACCAACTTCTGACAGGAAAAAAATTTCTTTAAATTGAGAAATATTGGAAAGTTGATTGCTTTTGCTCAGCTTTTGTTTCTATATAACTGAAAAGATATTCTGTCTCCATTTTCACATCTAGTAGAATTGGTTTTCCTGTATAAGATGTATTTAATATTGATTGTACCAGTGAGGGTACACTAGAGTAAATTATGAATGATAAACAGAAATTTTCAGAGTCTGCTTAGACACTGCAAGGGCTAACGTTTTTTCTCTTCTAATCAACCTTATTTTAATAACTATCATTTGCCAAGGGGAAACTCTAACAAAATTCACTGTTCTTCAAGTAACCGAGTCCTTCTTCCGTTAATCATAAGTTATTAAAAGTCTTTCTTCTTTACCTTCTGGAATTATTTTGCAACATGTTTTGGTGTATCTTTTATCTGCTGCACTATTTTAAAAAGACTCTGTTGCAAATTCAGACTGAAAAAAATGTGATTATATTATGGCACATATAAATGGTTTTAATATTAGCATATATATTTTTTGTATTTGATTGACCTGTTTTTTACTACAACAAATGAGTTCCTGCATAAATGACCTGTTAGTGTTGTAACTTTTGTCAGAAACTCAGGATTAGCACTATACTTTCATTAATTAGACTTGATGTAGATTAATGTTGATTGTACAAAAAAATTATGATCTGAACTAGATGAGTTTCTCCAGAATTGACTTTGATATATTTTGGCATTTGCAAGGAACTCCTAATTTTGTGTCTTTATTAGCCTATAATTCTGTTTACCTAATTTCCTTGTGGAGATAATATCAACAGATATTATGGAGATACATAGGAAAAATATTAATTTCCAACTATGTTTTCCAGTTTATCAAGTTTGAATACAAATGAGTAGATAGACATGGATAATATGCAACCCTCCAGATGTTATTGATCTGTACCTCACATAATCTGTTATCATTTAGCTCCAGCTTCTGAAAACTTGACAGTTGCCTACCCATGTTCTAGAGTTTATACATTTGGCAAAAATATCTCTGAACCACTTATGTCATTTATTTATTTTATCAAATTTATACCCTGCCCTTCTCCTTGTTAGGACCCAGGGCGGCGCACAGGCATTATATAAAACCATAAATACAATATACATCAATTAAAAATATATTAAATTAATTAACCCGTGCTAAAACCCATTTTTAAAACCGTAACCAAATTATAATTTATATTTAAAAGTCAGAAGCGGGGGGCTATCCTTGGCCAGCTTGTTGGAATAAGTACGTCTTAAGACGTTGGCAGAAGAGGCGGAGGTCCAAGGTAGTGCGAAGGTCGGGGGGTAGGTCGTTCCAGAGGGCCGGGCCCGCCACAGAGAAGGCTCTTCCCCTGGGTGTCGCCAGCCGGCATTGCCCAGCCGACGGCACCCGGAGAAGGCCCGCTCTATGGGAGCGGACCAGACGAAGGGATGTATGGGGCAGGAGGCGGTCTCGTATATGAAGATGTGATAAAACTTCTGCCATTAAACCAATGGCAGAAGTTTTGCAACTGGCTGTATCTATAAATAGCTCCTTTTATATGGACTTTTGCCCAGAGGCCATGGTTAGAGATGGTGTCAACTCTCTGATGTTGCTGCCTTCATCTTCCAGAATTAGAGGATGAACCAGGCAATTATTGTTGAAGCTGGAAGACAATTTAATACCCACCAGACATATATGTATCATGCTTGCAGCTTCCAGCATTTGTTTCAATATTTTTCTATTGCTTTTTATTTTTAAAAAAAATCAAAGTGGTTTACATAATTAATATATTTTTTAAAAATGAAGCAGAAAAAAGTTATAAACCAGTATATATCCTACAACAAACACAGTAAAGAAGCATTGAAAATAAAAATAAACTAAGAAGACTTTTAGCCGCTGATAAGTAACTATGAGAATAGATAAAGAAGATAAAAAAATAAGGAAATGTTAAAAGAAAATGTGGCCAAGGACAAATTAAGATGGCCTGTGCATTAGGGCATCTTAACAAATGACCATCGCATAGCAGATGTTTGTTCAATCTAGAAACTGTGTTAGATGAAGCACACCTCAATATTTCAACAATGTGAATATACTGAAACTGGGATGTGATCCGTAAATCTTCCATACAAAAATATATAGACTGGGTAGGCTTGTAAGAAAGCAGGTGGTCATTAGCTCTTTAAAGATGTAACATCCTTAGGGTGATATATATATAAACTGTGATATCCTAGAACAGTGATGGCGAACCTATGGCATGGATGCCACAGGTGGCATGCGGAACCATTTCTTAGGGCACACGAGGCGTTGCCCTGAAAGCTCCAGCGTGCATGTGTGCGCTGGCCAGCTGATTTAGGCCTTCTTTTGAGGCTGTTTTTCGCCCTCTGGAGGCTTAAGGGAAGCACCTGAAGCCTCTGGAGGTGAGTGGGGAGGCTGTTTTCACCCTCCCCAGGCTCCTAGAAAGCCTCTGGTGCCTGGGGAGGGCGAAAAAAGCATGCCAAAAGCAGGGGGTCACGCACATAGCATTATGGGTGTGGCACGCCCATGCACGCCCCCCCTGCGCTCCCCCCGTTTTTGGCACGCGAGCCAAAAAAGGTTAGCCATCACTGTCCTAGAACATTCTATGGCATTTCTAGGGTATGCTTGGAAACTATAGTCCATGCTGAAATATTCCAGATGCAAAGAAAAATACCAAATGTTCACAGTATCAGAGAATCACTGGGATGTGAAATAGAAAGCTTGCATATTCTGTTTTTGGAGTATTTAATCCAGATGGAGGCTCCATTTGCAGCTGCGTTGCTTATTTTACAAAATATATTTTACAATGATCATCTCACTATATGTTTGTCAGGTTTATTTAATATGGGGTTCTTTGTTGCTGTTGTTTTCAAGCAGTATTCAGACATTTAAACTACACAAAACAGGATCATGTGAAACTATGGAGTCAATAAAAGTATTTTTTGAGAGAGAGAGAGAGAGAGAGAGAGAGAGAGAGAGAGAGAGAGAGAGAGAGAGAGAGAGAGAGAGAGAGAGAGGCCCAAAACGTGAAAGAACATTTGAGAAAAGTTTGAAGAATATTGCATAATTGTTGTGTCTATACACTGTCAGCCAAATATTAAAGCATCTGTTAGTTACTTGATCCATTAAATGTCAAGTAGTAACTGGAATGTTATTATGAATTTGGATATAATTCTGCCATTAACTTGGCTTTTATAGAAACAAGTGTCTGAAAAGAAAGACCATTAAATGTTGCTTCCCTGAATCATGTTCTTTTCAAAATTAATTAGCTCTGGTTTCATTAGAAAGTAAGATACTTTAATTCTATCATTATGTTTTCTCTTCTTTGCCTACCAAGGGCGTTTTTTAAAAGTATTTATAGAAATAACATTACAAGATCAAGTTAATGGAAGTTAATGGAATGAAAAGTTGCAATTTTTTTTTCTGTGGAAATGACCTGCAGTTAACGATCTGAACCTTTCTGCTATAAACTTTGGCACTGTTATGAATAGAACTGGTTTTTTTTTCCAATTAAGAATATGTTGCTCCCTTTGTGAAATACAGTTGCAAATTCAAATATTAAAAAGTATGCATTGCTAGTGTTCTACCCCCATTACTTTCCAGTTCTGTACAAGCATATTTCCCAAAGTGTTTGCAAAAGCACCACAATGTCTAACCAATCTTTGACATGATCCTGAATCATATTTGTTTTTGTGGATGATTCTGTTCCATTCCATCTAGTATTAAATACCATTGATTTAATAGTAGGACCCCCCCCCAAACTCTCTATTGAAGCAGAACAGAAGGCTGCATTTTTCCCATCAAAGACAAGCTGGACTTTGGAATGGAGCTCTCACATATATTCTTTTCCTATTTAGGTGGGGAAGGGGCTGCCCCCATTCCAACAGAAAGAAAATCCTTACATGGAGCCTCTGGCTACATGCTCCTAAATGTGGCAGGTCTATGCTAATTAGGACAAACAATCATGCAATAATTGGACTTAGGTTATGTTGGGGGATATCTTCGTTGGGAGACAGAAAGTTGTGCAGCAGAGTGTGCAGCTAGAGAAACATTGCTAGTAAAACACACAAATAGTATCTCAGACACTGTTAGTAAAAAAACAAGTAGCTTTACTGGTGTTGTAAAACTAAACTACTGCTTCACAAGCAGTGATAGTATATAGTTAGTCAAACAAAGTCCTTAACAAACAACTGCTTACAGTCACAATTAACAATTCTTCCTTCTTCCTTCAGTCAGTCACAAGCAGAGAGCAATCAGCAGAGATATTGAGCAGAAAGAGAGTATGCGCTCTCCTGACTTCCTCTTATTGCCGAGATAATTACAGTCTCTAATTGCATTCCAACATCCTTAAAGCAATAATGACCATTTGTCATCATGGTATGTATATATATATATATATTGCCTACCCAACACTAGGAGTATACTCCTAACAGGTTATAAGAAAGGCCAGCAAGTATTAGGAAGTGATTTAGCACATAGGTTGCTAGTGCCATTCTTTACTTAATTATCCCATCCTATACTCTTACCTATAGACAGAATCTTGCCAAACTAAAGCAAACTACTTGCATCATTAAAGAATCAGAACTTCTAGGGAAGAGCTAGCTTGACCATCTTCCTCCCAATCACACTATTTAAATTTAGCTGTATCTTATTCCTCTGGAATGCACTCCCTTGCTCCTGGGAATCTAGATTACATTCCACCACAAATCAAAGCATGAGGATTTTGCCAAATTCTCATGCAGGTTTGGAACTTTAAAAAGAAAAGGCTGCATGTTTGTTTGTTTTTAAATTTGGAGGTGTGTAGAAACTATAGTAAGGCACCAAATTCCTAACATAAGGTATTTTTTTGTTTTATCATATGTCTGAATTATCACATTTTTAAAGATCCTTTGAAACGGACCTTCCCTCTTCCTCCGCTCACTCAAGACACATCTCTTCCAACAAGCTGGATTAGCTTAGAACTCAGGTCTTGGCCCGATAGAGCTTCAGTTATATTTGAATAAGGATTTGATAGGTTTTAACTGGGAATTTTAGCACAGGCATATAATTTAATTTCTTTTTAACTTTTGTAATGTTGTTATTTATGTATTGTTGTTTTTAATTTCCCTGTGCACCTCCCAGAGTCCATCTTGACGGAGATTGGTGCGGTTTATAAATCGAATAAAATTGAAAAAAATTGAAATTGAAACAAAAACCACTGAGGTAGTGCCAAATTTCATATTTTTGTAATTCAGGTATGCCGCAGTTGTTTTAACAGAATGCTACTAAACAAAGTACTCTTGTTACTGAGAATTTATTTCAAAAACAGCTCATCTGCATCAAATCAGCATTTGTTTTCTGAAAGCATAAAATGAGCAGGTAATCAAATTAGCGGTGTTTCTGCAGTTGGCCATTTAAGCTTATACTTTACTAATCAACTTGGACACAGATAATCTATCATTTGAAAGTAGGGGAGGGTGGGCTCTAAAAGCTGTTTAAACAGTGTCTTTGCAGGGACCAGCAAGTTCTGGATATTTACATAAGCAGTGGAAGAGATTTTTCTCAGATAAATTGGTTCATTTAAAGAGATAGCAGAGAGCATATTCTCTCTTAGGGCAGAGTCTATCCTTGGCAACAGATGGAAAGGTCACCGGATTTTTATAAAACACTGGAATAAATTGTACATGAATGTGTTAATGAGAAATTTATTTTTATATCTTGATCTTTCAGATTGCATGTCTCCTCTTTTACTCTCTGTAATTAAGCGTACACCTACAAAGCCTCAGACACCAGGCCAAGTTCAGCTATAAATATCTATTCTGCCTGAAACTCAGTCTCAGAAAAAAACAAAGAAACAGCAGAAACTTTAAGGATTCAATTCTGCTAGACAGGTTGCTTTGCTGGAGACAGAAAATAAGCAATTCATATGACATATCTCGGTGGTGAGATTCAAAAAAAAATTACTACTGGTTCTGTAGGCATGGCATGGCTTGGTGGCATGGCTTGGTGGGTGTGGCAGGGAATGGATACTGCAAAATCCCCATTCCCTCCCAATCAGCTGGGACTCGGAAGGCAGAGAATAAATGTGGGCGGGGCCAGTGAGAGGTGGTATTTACTGGTTCTCTGAACTACTCAAAATTTCCACTACCTGTTTTCCAGAACTGGTCAGAACCTGCTGAATACCCCTTCTGATACATACATACATACATACATACATACATACATACATACATACATACATACATACATACATGATTTGCCTATTGCAAACACAGGACATAGAATCATGTTCTATGCATTAGTAGGTCCCATAGCTAAACTTCGCTACCTTCCCACATTTTCAGATCAACAAACTTTGGGCCAGGTTATTTGGGGAAGCACCTATCTGTAATCTTTTTTTTCGTACACAATTAGTAAGTTTCAGCAGAATGGAAACAATTGGACTCTAAATAATGCCATCTAACAGGGTCTTGGAAACATGCCTCTTCTATCATGGTGCCTGCCCTATATTCCCCCAGTGGTCCATATGGTTCCCACCCTTACAATGTTCTGAAAGGCACTGAAAATTTCTCCCAGATTCGGGGGTAAAAGCTAGTTGGTAAGCCCTTGTAAGATGTCTGCATGGTTTTTTTTCTGGACAGGCATCATGTTCCTCTTTTTGATTGTTTTGGCTTGTTATTCATAAGGTGTCCAGATTTAGTTGGAGACAGGCATTATTTAAATCTATGTAAATAAATACATAAAACTTTTTCCTTTGTTACTGGATCTAAGAGGTACTAGGCATGTCTCCTGTCTGTACCTAGTTGTGAGTGATTTGGAAGACATTCTAGTTCGCTTGCTATTTCCATTTCCATATTAGCTGGGGTTAACAAATTCCTCCCTCCTTACAATCTCTCTATCTCTCTTTCATCCTGCCTGGGAATCTCAGAAGTGAGAGCTGGAGTTACCAGGCGTCTTGCAAAAGCAAAAGGCATGTTCTCTTTTTTGCCCTCATGTCCTCCTTCCAATTCCATTTTATCATTTGTTTATGTTCTTGAAAATGAAGACTGTTGGGAAAATGATGCAGTTGAAAAAACCAGACTTTCTAATGTTGGAAAAAGCAATTTCATGTATATATGCAAGCCAAGTACTTTTTTTTTTTGCAGTTCTTTGCTCTAATTTGTGTTATGGATAACTAGAAGTCAAACAGTATGTTCTCCTTTCCCCCCATTTGTCCTTCTTTCCAATTGTCCATGTCCTCTTTTGCTTATTCAGATGTCCAGCAACCCTTTATTTAGTTGAAATTGGAGAGATTTGTCTTCCAACCCACTCTTCTGTCTCCTTTTTTTTCTTGATACCAGACAATAGGAAGCTCTTATCTCCATCTAGAGATTGCTCAATTCAGGACTCTCCTTTTCAACTTGGAGGACATGTATTTTTCATTTTTAGTGGTTTTAAAATTTTCTGTATTCCCTTCTCCAAATCAGTCTCTCTCTTCCTTGGAATCAAAACCTCCAGCAGACTCTGAGGTCAGAATCTACAGTGTGTGAAATGGTTTATACCCCTGAGGGTATAGCAAATGGAACTGTCAAAAGAAGTTAGCAGTGTCAATATCTTCTGTACTTCCCCATTATTTTTTCATATCTAGGTGACCCTTTTAGTGAATTAAATATTCCAGCCTGCCCCTTCTACACTAGGAATCTAAATATACTATTTGTAAACTACCCGGTCTCCTTTAGGCGACAAGGGCAGTGGTGAAATGTGATGAATCAATAGATAAAAATATATTCCACCTTGAATTCTTCCTCTCCATCTCCCAAACAAGACAGGGGAGATGGCAAGGCAGAAGTGCACAAATGGCAATTTGGGATGGGAGAAGCTTCCAGAAGTAAGAACAAGTGAGGGAACACTAAATATGTTTTCAATATAGCCGGAAGCTTCAGGCAAACAAGTATAGATCTGCTCTGTGCAAGTACAGGAAATGGTCTAATAAACTTAGCATTCAATTTTTTTAAAAAAAAATGTATGGAGGAAAGAAACTTTATAGAAAATCAGACATGCTTCTCAACATTAATGGGGGGGCTTCATGGCGCACTGGTAAACTTTTAGGTAAAAAAATAATAGTAAAATTCATTCAAATCAAGGCTTGAATGAAGTTTTGAGGCAATCTTGAGGAGGTATTAACCAGCTTTACAATTTCTTTGAGAAAACATAGCCTATAAGCCAGGGGAAGGCTGGGAAGCATATGGCCACAGTTTGGATGCTAGCTATGATTGGCTTGAATTAATGAACTGGGTTATTACAAGCAATTTTGACTACAATAAAAAAAAGATTAGAGCAATGGTTTTGGTGGTGATTCCATTAAGAATGGAAGAATTGCCATAAGGGAGCATTTGTCCTCTCACCATCTGACAATGGATGATGGGCAGCAGACAGATGGTGCTTTATATCCAAGAGCAGAAAAATAGCTTTCAAAAAAACATGCTCCAAGTCTTGGCCTTTTATCAGAAAGGAGATGGTTGGTCAAGCCAGATTTCCACAAACTAGTTGAGTGATCCAAAGTACAGAAGGGGAGAAAGAAAGAAATGAGCTCTCTTACAAAAGTGGTTAGGGATCACTGGCATGGCATTTAGACTGTTGATTCGTAGCAGATTTATACTAAACGCCATGGGTTCCCCTATGGGGAGGGCATGAAAAAATTTAGTGGACATGTTGGTGAGTGGCATTGACAATGACAAGCATAGGCTTTATATCAGGGGTGGTTCGCAAATGTGAGCGTGTGTGATTTCCGCTAGCAGTTCGGGCAATCCGGTCTGAAGTGGTAGAATACCACCTCTGCTTTAGATCCATTAAATAAACTGCAAACAAGATAGAAGTTTTACATATATAGGGAAATTCAATTGGAGTGGGTGGTTTAAATAAACAATCATACATACGTAATAAGATCTGCCAGCATTAGAACATAGGAAGCAAGCCCTCTTTATTTATCCGCCCCTGATTTTAAATCTTAAGCCTATTCCTCCCAACATTTTGACCCAGATTGTTGTGGACAATATGCTGACACTGTAAAGTGCTTCGAGAGGGCGGTAAAGCCCTGTGAAGTGGTGTATAAGTCTAAGTGCTATTACTAAGGAGAAATTTCCTGACAGTTAGGACAATTAATCAGTGGAACAGCTTGCCTCCAGAAGTTGTGAATGCCCCAACCCTGGAAGTCTTTAAGAAGATGTTAGATAGCCATTTGTCTGAAATGGTATAAGGTTCCTGCCCACGCAGGGGGTTGGACTAGAAGACCTACAAGGTCCCTTCCAACTCTGCTATAGTATTGTATTACTATAGAATTCCAATGTATGTCATTCCAATGTCTGTCAACTATTCAAGTGTCCTACAATTTCAGGTGACAGCCAAAAAGGGGGTGGGGGGACCAAAGAAAAAAGAAAATGACATCTCGGTTTTGAAGGGAATATATAGAAACATAATTCTAAAGATTTGAGAGCAAAGCCAATCACTTTTTCTGTTCCACTTTGATGAGAAAGATATAAAAACGACATTATTCCAGATCTTGGGAAATCTGCTCCATGCTTGTTAATTCCAAAATCATTTTAAGGATATATTGACCTTTTTTTTTTCTTTTTCATTTTGTATCTCCAGGAGCAATGAAAAAAAATGTGAGTGTGAAACCTAGTTTATAATCATACATAATAGCAGAGAAGCAGCAGAACGCTCTAAGACAGACGCATTGATTTACAGTTTCAGAAGCATTGTTTTTTATGTAGTTTGTAAATTATACATTAGGGCAGCAGATTCCAATTTGTTTACTTTGGGACATTGTGCTCTTTCATACATTTTAATAGATCCTATAAATCATAACATCTAAAACACATATGGAAGTAGTTTGGTTGTCTAAAACAGGATATTACTTTCTATTGTGCTGGTAATTGCTAAAGGTTAGAGTAGCTTATGGCGGTGATTAGAGAAGCATTATTAGCTTTTCCTGAAATTAGTATGCAGCAATGAACATTTGGGCATTTCAATTCTCAGACAGTCATTCACAAACTGGTACATGAGATAAGTTAAAGGCACTTTAAAAATTCTGAGCCTCAAATATATATGATGTGGGCAGGGGTTTAAACGCACTGATTATTCACTTATTTTATGAAAGTTTTAAACTGAGTAATGCCTCCCCCTCCCTCTCTTTTAAACTTTTATTATCACATGTAGGGTTTTCAGATATGAGTCACATAAGATAATCATTTTATACATAATGTCCCTTATGCATAGCCCTTGAAAGCCAATCATTCATTTTTGGAGGATTGTCATGTTTTAACCATAAGTGAGCAAAATGAGTCAGTTCACAATGATGTTTCACACAAAAAAAAACACCATTAGTATTTAAATTCAATGGCTATTGCATTACCCAAAGGCATTTCTGAAGCAAATATCATTGTGCCTAATAATATAGATTATTAGGCACATAGATTAAGGGTTTGCATTGATACTGTATATGGTAGTAGTAAGAATACTGAAGGGTTTTCATAGTTTCTCCAATTTTACTTTCCCTTCAGAGCAGAAGAAGCATAACATCAAGCACCCTTTTATGGCACTGCTAAATACGTGGGACAATACATAGAATCTGAAAAGTAAGACTTCTCAGCCTAATAGCTTGACAGATAGTATATATTGTTGTGCTTAAGATGCTGGACTCAGACTAGGGATATCCAGGTTCCCATCCCTAATTCACCCATGAAGTTCATGGCTGACTTGGGGCAAGTTACTGTTTCTTAGTACAACATATCCCACAGTGTGGTTGTAGTTGGATAAGCCATCGTGAACGTCCTGAGGAAAGATAGCTTTATTGGTGAAATAAATACATATTATGAAAAAATGTTACAAATAGAAATAAGCATTTCTTTCATTCACTTATTAAATCAAATCAACATTTATTACAGCTGTACTCCAGCATGCTATTGAATTACTCGTGTTTTTCTCTCCTTAGACATTTTTGTGGGACTCTAAGATAAACATGGCACTTCTGAGTCCACTGTGTTTTACACATATGCTGAGCCAATTTTCCCTCCACAAAGTTGTTCTGAAATGCATACAGTGTGCATTTTAATTATGTATGGAGATAAACATTTCTGCAGATTTTTTTAAAAAAAGAAATCATTAGATAAAACTACAGTATCTAGCCACAATAATGCCACATTAGCACAGACTTGATTTTTACAAATACACATTTGCGCAATGTCAGAGTTTTGGCAGTGTGACTATTATTATGATATATATTAAGGAGCAATACACAGCACACCGAGTTTTAGACAATTAACAGTGGTTTATATATGTATATATACAGGCAAACACATGCTGGAGATAAATTCCCTTACCATTCACTACAGACACAAGGAGAGAACTGAATACACGCTGAGAGAGAGAAACGCCCTCTAATACCCACCTATATATAGGCTTGTGTGGACCTCCCATCAGGGTCTTAAAAGGGTTATACTATAGCTGCAATTAATCAGCCTCATTGTATCAACCACATTAAACTGCATCATTTTACAGATTACAGTTTATAACCTTTCATCAGCTGGCAGCTATTAAATCCTCAGTACTGTTTAAGAAGTGTTGTTCTACATTTGCTCTAAGCCAAGAAAAGTGGGAGCTGATTTGAAAAAGGCTAAATACTTAAAAAAAATAAAGTTCTTTGGACATAGTGGCTTTCGTTTTGCTGTTGCTGCTGTGTATTACAGCCATGATGAAGCTTTGCTTGCAAGAATCAGCTAGGGTGGAAGATTAGTAATATAGAGTCAAACCCCTTTTTTGACTTTACACCAATTGATATAAGACTTTGTTTGTTTGTTTGTGTGTGTGTGTGTGTGCATTTTGAACAAGATAAGGTATGCAAAGCTATGCCAGCGTAAAGAAAACTGCAAACTCTATGATTGTGCCTGCTTTCCTAGATTTTAGCCTCTTGCCACTCTATGCAGATTTGTATCGTACACATTTTGTATTCAGCAGCATTCTGCACATTGCAAACTTTGTTTATAGGATGAAGAGGAATATGGCTGAAATATGGCTGAAAAGTAGTGGAATCATGTAATTTAATTAGATCTTGATTTTATACTATGTTTTTCTGTGTATACATCTTTGTAATTTTATCCACAGTTTCACTTGATCATCTTGTTTATTTTCCACATAAATTTAAACTTTCACATACATAAATATACCGTTTGCTGTACAAAACTGACACAAAATACGAAATCCATATGTGGTGTGTAATTAATGTACGTAAATACACATTCAAAAGGACCAAACAAATTAGGGCAATTTATGATGAAGGTTCACAGAGAGAAACATGTTTTGTTTTGTTCTTTTTAGTTTCCTTAACTCTATCCAGTTGTCTTTCATTCTTTAAAAAAAGTGTATCAGTTTGATGCCGTTACTTTGTTTCCTTTCACCCTTGCGCTGACTTGCTGCTGTTTCACATTTTATATTCTTACACTGCTGACCTTTTGAAAATGTAGAGGTAGATGTGCACTTACAAATCAGAGCAGGTTAAGCTATTCATCCTGACACTTTTAAATGTAAAAGTAGTTCTTATTTACAGGTAGGTGTGTGTGTGTGTGTGTGTGTGTGTGTGTGTGTGTGTGTGTGTGTGTGATATAGGACCTATCACTTTGTTGTTGGTATATACACTGAGAGTTTATGCACCAGAGACAAATTCCTTGTGTGTTCCAACCGTCACACCCCACCACGGGGAGGCGGAACCGGAGACATCGAGTTGGTTCCGCCCCAGGCGCCTGATGGACCCTGAAAGGTTCCAGAGGGAGCTTGGGCCAATACCTGTCTTCCTGCCCCGCGACTCGACTGAGGACCTAGTGGCCGCATGGTATAGTGCGGCCATGGGAGCTTGGACTGAGTCACGCCCTTGCGGCCTCTCATGCGGCGTTGAGTCACCCAGGCCCCTTGGTTTACCGAGGAGCTGCGGGAAATGAAACGCCACAAGAGACGCCTCGAGAGTAGGTGGAGATCTTCTCGATCCGAAGCTGACCGAACACTAGTGAGAGACCATATTAGGACTTACTTAGTGGCGCTAAGAGTGGCCAAACATGAGTATTGTGCCACCCTTATCGCGTCCGCAGAAAACCGCCCTGCCGCCCTGTTTGGGGTGACCCGCTCCCTCCTTCACCTGAGGCCGCGGGAAGCCCCTTTGCAGGGTCGAGCAGAGGAATTTGGAGTGTTTCTGCAGGACAAAATCACTCAGATTTGGAACGAGTTGCCCTCCACTGAAAGTGATCCAGTCGATTTGTCCGGTGCTGGTCTTGAGATAACACCTTGGGAGGAGTTTGATTTTGTCACTACCAAGGATATGGACAGGTTGCTGAGGAACCTTAGGGCCACCACATGTTTATTGGACCCGTGTCCCTCCTGGCTTGTACTGGCATCCTGGGAGGTTACACGAGGCTGGCTCCAGGATATTGTGAACACGTCTTTGTGCGAGGGGTTCTTACCTACCGCCTTGAAAGAGGCGGTGGTGAGGCCTCTCCTCAAAAAGCCTTCCCTGGACCCAGCATTGTTGGAAAATTACCATCCGGTCTCCAACCTTCACTTTCTTGTGAAGGTTGTAGAGAGTGTGGTGGCTCAACAGTTTCCTCGTCACCTGGAGGAAGTTGATTATCTTGACCCGCGCCAGTCCGGCTTCCGACCCGGTCACAGCACTGAGATGGCATTGGTCGTGTTGGTTGATGATCTCTGGAGGGCACGGGATAGAGGTTGCTCCTCTATCCTAGTCCTATTAGACCTCTCAGCGGCTTTTGATACCATCGACCATGGTATCTTATTGCACCGATTGGGGGGGTTGGGGCTGAGAGGTACCGTTCTGCGGTGGTTCTCGTCCTACCTCTCTGGTCGGTCGCAATGGCTGTTGACAGGAGGGCAGAGGTCGGCCCCGAGGCCCCTCACATGTGGGGTTCCTCAGGGGTCGGTCCTCTCACCACTTCTGTTCAACACCTACATGAAGCCGCTGGGCGAGATCATCCGTGGTTTTGGGGTGGAATACCATCTGTACGCTGACGACACCCAGCTGTACATATCCACCCCAAACCACCCCAACAATGCCGTCGAGGTGCTGTCCTGGTGCTTGGAGGCCGTACGGGTCTGGATGGGTAGTAAACTCAAGCTCAACCCGTCCAAGACCGAGTGGTTGTGGTTTCCGGCACCCCAGTTCAGCCAAATAAGTCCAACACTGGCCATTGGGGATGAACAACTGGCCCCCGTGGAGAGGGCGCACAACTTGGGTGTCCTCCTGGATTCCCAGCTGTCCATGGAGGACCATGTGATGGTCGTGGCCAGGAGGGCGTTTTATCAGGTACGCCTGATACGCCAGTTGCGCCCCTTACTGGACCGGGGGGCCCTTCGCACAGTCACTCAAGCGCTTGTGACATCCCGGCTGGATTACTGTAATGCTCTCTACATGGGGCTCCCCTTGAGGTGCACTCAAAGGCTACAGTTAGTGCAGAATGCGGCCGCGCGGGTGATTATGGGTGCCCCAAGGCAAGCCCACATAACACCTCTCCTGCGCGAGCTGCACTGGCTGCCTGTGGCCTTTCAAGTGCGCTTCAAGCTGTTGATGACCATCTTCAAATTGCTCCATGGCTCGGGGCCTAGCTATATACGACACCGCCTTCTGCCCCATACATCCCTTCGTCCGATCCGCTCCCACAGAGAGGGTCTTCTCCGGGTACCGTCGGGAGGGCAATGCCGGTTGGCGATGCCCAGGGGAAGGGCCTTCTCTGTGGCGGGCCCAGCCCTCTGGAACGATCTACCCCCCGACCTACGCACGATCTACCCCCACCTCGGACCTCCGCTTCTTCCGCCAACGTCTGAAGACGTATCTATTCCAACAAGCCGGCCTAGCATAGCCCCCCGTTTCTGACTTTTATCTACAAATTTTAATTTTCAGGGTTTAAATGTCAAGGTTTTTTTTCCTGCTCATTGATTTCCATTCCTGGAACCCCCAGTGCTCACCTCAGGCTCACTTCTGTCCCTGAACAGATTGTTACATATCCACATTGTAGTAAACTTGCTAGGTGTTTGTTCTCAAACTTGAGTTGATATACTAAGTAAATTGTTCAACTAAAGAGGGAATATTTATTTATTAATTATTTATTTTCATCCCACCTTTGTTAAAGGAGTTAAAGAGCAACAAGGCTGAAATATACCTTGATTTTCCATTTTTTAGTGTTAGTTCAGAACTAACACTAATAACATCTGTTGATGATTTATCTTACTCTGAAGAGGTATTATGATAGAGATTAGAGCAGGGGTTCCCAAACTTGGCAACTTTAAGGCAACTTCAACTCCCAGAATTCTTCAGCCAGCTTAAAGCTTAAAGTTGCCAAGTTTGGGAACCCCTGATCTAGAGTCTATTAAGGCTGAGTTTTTTTAAATTTTTTAGAAACAATTAAAGAATGGCACTAACCAAATGAATTACTGATTTATTATTAACTCAGGATAAATATATTGCTATCCTAACATTCATTCGTAACTTTGGTGTTCAAGTCTGTAAACCTCAAAGGGCCAACACTGCCTTGAGGTGCTCTTTGGAAACTTGGCTTTCCCCACAGGCACTGGGTTCAGCTGAATGGGTGATGTCTTTTAATTGGGAATGATAACAATTCTCTGTTTTATTGACATGTATTTATAGAATTTCATGTTTTATAGAATTGTCCTTTTAACTTTGCAAAGCCACCCAGAGGTTCTTGGATTTGTGGTGACCTCAAAAATTAAACAAAAAAACCCACAGGTAATAATTGTTTAACAGCTGAGACTACCAACTTCATGAGTAAGCAAAGCAGTCATAAAAGGGAAAAATCACACGACCATTACAAATTCTTGAATAGAATAATTAAAGTATTAAAAGCGAGATCTGTCCTTCCAAATTAGAAATTGTATCCAAGAGATAAGGAGGTATATATTGTAAATACTGGCAAAATAAAAGTTGCTACAAGTCTAGAGAAAGAATATTTTTCTATGATATACTTATTAAACTGTCCAAAATATATTAGAAATAGAACAGTGTAGTTAAAAGCAATTTAAGCTTATTCTAATTTGCAACCTCCACCCCCAGCACATAAGTAATCGATTTTTCAAAAGCTTCTTTATTTTTAATATTCACAGTCATGGAATAAGAGGATTATAGAGTAGTAAGTGGTTAAGAATAGACACAGAAAGGAGGCAGGGGAAAGTGATGGTTTTTATAACTGAAGAAGTACTAGGGTTCCCCAAAGGATATTTACAGGGATTTAAATTATTTAAATAATTTGGAACTACTGGTGGGTAGTGAAGGAACTAAGCTTTCCAATGACACCAAATTATTAATACAGGGGAAATTGAAGCAATGAAGAACAGGATGAATGGGCTAGAAAATTACAAATAGTACGGATTGATACACACTGGGGCAAAAAAACAATTAAGCAAATATAATGTAATAGATGCACTACAAGGATCTAAACCATGTGTGCATTTGTGAACCTTGAGGTCATGGTGGGTAATTCATTGAAAACCTTAAGCTAATTTATAATTGTGATGTGATAGTTATTCAGCAAAAAGCTATGTTGATGATTATAGCAGATGACATATAAATAAAGAAAAGCACGGTAAGGTACATATAAAAAGAGCTCATAATATTATGTAAACTCTATGATTCTTCAACCATTGATTCTTCAATCATTCAGAGGTGATATTCAGCAGTTTCTGACAAGTTCTGGAGAACTGGTAGTTGAAATTTTGAGGAGTTCAGAGAACCAGTAAATACCACCTCTGACTGGCCCTGCCCCCATCTATTCTCTGTCTCCTGATTCCCAGCTGATCAGGAGGAAATGGGGATTTTGCAGTAACCTTCCCCTGGAGTGGGGGAGGGAATGGAGATTTTACAGTATCCTTCCCCTGCCACACCATCAAGCCATGCCCACCAAGCCATGGCACGCCCACCAAGCCACACCCACAGAACTGGTAATAAAAAAAATTGAATCCCACCACTGGCCTTATCTCAAGAAAGCATATTGTAAAGTTGAAAAGAGGCATGAATGCAGCTGAAAATCAAAATAAATGGACAATCCACTGCATCTCGGATAAACTGGGCAAGGAAGTTATATTTATATTTATTTTACTTCAATTTTACAAGATCCATGGTGATTCATGTCATTTAAGTAATGGCTTTATTATACAAATGATGTCATTCCATATACACACAATTACATAAATGGTATTGCATGATTTCATGTAGTCATGAAAATGACCTCATTTGTATTACTTCAAGTTAACGATGTCATGACACAAATGAGGTCAATTTCATATTTTTAACTTTAACAGGTAGTCAGGGATACGTTTCTTAACCCCCTTCTTCTCACTCTCTCTCCGTCCACCTGACAGGGTTGCTCTTATGAGGAAAATAGGAAGAGGGAAGAGTATTGGGTATGTCCACTGCCTTAGTTATTTTTAAAAATAATGAAGGCAGGATTAAATAATTAATTAAATTAAGAGCGGGAGGATAACAATAGGAATCCAATGAAATTGCTAGACACCTAGAAGTGTATTCCAGAAACCCATTGCCAGTAGGAACCTTACATTTTAGTTCGGTGGGCTTATTCAAAGTACACGCACTTTTTGATTTTCTCTGGCAGAGAGAAGCAGAAAGCAGGTTGCATCTACATGAATAGCATTATCTCTACAGAGCAAGGCATTTCTCTTTTGCTTCATTATTGTACAGCTCTCTGCATGTGTATCTCCCTTCAGACCTGATGATCAAGAAACTCTCTAGAGTGGTGTGTCACAGCAGACAGGTGTCAAGCACTGTTACAGAGTGTACAATCAGAGATGAAAGAATCACACAGATTTCAATAAAGTGTTTTAATGCAAGAATCTTGGAAACAATGCTAGAAACCTCCCACTTTAATAGTGAGTTCATCAAATGGACTCCTCTGGACTGTTTTGAATCTTTTCTTCCTTACCAATTTTTTTTCCAGCCTGAAGTGCTCCTTATTAATTATTTTTAATTATTAAGTGTATTCTAGTATTAATTAATTCTATGTTATTAATTAAATCTACTCTACTGCTTATCTTTGATGGTGCAGAAGGCCTTTTAGAGGGGCTGAAATATTTGTAGAGTTCCAAATTAATCTGAGCACTATTTGTTGTTAGCTTGTTCATTTTCAGATTGTCCTTCTTATCCTCTTCAGAATTTCTCCCTTTGTTGAACCTTCAGCTGGGAGAAGGGAGTCACAAAAAAACTCCACTAAGTCATCTTCTGAGAGGACACTCACTACAACCTGCTGATGCTCTTGTGTTGACATTCATGTCTATGTAAGGAAGCATGCACAGATGTTATCTACATACTATAGCTATCCAGGTCAAGAGGATGCTAATATTCTGAACCTGGCTAAGCTTTTCTGCCCCCTTAGTTGAACACTGTCTCTAGACGTGAGAGTGAATTAACAATGCTTTATGTGGAAACTGAAGAGGGAAAAGAAATATCAGCTCTCCTGAGAATAAAATAGATTTTTGTATACAAAAGCTTTCCTAAACACTGAATAGCTGGAGTTTAAATAAGAGCTTTCACAGTTTCATTATATACTTTCTACAAAGGTCATTTTTAGAAAATCAAGCGTTTAGGTGCACAGGAATTTCACAATGCTTTTGAAAGTCTTCAGAAAAAATATTCAAATGTTGGCTCACATATTATCCTTCACTTCCCATCTTTTACTGAAACATGAAATCTTTGTTTCTTTGAATTAGAATTGTATGGTGTTTATTAACACCAGCATTTCAATGCTGGAAAATTAAATTCAAAGGTATGGAATTTGCAGATCTCTTGACTTCAGTACTAAGGAAAGGAGGTACTTCTAAAACAATTGTTATAACTTGTTTCCAAATAAAATGTTTAGGGCTATATTTTAAGTATAGTAAAGTATTACTACTAAAATGTTTTGTATACTAGAAATGCATATATAGAGACATATACATGCATACATATATACATACATTTATTTAAATATAACAATTGAAATCCATTGAGATTTTTTTTTAAGTAGATATTTAAAAACTACAGTAAATTATTATTTACTTATTTTTAAACCTGTATTTTTTTATATTTTACTGGAAAACTTTCAAGCAGTTTTCCACCTACATATAAAGATGAAAAGATAATTTTTAATTGAATGCACTGGGCAGAGGATCAAGAGAATATACAAGAAGTAGATGAAGGAATTTTCTCTTATTTTATTTAAACTGAAGAGTTGTGTTGCTTTGCCATAATTCAAAGATTGTATAGTTTTACAAGATACAATAGCAGAGTTGGAAGGGACCTTGTAGGTCTTCTAGTCCAACCCCCTGCATGGGCAGGTACCTTATACCATTTCAGACAAATGGCTGTCTAACATCTTTTTAAAGACTTCCAGGGTTGGGGCATTCACAACTGCTGGAGGCAAGCTGTTCCAGAGGTTAATTGTTCTTACTGTTAGGAAATTTCTCCTTAGTTCTAAGTTGCTTCTCTCCTTGGTTAGTTTCCACCCATTGCTCCTTGTCCTGCCCCCAGGTGCCTTGGAGAATAGTTTGACTCCCTCTTCTTTGTGGCACCCTCTGAGATATCGGAACACTGCTATCATGTCTCCCCTGGTCCTTCTCTTCATCAAACTAGACATACCCAGCTCTTGCAGCCGTTCTTCATATGTCTTAGTCTCCAGTCCTCTAATCATCTTGGTTGCTCTTCTCTGCACTCTTTCCAGAGTCTCCACGTCTTTTCTACATCGTGGCGACCAAAACTGTATGCAGTATTCCAAGTGTGGCCTTACCAAGGCACTATACAGTGGCATTAACACTTCACGCGATCTAGATTCTATCCCTCTGTTGATGCAGCCTAGAACTGTGTTGGCTTTTTTGGCAGCTGCTGCACACTGCTGGCTCATATTTAGATGGTTGTCCACTAGGATTCCGAGATCCCTCTCACAGTTGCTACTATCGAGCAAGGTACCACCTATACTGTACTTGTGCATTTGGTTTTTCTTGCCTATATGTAGGACCTTACTTTTTTCACAATTGAATTTCATTTTATTAGACAGTGCCCAATGTTCAAGTTTGTCTAGATCCTTCTGTATCTTAAGCCTATCTTCTGGAGTGTTGGCTATTCCTGCCAGCTTGGTGTCGTCTGCGAATTTGATGAGTTCCCCATTTATCCCCTCATCCAAATCGTTGATGAAGATGTTAAAGAGTACTGGGCCTGAAACAGAGCCTTGGGGGACTCCACTGCATACTTCCTTCCATGTAGATGCAGTTCCATTGAGGACTACACGTTGAGTGCGGTTGGTCAGCCAGTTGCGAATCCATTTGGTGGTGCTGCTGTCTAACCCACAATTTTCTACTTTATCTAATAGTAGGTTATGGTCTACTTTATCAAATGCCTTACTGAAGTCCAGGTAAATTATATCAACAGCATTCCTCTGGTCCACTGATTTTGTTACTTTGTCAAAGAATGCAATTAGATTCGTCTGGCATGATCTGTTTTTGACAAACCTATGTTGGCTTTTGGCTATTACTTTGTTTGCTTCTAGGTGTTCACTTATTTGTTGTTTAATTATCTTTTCCAGAATCTTTCCTGGTATTGAGGTCAGGCTGATGGGTCTATAGTTTCCTGGATCTGTTTTTTTTCCTTTTTTGAAGATGGGAACCACATCTGCTCTTTTCCAGTCTTCTGGCAGTTCCCCGGTGCTCCAGGATCTCTGAAAGATATAGTTCAGTGGTTCTGAGATCTCGTCTGCCAGTTCCTTCAGAACCCTGGGGTGTAATCCATCCGGTCCTGGTGATTTGAACTCGTCCAGGGCAGACAGGTGCTCACTTACCATTTTCTTCCCTATTTCAACTTGTGTTCCTAATCTGATATTTGTGGTGCTGTTTTTGGTTGATTGGACTGTTTTATCCCTTTGTGTAAAGACAGATGCAAAAAAAGAGTTAAATAGTTCTGCTTTCTCCCTGTTGCTTATCATCTTCTTGCCATTTTCTCCCAGCAGTGGACCAATTGTTTCCTTAACTTTTTTCTTATTTTTAACATGTTGGAAGAAGCTTTTTTTGTTATTTTTTACTTTTTTGGCAAGCTTTTCTTCATTGTGAGCCTTAGCTTTCCTCACTTCGTCTTTACAGGCTCGGGCTATTTGCTGATATTTTGCCTTGGTTATGTCCCCCTTTTTCCACTTTTTATATTTATCCTTTTTGTCTTTCAATTTGTCAGAGAGTTCTTTATGCAGCCATGCTGGTTTCTTTTGGGAACTGTTATTTTTCTTCTTCATTGGTATTGCGCTGGTCTGGGCTTTTATAATCTCATTTTGACAAAACAAATCTCAGTTTTCTTGTTCTCTTGCCTAGAAGACGTGCTTTGGATCTCATAAAGCCTTTTACACAACAGCCCTCCAGTATTCATTAAATTAGCCCAATCTTTTTGAGGTTGAAAACAGTTGCTGCTGGAGTCCAACTCCTTAAAGCAGGGGTGGGCAAACTTTGCAACTTTAAGTCTGAAGGACTTCAGCTGCTAGGCTTCTCCAGCGAGCTTTGCTGGCTGGAGAAGCCTAGCAGCTGAAGTCCTTCAGACTTAAAGTTGCAAAGTTTGCCCACCCCTGCCTTAAAGCTATTAGCATTCCTAAACTGGCAGTACTTCTGCACTTACATAGAGGCTTGGGGGGGGGATCTTTATTTATTTATTTATTTCTCTTCCTTCCTCTTTCTTTCTTTGTTATTTCTTCATCTATTTATTTGTTTTTATTTACATTTATTAGCTGCCCAAATCTAACGGACTCTGTTAGGCTACTGTAGTAGCAAAGGATGGATTTGCTCCTTTGGAATTGTTTTTTGAAGTGTTCCAATCTATAGAGTGTAATTCCTTGGAACTGCATTATTTACATGGAGGAGGTATGAAAACCATTAGTTTTTGGTACTTAAACAAAACAAAAACAAGAAAACCCACAGGAAGTCTTTTCTGAATTTCATGTAATCATCTTAATATTGTGATGAAAAAAGAACCCTCTTTTTTGTAGCCATATAAAATTTCTTGAAAATTCAGACCTGTTGTCTAGTAGCCATTCTCCAAAGCGTAATTGTGTACTGCAGATTTAAAGCCAAGACACAATCATGTTTTTTAATGTAAGCAATAAAAATATAAGAACACTGAAAAACATTTCAATAGTTAGCCTTAGGCATTTGCAACTAACTTTGAAGATACAAAGATGATAAAATTTGCTTTGTAACATTGTGATGCAATGTGATGCAGCTCCATATGCATATTACTATAGTTTAAAAGTATCAAAATGAAGAGCCATATGGTTCCCTTCCCTTACTTCATGGATGGGCAACGTGGGGCCATCCATTCATTGCTAACTTCTATCATTTCCTGTCATAAATTGCTAGCATAGCCAACGGTAGAGGAGATATTGGTAGCATAGCCAATGGGACTATAGTACAATGCACCTGATTGGTCTCCAAGAAGATAAACCTCTAGAACGCTCCAACGCTGCAGGTTTTAAAGAAGAGACTGGAAAATTATTTCTCTGCTTTCTTGCTTGAGCAGGGGGTTGTAATGGAAGACTTCTGAGGTCACTTTAACTGTTATGTTATTCTGATACTCACTCTCATGGTTTGTTTTTTTAAATTAAGAAACATGAATGTTGTTCTGCTCTTCTTCTGATTATTGTTGACACCCTTTGCTGAAACCAGTAAAAGTGAATACGGAAATACATTTTATTCTCTGATCACTGAGGCATGATTTGTCCATGCAAAATGGAAGAATCCCAAGTAAGTATCACTGTAAGATCTTCAACCTGTGTCTTTAAACACATTTATGTGTGATAGCAATAGGTATCCATGGGCGCATGTACACCCAACAGAAGCTTATTTTTACAATCCCAAACAATCAGAATCGGACAACTAAATTTTCTCAGTTGGCTGATTTTCAGTGCCAAAATCCTTTTATTAAAAAAAAATGAAGCCCAAAACATACAAAATCACCAGCTGGATTAAGGTTCCATAAGTTTTAATAGTGGTCAGTTATCTAGAGCAGGGGTCTCCAACCTTTGCAACTTTAAGTCTGAAGGACTTCAGCTCCCAGAATTCTCCAGCCAGAAGTCTGGGAGCTGAAGTCCTTCAGACTTAAAGTTGCAAAGGTTGGAGACCCCTGCTCTAGAGTTACTCTGTGACTGAAGCAGCATGCAAATGAACAAATAAATAAATAAATAAATACATTACTATTAGCGCTGGTTAAGCTCCTTCAACTGCACCACCAAAAAGGCCTAGAAACTTTCAACCCATTCTGGGTAAAATACATCTTCTGATGCCTTCAGAAATAGAAAATGTTTGTGTTTTTTTAAAAATTGAAAACAGAGCTCCTGTTGGTCACTTCTGATGCGATATGATCAGGAGATATGGACATCACAATCATGTACTAACAGGAAACACATAGCAGGAATTAACATAGTTTGCCTCTTAAAATCTTGCAACAATAACTTTGCAGTTCCTATAAAAAGCAGAGGCATGAGAATGCTGAAATACAGGATGGTAAGATTCCAATTATTTGTCTTAATTAGTCTCCTAGAACTACGTGGCCTGCTAGAAAGCCAGGAACATTAATTATCATCATGTTATCTCTTTTTTTCTTCATATTCATTTAGATAAAACATAAGTAATCAGAATTATTCATCTTCCTTCCTGTTTAGATTAGACCTATCAAACTGAGCTGAACAGTTAAGAGTCTTTTGTATATAGTACATATTTTGCTACTGTTTAGTAGTTTCTTGGATTTTCTTCAAAAGGCATAAACACCAGGAACAGATTGTCCTGGAGAAAATATATATATGTGTGCACACTAACAATCAATATTAACCTAATCATTCATAATCGATCAATAAGTAAAATTTTGTTGCCCAAGATTTTAGAGAAAACTAGAAAAAAACATAGAGCACAACTGCTAATTGTTCTAATTTAAAATTCCATTTAATAAAATCAAAGCTTCTTTTTGTTTAAATTTTTCTTTGCATTTAATTTTTGACTGGGTTTTGTTTTAACACTTCTTGATCTAATTTCAACCTGTGCATCTGTCATTTTTCTTGACGTATATAGTTGAACAACTGCAGGAGAAGATAATGAAGTTAAATTAATTGGTAGGTATATAGTCCTTTGGGAATGCCAAAGTAGAACAAACTACTTCCAGATAAAAAGCAGTTGTTACACTTTGAGTATTTGGGATTATTAGTTTATTAGTAAAATTCCACTAATGAGCATATAAATAAACAAAAAAACCTTTGTCCAATATAACAAATCAACAAATCACTCCTAATATGATTTGGAAATGGGTCTTTCTATTTTCAAATATATCTTTGAGTTTCTTCAGTAGCCAAGCCAAAAAGACATAAAATGCACAAGGAAAAACACATAATCTCTATTATTAATCAACTTTTTTCATATGTTATGCCAGCAGAAAGCAACAGGAAAGCCACATTTTATTGGAATGATTTCTGAGAGCCTTTTTCTAAGTGATGACAGGCAGAATGTAAGAAACCCATAAATATACATGTTTTGCTTATGGCCTTAGATAGGAGAAAAACCCCACATCGTGATGTATTTCTTTGGATTTTGTCTCAAAATTTAGGGCTCAAAATACTTGCTGTCTTCATTTTAATATAAATACCAGATATAACGTCTCAAGAATTAGTTTAATTTATATACTGCAATTAGTTTAACTTTTATATAGCAATTTCTTTCTCCAGGGTGGTACCTGAAAGATGCTCAATTACAACAACACCTATGCCTACACATGTACGCATACACACATCTCACTTTAAATAACCTAAAGAAAAGGCCATATATATTGTTACTATTACTGTAATGAAGATGGCATAGGTATAAATCGCAGAAATAGATGAAGTGGCTGTGATCACATCTGTCATAGGGTGCCAGAGAAGCAGGCTTGCTTTCATGCCTATTTTTAACATTTAAAATAATTAAATGTTATATCACTGTAATATATTCTAACTTAAATAGTGACTTGGATTCATTAAAAATATTGCTTCAAAGGAGTGACGTTTTAGAAATAATTAAAATAGTGCTTTAAAGTGTTATTAAAATGTTAATTCAAAATAATCCAAATTCCACACATCGACACACTTTCTACATCACTGTATTGTATTATTCTTTGGTACAGGAAATCTACACATTTCTACATAGTCTGGTTTAATCAGATGTGGAAGGAGAAGACTGAGGCCTAGAGAAAATATAGGGTGCGATTCCATCCAGACAAAGATTTCTTTAAAAATATTAAAAATAAATCTGTTTTTCTTCATTAAAAAAAACACAATGTAAATGCTAAAAGTCTGCTTATGGTGTATTGCAGGGGTCTCCAACCTTTGCAACTTTAAGTCTGAAGGACTTCAGCTTCCAGAATTCTCCAGCCAGCTTTGCTGGCTGGAGAATTCTGGGAGCTAAAGTCCTTCAAACTTAAAGTTGCAAAGGTTGGAGACCCCTGGTGTATTGTACTGATAGCAAAAGGTTTATAACACTTGGAAAGCCACAGGCTCATTGGTGTATTACAGCTATAGAAACAGCTTTATCTTGTTAGTGGTTCTGCTCATGACTGGAGAGGTGCGATTGCAGCAGCAAAGAGGTTGGCAAAGAGGTTTGCTTCAGGTTCAAAGCAAAGAGGTGCTTCAAATTACTCAGCAGCATGAATGGAGCACTTGTAGACAGCTCTGTAAACCAAACAACCCTTCAAATAGGGTCAACCTATTCTCCAAAGTACCTGAGGGTAGGAGAAAAAGTAAAGAAAGATCCAGCCTAGAACTAAGGAGAAATTTCCTGACAGTGACAACAATTAAACAGTGGAATGACTTGCCTACAGAAATTGTGGGTACTCCATCACTGGAGGCTTTCAAGAAGAGCCTGGACAGAATGGTATAGGACAGTGATGGCTAATCTTTTTCTCATCGTGTGCCAAAAGCAGGGGGAGTGCAGGGGGGTTGTGTACGGGTGTGCCCCTCATATGCGTGTGCAACCCGCCCCCTTCCCCCACTTTTGGCATGCAATGGACCCATTTTTTGTCCTTCCCGGGCTCCGGAGCCACCCTGGATAGGCTCCAGAGGCTTCAGGAGGCTTCCCTGAAGCCTCTGGAGGGTGAAAAATAGCCAAAAATGAAGGCCAACGTGAGCTGGCCAGCGTGTGCATGCACGCTGGAGCTGACAGGGTAACATCTCACATGCCCTAACAAATGGCTCTGCGTGCCACCTGTGGCACGCATGCCATAGGTTCACCATCATGGGTATAGGATCTTCGGTTATGGGCAGGGGGTTGGACTAGAGGACCCCAAAGCCCCTTCCAACCCTGTTATTCTGCTACTCTCCTCAGAATCCCTTGGCAATTGCAGATGGAATTTCATGATACTGGGGAAATGAAACAGGGTTGTAAGGATCTGCACACAGGTGCTCTGTTCACATCCTTGTGTGCTCCATGAGCCTTTTTACTCTCATATCTGAAGAAATGCCCAATCCTAACAAAATCCATTTCAGAACAAATTAGCAATATACACTCCTCTTAAAATCCCAACATAATCTGTTAAATTAAATAAACAGGAAGTAGTGCTTGGAAATCAACTGCAGGTTCTTTCCCGTCTCTTAAAGCTTCTGAAAATCATCCTAAAACAGTCTCTGCCCTGCCTTCAAAATTCAGTTCTCAAACTGTCATAGATTGTGTACCCCTGCTTTGAAGGACTAAAGAAATGGAAGAAAATGAATTATAATGTTTGCTCTTGTTTTGGCAGCTCATGGTATATTCTTTCATTAGAAAATGGATCAATGAGAATAATTTTGAAAAATTGATTCAATAAAGAGAAGAAAGGAAAGGAACCTTAAGAGCTCAATTTTTAATTACTCAGGAATAAATTCAGGATAATACAGCCAATTAGTTGGAGAAATTCAAAGGGCAAAGAAATCACCTTAGCAAAAATTGTGTGCAGGATATACACTGAACTGGACAACCAGAAGAGAAAGAAGAGAGAATAAAATCTTTTTTTCTTTTATTTTTTAATGAGAAATTAAGTATGCCACTTCCAAGATTTTTCCCTGACTCCATTTTGGAGTATTTCAAGGACAGGAAAGGGTTTTGAATGCTGAGGGTCTGTACTCAAGTATAGGTATTCCCTTAGTGTAAACTTATAGAACATGATGAGACTTACATCTGGGTAGAAATAATTTTCAGTTTTCCATGAACATTTAAAAATAAGAAAAAGGAAATCAGGAGTTCTGTCAGACTCTTGATACCTTCTGATCAGGGGTGAAATCCAGCAGGTTCTGACAGGTTCTGGAGAACCGGTAGCGGAAATTTTGAGTAGTTCAGAGAACCAGTAGCAGAAATTTTGAGTAGTTCAGAGAACTGGCAAATGCTAAATCTAGCTGGCCCCAGAGTAGAATGGGAATGGAGATTTTATAGTATCCTTCCCCTGCCATGCCCACCAAGTCACACCACACCCACCAAGCCACAACCACAGAACCGGTAGTAAAAAAAAATTAATTTCACCATTGCTTCTGATTTTTTTTTCAGGTAATTGCATATGACCTAAACTTTCACACTACTTTGAAGTTCCTTAACATGAAAAGAAATAAAACATAAATTTGTCTTATACTAATTCTTATCAGAAATATTATTAATGCAAAATTGTTCAAAAATATAGCAGCCCAAGCCTTGGTTTTACAGTATCACATTAGGCAAAGTAGTTGAACACTTCTCCAAGTATCATTTCATTCATTCATTCCAAATGCATAGCTAGACTATGTTCCAATATGGGTTTCATCTGGCAAGGTTGGCATAATAAAACACAGCTTTTCATTGGAAATTAGTATATACTCCTTGTAAGCTGGCCACTTATCTAATTATCTTGTGTTAAGATAGATATTTTACTTTAATTTTTTGCTACATGACAGATCTTAGTGAATCATTTGAGGTAATGTCAGCATTCTGCATCCAATGATGTCATTATCGGTGACAATGAGTTTTCAACATTTCTAATTAACTTCATGTCAAATCTTTGCAACTTTATCATTAACATTAATAAAGCCCTAATGTTTTGTTTAAGAAGATGCTATTTCCTCAGGCAGAATTACAGATCTTAAGATAATGTGGTTAAAAATGTACAAATGGTTCAGGAAGTATGACTGCCAGATGGAGACATGAATACAAGGTTCATGGAGACATGAATAAATGGTTAAAGCTTGTGAAATTGGACTGCTTGGTGGAACTATTGGCCATAGCTACCAGTTACTAGAGGTAACAAAAAAAATTGCAGACCAGATATGGCAGTGCTATGTAATAGGGAAGTATTATTATAATTAATGTAGCCTAATGTTAATTAGCAACATCCAGCAATCAATGTTCTGTATAGTTGGATGCCAAGTACAGCTAATTTTGGTGTGATTGTCTATATCAGTGTTTCCAACCTCAGCATGTGGTTTTAGGCTCCATCTGCTAGTATTTCCTGGCCATGCTGGGAATTCTGGCAATTGAATCCCCACATCTAAAAGTTTCAGAGGTTGAGAAACACTGGTCTTCACCAAAGAGAGTTCAGCCAGACTTCAAAGTAAATTTGTGGCACTTCAGCTGAATATTTCAAGGTGTTCTGAATCAAGATAAGAACGTGAAGGAAGAAATGTTTTAGATCAAAAGTTGGCTGACAACTCCCATAGTTCCATGTTATAAAACTTGCTGCCTAAGGCCAAGGAAAAAATGTTAAAGTCCAAAACACTGAAAAAACAGTATGTGCTAGATACATAACAAATGAACAAATTCAAAGTATGCATTTAATCTTTAATTAAAAACAATGCATGTTAATTCTTAGAGGACATGACCCAGTGTCTACCTACACTCTTGCTCCAACAACTTTGTCACCGTGTTCCAAGGGTAAAAGTATTATGCAGCATGTGAGGAAAGCCTTGCAGATTTTTGAAATCTAATATATAAGCAAATA
The DNA here is from genome assembly GCA_039707465.1 of Rhabdophis nuchalis. Classification (NCBI taxonomy): domain Eukaryota; kingdom Metazoa; phylum Chordata; class Lepidosauria; order Squamata; family Natricidae; genus Rhabdophis; species Rhabdophis nuchalis. Next base: position 121,853,115 of record CM077643.1, read on the forward strand.
AAAGATGTATTATGAATATACAGCATAAGCAGATATAATTGATTCTAGTGTTATTTAATATGAAAGACCAAAAGACTTGTATTTAATAGGTTCCAATGATGAGGAGAGCTACTTAGGGTAAGTTCATTGTCATCACTGTCAAATGATTATATGTATATACAATGCTGTTAAGTCAGACATAATTGATTGAAGAGATAGATCATTTCATCATATTAACAAATCTTGATCCAGTTATTTATAATCTGAAAATCTAGCGAGAGATTTCCCTGCTTATCCTTCCTTTGTAATGAAAAGAACAGGGTACAGAGAATTATGATATTCTCCTTTTTAACATGCTATTATCTTTTATTCCTTTTTTTAAGGAAAAGTATAGGTTGGTTATCTTGTATACCCAAATAATATTTATTTCATTAACTTATCTTAAAATATACTACAACATTGTTCCTGTAGGCTGGCCTATGTCTATATCTATGACTAGGTGGATATGTATCAACTTTGAGGCAATGCCCCAATGCAGAAGAGCAAGGAACACTGTCTTGATGCCTCACTTGAAGGCATAAAGATAAGCTGCAACACTTCCACTAGCCTTTTGTTCAATGCAGATGCTGGTGAAAATGCCTGGCCAGGAGGCAATGGGAAGACAGCAAAGCTCCGGCTTTGATGAGCTTTAACAATCATGCTGTGCCTCCTGTAGCAAATGTGAGCAGCTTACTTTTCAGAGAAGGCTCACGAAGATATTTGTAATCAAGGTTTCATGGGTGCAAAACATCTTTTTCAGCTTTACGCAGTCAGTTTGTTCTGTTTTTATGAATTTTCAATCGCCTTTTAGTTAGATACAGTATCTGTTTTATATAATTTATCTTCCGATTATTCAATTTTGAGAGATGTCCATCTACTATGTTTCTTATTTTTTACTTAAAATCACAAGTAATGCATATTCATCTTCATTTGCAGGATTCATCTGTTATGTGGGCTTTTTATCCTTGTAATTCTTATTATGTTGAACTTTGAAAGGAAATATTTTTATTATTAAGCATGTAAACCAGCTTTAAGTCACATCAACTATAATTATAATAGTAAATAGATTTTTTTTTTAAAATACCAAAACTTGCGAAGTGACATTTTCCTCAAATGTTTCAAAAACATAGTCAGTCTGGAGTATAAAGATTGACATGGTTCCCGTGTTTAAGATCTGATGATGGAACCAGATTAAGATCATGCAATCACCTTCTTACCTACCACCCATTGGCTTACCTGCTTCTCGGAGCCTCATCCTACATCCTATAGAATACTGGATGATTGAATGAGTTTGACATAAGTGCGATAATTTACTTATCAGCAGTCACGCTGGGAAGATTGTGACAGGAATTCCATCTGTTGCAGTCTATAGTTGGAAGCTGAGTCAAGGGAGCAGTATATGATATCTGATTGAATGGCATTTGATTGATGATATGTCAAGCAGTAGAGAAGACTTGAAATAAAATGTCGTGATGAATTTGAAGAGGATGTCTTTTACATCAGCAAAATTATCAAACAGCGTAAAAGATTACATGCAAGGTAGAGAGGATTTAAAACTAAACAATTTTCATATTTGCCACTTAATATCAAAACCATTCATTGTACCGAGCTATCTAGCAGTGTACCGATATCTCAGAGGGTGCCACAAAGAAGAGGTTGTCAAACTATTCTCCAAGGCACCTGGGGGCAGGACAAGAACCAATGGGTGGAAACTAATCAAGGAGAGAAGCAACTTAGAACTAAGGAGAAATTTCCTGACAGTCAGAACAATTAACCTCTGGAACAGCTTGCCTCCAGCAGTTGTGAATGCCCCAACCCTGGAAGTCTTTAAAAAGATGTTAGATAGCCATGAAATGGTATAAGGTTCCTGCCCACGCAGGGGGTTGGACTAGAAGACCTACAAGGTCCCTTCCAACTCTGCTATTGTATTGTATTGTATTGTATCTTGATTTAGTTTGCCACATTTATGAGTGGAATTGGATGTGGTATGTTAAATATAAAGATAGTTGGTTATATCTAAGAATTTGTTCCACTAACAAAATGGGTTACATTGTAATTGAACTTATAGTACAAGTGGACATAGTACACTTTTCTAGCTTATATCTAATCAGAATGGAGAAATCTAGATATTAAATATCTACAAAGGTTTTTTTCCAATGGAAAAAAGAAATAAGTGTTGTTATAGCACCACCTCTGTTGAGAGCTCAAGATTTGGATCAAAATCTAATGAAAGCTTCAGTATTTTTCCCCTCCTCTTCCTTTAGAAAAGATTAGAGTGTGCAAAAAAAGAAGACGAACATTATGGCTTCAAAATCTAAGGGACTGGTTTGGACAAAACTAAAAATTAAATTATTGGGAAGGTTTGGGACCACTTCTCCCAACTTCAGAATTTGGAATAGAGTCAAGGTTTTCTAACATAATACTGAAGAGTAAGCAAAATATTGAACAGCATCTCCTAATGGGTAAGAGTGGTATCAGGTAGAGAGAGGAATAAAGTTCTAAGTGAACTCTGCAAGACTCAGTTGTCAAAAGGAATAGACTCTTCAGGAACATCAGGTGCTGGATGTTTCCCAATCTACTCAGAGAAGAATCAGGGAAGGAAAAATATAATAACAGGTTTTTCATTTTTGTTTCATACTTAATTTTTTCCTCCCACTTGTCAAAATACTACAGACGGACCATTTAAAGCTTACTCACTAGGGTAAATGGGTTAATGGTTTTCAAAATTTTCTATGTATGTATCCCTCAGTAGATCCTTCAGACATTTTCTTACTTCTTGATTTGACATTGTGTTACATTCAGATTTTGTCTTTGCCTTTTCGTGGATTATTAGAGAACCTGTTTTATATGATTAACTTTCGGTTCTGGTGTCCGAATTTGTCTTGTGTCAAATTCCTTAAACCCAATTGTGCTCCTTTTTTTCTTGGATGTTCAAGGTAGTGTAATGCTCAAATTATGTTACTCTAATCAAAATGACACTTCTATAAATGAACCTTCCAGACTGTCTACCATTTATAATCACTGCTTTATTCTCTACAATAAGAACAATGTAAGTAACACATAAAAGATCTGCCTGCTTTGAAAAAGAGGCAGCTCTTCCTTGGCGCCTCAGAAAAAAGGACCCAAAATGGATTGTAAGTATTACCCAACTTCTTGATGAAAAAAAATGATGTTTTCAAGTCAAATTCAATTGTAGCTTCAGTATTCATATTTTAATTAATGATGCAGTTCTCCAATCACATGGCGTAAAACTATGCCTGTATTAGACAAAACAATATTATAAATGCATTGTCTTCAGGAAAGTTGCTTGTAAACATATGCATATTGGAAAAAAACGTTCATCGCTGATGATGTTACCTAGTTTGGGTCATGAAACATCTGCAAGAAAACAAGCAAGCTCAGAGAGTACCAAGGACCCCCCTTGTTTCATTACTAGTAGATAAAAGCTTGATAGTGGGCTACAGTTTTCATGCCAATTTAAAACTGAACAGATAGGGTACAAAATCTCCTTTTCTACTTATGACTATAACCTTGTTGCTTGTACCTTTATGATTTATATTGTTTTATTTAGTTTCCTAGTATGATTTTGATTGCTTATAGTATCCTATGACTATCACTAAGAGTTGTATCTTATGATTCATGATGAATGTATTTATGATGACTGTGATCATGACTTATATCATTTATGTACACTGAGAGCATATGCACCAAAGACAAGTTCCTTGTGGCTCCAATCACACTTGGCCAATAAAGAATTCTTATCTATTCTGTAAAAACCATGAAGGAGGGATGAAACTGTCCAGATATGTCAATTCCCTGATACCTCCTATTATCATGTTTCTGGTAGAAGGTCTACCTGATCTGTCTTCTGCTTTCTTCTTTCAGAATGTCTACTATACAGGTAACCAACAGATCCATGTGGGTGTTCTTAGTCCTACCATTGACGATGATGACAACAGATGCCTGGTCGATGTGAACAGCAGGCCAAGACTTATTGAATGTAGTTATGCCAAAGCCAAAAGGATGAAACTTTATTGGCAATTTACTCAGGTATTTTTTCCCTCTTCTTCCTCTACTCTCCCTTCACCACCACCACCCTTAAAAAATTCAACTTGGATTAAAAAAATCTAAAGAAAAGGATTCTTGGGTTTTTTTATAAGTGCTGGTGGAAGGCTGCTTTCAGTCATAAAGCTCAATATAACAAATAGTGGTTTTATATTTTTTTTAACAAACCCTCAAAAGTGACTCTTAGTCTGGACAAACGGGAACCTATCTTGGATGGCATGGAAAGTGAGACTATGCTTCTAGGCTCGGTTTTTTTTGCATGAGATCATCTATCTATGTCCAGCATTCCAAAGGTGTCAAAGAAAGAAGAAAATCAGGAAGTTTAACCTCTGTATCTCCACTCTTCCCTGACTGCCTCCAGCTTCCTCATGTAATTTACAAATCTGGACAAAGAAGGATCTAATCCGGGGGAAGTTTAGCCTGATGAAGCAGATTCCCTATTTCAGATGTTTCTGTGTTGCGTAGAAGACACTACAATGCAATAGATGGAAATAGGCCAGTGACGAGGGACGATGGCAAACTAAATTGTAGATGATCAATAAACCTTTGTTTTGTATCATTTTAGATTACCAGGAGGCCTAACAAGAGAGAATACTCTCAAATGAAGCAAAATTGGCACCACAGGAGGTGGGAAAGAGGGTAGAAATCTGATTTGAACACACTGGCCATGACACTTTCCTTTTGAATTTTTATCAATGTTATTACAATGTAGTGGATTATGTGAAGTATCACTACAGATCAAAAGAAATGTCTGGAAGCTCTCCATCTTCCTAATATTCCCAGACAAAAGACCTGAAGAGAAAATGAAGCTCCTTCCTTTGTGTCCTCGTGATAAATTAAAAGGCAACGAAATAATTGAAGTCACGCTATTCAGAAAGGATTGTTTTGCTAATATGCAGGGTAATTAAAATATTGTTGCTTCCATTGATTCAATGGGATGCAAAATGGGCTTGCATGCGCCAAGCTGCAAAGAAACAGATGAGCGTAATTGAAGGCAAAGAAGGAAATGTGTACACTGTGCTTTTGTTCAGTCTAATAAAAGAAATACATCTCTGAAGAAGAGGACATTCCTCTTTTCTATATTCCAACCTTCCAATAATGATTCTAGGTTAGAGGATAGGAGAGAAGAGGAGGAGAAATGGCTGTGGGCTTTGCAGAGCTGTCCAACAAGATGACATTGGATTCCATCCACAGATTATTATTATTATTTTTTTCATTCATTTATTTGTTCGCTTTTGTGTTATTTCTGACAATATACTCTGCATTAGAGCTGATTTTTCCAGCACAATTAAGATTTTGGCTGGTGTTAATATGAAACCTATCAATGTTGGATTTCGCTATTTTCCAAGCTGGTCGTGATTTTGTTTTATTTGAGTTTTTAAGAATTAATAAGTAATCTAATTTGCACTTCCAGAAAGCAATTCACTCAAAGAACATAGTTCACTCAAACAACATCCCTGTTTGCACTTCTCAGAACTTTGCAATGTGCTGCTCTGTTTAGCAAAAGGATATGGACAAGTTGTCAAAGAGGCTTAGGGCTACCACATGTTTATTGGACCCGTGTCCCTCCTGGCTTGTACTGGCATCCTGGGAGACGACACGAGGCTGGCTCCAGGGCATTGTCAACGCATCTTTGAGTGAGGGGTCCTTGCCTGCCGTCTTGAAAGAGGCGGTAGTAAGGCCCCTCCTCAAGAAGCCGTCCCTGGATCCAGCATTATTAGAGAACTATCGTCCTGTCTCCAACCTCCACTTTCTAGTGAAGGTTGTTGAGAGTGTGGTGGCCCAACAGTTTCCGCGACACTTGGAGGAAGTTGATTATCTAGACCCGCGCCAGTCCGGCTTCCGACCCGGGCACAGCACCGAGACGGCATTGGTCGCGTTGGTTGATGATCTCTGGAGGGCGCGGGATAGAGGACATTCCTCTATCCTAGTCCTATTAGACCTCTCAGCGGCTTTTGATACCATCGACCATGGTATCCTATTGCGCCGACTGGGGAGGTTGGGGTTGGGAGGCACCGTTTTGCGGTGGTTCTCATCCTACCTCTCTGGTCGGTCGCAATATGTGTTGACAGGGGGGCAGAGGTCGGCCTCGAGGCCCCTCATATGTGGGGTTCCTCAAGGGTCGGTCCTCTCGCCCCTACTATTCAACACATATATGAAGCCGCTGGGTGTGATCATCCGTGGTTTTGGGGTGGGATATCATCTGTACGCTGATGATACTCAGTTGTACATATCCACCCCAGACCACCCCAACGATGCCGTCGAGGTTATGTCCCGGTGTTTGGAGGCCGTACGGATCTGGATGGGTGGTAACAAACTCAAGCTCAACCCGTCCAAGACTGAGTGGCTGTGGCTTCCGGCGCCCCGGTTCAGCCAGATTATTCCAACACTGGCCATTGGGGGCGAAACACCGGCCCCCGTGGAGAGGGCGCGCAATTTGGGTGTCCTCCTGGACTCCCGGCTGTCTATGGAAGATCACGTGGCAGCCGTGGCCAGGGGGGCGTTCCATCAGGTACGCTTGATGCGCCAATTGCGCCCCTTACTGGATCGGGGTGCCCTACGCACAGTCACTCAAGCACTCGTCACCTCTCGACTCGACTACTGTAATGCTCTCTACATGGGGCTTCCCTTGAGGTGCACCCGAAAGCTGCAGCTAGTCCAGAACGCAGCTGCGCGGGTGATTACGGGAGCGCCTAGACACTCCCACATAACACCTATCCTGCGCGAGCTGCACTGGCTCCCTGTGGTCTTTCGGGTGCGCTTCAAGGTTTTGACGACCATCTTTAAAGCGCTCCATGGCTCGGGGCCTAGTTATATGCGAGACCGCCTCCTGCCCCATACATCCCTCAGACCGATACGCTCCCACAGAGAGGGCCTCCTCAGGGTGCCGTCGGCTGGACAATGCCGACTGGCGACACCCAGGGGAAGAGCCTTCTCTGTGGCTGGGCCAGCCCTCTGGAACGACCTACCCCCTGAACTCCGCACCATCTCTGACCTCCGCCTCTTCCGCAAGTGTCTGAAGACACATTTATTCCATCTAGCCGGCCTAGCGTAACCCCCTGTATTGACCATTAGACAGTTTTAAATTTGGGATTTCAATTCGGTTTTTAGCACAGGTTTTACTGGAATAAGTTTTTTAAATTTTATATGTTTTGTATGTATTTTAACATTCCTGTGCGCCGCCCTGGGTCCGTTTGGAGAAGGGCGGGATATAAATTTAATAAAATAAAAATAAATAAATAAATAACATGCGGTTACTGTACCCATATTAGGGAAACCACAAAGCATCAAATTGTAAGTAATAGGGATAATAGTCAAAATGCATGTATTAGAAAAAAATGCATGTATTAGAGAAAAATGCATAGAAAAATATGTGAATTCAGGAAAAAACATTGTGTATTTTTGTCTTGGTATGTACAAAAATGGTGTAGATATGAAATTGGAATGTAGGATAAAAAGTAAGAGAAAGTTAGCAGTATACAAAATATTTCAGCCACAAACCAACTGAGCCTCAAGTCTTCTGAGATTTAAACTCTTGAAAAATTATGGGCTTTTTCTTAAGCCTTGGACAAAGTATACTGAAATAAATCTTGATTATTGTGCCCAATTCTGGTTTTGGGAGTCCTGATTGATCCAATTGGCTGTTCTGTGACTTGTGCCTGGGCTGTTATTACTCAGGCTTCCTCCATCTAGCCCGAACAGTAAGTGAGACCAGTCATACCCCTCCTGTTTTGGGGTTAGTTTGGTGAGGGTAATGTGGTCAGTGGAAGGTTGAGAGGAAAGTAGAAGTTAAGCATCAGAAAAGTTGGCGGCAAATGAATAACTGTATTGTCATAGATTGTTGCTCAGGCTGTTAGAGCTTATTTTATATTTAAGTCAGAGTCTCAAGTTCTGTGTGTGTATTATTAAGGGTGTAATATGAGCAGTGTGTGATATGTTTTGCTGTTGTTTTTTCTTTAAATAGCATGATAAAATATAGCAGTTAAAGTGCATGCTTGAGTGCAGCACAGAGATATTAACTATTATTTATCATCTCTTCAAAAGTAACTTTCTTAGTAACAAGTACAATTTCTAATGGCTGGCTGGGTTTTACTTTCCAGGGTTTAGCAGCCCTACTATTATTAAAGTGCTTAAGTGCCCCATTACAGCCAAAGTAGCTGTTAATGAAAAGCATGTACATAAGTGTTAAAATATATTTGTTCTTTGCGCACAGTGTGATGATCTGTGGGAAAGATCTTGACATTGAGCAAAGAGATACTGCCAACAGAATGGTCAGATAAGAGACAGGATAGCTTGCAACTGAATAAATAGGTGCTGTAAGAGGCTTAAAAGAGATCCTCCCTAGTATCTGAGGATGTAAAGGAGATGGGTAGGACTGTACTTTCATACATGCAAATCGACAAGGCAAATGACTTGTCGATCCTGAATAAGTTTAAATAACAATAGAAGCAAATATATGTAACTCATATTTGAACTTGGTTCTCTCTGAGCTTCATTGTTTGTTTGCCTTCATTGTTTGTCATTACCTAACTAGATAACATCATCAATCTCACAACACACAGAAAATCTCATAGTTTTAACTGGGAAACTGTATATAAACAGAGAGGAACCCTCACACCTGCTAGCACCAATGATGTTACTTAGTCAGGTAATGAAATGTTTTCAAGCAAACAACCAAGCTCAAAGAACACCAAAGGAGTCCACAATTCAACATGTTTCACCATTTTCTCCTGTGGTTCAGGATTGTTCCTTGGAAACAGCCTGTCAAGCTGAAATATTGCTCATCTCTTTCTAGTTTAAGAGTTAGATAATAGAAATACAAAGTTTAAAACCAAAAATGAAGGGATAAGGTGTGCTTTCAATGGATTTTCTCTCAGTGCATCTTGTAGTCATCAGATTGGGAAAGGCTGGTCAATTGTAACATATGGCATTTGCTGTTTCTCTTCTACGCATCCAGGTAAATGCCAAATATTTGTTAATTACGTTTTGGTGTCTGAAGTTATTCCTACATCATTTCCTTTGTTTACTACCTATTTACACGCTGAGATTATATTTGAATTGCCCTTGCTAGAACTAATTGCAAAAAAGTTTAAAATTGAAACAATGCCAGCAAAGTTTCTTTTAAGTTATGTGGGGTGTTTCAGGGAAATCACTGTGAACAATTAATGTGGCATAAACAAAGTTATGTTAGCTAGTTTTGTTATTTCTTGTTTCACGGTTTTTGACATACTTTATGGAAATGTCTAAAATCTAAATAATTTAGCATTAGTCTTTGATTGGCATCATATTTTACTAAAACATTCTTGCTGAAGTCATCTCTAGCTCTTTCCATGTCTCAAATTTGAGAAGGATAGATGCTTTGTAGCGTGTTTATGTCACCTAAGAATTCATGCTGTACAAAGTGTTTTTAGGCTTTAATGGATACGACTGATTTGGAAGCCAGATGTTCACAAGCATCTGTTTGACAATTCATGCTTCAAGAAAAAGCTTTGTGTCTAATGTTTCAGCTCAGAGTGCAGTCTCTTTTGAGAATTCAGGTCATGGTCATGGCAGAAGAAACTCAATGTTTTCAGGCAGTTTTAGGCCATGGAAGCCTTTTGGGGGTGGGGAAGAGGGGAGAGAACACAGAGAGATACCTATCCAATAAACAACTGATCCAATCACTATTTTTAATCCTATATCCCAGTTTGAAAAATTAGTAAAGTAAGAAATCACATACTGCATAATATTGCAGCTGTTTACATTCAAAACAACTGGAAACATAACAGCATTTAAATGGTTAACATGCCAATAGACATACCTTGTGCACATATGCTCAGTGCTCAGAGAAGGAAGAGATGGTGAAAGGAGATTTTTAAAAAGCCAAGTAAAAGCTTCTGTCTTACTGTTGTGTAGAACTATCCACATCACTGTCTTATAGACTAATTATGGAGAAGTGGCTGAAGGACTTGAGGGTATTACTTATTTGATTTGGCCTGGTTGCAGCAAGCCAGCTGTTAAATTCTTTTTCTTTCTCTAAGACATAGCAGGATGAGGTTGAGAGGAGATGCCCACTATCAGGCCTGAGCTGCTCACCTGCCTGCATTCCTGCAGGCTGCCTCCTCTAGAAGCATGCTATGATTCAGGAACAAGGCAAGTCCAGTTCCTGTAGGAAAATTTACTATGAGTAAATTCCAGTTTAGTTTGTCATCCATCACACTTCCAGTCAATTCCTATATCCAGATCATAGCACACCCAGCATTCAGTTCAATTAGGAAAAAAGGAAGGAAGGAAGGAGAGAAAGAAAGAGAGAGAGAGAGAGAGAGAGAAGAGAGGGGTGAGGGGTTGGTATTTATTTATTAGCCATTGGTAAACATCAAAATATTAAAATGGCAAAACCAGAACACAGAAAGCATGCAAAACTGATAAAAATGCAGAGGACGCAATGATAGCTATCTACATTAGCTACCGTATATCCAATCTTATCCCTTTTATGTATATAATATGGCAAAATTGAGATGGAGAGTATGATATTAGTCTAGCCTTCCTTTTATTCTGCACATGAAAAAGGAAGAAAATTTGAAGGAAGCAAATTTGGTGGACAGAAATGATGTATCCAACAGTTCCACTGCTAGAAAAGGTTTAGGATGATGGGCTAGCTAAGCTTTAGAGGAAGAAGGCCACGCAGCCTGTGGCCAGTTGCCTAGAATCAAATCAAGAGATGCAGAAGTGGGCCAGGATGAAGCCCATGATGTGAATGCAACATAGATAGCTAGGGATACACGGGGGCTCAAGAAAAAATATTTCCATTCTGCAGCAGAGTTTTCCATGTCAAAAAGAAAAATAAATAAATAAGAAAGTTTACTCCAAACTGCAGTGCCAAGACATAACATTGCACAGAGGCTCCCAGAGAACATTATATGGAAATTGCAGTGTATGCTGTGTGGGGGGGACAGAATGCTATGGGCTTATACAGTATGGAATTTTAAAGTTGTAAGCCACCCAGAATAACCATGTGTGAATTGGGTTGTCATATAAGTTCGTTTAATAAATAAATAAAATTGTATCTATAGCCAGTCCTTGACTTAAAGGATTAATGGAGGAAGGGAGGTCCAGTAAAGCAGAATGCCTATGGAATCATTATTGGATTTACATATATTTGTATGGTGCATTTTATGCACATATTAAATACCAATTTTAACATGCTGAGAAGTATAGAGTATATGAACTGTTGCATTCGAAATATATTAAGCTAAGATCTATTAAACAGAGCTTATTATATTGATTCTTCAGTGTTTTGAGAAGGTTTCTGTTCTTAGTGGACAAGCAACTCTTTTTCACTACAGATCACCATGGTGATAATGATATATTAGGAATGGAAATCCATGCAAGCATTAGAAAAGTTTAGAAAAATAACCAGTACTTCAGACCAGTTCAGCCTTTTGATCATATGGCTCAATAAAGAATCATAGGGCTGGAAGGAACCATAGAAATCTTTCAGTCCAATCCCCTGACCAAGGGTTAGGGTGAGCATCCTTATACCATCCTGGACAAATGGTTGTGCAATCTGTCCTTGAAAACCTCCAGTGATAGAGTACCTACAATTCAGAAGGCAAGCTATTCCATTGATTAATTGTTCTCACTGTCAGGAAATTCCTCCTTAGTTTTTAGTTGGAAATTCTTCTGACAAGCTTCCACCCATTGCTTCTTAGCCTGCCCTCAGATGTTCTGGAAAATAAATCAACCCCCTATTCCCTGTCACAGCCCTTCAAGTTTTGGAAGACAACTATCATGTCATCCCTAAGTCTTGTCTTAATTAAACTAAACACACCTAGTTCTCTTCATTTGTACAAGTTATCATCTTATCACCTTTATTGCTCTTCTCTGCACTCTTTCTAGAGCTCCAGCATCTTTTTTTGTATTGTGGTGAGCAGAACTGGGCACATTATTGCAAGGGTGGCCTCATTAGTACACTATGATGTTCCTGTTTATCTTGATGCTATGCTATCTCTTATGTTCATGCATTGGCTTTTTTGGCAGGTTCCTGTTTATCTTGATGCTATGCTATCTCTTCCTGTTTATCTTGATGCTATGCTATCTCTTATGTTCATGCATTGGCTTTTTTGGCAGGTGCAGCACACTGCTGATTCATACTTGTGGTGGGCCACCAGAGCTTCTGTTGAGCCAGGCTCTGCCTATTCTATACCTATACATTTGATTTTTTTTCCTGCCTAAATGCAGGACCTTACTTTTCTCAACACTACACTGCATCTTGTTGGATAGAGCCTAATGCTTACCCCTGTCGAGATATTTCTGAATTCTGAGTTCATTTTTCATACTGTCCTCTGACTGAGAGCATCCCTTCAGATCTCTGAATATTCCATTGGTAAAAGGAAAACATAATTTTAACTGCTTCTTGTTCTTGCCACCTTTTTTATATTTCTTTACCCCCTTCTCCACTTTTCCTGTAGTACAGGTATTCCATATGTGACATTTTAATTACAAGATGTTTGAATGCACATTTGGCACTTTGAATTATTGGTATACTGTATTGCAAAGGCATCTGGAAGAACTGAGTTCTGCAGAATTCATCGCCAGTTGTTAAATATCTGGTAGAATGGGAGGATGAGGCTAACTTGCAAACTTGCCATCTTTCTTCAATACAGAACCATCTAGCACATTATTAAACTAAATTGAGAGTCTATTTAATATATTTCCGTGCTACACATAATAGGCTTCTTGTGGATATATGGTGACAACTCCTTAGTTGCATAATAAAAAAGATATGATTCTTATGACATCTTGAAATAGTGCAGAAGGTGAAATCTGATAATTACAGCCTTTCACCTGATTGTGGTATAACTTTAACCCAAATTCTTCAGTAAAGCTGGGGGGGGGGGGAAGAATTATTTGAGTCTATACAAGTATCCAGTGAGATAATTTCAGTTGTTTTTTTATCACCCACACCCACCAAAACAATCAACCAAAATGCAGTTCGTAATTTATATTTGATCAGTCCATCTCTTCTTTAGTTCTGTGGGTATGAGATAGCTAGTGCAACAATTTGGTGGTAATAATTATAAATATAAATATAGCTATGGGTAATGCTGCAAAAAAAAAATGAAGTTAAGATATTCCACAAGTTATTTATCTGACTATATACAGTCAAATATATAAATAGATACTATGCACAATTGCACACCATCATTTTTTAAAGTATCCAACATTAATGCAACTTTAGCTTTTTTTAACCTCCCTTTATCTTTTTATCTATACAGCAGCTTTTGTCTGAACAGTGAACAATACTTCAGACTCAACCTTGAGAATCTGACCTCTAAAAGAAGGGAGAGGGAGTTTACTTTCCTTTTTTTCTGAAAATTGGGGGGGGGGGATTAAAATTAATATTATATTAATAATAGCATTATTATTAAGCTATCTAACTTAAAATGACAGCAGAATCTTCAGTTAAACTAACAATTTAGGGTAAGATCAATAGTTCTTTTCCCAGATAAATAACTTACTTTTTCTTTTGTTCCACAAGTCATCCATATTCCCTCCAGCTATGATACGAACACCTACCAACTCCTTTTATATGACATGGCATCATGATGCTTTCTTCATTTCATTTGTACCCCATACTAAAAGCAGTTCAAAATTTCTTCAGCTGCTCCAGTTTTAAAATAGTGCTTTCCCTCTTCTCCTGACCTAGTTTCCATGTGCTTCACTGATGATGGGGTTGATGATGTGACCAAAGGCTGGGATCTGCTCCATTTCTATTGGCCCCTTTAGATTGCTAGATTTCCCTTTCTATCACTGACCATTTTTCTTGGGCTGCAGGAAAGACTAGGTATCTGGGCTGGTTGAATCAGATATGTCTTTAAGAAAACTTGCCCGATCTAAGATTGTGTCCTTATGTTCAATAATTTAGCAGGCTTTTGAGAGGTAGATTTGTGTTGTACAACTTGATTTCCACTGCTTCAGTCCTCTGAATCCCACATGTGTGACATTTGGAGAAAGAAGACTTGGGAAGTTCTGTCCACTGCTTGGGAGCTTCTCCCTTCCCAATCCCTTCTAGGAACAAGCCCAGGAAAACTGTGCTGCAATCCTGCTCCATAGATCATTAGAGTTAGGAAGTGAACGTGGGATTCTACTTTTATCTTTGTGTCAACATAGCAATCCAAATTGAGCACTGATGGACAGTGTCATATGAAGGGAAAGGAAGAACAGCTTTGTCTTGTATGTTGCTTGCACTCTCATGGATTGCTTGTGTTGTGACCCGCCAGCAGCCAGCGGAGCAGATTCGGATATTGAGGAGGTTGGGAAAGAACATGGACCAATCCTGGAGTCTGGGTAGGGCTCTGACGAGTGCTCTGCATCGGAGGCAGAGATGGGGCCAGGGCCGTCTAACAGTTATCAGCTGCCTTTGGAGTCAGATATCAGTGAGGCAGACGAACAGCTGGAGCCTGCTCCCAGTGTGCACATGTACAATGTTGCTAGACAGGGAACAGCTGAGGAACAAGGGTCAACTTGAGAAGGCTACAGGTGGACGGTGAATGGCCTCACCCATAGAGAATAAAAGAGGAGCAAAAGGGGAGGGGTGTTTGCAAGAGACAATTAGTTCATTCCTGCATTCTTGCCACGTATTGCGGCATCTGAAAGATATCGACTTGGCCCGTCTCCAAGCCTGATAAAGGTCGGTAATTGTGAACTATCTTGAAAGACTGTGGGAGTAGAAAGACTTTGCTGGAGAGGAATTCACTGTAAATTAAATAAAAGGGGTTTATCAGGACGAGGACAAGGCTGCGGGATCGGATTCTGCCTCATACATCCTCCCGGCCGATTCGCTCCCACAGAGAGGGACTTCTCCGGGTGCCGTCCACTAGACTTTGTCAGCGGGCGACGCCCAGGGGAAGGGCCTTCTCTGTGGCTGGCCCAGCCCTCTGGAACGACCTTCCCCCCGACATCAGAACAACTACGGACCTCCGCTCCTTCCGTCAGAAATTAAAA
Source organism: Rhabdophis nuchalis (assembly GCA_039707465.1). Lineage (NCBI taxonomy): Eukaryota > Metazoa > Chordata > Lepidosauria > Squamata > Natricidae > Rhabdophis > Rhabdophis nuchalis. The sequence goes on from CM077643.1 coordinate 121,868,184, forward strand.
ACTCATTTTTTCTGCTTGGCCGGCCTAGGTTAATTTGTTTTTAGTGTATTTATGTATATTTTTTATGCTGTTTTAATTTTCTCCCTGTACACCACTCTGAGTCCCCTAGGGGAGAGGACGCGGTTATACAAATAAATATTCGTTCGTTGGTTCGTTCGCTTTGGGCTGCTGGGGAAGCTTAGGTCAGAACTGCTTGGCAGAATATTGGTATTAAAATATTGTTTAATCATAGTCTTTCTCATTGGAATGTTGTTTCCATAAAACAGTTTTCTACTAGTGTGTAATGTTTTGACTCAATTATTTTAGACATTGGTCTTTTAAAATAAGTACCAGAAGAATTACACATTACTAATTCAATGCCACCCACCAACATTGTCTGTTTTATGAATACCCAACATAGACCTATAGCTTTTATTTAAGTAGTGGCAGTTTAGAACTTTGTTTTAAGAAAGGCAGAACGAGGAAAAAAATGAAAAGGATCACTGGATTCATTTGAAGACTATAGATGAGATGGATAACATTTAGAGGGTCCCTCCAACTTTCAAACGTTCCCCAAATTGCTTACATAAACAAAAGCTTGGAATCTCTTTGATTAAGTAACTAGAACTATCATGAGTTGAAAACTGATTTTTAACATCAATATTGATTCTGTATTTTCTCTCTCTCCACTTTTAAAAGGGAGGTCCAATCCAGAACAGAAAGTCCAAGCGTTGCCTGGAGTTGCAGGAAAACAGTGACAATGAATTTGGATTCCAACTAGTTCTCCAGAAATGTTCTGGCCAGCACTGGTCTATAACGAACATCCTGAAAAGCTTGCCAACATAGACTTTTGAGTGGGAGAGGAGATCTTCTCATTACTCTTCTTGCTACCGTGTAGCGAAAGTTTTGCAATGACACCTGCAGTTTCCTTCCTTGTTTCATTTTTGTGTGAGTGTGTGAGCGTCCGCTTGAGGGCTGAGAACAGACACTTTTATTTCATAATGGCATTTTCATGTGATTTATAGATTGGTTCTGAATGGCAGGTGATGGTAGAATATATTAAAGTATTTTGCAATTGTACATAGGGGGAAAATGGAAAATATTTATAATTCAGACAATAAAATTTTATTGAATAAAAACACCAATAGTCTCTGTGTTTATTTAACTTGGGCAATCCAGCTATCCATCATGAGAACAATCTGTGCACTTTTGATGGATATCCAGTTTGCTTTTGCTTTTTCATAAGAGCATTTAGAATTTTATATTTCCTTTAGTCCCTCTTTGCCTTAAGTATCTCCTCATTTGTTGTCTATTCCTTCGAGGTACAGTTTACCAATATTAATGCATCATCCGGGGAACTTTTAAACCTATACAAAGCACACAGAGTTCCTGTATCAATTCTGTAGATTCATTAAGGGAAAAGGAAGAATCCCTTAGCATTCATAGAGTTTCAGTTTAAGCACTGAGCATATAACTTATCTGATTTTTAAAAATACATTTGACTAATTACATGTCATTTCCTTTTACTTAAAAGTCTTATATTAATTAGTAGAGCTTTCATAGCACTCAAGAGACTTACTTCACCCAACGCATGGATTTGCCTGCTGGTTCTTGGTGTTAGAATCTGGTTTGCACGGAGAAATAATTATGCTAAGACAGTAACTTGAAATACAAAATGTAGAGTAGGAACATTTTATATCCTCTTCCTGTAGGCAGAGTGGAAGAATATAGTTATACTTCTCTAAATAAATGTAGCAGAACACATTTACTTTATATCAAAGTATGGTGCAATTTTACACAAGCCTGTTTTGAAGTAAATCCAATCAATTTAATCACCTTTTCTACCTAGGTAAGTGTGCTAGGATTGCTAATCCATTTTTTAAAATAGTTTTATTCAAAGTAAATGGTACTGAAACAAATTTCATCAATCTTCTTATTCCAATTTTTATTCATTTCTCTCCCTAAATAATTGCATCCGTGTCTTAAAACATTTGCATTTTATAACTGTTCCCAATATTAAATTTATAAATTTGAGAACAATCTTTTCAGTTACTCAGGGTTTTTTTTAATTACAGTAAATATATACATTCTGTTAAAAGTTTGGTACCTTATTTTGATATTTTCTTATGAAAAAATTGCAATGCTCCTTTGTCTTCTATGTAATAATTGGCAATTATTTAATTCATTTTTCTCCTGCAACTGCTTTTAAAAGTTTCCCATTGAATACTTGGTTGTGTTAGATCTATCGAAAAGGTAAATAACTTACTTTAGCATTTCAGTGCTTTGGAATTTTACCACAGAACTAAATAAACATTTTATTATTAGGTATGTCTATAACTGATTACTCACTGTAATTCACATTCCACTGGTAGATGATGCCTTACTTTATTTATTTTATTTATAGACCGCACCCTCTCCCTGGAGAGATCTGTCCATATGGATAAGATGCATCGTTTTGTAATTTTGGTGATTGGTTACAGTAGGTGCTATCAAGTTAACAGTGTCCACATAGACAGACCTTCTCCAGGATGATCATAATATGAGGTGAATTTGTGAGTAGCTATTCTAAAAAAAAAAAGATGATTGTGACTTATTTGAAACATAAAATACTAGGGGAACCATAGTCCCATTTAATATTTCTGCATTTTCAAATAATATTGAACTAGCCTGGTACAATAGAAATTCCTCTGGATTTGGGAGACCATTAAGTCTCAAAGTGTTTTCCCAATCAGGTTTTTTGTGATGTGGCTTCATAACTTATTAATAGACACATACATAGGTGTTCATTATATGTGCTATCTTTTACATTTAATGTAACTACTTTTATCTCCTGAATTAGTAAAGATTCAATCCAGCTCACCCAACATTCTCTTTAATGTAATACTACATCAGAAATTACCATCTCACTTCTCAAACTGGAACTAAATCACCCAATATTATATAGATGTCTGTCTTAACCGTTAAAAATATTTGGCATGTTGGAGGGTGCAATAAGGGATAGTAATGTTCCAGATACATTAATGTTGTTCTCCTCTAAAGCCTACAGAATGAATGAATGAATGAATGAATGAATGAATGAATGAATGAATGAATGAATGAATGAATGAATGATTCATCTTTTGGTCTTCAGCTCCAAGTGATAGATTTTAAGAGCCATAAACTGTGCAATCAGCTCCTTCTTACTGAAACTGCAAATCCTTTATCTTCTTAATCGTAGTGTAGGAAGAAGAATCCATCTATGTTTAATGTCCTGTAATTTTGAAGTACAAGTAAAAGGATATAAATCTTGTTTCATGGGATTTTTTTTAATGAAACAATTATTTCTGTCATATTAAATTGTAGTGCAGGAATATTTTTCAAAGTTGCTACCAGGTTAGGGGTTATGTGTGTGCTTGTTTACATGTATAAAACCAACAAGAACACATCTGGGCTTCATTAGGTTTAGTCGTCCTTTGTCTTGGCAGATGGTGAACCCATTTGGTGTTACATTTATCTAACTAAAAATCCAACAAAATACTTTTAATCCAAATCAAAATCCAAGCCAAAAATAGTTCTTTTAAATCACCCTCTGCAAATGCATACATTTTTAATTCTTAACTTCTGAATATAATTGTCGTCATTTTTCCATTTTATTTTAATGTCCTGGATTTTCATAAGTAAGGCATTATTTCTCACCTTATCCCTCTGCTTTAGATGTTGCCATCTCAATTACTCATCCATTTCTGTTAAGTTAGTTTCTATAGTTAACTTTCCCCAGGATTAATTGAGCTCTTCTTTCGAGCCAGGCTAGGATTTACTCATCTGTTCATTAACTAAGAGAACATAAAGAAGAAATTTCTTATTTCCAGAAGCCGCCTTCCTCAGATTGTTTTTTTTTTTTTGTTACGATTTGGGAGGGGGCTCACCATTTTTCATGTTCCCAAAAACCATATGGAATCAAGGCACTTCTTTCTCCTTCAGTTTAAACTATTATGCAAATGGTTTCTTCTTATTTCTTTATATTCACTAAATCTTGCAGTCTCATAATTTTAAAGACTATTTGTAATCATGGCCAGCAAAAATTACATTAAGCCAGAACCAGGGTAGAGCTTGGCTTTTAAGCAGCTCTTCTTCTTAGTATCCAGGCCTGCTAGATTAATCGAAGCATCAGTTCGACTCATTAAAATACTTTGCCGACAGTTGTTAAATGAGCCAGAAAATCATGAAGGGATTTTCAATCTCAGAGTTATTATGAAAATTGTGAAGCTTCTACACAAAATCTTCTTTTAGGAGGAATTGAAAATAGCCTATATTCTGTGAAAAATGAATCATCCCATAATGGATAAAAGATGTATTGGCATTCATTATGCTAGTTTGAAAAAAAAATCTGTGATTAAAGTAGTGTTCTTTAGGAAAATGAAGAAATTTGAACTTCTGAAATTCAACCAAATTCAAAAATTCCTACTGTAAAATATTCTAGTATTTCTCCCTACCAAGGGGAGGAGCTAGATTTAAAATTACTCAAAGTGTTTACAATGCTAAAACAAAGGTCACATCAATTAATAGGTTTTCTCAATATTTTTGAATCTGTACAGTTTGTACAACAATGAAAAACATCACAGGATTTTACAGTTTTCTGAAGTTAAAAATACAAAAGTGGGCAACAAAAATCCAAACAATTGGATAGCAGCTAAGAGTTGTTCACATTTTGGTACTCCAAGTTAATACTGCATCTTTTCTCAGTATATTTATTTATTATGATTTAAATTTCTAGAAGTTCCCATTCACCAATGATGCTGTTAGACGTGTGCATTTTGTTAATAAGGAAAAGGAACTTCTTCTTTGTGAAGAGAAAGAAAAAGAATCAGCACAATGTAGGACAAAATATAATTTTTAAAGGCAAAGGAGCTAGATGGAGTAAAATGGTACTGAACCTATTGAGAAGAGAAAGACAACATTGTGAAATCAGTTGGAGCATCATTCTGCAGTGGTTCTCCTTCTTCCTCTAATCCGTAGGCACTATTCTGTGGGCTCTGGACCCTTAAGGGAGCTCTCCTTCTCCCTCCCAAACCAGTGGTGGGATACAATTTTTTTATTACCGATTCTGAGGTGTGGCATGGCTTGGTGGCCATGGCAGGGGAAGGATACTGCAAAATCCCCATTCCTTCCCCACCCCACTAACCTGCTATTCACCTTCGTTCTCCTGTTCAGGGCAACAAAAGAAGATCAGCTCAGAGGCAGCAGGGGTGGGGCCAGCCTATTTGCCAGTTCTCTGAACCACTCAAAATTTCCGCTACCGGTTCTCCAGAACCTGTCAGAACTGGCTGAATACCATCTCTATTCCAAACCCATAGTGCATCAGCAGGGTCAAACCATAACCAGAGCCTCATAACCTTGAGATACTTGGAAGTGACCTTGACAACTCTACTTAGATGTCTTAGGACAGAGAATTTTTTTTGGGCATATTAATCCCAACCCAAGAAATAACCTCCACCAGCATCTTCAAATGGATATGGAAAAGGAAGGGGCAGGACTATAAAGAGACAGGACCCACAGAATAGTGTTTAGGGATCAACCAATCCCCTCCCACCAAAACCAACTGGGACCGGCCTTGCAAATAGAACCACTGAAGAATTATAGCCCCGCTATCATGCTCGTGTTGTTCATTAAGCTCAAAGATGCATGGATGTTTTCAAACAAAATGTATGCCAAAATGGCAAAGAAATGTGATTTGGTTTATTTCCAGAACTGTGTTTATAGTCAAGATTGTCAGTAAGTGTTATTTTACATGAATTTAGATTATGCATAATAATCAGGAGAAGGAGCCAAGCTGTGATAAAACACCCAAAATTCTCTTTTCAAGTCATTCTGGTTACATTTTTCTTTGCCATTTGTATCTATTCTGGAAAGCCCAGTTAAACGTGGTATGTGATTAAAATCTAGTGTTTGAAATCTGAATTCACTATACCCATTTGAATATATGAGCTATCTATGATATAACTCCAAATTACCCTGTAAAACATTTGTAGAGTTTTACGCAAACTCCACACTGTAGTAATAATTTCTTGTCCTCTCTCCAAGGAAGACTTAAGGCATCACATACATTAGCTTCCACTCCCTGGTTTTGAGCTTTTCTAGTGTAGTTGCACCACCATATTTTAATGGTAATATAAGCAGAAATCCGGCAACATGCAGGAACATTAATTACCAGCATTTTTTCCCTTAAACTGGAAAAAATAATACGTGACTGCATTAGTAATAAATAGCTGATAAAGGAAGCAGCATTTACTAGCAAGACATTCAGCTAAATTTTATTTCATATTTTAAGAAAGTTATCTCATAAATAGCTAATCGAAGTAGTAGAAGCAAAATGCTCAAAATTAGGCTAAATCTACAATGTGAAATGTAGATCTTCCTCTCCTCCTCCACAGGAGGCAGATGATCTGTGAAGGAATAAAAAACAGTAGTTTGTTTGAACAGAGTGTATGCCCTGTTATATCATTCAAGCAGACGTCCTGCTCCTAGATGTACACAAAAATAAAATATGAAGCAGGAAATCACAGAGATGTTGCAGTTTTAGGATCACACAGGCACATTTTCCCGCCTGATATCTGTGAATTTGACAGCTGAGTTTAATTCATAACAATGGAGTAGGAACACTCATATTACAACTTGGCTTAACTGTAGAGGTTTGTTAAGAGAAAAGGAAGGAGGTTTTCTACAAACAAACTTGAACAGATCCATTAACTACTCTGTTGATTGGGAGAGGCGATTAAGCATAGAACTGAATATTGCTCAGAAATATTTTACATCCTTTTCTGGAACTTATGGGTCAGATTTTACAACTACCGGTAACTTCAACCACTTCCCATTTCATTGTGCCTAATAAAACAACAATTAGCCTAACTAGCATTATAAGCCAGAACAACCTGAATGATAATTTGTCAGAATAAAACAACTTGAGCGTTAGTTTAAATAATAACATAAATAAATGGATGTCTTTATAACTTCGTGGTTTTTGAAGGAAACTTGGTAATAAGGAATGAACGTAATGATTGGCTCATATGGACCTTACTAATTTGCTTCTGCTTGGAAATATTCTTAGTGCCATAAAGCTTTCCAATTTTGATGATGTCACCCTAGAGTTGTTCCGTATGATTATGAAGACAACACAATAGATCCATAAAAGCATTACTTTTCCTCATTGTGAAATCATGCCCCCAAAGAATTTAAATTAGCCCCTAAACTAATTTTTTGCTGATGTTTCAGCTGATTTCTGAAGCCTTGGAAATAACTAAAAGATGTAATCAGACAACTTCTCATTAAAAAAATGATAAAACTTTTCATTACATTTAAAAAAATAATTATGCAAGTTAGATTTTTAATCAGTTTTTAAATGCATATTAGAAGCCTGAGCAGAGGGTGTTGTTACAGCTCCATTGCAGAGGTGGGTTTCACATAATTTTACTACTGGTTCACCATGCACCGAAACTCTGAACATGCACATGACTTCCACGTATGCACTTTGTTCACGCATGTGGCTTGCACACATGCACATGGCTTAGAAAATGTAGCTAATTAGGACTGCATAGAGCTGGGGCATGTGAGTGGGCCCAACCACAGGTTGCCACTACTGGTTCACTCAAACCGGTCTGATCCGGCTGAATCTCACCACTGTTTCATTGCACTATACAATGTTTTAATGTGGGCACTACACAGTTATGACTCCTAAATTGAAACTATCCACCTTGATATTTCAGAGTACAGTGAAATGCAGGACTTGCAGATGGTACTAGCCCAGAACATCACAACTTTTTTCCGTTTCAAATAGAAACTCTTTAAAAGATAAAAACCAGCTTAATCATAAGTGAACAAGTAGGTAGAATGGTAGGTGATAATTAAGTCAAGTGTGAACTAGTTCTGATCTATGCCACTTTTTTAGATCGAAGCAATGTCATTACAGCACAATCAAATACAAGAAATGAGATGAGATGGAATAGAAATATCTATCTGAATATGCATCTGTATGTGTATCTGTTCTTATTGCTGCATGCTACTTCCATGTACCTTGTTTTAATAAATAGATGAGATATCTCTTACATATACTAAATTGTCATCTTCCACAGGTCTTTGACTCTAATTATAGGAAATAGACAATCAGACCCTGGATTTACAATCTGGATCAAACCTAAATACAGAGGCAATAGAAGAGCATATATGTAGCTAGGGTTGAGTTGCAAAGTCCTGGGTGCTCTCTGAGCTCTGAAATTCAGAATCAGATTTATTTAATCAAAGATATTCAAACATCTAAGAGCAAAATTGAAAAGGAATAATTTTAATATCAGTTCATAGAAAATGAAAAAATCCCAGCAAGTGGCAACGTAAGGCCAGGTGTCAGGTCTTGGAAGCGAAACATAATTGGATCAGAATAGTACTGAATGACAGATTACCAGGGAATAACAAGCACTAAGGTCAGACATGCAAGCTGAAAAAGTGTTTTGGGAGAAAGTAGTTCAAGCCAATTCCACGTCATCAGGAGTCAAAAATAGCTTGAAGGAAGATTTGTCAATTTAATAGTAAACAGGACCTTAGCAGCCTACAGAAATTCCAAAACTGTATTAAATGTTGCTGCTGGAGGGTTGAACTTTATTTCTATATAAAGGTAACACCTCCTTTAATGTCAATATTTTCTTGAATGTATCCCATCCAGTTAGGGAAGAATCATCCACCTTCCCCCCACCCCCAAAATAAAAAATGAGAAATTTCTTTTCAGTTCAATTACAAACGTGCATTTGCTTTCTGTTTCTTGGAATTGTGGTTAACAATAAAGTTACAATCCTAAAAAACAACAACACCTAGTCTAATATAGGAATTGGCACTGTAGCTTCAGACACATGCACAATAAGTACTTCCCCATTCCTGCAATGTCTCACAAGTGTACATCTTTGTGCAGTCTTTTGCTTACCCCAAATACCATCATGCACAAGTACACACCAGAACAGGAAAGAGGGTTTGAACTCTGAAGACTAAAAATGTTTATGGGAGCTTTCCCTGTCTATTTCCAGATCCAAGACATTAAAAACTGCAAAAAAAAATAAAAAAAATATATATGCAAACATAGCACAAAATTTTAAAAAAATTACCAGGCATCTAATAACTGCTTTGACAAAGATTGATAGCTGTTTTTCAAGCAATTTACAACCAAGATCCTGTTCCTCTTCTTAGGAGGAGTTTGGTCTGACCATCAATAACTACTGCCAGCATGAAATGGCTCAGCTTCTTAAAAGCTATGTTTCAAGTATTAAACCCCTGCCTGAAGTCTCTCTTGAGATGTAAGATCTCACAGCTTGGTTCACCTGGAGATGTCTTTGGCCTTCACACTTCAGCAAGGAGGTTTGCTCTGCAGGTTTGGGAATCAATTTGCCTCAAAGCAGATGCTCAATAGGGGCAGATCCTTTCCATTTTCGGATAGGTAGATAGAAGGTTATTTGTAAACCATGGGTGTACAGCTAGAGTGAAGGGAAAGCACAACATAAAACCATTGAACTGACTTCTTCCATCACATTCCAAAAAAAATGAAGGCAACAGCCAACTTTTTATTTTCAAAGCTTCCATCTTTTCAAAGATCAGGGATGTAAGACACTCCTACACTTCTCAGGATTACAACACCAGTATGCAAAGAAAAAATGTGGACTAGACCACATGTCCTTGTCTAAGAGAACTGATATTATTGCTGAAAATTTGGTGTTTTTGTCTCTCTGTGTGTATATATGTGTGACGGTGTCTGTGTGCATGCACATCAGTGGTGGGTTTCAAAAAATTTTAGAACCTCTTCTGTAGGTGTGGCCTGCTTTGTTGGAGTGGCTTGCTGGCCATGTGACTGGGTGGGAGTGGTTTGACAGTCGTGTGACTGGGTGGGAGTGGCCAACTTATAAAATATGGTGAAACTCACTTAACAACGCTCTTGCTTAGCAACCAAAATGTTGGCTCAGAAACTCTGGCATTTGAAGCATGCAAGTCTTAAAGCTGTCAAGTTACAAGACCCTTGCACCCCTAACCCTTTAGAAAAAAAACTCCAGGGGTGTTCAAACCTGACAGCTTTAAGACTTGTTGACTTCAACTCCCAGAATTCCCTCACTCGCTCTTCATCTTGATGATGTGCAGATGGGCGGGGGGAGGGAGGTGGAACCAGTTCTAAATGGCACTGTAGATTTGTGGAACCTCTTCTATAGAAGAGGTTAGAACTGTCAGGAACCCACCCTTGATGCACATATGCATTTTTCAATTAGTATTGACTCCTGGTTACTGCCTAGACAAGCAGTTTTTCTTGGCAAGTGCTTTTCAAAAGTGGTTGCCTCTTTTCCCACATTGAGAAAGAGTGAATGACCCAAAAATCATCCAATCAATAAAAGACACAGCTGTATAAGTCTTCAAATGTAGTTATCTGAGTTTTCCAAGAAGACTCCCCCGAAAACTCAAGTTTCCCACATATGGATTTAAGATTTGCATGTGGTCCCACCAATATTTTTCAAATTTGTTGTTGAGGGGTCTTCTCTGAGCTTGCTTGTTTCCTTGAAGACATTTCATTACTCAAATTAGGTAACATCAGAGGTGGGATTCAGCAAGTTCTGGCCAGTTCTGGAGAACTGGTAGTGGAAATTTTGAGTAGTTCCGAGAACCGGTAAATACCACCTGATTGGCCCCACCCCCATCTAGTCTCTGCTTCCAGAGTCCAAGCTGATCTGGAGGAAATGGAAATTTTATAGGATTGTGGGACATCTAGAAATTTGTGAAGGGATTGATATTTCTAAATTTAATTGACTTTCTTCTTCAAAAGGCAACTGGACTTTCTTTTTTCCTTGAAGATGTTTCATTTCTCAACAAATAAATTCAACTGAAGAAGATTTTTGGATGAGAAGCAAAATATCTTCAAGGGAAAAAAGCCCAGTTGCCTTTTGAAAAGCACCTTTGGGATAAGAGCTTGATGCCGGATGACTTGGAGAGGTAGCTCAACAGCAGGTGTTTGTGTATTTTCATACGTATATGAAATGTATATATGAAAAGATATTTAATTTTCCAGTCTAGGAATTTCGCTATCTAGGGAGCCACAGGGTTTTATACTAGGATTAACCAGGTATGCCTGGTTGCCATTTCAAAATCAGTCAGGGACCATCATTAATATAAGAGTAATAACAATTACATATATTAACAATAGTTGCATATATACTCACATTTGCAAGCTCAAATAAATAGTGAAATCTACAAGACATGACTTGCCTTCTACAACAGAAATCAATATAATGAGATCAGTTGTGATAAAGCTATCGATAACCATCCAAGCTAAACAAGATATTGAGATGACTTTGCTGATACCATCATCATAATCTTCATTAGAAACAGTAATATGCAATGTAACAAACAACAGAAAGCTTATGAACAAGATACTGAGAGAAAGAAGGAAAGAAAAATTATTGAAAAATCATGAAATTATTTTATTTTATCAGCTTTTTTCAATACACAAATAAAAAAAACCAAAGAAGCAGCAGCAAACTACAGAACAATTTTTAACAATTGTTTGACACAGCAAGCCAAAACATTTATCAGACAGTAGGAGCCACTCACTATAAGAGTTTGCCAAGTGGGAATTGGCAGAGTTAAATGGAGAAAAAATTACAATAAAAGAAATCTCACCCCAGCCTCATAATGTAAATTTCAGCATGGTCCCTTATTGATTGCTAGGAACGCTCTGAGCCAGAGACAGCTGTCAGTCATTGAAATCCAGCTACTATCTGTTCCATTGTTTCCTCTCTTTCCACACTTTATTGATTGTTCAAAAAGCAGCCTTTGAAAGAACTGCTGTCATAATATTACAAAGCTCTGAAAGATCAGAAAACTAAATATGTGTTTATGGCAGCCCAAATCTGGACATAAATTGGCTGTGGATGATGTGTCTAAATCTTTTTGCTTTGGCTCTGAAGTTCATCAGAATCTGAATAGCTTCCCTAACTTAATATAAGTAATCCACAGGCCAAAAAAAAATATTAGAAGCTTTTTTCTTTAATGATTCAGGGTGGGATATCTAGTGTGATTTGCTTTAGTTTGTCTGAAAACAGCTGGAATGTACCTTGAAATTGATTAGCTGGAATGCATCAAATTAGTTACCGTATTTTTCGGAGTATAAAATGCACCTTTTTACCCCCAAAAAGAGGGCAAAAATCTGGATGCGTCTTATACTCCGAATGTAGCTCCGCCCACCTGCTCTGTGTGTTGCATTTTTGGGTGATTCCATGCGGCGAGCCTGATTCCTGAAGCAGCCTGAGGAATGGCATTCAAAGCCTTCTCAATGAAAGCATTTTGGGGGGGCAGCACCACGATCCTCTCTCGATTCAAAAAAGGGCGCGTGCAGAGGCCAAACAAGTGCATCGTGTTTCAGGTGGCAGGCAGTTCCAGCACGCGCTGCCACCTGAAAATGCTTTAATTCCTACTTCCCCGTGCACATCGCAGAGCCACGTACCCTCCTCCTCTACAGACTTGTTTTCTGTTTTCTTTATCGTGCAAGGTTTCCTCTGCAAAGACCAGCCGAGAGATGCAACGGAGCTGCCAGATTCTATTAAGATGCGCATATTGTGATGGGGCACAATTTGGGGATGGCAAATTGTGGGGCAGAGGATGGGGTGCCCGGCATCCCTGCCAGTGGCAAAGAAGCGCCGGACTCTTCCCTCCCCTCTCTTGTTGGGGCAGGGGTGGTGAAGGCACCTTCCAGACCTGAAACCCGGAAGGAGAAACTTCACCCGGCACGCTGCCTCTGCTGTCCTGTCGCCCAGGAGAGGGGGCAGTGGGCTCCAAGAAGTGGCTGCCAGGGCACCCCATCCACTGCCCCACCTGCCAAATTGTGCCCCATCGCAATATGCGCATCTTAATAGAGTCTGGCAGCTCCGTTGCATCTCTCGGCTGGTCTTTGCAGAGGAAACCTTGCACGATAAAGAAAACAAAACAAATATGTAGAAGAGGAGGTGGGCACGTGGCTCTGCGATGTGCACCGGGGAACTAGGAATTAAAGCATTTTCAGGTGGCAATGCGTGCTGGAACTGCCTGCCACCTGAAACACGACGCACTTGTTTGGCCTCTGCACGCACCCTTTTTTGAATCAAGAGGGGATCATGATGCTAACAGCCCAAAAATGCATTCATTGGAAAGGCTTTCATTGCAGTTCCCCTGGGCAACTTCGGGAATGTGGCTCCGACTGAGGCAGCAAAGACCTTGGCCAGATGAATGCTGCTGGGAAAGAGGCAGAAAGGTTTTTTTCCTGATTTCCTCCCCCAAAATTAAGGTGCATCTTATACTCCGGTGCGTCTTATACTCCGAAAAATATGGTATTTAGTTATTATTCATCTTGAGCACTATTCTTGATGGCTATGTAGGTGAATGATCATCATCCTGATCCATCTCAAGCAACAATCCATTGGTCTTCCAAGGACATTCCAGTAATCTCTTGGATTGCATCTCTCCTATTCTTCGTCTAGCTGGAATAGAGCGACTTATATATGGCTGCAACCCACAAAACAAATGCTAGATTTTCCTGGCAAAAATGCATGGTCCCATGAGGGCACCCTTGTAGATGCACTCACAGAGAAGAAAACCAACTCTTCCTTCATTGCTTTTGTATAATTAACTATGAATGTCACAGGGTTTCCTTGTCTCTCAATTTATTCTTTCAATTTATACTCCACCTTCCTCACCCAGGGAACATTACAGGTCGCTAACAGTATAAAATACAATATAAACAATTTAAAGCTGTCCAAAACAATAGAAGTTATTAGTAGCATTACAGTGGAAATTATAAATTTCATCTTCTTCCCCCAAAATGAGGTCTAGAAATACCTCAGAGATGGTCTTGCTGATCAGTTGTTCTAATTAAAGTTTGCAGGTTATAAGACTTCAGGCAGGAAATAATTTGTGACCTTTGTGACACGGTGAGCAAAACATGGGGTTGAAAAATCTACCTTCGGGCAGTTGTAACATAGTCATCCATCTGTTTCCTTATAGCTGCCTGGAGCAAGGCAGAAGCACCTGTCTTTGTCAATAACCTATATGCCACCATGTTCCCCTTTCCAGACTGTACTAAAGAGAAGCAGCCTTCAGAATATCACCAGCACATAGTTACATTTTTGCTTGGAGAACTATTTAATCCCATTTCTTCAATAATGGCTGCCAGTACATTCATTATGCATTCAAGTACAGGCAGTCCTCAACTTATAACCACAATGGAGCCCAACATTTATGTTGTTAATTGAGCACAATTTGTTAAAGTGAGTCTTGACACATTTTATGACTTTTCTTGCCACATTTGTTAAGTGAATCACTGTAATTGTTAAATTAGTAAAATGGATGTTAAATGAATCTGGTTTCCCCGTTGACTTGGCTTCTCAAGAAGGTTATAGAAGGGGATCACGTGACCCCAGGGCACTGCCACCGTCCTAAACATGAATCAGTTGTCAAGCATCCAAATGGAAATCATGTACTCATGGGAATGCTTCAACGGTCATAAGTGTGAAAAATGGTCATCAGTAACTTTTTAAAAAGCAGTTGTAATTTCAAATGGTCACTAAATGTTGTAGGTCGAGGACTACCTGTATATGCTGTATATGATCATGGAAAGGATATTAATAGGGGCAGGCCTTATGCGCCATTATAAGATGGTTCCACATCTGAGAACTAAAGAAAAATGAAATAATGAAATGTATTTGAATATAAGTAGCTCGGGTTGGTAGCTGAGTTGTTGGTCTGAGCTCCGGGCTTGACAATTTGGTTGCAAACATTTCATCACCATTTAAGGAGACATCGTCAGTACACTTTGAAATGTGCTTGTCTGTCAGAGCACTTGTCTTTAAATACCTTTTCATGTGATGCAAATTAGTGTGGATGTTGTTTGTCTGGCTACTTCTGAGTCATGGACAGACTTCAGACTCTTTGATTGGCTGGCTGTTATTACTAAGGCATGGTCTTTGGTTTGAAGTACAGTCGGTGTGATGTAAATTAGTGTTGCTTGTTTGGATGCTGCTGAATCATGTTCTGTTTTGGTCTGTTTGAATGGCTGGTTGTTGTTACTAAGACATGGTCTGATTTCTTGTGAGCTGATGGATTGTGATTTTTGTCACAACAGCTCACAAGAAAAAAAAACCCAACAAAAAACCAACCCATTAGCTTTAAGGTACTGTTGGAAGAAATGTCCTTCTGGGTTCATCTCCAAGTGGGGAAAAAGACACTGGAAACATGGAGGTTGCTTGGAAAGATGGCTTAATGATGGACAGGACCACATGGCTTGAGCTCCTGAACAGAAAAGGGGGGTCACATGCTTCCAGATGTTGGGTGAAGAAGAAAAGAAAAAAACAAGGGGCTTGCTAGGTTTTTTTATACTCTGTTTGGCCCCACCTCTCTGTTTCCTGTTCCTGTGTAAGAAATTTATTCTCACTGGTTATTAGTCTCCCATGGAACCATGCAGGGGCAACCCTGTAGGCCAGAGGTTCCCAAACTTGGCAACTTTCTTTATTTATTTGTTTGTTTGTTTGTTTGTTTGTTTGTTTATTTATTCATTCATTCATTCATTCATTCATTTATTTTATTTTATTTTATTTAATTTATTTATTATATTTATACCCCGCCCTTCTCCAAGCGGACCCAGGGCAGGGCACAGGAATGTTAAAATACATACAAAACATAATAAAAAATTTAAAAAGCATATTCTAATAAATCCTGTGCTAAAACCGAATTAAAAATCCCAAATTTAAAACTATCTAGGAGTCAGTAATGGAGGTTACGCTAGGCTGGCTAGATGGAGTAGATGTGTCTTCAGACACTTCAGAAGAGGCGGAGGTCAGAGATGGTGCGGAGTTCAGGAGGTAAGTCGTTCCAAAGGGCTGGTCCCGCCACAGAGAAGGTTCTTCCCCTGGGTGTCGCCAGTCGGCATTGTCCAGCCGACGGCACCCTGAGGAGGCCCTCTCTGTGGGAGCGTATCGGCCTGAGGGATGTATGGGGCAGGAGGCGGTCTCGCATGTAACTAGGCCCCGAGCCATGGAGCGCTTTAAAGATGGTCGTTAAAACCTTGAAGCGCAACCGAAAGACCACAGGGAGCCAGTGCAGCTCGCGCAGGATAGGTGTTATGTGGGAGTGTCTAGGCGCTCCCGTAATCACCCGCGTGGCTGCATTCTGGACTAGCTGCAGCTTTCGGGTGCACCTCAAGGGAAGCCCCATGTAGAGAGCATTACAGTAGTCGAGTCGAGAGGTAACGAGTGCTTGAGTGACTGTGCGTAAGGCACCCCGGTCCAGTAAGGGGCGCAATTGGCGCATCAGGCGTACCTGATGAAACACCCTCCTGGCAACGGCTGCCACATGATCTTCCATAGACAGCCGGGAGTCCAGGAGGACACCCAAATTGCACACCCTCTCCACGGGGGCCGGTGTTTCGCCCCCAATGGCCAGAGTTGGAATAATCTGGCTGAACCGGGGCGCCGGAAGCCACAGCCACTCAGTCTTGGACGGGTTGAGCTTGAGTTTGTTACTACCCATCCAGATCCGTATGGCCTCCAAGCACCGGGACATAACCTCAACGGCATCGTTGGGGTGGTCTGGGGTGGATATGTACAACTGAGTATCATCAGCGTACAGATGATATCCCACCCCAAAACCACGGATGATCTCACCCAGCGGCTTCATATATGTGTTGAACAGTAGGGGCGAGAGGACCGACCCCTGAGGAACCCCACATATGAGGGGCCTCTAGGCCGACCTCTTCCCCCTGCCAACACATATTGCGACTGACCAGAGAGGTAGGATGACAACCACCGCAAAACGGTGCCTCCCAGCCCCAACCCCCCCAGTCGGCGCAATAGGATTCCATGGTCGATGGTATCAAAAGCCGCTGAGAGGTCTAATAGGACTAGGATAGAGGAATATCCTCTATCCCGCGCCCTCCAGAGATCATCAACCAACGCGACCAATGCCGTCTCGGTGCTGTACCCGGGTCGGAAGCCGGACTGGTGCGGGTCTAGATAATCAACTTCCTCCAAGTGTCGCGGAAACTGTTGAGCCACCACACTCTCAACAACCTTCACTAAAAAGTGGAGGTTGGAGACAGGACGATAGTTCTCTAATAATGCTGGATCCAGGGATGGCTTCTTGAGGAGGGGCCTTACTACCGCCTCTTTCAAGACGGTAGGCAAGGACCCCTCACTCAAAGATGCGTTGACAAAGCCCTGGAGCCAGCCTCGTGTCGTCTCCCAGGATGCCAGTACAAGCCAGGAGGGACACGGGTCCAATAAACATGTGGTAGCCCTAAGTCTCTTTGACAACTTGTCCATATCCTCGGTGGTAACAAAATCAAACTCCTCCCAAGATGGTGTCACAAGAACAGCCTCGGCCCACTCGACTGGACCACTGTCGATGGAAGGTAACTCGCTCCGAATCCGAGTGATTTTCTCCTGCAGATAAATCCCAAATTCCTCTGCTCGACCCTGTAAAGGGGCTTCCCGCGGCCTCTGTTGAAGGAGGGAGCGGGTCACCCCAAACAGGGCGGCAGGGCGGTTATCTGCGGATGCAATAAGAGTGGCACAATACTCACGTTTGGTCACTCTTATCGCCACTAAGTAAGTCCTAATATGATCTCTCACTAGTGTTCGGTCGGCTTCAGAGTGAGAAGATCTCCATCTGCTCTCTAGGCGTCTCTTGTGGCGCTTCATCTCCCTAAGCCCCTCGGTAAACCAAGGAGCCCAGGTGGTTCGTCGCCGCAAGAGAGGCCGCAAGGGCGCGACTCGGTCCAAGGCCCCCGTGGCCGCACTTAACCATGCGGCCACTAGATCCTCAGTCGAGTCGCGGGGCAAGTCCACAGGAATTGGCCCAAGCTCCATTTGGAACCTTATCGGGTCCATCAGGAGCCTGGGGCGGAACCATATAGGAATGTCCGGTTCCGCCTCCCCGCAGTGAGGTGCGGCGATCGGAAAGTCGAGCCGAAGGAGAGCGTGATCTGTCCATGACAGGGGTGTGATGACTAAATCCCCTATTCCCAGATCACTACTCTACTGTCCCGAGACAAAGATTAGATCCAGGGTGTGTCCGCCCTCGTGGGTAGGGCCTACAACTACTTGGGTCAGGTCCATGGCTGTCATGGAAGCCATGAAGTCCCGAGCTACCCCAGAGGTTTCGGCCGCTGACAGCAGGTTAAAGTCCCCCATGACTAAAAGTCTGGGGGTTTCAACCGCCGCCTCGGCTATCACCTCTAGGAGCTCGGGCAGGGCTGTTGTTGCATAGGAGCCAGGTATACAACTAATACGCCCAACTGCCTCCCTAGGCCCCACTTCACAAGGAGGGACTCGCACCCGGTCGTCTGAGGGATCGTGGTCTCCTTTGGCTCAAGACCTTCCCTAACCAAAATCGCCACCCCCCACCCCTCTCTAGGGCCCTAGGCTGATGGAAAGCTCGGTATCCTGGTGGGCACATTTCTACGAGGGGATGTCCTCCCTCGTGGCCCAACCAGGTTTCTGTAATGCCCACCAGGTCCGGGTCCCCCTCTGACACAAGGTCATGGATGAGGGGGGCTTTTTGTACCACGGACCTGGCATTGCATAGCATCAGCCTAGGGCCCCGGGTCTGTGAACTTTAAGACTTGTGGACTTCAACTCCCAGAATTCTGGGAATTGAAGTCCACAAGTCTTAAAGTTACCAAGTTTGGGAACCTCTGCTGTAGGCTGTCTTGAGTCCAAGTTTGGTTGAGTTCCCAGATGCCAATGGTGAGTTGGGTAAAGGACTAATACCATCATGACTTAATTCCATCACCCTGGAGCTGAAGGGGAGGGGTCTGTTATGTAGAATAGACTGACCTAGGCTTTTTTAATGGCCCATTGACAAAGGCAGGGGCTATTAAGAGTTAGTCTGTTTCCTGCCTAAAAACATGTTTCTCCATTTCTGATCCAGGGAAATATAATATTCTGCCTTTTCAATATTTCCCAGGATACAGTGGTACCTCGGACCACGAACGCCTCTCATCACGTCCAATTCGCTTCACGACCAAAAATTTCCCAAAAAATGTGCCCTGGTTCACGAACACCGTTTCGCTGTACGAACGGAAAAGTTCGTAAAAAATGCTCCGCTGCACGAACTCCGCCTCACTTCACGAACTCTGCCTCGCATCACGAACTCCGCCCTCGCATCACGAACGGAAAAGTTCGTAAAAATGCCCGGATTCACGACCTCCGTTTCGCTTCACGAACCGGAGCCGCGGACATTTTAAAAACAAGGTCAGAACGGATTAACCGGATTTACATTGAACCCTATGGGAAACTGTGCCTCGCACCACAACCAAAAAACAAGGTCGGAATGGATTAATCGGATTTACATTGAACCCTATGGGAAATTGTGCCTCGCATCACAACCAAATCGGATCGCGACCAGAGTCATTTCACGAATTAAGTTCGTGATCCGAGGTACCACTGTATTTCAATTTTCTAGGGGAGGGATGGGTGCTAACTTCCTACAGTACTTAAAACCAAAGACCATTCCTCAGTAATGACAGTCAGCCAATCAAACAGTCCAAAGTCAGATCTTGACTCAGAAGTAGCCAAACAACTACCATCCAGGCTAATTTGCATCACATAAAACAGTATTTAAAGACTAGTGCTCTGACAGATGAGCACAATTCAAAGTGCACTGATGATGTGTCCTCGAATGGTGACAAAATGTTTGCAACCATATTGCCAAGCTCAGAGCTCAGACCAACAGCTCAAAGATAATAATGGAATCCCATATTAAGAACATAAGAACATAAGAATAGCCTTGCTGGAACAGGCCACAGCCCATCCAGTCCAGCATTCTGTCTCACACAGTGGCTCCCCATTTGTTTCAGGGTCTTCCCAAGCAGATGTCTTCACCTGCTTATGATTCCCTGAAAATGGCATTGAGAGATATCCTGCCTATCTCTCCAACCCAGAGGGTGTTCTTAGGCATCCATAATGATAGCCATGGATACCCTTGTTCTCCATGAACTCGTCTAATCCTTTCTTAAAGGTGTCGAGGCTGACAGCTGTCACCACTTCTTCTGGCAGGGAGTTCCATAGACCAGTGATCCTCTGGGTGAAAAAGTACTTCCTCTTATTTGTTTGAGGTCTAGCTTCCAAAGGTTTCATGGAGTGCCCCCTAGTTCTAGTGTTGTGCGATAGGGAAAACAGTTTTTCCTTTTCTACTTTGTCCACACCGTGCATGATTTTATAGACTTCAATCAGGTCACCTCTCATTCTAGAGTGAAGAGGCCCAGCCGTTGCAGCCTCAGATGGTAAGGAAGGTGTCCCAGCCCCCTAATCATTCTGGTTGTCCTCCTCTGCACCTTTTGCCTTTCCATAATATCCTTCTGAAGGTATGGTGACCAGAACTGTACACAATACTCCAGATGGGGCCTCACCATAGATTTATAAAGAGGCAAAATGACACTTGCTGACTTATTTTCTATACCCTTCCTAATGATCCCAGATATTAAGATATTAACCTTCTTCATCCAAGACAAGAGATATATAGATGTCGACATCATCCCACTTCCTTTCCTCCAGCCATCAAATTATTATCCTTAGCTATTGGTATGATGATATGTCTACCATGTGGCTGTTATCCTTGTTTGCCCTTACATATTGCATCCTAACAGTAATCAAGTCTTTAACTCAGATGCAGCACTTGAGTTGTGTTGGCATTTAAACCCAAGCAGAAATCCCTTAGGCACAATATGTGCTAGAAATTCTAGATAACAGAGCAATCTCATTCAATACTGATTTACCCATCTTCCTCACCCATCAATGTTCAGGAAAAAATAATAATCCTAAACCCATAAAAACCACTGCTGTCACACAATAGTATTCTCAACAGCAACAGCAATATAAGCCTTTGCAATAACTAAAGGAGTGCAAAGATTTTAATGAAACCCCAAAGCAATGCAAAACAGAATTAGGTCATAAACTATAAACAGAAAAATAAAGAGCAGAAACCTAAGAACATTAATCCTGGGTATTAAAATTCATTCTTCAAGAGACTTTTAAAACTGTCAGAGGGCCAATTTAAATATTATGGATGCCAAATGGAGATCATTTAAAACCTATCTTGGTGGGATTGTTTGACCCTGAGCCCACACATTTTAAAAGCTGTTTGGGGATGCTGGTCAAGTGATGACAAGGATGGGACCTATTTGCATAAACTGTAGGTTTCAAACCTAGCCCTGTGTAAAATCACTTTATAACCTTCCATAAGGGCCAGCTAATCCTTCAGTGGTCCTTGCAGAATATATTAATATTTGGAACAATCACTAATATCTCCTGTGCATGTAAAATAATAGACTCTATTTTCTGAAAGAACCAAAACTTCAAGGAAAAAAGTTTCAAATTTACATCTGCTATAGCTCAATAAGGACATCAACTCTGCTGACAAGGAAGTTACAGGAAGTCACCAGTGCCCAAAACATCAAAAGTGGAGTTTCTCAGACAGCTTCTTTCCTTGTGTTTGTATTGCTTTGTAATATCCCAAAATGGTTTGCCAATCTGATATTGTTAAGACTGCAATCCCCAACCTTTCTAGGGCCTCCAAATAGGGTAAGCTGGCAATTCATACATAAGAAAATTTTGGTTTTTTTCCTCAACTATATACAATTAATTCAGAGAAAATTAGCCCAGTGCATACTGTTGGAAAGCTAACTCACCACCCCAAAAAACACTGTGATATATGAAAGGAATATGGGCTGCCATTCACTTGAAAGTATGTCCAAAGCTCAGTGTTCACTGTTCTTGACTTAAAATCCCAAAAACTATATTATCCCTGGAATCAAGAGGGTGTGCACATATAGAAATTAATGACATAAAATCTGACATTAATTCTATATTCTACAAATACCATCCTTTTACCTCTCTGTACCATATTCATATTTTTTTAAAAAAATATCCATGTATACTTTGTATGATACCTCTTAGAGTTCTCTACAGATAAACATAACAGCAACCCTTCTCTGTTGCGGTGTTGACAATAACGGGATTACAAAAGAGTGCATCTTGGCCCTCCTAACTGATAAATAAGCTAATATCTAAATTATTTTACAACAGATGTACTATAATCAGAGCAGTGGTGGGTTTCAAATTTTTTAGAACCTACTCTGTAGGTGTGGCCTATTTTGTGGGCGTGGCTTGGCAGTCATGTGACAGGGTGGGAGTGGCCACCTTTTAAAATGTGGTAAAACTCATTTAACAACGCTCTTGCTTAGCAACCAAAATTTTGGACTCAATTGTGATGATAAATTCTTTCTTTCTTTCTTTCTTTCTTTCTTTCTTTCTTTCTTTCTTCCTTTCTTCCTTCCTTTCTTCCTTTCCTTTCCTTCCCGTTGGGTCACTGGCAACGGCGGGCCAGATTTACTTCCAGGTACGCCGGTGGAACCCCCTCTCACCGGTTCTCTAAATTTCACCAACCGGCTCTCGCGAGTAGGTGCGAGCCTGCAGAAACCCACCACTGAATCAGAGGTGGTATTCAGCCAGTTCTGGAGAACTGGTAGCGAAAATTTTGAGTAGTTCAGAGAACCGGCAAATAGGCTGCCCCTGCTGCCTCCCAGCTGATTTTCTTTTGTTGCCCTGAACAGGAGAATGGAGCTGGAAAGCAGGTTAGTGGGATGGGGACGGAATGGGGATTTTGCAGTAACCTTCCCCTGTCATGCCCACAGAACCGGTAGTAAAAAAGTTTGAATCCTACCACTGACTATAATACTGTCATAGGCATCAGTAGTCCTCAGAATAGTTACAAGGCTAGCCCATTTGTTATTACATGTTATCATGAGAATACAAAGGTCATGTGTTTTGTGAGAGGCTTTTGAAAAATAACTTGGGCTTTTGAGGGATACAAAATAGAGCACTTTTCCTGTTTTAAGTGTTTGGGCTTTGTGTTGAAAATATTCAGAGGAACAACACATCTCACATTATCCAGGTTACTGTAAATTCCTGAAGGACTTCAGCAGGAATTCTTTCTTTTTCTCTAAAGGTAAATGTAAAGGTTCCCCTCACACATATGTGCTAGTCGTTCCCGACTTTAGGGGGCGGTGCTCATCTCTGTTTCAAAGCCGAAGAGCCAGCGCTATCCAAAGACATTGTGATCATGTGGCTGGCATGACTAAACGCTGAAGGCACACGGAGCGCTATTACCTTCCCAACATGGTGGTCCCTATTTTTCTACTTGCATTTTTTACATGCTTTCAAACTGCTAGGTTGGCAGAAGCTGGGACAATTAATGGAAGATCACCCCATTAAGCAGCGCTAGGGATTCTGATCGACAAGCTCAGCATCTTAACCACTGAGTCCCCTTTTTCTCTAGAGGTGCTCAATACATAACAGATTTATTGAAACCTCAATGGTAAGATATTGGCACATCTAAATTCAGGCATCAGTTATAATAAATTAGAGAGAGGGGGAGAGGGAGGGGGAGAGGAAGAGGGAGGAAGCGAGGGAGAGGGGAGGGAGGGAGGAAGGGGGAGGGAGGGAGGGAGGGAGGGGGAGGGAGGGAGGGAGGGGGAGGGAGGGAGGGAGGGGGAGGGAGGGAGGGAGGAAGGGGGAGGGAGGAGGGAGGGAGGGAGGCAGGGAGAGAGAGAGAGAGAGAGAGAGAGAGACGGAAAGAGAAAGAGAAAGAGACCAAACCAGCTTGCTAAGAAAATTATTCCTAGGATTGAAGTATGTGGGAATATTTTATTATGAAGCCCTAGAAGGGCCAATGATCCCGACGCGAAAGTTCTTAATATGTTTCTGTATCCCTTACCCTTCCCTTTTCGAAAATGGTAAAAACCAATAAAACTTTTTCAATATAAAAAAAGAAATATGTGGGAATATTGTCATACATCTGGAGTCATGGCTCATAAAATTCCGGAACAAGGATGTGGTTATGAGTGTCCTACTGACTAAAATGTCACTTTTAATCTCAAGACATGACACATCTTCTTCCCACAGATAACGATTACTCTTCTTGAAAACATCACATAGAAATTAAATTACAAAATTGGGATTTTTGCTGAAAGACATTTCAGTGTGAAGACAGAAGTACTGAATCACATTAAATTATGTTTTACATTATTGTAATTTTTACCAAAAAAACCTTATAATGAATTAATGTTTAATTCTTAGATTATTTCCTGAATGGAAAGAAACATTCCACACACAGTTCCTTTAGATCCTAAAATATCTTTTGCTGTCACTGAGTTTGCAACTGTAGCTGCAGAACCTGATAGTGGAGTAGATCATCGGCCTTTTTAGAAGATATATTATATTGTATTTTTGTGTTCTTTCGCGTGACCTGCAATAAAATTTGCAATGATAATACATTTTATGCTACCCAACTCTCAATGACTATGGGCATCTTACAACAATCGAAAAAAGAAATTACAATAAAACCACTAAATGATAAAAAGTTAAACACACAAGATGGCAAATATAATGAAGTAAGGAGTCTCTCTTTCACAAAGGCCTTAATGAAGAGCCATGTTTAAAAAATCTGGGCCAGATTGAGGGCCATTTGAATCTTAGAGGAGGTGATGGTGATGACATTGATAATTATGATATTAAATATTCATAACAGTTTTAAATTTGTACTAAAATCATCTATACAATCAAGATCAGGGCTGTCAAACTCCTGGACCACAAACCCGATGTGTCGCATGCTGGCCACACCGCCACCCAGTTTAGCGAAGAGGAAAAAGTCTCAATATGTCATGTGATGCCACCATGATGTGAGTTTGACATGCCTGATCAAGATCATGCATAAAATCTACCAAAGCATTAGCTTGTAGCAGTTGCATTGCACAGTGGGAAGTAATGGAAGGCAATAGGCAATACTTTCAACTTTTATTTAATAGAATTCTGCAAAAATACTTTTGCAGGTATATTTCACTTGAGTTTACCTCAGGTGTTGTTTCTCTTTCCATTTAATATAAATGAAACCTGAATCCCCAAGCATTCTACATGTTAGATTATTTCCTTCAGTTATTCCATTCTTGCCTTATTTAGATACCTCAGACTTTTTCTCTTAAGTTGTCACTACAATACCTAGAGGCAAAATCCAGAGAATATCTAAACTTTTTATATGAATCTTTATTTTTCGTGTTTCTTTTTCCATAGCTTTTACCTGAGGAGTATGAATACTTTCTAAATTATACTAGTTCAAACTCTGTGTTACTTTTTCTGGAAGTTTCTCCAGCACAAACATCTATTGAGACTATTTTACATTTTTACAACCTCCCCCTTCAAAAAAAAGCATTATCTCCTCATTAACATTATTGTTTCAAAACCATCATTACCTCAGCATTCAAGGCCTCATCTTTCTTCACTGTGAAAACAACTAGGAAGTTTCTTATTTATATTAATGCACAAAAAGGTAGTTCTTACATGAGCAGCACTTTTTTCTTAAAGAAGAAAGCAAATTTATACAGAAAACAGCATGATGTACTTGTTTCAAATTTACATGCACTTTAGTTCTTAAATATTTATGGTTAGGGTTCATAGTTACAGAAAGGGAAAAAAATATTACATTCAAATTCATTAGCTTTCCTTTTATCACCATGATGCCATAAAGCAAAATTACTTGTTGCCTTCTCAAGTGAATAGCTTCTGAATAATCAGCTACTAGGTGGCAGCAGCAATCTAAGGCAAAGAGTTATCCCATTACAAATCTAATTCATATTATATTTAAATAATAGTTTGCATTAATTTGAAAAAGACTTACTGGAGAAATTTTGCTTAAAAGCAAATAGATTATTAGATTTCATTCTTGGTGGGGGGTTTTCAAAAATTGTACATGAAAGAAATCTGAAGGACAAGCTACAAGTTACTATGAAGAAGTAGGGGGAATCAGTTTTGAGTGCAAAGAACATGCTATGGACCAGAGGTGGGTTGCTCCTGGTTTGGCATGGATCAGCCAAACCAATAGTAGGGGTGGTAGGAGGCTCTGCCCACCTGCCCAGATGTTTCAGCATAGAATGCTTATTTTCAAACCAGTAAAAGTTAGTATTGAGCTCCACTTGTAGCTCCAATGTCTACAGGAAATCAAAGCCCAAATAGCTGTATGCTAGTTCATTGTAGTTACTCAGTATTTGGAGAGAATAATTGAAAGCACCACTAAGTTCATTGATTTGAGCCATTGCCCAAGTTCCATGTGCCAAGATTGATCCAAAGCTAATAAAATTTTATTTTACTAGCTTGAGGTCAGCCATCCTCGGGAAAGCTTCACTGGATAATAGCCATCTGTAACGCAGATGTGTCAGACTATGAATCAGAAAGTTTATTTTGCTTCTCTTACCACTCAAGGCTACCGATATTACCTATTCTTTAATTATCCATTCATAATATTGCCATTATATTTTATGTTAAATTGCAAATTAACAAACTGTGCAATCCATTAAATATATATACCATAGGTAATTTTTTCCTTCTTTTCAATTGTGTCCAATTCTTGAAGATTCCCTGGACAAGTTCCTGAAATTTTCTTGGCAAGATTTTTCAAAAGTTGGTTTGCCATTATATAAGTGGTTAGAGATGCTGAATTCATCAGCTGGAAAGTTGACACCCTGATTTGAGATCTGAGCTCCACGCAATGGGGTGAGGTCCCATTCCTTGCCCAAGCAACTGCCTGCCTAGCAGTTCAAAAGGATGCAAATGAGAGTAGATTAATAGGTACCACTTCAGTGGGAAGGTAACAGTGTACTGTGCACCTTTGATATATAGCCATGCTGGCCATATGACCATGGAAAATGTCTTCAGACAATGCTGGCTCCCTCAGCCAAGAAATGAAGATGACACTGTGTACTAGAGTCAGACATGATTGGATAGGGCTTTATCTTTATGTTTTTAGAGCTGAGAAAAAGCGATTAGCCTAAGGCTTTGTATCTAAGGCAGGACTACAATTCACAGTTTCCTAATTTCTGCCACAGCACCAGTCTGTCTCTTATCACTAGACAAGGACAATTCTTGAAAGAGGGACACAGAGAGAAAAGAGAGTTTCAGAAGGAGAAAAGGAGGTGTGCGGTAGAACAGCATCCATAACAATTTCTACTCTGGCTCAATCAATAGCTTTCACCCATTATGTAAACTCCAACAGATTATTTTTGAGGAAACTTGTCCCTCAAACATAGAAATAGATTGCCTATTTCAGCTCTGAAATAATGATTTAGTGGCCTAATCTAGATCAAACTCTGATATTGGTACATTAACTTTTACTCCTGACTCCTTGTTTAGTATGTCATGGACAGATCACGCTCTCCTCCAGCTGGACTTTCCAATCGCTTCACGTCACCGCGGGGAGGCGGAACCGGATACTCCTAGATGGTTCCGCCCCAGGCTCCTAATGGACCCGGAAAGGTTCCAGAGGGAGCTTGGGCCAATTCCTGTGAGCCTGCCTCGCGACTCGACTGAGGACCTGGAGGCCGCATGGTTAAGTGCGGCTGCAGGGGCCTTGGACCGAGTCGCGCCCTTGCGGCCTCTCTTGCGGCGACGAATCACCCAGGCTCCCTGGTTTACTGAGGAGCTTCGGGAGATGAAGCGCCGCAAGAGACGCCTAGAGAGCAGATGGAGATCCTCTCGCTCCGAAGCCGACTGAACACTAGTGAGAACCCATATTAGGGCTTACTTAGTGGCGATAAGGGTGGCCAAATGTGAGTATTGTGCCACCCTTATTGCATCCGCAGATAACCACCCTGCTGCTCTGTTTGGGGTGACCCGCTCCCTCCTCCATCAGAGGCCGCGGGAAGCCCCTCTGCAAGGGCGAGCAGAGGAATTTGGGATTTATCTGCAGGAGAAAATCACTCGGATTCGGAATGAGCTACCCTCCATCGACAGTGGTCCTGTGGGACTGTCCGAGACTAGTCTTGAGGCTCCTTCTTGGGAGGAGTTTGACTTTGTTACCACCGAGGATATGGACAGGTTGTCAAGGAAACTTAGGGCCACCACATGTTTATTGGACCCGTGTCCCTCCTGGCTTGTACTGGCATCCTGGGAGACGACACGAGGCTGGCTCCAGGGCATTGTCAATGCATCTTTGAGTGAGGGGTCTTTGCCTGCCGTCTTGAAAGAGGCGGTAGTGAGGCCCCTCCTCAAGAAGCCGTCCCTGGACCCAGCATTATTAGAGAACTATCGTCCGGTCTCCAACCTTCACTTTTTGGTGAAGGTTGTTGAGAGTGTGGTAGCCCAACAGTTTCCGCGACACCTGGAGGAAGTTGATTATCTAGACACGCGCCAGTCCGGCTTCCGACCCGGTCACAGCACCGAGACGGCATTGGTCACGTTGGTCGATGATCTCTGGAGGGTGTGGGATAGAGGTTATTCCTCTATCCTAGTCCTATTAGACCTCTCGGCGGCTTTTGATACCATCGACCATGGTATCCTATTGCACCGACTGGGGGGGTTGGGGCTGGGAGGCACCGTTCTGCGGTGGTTCTCGTCCTACCTCTCTGGTCGGTCGCAATATGTGTTGACGGGAGGGCAGTGGTCGGCCTTGAGGCCTCTCTTATGTGGGGTTCTTCAGGGGTCGGTCCTCTCGCCCCTCCTGTTTAACACATATATGAAGCCGCTGGGTGAGATCATCCGTGGTTTTGGGGTGGAGTACCACCTGTATGCTGATGACACTCAGCTGTACATATCCACCCCAAACCACCCCAATGATGCCGCCGAAGTGCTGTCCCGGTGTTTGGAAGCCGTACGGGTCTGGATGGGTGGTAACAAACTCAAGCTTAACCCTGCCAAGACTGAGTGGCTGTGGTTTCTGGCACCCCGGTTCAGCCAGATTACTCCAACTCTGGCCATTGGGGGCGAAACACTGGCCCCCATGGAGAGGGCGCGCAATTTGGGTGTCCTCCTGGATTCCCGGCTGTCCATGGAGGACCATGTGGCAGCCGTGGCCAGGG
This sequence comes from Rhabdophis nuchalis, assembly GCA_039707465.1. NCBI lineage: Eukaryota > Metazoa > Chordata > Lepidosauria > Squamata > Natricidae > Rhabdophis > Rhabdophis nuchalis. The sequence continues at coordinate 121,897,081 of CM077643.1, forward strand.
GGGCGTTTCATCAGGTACGCCTGATGCGCCAATTGCACCCCTTACTGGACCGGGCTGCACTTCGCACAGTGACTCAAGCTCTCGTGACATCCCGACTCGACTACTGTAATGCTCTCTACATGGGGCTTCCCTTGAGGTGCACCCGAAAGCTACAGTTAGTCCAAAACGCAGCCGCGCGGGTGATTATGGGAGCCACTAGATGCTCCCACATAACACCGATCCTGCGCGAGCTGCATTGGCTTCCTGTGGTCTTTCGGGTGCGCTTCAAGGTTCTGACGACCATCTTTAAAGCGCTCCATGGCTCGGAGTCTAGTTATATGCGAGACCGCCTCCTGCCCCATACATCCCTTAGACCGATACGCTCCCACAGAGAGGGCCTTCTCAGGGTGCCGTCGGCCGGACAATGCCGACTGGTGACACCCAGGGGAAGATCCTTCTCTGTGGTGGGTCCAGCCCTCTGGAATGACCTACCCCCTGAATTACGTACCATCACCGACCTCCGCCTCTTCCGCCAATGTCTAAAGACATATTTGTTCCAACAAGCCAGCCTAGCCTAACCTCCCATGGGGACTTTTTAGGAAGTTTTAAATTTGGGTCTTTTAAAATTTGGTTTTAGCATAGGATAGGATTATTTAATAGTTATTTTAAATTATATTTATTGTATTTTGTATGTTTTTTAAATTTCCTGTGCGCCGCCCTGGGTCCTCTGTGGAGAAGGGCGGGATATAAATTTAAATAAATAAATAAAAAAAAGTATAATTCACTCCTGAAATTATAACAACATTTTTTAAAGTTCCATTATAAAGTTCCATTATAAAGTTCCCTTATAAAGGAAAGTGAAGATTAAATAAGGGCTGTATAAGAAGGGTTATGGGAAAGCAATGGTTCCCAGCCAGATGGGCTCTCTGAGACCTTCCCTTACAACAGAGATGGCCAATTGTTTTTTCCATCAAAGAACAGAATCCCAAGATAATCTTTTCAGCTACTGTCCACCAGTTCACAATTTCACATATGGGTATACATCCCACAAAAAAAGGCCTTTGTAAAAAAGTAATTTTTGAAGAATGGCCCAAATTCCATGAGATCACCAATTCTATTATCTAGTTCAATAACATGATATCTTCTGCTTTGGAGACAATGATCCCAATGTCATTGTGTATCTGAAGCTACCTTTGTAATAATTGTATGTTTAACTATAAAAAGTCATACAGATAAAGATACATAAAACTCAACAAATTTTGGATGGGAATAGAAATGCAAATAGCTTTTTAGACACAGCCACATTGTATCAGAAGAGAAGGATTTGTCATCGACACCTGCTATCCATTCAAGAGGCTAATTAATTCTATTGCTTTCCTGATAATGTAATGCTTTCAATAGCACTTCACCATCTAATAATATTAGTACATATTGTTTGCTGAACTTCTACATTGTTTATATGTCATCCCAATCTTTGCAGCAGGTTATAGTAAAAGAAAACTCAGAACATGCAATTATACTAAAATGAATCAATCCAACTAAAATATATATAATATACTTAAATTCTGAAAACCCAGCCAAAGTGGTTGGTTTTAAATTCAATTTTAAATATAAACAGGGAGAAGTCCATGCTTACTTCATGGTAAAACTCTTCAATCAGTCTGGAATAGAAATAGAAAATAGAGCAATAGGAAAGAAATAGAGCCATAGAGAATTGGAAAAGATTCACCCATTTTTAAGAACCATTGTATAATGTAACATGCAAATATGCTGTGCTGTTGCCTGAAGATATGAATGATTTTGCAGAAAATGTTTGCAGTGAGAATTATGGATCTGAAAACCAAAATCCAAGGTGGTCGTATTTGATAGGGAATATGGAATGAATTACTTCAAGTAGAATGTTTACTAAAGATGGCATGGAAAAAAAATTAAGACATGCTAATACTGGTTAAAAGCAGTGGGTGGTAAGTAGTTTGTTTAGAGAAAAGATGTTCATGAAGTAAGTGAAAAGGCAACGATAAGAATGTGCTTCTGCCCACTTGTTATATGGAAATGAAAACTAGTTGTGTCAGGAGAAATATAAATGTTGAATGTAGTAAAAATGGAATTCTTAAGAAGCACTTGTGGTGAAATAAAAAGAAGTAGAAGAACAAATGGGTAGAGAATGAACATGACTGAATAGAAAACTACATTAAAGTGGGTTGAGATGTAGAAAGAGAATGAATGATGACGCAGTCACAAAAAGAGATATAGAAGGAATGAGTTGAGAGGACCAAGAAGAGAAAGTCATGCTTGGATGGACTTGATGAGATCTTGTAAAAGAGGCAAGCGGGAAGCCTAAAGAATCAAAAGCAATATGTGGAACACCATTAAAGTGAAAAAAAACTTGAAAGATTTGATGAATTTGAATTGGTATTTTAGTTTGTTTCTTATTTGATGCGTTCATATCTGTTTCCTTGGCTTAAGTTCTTATTCCTGCTCAGTACTGTTTAAATAAAAGGGCAATGCATGATGGATATTCATGTATATATCCAATTTGGTGTAGTATTAAAAAAACTCCAGATACTATGAATTCTAGCCCTGTATTAAGTACAGATCCCTCTCAGCCTTAGGAATAAGGCAATGGCCCACCAATTCTGAAAATCTTGCCAACCAAATTACATGACCCAGGAGACAGTTTGACTGAAAAGCATGGACCCAATCATATAAATGAGCTTTGAAAATCAGGAATAGATCATACAGATTCTTCCGCTATCTCCATATTTTGCAATACAACATGGGAGGAAGTACTAACAAGCCGTTTATTATCTCCATCACTCCCCCTCTTCCCTCCAGGTCTTTCTCTGTTTCTCGCAAAGTGAGTTTCTCATACAAAATGCAGATTGTGTGACAAGCAAATATTTCTAATATGAATAAGCTCATTGTATTAAATTTAACATACACCGTGGATGATAGAACAATAGCCTGATGAGAAATAGAAGTATCAGGAAAAAATACACTTGTTAAAAAAATGTTACAGAAAAGGTATAAATTGTATTGAGAACATAGCTGCAAAATTAATAATCATGATAATAAAAAAGAAATTGAGAAGACAAGGAATGAAAGTCTTGGAAAATAATATGAGGAAGATTCTTCCACCTCCCCAAACTGTTCTTTGCTGTTGTGTCAAAGCAAAAATGTTGAGAATTAACACACATCAACAATTCTTTCTTTATTGTCCCAACAAAGGACAACATTGGTCCTGCAGTATATCCTGGTGATTGTGTAACTCCTGTGAAGAAATTCCAGTATTTGCCTGGATTTTAGTGGAATCAGATTTTTATTATTATTATTATTTTCGAATTTATACCCCCCCCCCTTCTCCTTGTTAGGACCCAGGGCGGTGCACAGGCATTATTAAAACCATAACAAAAGACAATATACATTATTAAAAACATATTAAATTAAATCCCATGCTAAAAAACCCATTTAAAAGCCTGAAAATTAAAATTTATAGATAAAGTCAGCTAGCCCGGCTAGTTGGACTAGATACGTCTTAAGACGTTGGCAGAAGAGGCGGAGGTCCGAGGTGGTGTGTAGGTCGGGGGGTAGGTCGTTCCAGAGGGCCGGGCCTGGCACAGAGAAGACCCTTCCCCTGGGTGTCGCCAACCGGCATTGCCTGGCCGATGGTACCTAAAAAAGACCCTCTCTGTGGGAGCGGATTGGACGAAAGGATGTATGGGACAGAAGGCGGTCTCGTATATAGCTAGGCCCCGAGCCATGGAGTGATTTGAACATGATCGTCAACACTTGAAGCGCACTCGAAAGGCCACAGGCAGCCAGTGCAGCTCGCGCAGGAGAGGTGTTATGTGGGCTTGCCTTGGGGCACCCATAATCACCTGCGCGGCCGCATTCTGCACTAACTGTAGCCTTTGAGTGCACCTCAAGGGGAGCCGCATGTAGAGAGCGTTACAGTAATCCAGCCGGGATGTCACAAGCGCTTGAGTGACTATGCGAAGGGCCCCCCGGTCCAGTAAGGGGCGCAAATGGCGTATCAGTCGTACCTGATAAAACGCCCTCCTGGCCACGGCCGTCACATGGTCCTCCATGGACAGCCGGGAATCCAAGAGGACACCCAAGTTGCGCGCCCTCTCCACGGGGGCCAGTTGTTCGCCCCCAAAGGCCAGTGTTGGACTTATCTGGCTGAACCGGGGTGCCAGAAACCACAGCCACTCGGTCTTGGACGGGTTGAGCTTGAGTTTGTTACTACGCAGCCAGTCCCGTACGGCCTCCAAGCACCAGGACAGCACCTCGACGGCATCGTTGGGGTGGTTTGGGGTGGATATGTACAGCTGGGTGTCGTCAGCGTACAGATGGTATTCCGCCCCAAATTTTAACTTTCTAACTGAGCTCAAAGAGGAGTGAATCTCTGTATTCAGAGAGCAGAAATCTAACTTTAGCAAGGACTATTGAAATAATAATATGTTAAGGGTGGCAGGCAAAGCTTAGCTATCCATACCCTATCAGGCAGGGAGCACAGGGCATGTGTACTCAGGAAGACAAAGGTGAGAAGTAAGCATCTTGAGATTAGTAATGTCACGGACAAAAAGCAGGCAGAGTTAAAAATAGAGAAGGAACCCAGAGGAAATTTCTAACTATTTACCCTCGTGGCCCTTTGTGATCAGTAGTTTGGAGAAGATGAAGAGTCATGATGATGAAAGTGACATTTTCACTGCTCTGAAGTTCCTTATTCCAGACAATAAATGCACCTATGATAAATGTGCAACAATAAGTCTGAAACTATGGAAACTTACTTTTACTTTTCTTAATAGATACTTACAGTTTGCATAAAGAAAATGTTCTGGTCAAAGTGCCCTGTGTAATAATGCTATGGAATAAATGTAAGTCAAACCTGGAGTTCAGCTTATTTTATTTACTGTATTTTACCCCCACTAAATCAAAAATATTCGAGATAATCTATGTAGAAGAGAGGCTAAATGTTTACACAAGTATTGCAAGCTTGCTTCATTACCATGAGAGATTACTTCAAGCATTAACCCAGATCTGGGCAACCAGAATGATTCAGACTATAGCATGTACAGAAAAGGGCAATAAAGCTGACCAGGAGACTAAAATAAATGTCCAAGGAAGAGAAAGAAGGAACTAGCTATGTTTAACCTGCAGAAGAGCAGATGGCGAGAAAAATATTTATCCATTATATGTTTGTCTGTTTGTTTGTTGAATAATATGTGTTTGTTGAATAATATTTATAAGCTGCCTTGAAGGGTGCAGAAGAAAGCAATGATAGGATGTATGAAACAGACAAACTCTGGTTGAATAGTAAGAGCCGAGTGGTACAGTTTGACACCCATGGTCTACACCAATGGTTCTTAATCTGGGCGATATTGCCCCCCGGGGGCGTTTTCATTTTTCAGGGGTGCAATGGAACGAAAAGGGGCAACGTGGGAGCAAAGGAACGAAAGGAGGATGATATGGGGGTGATGGAACAAGAAGTTTTGGGGACACTTTTGAGTCTTTTTTCATACAGTGAACCGTTGTATATCTGTCATACAAAAATATAAGATTGCTCTCTATTAGTGGATTGTGTTTTGAAATGTTCCTCCAGCTAGCTTCAGTACAGAACACCATACATATGTGAATATGCATCACTCATCTTCATGAGCATTGCACAGTAGCCTCTATCACACTACCTATACAGTGGCGTGCCATTGGCCTTTTTACAGTGTGCATGAATATATATTTTCGTCGAATCTTAATTTAGTTTCAGCGTTTTCATCTTGAAATTCTAAGTTCCTGCATCGCGGTTTGTTCTTATGCCCTTTTTATATTTCTTTTTGCATCTTAAAATTCACTTGTGATTAAATCATTAAATGTTACTTTTTTTTCGGGCATTTCATTTTCTTGCAATTGAATTTCGTTTTCAGTGGTCATTGCATTTAAGTGTCATTGCATTAGCTGCAATACATGTATCACGAAGTTTGGGAGTGAAGTGATGGGTTGCATCAGAATTTTTTACACAGTTGAGATATGGGACAAAGACATAAGTGTTACAAGGATTGCAATTGTAGTAAGCCAAGCAAAAAGAATCAGAATCACAATAGAGCTGGAAGGGACCTTGGAAGTCTTCTAGTCCAGCCCCCTGCTCAAGCAGGAGATCCTATACCATTTCAGGCAAGTGACTGTCCAGTCTCTTATTAAAAGCCTCCAGTGATGAAGCATCAGGTATTTACTTCCCTTCCCTCCTGGTTTGCAAATGTGACCTCCACGCATGTGCTAAGCCTTCTGTGCATGCACTTTTTGCTTTAAAAAGGGCCTAAGTGGAATGCTATACAGCTGTGGCGGGTGGGTCGGGTCACCTGCAGTTTCCGCTACTGGTTCAGGTGAACCAGTCCAAACCGGTAGAATACCACCTAAAGGAAGCACCCACAGCAGTGGTGGGTTTCAAATTTTTTAAAACCTACTCTCTAGGTGTGGCCTATTTTGTGGGTGTGGCTTGGCAGTCATGTGACAGGGTGGGAGTGGCCACCTTTTAAAATGTGGTGAAACTCATTTAACAACGCTCTTGCTTAGCAACAAAAAATTTGGACTCAATTGTGATGATTCTTTCTTTCTTTCTTTCTTTCTTTCTTTCTTTCTTTCTTTCTTTCTTTCCCTTCTTCCTTCCTTTCCTTTCCTTCCTGTTGGGTCACTGGCAGTGGCGGGCCAGATTTACTTCCAGGTACGCCAGTGGAACCCCCTCTCACCGGTTCTCTAAATTTCACCAACCGGTTCTCGCGAGTAGGTGCGAGCCTGCAGAAACCCACCACTGACCCACAGCTTCTAAAGGCAAACTATTCCACTGGTTAAGAAGTTTCTCCTTAATTCCAGGTTGCTTCTGTTGTTGAAAAAGAGAATCTACGGACCTAAAATGGTTGTCATAACAACTGTTCTGAAATGGTTTCAATGTTTGTAATGAACTAAATTCCAGTACTGCCCATATATACACTGATAAACATGAAACTGCTTTACAGAAGAAATTGCTTTTTTAACCTCACTGTGTATCTTTTAAACATATTCAAGATATCTAAGAGAAAAAGCTTGTCACTGTGCAGAACAATAAAATCCTAATTAATACCTCAGGCTCTAGTGCTGGCTCCTCAGTTTCCAGCCCACACACACTGATGTTGAAACAGCTCAGCCTTTCAGAAACATAAAAAGAACATTAATTTCAATAGTAGAAGGCTGTGTTCTGGTCTTCTTAATTACTTATTTTGATTTCTTGGGCTTATGAGCATGTGTGTGAGATTTTTTTAAAATAAATAAAATGTAGTGTAATTAAAATATCCATAACTGGAAAAAAATCATTTTGCAATAAGTTGCTGTACTGAATAGGTTAAAACGGCGCAGATACTGAGTATTAAATATTTTACTGACATTTCAATGTAAATCTACATTTTCATATTCCTTTTGAGGTTTCAATTGCTATATGGTGCTCACTTAACCCCAATGGATTTGGAGGAAGAGGAATAGTTATTTTCACAGTTGTTGAAATGAATTATATCTCTATTCGCTTTTGAGAAAACTGAAATGCAATTTCTACCGAGTCAAAATAATTTTTACATATGATTTAATTTTTACAGTTTATGTGAACGAACTGCACAGAAGGTGAAGAAAAGTCATTCAATGTTTTTCTAATTTCAGATTTGTGTTTATTGTCTATTTTTAGTGACAGTTGCTGCTACCATTTTCTTAACATCTATACAGAACTTGCATGAGCAAACGCTGTGAGTCAAAGATGGTATTCAGCAGGTGCTAACCAGTTCTGGAGAACTGGTAGCAGAAATTTTGAGTTGTTTGGAGAACTGGTAAATATCACCTCTGACTGGCCCCGCCCTTATCTATTCTCTGCCCCAAGTCCCAGATGACTGGGAGGAAATGGGGATTTTGCAGTAACCTTCCCCTGGAGTGGGAAGGGAATGGAGAATTATGGTATCCTTCCCTGTCACGCCCACCAAGCCATAGCCACAGAACCCATAATTTAAAAAAAATTGAATCCCACCACTGCTGTGAGTGCTTAGCTACTTGGACTTTACCCTAAACATCCTGAAAGTGTTCCACAGTGCTCTAGAGATATTTAAAAGGGGGGGGGGGGGGTTCTTTACCAACCTTCATTTTAAAAACGTTTTTCTAGTCTCCCCAGAGAGAAAAGATGGATTTTTCCCATATCACACTTATTTGCAAAATTATGCAAGATTAGCCACTCTTCTTTAGGAGTAATTTTAACTCCCATAACTTTTTGTGCCAAATGAGAATGCTACAATTAATGAACAATTACAGCTATTCAGTAGTCTAATGATGATGCAGACATCTGTGACCAGATGGTCTCAATATAACATTTCCAAATGCATGTGAGTTATTTCAAATAGTAGTGAGTAATTCCACCAACACCAACACAAAATGTAGCAGGCATGGCCAGTGTGGATATTATTTGGAAACAGAACACCTCGCAGTGGATATGTTTTTCTATTATATTTGCATTTACAATTGATTAACTCCTTGGCTGAATCTTGGGGCATTGCCAACCTAGTAAAACTCTCTAAGGATGACAAAAGAAGATGTATCTTGGTGGATGTCACAGAAATCACTTACAGAGAATAATAATTGGAGGGAGTTTGAAGGTATTTCATCCATTCCTCTGTTCAATGCATGATATACTAAATGCAAGTATGGTCAATAATTCCTGAAAAATGGCTAGCATGCCATCTATTTCCTAGTAGTGTGCCATCTTTTTGTATGCTCCATTGTCAAAGGGACCTTTTAAGAATTTCCCCCAAATATTTAATTGGGATCTGCTGCAATAAATATTTCATCCGCTTGGACCTATTTCCAGTTCTTGGGAACAATATGCTTCCATTGAGTTCATGGTCAAACATCAGGTGTTTCGATCTTAATGTGCTTTTGAAAGTTGTTGTTGGTGTCATCTTTGCAGCTTGAAAAAGGAGTTTTGAATTGCTTGAATCTAAGGGAACTGAGCATTGGTAGGTCAATGAATTGCTTGAATCTAAGGGAACTGAGCATTGGTAGGTCAATGTATTCATTCCAGTGAGGCATCTGGAACTCATTTCAAAATTATTGTAAGCTCTTCTGAGGCACCTTAACTGAAGAAGTTGCTACAAATAACCCAAAGATAAATAAATATGAATCATGCATGTTTTTTCCTGTATGGAAATTCTTTCTATAAAGAAATACCATTACATCAGTGGTGGGTTGCAGGCGGTACACTCTGGTACGAGCATACCGGTGCCTGCCCAGAGCACCGGGTACCATTCCTTTCCGGCGCTCCGAAGGGCCCGCCTGCCCACCCATTGTCCTTAAAATATTTGGCGCTTCCACACACACGCATGGTGCATACAACACCTGCGTGATGCTCCGCCGAACAGCTGGACCATCGCAGAGGTGTCACTGGAAGGTAGAATGCATGCTATACCGGAGGAGGCTATACGGTTTGCAACAGGATCCAGAACCCACCATTGCACTACCTGTTCAGCATGTGATATATAAAGAAGTGGTCATGTTTCTATCAAGGTAACAGTCCTATTGTTGAGTTGATATGTGGGCCCAACATGCCAAGATATAGCATGTTGTCTATTTAAAATCAAGAACTAAAGAAATATGTCTGAGGTTTTTCTCCTCCAAAAAACAGTAAATAAATGAGATAAGATGACTAGAGGAATAAAACACCTTTACTGCCATGCTATTGTTCTTATTCAGAGATTCACTAATATTTCTGAATCTAAACCATCAATTAGTAAAACAAGATTTGGAGAAAAAGATATATGAGAAAATTATAACAATTCAAGCCATTCTAAAATGAGTAAAACTGAAGAAATATTCTTGGAAACTCTTTTCATCTTTCAGAGAAAGAGATTAGGGTAGTCATATTCCCAACCTATTAAAAAAATGACAAATTTGCATAACAATGTATCTATTAAACTACCAACATAGCTACAAATTCAGAAGTGGATTCTCATTGAAGTATAAATACATTTTATAATTAAAATGTATCTCTTCTGTAATCTGTATCCTAACTGTCAATTTGGAGTCAAAAAAATTGAGATAGAAGAATATTGTTTTCTGCCTCTTCCTAGATAATTCCAAAATGCCCAATTTTTATTGTTTTTATGAGTTGTTATGATATTGTTTTAAGCTACAGATATAAGACAAAACAAGCAGATAGTATCTGGTTTCAATCATACAGAATGTCTCCAGAAGAAAAGGTGGCTTTACATTAATATTCTTCTCTGTTTTCCAGGTAAGAAGAGATTGTAGCATCATGTTAAAAAATAAAGAAATCATTTGCTTGGTGAGGTTTATTTATTTATTTATTTATTTATTTTTCACATTTCTGAACTGCCCATCTCCCACAGATGGGTTGCATTTGAACTGTAGTGTAACTATCCCCAAAGAAAAAAAATAAGAGGAAAGAAAGAAGTTGGCAATATCTTCAGCTTTGTATATATGTACAGATAAAACCCATCACTTCTTACATAGATGTTGGAAAAAGCTGGATATTATGCTATCATAGTGGGGGGGAAAGAGTTAGTAAAGTGTGACATTGCCATACTGTTATCTAAACTCTCAGCATGTTGACCGTGTTTTCTTATTTAGAAATATAGTGGGCAAAATAACAAAATCTAATACAAAGTAAACTTAAGGAAAGGAGACTAGAAAGAAGGAAAAAATGCAAGAAAAAAAAGAGAGAGAAGGAAAATAAAATTAGGAATATAGTAGGGAAAGAGAAAAGGAATATATAAAGAAATTACTTCAAATCTTCAATGAAATTTAGTGATTCTTCATGTCACACAAACATTTATCTCTTCGTTCCATACCCTATTTCTTATCAACAAATTTATAAAACATCATCTTTTCAGTCCTCGGGTCAGCAGAAAGTCCATAAAGAGTTTTAAGAGATTTAAAACAAATCCTGTTTTTAAATAAACCAACTTTAGATCCCTTCCTTTTGCTGCTAACCACCTTAATCTTTAGTTGTTCAAATATTATCATAGATTACATTTCTCTTCATTTCTTTTTTGTCCAATCACACAGAGTTCTTCAAGACTTTATCAAGTCTCTTTTATAAATCCAGCAGGAAAAATTATCCAGGTTGATGTATAATTTGTATTTTCCTTTTAAATTTTAGAATTGTAGTCAATTTATTTTGTAGATTCATCATGAAGAACAGCTGTCCAGAACATATTTGATCAATCTCCTGCCTTTATCCAGAGAGGTTCTAAGGAATTGATGTATTTAACAGTTCCTTGGTCATTCTGTGGTCATCAACTCTATTTTTGTAGAGCTGTATTTAAGTTTCCATACCTTCCCCTGAATTTCTTCATAATAGTCATTTCAAAGCAAAACAAATTAGGGTACCCTAGAGAACCATTTTGAGTCAAAGTAGCCTTTTATCCAGAGCTTCTCACAGCTGCTTAAGAGTAGAAATTAAAACCCAAATTCAGACCTCTGGTGTTTGTGCCACTATGCTGTTTCCAAGCTTTGGAATTAGGAGTGGCTTCTCCTAATATATAATAAGTCTCCATATGGTGATGTTCTTTTAGGATATGTATATTTACTATCTTGTACACTGTATATTTTATATATATTGCAAAGATTTTAGCATTGTCAACCTGCTTGTTAAACTAATATTTATTTTTACATCTAAAACAAAAAAGCTGGATGTAATTTTACTACCTAGGATCTTAAACTAGGATTAATAATAATAATAATAATAATTTAATTTCTATCCCGCTCTCTCTCCCCAAGGGGACTCGAGGCGGGGCACAGGCAATTAAAAATACAAATAGACCACAAACAAATACAAAATACAAAGTTAAAAATAAATTAAATAAATCCTGCGCTAAAACCCATAACTAAACTAAAAATTACCCCTAAAAAACCCTGACCTAAAAAGAGACTACCCAAGGCCGGCCAGACGAAAAAAGTGCGTCTTTAATTTTAAGCGGAAGGAGCGGAGGTCCGTGGTTGTCCTGATGTCGGGGGGAAGGTCATTCCAGAGGGCTGGGCCCGCCACAGAGAAGGCCCTTCCCCTGGGCGTCGCCCGCTGACAAAGTCTAGTGGACGGCACCCGGAGAAGTCCCTCTCTGTGGGAGCGAATCGGCCGTGAGGATGTATGGGGCAGGATCCGATCCCGCAGGTAGCTAGGTCCCGAGCCATGGAGCGCTTTGAAGATGGTAACTAACACCTTGAAGCGCACCCGGAAGACGACAGGTAGCCAGTGCAGCTCGCGCAACAGCGGTGTTACATGGGCAAACCTAGAGGTGCCCATAATTGCTCGCGCGGCTGCATTCTGGACCAACTGAAGCCTCCGGGTACACCTCAAGGGGAGCCCCATGTAGAGAGAGTTGCAATAATCCAGTCGGGATGTCACGAGAGCATGAGTGACTGTGCGAAGGGCGAAGGGCGTCCCGATTGAGTTCAGGACTTGATTAATCAACCAAAGAACCAAACCTCTTTAGTTCATTAATATATATTTACATTCAACTTTTCTTTCCATTTAAAATAAATTACCTGTTACTGCAAGTACTTAAGTTATTAGCAATAAGATTGTTTTAGCCTCTTGTGGAATTGCAAATCTCTGAATCTACAGACCTTACTTCTGAATAAATTAAATTCGGGTATTCATCATCCACAACCTATTTTATGATGATGACTTGAATCTGTGTTGTAGAAAATCAAAGGCAACTTCTTAACCAGTTTTATGCAATTCACATTTTTCTCCTGACATAAAATTGACTCAGAGTTAATAAATATGTGGTAATAAAATTGAGTGCAGGAGGTTTTCATTTAGCTGAATTTTTTACAGAATTTGATCTATAATTTCTACGATTTATGAAATCCCAGTAAGTTTGATGAGTGTCTTAGAATCCAACAAAGTCTATTCTTCATGAAACTCTGGAAACAAAAATTTTGGTCAAGTGTCCTGATTCTCAAAAACTGTCTTTAAAATTGAACTCTATGGCAAAAAGTGAATAATAATATAAGGCTTGCCTATTTCTCAGAGATAAATTGATTTAGTATATTCATCAGATTGGGGAGGAAATAAGAGAGAAGAAAATGATAATGTGGTGAGTGACACCCCATCTTCATGGTACATTTTCTGTGTCTATCTGCCCTTTTAGTAGGAAACAGAGATGACCTGTATCTGAAATCAGAAGAGAAGGAAATATAATCTTAATACAGGAACAAGAAATCTAATGGAGACGCATATCAACATGGGAAAGCATATGTGGAAGAAGGAGAAGACAAATGATAGACAGAATCAGCATTTATGAGAAGGCTAAATAATGAAAAAGAGGAAGAATATGGATGAGGCAGCTAAAAAAAATTGAGTTGGAGAAAAAATAAAGTAAAACTTGGGAAAAGAATTGGGAGAGTGAAACAATAAAAGTTCATCTCATTCACTTGGTTACTGAGTGCAGCACTAAAAACATGGTGTCTATGTTAAAGACCTTGGGTGAGGCAGAGTTCAAGACGTTTATAGTATAAACATATATAAATGTTTAAAATAAATAAATAAATAAAACACATAGCGCCAATAAACATTTGTTTCGTACACATCCATGACCTTCTCCCATTTTCTTTCCTGTTATTGGTATTTGCATATTTTCCTTTGATTTTATATTCAGCTCCAAAATTCTTTGTGTTTCCCAACTGGTTTTGCCTTTCTTTCTTTTTTTGCAGCAGCCGGTAGAGTTAAGCAAATCCCCCATTCAAAAGATTGGCAAATCTGAAGCATCCCAAAAGAACAACAGATGGGAAGTTATTTAATTTACTATTCTTTTCACTGCCAGGGAAGAGAAAGAAAGTTGTTCTCCATTCATTGTTCATTCTTGCAGATCCCTTGTGTCAATTTGTTCTATCAACTACACTTTCTCTTCCAGATTTTATCCTTTTCTTCCCATTTTTGTCAAACGTACCTCCAGTTTCTTTGTTTTTCGCTCCTAACAAATAGTTATATAGACAGTACATTTCAGTAATCTTCCTCTTCTAAGAGGAGATTGAGGATATTATTTTAACCCAATGGTCAGCAATCTTAAAGATTCAAAGAGCCACAATAATAATAATCTTTATTGTCATTGTAATAAGATTGTAATAAAATTACAATGAGCTCCTAACTGGAAGTCCCCTGTTCAATTCTGGAGCTGACTTGAAGTTCAGTTCCCCCACCATAGAATCTCCTCCTTAGTGTCCTTTTTCCGCTACCTGTCCTAACTGAAAGCCCTATCAATTGTGGAGCCGACCAGTGGCAGGGAGCTGCAGCAGAGGGATGAAACAGCCATATGCAGCTCCAGAGCCATGAGTTGCTGACCCCTGTTTTAACCCAATGTTCTTCCTACATATAAAAGCATCTGAAGAGTTTGTATATCTCTAAACAGATATTGTTCAATATAATAACTTCATTTCACTTCAGTGAAGAACCATGTACTGATAGCATGGGATAAGAGAGAATAACTGTGCATTCCTCTGTCAATCAGTGAATACAGAAAGAAAAAAAATCATATGTTAACCCCCTCCCCCCCAATAATGCTACCTTCAGAATACATGCAACTATTGTGAAGACATCTCTTTAATTGTCATAGACCAAATAGATTTTGGTTTACTAAACACACAAGTCTCATTTGTAAATTAAAATATGTCATTTGCCATCCCCTACAGCTGTTACATGTAAGAAGCTGTACCACTGAAGAAATGATATACATTTGAATTAGGAATATCTGCTATGGATGGATTTTCAAGGACAAAGGCAGTTTCTGCCTGTGAATAGTCATGAAATACATACAAAATTATTTCACTCTTCTGAAGTTCACAGTTCCAAAATTAGTGTTCCTCAACTTTAAGGTCAACCTGTTTTTTAAAAAAAATATGTCATGAAAAGTTGGCATTATTAATACACCAAGATGGTTCATGTTGTTGCCTAACTGGAACCAACTATCTTAATTAAGATCAAAGATCAACATTCAAGGAGTTTTGAAAATAGGAAGGAGGATAACAATGGCTCAGACATGATTTAAAAAGCAAGAAAATACAGGTAAGAAAGTCACAAGAAACATAGAAAGAACACTTGTTACATTCTAACAAATGTAAGTGTATTTTTTCAGTGAGGTGTATTTGTTTCTTCTGAGAATAAAGTGGACAGCCAAGGAAGCCAACAAATGGATCATCGAACAAATCAACCCAGGGCTCTCACTTAGGGTACAAATGACCAGGCTCAAATTACCCTATTTCTGACACATTATACAAAAAACTAAATCTCTGGAAAAGGTTCTGATCAATGTTGGGATTCAAAAAAATTTACTATCAGTTCTGTGGGTGGGGCTTGGTGGGTGTGGCTTAATGGGTGTGGCTTGGTGGGCATGACAGGAGAAAGATACTGTAAGATCTCCATTCCCTCCCCACTTCAGGGGAAGGTTACTGTAAAATCCCATTTCCTCCCGATCAGCTGGGACTCGAGAGGCAGAGCATAGATGGGGCCAATCAGAGGTGGTATTTACTGGTTCTCCAAACTACTCAAAATTTCAGCTACCAGTTCTGCAGAACTGGTCAGCACCTGCTGAATACCACCTCTAGTTCTAATGCTGGGAAAGAGGGAAGGAAAGTGAAGAAGAGAATGACCACCAGCAGCAATGACTTACATTGCCCGTTGGGAGATCTGAAAGAACAGGTTAGGGATTGATGGTCATGGGGGAAAAATATTTTTGTGGTTGTTGGGAGATGAAAACAACTTGACCTATCTATCATATCTATCACATAATCTATCAATCGTTTTAAAGTATTTCTATCTGAGCCCAACTATAGCCCTCAAAACATCTTACAAGCCAAGCATCAAAACCCTAAAATCACACAATCAATAATAAATATAGTATAATAAAAATGTAACAAATAGCAATATTATAACTATAATGGGGTATAAGAGTAACCTTTGGAGACAGGAGGAAGAGCTGTAGCCAGGGCAATTGTCAGATAAGTGATACTTTAGCCCACAGCAAGAATTTGGATAAAGAAAGTGTCTAAAATGGGATCCTCCCTAGCTCTTTGGAAAATAAAGGCAAGGAAAAAGCTTTCAGACTTCCAAGATTCTATTACTGCAACCTTAAACTAAAGGTAGTATGAGTAGTCACAGTTTTGGTTTTCTGCCTGAACTACCTGAAAGATTTGGCAATAGCACAGCCCCTAATAAACTATGTCCCAATAGCCCAGCAAAAGATTGTTTTCACTTGCCTCCTGAATGTTAATGGGGTTTGCCATCCTTATAACAAGGGATAGCTGGTTCCATAAGTGTAGTGCAGCTACAAATATAAACGGTTTTGCAGCTACAATACATTTCCTATTTTCGCAAATACAGTCTGTTTCCCTAATGCAGGCTTTGTTAATACTAGTGCTGTGTGCTTGGCTTGACCCGTCTTCTAGCAGTTCCGTATAATGGTTCTGCAGTTAAGCTTTACTGTCAGAGCACAAAATCTTAGTTCTGGGCAGATGAAACTAAATGTTCCCTGGATCAGAAATAATAGAAATGAAAATGGCATTTGGCATTCAGTTCCCCTGTTGTCAGCTGTGCCCTAACCAAGAAAGGCACAAGTACAAGATGTACACGTAGTGTATTGTGTTTGTCAACATTGTGAGACAAAAGAGTACTAGAGATAAGTTGCATATTGAGGTATGGCAAGTTTAGATTGTGTGCCTTTTTCATCCTGTTCTGTTATAATTCTTAAGATAGAGAAAAGAGTCGGAGACCTTACTTCAGTGGTGGGATTCAGGCAGTTCGCACCACTTCGGGAGAACCAGTTGTTCACTTTCTAAGTAGTTTGGTGAGCTGGTTGTTGGAAGAAATCCTTAGAGCAGAGAACCGGTTATTTATTTATTATTCAAATTTATATACCACCCTATCTCCCCGAGAATTATTTGAATCCCACCACTGTTTTACTTCCAGTCATGAAAATTAAAGAATTTGCTATAGTTAAAATCTTTGCATACTCTATTATATTCTATGGTTCCAGAAAAGTGACACATGGTATATCCTATTTCTATTAGGTGATATTTTCCCATCAAGTCACAGCTGACTCCTGTGACTTCATCAATAAAAGCACTTTTTATTTGTGATCCTCTGCAGGTTCATATTATACATGGCTGTCATAATGTTTCTTGTCATGTGACTTGTGATACCAAGATATCCATGATGATATCTTGATAAATGAAGTTGTATCTGACAGCTTTATTTATGAATATTTTACTCTGTCTCTCCTTCACTGATTTTAATGGGCCATTGGGAGCCAAATCAAGTGAACTATGTTTGATTAATGCTATCCACTTTGTCAACTCTTAAACAATCGAAAAACTTTAAAGAATAATATAATTCAGCTGTTGTCAACCTGAATCAGTCCAATTTTGCATAAGTAGGCTAGATAGGCTTTCACAGAATGGTGAGATAGAAAAGAGATTTATGTTGACTGTGTTCCTTGTGGTGGAAAATGAGAATCTTGTTCATAATTAGAGTACATCTGAAGATAGGCCAATGTTTTGATTTTTAAATAAAAGTACTCTCCAACTGTCAATATAGGCCAAATTGAAAAATCCAAGAATTGTTCTATAAATGTTGATATATTGCTGTAGGGAGCATCAGAGTTTAAAATCCTAAGAACTTCATGTGACTGTTATAAAATAAATATTCCTTTCACTCAAGCTTGACTCTCTGACTTCAAGAACATATGCATTCAGATATCTTAGCAACAATATAGAGGTGTCTTACCAATGTCTTCTTTAGAGATATTTATCAAGTTCTCAGTTGTCTATGGACATTCTCAGTCATCTAGGTCATGGTTGTCCCAAAGGTGCTTTTCCAAAAGGCAACTGGACTTTCTTAGTTTTTCCCTGGAAAACATTTCATTTCTCATCCAAAAAGTTTCTTCAAAACTATCCATCAGCTTTTGATAAGAAATGAGGACTGATTCCAATCCCATCATCATTTCCCCCCCAAAAAAGTTATTTAGTAGTATCTGACCATTCTGGAAATCATTTCTCTAAATAATCTAAAAATAGATTTTATAACACTCTTAAAAAAAACACCTTAAAAATAAAATTTGAGAAAACATCTTCGTTTGCACATCTCTAAAACACTCCGAAAGAGTTGTTATCACATTTAAAAATAAGTAATTTCAAAATCAGATATAAAGGAACAGTTCAGCAATGCTATGTTTTAATGTTGTATCCTACTCAGTTCTATTTTAACATTTTTTCTTGCAATAAAAGCTTTAATAACTGCATAACATTCTTCACTATTTAAAAATAGGAAAATTATATCTTTATTTATGAGCATTTATTTGAATTTTTGTGATTGACAAAATTGAGTTTAAAAGGAAAGAAGTGAAATCTTATGACCACAACTTTCCTTGGTTACCATTTCATAAAAATATTTTCCTTCCTGTCTTGCACCAAGGAAACTACTCTTTAAAAGAAGGGGTTTTTATATTGAGGACTATATAGTGAATACAAAAGCTAAGCTTCTTTAGTGATAATAAAAATAATACCCCAAATAAAGATTTTCTAGTGTTGTATAAAACACAAATTCTGATGACTATTTTATTTTAGCACAAAATTTGGACACGGAACAAATATAGAATTGACCATACAACCATTATAACAGCTTTTTTACAATAGGGGTGGGTGGGGCGCGTAAGGTCAACCAATTCCTTTAGAACAGTGTTTCTCAACCTCGGTCACCTGAATATGCGTGGACTTCAACTCCCAGAATTGAAGTTTCTGGGAGTTGAAGTCCACACATCTTCAGGTGACCGAGGTTGAGAAACACTGCTTTAGAATAAAATACTTAAGTCTCATCTGTATGTTCTGTAGCTGCTCCCAGTGCACTTTCTCTGTCTAAAATATAATGCAGAACCATATTCACAAGTTCTTTCTTTCTCCATTGCTACAGGTTTCAAAATTAGCAATGCTATTGGTGAACACATTCAGTACTGTTTGTGCTTTCCTACCTATGCAAATATGTTCTGCAGAAAAGATGAATTGATTACTAATGTTAATTGCTAAACCTCCTTAAGAATTCTGCTCAACTATTGCACAATGTAATTAGTCTTCCTCTCAGTGTTATGAAGAGTTGAAAATCTTGCCATATATTTTTCTTTTTATATACCTATTTCAGGTGTCAGATTTGTGTCCCTTCATGAAGTATTCCTTCATATTGAAACTATTCAATGGCACTGAACTTTTGAAGAAAGTTAGAGTAGATTATCCCAGTGAAACCTTATGACACAATTGATCCATTTTAATGTATTACTCTTCCATATTTCTCAATAGGAACAATGGGTTAAATTTATAAATGGGAAGTGTAGGGTGTGAATAAGTATTCTCAGGAATTTCATGGCCAAACTGCAATCGTATACATGTAAAGTTTGTGTCCCATCATGTCATCAAGAACTTTAGCTTTTGCCCATGTTTAGAATTAGTTTATCCTGCAGTTAATTGGAGAAAAAGTTTGGATTTATTGCCCAATGCTATAAGGCTGGATAGAATAAAAAGATATTGTTCCAGTTTGAATCAATTTGTCAAGTGCAATGCACTGACAGACCAAAGGGAATTGTCAAAATTCTTGTACTTCAGCAGCCACTCTAAATGCTTCAGCACTCTGGGCTGAAAGAATTGCTTTAATATGTTACAGGAAGAAAAAGAACACAAGGTGATGAAAAATTCTGGCTATTTTTTTTCACCAGCCTTCCCTTGACACTTTCTAAATGTGTTACCTTAACGTTCTAGCCATTCCAATCCCTTCTGACCATTTGGGCTGAGAACTATAGAAGTTGTAGTCCCAGACATTTTCAAATTGCCAGAAAGGAGAAAATTTCTCTTTGCTTCTCTCCCTCTAACCTTGCTGCCTTATTTCTATTCTTAGGCCCAAGATCAGAGAAAAAAATTAAAAATTGTCAAAAGTTCATATTATTAAAAAAATCAGAAGTATAATGGAAAATAGAAACACTTTCTTGGAATTACAGACTCTAATCCTATGAAAAGCTAAATATGATAAACAATATCTTTATTTGGTGATTCAAGGGCATTAACTGTATGCTGTTAAAATTGTTAAGAGAGAAAAAAATGGTACACTCTAATAGCTGAACAGAGGACTATGATTTGAAAACATGACACGTTATGGAGATTAATGATACTAAGAAACTGAGCTTGATTTGTGAAATTAACAGTGACATTTCACATCTGTGAAACAGCAAAAGGTGAAGAAGGGCAAGCACAATTAAACACCAACAAAAAGAAACTTCAAGTGCTTGAGAAAAGAAGTATTTCTGGCATGGCTATATTGGATAAAAATACATTGGATAAAAATCCCTTTTCAAGGGCATGGAGGTTGGTTATTAGTAAATTTGTCTATGCTGGACCAACAACAGCAGATGACATAGCTCCCCAAATCAACACAGACTGTGGAAACTTCACACTGGACTTCAAGCATCTTGCAGTGTGTGCCTCTCCATTCTTCCTCCATACTCTGGGTCCTTGGTTTCCAAATGAGATGCAAAAGTTGCTCTCATCAGAAAAGAGGACTTTGGACAACTGAGCAACAGGACTTTGGGCCACTGTGCTTCATTAAGTCCAGGGTCAACACAGCCGTCTACCAGGAGATTTTGGAGCACTTCATGCTTCCTTCTGCAGACGAGCTTTATGGGGATGCTGACTTTATTTTCTAGCTGTCCACACTGCCAAAAGCACCAGAAGAGCCGAAGGCCACTATTGAAGCATCCTTGTCTTCCATAACACCTCAGCAGTGCCACAGGTTGATAGCTTCCATGCCACGCCGTATTGAAGCAGTAATTGCTGCAAAAGGGGCCCAAACCAAGTATTGAGTACATATGCATGCTTATACTTTTCAGAGGTCCGATATTGTTGTATGTACAATCCTTGTTTTATTGATTGCATGTAATATTCTAATTTTCTGAGATTGTGGATTTGGGGTTTTCATGAGCTACACGCCATAATCATCACAATTATGACATATCACAGTTTGAACTATCTTGCTTTGCATGTGATGAGTCTTATCTCATATATTAGTTTCAGCTTTTAAGTTGCATTACTGAAATAAATGAACTTTGCATGATATTCTAATTTTTTGAGTTTCACCTGTATATATGCACACACACACACACACACACACACACAATGCTAAACTAGGAGCAGGGCAATGCAAGTTCTAGTCCTCTTTGAGGCACAGAAGCCATTTCAGCTTGCATACTCCTCCTCTGTCTTTCTCTCTCAGCCTACACTGAGAAGAGGATAAATATCTACCAATCTGCACTCTGGATATGTATATATGAAAAGTAAGACCTCCATCTCCATTATTTTATTTTAATTAATAATAAAAAAACATTTTATTTATTTTATTAAATTTATACCCCGCCCTTCTCCTTGCAAGGACCCAGGGCGGCGCACAGGCAATATTAAAAACCATACAAAATACAAAAATATATTATTAAAAAACTATTAAATTGTATCCCATAAAAATTATCCTTAAAATAAGCTCTTCTGTCACCTGTATTTACTTCTCCAATCACCATTTCCTACAGATTTCAGCCAATAATTTCTTAAAGCCATCATGAAAGAACACCACACTTCTTCAACCAGGACCTAGCAAATTTTATACTTCATAAGTCAACAAAACTGGTTAAAACTCAGCAGCACTTTTTCATGCGGCTGTTGAGAAAAATAGGATTGCCAACATGATCGCCAACATCCAATGATGGATATGGCACAAGAAGAAGATGAGTCAACATAAATGTATTCCTTGAAAGCTGGGAGTGGAAGAGGAAAGGTGGGAGTCTCATGAAAGCAGATTATAAGGTAAAATTGTGAGATTCAACTTCACAATTGCCTCTTGGGTGGCTTATGAAAAATGAGGCCTAGCATTGTCATATTGCAGGAGTGTCAAACTTGTGTTGTCATGGTGGCATCACGTGACGTATCATAACTTTTTCCCCTTTGCTAAACTGGGCATGGGCGTGTCCCGTGCATGACATATCCAGCCCATGAGCCATGAGTTTGACAGTCCTGTTGTATTGTAGTAAAAATCCTTTCTTGAAGTTCCTAATTCTGCCTAATCATTGTTTGCATTTTTTGAGTGTTTTAATATAGTGTTTTCAGTTAAAGTGGTGATATTATTTATGTGAATAATACCTTCTGCATCCCCAAAACTGTAACCTTGAGGTTTCCTGCAAAATCCTGAGTATTGAATTATTATTTCTCAGGTGAGTACAATGACATTCCATGGACTGACACTTTTTTTTTAACTGAATCCAATTAATAAGTCTGTGTTTTTCTGGCTGTCAAAATGCTGTAAAATAAAGCATATAGTTGCTCATCACCTTCCTTGTAGAGTGACAGTTACACTGTTAAAAAAAAACCTATGCAACTTATAATTTGTAATATAACAGAAAGTAGTATGCATATATGCATGAATTATAATCAATTGACCTAATCTGAGGTAATTTAATTCAAAACATTGTTAGCTTTATTCTGGTTCTATCCACTTGGTCAAACTGACTTTATGTTGGCATTCCATTAAAAAGCTATGATCGGCCTTCTTCATAAAAAATGATGTGTTCCTCTCATATAAAGAAAAATCATGTTCTACTATTGGATGAATGTTTATTCCACATTAATGTATTATATCATTATTAATTTATGTAAAGAGTATTTGTTTTCCTCACTTGGCCTATTTTACTCTCTTCCTAATGGATGACTGATTGCCAGAGGCCAAGATATGATCAATCATAGCAATAAGACTGATTTCTCAAATATATCCCAAGTGTTTCAGTATCCCAATTAGCATTTCCCTTCGAGAACATCCCAGAATAATCCAATGCTACCTTTTAGGAAGGAGAAAATGTTAGAAAGATCAGCTGATGCTAAACATGATCTCTAAAGATCTCATTAATTAGTTCAGAAATGCAAATAGAACATAAAAATGGAATAAATTCAAATGTATTTTGCAATCGTGTGGGACATAGTTATTTTCTAAGGAATGAAACATACTTTTAAAAATGTTGACTTAAAATAGAAATTTTATATACAAAATTAAGACACAAATTAGGAGACTGGAAGCTAAAGGAGTGTGAGGAACTGTTGCAGGAATTGGATATGTCTTGTCTAATGAAGAGAAGGACTAGATAAGATAGCTGTCTTCTAATATCTAAGGGGCTGCCACTGAGAAGAGGGGATTAATCTATTTTTCTAAAGCACCTTAAAGCAAGATAAGAAAAAATGGATGGAAATTTATCAAGGAGAGATCTAATCCAGAAATAAGAATTTTCTGACAGTTAGAACAATTAATCAGTAGAATGGTTTGCTTTCCGAAATTGTGGGTACTCCATCAATGGAGGCTTTTAAGAAGAGATTGGACAGCCATTTGTCTGAAGTGGTGTAGGGTCTCCTGCTTGACCAGGGGGTTGGAGGACTAGAAGACCTCCAAGGTCCCATCCAATACTTTCATTCTGTTATTGTTAAAATTCCTCAGTAGAAAATATCTCATTGGCAACCTCTGCCTTTGTAAAACGAAACAAGCATGAGGCAAAGCTTATGTCACCAAATTGCTAATAATATCAATCCTGGGAAGACTTATTCAGCATTAGATTGATCTCTTCATACATTTCAAGGAATCTGTTCCAACTATAATAAAATTGTTTTGTTGAAGATGTAATATGGTTTGTGCTTTATTTTTATTTTTTGGGTCATGTGAAATACTAAAATACCTTCTTTTCACCTGTTATTTAAGGTATACTTACAGAACAATAACTTTACTGCATGACACTGCAGAGGGGAACTGTCTGTACAGCAGCAGATGAGATTAAATTTTTTATTTAATTAATATTCCAGTGCCACAGGGGTAGAACTTTCCATTGAACTCGGATCAGCCTGACAACTTTGACTAAACAGGGCAGACACAAATACGTCCTTCAACAATTCATCAATACTTCCTTACTGCCAGCACCTGCAATCGGAAGCAATTACCCTAATTTGCAAAAAGTAATTTGCTTTACTCTGATACGAGGCTCAATCTGCAAGCTAGAAATATTTTAAGCCTGCCTACTTGTATTTTGTTTTCTCCTATTGTTTCCACAAAATATAGGTAAAGAATGATCCCAGATATTCCAATCTTACTTCTTCCTTACATATTCAAGTCTACCAGAATCTTCCCCTAAAAAATCTATCACACAGGAAAGGATGCCATGTTACAATAGCAGACCTGTCACACAGGAGCCAGTGAGATGTAGTGGTTAAGACATCTGACTAAAAACCAGGAGACTGTGCGTTTTAGGCCCTCCTTAAGCACAAAGCTGTCTGGAAGATCTAAGGTTAGCCACCTTCTTCAGCCCTGGGAAGTAGTTTTTTCAAACCACTTTTGCCACGGACAGTGCAGAGATTAGCACAGGCAGTTGTTAGATATCAAGAGTGTCTCAAAGGTACACAGTCATCTATTAGCTGGCCACTTCTAAGGAGTCACAGTCCTTCTCTTGGCTGAGAAGAGAAGGGGAGACAGCTTCCAAGGTAAGGTAGCAGATAATTAGAACATTTGGTTGTTGCGTTGGTTGGCAATTGATAAAGTTCAAAGGAATTTAGACCAAGGCCATGCTACAATAGTATGCCTATTACACAAGAGCCAGTTAGATGTAGTGGTTAAGGTTTAGGTTTAGAACAAGCAATTCCCAGTGAAGAAAATAATAGGAACAGTTACTCCACATATTGTAATGTTATCTTTTTGGTTCATATTTGCATAGTTAGTCTTGTACATTTACATTGGCCCATGTTATCATCCTTCTCATATTTTTATTATTATTTTTCTTGAAGGCTGGACCAAAAAAGCTCATTAAGGACAAGAAGTGATCATTCAGCAATTGAACTTGGATTCCTAATCTAAAAAAGGAAAATATTTTTTAAAATCCGGTTTTGTAGGAACCACACAATTAAAACAGGTTGTAACAGAATAATACTGCTGCATCCAGAAGGGACAACTGTGATTTTTGTTGTTGTTACCTGGCCCAAAAAAAGCTCCAAAATTGTCTGGAGAGGGGTGAGGAGATAGCTAAATCATACAGAGCTCACCTCAAAGACCTAAAGACATACTTAATTTGTAGTAGAATTGTATGACACCACAGAACTCTTAATAGTTAATCCATGATCATGGTTTAAAATTTGCCCCACATCCACAAACCAACTGCTAAAGAGTGTAGTAGAGATATTGTTAAGAAAAATGAGTGCTGTTACAAGGAGGGAAAGATCATTTGAGATAAGTATCAGAATCAGTGCTCAAGAGGCCCACCAGAAGTTGGTACAACCAAGGTGGAGATGATGTTACAGGCAAGTATTTTTCTTTATTGATCAGAAATGGTTTTTTCCCCTTTTAGCTAACAGGTTTGACTCAAGAGGGAAAGGTTCTTCTAGCAGAAACTACACTCTCGTGGATTTTCATAGAAGGCTATATTAGCAATGGGCTCTGAGCAGCTAAGCTAATACTTGAATAAACAATTATGGAAATGGAAGAGCAATTTGAACAATCTTGACTCCCAAGAGATACAATTTAGACGAATCAATATTTTACTCTGAAGCTGACAAGACATTAAATCAAGCTGCAGGGCTAAAAAAAATTAAAAATACTGTATTATGATATATTGAGAGGAAAATTCAAGAATATTCTTTATAGTCTGGTTTTGTCCATGTGCTATGATTGTTATACAAGATCCAATTTTCATACATATTGCAATTTGTTAAGATATACATACTCACTGTATTATTGCATTTAGTTGCTTTTTTATCACTTTGATTCATTTTATCTTCAGTTTTAATTGTTCAATTAGAAAGATTTAATTTCCTGAAATGTTGCACAATGTTGTTACATCATTTATAGAATTCAGATATGAGTTGACTGTGTATTCTTAGTTTTTAAGTTTATTTGTTGTTTTATTTGTCCTTATAGTGTTCATTCTTTATTAATTATTGCATTAGTCACCGATTTTTAAAAAATATCTTCCTCCTCTTTCTTCCTCCTTCTTCCTCCTCTTCCTCCCCATCTTCCTCTTCTTCAGAAACTCCAACAACAGTACATTCAATGGATTAAATAATATTATTTCATTCCAATACTATGCATTTAGTTGAGTTGCAGAAAAGTGGACCCTGTGCTTTTTGGAAAATACTAGGAAGAAAAACAAAGAATTATCCATTTAGTCTCTTCTTTATGTTTCCGAACAATGAAATCACATGACTTGGGATCCTTTTTGGGGATTATAGACATTGATCCTAAGTACCCTTCTTGCTACCTGACCTTGTATTTGTGACCTTACTGTTTTCTTGTCATTTATTTTGGATAGCGTCTTATAATTTTTCGGAAAGTTGGATCAGTATATACCTAGTTGTCACTTGCTGTTTGGCTCCTTTGCCACTGGCTGACTTCATGAATATTTTCAGGGAAAGTGAAGTAATAGAATCTTGATAAAATATGAAGTTTCTGAACATGCAGTAAAAAGTAAATAAGGGTGGGAAATATTTATACTCAATTTCCTCTGTTCTATCTGTCCTATTAAGAGAACCTATTGGAATATAAGAGTCTCCAGGCTACATAGAATAGATGTTGTGAAAAGTTAAATATACAAATGAGATTGCAAAATAAATCCACAATTTTGTTGGCTGATCACTTTAGTAAAAGGGTTGTACTCCAGCGTCCTAAGTGAAACCAAAAAAGAAGAAAAAATAATGAAGATGACCCTGAGGTGTACTAGCAGATGCTAATTTGTTCAAATGAGAGGACAGGTTCATGGAGGACCAATAGGAAGAAATAGAGATCTAAAAAAATAAATACTACCAGGCACCAGCTGTTACTTTGCCAAAGCCTCAGACTGAAAACATTTGATTTCTGTTAACTTTTTTTAAAAGTTCACTGGTATAGAAAAAGATGTTTTCAAAGTACATGAACAGTGTAAATTTCTTCCTAACCTCTGATCTTTTCCCCAAACATTCAAAACACTGTGACACAATATTCATCATATCTTTTCCATGTTAAAGGATGTCCGCTCCCACAGAGTGGGCCTTCTCAGGGTGCCGTCAGCCGGTCAATGCTGGCTGGCGGCTCCCAGGGGACGAGCCTTCTCTGTGGCGGGTCCAACACTCTGGAACGACCTGCCCCCCGATATCCGTACCATCACGGACCTACGACTCTTCCGTCGGATGTTAAAAGCACATTTCTTTCATCTAGCCAGCCTGACATAAACTAGGGAACAATTTTAAATTTGATATTTATTGATTTTAATTCTATTTATCCAAATTTTAGCACAGATTTAATAATTTAATTGTCTTTTATATTTTGTATATTGTTGGGTTTTTATCTTTCTGTGCACCGCCCTGAGTCCCTTTTAGGTGAAATAGGGCGGTATATAAATAAATAAATAAATAAATAAATAAATAAATAAATAAATAAATAAATAAATAAATAAATAAATAAATAAATAAATAAATAAATAAATAAATAAATAAATAAATAAATAAATAAATAAATAAATAAATAAATAAATAAATAAATAAATAAATAAAACCTCAAATTTGAACTTTCTCAAATATCCTAGCTGATATGCTGATTTGTGAGACAATTTTTTTCCTGAGATATAGCAAGTAGCCTTGTGTCTTTTTTCCTCTTTATTATTTCAATAAATGCATAGATGTATGGTTCCAAACCAGTTTAGAATCACTTGGACAGTGAGATGGGTGGCACATACATACATACATACATACATACATACATACATACATACATACATACATACATACATACATACCATTGATTTGGCACCCTACATCATGAGGTTTTTTTAGCTTTTCTAATTATCCTCCAATATAAATAGTACAGAAGAAGAACAATTTTAAAACAGAAGATTTTATTTGTTAAACAACATAGTACCTAAGTAAGAACCCTGGGAGAAAGATGGAATGAAAGCTGAAGATAATAACAATTAACATCATCAATCAATAAAATCTGCCTATTACTAGTAAGAAGGACTCAATGGGTGGATAAAAATACCAAATCCAGTCTAAACATCTGTTGTACTGTGCAATGAACCATAATAATAATAAAGAATGCACAAAATGACTACAAACAATGGCATGACAAAATAGCAGCAACGGTGCACCTGAATATCTAAAAGAAATATCATTTGCCTGAAAGCAAGAACTGGTGGGACCACAAAATAGACAAAGTAATAGAAAAGGAACAGGCTAGGTGTTCTGGGACCTTATAATTCAAACAAACAAGCATCAGCCACATAACACAAGACTTAACAATTGTCGATAAGAAAGACAAACAAGTATGGAGAGTGGATGTTGCAATACCTGGAGACAGCAAGATAGAAGAGAAACAACTGTAGAAAATCACAAAATATAAAGACCTGCAAATAGAAGTAGAATGATGAAATAAAGCAAAGATAATATCGATAACAATAGGTGCCTTGTGTCCAATTCCAAAATACCTAACAATCCCATCCTTTGGATGGACCCAATAGTGCACAAAAATACCAAACCTAGTCTAAACATCTGAGTGTCTGTGTGACCAACAATAATAGTACAGTCAAATACATATAATCATTGTTGGAAAATGACTTTCCCACTCTTCCAACTTAAGAGTCAGAGCCGCAAGTATTGCTATCATCACTGAGACCACTTTGGCCTTTAGTTTCCACATCCTTTCTAGTTTGTCCTTCAGGCCTTGGTACTTCTCCAGCTTCTCATCCTCCTACTTTCTGATGCTGTTTTCACTTGGCACCATTACACTGATCACCACCAATGTCTTCTGGTTCTTGATTATCTACCACATTGTCTGGTTGAAGTATCTGTCTGGATCTGGAAATCCCACAGAATCTTTCTTTCTTTCTTTTTCTTTCTTTCTTTCTTTCTTTCTTTCTTTCTTTCTTTCTTTCTTTCTTCTTTCTTTCTTTCTTTCTTTCTTTCTCTCTCTCTCTCTCTCTCTCTCTTTCTTTCTTTCTTTCTTTCTTTCTTTCTGAGATCTATATGACCACCCAACTATAATTCTAAGCACCCAACTATATAATACCACACAGCATCCAGAAATTGCCTCAATGAGAAAAGCAAGAAAGAATCAAGGAACACAAAAGTCATGTCAATAGGTGCTGTACCAGTGTTTTTCAAATTTAGCAACTGTACTATGTATGGACTTCAACTTCCAAAATTCTTCAACCAGCAAAATGGCTAGGGAATTCTGGTAGTTGAATCCATACATCTTAAGCTTTCTAAGGTTGGGAAACATTATGATACATCTTCCTGGATCAATTCTTTTAATGCCCAAAGCCTGAGGGAATAGCTGAGAATCCTTCACTGAAGGTTAATGAAATTGGGACAGTTTAACAGGGGGGGAATCATTCCCCCAGGATAGGTGCCATAACCAAGAAGCACCTATTAGATGACTCCCTTTAAAGAAGGGACTTGGAGCATACCAGTTCTGTTGCAGTATATGGGATAGGCTGAAATGGAGGCAGGCAGTCTGCAAATAAGCAGTTCCTGTGCCATTAAGAGTTTCATAGAATGTATAGAGACTATGGAGATGAATAAAATGGCATAACATGACATGATATGATATGACATAAAACCTCATCTTCTATCCTCCAATGCCAGAATAAAAACACTGAAGTCAACACATTTTTAACAGCTAAAGCACCTGAAGACCATTATATTTTCGGTAGTTAATTTCTGGAGGCTTATTCATGCTGTCTTAAAAATAATCTCCACGAGTTAGCTAATATGACTGTGCACACTTTGAAAAAAGTTGGAGCCTGGGGAAAAAAAGACAGAACTGCTTTAAGATCTACATGCATTAAAATAGCAGGGACTTTTTACCTTTATCGTTCAGCTTTGTGCAAATGGTGAGCTGTTTTATAGATTAGCCGACAAGAACAAACTGTGGAGAAGAGGGAAAAGTGATTGTTCCAAGTCATTTTCAAACTGCATATAGTCTGTTCTATACAATAGTGTGAAGGGGTAAATATATTTATCCTGTTTTTTATTTGGTCTCCTTATTTATTTATTCCCCCCCCCCCCCACCTTTATTACTTTATAAGTGATTCAAGGCAGTGAACATACTCCCTATTTTCCCCACAACAAGATAAATTGGGCTGAAAGAAAGTGAATGGTCTTCCAAGGTCATCCAGCTGGCTTTCATGCCTAAGGTGAGACTAGAACTCACTGTCTCCTGGTTTCTAGGCTAGCATCTTAACCACTAAGGCCAGACTAGTCATTCGTGTTTTATATTGCTTTACTTGACTATGGCATCAAGAGCCGCATTCACTTTCCTCATTGCACATGCGATTCCAACAGCAGTCCTATGTGGAAATAGTTATAAACAGTTATTCATACTCCTGCAAGCTTTGATTGGACTATTATGATGGCGTTGCCTTTAAAATAGTCCAGAACTTTCTGCAAGACCAAAATAGTATATCTTGATTGGCAGGTGTGAATGAATCAGGCAGTTTTCTATTATGCAAGTACTTTGCCATCTGCACTGGCTGCTAATCCAGTTCCAAAACTAATTCAGAGTGCATTCAGAGTGTGGGCTTTAATATTTAGAGCTTTAAATAGCTTTTAGTTGGGTTACATGATGGTCTATTCAATCTTTTTCCACCTGCTGAAAATAAGTAGTAAAACAGAGGTGGGTTTTTTTTTAGCTTTGACCATGTGAAAGCTCAGCAAGGTTCATATAGCATCCAAATAATGGTATATAAGTACTTCATAAACATTTATTTGTTTTTAGTACCTTCAGAGAGTTTCTGTAGATCACTGTTGCTTCTCTGGTTTTTTTTTATTATTATTAAATGCTTACATTTACATGCTAGTGGTCATCTTCAAAGCGCTTCATGGCTCGGGACCTAGATACCTGCGGGATCGGATCCTGCCCCATACTTCCTCACGGCCGATTCGCTCCCACAGAGAGGGACTTCTCCGGGTGCCGTCCACTAGACTTTGTCAGCGGGCGACGCCCAGGGGAAGGGCCTTCTCTGTAGCGGGCCCAGCCCTCTGGAACGACCTTCCCCCTGACATTAGAACAACCACGGACCTCCGCTCCTTCCGCCAAAAATTAAAAACACACTTTTTCTGCTTGGCCGGCCTAGGGTAGTCTCTTCCTTTAGGGTTTTTAGGGAACGATTAGTTTTAATGGGGATTTTAGTGCAGGGACGATTGGTTTAATCTATTTTTAGGTATTGTATTTATTCATGTATATATTTTATGTGTTTTAGTTTTCCCTGTGCACCGCTCCGAGTCCCCTTGGGGAGAGGACGCGGTATATAAAATAGAAAAAAATAAAAAATAAAAAATAAAAATAATAATAAATATTAAGATTTCTCTCTTGGTTGATTATTGCATGGTTGCCACTGCTGCGTTATACATTTTCAGGTTCTATATTAGCCTCTCTCATAAACACACAGAGAGAGAGAGAGAGAGAGAGAGAGAGAGACAGAGAGAGAGAGAGAGAGAGAGAGAGATTCCAATGTACAAGCATACCTAAATACATGTATAGGATACTCTTTTGGGGATTCCAATTCATATTAAGAGTCAGAATATTGAACTGCATTTGAGGAACCACATTTATTTTTAGCGCCCCAAAGTAATTTTTACTTTCCAGCAAAGTGCAGGAAAACCAATTCAATATTAATAAAACATGAACATTCTAGCCACAAAATCAAAATGAACCTTATTTGCCTCTTTAAAGTAAATCACTAGATTTCAAAATTATCTAAATATTGTTTACCCAATTTTCATATGTACAAACACATACACATATATGAATTTTCTACAAACCTTATATGTTTAAAATACATACTTAATAACATTAAAGTACACTTAGAGCAGCGTTTCTCAAATAGTGGGGGGCGCCCCCCCAGGGGGGCGCGAGGCTCCGTAAGGGGGGGCGCGTTTGATAGTCAGGAGCCGCACACCCGGAAAGACCGATACCACCGACTGAGAAAGGCGTTGGGGAGCCAAGGATATTTATTCTCCATGGTGCCGCCGTTGCCTTCTCCGCATGGCCCGAGCGCCTGTTCCTTACTGCGATGGTCTCAGCAGGTCCCAGCGCGCCGCCCAGCGCGCCGCCCGGCTCGCCCGCTCACGGCTCTTGCCCGCCTGGACGTGGCCAGTCGAAAGCCGGGAGGGAGGAGACCCCCTTCCACGGCGTGGAAAAGCGGCCTCCCTCCCGGCTTTCGACTGGCTGCGTTGGGAGCGCTGGGAGCTGCTGAGACCATCGCAGTAAGGAACAGGCGCTCGGGCCATGCGGAGAAGGCAACGGCGGCACCATGGAGAATAAATATCCTTGGCTCGAAAGGAGGCGAGGGAAAGAAGGGAGGGGGCAGCCCCGGGGCTGGGGGGGGCGCTTTCCGGGGCTGGGGGGGCACAAAATGTTTTCTTCTTCCTAGGGGGGGCCTGACAGAAAATAATTGAGAACCACTGACTTAGAGACACATATTAATATGTATGCAAATGTAAATTTGTGACTAGTATTTTAAATTTTAAAATGCAAATTAAAGAAAGAGGGAATGAAATATATTTTTGAATGAACAAATGCAAACATGATACAAAATTAAAAACAGCGGAATGTTTTAATTCTCAGTTAAGATACACTCACTCCCTCATTCAGACTTGAAAATTATGTAATATACGTTTGGTCTAGGAATTAAGGCACCAGGCTAGAAACTGGTTCTAGTCCATACTTAGATATGAAAGCTGGTTAGTTGGCCCAATTTACCTCACAAGTTGTTACTGAAGGGAAAGCAGAAGGAAAGAGTATTCAATAAACTTGTTACTGTATTTGTTAAGTTGGGATATAAGTAAATAAATAGGAATGGCACCTTATATTATCATCCATGTAACACAATAAAGGATAGCCAGTTTGCTATAGTAATTAAGGTATCTGGATAGAAACTGGAGTCTGTAAATTCTAATCCTGCTTTAGGCATGAAGTCAACTGGGTGACCTTGGGCGAATCACTCTCTCTCGGTCCTGTTCCAGAATTATTAGTCTTCCAAATAGTAGTTACTGTATACGCAATAAAGTGCATGAGGGACAAAACATCCTGTTTAAATCAGAATCAACATGCACGAGGCCTGATTCATTTATGCAGGTAGTCTTGAAACTCAATTCAAATGCATCAAAGGGGGGGAGGGGTCCCCAACATCTGGGCTGCAGTCCACTACTTGGCCATGGCCTATTCAGAATTGGGCTGTGTGAGTAGCTGGCTGGAGCACATATATGTGTGTGAATGTGCAGTACAACTTACCCAAGCAGCAGGCCAGCGGTCACTCACCTGCCATTTGCACAAGGGCTGCTTGTACACATATGTGCAGACACACAACCTAGTTCGCCTCACCTCCCTCCCAGCCAGCCCACTAAGCCGCAAAGTTGGGGACCATTATATAAAAGACTTATGCAACTATGAATTCATAAATTATACTCCCCACACAAAAAACTCATATATCTATTAACTAGCACAGGACCATGTGATAGTATGATACTTCCATACTCATTATTGTTATAATTCTTTAAAGAATTATATAACACTTTGCATTTTATAATAATAATAACTTTGCATTTATTAACCGCTCCCTCTCCCCACAGGGACCCGGGGCGGTGCACAGGAGAAACTAAAAACAATATAAACAATCAATACAAAATATACAGTTTAAAACACCATTAAACTATGTTATCCCGTGCTAAAAAATTAAAACCCATTAAAATACATTTAAAAATCTATAGACAGAGAGACTATCCAAGGCCGGCCAGTCGAAAGAAATGGGTCTTTAGTTTCATACGGAAGGAGCGGAGGTCCGTGGTCGTTCTGATATCGGGGGGAAGGTCGTTCCAGAGGGCCGGGCCCGCCACAGAGAGAGCCCTTCCCCTGGGCGTCGCCCGCTGACAAAGTCTGGTGGACGGCACCCGGAGAAGTCCCTCTCTGTGGGAGCGAATCGGTCGTGAGGATGTATGGGGCAGGATCCGATCCCGCAGATAGCTAGGTCCCGAGCCATGGAGCGCCTTAAAGATGATAGTTAGCACCTTGAAGCGCACCCGGAAGACGACAGGCAGCCAGTGCAGCTCGCGCAGGAGTGGTGTAACGTGGGCGAACCTGGTGGTCCCCATAATTGCCCGCGCGGCTGCATTCTGAACTAACTGAAGCCTCCGGGTGCACCTCAAGGGAAGCCCCATGTAGAGAGAGTTACAATAGTCCAGTCGGGATGTCACGAGGGCATGAGTGACTGTGCGAAGGGCGTCCCGATCCAATAGGGGGCGCAATTGGCGAACCAGGCGAACCTGGTAAAACGCCCTCCTGGCCACGGCTGTCACTTGCTCTTCCATAGACAGCCGGGTATCCAGGAGGACACCCAAATTGCGCGCCCCATCCACAGGGGCAAGATGTTCGCCCCCTATGGCCAGCGTTGGAGAAAGCTGGTTGAATCGGGCAGCCAGAAACCACAGCCACTCGGTCTTGGTCGGGTTGAGCCTGAGTCCGTTACTTCCCATCCAGATCCGCACGGCTTCCAGGCACTGGCACATCACCGCTACGGCATCGTTGGGGTGGTTTGGGGTAGATATGTACAGCTGAGTGTCATCAGCGTACAGGTGGTAATCTACCCCAAAACCACGGATGATCTCACCCAGCGGCTTCATATATGCGTTAAACAGGAGAGGCGAGAGGACCGACCCCTGAGGCACCCCGCATGTGAGTGGTCTCGGGGTCGACCTCTGCTCTCCTGCCCGCACAAATTGCGATCGGCCAGAGAGGTAGGAGGAGAACCACCGTAAAACGGTGCCTCCCACCCCCAACCCCCCCAGCCGATGCAATAGGATACCATGGTCGATGGTATCGAAAGCCGCCGAGAGGTCTAATAGGACCAGGATGGAGGAACATCCCCCATCTCTGGCCCTCCAGAGATCATCTACCAACGCGACCAATGCCGTCTCGGTGCTATGCCCGGGCCGAAAGCCGGACTGGCGCGGATCTAGATACTCAATTTCCTCCAGGTGACGGGGAAACTGTTGTGCCACCACACTCTCAACAACCTTCGCCAAAAAGGGAAGGTTGGAGACTGGACGATAGTTGTTTAAAAGAGCTGGGTCCAAAGAGGGCTTCTTGAGGAGGGGCCTCACCATGGCCTCTTTTAGGGAAGCAGGCAAGGAGCCCTCACTCAAGGATGCGTTGACAACCTCTTGGAGCCAGCCTCGTGTCACCTCCCAGGATGCCAGTACAAGCCAGGAGGGGCACGGGTCCAATAAACATGTGGTGGCTCGCAGTCGCCCACGTAACCTGTCCATATCTTCGGAAGTAACGGAGTCAAACTCCTCCCAAACAAGATCTCTCTCGTGGCATCCCACTGGGCCATGAATGGGGGCTAGCTCACTCTGTATCTGAGCGGTTTTCTCCTGCAGAAAAGACACAAATTCCTCTGCTCTACCCTGTAGTGGGGCTTCCCGCTCCCTCTGTTGGAGGAGGGAGCGGGTCACCCTAAACAGGGCGGCAGGGCGGTTTTCTGCGGATGCTATGAGAGTGGCACAATGATGACGTTTGGCCACTCTCAGCGCCACAATGTAAGTCCGTAAATGGGCTCTTACCTGTGTCCGGTCAGATTCAGAACGGCTAGACCTCCATCTTCCCTCTAGGCATCTCTTGCGGCGTTTCATCACCCGCAGCTCCTCAGTAAACCATGGAGCCAGGGTGGTTCGCCGCTGCAAGAGAGGCCGCAAGGGCGCGACCCGATCCAAGGCTCCCACGGCCGCAATGTTCCATGCGGCCGTGAGGTCCTCGATCGGGGCGCGGGTCAGGGGAACAGGAAATGGCCCAAGCGCTGTCTGGAACCCATCCGGGTCCATCAGGCGCCTGGGGCGGTACCAGATTGGTGACTCTGGTTCCGCCTCCCCGCGGAGGGGAGCAGCGGTCGGAAAGTCGAGCCGGAGAAGTGAGTGGTCTGACCATGACAAGGGCGTGATGACTATGTCCCCTATACCCAGATCACTCTTCCATTGGTCTGAGACAAAGATGAGATCCGGCGTATGTCCACCCTCGTGAGTGGGGCCCTGAATTACTTGGGTCAGGTCCATGGCCGTCATGGAAGCCATGAACTCCCGAGCTACCACGGATGATTCGCCCACCGATGGCAGATTAAAGTCCCCCATGACTAAAAGTCTGGGGGTCTCAACTGCCACCGTAGCGATCACCTCTAGGAGCTCGGGCAGGGCTGCTGCTACATAGCGGGGAGCCAGGTATACAACCAGCACGCCCAACTGCCTCCCTAGGCCCCACTTCACGCAGAGGGACTCACAACCGGTGGTCTGTGGCACAATGGTCTCTCTCGGCTCAAGACCTTCCTTGACAATGACCGCTACCCCACCGCCCCTACCTAGGGCCCGGGGCTGATGAAAAGCGCGGTAGCCTGGTGGGCACATTTCAACGAGGGGAAGTCCTCCCTCGTGGCCCAACCAGGTCTCCGCAATTCCAGCCAGGTCCGGCTCCCCCTCTGACACAAGGTCACTAATGAGGGGGGCTTTGTTGACAACGGACCTGGCATTGCAGAACATCAGCCGCGGACCCCGGCTCTGCAGAACATCAGCCGCGGACTTGCTTCTTTTATGGGTCTAAGAGGTTTACAACAATTAGCATTACTAATACAGCGATTTTCCAAGGTAGAGTTTAGAAACTTTAGGTGAGATCTTTAAAAACTGGTTATTAACAGTACTACATAGGTTATCATATTGGAAGCTTTTTCTGACCTCCTTATTTAGTACAATTTATGAATAATGTCTTAGTCATGCTTCATCCATGTGGCTTTTTTTAAACGCCTGTTTTGGATGATGGAGAACAGTTGGGAAACACTAGACAAGTGTGTGAATCTTTGAGCTGGTAATTGCATTTTAATTTATCTTCTTACAACAATCTGTTTTGAAAAGCATTGATATTTTACTGGAGGAATCTCTCTCTCTCAGATTTGTGGAGTCCTCAGACAAAAAGCTCCATCTGAGTTTGACAGAAAATGTTATTTTTCCCCCCTAAGCAAGTTTGCCACATTCTTTGTAGTTATTGTGACTGTTGATTAATGAGAGGCCTCACCTGAGGAAGATAATATAAAATGCCATTTAATTTCATTTTATATTAAAATTTAGATTAAAATTATTTCTGGAAAAATGATATACAGTACCTAAAAATATGATTCAACGAAAAGAAGAATGGGAATAAGCAAGCGTATAAAACTTACAAAGAAACTAGAGCAATGTTTAGTATTACAGCTAAACTTTCACAGTTTCTTAAGGGGGAAAAATGCCTTAATTTGTTTGGAGAAGGGAAAACCTACATTAAAAGGGGGATATGCATAAACGCACCAACGTACCTGCCATCCCTGCCCTACATGCCTGCCATCCCTGCCCTACTGTCCCCTACATGCCCTACTGTACTTGTACTCATTCCTTGTTCATGTCCATGTTTATACTTATACTTATACCTGTTATCTAGTACGTTTGACAAATTGAATGAATGAATGAATAAATTAATTAATTAATTAATTAATTAATTAGAGAAAGGGCTTATGTAGTCTTTCTCTTTTCTCCAGGAAATTTCCTCACACAAATACTTGAGTGGATCTTCTTTTAAAAAACAACCACAACAGTATGTGTCCT
Source organism: Rhabdophis nuchalis (assembly GCA_039707465.1). Taxonomy (NCBI): domain Eukaryota; kingdom Metazoa; phylum Chordata; class Lepidosauria; order Squamata; family Natricidae; genus Rhabdophis; species Rhabdophis nuchalis. The sequence continues at coordinate 121,934,818 of CM077643.1, forward strand.
AGCTATCTGCGGGATCGGATTCTGCCCCATACATCTTCCCAGCCGATTCGCTCCCACAGAGAGGGACTTCTCCGGGTGCCGTCCACTAGACTTTGTCAGCGGGCGACGCCCAGGGGAAGGGCCTTCTCTGTGGCGGGCCCAGCCCTCTGGAACGACCTTCCCCCCGACATTAGAACAACTACGGACCTCCGCTCCTTCCGTCAGAAATTAAAAACTCACTTTTTCTGCTTGGCCGGCCTAGGTTAGTCTCTACCTCAGGGGTTAGGGAATGAAGGAGACTGCGCAGGCGCGAAGATGGCGGTCTGCCTCTGAGCTCCGTTGGGTTCTGGAGCTTGTTGGCTTATTAAAACATGCAGCCCGGTCTGTTTTCCATTCCTAAGGGCCGGGCCCAGTGAGTTGCTTACCCTAGCAATGGTTTGAGATCTGGACGGCTCTCTAGGGTAAGACAGCGGCGGAGATATCGCCGAGGACGCCAGGCGTGGATGGCGGCGGAAACGTGGCGGCCGGAACGCAGACCCGAGGAGAAGGAGGTCGATGCGAGGGCTGATGTGAGTGCCGTTTTGAGCCGTTTTGAGCTGAGGCCAGGAGGACGTGGTGGCCGGGGCTAGAGCGGCGCTGGGATGATCCGCGGCGCTGGGATGATCTACGGAGCCGCGTTGCCGAGCTGGGGTGAGCTGCTGAGCTGGAGGTCATCGGGGAGATTTGGAAATGGAGGAGAGACCGGATCGGGCCGGGCCAGGCTGGGAGAGGAGCGGCCGGCCCGAGGCCTCTAGGAGGAGGTGAGATTCTTTTTGGGCAGCAGAGAGAACGGCTGGAAGATCTGAACTAATGGCCGTGGCGTATGCATCCTGTGTGGTCGAGGCCTATAAGATCTGGACGACCGGGGCCTATAAGAACTGTTATCCGGGCCTGGCCAGGAGTAGGAGGAATGCCTTGGCCTGGCCTTTTCTTGAGAGGATGCAAGACCAGAAGAGCCCTTTAAAAAAATCTGGGCTCCAGAGACTGCCCACTCCCCCCCCCTCCACCCCCAACGATTCCCCAAATTACATTCCTGACCCCCCCCCCCCACCCGGACTGATAGACTGATTGACCATTTCTAACATCTGCAATGAATTTTTGAGATCAAGCCGGACTATATCCCACTGTGCATGTGAATTATTTAATTATTACTTTCAACATCTATTTTTACCATTCTAATTGTCAACATGCTCCCCATAATTAACTTTGACCCATTTTATATCTCGTATTTATAGTTGTATTATATTTTTATATCTATATATTTATATATTTATGTATTTATATGTGTCTATGTATTTATATATTTATATTTATATACTATAATTATGACTATGTACTCTGTGGCAGACCTTATGCTTCTGCGAGAGTCCCCGCTCTCGCAGGTTTGGCCCTCCTCGTTAACGAGGGCCCGCCTCGAGGAGGGATTTATTAATCCGGAGAGGTGGGCGAAGCGCGGCCTCAGGGGTTTTTTAGTTAGGAAATTGTTTAAATTATCTTTTTTAGGGGGTTCGAGGGAGGGGGGTGGGTATAGACAGATGGAGACGGAAGCAACAATCAATAGCAAGGACCAGGATAGCAGTCGACGGAGGGAAGCGGAAGGTGCCGAAAGGAGGGGGGATTCCCGAGTCGTTCCACAGGAGGGCATACCAATTCAGAGGGTCGTGGGGAGGGGCAGGACCGAGGGGAGACAATCTTCATCCTCCCGGTTGGTGGCACGTAGCCGTTGGTTGCAAACGGTCGGGTGCCACAACCCCCGCAGGCTAGGTGGCCAGGGAATACAGAGCCAGGGTCTGCGGCTGATGTTTTGCAACGCCAGGTCCGTTGTCAACAAAGCCCCCCTCATTAGTGACCTTGTGTCAGAGGGGGAGCCGGACCTGGTAGGAATTGCGGAAACCTGGTTGGGCCACGAGGGAGGTCTTCCCCTCGTTGAAATGTGCCCACCAGGCTACCGCGCATTTCATCAGCCGCGGGCCCTAGGCAGGGGAGGTGGGGTAGCGGTCATTATCAAGGAAGGCCTTGAGCCGAGAGAGACCATTGTGCCTCAGACTACCGGCTGTGAGTCCCTCTCCGTGAAGTGGGGCCTAGGGAGGCAGTTGGGCTTGCTGGTTGTATACCTGGCTCCCCGCTATGTAGCAGCAGCCCTGCCCGAGCTCCTGGAGGTGATCGCTACGGTGGCAGTTGAGACCCCCAGACTTTTAGTCATGGGGGACTTTAATCTGCCATCGTTGGGCGAATCATCCGTGGCAGCTCGGGAGTTCATGGCTTCCATGACGGCCATGGACCTGACCCAAGTAATTCAGGGCCCCACCCACGAGGGTGGACATACGCCGGATCTCATCTTTGTCTCAGGCCAATGGAAGAGTGATCTGGGTACAGGGGACATAGCCATCACCCCCTTGTCATGGTCAGACCACTCGCTTCTCCGGCTCGACTTTCCGACCACTGCTCCCCTCCGCGGGGAGGCGGAACCAGAGTCACCAATCTGGTACCGCCCCAGGCGCCTGATGGACCCGGATGGGTTCCAGACAGCGCTTGGGCCATTTCCTGTATCCCTGACCCGCGCCCCGATCGAGGACCTCACGGCCGCATGGAACATTGCGGCCGTGGGAGCCTTGGATCGGGTCGCGCCCTTGCGGCCTCTCTTGTGGCGGCGAACCACCCTGGCTCCTTGGTTTACTGAGGAGCTGCGGGTGATGAAACGCCGCAAGAGATGCCTAGAGGGAAGATGGAGGTCTAGCCGTTCTGAATCTGACCGGACACAGGTAAGAGCCCATTTACGGACTTACATTGTGGCGCTGAGAGTGGCCAAACGTCATCATTGTGCCACTCTCATAGCATCCGCAGAAAACCGCCCTGCCGCCCTGTTTAGGGTGACCCGCTCCCTCCTCCAACAGAGGGAGCGGGAAGCCCCGCTACAGGGTAGAGCAGAGGAATTTGTGACTTTTCTGCAGGAGAAAACCGCTCAGATACAGAGTGAGCTAGCCCCCATTCATGGCCCAGTGGGATGCCACGAGAGAGATCTTGTTTGGGAGGAGTTTGACTCCGTTACTTCCGAAGATATGGACAGGTTACGTGGGCGACTGCGAGCCACCACATGTTTATTGGACCCGTGCCCCTCCTGGCTTGTACTGGCATCCTGGGAGGTGACACGAGGTTGGCTCCAAGAGGTTGTCAACGCATCCTTGAGTGAGGGTTCCTTGCCTGCTTCCCTAAAAGAGGCCATGGTGAGGCCCCTCCTCAAGAAGCCCTCTTTGGACCCAGCTCTTTTAAACAACTATCGTCCAGTCTCCAACCTTCCCTTTTTGGCGAAGGTTGTTGAGAGTGTGGTGGCACAACAGTTTCCCCGTCACCTGGAGGAAATTGAGTATCTAGATCCGCGCCAGTCCGGCTTTCGGCCCGGGCATAGCACCGAGACGGCATTGGTCGCGTTGGTAGATGATCTCTGGAGGGCCAGAGATGGGGGATGTTCCTCCATCCTGGTCCTATTAGACCTCTCGGCGGCTTTCGATACCATCGACCATGGTATCCTATTGCATCGGCTGGGGGGGGTTGGGGGTGGGAGGCACCGTTTTACGGTGGTTCTCCTCCTACCTCTCTGGCCGATCGCAATTTCTGCGGGCAGGAGAGCAGAGGTCGACCCCGAGACCCCTCACATGCGGGGTGCCTCAGGGGTCGGTCCTCTCGCCTCTCCTGTTTAACGCATATATGAAGCCGCTGGGTGAGATCATCCGTGGTTTTGGGGTAGAGTACCACCTGTACGCTGATGACACCCAGCTGTACATATCTACCCCAAACCACCCCAACGATGCCGTAGCGGTGATGTGCCAGTGCCTGGAAGCCGTGCGGATCTGGATGGGAAGTAACGGACTCAGGCTCAACCCGACCAAGACCGAGTGGCTGTGGTTTCCGGCTGCCCGATTCAACCAGCTTTCTCCAACGCTGGCCATAGGGGGCGAACATCTTGCCCCTGTGGATGGGGCGCGCAATTTGGGTGTCCTCCTGGATACCCGGCTGTCTATGGAAGAGCAAGTGACAGCCGTGGCCAGGAGGGCGTTTTACCAGGTTCGCCTGGTTCGCCAATTGCGCCCCCTATTGGATCGGGATGCCCTTCGCACAGTCACTCATGCCCTCGTGACATCCCGACTGGACTATTGTAACTCTCTCTACATGGGGCTTCCCTTGAGGTGCACCCGGAGGCTTCAGTTAGTTCAGAATGCAGCCGCGCGAGCAATTATGGGGACCACCAGGTTCACCCACGTTACACCGCTCTTGCGCGAGCTGCACTGGCTGCCTGTCGTCTTCCGGGTGCGCTTCAAGGTGCTAACTATCATCTTTAAAGCGCTCCATGGCTCGGGACCTAGCTATCTGCGGGATCGGATCCTGCCCCATACATCCTCACGACCGATTCGCTCCCACAGAGAGGGACTTCTCCGGGTGCCGTCCACTAGACTTTGTCAGCGGGCGACGCCCAGGGGAAGGGCTCTCTCTGTGGCGGGCCCGGCCCTCTGGAACGACCTTCCCCCCGATATCAGAACGACCACGGACCTCCGCTCCTTCCGTACGAAATTAAAGACCCATTTCTTTCGACTGGCCGGCCTTGGATAGTCTCTCTGTCTATAGATTTTAAATGTATTTTAATGGGTTTTAATTTTTTAGCACGGGATAACATTGTTTAATTGTGTTTTAATGTATATATTTTTGTATCTATTGTTTATATTGTTTTTAGTTCCTCCTGTGCACCGCCCCGGGTCCCTGTGGGGAGAGGGAGCGGTTAATAAATTCAAAGTTAAATGTTAATTTTAAAATGGGGATTTTAGTGCAGGGATAGTTGATTTAATTTGTTTTTATTGTATTTATTTATGTATATATTTTATGTTGTTTTAATTTTCCCTGTGCACCTCTCCGAGTCCCCCTGGGGAGAGGACGCGGTATAGAAAAATAAAATCTAATCTAATCTAAGGTTCCCCTTGCATGTATGTGCTCATTGTTCCTGACTCTAGGGGGTATGTGCTTAACTCCATTTCAAAGCTGAAGAACCAGCACTGTCCGAAGACAAATCTCAGTGGTCATGTGGCTGGCATGACTAAACACCGAAGGAATGTGAAGGAAACATGGAATCTATGCTACCTATTTCTCTACTTTCATTTTTACATACTTCTGAACTGCTAGGTATGTGTCTTAGATAGGTGTGCATTCCTTAGAAAATCTACAGTTAAATCATCCTGAGAATACTAAACTGAATTGCAGTGCAGCTACAACAATAACATCTTTGAATTACCCTGGCAACATTTGTGTATTGTCGAAGATGTGAGAGATCCTCCTTCCTGCACCCACACCACACTCTCCACTTAACAATGACCCACACAACCACCCCAACCACCTTCCCGAAAAAGTGAAGGATGGCAAACGGGAGGTGTGTTCTTTCCTAACTTCGATAAAAATCCGATCTTAAAAAGACCTCAGCACTGCAGTGCTCACCCTTGGATCAAAGGTAAGTGTTACCTGCCATCAGAATTTGTATTCCTCTCATCTAAGAATCTGTGAAGTGCAGCGGCATCTTTAGTGATTTTCTAACCTTAGAATCTATGTAACAGCTTTTGCCTGAAAGATATTAAAGACATCAGAACAGTCATATTGTATCAAAGCAAAACTCCAACTACTGTAGTAAGCTGTATATGTCACACAAAAGAACCTAGTCAGAGGAGTGAGTGTTTTTTTTCCCCCTGATGGGCTCTTCTTCTGCATTTAAAAATGCACGACTGTAAGAATTTCAGCTGCTGTAACTTTTTTCTAACCAGGCTTCTCTGTGTTGTATCTGTTCAGTTCTGGTTTGCCTTGTAACTGTTAAAGGCTGTCCCAGTGTTCTGTAAAAGATTAGAGAGCGGGAATCTGGCAGCATAGGAAAATTATACAATGTCAAAAGTCAGTTAACACAATTGCTCATGGCTCATCCTTGAATTCAGACCTATGGCTCTGATCAAACACAATGTTATAGAAGCGGAAATTGAAAAAGAACAAAAGCACACATTCATAACTGGGAATAAGAAATTAAATGTCATGTTACTCTGCATGGCGCAGAGTAAGTTTTATTTTATTTTACTGTCTTTCAGACTACATTACTGGATAACCACTCTATCTGTAGGCTAGCATATCTGGAGGCTACCATAACCTGAAGGTAGAAAAGATATATATAGACACTAACTGTGTTGCCGGCTAGTAGTTGTTAGGAATTTTAAAACCCCAAACTAGAAACCCCATAAACACAGTTTTTCCCAAGAGTTCCAATATGCAGACTTCAGTGTTTACACCCTTTCATCATTCCTTTCACCATCCATGTTTTTTCACAAAACTCTAGTATTTAAAAAGTGCAATTCATAGCAACATGCAAGACCTTTTTTCTGTCCAAATGGTGCATCTAAATGTATTCAAAAGCATGGAAGTATAATACAGTTTCTGTCAGATTCTTTTGTTTAATTAACATCATGAGACATGAGGCTTCGAATTCGGTGTACCCCTCTCTCTAGATAACATATGATCTAATAGAGAGGTAAAGGCTTCAAAGAAGTATATGGCCATGATACACTGACAGTTCTCCTGACAGTTAAAACTCTGTGTGGGAGCAAAGGGCGTTGCTGGCATCAAGGCATTATAATTATTTTAGAGCGTGTAGATATGACAAAATGGATATCAGCGAGCCCAGAATGGCCTTTCTGCAGTTCATCATCTCAATTAAAAGCAAAGGATCCTGCAACCTTGAAGCAAGTGTAACAACAGAGGATTTTGAGATCCCAGTACTAGAGACAGAAGGAGGTTAAGTTGCATTCTTCCAGGCAGAAGACTTACCGTAAGTGGGAAGTATTTTTAAAAGAAGGTTTCATCTGATGAATACATGAGATGATCACACATTTTAATGACTACTTGAAATGGTATTTGGGATTAAATCTTTCATGCTGAGCTGCTGTGCCAGGCCCATCTGATGTTGCATCTAATAGACAGAGGGGCTGCACTTATTTAGCATATTTAACCTGGCTTCTGCATTAATCCATTTGCTGGCTTTAGCTTACACTGAAGCTTAAACTATCCAAAAGGGATGATTTCCACAGCAAAATAAAAGGAGGAGGAGGAGGAGACTAACACCAACCATGTTAAGTATTGTATGTGAATGTGAGCCATTAGTTTTTTAACTAGCCTAGTTAAGAGGGTTGTCTGAAGATAGCCAGAAGCTGTTTACTTTTCTATTTCAAACCAAACCATATGGATTCCTCCATATTTCTGAACTATTATCACATGAGTCACTCTTTAGAACTTTAAGGGAGAGCAATCAATCAGAAATAAGGCTGATATCATGTTGCTGGGACAAATAGTCTTTAAATGTAAATCTCATCCCTTCAAACAGGATTTGGCATGTGTGGAAATTTGACCCCTATTGGGGCCACTAATCTCTGCAGAAATTATAGCTTTCTTACAGAGAAGGTGTTTGAACATCCCAGTGGCACTCCCAAGAGGGTTCTTCACAAAGATTGGGTCATGAAAAGGGGGTCAGATTAAATAAGACTCATTGAAGAAGGAAATAACAAGGCCTTCTGCAAGCAGCAAAACCACCTCATGATTCCAGACAACGTGCACCATAGATCAGAAGATTCCAAGCAGCAACTGTAGGAAAGCTGAGGGTAATTTGGTCACCTCAGTTGAATTAAAGCTAAAAGGACATTCAGTTGCTGATGTGGGCAGAGGCAAACGGAAAGGATGCTGCTGCAAAGATTTTCATTTCATTTCATTTTAATTTTATTCCATTTCTATACCGCTCCTATCTCCCCAATGGGACTCAAGGCGGTGCACAGAGAAATTTAAAAAATACAAACATACAAACTGCAATAAATACATACACAATGCTAAAATATCAATTAAATTAAGTATAACCTGTGCTAAAAATGTAATTCATATGCCTTTTGTATATAGAACTCAGAACTATGAATCAAAGCAGATTTGATGTTGCCAAAGCAGAAACATTCTGACAATCAGTACATTGAAATGAATTGAAAGAATCACCATATCAGAGGAGAATCAGATATTTAATTGTAGAAAATAAAATAAAGAATAACCATCAATACTGTATTAACAAGAGTGATGCTATTGGGAACTACAATAAATAAATAATGTGGCTGCTATACATTATCTGTTTTAAGCCAAGGTTCCTAATGTTAGCATTTTTCTATGTAATGCTCATATTTATATCTTTTTTCCTACTCAACTTTAGGATCCTTTATTTCAAGATAATTTGATTTTAACAAATATATTTTAGTGAAGCTTTTTGAAATGGATGTTGAATTTCAAAGTTTTCCAAATGTGTTGATTTTTGTGTGTGTTGCTTTTGTCTCTGGCAATCTCAGCATTTTAAGGGGGGGGGGAAATCTATGTTGGAAAAATGTTCTGAGGATGTGATTCAAGAATCATCTGAAAGATATGTAATCTGGTCATCCAAAACTGAGTGCTCAGTTTGAATGTCATTCTATGGAAATTTCTCCCACTTGCTAGGAAATCACCTTGTTAGGTAAACCAATTTTATCTTCCAGGGACTTTGCAGAGTGTAAAGAGAGAAACTGCTGGAGAGTTCTAGAAAATTCTCTACTGTAATGAAAGGTTAACATTCGTGGTCAATTTAGGTAACAAAGTCTGATAAGTTTTTATTAGTAAAATCTATGAGGTCATCTGCACAGTTGTTTTGCTATGCTTTCCTCCCATCCTGGAGCTGGGAAAAATCATGTCAGCATTAACTGTACTGAACTGATTTAAAAAATCCAGAAAAGTTCATGCACTATCCCACCATGAGGTATTATAATGGCAGCAATAGGTATTACAGTGACAGCAATAGATATTATAGTGGCAGCAATTATAATGGTAGCAATTCCCTGGCTGTAATCACAAACCCTCAGCAAAACTGCCATCAGTTGTGGAGCAGGGTGCCCGCCTGGTGTTTGTCACATTCAGGTGATGTAATGGTCAAAAGGAGTAATCTTAAGGAACAGGAACAAGCGTTTGAACCAAGACAATGGTGGGATAAAAGAAAATTGAGCCTGGGATAGAAAAGCATCTCACAAGAGATCATCCCTAGTTCTCACAAGGATAAATGGAGGTGGGATGGGGAGTGGGAATCCATTCAGACTTGCAGAATAGGAAGTGGTCTTATCCCTATGCTAGGTTTCTGGATATACTATACTGGACATGCCTACCTGATTCTTAAGGATAAAAAAAATAAAAGATCTGAAAAAGGAGCTTGCTTTTCATGAAAGAGCCAGATGTTATACCTGGGTTTTGTGTATTCAAGCTGAGGTCTCTTAGCTGCTGTAGAGCAAACAAATGCTGGCAGTATATCTTAGAAATGTGTAACAAAGGGCTTCTGGTAGCTAATCCTATTTTGCAGGACTGTCACAAAGGCCATAAGAAGCACAAGTTGTTTTAGTAGATTTCTATCCTGTGTTTGCCTTGATTTTAGCTGTGTTTTTTCTGTATATTGCTTTCGAGGCTGATGTTTTAGGAAGCCTAGCCATTTTTAAAATAATAACAATAATAATAATAATAACAACAATAACAACAGCAGCAACAACAACAATAGACTGTAGGATGAACAAATAAATGCTATTCAAATTTTTTGAAACAATAGAAAAGGCTTTAATTAGATCGCAGTGCTCTTTCCAAATAATGACCTAGTAGTTGAATAAACAAGATAAGTTTACTGCAGCTTCTATTTAAAGTTTGCTTCCTTTATTCATTAAGCAAAATTGAGTTTGAATTGAGTTTTCAGTATGAAAAAGTAAGAAGACCTAGTTATTTGCATGCATCCTTGCAAAACATTGGTTCCAACCTTACATCCCCAAACAACATTGAACAATAATAACTACAATTCTTTAATTATATTGCTGAGGATGGTAACAGTTCTAATTAGTCATCCTGGTGTGATTGCAATACCTCTAGCTACCAGCAATAAAATAAAGAACATTCTATCTTTTTGCTGACACTGAATGATCATCCATGTTTTTGTGGTCCAGATCTGGTAATCCCAATTGTAGAAACATGGGGAAACTCAGGTTGGAACCCATTTCAATAAAAGCATAAGAAAATTCCTGGTTGAACCAAGCATTTACCTAGTTGCAATCCAGATGTGTTGAGGCACAATCTTTTAAATTTCCTAATTGTAATGACTTCTGGGGGCTTCTGTCTCAGGAATTGAAGGGGGAGAGGCAGCAAGTTAAACAAGAGTTGGCTAGACAATCATTTTCACATTTCCCAACAATGTTCAGCTGATTCTATTAATTTATTCTTCTTTTATACAAACATCCAACTTCAGATATGTTTAAGAAGAAAAGTCTTCAGAATAAATTATCCTAGCAAAGCAAATTCCCAACTTTCATGAGAGCTATAAATATGCTCAAGCAAATGATGGTCTTCCAAATGATTGTGAGAAGGTTGAAGAGAATAGATGACTGAATACATACATTCTCTTCTACAAAATCTGAAGTCCTCATATGTCCAGCTGAATAGCTGTAGTGGTATGTAGGAATGACCTTGGGAGATGGGGGGGGGGGGGGAGAGGGAATGATCAGATAAGAAAGTCCATAGTCCACAACTGTATGATGGAAGAGAAAGAAAGCCAGAAAGAAACCTTCCTAACTTCTTAGATTGTAAAAGAAACAGCAGGACATTTATTTTATCAGATTTGCAACATTCTGTCAATGTAGCTTTACAATAAAGTAGAATTAACTCATCAAGTCCTATTTCCTGTCTGGTCTGCCTGGGAAGGGTAATATCAGTCTTGAAAATTTTATATTATAAATCTCCCCCAATCTCTTTTACAGTCTGAGAATTTAGAGAGGTTCCTTACTGAATTCCCTTTCTCTGCCCATTATGCATTACAGGCTAGGAAAAGATAAGGAGAAACATCAGTCCTGCTAATGGTCATCATTACACCAAGATCTATTCTCTGCCATCTTTATGCTCTTAACATATGGAATATGGTCAAAGTGGGAGGAAAGTGTATCCCAGGTTTAAAACAATTGCAGATATAAAAATTGTTAATATTTGGGGTTTAATGCATAATAAAGTCAAGGAATTAACTTCTGCCAAGTACTTTTGATGAATTCACAAGATATTAAAGTCCAAATTGAGTGGAGGAAACATCATAAAAGCCATAAATACCTGGGCTATACCTGTGATCAAATACTCTGCAGGAATAATTGACTGGACCCAGATGGAGTTGGGCAATTTGGACAGAAAAACAAAGAAGCTTATGTCAATGAATCATGCTTTACACCCTAAAAGTGATGTTGACCAATTATATCTACCAAGAGCAGAGGGTGATCAAGGACTCCTACAAGTAAAGCAGACTGTGATAGAAGACACAGTTTAAATGATTACATCCAGAAAAGTAAAGAACCAATGATTAAGGAAGTAAATAAAGGAGGCCTTTTGAAGACAACTAAGTTAAAAGCTGAATATAAGAAAGAAGTAATTGAGAAATGAGCTGAAAATTGGAAAAGCAAAGCTATGCATGGCCAATACTTGAAAAGTATTGAAGGCAAAGCTGACCAAAAATGTGCATGTTGGAGAAACCCAATAAAGTATTTCTTCCTGGAATCTATTACAAAATATTGGGTTTCTCCAACATGCACATTTCAATTTCATTCCATCATTTGGTAAGAAGGCGAACCAACAGGTTTGGATATCTCAGAAACAACTAGGGTAAGGCCTAAGAGCTGTGCCTGTGCTGCAGAAACACAGGAATGTGGTAATATATTATATCTCAAAATTTATATTGCCGTCTTAAGTTCTCCTATGTCAAGGTGGGTAAGGTGCCTAGGAGATCAGATGTGGTTGGATATTGACAGTGATGAATGAATTTTTGAGAGAGGGGGCAGTTCCCCCATCCATTAATACAGCCACCCTCTCCTCAACAAGTAGTCTCTAGATCTGACTGTTTTATAAAATATCCTCCCTGTCTTCAACACCTTGGTGAGAAAGGTGGGTAAAGCAGATTATCTGAACCTCTTCCAGCCAAGCTTCAGGCTGGGATATGGGACTGAAATGATCTTGGTTGCACTTCAGAGGTGGGTTCCTACCGGTTCGGGCCAATTTGGGCGAAACGGTAGTGGTATGGCAGCCTGGGACACTGGAACCGGCAGCAACCCAGTCCTGCCACAACCCCGAACTGGTTCCCCGGTCGCCGCCGTCACCATCTTTTTTTTTAGTTCTGTGCATGCGCAGAACAATTTTTATTGAACTTCGTATGTGCGTGCAGTAGATGTTCTCCAGCACGCATGTGCGCAAAGCACACGCAGGAGCAAACTGGAGGTAAACCCAGCTGGAACTCACCCCTGTTTCACTTGTAGATATGTGGTGTGTCAGGAGGGAGAATGGTTGGGATAGTGCTTATTTGGAGGAGATAGAACATAGTTCCTGTTCTATATGTTATCACAAACATGTCATAAATTGCTCAGCTTCTTCAACAGAAGCAACTAAACAGCATACTCATGGTAAAGCAGAGTACCTCACTGTTTTGCTTTTCCGTGGCATGTAAATGCTGCCATTGAGTGATTTCTTCATTACCATATATTATTTCAGCTCTTTCATGCAGTTCATGTAAGTGAGCATTTGATTTCTTTCTGTCTAATGAAATTATATTTTAAGAGTTGATTAAACCAAAGAAGTCATTCTGAATGTAAAACGAAGGTGTTCGTGTATATTTCAAAGATTCTTGAAAAGCAAGCAAGTCTTATTTTTATGAACCTCAGCATAACTGTTCTTGGTCTTCCTGCTTATTGATTTCAAGATGATAAGGCTCCTATTGCTCCCACTTTAATATTTTTATCTCTGCAAAAATTCCCGGATGCCATTGTTATGAGGACAAATTCCCTGTCTTCCATTAAGAAAAGCTTCATTTCCATTACATTACCTAGAAGTAATGTACAAACTGAAGCAATGAAAGAAGTAAGGATGTTGTTTCAGTAAGGATGTAAGTAAGTACCGGTAAATTCCAGGTTTAACCAAAGGCTTCGTATTCACAAGGAAAATGATAATGATTCTCAAAACAGGGATTAATCCCAGGTCTCAACATTTTAGTGCAGCTCTTCCAAATTCAAAAGCCTTTGGAGAGTATTAAACCAAAGTGTTCCCCAAAGACTGTTGAATTTGGAAAAGCTGCTTTGAGAAGTTCCTTTATTTCATGTTGCCTTGGTGGAATGACAGCAAATATTATCAATAATAGTGTAAAAACACCCACAGCTTAATAGGCCTCTTTTGTGTTCATTAAAACAGGCAATATAGCATCTGCTTAGATAATAATCTAATAATTATTATTCTCATTATTTTTCATGTTTTAACACTTCACGAATCTGTGTGACAATTAATTATGCTGATCTTTTCTTTATGATTCCAAGACAATCAGATTGGGGCCAGCAACAAAAATCTTTCATTTGAATTAATTTAAATTAAATTAAACTAGCAATATTATTTCGCATGTTTGGTAACATTATGGTTATGATTTTCATGCATCATTCAGATGAATACCAATGACTGTTTTGCATCTTGCTACATTTCTGCTTCAACAATCAAATGTATGGTTTTTCCCTTTAAAAAACCCAACCCCAAACCATTGTTTTCACCTTCTGAATCATTTTTAATGATTGTAATAGCAATTTAGCTCTTGTGAACTAGGAATGATAGAAAATACTGAATGTATTTTATTTTACTATACCTTTGTTTGTTGTACCAAGTCCATTACACCTTTCCTATTGAATTTTCCATGTGGATCAAAGCAATTTCATATTTTCTTCCGTTGTCAGACAAAAATGACTTCATTACATATAATGTTGCACAATGTTGCGTGATAGCATATAAGGTTTGACATGAATTAACATTTAAGCCACCTTTATGAATAAGCCATTTCACTGTTAGCTGATCACAATTTAAGGTCTCTCTTGCAGATCCTGGAGTGCCTTTTAAATTGTAAATTGTATCTATCAGGATGTGTATAGTTTGATTATAGACTATTCTCTAATAAGTGTTTTACTAGTTATATAACATTAATTAATATCATAAACATCTATATATTTGGCTAACTAGTCTGGCTAACTGAATGAATACATTTTCCTAATCTTAATAACATTTTCAGGGTTCCAGCAAAAAACGTATGCAACTTTCTGTAGTTTTGAGTCTGGAAAGTAATGTTCAAGCACATTAATGCGCCAATGCACCAATTGCACATTAATGCACCTGATGCGCCAATTGCGCCCCTTACTGGACCGGGCTGCGCTTCGCACAGTCACTCAAGCACTCGTGACATCCTGACTCGACTACTGCAATGCTCTCTACATGGGGCTTCCCTTGAGGTGCACTCGAAAGCTACAGTTAGTTCAGAATGCAGCCGCGCGGGTGATTACGGGAGCTTCGAGGCACTCCCATATAACACCAATCCTGCGCGAGCTGCACTGGCTTCCTGTGGTCTTTCGGGTGCGCTCCAAGGTTTTGATGACCATCTTCAAAGCGCTCCATGGCTCGGGACCTAGTTATATGCGAGACCGTCTCCTGCCCCATACATCCCTTAGACCGATATGCTCCCACAGAGAGGGCCTTCTCAGGGTGCCATCGGCCGGACAATGCCGACTGGCGACACACAGGGGAAGGGCCTTCTCTGTGGCGGGCCCTGCCCTGTGGAATGACCTACCCCCAGAACTTCGTACCATCACCGACCTCCGCCTCTTCCGCCAGTGTTTAAAAACACACTTCTTCCATCAAGCCGGCCTAACATAGCCTCCGCTGGGACTAGCCATAGATAGTTTTAATTCGGGGATTTTAATTGGTTTTAGCGCAGGATGGGGATCTAATAGGTTTTTAAATTTTGTATTGTGTTTTTGTATGTATTTTAATTTCCTGTGCGCCGCCCTGGGTCCTCTTGGAGAAGGGCGGGATATAAATTTAATAAAAATAAATTAATTAATAAACGGTACCTCCATTTCGTTCTTCGCCTTCATTTCACAGAATGGTGACATTTGAAAAACAGCCTGGAGAATGACAGTTAAAAGAAAAATGCTCAGATAGCTTCATTTGAAAATCCTCATATGACACAAACATAGAGAAGTTGGCCTCCTGTGACAGGAATATAAAAATAAGAGATCCACATCTGAGAGTTGGCAGGGTCCGAAATGCAGCTAAAGAGAAAGACTAAACAGGCAGATATTAGAAAACAGCTCTGGGCTTAGCATATCTAATCATGGAAGTCATTCTTTCTTCCTACAATGATAATTCCTAACTAGAAGTTTCAATGTAGGTGAAGTTTACGCTTCCTTTGCAAATTTTGCCCGAAACCATGGTTTAGAAGATGGGCTTAGAATATTTATGAAAGCTTTTATCTCACCTGATTATATTGACATAGATGGTCTTTGTTGTTTTTCATAAGATACTAGACCAGGGGTGGGCAAACGTTGCAACTTTAAGTCTGAAGGACCTCAGCTCCCAGACTTCTCCAGCCTGCTTTGCTGGGAGCTGAAGTCCTTCAGACTTAAAGTTGCAACGTTTGCCCACCCCTGTACTAGACAAAGGAGAGGAAATAGTCATCATTATTCATCTTAATTTCATAATGAAATAATCTTTCTGGGCAAAGAGATTAGAAGGCATTTTCCTCACCACCAGACTTATGCCACAAATGGTGTCTGGCATCAGCACCCTTTACTGGGGGTTTCCTTTTTGGCTCTGCCCTTGACCCATTCCTAATCGAAAACAAGGACAAGTGCTTGCCACTCGCGTAGCCAGGTTTGATTGGTTGTTTGATTGGTTCACATAAATTACCTCATAAGTTTTGGTCAAGGACATGAAATGGCCATAAGACAATGTTTACACGTCTTTTTTCTTTCTCTGACTCTTCCCAAATTGCTTTGATAATGTTTAGTAAGAACGGTATGCTTCAGTTCCATGTGTAAGACATGTATTACGAAGAAATTGAAATAGGAGTCTGACATAGCAGTCTCTTCTTTCCGCAATTAAAGTGAATATCTAAGAAGAGTGGTATATAGTAAACAAGACAAACATGGTTCCAAAGTTCAAGCTTCTTATTTTTCAAGAATAACATAAAGAGCAATTGAAACAATCAAAATAAGACAACTGTCGCAATCACTTTGGATCAGAGTGCAAAGAAGATATTTGGATGAGGAGCCATTGGTTCCAAGGGATGAGGAAATATTTGCCCCACTGCTTGGCCAGAAATGCTTGGCCCTGGATTCTTGCCCCACTGCTTGGCCCTAGATTCTTGAAACTGTGCCTGGATTTTGTTTTATGGTGGTTTATTTGGATCTTGGCTTTTGCCTTGATTGGACTACTGTGATTGCCTTCTCCATATTGTCCATGACTTCTGTGTTTGTAATTTTGACCTTTCAAGGTCAATTCTGCTTACATTTCTTTAAATGGATTAGCAGCTGCCTTAGGTGGCAGATGAGCAGGTGAGCCCTGCTAAGCTACTGCTTCTGAATCTCCAGCCAGTTTTGTATTTTGTGGACACAGTATCCATTTCGTGCATAGGACAGAATCCATTTTGTAGCTCTCAAGCTTGCCTGTTGCCTTCAGTTGTGGGAGAATCTGTTCTACTTTCAGCACTGAAAGTAAGAATGATAGGAAGCACCAGCTGCCTTGAACAACAAAATGTCTTGGGCCATCCCAGAATAGTTCTCAGCCCCCAAACATATGGAATAATAACCTGAAATGCCTCTAAGCCTGCAAGAAATGTCTGATTACTCATTGACCATCTGCATAAGTACTCGTTCAAAAACAAATACCAAGTTGTTGAGTTTCTGAAAGGGTGAACAGATCTTAAGATAACAGCATTGATAAGGGCCATAATCACTTTTATCAAAGTTAGCACTTCAAACAAAAATCAGAGCAAACCAAATCAAACCCTTCTATCTTCTTTCCTGGATTTATTTGAATGGGAAGAGTTGGAGGGTTTCACTCTGGTCTTTCTCCTGACACTCATAAAATGCTTGCTAAAAAGAAGCATGACAGATATAGAATGTTTTAATTTTGAAAACCGTTGATCTGTTTTACAGTGACAAACTGCATGTGCCTGTCTAAATAAAGCTAAGCATTTATCTTGCCTTTGTCATCAGGGTGCTTATACTGCATTCCTGTGGATGGTTTTCAGTCATTTTACAGACACCTCTTTCTGATTCACAGACTAGAGACTAGTGCTTCACACACTTACACAAGAATAAATGCATTGAGTTCAATAAAGTTCCATAGCAATGGAGGATAATATTTATAGCTCGGAGTTGAAATGAGGGGTCCTTGGTGCTCTCTGAGCTTGGTTGCTTCCTTGTCAACTAGGGCAGGGGTCTCCCACCTTTGCAACTTTAAATCTGAAGGACTTCAGCTCCCAGAGCAAAGCTGGCTGGAGAAGGCTGGGAGCTGAAGTCCTTCAGACTTAAAGTTGCAAAGGTGGGAGACCCCTGAACTAGGGTAATGGGAGTGGGCTTTGATGGTTCTTTGCTTGGGCTGTGTACTGTTAGCTTGTTTGGCAGTTCCTTGATTGAGGTACTGTTTGCTGCTTGTCTATTAGAAAACACACTTATTCCAATCACCCTGGACCATGAAGTTTCCCAGCGACACAGGCTGTGAGCACTAAAATTAATCTGGTAATGAAATATTTGTTTCAATTAACTTTACTGACATCAGTGTTTCTAGGGACCCGATGGGGTCAACCATAAAAGGATGTTAATTATACTGTGTTCAAAGCATCTAGGCTTAAAGAAATGTTGCATAAAGTTATCTGAGTGGGAATTTAAATTTGGTTCATCATTCTGTATTAAAGATTAACAAATAGAAGTAGAAAGTCACATATATACAGACCTGTGACAGACAGAAGCCTATTTAAGCTTGTCTCTGGGGCTTCTCTTTAAGACACGCATGGAGACACTGTGGTCCTTGCAGCTTACTGATTTCCCCAGCGTATCCTTTGCTTTACATTTTTCAGCAAAAGAGAAGCTCATCCCTATGATGAGTTTAATTTTTCTGGTCAGATGATGACTAGCAGCTAGCTACTCTCAGAGAAGCAGTCACCAAAAATACTGTTGCTAGAGCAATGTTCAGCTGTCAGCCCCATGAGGTAGACTGACTCCACAAGAGAAATAGAGGTCTAGTTTATTGAGAGAGGCTCTAGTAATGGTATCTTGCAAATCTGCCTATGTTTTTCTTTCACATCCTCTTATCCCCTATGGCCATGATGTTGAACCTATGGTATAGGTGCCACAGATGGCACATGGAGCCATACCTGCTGGCATATGAGCCATCAGCTCCAGTGTGCGTGCATGCGCCGGTCAGCTGATTTTCAGCCTTCCAGAGAGTCAGGGGAGGCCGTTTTCACCCTCTCCATGCTTCAGGAAATCCTCCAGAACTTGAGGAGGGCAAAAATGGCCTCCACTGACTGCCTGGAGGCCCTTTGGAAGCTGGAAAGATTGTTTCCAAACTTCTGGTAGTCCCATTGGGCCTGTTTTTTGTCCTTCCCAGGCTCTGTGGGCTTTCCTGGAGCCTGGGGAGGGCAAAAACAGCCTCTCCCAGCACCTGGAGGAAATACCAAGCTCAGTTTGGAGGTGAGCAGTGTGGCACGCATGGGGGTGGAGCATGGGGGGGGGTATTATGTGCACATGCACATGTGGGAGTGCGCTTTGCATTATGGGTGCCAGCACACACACTCTCTCTCTCTTTCTCTCTCTCTCTCTCTCTCTCTCACACACACACACACACACATTTTTGGCACCCAAAAACAAAAAGGTTAGCCATCACTGCCCTATGGAATCAACGATAAGCAACTCTGAATCTTATTTCTAATATTTCCCACCTCCCCAGGCTTAACATGTCTTTTTGTCATTGTTGGATAGCTTCTCCAAGGTCATCTGCACCAACCCAAAGGCTAGAATTACATGGACTGGATTGGACAGATAATTGGCCATCAATTACAGTGCAAGAGGCATTAGGATTGATAGAATCACTTAAGGTCAATCATGCTTCTGGTGGTGATTGTGTTATGCCCAAATTAATTAAAAGAATTCTAGTTGGTGAGTACCTTGTTAGCATCTCTTTTCACATTTATAGATCAGACCTGTTATGTTCCAAAGGATTGGGAGATGGTAATTATTGTCCCAATTATTTAAAAAGGCAGTAAGAATGAGCCATATAACTACAGGCCTATTAACCTTTAGAGTTATTAGCAAGTTATATGCTAAAGACTTAGATTCTAAATTACAAGACTGGGTAGAAACAATAGGTGCAAACCAATACGAACAGGCAGAAGGGAGATTATTTTGGTTTTAGATCATCTTGTGCAAAAATATACGTGCAAAAAAGAAAGTATCTCTCTATGTGGCTTTCCTTGATTTCAAACAAGCTTTTAACTCAGTATCCAGGAATGTCCTTTGGGATAAATTAAAAAAATACAACTTTTGATAGGTGCTTCCTCCATCTCACACAAGAATATATATTTTAACTCCACTCTAAGAGTGAAGTGCAAACCCCTTGGAGCTCTCTCAGACACTGTAAAAATGCAGAAAGGAGTGTGACAAGGATGTATTTTATTTAATTTATTAAAGGGATTGATATAGCTGTTTAACTTACAATGTGTTTGGGTGGCACACAACATTAAAAATCAATAATATTAAAAAAAAACCAGGACCCATCATGATGCTGACAAGACAGTCTTGCAAATTTCTCCAGAATCCTCTGCAGCTGCTGGATAACCATCTTCTCAGCAACCTTCCCCAAAACTATTGGATACAAGATAAAAACTTCATCAGGGTGGTTTCTAGCAATGGCTTCAGCGTCTTTTTTTTTTTTTTTTTTAATTTTTACAATATATCACCCGGTGCTGTACAAAACAAAAGGAAGAGTTGGTTTCAAGTGTCATCTATTGTCTTTAAAATCTCCAAAATCCACGTTCTCTCGGTACAGGCGTCGAGACATCCAAAGTTCCAAGTGCATAGTCCACAAATGGCTTCCAAGTCTTCCAAAAAATATCATTTTTATAAACCCCCTCTCTAAATTTAATATCACACGTCATTTTATCGTTTAAGGCTAATTTCCACATTTCACAATACCATTCTTCTATTTTAATATTTACCTCTATTTTCCAATATCTTGCTATTACAATTCTACCTATTATAATCATAATTCTAATCAGTTCTTTCTCATATTTTGTTAACTCTGGTTCATTAATTATCAATAACAGTATAGTTTCCGGTCTCAATATTATTATTCTTTTCATCATTTTACACATCGTTGTTTCCAATTGCTGCCAAAACTTTTTAATTTTCACACATTTATACCACATATGTTCGTAAGTTCCCAATTCCATATTACATCTCCAACATTTATCACTCATTTTTTTATCTATCTGTGATAATCTTAAAGGGGTCCAATACCATTTCCAAACAACCTTAAAATTATGTTCTTTAATCCTTATAGATAAAGTCTTCATAATCCGACTCTTCCAATTCTCATTCCAATCCAAATCCAATATTTTAATCTTTAAATCTTCTTCCCAATTCCTTTTCATTACCATTTGTGGATTTCCATCAAAATTTATAATCTTGTATATCTTACTGACAAGTCCTTTTAACCCAACTTCATCCTTAATAATTTGAGATACTAAAATTTCAAATTTAGTTTTACTTCTATCTATGTTACATATTCCCCTTACCTTCATATTCCATTTTTCTACCTGTATTTTTTCAAACCAATTTAACTCCAGTTTTTGAATTATTTTTTTCTTCCTACTTTCAGTTCCTGAAGCTTTTAACCAATCTACTATATTTCCTATATTTTCATCCTCAATTACTTTGTTCCGACTTGAATTAGTTTTAATCGGCCAACTTTCAATTGTCTTTCCCAAAAACGTTATATCCGGAATCAATTTTTTAACAAATTTATTCCAAGTTTTGCTCAACCCCTTTAACCAATAACTATTAATTACCTTTTTTGTTTTTGCTCTATCTAGGAACCATGTAGACCCAAATCTCTTAATATCTTTTAACTCCAAATCTCTCCAATGACCATCCCCACCTTTAAGTATTTTTATCACAGTTCTAATATTATACGCCCGATAATAATTAAGTAGATTGGGAATTCCCAATCCACCCTCTTTTTGATTTTGATACCACAGTTTCTTCATTAATCTTGGTCTTTTCCCACCATTACAAAATTTATCCAATTTCTTCTGATATTCTTCTATATCTTTCTCTGTCAAATTTAATGGTAGCATCTCAAATAAAAAATTAAACTTTGGTAACAACATCATTTTACACATTGCAATTCTACCAAACCAAGACAACTTTATCTCTTTATATTTATCTATCTTTTTCTCTACTTCCTTCAACATCACCTCATAATTAATTTTTTTTAATTCTCTAACTTTAAATGAGAGTGTTATCCCCAAATATTTCAGTGTGTTCTTAACTCTTATCCCAAATTGTTCTTGCATACTCTCCCACTCCTTACCATCTTTATTTATTAATAATTCAGATTTTGACCAATTTACCTTTAAACCTGTCATTTCTTCAAATTCTATCAAATGTTTATTTATCCTCTTTAAATCTTTCTCTATATCCTTCAAAATAATCAAAGTGTCATCCGCATATAGATTTATCTTATATCCCTTGTAACCTTCCAACTCTTCATCTACTTCTATCAATTTAATCAAGACCTCCATAACTAACAAAAATAATGTTGGAGACAAGGGACACCCTTGTCTCGTACCTGCTTCCAATTTAATCTCTTCCGTCATTGTTCCGTTCACCTTTACCTTTGCACTGCTTTTTTGATATAATTTTGAAATAACATGTATAAATTTATTACCAAAGCCTAATGCCTCGATAATTACTTTTATAGTATCCCATTGTACAGAATCAAAAGCTTTAAAAATATCTAACGATATTATACCTAATTCATCTCCATTATTCTCTGCTACATCTATAATATTCAATACTCTTCTAATTATATCACTCATATATCTACCTTTAACAAACCCTACTTGATTATAACTTATATATTTGTCTATAAAACTGTTTAATCTATTACTTATAATTGCTGTAAATATTTTAGCATCTTGGTTGATTAAAGAAATAGGTCGGTAGGACTCGATTATCTCAAGATCTTTATCCGGTTTAGGAATTAAAGATATTACTGTCTTATTCCATGACATCGGGACTTCTCCTCCATGTAGAATACCATTATATAATTTTTGCAGTTTTGGTATTATTAGTTCTTTAAAATCTTTATAGAATTCAGCAGGTAATCCATCTTCTCCTGGGGTCTTCCCTAATTTTAACTCTTGTATTATTTCGTTGATTTCCTCCTGTGTTATATCTCTTTCCATCAACTCTTTGTATGTTTGATCTATTTTCATACCATATTTTCCAAGATGATTCTTCAATTTTTCTAAATCAATTGATTTCTTTAAATATAATTTTTGAAAAAAATTCCTGGCTACTTCACATTTATCCAATCTCTTATAACACCTTGTACCTTTTTCATCTATCAGAGAACCAATTTCTCTCTTTTGAGTTTTATTTTTCGCCATCTTTGCCAATATCCTAGAATTTTTATTACTAAATTCAAAAAAATCCCTATTCAAATATCTTAAATTTTTTTTAACCAATTCAATATCTTCTTCTATCAATTTAGTTTTTAGTAAGGTCAATTCCTCCAAACAATTTTTATCCTTCGTAAGTGAGAATTGGTTCTCCAATATCTTAATTTGTCTTGTATCCTGATCAATTTTAGCTTTGTATTCTCTATATTTCCTACTTGACAATTTAATACTTTCTCCTCTAAATATTGCTTTCATGGTATCCCAAACAATTTCAAATTTAATCTCTCCGTTATCATTCAATTCCCAACTTTCCTTCCATTTTTTGAATATCCATATTTTATCCTCCTCCCTTTTGTACAATTTTTCATCATATCTCCAACCTCTTTCCTTTTTCTCAAAATTAAAATCTATTTCCATCATAACTTCCGCATGATCAGAATCCTTAAAGATTCCCACATCTATTCTATCTACTTTATTCAACAAATCTTTAGAAACGAAAATATAATCAATCCTTGAATATGTATTATGTACTTTAGAACAAAAGGTATACACCCTTTCAGAGCCTTTCAACTCTCTCCAGACATCTACCACACTATTTTGAAACATCCATTTATTTAAAATTTCCCCTTTATTTGTTTGACTAAAGCGGGTAGGATTATTACTATCAATTCTATCCCTAATTAAGTTAAAATCTCCCGCCACAATTACTTTCCCTTCACTTTCTATTTCCAAAATCTTAGTAATTTTGTCCAAAAATCCCTTTTGTTTTTCATTCGGTAGATATAAATTAACCAATGTCACTTTTTGCTCGTTAATATTCCCTATAATTATTAAATATCTGCCTTCCTCATCTCTAATTACTTGTTTTTTTTCAAAGTATACCCTATTTGATATCAATATCGCAACTCCTCTAGCTTTGGAAGTCCCAAAAGATTTTTCATAAATTTGCATACCTTTAATATTCATTCTATTAACATCCTCAGATTTTTGATGAGTTTCCTGCAAGAATAATATATCTGGAGAGTCCCTTTTAAATTTAAGTTCCAACCTTTTCCTTTTTATATGATTCAGCGTCTTTAA
Organism: Rhabdophis nuchalis; assembly: GCA_039707465.1. Lineage (NCBI taxonomy): Eukaryota > Metazoa > Chordata > Lepidosauria > Squamata > Natricidae > Rhabdophis > Rhabdophis nuchalis. The sequence goes on from CM077643.1 coordinate 121,958,534, forward strand.
AAGGCTGAGGCACACCCCTTCATTCCAGGATATATCAGCCATCATCAAAATTATTTTAATTTTTAAATTTATCATTACTTGGGTAGGTAATGTATTAACACAGCAATAGACGTGCGCATATAATATTATATGGGTTGTATTTTAGTTTGTGCTATGTTGATTTGCTCCATTTTGTTATTGTTCTATTACATTTGCTGATTATTAACCAAATAAAGAAATAAATGCTACCACTATTTACATGCTATGGGAATGTTGTGTATCTATGAAAAAGGTCAGGAAAAATATTTGAAGCATTCAAAAGCTTATGCCTGCACCTGAATGCAAAGGATGTCTGACGCTACAGAAAACACTTATTCTGTAAATGTTGTTATCTAAGCCAGATTCCTCAATCATCAGAGGAGCTGTCCACCTGGGAAAAGTTGTCCAGTTAGAAATTCATCTTTATTACCACTATATTTCTCTTCATTCCTCAATTTGTTAATAGCTGGCCAGATAAAGACATCTTTCCATTTGACTTTCTGTGTTATTTTTTTTAAAGGTTCTAATTTTTCAGTTTTGAATATAAACGTTAGCTATTTACAAAGGCATGTCAAAAGACAAAACTACTTGGAACTAATTCTAAGTATGTGAAAACTGACTCAACTAAAACCACAAATGACTAATGTATCTTCCATCTTCTACTTCTTATTGGCATAATTTCCTGCAATTAAAGTAATTTGTTGTGAGACATTCATAGCTTCACGACAATCTGTTTGCTATGTTATAAAAGTAGTCATAAAGCAGCAGACTATAAGGTTTTTGTGAAATCTTTGTGGGTTGAGGGGACTCGATGACTTAAAATTTAAAAAAATGTTTTAGATTTGTGAACATTTTATTCATAGGAAAAGTTGCATTGAATGGCCTTTATTCTGCTTTCAAAAAAAAAAACTTCTAACATGCAAAGTACATGTGTTTTGTCTTTAAAATTGGGGCAGTTCTAAGTATAAAAAAAGCAGTTTCACTGTTTTATGTGAATCTGCTGATTCTATTCTATTTTATTCTATTCTAAAGTCCATGTGAAATAATTAACTGCAATGATGGCACCAACAACCAATAAAGATAGGAAGACTGTAGCTGTTTCATCTCTGCACTACAGCGACAGAGCTTTCCAAAATCCATAGCAGGTTCTCTCTTGAATTCAAAGAGTGTAAGATAAGCCAACATCTTGATATAGATAGGCAAAATCCCTCTTTAACATTACAAAGTTGTTTTCAAGTTCCTAGAAGATGAAACAAAAGTGAACTCTAGATCTCTAAAAAGAGGATTTGACATTTTAAAATCAATCCTTTTAAAGTGCTCACTTCCCAAATAGTCTCAAGTGATAAATATATTAAGGATGTATATTGAATTAAGTGTTTTTGTATTATTTTGCAAATTATTTGTAGCTGCCTTAATTTTCTATACCATCTATGCTTGTACTGTATATATCTTCCTTATTTTTCTTTCTGTTTCCCTTAAATTATATTTCACACTGGATTCCAGATTTTACAATTTTTATTGACATAAGAACTATAGCCCCAATCTACAGAAGTTAGTTTTGCATGAACGTATTTGAAATCAGATTAAATAATTTGTAGATTATCCATGCTGTAGATTTCAAGGAAATGCTAAGTCTAAAACTATTGGAATTGAAATCAATAATATTTTAAAAATATTTCATACAATTGGTATGTACTGACATTTCTCCAAAGTATTCTTATTCTGCAAAGAACGTTTCTATTTGTCTACCTTATTTTCAATTTAAGCATAGTTAGAAATTATGGATTTTTTTTTCCTTTTGCCCTTCAATTCTCTTTTCTCATCTTCACCTCATTTCATATTTAGACAACTGCAGGCAATATATTGTTCTTGTAATAGCAAGAAAAAATGTAACCATGGCCTTCTAAAGAAATGACAAAAGCATTGTCAAAAGAACATTCTTCAGAAATGATGATTAGGATAAGATCTAACATTGACTTGAAAGCACCTAAGTTAGAGAATTAAAAACATGGAGATTATATTTGGGGAAAGGATGGATGGATGGATGGATAAAGAAGGAAGGAAGGAAGGAAAAGAGAGGGGGGGGAGATAGAGATATCTTTGCAGATAATCTTCACTTTATTATATCAAAACCATAAAAATCACATTCCTGCTGGTTTTGGGATAAAAAAAATTAAAGGATCTAAGTTAATGAGCATTTTTCATAATATTTAGATTTCCAAGTCCACAGGTAGATGGCCGAATTGCCTGTCTTTCTCTCAACGGACCTGCTTTGCTTAAGGTTTTCCTATATTTAAGAGGTGGGATTACTTCAATGAAATAATTGTAGGTCATATTTCTAAATGGAAAATATTTCCAATGTGCTTAAGAGAGATAAATGTAAAAAGGAGAAAGAGGAGGAGAAGGACATTTCAGAGACACATTTTATTTTTTGTTTTGTACTGGAATGTCATGTTTTGCTTTTTATTTGTGTGGCAAAGACTCAAATAAAGCTAGGATATTGTCTGCAATAACATTTCTAGTGATAAATTAATCATATGCAATTAGTTACTTAAAGTAGACTTTTTAAAAGTTGAAGCTTAAAACTAATAATTGCCACATTTACATAATGCTACCAAACATGAATAGTGATGATTGTGGTGTTAATACCAGCAATTCTTCTTGGAAGCAATTAAATTGGGCACTACTATCATTACCTAATGTGTTTATATCAGCTACTGTAATTGTTTTTTTGAAAGCCATAAATTTCTTGAGTTAATTATAAACAAATTGGCATGCTTAATTAATGGAACCACTAATAATTCACTCCCTCATACATATTTGAGTGATCTGTAGTAAGCAGCAGAGATATAGTTAAGCTAATGAGGCTAAGTACAGGTTAATAACAAAAGCAGGGCAAGGGTTTTAAAAAGAAGGCAGGTTAAGTGCAAGGCACCACTGGAATATTTTTTGGGTAATAAGACAATTTCATGTCAGCCCCTAAATTAACTTGTCTACTTGATTTAACAAGGGATATTATAAGAGTCAAAAGGCCTGTTGTGATACAAATCTATTAGAAGCCATGATGACATCAATGTTATATCACATGTACAAAATAACACATATCAAAACCTGTTACAAAAACTCTAAATGGCATAAAAGTCTGACAGTTAGACATCCCGTCAGATTTTAAAAAGAAAGCAACAGAAATCAAATCATAATAGAACTTGGTTAACTTCACACATTGTATTGAGGTATATTTTTTGCATAACCACAACGAATCACAATTGGTTAGATTGATACCATAGTCTAATCATTAAAGCAAACAAATTATTTTCACTGTGCTTGAACTCACAATAATCCCACTCTAGTGTTGAAACTGGTTTTTTTGTTTGTTTGTTTTGCATTGTTAGAAAGTCTAAAAGAGGTTTTAAGCGTGTTGGATAGAACACGTTTAGCTATTTCCTGAGTGTAAATAATGCATGCCTTTCATTATTAGGATAATAAATCAATCTATTCAGCTGGATATTCAGTGTTTAAGACACTTCTTGTGACAGCATTGTATTGGAAGAAAGACTACAATTTGTAGTTCCATCCCTCTTTCTCTGGTTTTTGAATCAATAAATAGCTAAAGAGTCTTAACAAAGGAGACAATTTCATTTTGAAACCTAAGTTTCGTGTGTCTTAAACAAACTTGTTTCCAATTCAATAATCTCAGTGAAGTATCAGTGATGTTTAACCATCCTGTCTCTGATCTAAAATCCTTCCAAAGCATCACCATTCATCAACAAAATGTAGTTTGGGAGTTCAACTACTGGAAAGGCACATGCCCACAAAAGAATGTTAAAGAAAAGTATATTTTGGTTTGGAAAGGGGAATATTAGATCCAGGAATGACAAGTTCATGTTTAAATCAGAATGACCCTTGAAATTAATTGTCTCAATCATGGATTTTGGAACTGATGGAAATATTGTGAAAGAGTGAAGTTAATTGTATGCATTTTACCACTCTATGTGAAGAGAAGAGAAGAGAAGAGAAGAGAAGAGAAGAGAAGAGAAGAGAAGAGAAGAGAAGAGAAGAGAAGAGAAGAGAAGTAGAAAGGACCTTGGAGGTCTTCTAGTCCAACCCCCTGCCTAGGCAGGAAACCCTACACCACTTCAATGGTTATCCAACATCTTCTTAAAGACTTCTAATGTTGGAACATTCTCAACTTATGGAGGCAAGTTGTTCCACTGATTAATTGTTCTAACTGTCAGGAAATTGCTCTTCAGTTCTAAGTTGCTTCTCTCCTTGATTAGTTTCCCCCCATTGCTTCTTGTTCTACACTCAGGTGCTTTGGAGAATACCTTAAGTCCTTCTTCTTTGTGGCAACCCCTGAGATATTGGAACATTGCTCTCATGTCTCCCCTAGCCCTTCTTTTCATTAAACTAAATATATCCAGTTCCCGCAACCGTTCTTCATGTTTTAGCCTCCAGTGCCCTAATAAGCCTTGTTGCTTTTATCTACACTCTTTCTAGAGTCTCCACATCTTTTTTACATCGTGGTGACCAAAACTGAATGCAGTATCTCTTACTATCTCCTTGGAAGTGACTAAAAGGAGTAGATGAGAAAATATTGACTATAGAAACTAAAGTCTGGGTTCCAAGTAATATACTCATAACACCTTCAGTTTCTTCATAAAGAAACTCTGACTGTATCCGGAGGGCATATTAACAACTGCCAGTCAGAATTACCCCTTATGACGGAAACATACCTGCAAAGAGGTTATCTGTGCAACGGCAGATGACATTGGAAAACACCAATGATCTCAACATTTTCAGTCTGGTCTTAGGTCTTGATTTGATACAGCTGCCCCACTAGAGAAATTCCTGCCAGAGAGCATCAGAGGGAGTTCAACTTTCTTAATCCTTAATATTCGGGGCGTGGCTAATGATCGAGTAGTGAGAGGACGTTCCTCCATTTCGTAGGGTTTTTTTTTCCAACAAAATGTGGATTAAAAGTGATTAAATGCACCGTTAGAAGCCGAGATTGTTTACAACGGGTTTGGAAAGGCGGAGGAGTGAGCAGATTGATTTCTACACCGATAGGTCGAACCGGACTGCTTGAATTTTAAAGTTTCGTTTCTTCGTGGGAAAGCAGAGGTTTGACCGAAAGCGGCCGAGGTAGGAGGCAGTTTGCCTTTGTTTCGACAAGCACCGTGATTTGCATGTTTCTTTCACTCGCCACGAGGCATAAACACAGGCTTGAAAGTTAAGTAAACAGCGGAAGATTAGCTGAGGTATGTGGATTGCAAGCTTTTGAACTTTTGAACTTTTTAAGCGGATTGTTTATGCTGAATGTAGCGAGTGAGCTTCTGGCAACGCCTATAAAGATAGAGACACTGTATCTTATGAACTGTGGATTATAGCCTTTTTACTTTTGTTTTGGCTTCTTGGTGCTTTAAAAGCCGTCTCAGCTTATTTTACTTGGGTTTTTGCTCTTTTTCTTCAATAAAGACCCTCTTGGCAGGTTTATTTCTTTTCTTTTTAAAAAAAAAGAGACTACTGATTCGACACGATGACTCAACAGCCTTCTGAACTCGAACGAATCATCGGGGCATTAAATACAATTGGTGAAAAACTAACTGTTGTAACTGACCGTTTGGATAATTTGACATTGGAAATTCAAAAAACCAAAGAAGAAATTAGTGACATGAATATTAATTTTGCAAAGCAAAACGTGGAAATTAATTTTATGAAGGACGAAATTAAACAGATTTATGTTCATGAGGAACAGACTGATCGTAAGTTTGAAGTGATTTTTAAAAAAAAATCAGCAACAGGATAGGAGAATCAGTCTTTTGGAAGAAGATGCAAGAAAATATAATGTTGTTATTCGTGGAATTTTGGAGGATAGGGTGGATAATTTGAAGCAAAGAATGTTAAAATGGCTGAATGAACTTGATGCATCAATTGTATATATGGCAGCAGACTTAGTAAGTGTTTTCAGAATCGGTTATAAGAGACAAAGTGGAGCTAATAGAAATGTTCTAGTGAGATTTGCAAACCTTGGAGATAAATTAGAAGTTATGGGAAAAATAAGGGACCTGGGAGAACCCCCAAAATTTGAGGGGAAGGAAATTCAAGTTTTTCCAGATATATCTAGAGAAGAAAGAGCGTGGAGATTTTTTTAAAAACCAATTACAAAAGTCCTGAGAGACAATGATATTAAGTATAATTGGAGACCATTACAGCAGTTGAAATTTTTTTACAAGGGGAGAATGCAAACTATTACTTCGGAAACGGATGCCATAAGAAAGAGACAGAAGAACAGATATTGCAGACGCAAAAAGAGAGAGAAGCCCAGGGTGCTACAGGTGGATCTCAATTGGATTCTTCCCGGCTCCCTCTAAGTTCCTCTTTGGAGGAACCCTCTAAGACATTTATTGAAATGCCACTACTTGAGCCTGTGGAACAACGTGTTACTAGATCTACGACTAGACAATTGCTGGATTCTCAGAAGCAGGGGCAGCCACAAGGACAAGGTACCAAGAGGAACAAAGGCAAAGACAAGAAGGAAACTGAAGCTGTGGGAGGAGCAGAGCCGAAGACTAGTCTGGTGGAGAGAGATCTTCAGCAAATGCTCTCAATGTTTCAGACTAGGCCTAAAGATGTTTAAATTATTATCCTGGAATGTGAATGGATTGAACTCTCCACAAAAAAGGAGAAAAATATTTAATTATTTGAAGCAATTTAATAATGATGTGGTCTGCCTTCAAGAAACTCATATCAGGCTGCAAGATCAGAAGTATTTAATGAGTCCAAGATTGGGAATATTTTATGCAGCCTCCAGTTTAGTAAAGAAAAATGGTGTGGTAATATATATTAACAAAAGATTTTCAGCTAAAATTATAGAGGCGGATGACAGTGGTAGATTTATAGCAATTGAACTTGATACAGATTTTGGTCCTATCTTGCTGGTAGGAATATATGCACCTAACCAACAACAAGAAAGCTTTTACAGGATGCTTCACTTGAAAATTTTGGATTGGAATTTTAAGAGTGTTTTAATTATGGGAGATTGGAATGGTGTGATCTCTCCAAGGATAGATAAGAGAACAATGACTAAAGTCTCCACCCAATTACCACGGGGTTTTTTTGATTTTAAAAATGATTTGGAGTTAAAAAATGTTTGGAGGATACAACACCCAAAAGAGATGGACTTTTCTTTTTACTCAGATAGGCACAAATCTTTTTCAAGGATTGATTTTTTTTTGTTAACACCGGATTTACTTCCTAAAGCTAAGAAAACTAAGATATTCCCCAGGACATTAACTGATCATAGCCCGGTGTGGTTAGAGATCGATCTAGGGAAGAGGTTAAGAAGGTCATGGAGAGTAAATGAAAACTTATTTAGATATGAAAAAAATGTTGAAGAACTTAAAAAACACATGAAGGAATTTTTCAGTTTTAACATGAATAAAGGTACCTCTATTGAAATAGTATGGGATGCGAGTAAAGCTTATATGCGGGGGTTTTTGATACATATGAATTTTAAACATAAACAAAGCAGGCAGAAAAAAAGAATGGAAATGGAAAACGAAATCAAGAAAAAGGAGCAGCTACTTATAGTAAATCCAAAAAATGAGACACTCCAGATGGCGATAAAGTTGTTGAAAGATCAATTTCAAATGCTTATATCAGAACAAACAGCAACCAACTTACAATTTGCTAAACATAACACCTTTGCTAATGCGAATAAACCTGGTAGGTGGTTGGCCTATACCTTGAGAAAAAATACGAATAATAGAATTATTGATAGGATTGAATATGGAGGGAAAACGGTATATCAACAGGACTCGATTAAAAAATCATTTGTGGATTATTATACCAAGTTATATTTACAGGATAATATACAGAATAACTCAATAGATGACTTTCTGGAAGGAAAAAGGGTGACCAAAATAAATGTGCTCCAAAAGGCAAATCTGGAATGCTTGATAACTGCAGAGGAGATTGCTTTAGCTATAAATCAACTTAAACTAGCCAAGGCTCCAGGGACTGATGGATTGACCGCAGTCTACTATAAAACTTTACAATTGGAAATGATTGAATATCTTACACAGTTATTTTGTAATATACAGCAAGGGGGTAAAATACCTTCTTCATGGGAAGCGGCTTTTATATCATTGATACCTAAGGACAAAGACGGCCCTAAGAAACCAGAGGATTACAGACCGATATCTCTTCTAAATACGGATTATAAAATATATGCTAAAGTACTTGCCAACAGATTGATGCCAGTTATCCAAGAGGTTATTCACTATGACCAAGCAGGATTTATTGAAGGGAGACATATGAAGGAGAATGTAAGACAAATTATAGATTTAATTGACTATCTTGATAAGAATAAGCAGATCTCTGCAGTGCTGGTCTTTTTGGACACGGAGAAGGCCTTCGATCGAGTGAACTGGAACTTTCTAACCAAGACTTTGGAAAAGATGGATATGGGACCACGAATGAGACAAGCGATTGGTGCAATTTATCAGCAGCAATATGCACAACTTATTATTAATGGAAGTTTGACTACAACTTTTGAAATACAAAAAGGTACAAGACAAGGGTGCCCATTATCTCCATTGTTATTTATCTTAACCCTGGAAGTCTTGTTGAATATAATTCGGGACTCTAACACTTTAAGTGGTATAATTATTAGGCAAAAAGAATACAGAACTAGAGCATTTGCCGATGATCTGGTTGTTACCCTCTCACATCCTATGAACTCAGTAATTCAGATGAAAAATATCATAGTAGAATTTGGTATGGTGTCTGGGTTTAAACTGAATCAAGGCAAAACGAAAATGATGGTTAAAAATATGTCAGAGACTCAGAGGAAGTCACTTGAAAGCTTGGCAGGTTTTGAAATAGTTTCTGAAGTTAAATATTTAGGAATACAAATTGCAGAAATAAATACAAAACTTTTTTCAAATAATTATGAAGTGTTGTGGCAACAGATACAGAAGGATCTTCAAGCTTGGAATAAGCTACAACTATCTCTGCTTGGAAGGATTTCAGCAATTAAAATGAATATTCTACCTAGATTCATTTTTTTATTTCAGATGATACCGGTGCTTAAATCAGATAAAATCTTGTCAGATTGGCAAGCAACATTAAATAAATTTGTTTGGAAGGAGAAAAAGCCGAGAGTAAAGATGAAGATTATGCAAGATACTCGTGAAAGAGGTGGCCTTAGACTCCCAAACCTCCGATTGTATTATGAAGCGGCAGTACTGACGTGTGTGGCAGATTGGTTTGGGAAAACAAAATCTGAACTATTGAATATAGAAGGTCATGATCTTGTGTTGGGTTGGCATGCATATCTGTTTTATGAAGAAAAGGTGGATAAAGCATTTAACAATCATGTTCTCCGAAGTGCCCTGATGAGAATTTGGAGGAAGCACCGGCCTAATTGGGATTATAAAATACCGCTTTGGTTGGATCTTGCAGACACCATGTGGATTACAAATACTAAGTCACTCGGGGGGTGTTTATATAAAGATGTGCTTACTTTTGACAGGGGCGAATGGCAGATGAAAACTTTGGAACAACTGTTGGAGGCAGGAATTACTTTAAATTGGTTACACTACACACAGTTACAGACGAGATGGAAAGAAGATCGCAGGATTGGTTTTATGGAGAAAGAAGTGGAGTTGATCAAGCAGATAAAAGAGACTGGCCCAAAACATGTTAAAAGAATATATAATGTACTGTTAGAAAGGGATTCAGAAAGCGAGTTGGTCAAGGATTGTATGATTAAATGGGCTCAGAATTTTGATGAACCCGTTATGTTGGATACGTGGGAAAAAATATGGGTTCAAAATATTAAATTTACACAGTCACAAAGTTTAAGGGAGAATTTTTATAAAATGTTTTATAGATGGTATTTGGATCCTAAGAAATTATCATGTATGTATCCTAATTTTCAACCTAAATGCTGGAGATGCGGGTGTTTAGATGCTACTTTCTTCCATGTGTGGTGGACTTGCAATAAGATCAAAGCTTTTTGGATAAAAATATGGTGGGTTATGCAAAACGTATTTAAGAAAAGATTAGAATTTACCCCGCAAATGTTTCTATTGGGCATAACTAAGGATTTTCGTAAAGGGGAAACAAAATTGTTTTTGTATATGGTTACAGCAGCTAGGTTGTTGATTGCTCAACATTGGAAGAAAGATTTTGTACCGACAATTGCTCAATGGATTCAAAAAGTGGCGGGGTTTGCGGAAATGGCAAAACTTTCAGCTTTCCTAAAAGACCAGAAGCAGGAGAGCTACACGCAGGAATGGGCAAAATGGATTAATTATATACAGAATAAATATCAGACTGGGAAATACCATGTAGCTTTTAGGTAGGAATGTTTGGATTGATAGGTGAATAGATTAAATAATATATGGGATGTTTGGAATGTTTACAGTGGTGTACAGCGGAACTCAGGGGGGGTGGGATTGACTGGGAGGTGGGGGTGGGTTAGGGTGGAGGGTGGGGAAATATAAGTGGATAAGCAATATAGAGATGGGTATAATGGGATATGGTTATGTTATGATGTATATATGTTGAATTAACCTGGAAGAGGGTGTCAGGGAGAGATTGATGTATCTTACACTAAATTTATATCATGTTGGTCGGGGGTATAATACTCAATATTTGAATGAGAATTTTATTTTAAGACGGGGGGAGGTGAGGGGTATACTTTTTGTATGTGATTTTATATTATATGTCGGGGGGGTAAAAGGGGGGAAAACTTGTCTGAATAAAACTTTTGCAATAAAAAAAAAAAGACTAATACGGGAGCTCGGGCTGATTGAGAAAGACGAGGATTTAACAGAAATTAAAGATCATATGCTTAAGATGGGTGGAATACAAGTGGAATCTCCAACATTGGAGGAAAAAGGAGCAGTTGGTGGCCAAGATCCTAAAAGTTTAAAACGGAAAGAAATCTCTCCGGCAATGTCCGAACATAAGAAAACCCGTGAAGAAACCAAGCGAGCGTCAGCCAAGGAGGAGGATCTTAGAAGAAAGCAGGAAGCTGAGTGCGGGGACAAGCCAGTGTTATCTTCTTTTTTTGAAAGTGGAATATAAGAATAACCCGAAAGAAATGACCTGATCATGGGCATGTTCCCCCCCCCCCACACTCTTTATATAGAGGCGCAACTCGAATGAGGATGTGGGGGGTGAAGATTAATTGTTATTTGTTGTTGTTGTGTTTTAAGTTTGTCTTTGTTGTGTCTTATGTCTTTTTTTTGTATGTTATCTTTGTTTGGTGTTGGGTGGGCACGTAAAGGAAGAGAAGGGGCTAGGATTAAAAAAGTTACCGCGTAAATGCGGTTTATAAAAATAATGACATGGAATGTGAAGGGCACAGGTAGCCAAATAAAGAGGAGGAGATTGGAGCTTAAAATTAAAAGGGACTTACCAGACATATTATTTTTGCAGGAAACTCATCAAAAATCTGAGGATTTCAATAGAATGAATATAAAGGGTATGCAAGTTTATGAAAAATCTTTCGGAACCTCCAAAGCTAGAGGTGTGGCAACATTGATATCAAATAGGGTATATTTTGAAAAAAAACAAGTAATTAGAGACGAGGAAGGAAGATATTTAATAATTATAGGGAATATTAATGAGCAAAAAGTGACACTGGTTAATTTATATCTACCAAATGAAAAACAAAAGGGATTCCTTGATAAAATAACTAAGATTTTGGAAACTGAAAGTGTAGGGAAAGTGATTGTGGCTGGGGATTTTAACATGATTAGAGATAAAATAGATAGCACTAACCCCACCCGCTTTAGAGAAACAAATAAAGGGGAAATTTTAAATAAATGGATGTTTCGAAATAGTGTGGTAGATGTTTGGAGGGAGTTGAAAGGTACTGAAAGGGTGTACACTTTTTGCTCTAAGGTACATAATACATATTCAAGAATTGATTATATTTTTGTCTCTAAAGACCTGTTGAATAATATAGATAGAATAGATGTGGGAGTTTTCAAGGACTCCGACCATGCAGAAGTTACGATGGATATAGATTTTAATTTTAGAAAAAAAGAAAGAGGTTGGAGATATGATGGAAAATTGTTTAAAAAGGAGGAAGATAAAACATGGATACTTAAAAAATGGGAGGAAAGTTGGAGATTCAACGATAATGGAGAGGTTAAATTTGAAACTGTTTGGGACACGATGAAAGCAGTATTTAGAGGAGAAAGCATTAAGTTGTCAAGTAGGAAATACAGAGAATATAGAAGTAAAATGGAACAGGATACAAGACAGATTAAGGTATTGGAGAACCAATTTTTACTTACAAAAGATAAAAAATGCTTGGAGGAATTGAATTTACTAAAAACTAAACTGATAGAAGAAGATATAGAATTGGTTAAAAAAAATATAAGATATTTAAACAGGGATTTTTTTGAATTTAGTAATAAAAACTCTAGGTTATTAGCAAGGATGGCGAAAAATAAAAGTGAAAAGAGAGAAATCGGCTCTTTGATAGATGAAAAAGGTACAAGATGTTATAAGAGTCTGGAGAAATGTGAAGTAGTTAGGAAGTTTTTTCAAAAATTATACTCAAAGAAATCAATTGATTTGGAAAAATTGAAAAATCATCTTGAAAAGTATGCTGTGAAAATAGACCAAACATATAAGGACTTGATGGAAGGAGATATTACACATGATGAGATTAACGAAATAATACAAGGGATAAAATTAGGTAAGACTCCTGGAGAAGATGGATTACCTGCTGAATTTTATAAAGATTTTAAAGAAATAATAATACCAAAATTGCAAAAATTATTTAATGGAATTTTACACGGTGGAGAAGTCCCGATGTCATGGAATAGAACGGTAATAACTATAATTCCTAAACCTGATAAAGATTCGGAGAGGATCGAGTCCTATCGACCCATTTCTTTAATTAACCAGGATGCCAAAATATTTACTGCCATTATAAGTAATAGGTTAAATAGATTTATAGATAAGTATATAAGCTATAATCAGGTAGGTTTTGTTAAAGGTAGATATATGAGTGATATAATTAGAAGAGTATTAAATATTATAGATGTAGCTGAGAGTAATGGGGATAAAATAGGTATAGTATCACTAGACATTTTTAAAGCCTTTGATTCTGTACAATGGGAAACTATTAAGGTAATTATCGAGGCATTAGGCTTCGGTAATAGGTTTATACATGTTATTTCAAAGTTGTATCAAAAAAGTAGTGCAAAAGTGAAGGTGAATGGAATAATGACGGGAGAGATTAAATTGGAAGCAGGTACGAGACAGGGATGTCCCTTGTCCCCAACATTATTTTTATTTTTATTAATTATGGATAGAAATTGATAGAAAAAGATGAAGAATTGGAAGGGTACAAGGGATATAAGATAAATTTGTACGCGGATGATACCTTGATTATTTTGAAAGATATAGAGAAAGATTTGAAGAGGATAAATAAACATTTGAAAGAATTTGAAGAAATGACAGGTTTAAAGGTAAATTGGTCAAAATCTGAATTATTAATGAACAAAAATGATAAGGAGTGGGAGAGTATGCAAGAACAATTTGGGATAAGAATTAAAAATACACTGAAATATTTGGGAATAACACTTTCACTTAAAGTTAGAGAATTGAAAAAAATTAATTATGATGTGATGTTGGATGAAGTAGAGAAGAAGATAGATAAATATAAGGAGATAAAGTTGTCTTGGTTTGGCAGAATTGCAATGTGTAAGATGATGTTGTTACCAAAGTTTAATTTTTTATTTGAGATGCTACCATTAAATTTGACAGAGAAGGATATGGAAGGATATCAGAAGAAATTAAATAAATTTTGCAATGGTGGGAAAAGACCTAGATTAATGAAGAAAATGTGGTATCAAAATCAAAAGGAAGGTGGATTGGGAATTCCCAATCTACTTAATTATTATTGGGCCTACAATATTCGAACAGTAATAAAAATACTTAAAGGAGGAGATGGTCATTGGGGTGATCTAGAGTTAAAGGATATAAAGAGATTTGGCCCTACATGGTTTTTAGATAAAATAAAAACAAAAAAGGTAATTAACAGTTATTGGTTAAAGGGATTGAGCAAAATTTGGAATAAATTCGTTAAAATATTGATTCCGGATATATCCTTCTTGGGGAAGACACTTGGAAGTTGGCCGATTAAAATCAATATAAGTCGAGAGAAAGTAATTGAAGATGACAATATAGGAAGTATAGTAAATTGGTTAAGAGCATTAGAAATTGAGAGCAGAAAAAAAGAAATAATTGAAAAATTGGAACTGAATTGGTTTGAGAAAATACAGATAGAAAAATGGTCTATGGAAGTAAGGGGAACATATAAAATAGATAGAAATAAGACTGAATTTGAAAGTTTAGTATCTCAAATTATTAAGGATGAAATTGGGTTAAAGGGACTCGTTAGTAAGATATATAAGATTATAAACTTTGATGGAAATCCACAAATGGTAATGAAGACGAATTGGGAGGAAGAGTTTAAGATTAAAATATTAGACTTGGATTGGAATGTGAATTGGAAAAGTCGAATTATGAGGATTATGTCTATAAGGATCAAAGAGCATAACTTTAAGGTTGTTTGGAAATGGTATTGGACTCCATTAAGGTTATCATTGATGGATAAAAAAATTAGTAATAAATGTTGGAGATGTAATAAGGAAGTGGGAACCTATGAACACATGTGGTATAAATGTGGAAAAATTAACAAAGTTTTGGCAACAATTGGAGGAAATGATGTTTGAAATGATGAAGAAAAGAATAACTTTGAGATCAGAATCTATATTACTACTGATAATTAAGGATTTAGAATTAACAAAATATGAGAAAGAATTGATTAGAATTATGATTATAATAGGTAGAATTATAATAGCAAGATACTGGAAAATAGAGGTAAATATCAAAATAGAAGAGTGGTATTGTGAAATGTGGAAATTAGCTTTAAATGATAAAATGACATGTGATATTAAATTCAGAGAGGGGGTCTATAAAAAAGACATTTTCTGGAAGATTTGGAACCCATTTGTGGACTATGCACTTGGAACTTTGGATGCCTCGACACCTGTACCCAGGGAACGCGGATTTTGGAGATCTTAAAGACAATTGAAGATATCCAAAGAACCAACTCTTCCTTTCGTTTTGTATAGCACTGGGTGGATTATTGTTTAAAAAAAAAGAAGTAAATTTTATGTTTATATGTATAATTTGTGGGAAATTATAATAAAAAAAATAAAAAAAATGAATATGAAAAAAATAATCCTTAATATTCATCTCTCAGTGGCTTTTGATGCTTTTGATGCCATATAAACCAGGGGTGGGATTCCTGCCAGTTCTAACCTCTACTATAGAAGAGGTTCCACAAATCTACAGTGCCATTTAGAACCAGTTCCAGCTCCCTCCCTCCCCCTGCCGGTCTGCACATCATCAAGATGAAGAGCGAGAGGAGGAATTCTGGGAGTTGAAGTCCACAAGTCTTAAAGCTGTCAAGTTTGAACACCCCTGGGTTTTTTGTTCTAAAGTGTTAGGGGTGCGAGGGTTGTAACTTGACAGCTTTAACACTTGCATGCTTCAAATGCCAGTTTCTGAGCCAATATTTTGGTTGCTAAGCAAGAGTGTTGTTAAGTGAGTTTCACCACATTTTACAAGTTGGCCACGCCCACCCAGTTACATATCTGGCAAGCCACTCCCGCCCAGTCACATGGCTCGCAAGCTACTCCCACCCAGTCACATGGCCGGCAAGCCATTCCCACAAAGCAGGCTACACCTACAGAAGAGATTCTAAAAAAAATTGAAACCCACCACTGTTTATAACCATCTTCAGAAGGTTATATAGAACTGTGTTATAGAGGTCCTCTCCTGACTTACAAAGCAGTGAGGTTTTGTAAGTTGTGCTGTGGGATACCACGAGATTTATATTTCATCCAAATGTGAATTAATATCCACAGGAAACTGCTAGAAGCAGGTACTTTGGAGCTGTGTGCTATATAATTATACATGTGAAACTCAGCTCTACTGCTCCATAATATCTGAAAAGCCTGTGTAAATCAGTGTCTAGAACTAGTGACATGTTCATGGGAAGGTTCATTTAGCAAAAATGAATCCCAACAACAGAAAAACTTGTGATTGTTTCCCAGTGACTGGAAAAGGACAGAGGAGAGGTGCTGCCTATTCTAAATAGAGTTGAAATTCTTTTGAAAAAAGAAGTTATCAAGTTTGAAGAAATCATTGTCAAAAAATCTCTATGACTAGCAATGCCTACTGATAACTTTGATTGATATACGGCAATCTGCTTTCCTGGCATGGATACCCAAGCTACAGTTATTCCTGTGCTGATAACCTTGCCTTGGGTTTATGGAGATTCTCAGACATCCAGGTCATACTTGCACCAAAAGTGCTTTTTCAAAAAGCAACTGGACTCCCATGTTTTACTTTGAAGACATTTTGCTTCTCATCCAAGAAGCTTCTTCAGTCTTCAAAGAAAAACCAAGTCCAGTTGACTCTTGAAAAAGCACCTTTGAGACTTGTATTAGGTTATTCCAATGTGTTCTACTGGGGACACCAACAATAAGCTGTGGCTGGTGCAGAATGTGGTAGCCTGAGATTGCATTTTTCGTTATACAATCTCTAACATTATCAAAGAATGTCCTACAATGTATATCAAGAGTTACGGAATGCTATTTACCAACTATTCACTTTCTATATGATACCCAGATTTGGAAACCCTTGAAGTTCAATTTGGACCAAGAAACAACTTTTTACATGTGTGTTTAAAACTTACTTTTCAACCAACCTTTCAGGTGTAATACTG
Organism: Rhabdophis nuchalis; assembly: GCA_039707465.1. Classification (NCBI taxonomy): domain Eukaryota; kingdom Metazoa; phylum Chordata; class Lepidosauria; order Squamata; family Natricidae; genus Rhabdophis; species Rhabdophis nuchalis. The sequence goes on from CM077643.1 coordinate 121,975,386, forward strand.
GAAGAATGTCTCCTCCCCCTTCCACTCTATAATAAATATGCTTTATTTTTAATTTAATCTTGTTTTCCACTGTTTCAATGTATTGTTATGCATTTTAGAGTTTAGCATAGAAAACAGAGTGCAATTTTAATAAACGAATACATAAATCCTCTTTAGAGATTTTGTTTTATGATATGCACATCTCTAGATACATTTTTGCTTGCAGTGTGTATTTCTCAATATATTTATTCTGTTAAAGATGTGCTTTAATACTTTGAACCCAGAAACTACTTTTAATGTTTAGAAAACTACAAAGGTTAACAATTAGCTATAATGGTTCACAGACTAGCCAGGAATTGTTCAAATCTCATTCAGATTTACAGACCATTTGGTTGATTGCCTTTGGTGGCCTTACCAAATGCCTATATTTGACTCATGCTGATTTTTGCTGAAACAACTGACATTTGCAACTTAAAAACTTTATTTGAAATATTTGTTTACCGCTTCCTTTAAAAAAAAATCAAAATAATTTAAAATACTGCTAGATAATGCTATGTTTTCAATCGTGTTTGCAGGCAAATTTCAGTAACCTGACTTCTATAACCTGCGCATGCGCGAAAAGATGGCGGCGCGCCGTTGAGTTCCGTGCGGGCCGCGGAGGCCCGCTGGTGGAAAGGAGGTGCTACCCGACCCCATTTCCAGCTTTGGGGGTCGGGACTGGTAGGAGGACCACCTGGGCTTGCGATCGTGCCCTAGTTGGGGCCGCCCGGGTGGGTTTTTTCGGCGCTGCGGGTCCGGCCGAGTGAGCCCGGTCGAGGAGAAGACGCCGGGCGGAAGGAGAGAGGGCGGAAGAGAACGCCGAGGAGAACGCCGAGGAGGCCGAGGCCCGAGCCTGGACGCCGAGCCGATGAGAGCTACGGGGAGCCGGGCGTCAGAGGCCGAAGATTGGAGCATGGAGGACGCCTGGGAGCCCGGAGGACCCCCCGGATGGCCGGAGGAGCCCCTGAGGTGAATGGGAGGAGCGGAGGCCGGTCATTCGGGAGTGGGTCGAGGAAGGTCCGTGGTCAACAAAGCCCCCCTCATCCATGACCTTGTGTCAGAGGGGGAGCCGGACCTGGTAGGAATTGCGGAGACCTGGTTGGGCCACGAGGGAGGATTCCCCCTCGTTGAAATGTGCCCACCAGGTTACCGCGCTTTTCATCAGCCTCGGGCCCTAGGCAGGGGTGGTGGGGTAGCGGTTATTATTAGGGAAGGTCTAGAGCCGAGAGAGACCATTGTGCCACAGACTACCGGTTGTGAGTCCCTCTGCGTGAAGTGGGGCCTAGGGAGGCAGTTGGGCTTGCTAGTTGTATACCTGGCCCCCCGCTATGTAACAGCAGCCCTGCCCGAGCTCCTCGAGGTGATCGCTACGATGGCAGTTGAGACCCCCAGACTTTTAGTCATGGGGGACTTTAATCTGCCATCGGCGGGCGAATCATCCGGGGTAGCTCGGGAGTTCATGGCTTCCATGACGGCCATGGACCTGACCCAACTAATTCAAGGCCCCACTCACGAGGGTGGACATACACCGGATCTCATCTTTGTCTCAGGCCAATGGAAGAGTGATCTGGGTATAGGGGATATAGTCATCACGCCCTTGTCATGGACAGACCACTCACTTCTCCGGCTCGACTTTCCAACCGCTGCCCCTCACCGCAGGGAGGCGGAACCTGAGTCACCTATTTGGTTCCGCCCCAGGCGTCTGATGGACCCTGATGGGTTCCAGACGGCGCTTGGGCCACTTCCTGTACCTCTGACCCGCGCCCCGATGGAGGACCTCGTGGCCGCATGGAATATTGCGACCACGGGAGCCTTGGATCGGGTCGCGCCCTTGCGGCCTCTCTTGTGGCGCCGAAACACCCTGGCTCCTTGGTTTACCGAGGAGCTGAGGGTGATGAAACGCCACAAGAGATGCCTAGAGAGAAGATGGAGGGCTACCCGTTCTGAATCTGACCGGACACAGGTAAGAGCCCAGTTACGGACTTACATTGTGGCGCTGAGAGTGGCCAAACGTCATCATTGTGCCACTCTCATAGCATCCGCAGAAAACCGCCCTGCCGCCCTGTTTAGGGTGACCCGTTCCCTCCTTCAACAGAGGGTGCGGGAAGCCCCGCTGCAGGGTAGAGCAGAGGAATTTGTGATTTTTCTGCAGGAGAAAATCGCTCAGATACAGAATGAGTTAGCCTCCATTGATGGCCCAGTGGGATGCCACGAGACAGATCTTGTTTGGGAGGAGTTTGACTCCGTTACTTCCGAGGATATGGACAGGTTACGTGGGCGACTGCGAGCCACCACATGTTTATTGGACCCGTGTCCCTCCTGGCTTGTACTGGCATCCTGGGAGGTGACACGAGGCTGGCTCCAAGAGGTTGTCAACGCATCCTTAAGTGAGGGTGCCTTACCTGCTTCCCTAAAAGAGGCCATGGTGAGGCCCCTCCTTAAGAAGCCCTCTTTGGATCCAGCTTTATTAACCAACTATCGTCCAGTCTCCAACCTTCCCTTTTTGGCGAAGGTTGTTGAGAGTGTGGTGGCACAACAGTTTCCCCGTCACCTGGAGGAAGTTGATTATCTAGACCCGCGCCAGTCCGGCTTTCGGCCCGGGCATAGCACCGAGACGGCATTGGTCGCGTTGGTCGATGATCTCTGGAGGGCCAGAGATGGGGGTTGCTCCTCCATCCTGGTCCTATTAGACCTCTCGGCGGCTTTCGATACCATCGACCATGGTATCCTATTGCATCGGCTGGAGGGGTTGGGGGTGGGAGGCACCGTTTTACGGTGGTTCTCCTCCTACCTCTCTGGCCGATCGCAATTTGTGTTGGCAGGAGAGCAGAGGTCGACCTCGAGACCCCTCACATGTGGGGTCCCTCAGGGGTCGGTCCTCTCGCCTCTCCTGTTCAACACATATATGAAGCCGCTGGGTGAGATCATCCGTGGCTTTGGGGTAGAGTACCATCTCTACGCTGATGATACTCAGCTGTATATATCTACCCCAAGCCACCCCAACGATGCCGTAGCGGTGATGTGCCAGTGCCTGGAAGCCGTACGGATCTGGATGGGAAGTAACGGACTCAGACTCAACCCGACCAAGACCGAGTGGCTGTGGTTTCCGGCTGCCCGATTCAACCAGCTGACTCCATCGCTGGCCATAGGGGGCGAACATCTTGCCCCTGTGGATGGGGTGCGCAACTTGGGTGTCCTCCTGGATGCCCGGCTGTCCATGGAAGATCAAGTGACAGCCGTGGCCAGGAGGGCGTTTTACCAGGTTCGCCTGGTTCGCCAGTTGCGCCCCCTATTGGATCGGGACGCCCTTCGCACAGTCACTCATGCGCTCGTGACATCCCGACTGGACTATTGTAACTCTCTCTACATGGGGCTCCCCTTGAGGTGCACCCGAAGACTTCAGCTGGTCCAGAATGCAGCCGCGCGAGCAATAATGGGTACCGCAAGGTATACCCATGTAACACCGCTCTTGCGCGAGCTGCACTGGCTACCTGTCATCTTTCGGGTGTGCTTCAAGGTGTTAGTCCTCATCTTTAAAGCGCTCCATGGCTCGGGACCTAGCTATCTGCGGGATCGGATTCTGCCTCATACATCTTCCCGGCCCATTCGCTCCCACAGAGAGGGACTTCTCCGGGTGCCGTCCACTAGACTTTGTCAGCGGGCGACGCCCAGGGGAAGGGCCTTCTCTGTGGCGGGCCCAGCCCTCTGGAACGACCTTCCCCCCGACATTAGAACAACTACGGACCTCCGCTCCTTCCGTCAGAAATTAAAAACTCACTTTTTCTGCTTGGCCGGCCTAGGTTAGTCTCTACCTCAGGGGTTAGGGAATGTTAATTTTAAAATGGGGATTTTAGTACAGGGACAGTTGATTTAATTTGTTTTTATTGTATTTATTTATGTATATATTTTATGCTGCTTTAATTTTCCCTGTGCACCGCTCCGAGTCCCCCTGGGGAGAGGACGCGGTATAGAAAAATAAAATCTATTCTATTCTATTCTATATTGTATAAGACACATTGGGTAGATTTAGATACCAAAATCCACCCACATTATGGTTATCATTACATGCACATCAACTCTTTTGAAGAAATCAGTGGCAGGTTTCTTCATTGTAGATGAAATTCCTGATTAAGAACAGAGTTCAGCTCTTCAGAATACATAATAATAAAGGACAATTAAATCTTAAATAATCCTATGGCATTTCAAGTAAAAATGAAAGCAGCATACTTTGCCTACAAACTTGTAAATATTGAGATATTATTTCACAAAGAGTGGTGGATTTCTGTTCCATCATGCCAATCACCAGCATAAAGTGAAATGAATTTTTGCTTCCTTGTTGATGAAAAGCGGTGGCTGATTTTAACAATTTCAGTGTTAACTGCCTATCTTCTTATTTTGTGAAATTTGGATCCGCTTACATAAGCTTATATTTTGCAAATATTTTAGACTACAACCACACAAAATTACCACTGGTTGTGGCTAAGAGCCAAGAGCATTGTCAAAGGAGCACTCTAGATGATGGGAACCTGTGCTGACATATTCATGGCTATGAAAATGTGAACATGTTTTTGTTCCAAAGAAAAAAGGAAGCATTACTGTTTTAGCCTTGTAATCCTCCATAGGAGAGTCTTGTAATCCTCCATAGGAGAGTCTTGTAATCCTCTATAGGAGAGTGAAATAGAAAAGCTAAAAGATAAATCAACTCTGTTTTATCACATTTTTCAAACAAGTTGCCAACACAAATGGCAAAGCCACATAACAAACTTTTGATATATCTTAGGGTTAAAAACACTGATTTAAAAAGAAAATCAGGTCTACCTACACATACCTCCCAATTTAGCCTTTACCTCTCTGGTCCCAAATTGGCTGAAAGATTTTGGAACATTTGCTGACAGCCTTGAATTTCTAGAATGCATGTAACTTTCTCTGAAAGAAAGGTCTTTAATAGTTTCCTTTACTGCCAATAATGCTTTCATGAGCATGGAGTCTTTTTGGACACCTTTAAAAAACTAATTAATAGATAAACAAATAAGTAGCTAAAAGCTTCTCTCTGTGTGCATATTGATGTTACCAAGTTGCTTAAATTTATTAAAGGGATTTATAAGTACAATCCTAACACTTGCACTTCCATATTGCTGCGCAGAAAATGCCCAGTTCACCTCCTGTATGTAGATATCTTTTTTCCTGATCATTCTTAGTTCTCTTCAAAATATCTTGGACACTCTAACTCTGGAAACTACTGGTATTAGCCATTAGGACCTATTCACCACCTACATCCATAATTTGCATATAGAACTATTCTTCTTGCCTCCCATACTTTTGTTGAAAATCCTATGAGATTTGATTTGTCCAGCATTTAACAGATTAACAAGAGTTGGAAGGGACCTTGCAAGTCATCTAGTCCAACCCCCTGCCCAAGCAGGAGATCTTACATCTGGCTCTACCTAGGATTGAACTCACAACCTCCTGATCGTGAGGTGAGAGACCCACCTCTAGACCACAGCAGCAGGTTTATATGCTATATTAACATTGAGAACATTCAGATTACCAAATTACAAATGCTACCTATGCAAAATATTAAAACACCTCAATACCTCAAAGTGTTGCTCTTCATGCTGAATTTACTTTGCTCATTTCTTAACTGAAGTAATAATACCTATTTACAAGTTTGTCTTTCACTGAAGAACTGGCCTTTAAATTAGAGATTCCCTTTTAAGATACCTTTCTTGTGGAAATGTTAGATTATTATTTTTTTAAATAAGTTAGTTAGAAAGGGAAAGATCAGGGTTGAAAATATAAGTTAAGTAAATCACCTCTTACAGTAATTGAAAGTATGTGCATGAATGATAGCTGTCAAAAGAAAGAGAACAAAAGCAGCCATATATCAGGACTGCAAATAAAAGGCAGAAGGAGTGAAGGAAGGCATGCCAAGATAGGAAATGCCATAGGCAAGAACATGTGAAGGGTAATAGAATACAGTAGTTTCAAGGGTGGGGTGGCATATGGACTAAGGAAAAAGGATTAAGAATACAAAGAAAAATGCACTGGAGCATTTGATTGGGCAGAGGATTGTTGAATAAGCCAATGATTTATGCAAACAAGCTAATCTAAAAAGAATGTCAATTGGCATGAGAAGCAGTTGGAAAATTGAATTGCTTTAATTTAAAAGAATCCTGATTAATGGTCTTGATGGCTTACAGAAGCTAATCCAAAGTCTTTTGTAATAAATAAAAAGAACAATGCTGAGTTCAATTGTGTTGAAATCAGAAATGCAGAAGTGTTATAGCTGTGGGGGAAAAACATTACACTGCATTTGTTTAGAAAGTGCTAATCGTATAGAAGAGTAACATCCTATCTTGCAGGGGTTCAGTAGATAATAACCTCAAGCTTTCTTTCCGTGATTGAAAGAATATTAACCAAGAATCTTCCATTGTAAAACTTATCTCTACAACATGAAGGCATACCACTTGGTACTTCTGCAGAGTTTTCTGTGTGGTGGCTAGAGAGCCTCAAGTGATAGCCGTGGCCAGGAGGGCGTTTTACCAGGTTCGCCTGGTTCGCCAATTGCGCCCCCTATTGGATCGGGACGCCCTTCGCACAGTCACTCATGTGCTCGTGACATCCCGACTGGACTATTGCAACTCTCTCTACATGGGGCTCTCCTTGAGGTGCACCCGGAGACTTCAGCTAGTCCAGAATGCAGCCGCGCGAGCAATTATGGGAACCGCTAGGTTTATCCATGTAACACCGCTCTTGCGCGAGCTGCACTGGCTACCTGTCGTCTTCCGGGTACGCTTCAAGGTGCTGATTATCATCTTTAAAGCGCTCCATGGCTCGGGACCTAGCTATCTGCGGGATCGGATCCTGCCTCATACATCCTCACGGCCGATTCGCTCCCACAGAGAGGGACTTCTCCGGGTGCCGTCCACTAGACTTTGTCAGCGGGCGACGCCCAGGGGAAGGGCTCTCTCTGTGGCGGCCCTCTGGAACGACCTTCCCCCCGACATTAGAACGACCACGGACCTCCGCTCCTTCCGCCTGAAATTGAAGACTCATTTCTTCTGTCTGGCCGGCCTAGGATAGTCTCTCTGTCTTTGGGGTTTTATTGGGGTTTTATAATATAGCTTAGTTTTAATGGGAATTTTAGCGCAGGTTTAGATTTAATTTATTTTTAATGAAATGTTTATATGTATTTATTGTTTTACTGTGCCTGTGCACCGCCCCGAGTCCCTGTGGGGAGAGGGTGCGGTTTAGAAATATTAAAATTATTATTATTATTATTATTATTATTATTATTATTATTATTATTATTATTATTATTATTATTATTATTATTATTATTATTATTATATGATTCATTATTATGGGATATAGGTAGTCCTTACTTAATTTCCAGTCAGCACCTTTTGAGGTGCCAACAGACCCATTTCCCAAAAAGTACTTAAGATCCAAATTCAAAGTCCCAATGTACATACACACACACACACATAATTGCATTTTCAGCACTTGACAACTGGGTCACTGTTATGTGAATTGCAGCATCCTGCAGTCACATGACTGCAATTTACTACATCTTTCACTTGAAACTGGCATTTACACTGACATTTCCGAAAGAAAATGCACATTGTGAATAATTGGTTGGCTTAACAACTGCCGCAACAATATCATAAAATCACGAGATGACCCACTTAATGACTGGCATGACTAACAACCATAATTCTGCTGGGTTATTGAGGGATCCTTCTGTATGATATGAATTTTCTAACACTCTTGTCTTTCAAATCGTATTATTGACTATGCATCAAAACTGTAAAAAAGAGGTGAAAAAGTAACATTGTGGGGCTGTGCGTTATATAGTCCCACTGTGGGGAAAGTAGTAAAGATTGAGTGGATTGTACACAGGAGTGAAAGGGTAAAATAACAAGAGACAGAGTGGTAACACTCATCAGTCACATTGTAAGGGAATTGGGGCTTTTGAAGACAGTCAATTAACAATCAGAAAGCCTCAGAGGACTTTTCAGGGTGTTTCACTGGAATCTTTGAAGAGCCAAGATATAGTTGCCAGTCCTCCTTTGTTTACTTACTGCATTTTTTTAAAAAAAAATCTTCTTACGCTATTATTGTCCACCACAGCAATTCTCATCAATAAAAAAGAAAGACAAGCCCATCTGTCAGATTTACAAAGACAAGGCACACAAGGGAAGAGGAGCGGAAAGGAAGAGGGGAGGGGAGGAAAGTGATCAATTTTTCAAGGCAAAGATGAAGTGAGGAGTCATAAGTGGACATTTATATGCAGTCCGAGTTGAATGCTCTTCGCTTCCTGTTGTTCTTGATCTGAATAACAATTGGTGGCTTTGTTTGGCCTTTCCTTCTGCAATGCTACAGCAACTGATGGTTGGAGAAGGTGAATGTGCTTTCTGCAGGCCTGGAGAGTAAAACACCTTCAGGAATTGCATCTGGGATGTGCTTTTGGCCCTGGCTGGCAAAGGAAGGTGCAGCTTCCCTGTGGCCCTTTTGCCCTTGCCAAGCAAGAAGCTAAAATGAATGGCTCAGCTTTCCTAAGGGAAAATAAACTTGCCATTCATGAGGCCAACGGAGAAAATTATTTATTAATTCATTTTGAAGAAAACCTCTCCCCTTCTTAAAAGAATTTCCTCTCACTTTGAGGACACAGTTTGCACCTTACCTTCTGACAAGATATGAACAGAAGAGGTACAATCTTAATTTGAATTCAGATATTTGTTGATCCAGGGAGCCTCTTTTCCTATTTCTGGATTCCATGTTTCAAACAATTGCTTTTAAGACAGCCCTGCTGTCAAACTCATGGCCCACAGGCTGGATGTGTCATGTGCTGGCCACACCCATGCCTAGTTTAGCGAAGGGGGGAAAGTTGCTATATGTCACATGACATTGCCATGACAACACGAGTTTGACAGCCCTGGTTTAAGAGGAAAAGCCTGAACCAGCCTTCCATGTTTCTCCTCGTAATGGGAGAAGGGTCAATGAATAGAGCCACTGATTTTTTTTTTCATCTAACCTGTAATTCCTGATAAGACTGAACTGCTGCTAAAGTGACAGATTAACACAGCACATCACATTACCAATGTAAAAAATGAAAGGGGAGAATGGCAGGTACTCGTACATATAATAACAACAACAGTAGATATGCTGGTCTATGATTGTAATAAATATTTGATTTGATAACTTCTATATAAATCCATACTAGGGTACCTATTCTATGAAACTCTAGTTAAATAACAGGATGCCCTTAAGAAGGGCCTATTGGTGCTGAATTGCAACTCTCATTATCTTCCATCATTGGAATGATACCTGGGACTACATCTGGAGAGCCACTGGTTCCTGAACTCTGCTACAAGAGGACACCTTAAGAGGCAACCATACTTTAAATGGGACAAAGCTGATTTCCTCTCCTTCTAATAAGTACATTTGAGAAGGGGATTGTTTTAATATAGTTGGGTTATACTGTTAAATGAGATGAACTATGATGATGTTTTCTGCTCTATTATTTTCTCTAAAACTCTTTCCCCCCCTTTCCCTTCTTAATAAGCTGGCAGCACACAATTTCAACCAGGACAATATTAATTTAAATGCATGTATGCACATTTAAATTAGATAAGTTAGGTTTTTCTTTCTTTCTAAATTAATTAAAATTCCATTCACTAATAATGCTTCTGGCCAGTCAGTCACACTCTTTTTATGCACTGAATCCTCTGAACATGCAATCCTGCAGAAGCTAAGATTCTTTAGGATTGCATGGATTTAATTCTGTGATCTTTAAAGGGGGAACTCCACCAAATTGCTGATTTGGTTGTTATAGTCCCTGGGAGTCTTATGGGGCCTCATTAGCATAAACTGCTGACTGTTTTGAATTGTGCTTATCCCATTGTGCAGATTCACAATTTTTCTAAATGATACTTTACATAAAATAACATTTATTTTATTGACGATGCATATTAATGAAGCCATTAAGACTCTTTAGATTTTTGAAACATAGTGGTAGGTTGTTCCCAAGTGGATTCAAACACCTGCCTCAATTTTTGTAAAGGTCTTACATAATAAAATAAATCATTTTTAACTCTTGTTCATATTGCATGGTATAACAGATTTCTGGTTACTTCTCATACTGCTTTAAGGCAGGGCTTCTCAAACTCATGAGGGAAGAGTTTCTCCCAGTAGTGAAATTCAAATTTTTTACTACGGGTTCTGTGGGCGTGGCTTGGTGGGCATGGCAGGGGAAGGATACTGTAAAATCCCCATTCCTTCCCCATTCCTGGGGGAATGATATTGCAAACTCTCCATTCCTATCCCTCTCTGGGGTCAGCCAGAGGTGGTATTTGCTGGTTCTCCAAACTACTCAGAATTTTGACTAGTGGTTCTCCAGAACCTGTCAGAACCTGCTGAATTTCACCCTGGTTTCTCCGCTTCCTTGTGGATATGCAGATGAGCTCAGAGGAAGTGTTTAGTTACTTTGTTACAATCCACTTATCCCATTGTATTGTTTTCATTGCTCATTTTGCTCCATTTTAGAATTCAGATTTTTAGGTGAAGTGTATACATTAAGATTATGCTCAAGGGAGGCATGAGGGCAAAAGGTTTAGGAATCCCTGCTGAAAGAAGTGACTATTTTCTAGTTTATGCTAAGAGATAACTTAGTAAAGTCATCAACCAACTCAATGTTGGGAAAGCACCATGGAAACAATAGACCCTGGCAATTTTCTAACTTTGGACTTGTTTTATGAAAATGAAATTGCATGTTTAATCCTTTCTAAAAGAAAATCCAGAGTAGTTACTTGTATATGCACACAAACATAGACTTCTGGGTAAGCCTATATTAATTATAGATAAAATTATTACAGATTAAATGAGATCTCAGTAAGGCTAGTGTTGCTGTGGCTGATGTCCTTGTGCCTTGATTTCTTGTAGACATAATATATGGTAGTAAAAATAGGCACCCAAGCAATATGGACCTGCTGTTTAAACATCAAGTTTCTCTGCCAGTAATGCTGTTATCTCTTGAAGAGAGATAACTACAGGATGGATGGATGGATGGATGGATGGATGGATGGATGGATGGAAGGAAGGAAGGAAGGAAGGAAGGAAGGAAGGAAGGAAGGAAGGGAGGGAATAAATCATGTGCTTACCCTACCTCAATTATATTTTAGATAAATAGAAAAGTGGCTTTTTGCTTTTTAAAAAAACGAAAAGAAAAGCAGAATCTGGAACTTCTCAACAAATGTATTGAACTTCGAGCTATTGTGGTATAAGATTGGCCAAGAGAACACCTCTGTTTTAAGTGAATTCTATCATTGTAATAAGAATCTGACTGGTTAGATGGTATATTACAAAGCAGTGTAATGCCACAACTTGCTTCTGTGCTTACACAACGTTTAAATATTACTCCCTTCAAAAGTCTGGATATAATGGGTATTAATGCAACCCTTCACAACATTTTTTTTTCCTGGACATCTTAGGGTTCCTTCTCCCAGAAATCCAAGCCAATAATTTATTTGGAAAATGCCAAATTGGTGTGGGGAAATATTCTAAATAGTTATGACCATCCTCAAATATATGTTTATTTTATCTGATTGCCCAACTCAAATATTGTGCCTCTGGGCAGCATACAATGTATTAACAAAAATAGATAATCCAATTCTATTAAAATCCACAGTATTAAATGGGCAACCAGGAAATCACATTCATATCCCTCTCCAGATGGAATCTCCAATCATCTTGGCTCCAAAGTCAATTTAAAAGCCAAATTTTTACTGGGACCAGCTGTATCTTGTGAGGGAGGAAGGGAAGGAACCATTCCAAAGAGCAGGCCCCACAATGGTCAAGGCACATATGAAAAGCTGAAATGTTTTTGAATAATTTATAAGGGTTGCTCATTGGTTTCAGAGACTGACATATTTTCCAGGATATTTAGCTGCCTTAAGAGACCTGCAACTCTGACTGTCAGCACTGTGGCATTTAAAGAAGAGTTGCTTCGGATTATATACTTGGCCCAACAGCTTCTAACAAAAGATAACAGGATTTTGTCAAAGCTAGCGGGGAATGGAGCAATCAGCCTGTCTTGCTAACTGGGCTTACGTTAGAACATGTTTTATGGTGAAATCTGCTTTGAAGATCCATTGCTACTCTTCATTCTTTTCAGCTTCTGCCCCTGTTTGATGTATGGTTTAACATATTCCCAGTGGCAGGTGACTAATCCCTAGTAATGCGTATGCACTACATAAATAAGCTTGAGGATTCAGCAGTGTGAAAAAATAACTGCCCAACTTCTCAGTTGCATTAAAATGCAATGGCATCAGCAGCAGCATAGTTTGACAGATCACAAAATATTACAGGATACTATTTAAATGTTAATTAAAAGAAAATGCCATCACTCTAATCAGCTGGCATTAGCTTAAACTAATGTACCAGTTACATGCCATAAATTTATTTTTAATACAGAAATGTTTTATGCCAGCTGAATTAAGAGAATTTAATAGGAGCCAATGCCTGCAAATTTTGGAATATAAGAAATGGATTGTGCAGCCCTTTGCAAGGGCGTGCTCTGAAGATGCATAATTCAAAACCTTTCTTAAAATAACCAGCTGTGGATCTGGCCACTCTCTGAGAACACTCCAAGTTTCTAGACTTATATCACTGAAGAAAGGAAGAATAAAAGCATTAATATAAATAAATAAAATAGTGGCATTTCCTAAATGTTGAGCGGCTTCATTAAAATAAAGTATTATAGTATTCAGTTTCTACTATTTCAAGTGGTCATCTCTTTATTTCATAACATTCGTACCATTAACTCACCAAAGTGCTCAATTCTGCATGTCTTTATGATTCCAAAAATACTATTTTTATTATTTATTAAAAAGAAAGAAAGAAAGAAATGAGAACTGATGTTAATATGTAGCAGAACATTACAAGTATATTTTCATTCCTACTCAAACTCTACCTACTCCTCTTAACATAAAACATCAGTAGCCTGAGATGTAAATATCCTCCTAGTAAATGCCCACCTAGCCACTTCCTTTGCGCTCCTTTTTCTGGCAAGTAAAAGCTGTGTAATAATTTTAGGATGGGGCCTAGGATTTGGGGCTGAATAGTATTTCTGCTAAGGAGCAAAGCGCAGCTGGCACAGAGTTCAGGATCTGAAATAATAACTGAAATCTCCCAATTCTGTACTGCGATTTCTGAGCACCAGTGGTGTGTTACAGGCGGTACGTCCCAGTACAGGCGTACCGGAGCCTGTCCAGAGCACCGGATATCGGTACGGTGCTCCGGAGGGCCCACTTGCCCACCCTCACTTCTTACCGTCCTTTTACGTCTTCAGCGCTTCCAGACACGCACACAGCAGTACGGTTGGAACGGAATCCAGAACCCACCACTGCTGAGCACCCATTTGCACATACTAATAAAGACTTGATTCCATTTCTGATTCTCCTGATTTCTACCAGCTGCCTTGCTTGATAGGTGAATAACTAATGTAGATATGCTAATAAGTTACAAAGCCTAAAAAAGGCATAAATTTGATGTGTGTTTAGCTACATTCCCAAGATTGAGGCACCCATAAACTTTGAGTTGCATGTTGTCTGGCACCTGTCCCTGCCTATGTTTCTGGTTGCTTATTCTGCTTGATTATACTCCCTCAGCTGCTTCTCTTCTCTCCATATCTAGTATATCATGGAACTGTCAATCAGAAGCTGCATATGGATGAAGTAAACCAAGACAAAAGAGTGGAGAGAAAGTGAGTCAGATCCTTATTTGAGTGCCCCAAGGCAGCATTTACTACACCTTTACATATTTATGGGAAATATTCTCTCTCTCCCTCACTTTCTCCCCATGCCCCTTCTCCCCCATTCCCTATCTGTGTGTCTTTTTCATTTTTGCATTCCAGCCTCCTGGAACAAGAGATACAGGCTGAATGTCTGGCCTTACATTTGTGCCTCTGAGAATTTACAGGCATCTGGAACTTCTGTTCCGGGCAGATGTATCCCAGAAAATGCATTAATCGAGCTCCTGTATTAAGCACTTTTTCCTTTATCTTCTCACTCACTGAAAATTTAACAGGGTGACATCATGCTGCTGTTTTGAATCTGACTTTTAATTGCACATATCATTACTTTTCTTAACTGAAAAATAATTATTTGCTATTCCAATTAAATGAACCTTCTGTGATTAAATTTATTGAATGAATCACTTAAATGAACATAACACATTTGAAAGAAAGAATACTGTAAACTGTACTGTGGCTTAGCAAGACAATTCTAATTTTAACCTCCTCATGGTGAAAAGGTTTGAAGAGAAAAGAGGTATTTTTAAAAAGTTATGAATTATTCTATAAGAGCACTTTCATATGTATATAAATAATAAATAAACCCATAAATTAAAATAATAAGAGTTGCCAAAAGGGCAGGACTCAAACAGCAGATCTAAATTTTATGAACATAAAATGAAGCACTAGTGACAAATATAAAAGTACAATCTGAGCTGGTCATTTCTCATATAGGTACCATGATGTACCATGGAAATAACATCATGAAATAATAATAAATCAGAAGGGATCAGAAGAATTGTATCTAAAATTGCAGAAGAAAATATGAGACTGGAAATTATAAGAACAAGCGGATTGATAGAACATGTTGTAATATAAAGGCATTTATCCCCAGTCCCATCCGAAAAGAACAGCTTTTTTAAAGAAATGCTGGAAAATTGTGATTCTTCTCTGCATACAATGAAGATTATTTAAATACATTGACTAAGCAGGGCATTAAATAATTGCATGTGATGTTTCTATGCACCCAGTACATGTAGATTTTGTTGTAACCTACCTTCCATTCTTATATCTGGAGGAAGAAGTCACTTCCATCAACATCTTATTTAAATGGAGAGTTGTGTTTTTTTTTTAATGGCTTGGAATTTAAAGCATTGGAAGTTGGCACTGAAAAAGTAATATGTATGCTGGCCTCATGCAGTGAATCCTGTGGAGAAATAAAGGAAACGTAATGTATAAGCGAAGCTCAGATGTTTGGGAAAAAGTTACATGGATGTTAAAGAAATTTCAGCAGCTGATGGATCTAAAACTAGAATAGCACCTTGGACAGTTCTGTTCTATAGCCAACTTCATTTCAAGTGTGAATGCAATTTCTTGTAAGGGGGGGTTAAATTACTCAAGAAACAATGCTAAGGTGCTTTTTCAAGAGGCAACTGTTGGGTTTTTTCCTCTGAAGACGTTTCATTTCTCATCAAAAAGCTTCTTCAGATCTGACTGGGTGGTGGGGAATGGAAGGATTTATACTCTTTGCAGACAGCTGGTTATTTACATTCCTTTAGTGAGTGGTTAAGGCCACATGGAAGTTCATCTGTATTGTCAGGGTCAGCTGAGTGGTGCAAATGGGTGTGGAGCCTTCTTGGAACTGTTGAAAGGACTGTGTTGTAGACTGGAGATAGATGATGTCGTATCCCTCCCCCTCTGTTGAGAAAGGGCTGTTCAATTTTAACATAGATGGACTCTTTGACCCCTCTTTCAAACCAGCAGTCCTCTCTGTCCAAAATGTGGACTTTGCTGTCTTCAAAAGAGTGTCCTTTGTTTTTTAAATGCCGATGGACTGCTGAATCTAGTCCTGATGGGTTTGTTCTCCCATGGTGTGCCAAGCATTTATAAAGTAGTTGTTTGTTTCCCCCGTGCACAGATCTGCATAGGGCTCAGGGCATTGTACTGCATGTACCATGTCACTCAGTTTCTGCCTGAGTGTTTTATCCTTGAAATGGATTAGTTTCTGCCTTAGTGTATTCTTGGATTTGAAGTGTGCACCTATGTTGTGTGGGCTGAAGAGCCTCCTAAGCTTTTCCAATATTCCTGCAATGTATGGAATGAGAACATTGATTAATTTATTGCTCTCTTCATTGACTGTTATGGAGGAGCTCCTGTAGGGTCTTTTTTGAGATTTGATGAAGGCCAACGTGGAATAGCCACACATTCTGAGGGCTTCCTTGATGCGTTTTAGTTCTTTTTCTTTCCCATCTTTGCTTGTATGCAGGCCTTCAGCTCAGTGGTGTAGGGTTCTGATAACTCCCATTTGGTGTTCCAGTGGGTGGTGGGAATCAAAACGTAAACATTGATCTGTGTATGAGGGTTTTCTGTAAACTTCAATGTTAATGCTTCTGCCTTACTTAATGCGTATGCCAGGTGGCCTTAATGTGTATCTCCAGGTGGCCCTAATGACTTGCTAAATGAATGCAAATGACCAGCTGTCTGCAAGGAGTATAAATCCTTCCATTCCCCATAGCCCAGTCAGAACTGAAGAAGCTTCTTGGATGAGAAGTGAAATGTCTTCAAAGAAAAAAACCAGAAAGTCTAGTTGCCTCTTAAAAAAGCACCTTTGGAACAACCATAACTTAGATGCCTGAGAATCTCCAAAGACAGGGATAGTACTAATTGAACAACAGATAATTTTCACCACTAAAAAGGGAGCCCTCGGTCTATTCGCAGATCAGATCTATTATCAGTAATTACATTTAATATCTAAAGTAAAGCATTATTTCTCTTCAAGAGTCCTCTTTGCGTTTTCCTAATCCTTATTTGTGAGTCTGTCTGTGTGTGGGGTGTGTGGGTGTGGGTGTGGGTGTTTAAAAAGTGTATGATAGCTGCAATGCAACCAGCAACTGAATAAAACAATCAGATTCACAGAACATAGAATAATAGAGTTGCAAAGTACTTTGAAGGTCTTTTAGTCCAACCCCCTGCTCAAGCAGGAGACCCTATACCAGGGGTCTGCAAAGTCGGCTCTTTTAAGACTGGTGGACTTCAACTTCCAGAATTCCCCAGCCAGCATAGCTGGCTGGGGAATTCTGGGAGTTGAAGTCCACCAGTCTTAAAAGAGCCGACTTTGCAGACCCCTGCCCTATACCATTTCAGATAAATGTTTGTCCAGCCTCTTTTTGAAAGCCTCCAGTGGTGGACCATCCACATCTTCTGAAGGCAAGTTGTTCCATTGATTGATTGCTTCTCTCCTTGGTCAATTTCCATCCATTGTTTCTTTTAGTGCTTTGGAAAACAGTTTGACCCCCTTGTCTTTGCTTTTTCCAGCAAAAAGCCACTAGATCAAAAACACAATAGATCAAAATTGCTTCAATATCATATTGGAAGATAGGATAAGGATAAGACAGCTAAGGGATATCAGTGAAAAAGCTTACAATCAACTAGCTATATTTGTAGCTTAATATGGGAGGTATTCAGAGCACATAAAGAACTTAGTGTCCAAGTAGAATTATATGGGTAAATCTATGTCTAAATATTATGTTGCCAAGTCATGAAGAGTGCTATAGATTTCTACCAGCTTTTGAAATCAACATGTCTTTAGTTACTTATAGTCCTTTAAATAAATATATGATCACGTTGGGGACAGTTAGGTGAAAATCAAGTTCTATAGTGAATTCTACTGTAAGGATATCAACAAAACTTTGTTTCCTAGTTCTCTTCAGAAGATTTTGTATTCATACCCGACAGGATATGAATTTCATAAATGTATTTCTGCATATACACATTTGCAGTATTTTGTGAAATGTATATGTAAAATATGGGAAATCTTGTCCATGTTTTAATATTCTCAAAATCAAAAGACATTCAAAGAAAAAAGTTCTGGCACAAACTTTCTTTGGAGCTAGTTTAGTCACTTGAGAATTTCTCATTTTTATACTTTCTTACAAAGACTGTCAAATACCTTTCTTTTCATATTCTTTCAGAATATTTTCTGAACTCATATTCACTCAGCTGTTAAGAATCTATTTTGTGTATGAGTTAAACCACCATGCACATAAAATAAAAAATGTATTCTGAAATTGTTGCTTTTCTTCTCTGTTTGAAGACATGGATGGATGCCAATTATGTCCCCTGAATGTCTCTTCAAAGACAATTTTCACCTCTATAAGACCATGTAAATCTGAGGATGGATGCATGGATTTATGGGTGGGTGGATGAGTGGATGAATGGCAAAGGAAGGGAAGGAGGGAGGGAGGAGAAGAGGGAGGGAGGGAGGACAGACTGCATAAGCATTTAACATTTTTTCCCTGGAGCAGAAGAGAGTTCCCCTACCATTATATTTAACTGAACAGATTGACTTGTCACTAATATTGCTAGATTTATGTTTGTATCAGTGTCAACTACACATGTCATGATTTGGACTAATAATTAATTGAGTTCAGCATGAGCATCTGAAGGGAAATTGAATTTGTATTATATATTAGAGGGTTTTTTTCTGGAGAGTCTGAAGCTTTGGTATGACTTCTTGTTGAGAACAAATTCGCTTCTCTCTGAAACTCCAGCTTCTGAAAATGTATCAGCAAGGACAGAAAGGTAACACTACAATTAATTCAGATAGTCACCTTCAGATAAGAAAGGTTGACGCTAGAACCTTGTCAAAAATAGTCATTTCTTGTGTACAACCTGCATTTTCAGAAAAAAATGTCGTTTTGCTATCTCTATTGACCTGTGCTTCAGTGTTAATGTGCATATTAACATTGATATGTTAATATTTATAACAGTTTTTAAAGAATATTTATTGAAAACATCAACCACATTTTTATTATAATGCTCTCAGGGAGCTTTTGGAAAAGCAAGCAGGGGAAGTATATTAAGAGTGATGGGAAGAAACTAAGGCTCTCTCTGTGGCTTTCAAAATATTCCTTGGTTGTTGTTTTTTTGCCAATTATTGAACCACTTCAATATTACTGTTTATACTTTCTTTTTTTCTGACAAATTATGTATATCTGCAGTCACATTAAATCCATGTCTGATTTCTTTACATCTTTATAGATAGTACATTGAAAACATTACATGCTATTCTTTTAAATATTAGATTCAACATTTAACTTTTTAATGAGATACAGGAATAATTCTGTTTATCATAGTGATCAGTGCACTACCCAGAGACATATTATCTAAGTATTCAATTCTGAATCATGTAATAAGCACTCAGTGTATTCCTCTGCTTCCCTGTATTGACACTAGAGACATGAATTTTAACTTTCCACTTTTTTTAGATTTTTCTAATGAAATTGCTTTGTAAACACTCAAATATTAATAACTGCTGTGTGTTGCCCAAGTTCTCCTGTCAGAAGAGAACAATCATCAGTGACACATTTGCTTAGGAGATTAAGTTGACTTTTCTACAAAAGGTTTGTGAGTGTAACTTGCCACATATGTAGTATAAGGTGGATTAGCAATAGTGTTATCAATATGGTCAATGACCAGAAATTCTTTGAGGTGTAATTTAAAGTACCTGAAAGGCACCAGAAGCCAGATGCCTACCCTTGTTATTAAGTATATACATTTTCCTGATGTCTAGAAATTTATATTCAAATACGGTTAAACATACCATATTTTTCAGAGTATAAGACACACCTTTTTCTCTTAAAAAAGAGGGTGAAAATCTGGGTGCATCTTATACACTGAATACAGCATTTTTGGTCACCTGAAACCCTGCCCCCCTTCACCAAAGGGGAGGCAGGGTTTCAGGACCCCTTTGGAGCCCTTATGCAATGGCTGTGCATAACCTTTAGGAGGCTTCCATAGTGCTCCTGGGGGCTGGGGAGGGCAAAAATGAGCGAAAAACAGATTGTTTTTTGCTTGTTCCCCCCCAGCCCCCAGGAGCACTCTATAAGCCTCCTAAAGGCTATGCATGCCCCATTTTTCTTGACAAAAAGCAGGTCCGTTTTTGTAAAAAAAGGACCATTTTTTCCTCATTTTTGCCTCCCTCCCCCCCCAAGAGCACTCTATAAGCCTCCTAAAGGCTATGCATGCCCTTTTTTTGACAAAAAAACCCAGGTCTGTTTTCGCGAAAAACAGGCCATTTTTGTGAGGTCTGCAGGGTGCAATAACTTTTTTTAAAATTTGCCTCTTCAAAATCTTGGTGCGTCTTATATTTCGGTGTGTCTTATGCTCCAAAAAGAGTTGCTTCAGATTTAAGCTAAACTAAACTAAACTAATCTTCATATTTATGTTTGAACATCTTTTGGAATACATGGATCCATCCATGAATTAAAAATTCAGTAAAACTGTATGGTTCACCTTCTTTTTACCCTTTTAGCAAACTGGTTGTTCATTCATTCATTCGTTTATTTGTGCGTGCATACATGCATGCGTTCATTCATTCAAATTAAAAGCTGGCTAACCCCACAAGACTCTAGGTAGCTCAGAATATTAAAAGCAAGAAAATAGTAAGGCAAACTAATAAAAATTATGCATGTTCAGAAGAAAAGACAGAGAATGAGGGGGCTGGATAGAGTCACTGAAGCAGTAGGCTTAAATGAACTCCAGAGGATGGTAGAGGACAGGAAGGCCTGGAGTTGCCCATGGGGTCATGATGGGTCGGACATGACTTCGCAACTAACAACAACAATACAGGGTCTATATCACCCTGCTCTAAGAATAAGAAAACAGGCAGGTTTTCAATGAGTTTTTAAACATTATTTGGGTAGCAGCCATATATTTATATATTTATATTTATATTTTATATTTATATTTTATTAAAGTTATACCCCGCCCTTCTCCTAAAAAAGGACCCAGGGCGGCGCACAGGCATCATTAAAATCATACAAAAATATAAAAGTCCAAAATTGTTAAAAGTTAATTAAATATTCCCTGTGCTAAAATTAATAATACTCTAAAAATTTAAAAATTGTCCCTATAAAAGTCAGAAACGGGGGTTATGCTAGGCCGGTTTGTTGGAATAGGTAGGTTTTAAGACGTTGGCGGAAAAGGCGGAGGTCCACGATGGTGCGTAGATCGGGGGGAAGGTCGTTCCAGAGGGCAGGGCCCGCCACAGAGAAGGCTCTCCCCCTGGGCACCACCAACCGGCATTGTCCGGCTGACGGTACCCTGAGAAGGCCCTCTCTGTGGGAGCGGATCGGTCGAAGGGATGTATGGGGCAGGAGGCGGTCGCGAATATAGCTAGGCCCCAAGCCATGGAGCGCTTTGAAGATGGTCGTCAGCACCTTGAAGCGCACCCGAAAGGCCACAGGTAGCCAGTGCAGCTCGTGCAGGAGAGGTGTTATGTGGGATTGCCTTGCGGCACCCATAATTACCCGCGCGGCCGCATCCTGGACCAACTGCAACCTTCAAGTGCACCTCAAGGGGAGCCCCATGGTTCTCTAGGACAATTGTGTTGCAAAATGCAGTTGCCACAACAGAGAAGGCATGTTGCTCAGGTCCTAATATTGTTTCATTCAGGACACCTCGTGTATATCTGCCCTAATCTATTCTACAGGGCAAACAGAAACTATTGGAGATAAGTGATTCCTCAGATAACCAAACCCTATGCCAGGAAAGGCTTTATAGATGATAAGTACCTTGATTTACCCCCAGAAACCAAAACCCCATCAGTAGAATTCATGGACCAATGGCTTTCCATCAACATAATGAATCAGACCCCTTTACTGTCTCCTTGCTATATACTAGATCAGGTATAACTTCCAACTAGCTTACAAGGGCAAGCTACATATAAAGCCATAAAAGGCCTAGGGGCTGTCTTCTCAAACATGAGCTAATTCATCTTACATGATCATCCCAGGAAAAGCTATTGATTATTCTGTAACATGGGGGTGGGGGTGAGGTCAGGAAGCTCTGCTTCACAGTCAAGAACCTGGTTTCTTTCTAATAACATTGGCTCCAACACCACTGACTTTCTCAAAGATTAAAGAACAGATTTTTTTCAAAACGCATTCCATGACAGATTACTATTGTTAAAGGGGTTGTTAATTTTAATGGTTGCATCATTTAAAGAAATTACTATATTTTACAGAGTATAAGATGTTCTAAAATGCACATAGCTTTTGGGGAGGAAAACAAAGGAAAAATATCTGCCTAGGCCTCACAGCCATTTGCCTCCTTGCAACAAACAGCAAACAGTACAGTGATAGTATTGTTATTCTCTGCTACTTAAAAGATGATACAACAGCACTGGGCCTCTTCAGATCAAGCATTTATTTTTTAAAAGCTTCTTCATTTTGTTAAGCTGTCTAGAACAATAATAAGGCAGTCTTTAAAAAAAAAAAGAAGTCTAATAATTTGAACATTCTATAGGCATTTATAGTTATTGACTTACCTCCTTGCAGCAAACAGCAAACAGCCTGATTAGCACAAGAAAAAAAATCTGTCGCTGCCTCTCAGCAATTTGTCTCATGGAGCAAACAGCAAGTTTCATTTTCAATTTCAGCAAGGGCCTCCAATCATCAGCTGTTTCAGGCTGCAGGGATTGCTATAGCCTGTGGCAGCCTCCC
Source organism: Rhabdophis nuchalis (assembly GCA_039707465.1). Lineage (NCBI taxonomy): Eukaryota > Metazoa > Chordata > Lepidosauria > Squamata > Natricidae > Rhabdophis > Rhabdophis nuchalis. Next base: position 121,997,700 of record CM077643.1, read on the forward strand.
CAAGTCCCATTTTCCCCATTTGCTGCAAGGAGGTAAATTGCTGGGAGGCAGAGGCCAAAGGGTTGGGGCCGGTGCTGGGTGGGGCTACATTCAGTTTATAAGACGCACCCAAATTTTCATCCTCTTTTAGGAGGGAAATACGGTAAATTTACATTTTAATTTCATTGAGCATTCCAATTTATTTATTCATTGTCAGTGCTTTTAGTTATTGTAGTAAAATATTTAGTGGCTAGCTGAAAAATGGCCCAAGTCTTGATAAATTCAGTAGCATGAAAATATAATAAATAAACAAGCAAGCAAGCCAACACATTCCCAATTACCTTCCAGAAGCTATAATAGCATGCAACATTGCCAATTATTTCCCTGAACAATGATAAAGATGTTGGTAAAGTGCCCCCACCAACCTTGGTGGTTCTCTGGTGTTTAATATAATCCTCTTCCCTGTCCTGAATGGAATCCAGCTTTTAGGGGCTTTCCAAATCCTGTGTGTTGGAGTGCTTTGCCTAACAGGAAGAGAACGTATTTAAAAGAGTGAATATCCATTTCAATTCATTGATTCATAAAAATTCAGATGGGCCACACTCTCTTTTCTGCCAGTTCTGCTGGCACCCTGTGATATAGGAAGGCTGAGATATTTGGCCTATTTATTCAGTTTCAGTCGTTCATGAAAGTTTTCCACTGAAGTGATTGAATGAATCTTTTTTGGAGTACTCTCAACTTGCAAAGATGCTCTTTGCATAAACCCTTTTTGCTTACTATCCTTCTTACTATTGTAGGAAGTTAGCACCCACCCCTCTCCTAGAAGGATGAAATATTCTAGGAAATATTTAAAAGGCAAAATATCATACCTCCCTGGATGAGAAAAGGAGAAACATGTTCTTGGAAAACAGACCCCACCTTCGTTAATAGCCCCAGAAAGACTGGTGCCAACCTATCTACAAGACAAAAGTCTGGGCCATCTTATCTACAAAAGACCTTCAGCTCCAGGGTGATAGGATTAGGCCTCACTCAAGATTCAAACCAGGACAAAGCTATTAAGCCATAATAGGAATTGACAAAAAATCCCTTCATTACATCACCCTGCAAGATTCAACCAAGTCTGGGATTCAAGACAACCTAAAAAGTTACCCCTGCATGGCCCCATGGGACTCTGATAACCAATCATAATACATTTCTTTCACAGGAACAGAAAGCAAGTTCAAAAGCCAAGAGAGGATATAAATCTCTCTCTCTCACCTATGTGCTCAAACCATGTAGTCCTGTCCACCATTAAACCATCTTTCCCCACAGCTTCCATGTTTCCAGTGTCTTTCTCCTCACTTGGAACTGAACCCAGATGGACATTGCTTCCAACAGTATGATTTATTCTATGCTAGAGATACACTTGCCAAGATCAGATTCTGTCCATTCCAATGTATCAAATGTGACAGGCATTAAAATTCCAAATTCTCTGTACTGATTTCCCTGAAATTTTCTAATCTTTCTAATTGTGTTCCCACTGCTGTAAATTACAAAAGTTGAAGCCTTTTGGATTTTTCCATACGGTATTTGTTAAGATCTTTCCTTGGACTGGGCCACAAATTCTTCCACTATCTTCCATGTTTCCATTGCTCATTATGCCCCAAGGCAATGGGAAGGCTTATCTGATATTTATAGGTATTTCTGTTGTTCTCCTTCCCAGTGGTGCCAATTAACAACATGGCGGTAAGGCTTTTATTGCATCAAATATCTGCAATACGGGGAAATATCACCTTCCAAAAATCAGCAATTATTAAAGATGATTTTTTTTTCCAGGAGAAAGAAAGTTTACTGCACCAGAAACAAATGACGAGATGTGACCTCTCCATATTACTTTCTTCTTCCTCTTTGAAGTTCTTAAAACAAACACACTCCATGATTCCAAGAGTTGCTTTTGCATACCTTGTTTCCCAAAAATAAGACCTCCCCGAATAATAAGCCCAATCAGGCTTTTGAGTGCATGCGCTAAAATAAGCCCTCCTCCGAAAATAAGCACTCCCCAAAAAGATTTAAATGCATGCGCAGCCGGTTCCCACCACTTCTTCTGGTTGCTTGCCACACAAACAACACAAGATGAGGAGGCAAAGCTGGATGGCGAGAAGGGAGGGAGAGCATTCTCCATGCACCCCACATGCCCTTACCTAATGGCCACTCCTACAACCCAAGCCACCCTTCTGTCATGCTAATGGCTGCCGCAAAAAGACAACAGGCCCAGTGATGCACAACAGAGCAGCAGCCATGAGGTAACCATGTTCACTGCCTCCTACACCTCAAAATAAGACCTCCCCAAAAGTAAGGGCAAGAACTTATTTTGAGGGTCAAAAGAAAGACCCTGTCTTATTTTTGAGAAACATGGTAGTTATCACTGTCAAGCTTTAGAAGTATCTCTATCAAGCTTACAAAACATGTGCAGCCAACAAGATATTTACCTTCCATAAACAATGGGTGCTATCCTAGCCTGCCAACATACAACCCAGCGCAGCTCTCGGCCTGTAGCTAACACTGGAGCCAACAGCATGGCCTCCAAGATTAACTGCTGTACTTCTGTGCGTTTTGAGTTGAGAATAATATATTTTAGCTCAGCTCACTGGCTTGTATAGCCACACTCATCCAGATTTATGCCCTGAGTGGTCCTGCAAGATATGCCTCTCTTTGAATGGGCATGTCTGAGCAAAATCCACTGGCAAATCTGGGCACATTTCCTATGGAAAAATGAAGTGGGGTCATTTAATTTTCTCTGAAGCTCAATTTTGTTGCATAGCTTTTTGCTTACAGTTGACTGTTTTATAGGATATGAGTCAGATAATTAGCCCGAGTTGTTTTTCTTTTTTACTAATTAAACATAAGCAATCTTCTTTCATTTATTCTCTTTCTGCCTTGATCACTGGAACACGTAAATGTGACTAGAGTGGATAAGAATGCCTTCATTGGCCTTTAGGGACAAAGACTTTTAAAGAATAGATTGCCCCTGTGACTATGTAAGACAGATGGGGAGGAAGCTAACCACCAGGCTGCAAAAAAAACCAAGCGAAGCAACCCAAACTAATTGAAAGTCTCACACTGCAATGAACAAGGACATTATAGTACATTCAATTTCACATTTACTAAGATTGTTGGTCATACATGTACAAAGAGAGTCAGGGAAATTTTTGAAGTCTGGGAAATAAGCCCCTTGTCAGTCAACAGGAATGTTAATTTAACACCAGTTTATCAGGTAGTTAGGAGCCAAGATCTTGGCAGCACAAGAAAACAATCTACAAACAAAGCCAATCACTGGCCATCAATATACCAATCAATGAATAGAAAGGCACCATATAAATGCAACTCATAGAATAAACTTCTGGTCCCGTTGCCCAACCCAGATTGGATCTTTGCAACTTTTAAGGAGTTTTTAAAGGCATGTGATTTTCTGTACAGCTTCATGCAATGTGAAGCAGAATACCGCATAACAGAAGGCCACTTATTGCCAAGAGAAGGACATGTTGCTATACATGTGTATTAATTAATTAACAGCAATGAACTCAGTGGTGGGTTCCTAACCAATTTATTACCAGTTTGCTGAGAGGGCATTTTGCACAGGCGTTGCTGGCTTCGCTCCCACACCCGCACACCATGCGTTGCTGCACCGGTGCAGTTGACTGAAAACTGTTCTGCGCATGCACAGAAATATGCCAGTGACAGCAGAAGGGACCAAGGAACCAGCTTGGGGGTGTGGCAGGCCTGGGTTGGTGCTGGTTCCAGTGACCCATGCCACCATACCACTACCGATTTGGCCAAACCAGTCCAAACCAGTAGGAACCCACCACTGAATGAACTCTTTTGTGTTTCTCAACCTTAGCTATTTTAAGATGTGTGGACTTCAACATGCTGGGGAACTCTAGGAATTGAAGTCCATGCTTCTTAAAGTTGCTAAAGTTAAGAAACACTGGTCTGCAGCAAAGGACCGAGGACTATTTGAAGAGGAAAGCTATTCAAAAATTATGTGAGATTAGGGGGAAAATGGACAGACATGGGAGAAAAACTGTACTTGATTTAATTCAATTTAAATTAAATTACATGGAGAGATATTACATAATTAAGTGGAGAGGGCGTGCAATTTGGGTGTCCTCCTGGATTCTCGGCTGTCCATGGAGGACCATGTGACAGCCATGGCCAGGGGGGCGTTTTATCAGGTATGCCTGATGCGCCAATTGCTCCCCTTACTGGACCAGGCTGCCCTCCGCACAGTCACTCAGGCACTCGTGACATCCGGACTTGACTACTGTAACGCTCTCTACATGGGGCTTCCCTTGAGGTGCACTCAAAGGCTACAGCTAGTCCAGAATGCGGCCGCGGGGGTGATTATGGGAGCCTCTAGGCACTCCCACATAACACCTCTCCTGCGCGAGCTGCACTGGCTGCCTGTGGCCTTTCGGGTGCGCTTCAAGGTTCTGATGACCATCTTCAAAGCACTCCATGGCTCAGGGCCTAGTTATATGCAAGACCGTCTTCTGCCCCATACATCCCTTCGACCGATCCGGTCCCACAGAGAGGGCCTTCTCAGGGTGCCATCGGCCAGGCAATGCCGGTTGGCAACACCCAGGGGAAGGGCCTTCTCTGTGGCGGGCCCTACCCTCTCGAACGACTTGCCCCCCGAATTACGCACCTCCGCCTCTTCCGCCAGCGTCTTAAAACGCACCTTTTCCAACAAGCCGGCCTAGCATAACCTACCGTTTTGACTGTTTTAGATAGATTTTAATCTGGGGGGATTTTATACGATTTTAGCACAGGGCATGGATATAATAGCTTTTTAAAATTTTATATTTTGTTATATATATATTGTTTTTTAAATTTCCTGTGCGCCGCCCTGGGTCCATTTTTGGAGAAGGTGCGAGGTATAAATTTGAATAAAATAAAAATAAAAAATAAGTATAAGAAACCTGCTTATCACCCACATCTTTAACAATATTCTTTTTCCATCATATTAAAAATATAATTCATATAATGCAGAAGCCATAGTCTATACATTGATCTACACAATACATTTATAGGTTCTTAAAATCTGAATTTCACCAGTACATCAAAATAGCCTAGTATGCTGCTTGAGGCCTGAGATGTAAATGTAGCCCAAGGCATAGAATAAAGGAGCAAGGAAACCCTTATTCATACTCTAAGGTCCTGATGGCAAACCTATGGCACACGTGCCTGAAGTGGCTCGCGGAACCATGTCTCCTGGCACGCACAGCATCACCCATTCCTCTTCTGGGTTTTTGGCACGTGCGCATGACAATCAGCTGGTCTTTGTGCATACGGCAGTGCGGGAAACTAGAAGATCTGCTCTTCCATTTTCCTGCATGAGCATGTGCACCAGCCAGCTAATTGTCATGTGTGCGTGTGTGCCAGAAGCCGGTGCCAAAAACCAGAAGTTCATTTTCAGGGGCACGCATGTGCCTTGGGCAGTTCCTCTTTTAGGTTGCAACCCAAGTCGTCAAGTGAAGCACAATTGTAATAGAGGGCAACACTACATGAAAACTATAGAGCCTTCCCATGGATAATATAGTACTAATTACATAACTTCACTTGTAGCTGGGGATTTTGATTGTGCACGCAGTTATCAACTGGGCTAGATCTAAAAAATAATCAGTTTCTTGAACATAGATTCTAAAACATATGCTAAACAACCAACAGGAGGATTGAATGGAAGACTGTCAAACAATATAAGAATAGAAACAACAAAAGAGTGAGATGGGGCCATTTAGATTCAGTGTAATCCATTGCAGGTTTTACTTTCATGAATCCCATTAAACTTCCCAGACAGATGGCTGAAGAGCCTCTTGAACATAGGCAGTCACGGGGAGCACACCATCTTTCTAGATTATCTGCTCCATTGTAAAATTGCCATTACTATTAAGTAACAACTAACTGCTGTTTTTTTTTCTAACATACTGTTGCAAAGTATCTTTCCTTTTGTAAAATAGAAGAGAGGAAATCTCAATCTTTTTCCTGGTGATATTCTCTTCAATCTGTTGGGCTACATGTATGACCAACTATCAATCTTTGTACACATGCCTATTTTTTTTTACTCCCCCGAGTGTATTGTTGTCTTTTGTTGAACCAGCTCCAACTTCTCTGAATCCTTCTTAAAGTAGGGAGTCCCAAACAAGACACATTACTTAAGAAGGGTTCTGATCAAACTGGACAAAGTAGAGCTATTATTCTTCAATCAAACTATACTTTGGTTGGTACAGCCTACAATGGCTTTCTCTTTTTCTCTTCAGCCACATCACAATGCTTATTTGTGATTTAGTTTTGAATCATTTACAGTACCACACCAAGGTTTTTTTCATAAGTACCATCACCAAAGTATAAATCCCCCATCCTGTAACTCCACATTTTATTTTTGTTTCTTAAAGAATGTGCCATTTTCTTTGTTAAATTTCATGCTCTTACTTTGCCCTTGTACCCAATCACAAAAAGACCCAAATAATACTTTTCTTCTAGAGTGCTGCCAAGCTGGCCCATTTTTATTATTTCAACAATCTTCCCTTAAAAAAAGGTACTGAATGGCAATTATCCCAAACCTCGAATCCAGGAATGTATGAAGGGGTGCACCAAGCTACTTTAAGACTGGTCCCTTGACCTGTGGTTAGACTGTAGTATTGCAGGCTAATTCAATCCATTGCCAGGAGTTTGATCCTCACTGGCTCAAGGTTGACTCAGCCTTCCATCCTTCTGAGGATCTAGTAAAATTTGTATTTGTATTTATTAGTTTGCAGGCATGCTGGTGCATTTATGCATGCCCCCTTTACGGACCTCTTGGGAATGGGGTAAGGTCCACAGCAGACAGGTTAAGGTTGAAGATGTGAGGGTTAGAGGATGTAACAATGGAGTGAGGTAGAGCATTCCAGGCATTGGCCCAGATTGAGAACCCAGTTTGTTGGGAGCAATATGCTGACCCTTAAACTGCTTAGAGAGGGGCTGTAAACCACTGTGAAGTGGTATATAAGTGTAAATACTATTTCTGCCTTGCTTTTGTTTCCTACTAAGAAGAAAAACAATACCTAATCAAGAAACTACCAAGGAGTAAACCACACTCCCAGCAATACTGCAAGGATGAGTTCCTGCCAGGTCTAACCTCTTCTATAGAAGAGGTTCCACAAATCTACAGTGCCATTTAGAACCAGTTCCAGCTCCTTCCCTCCCCCTGCCCGTCCGCACATCATCAAGATGAAGAGCGAGAGGAGGAATTCTGGGAGTTGAAGTCCACAAGTCTTAAAGCTGTCAAGTTTGAACACCCCTGGGGGATTTTTTCTAAAGGGTTAGGGGTGCAAGGGTCTTGTAACTTGACAGCTTTAAGACTTGCATGCTTCAAGACTTCCTTCCAGTTGGCCGGAGGCGATGGTCGAGTCCTGGTACTCGTCCGCCGCTTGGTTGCCTCTACGGCCCCCCCAGGGGCAGGGAGTTCTTTTAAAGGACTCCTGCTGTATGGGCGGCTTGCGGGGAATCCCCCCACCCCGATGGCGGTCAGGGGGTGGCCCCCGCTTCGATCTAGGCGTAGGGGAACGATTTGCGGGGGGGCATTGTCCTCTTTGCCGATGGAGGACCGGAATACTTAGCTGCTTTCAAGAAGAGCTGAAACGCCGGAGTTGGAGGCAACACCGAGGCTCCTGGCTACAAAGTGGACTGTGAGTGATTTTATTTCAATGCTCGCAACTTTCAGCTTGAAAGAGAATGGAGGGGGGAGTTTGTAACACCCCCCCTCGGAATGGAAAAAAGCGGCGTTTAAAAATGCTCCCCAGGCTTGGGGAAGCGGAAAAATCAACATCCGATTTTCTTAAACTGTAAGTGAAAGTCTTTCCTGCATGACCTTTGGATACTTTGTATCGAAGTCTGGCAACAATGAGATGATTTTTACTTGTTAACTCCCGATGGCTTCCAGATGGGCGGGGGAAGATGGCGTTCCTTTGTTCTCAGGAGACATACTTTTCTTGGAAAACTGCTGACATTCCCTTGTGCTTGGGACTGCCTTTCTCTTTTCACTAACGATTGCATGTAATTGATTAATTGGACCTTTCCCTGAAGTGCCTTCTTTTTTTCTTTTTATTTGATTGTTTCTAAGAACTTGGTTTCTCTCTGGATTATAATTAAATGAAACTGTGACTTTGGTCACCGGAATTTGCTCCACCTTGACTCACAGACTCCTCTCCAGCAGACGCCATTTTACTGACAAAGACTTAAATCTTTCATTATGGCTTCAAAAAAGCAGACGCATCAAACCAAGATCACCTCGATGTTACCCGAAAAAACAGATGTGGACGCTAAATTATCAGCAATGGATGAAACTCTTCAGAACATCATGAAAGAAATTAAAGAAATGCGGAAGAACCATGTCAGTTCCAAATTAGAACTCTTGGAGACAAGAAGAAATTAATGGAAAATATACAAAAGATCGATGGTCTGGAGCTGGGGTTGGCTGGGACAAGGGAAGAGCTTAAAAGCTTTAATAATGAAATAGGGGATTTAGCTGGTCATATGTCTAGGATGGATTTTGAAAGGATGTCTTATTTTTTAAGATTTCAGAACGTTCCTGAGTCAAGCGATGAAGATTTGACTGACTTAATGTGTACAATTTTAGCAGATTATATACAAAAGAGTAAAGAAGATATTAGGGGGGACATTGATCTGATATATAGAATAAATTCAGCATATGCCAGGATAAATGAAGTATCCAGAGAGATACATATTAAATTTGTAAGAAGGTCAACAAGGGAAAGGATCCTGAGAGCACAGAGAGACAGCCCTTTAATTTACCAGCAGAATGAGATTGCCATCTTGAAGCAGGTCCCGAAAAAGATTAGAGAGATAAGAAGGAAGTATTCCTTCTTGTCCAAAAGATTATTTAAAAAGGGGGTCTGGTTCAAGTGGGTGATGCCAGAGGGAATGTTGGTGTTCTGGGAGGGAGGAAGGGTGAGAATTAAAACAATTGCAGAGGCGGAAGCCTTTCTTAAAAAACACTCCTCAATCCTGGAGGACAAAAATGGGGGAACGGAGGGGGCCACGGCTCCGCCCACTGGAGGTCAGGGAGAGGAAGACACAATTGCCAAAAGACAGATCTCAAAAGTGACTTTATTTCTGTATAGTACAACTTTTATTTGGATGTTTATACATGATTGTCAGCATGGATTTTACAATGATATATTTGTATTTCTTTCCACTTTGTGGTACAAATGAAAATTTACTGTATTTTCTATTTTTTTTTTTTTATGAAGCCTCGGCTGGGGCAAACGACTCTGACATGGAGGTTCTCACAATGTCTTTATAACACCTTATTTACCCATATCCCATTTGTATAAAAATTTGTAAAACTCAATAAAACTTTTTCAAAACAAAAGACTTGCATGCTTCAAATGCCAGTTTCTGAGCCAACATTTTGGTTGCTAAGCAACAGCATTGTTAAGTGAGTTTCACCACATTTTACAAGTTGGTCACACCCACCCAGTCACATGACTGCCAAGCCACTCCCACTCAGTCACATGGCCAGCAAGTCACTCCCACAAAGCAGGCCACACCTACAGAGGAGGTTCTAAAACAATTTATAACCCACTGCAATATTGTCAAGGCAAGGTACTATATATACACAGGGAGAAAAACCCACACTCAACACACTAATGATGTTACTTAGTAGAGTCATGGAATGTCTGCAAGCAAAGAAACAAGCTCAGAAAGCACCAAAGACTACACAGTTCCAATCCTATACTACATATGCTCCATGGCACGGGACCTAGCTATCTGCGGGATCGCATTCTGCCTCATACATCCCTACGACCGATTCGCTCCCACAGAGAGCGACTTCTCCGGGTGCTGTCCACTAGGCTGTGCCAGCGGGCGACGTCTAGGGGAAGGGCCTTCTCTGTGGCGGGCCCAGCCCTCTGGAATGACCTTCCCCCCGAAATCAGAACAACCACGGACCTTCGCTCCTTCCGACAGCTTTTAAAAACTCATTTCTTCCGTTTGGCTGGCCTAGGTTAATTTTAAGTAAATTTAATAGTGTCAAGGGGTTTTAGGGATAGTTTTTATTTTATAGATGTTTTTAGCGCAGGATATGTTTAATGTGTTTTTAACTTTGTACTTTGTGTCAATTTGTTTTTAATTTCCCTGTGCCCCGCCTCGAGTCCCTTCGGGGGGAGAGAGCGGGTTATAAATAAAATTTATTATTATTATTATTATATATTCTCTTCTATTGGATGTCATCCAAATGCCTGGGAAATTCAAAACTTTTTTGTTTGGTATTGAAAAAATAATAAGGGTAGTGCAAGGTCATGTCATGTGGAGGACATTCTAAAGTTGAGGAGGCTACATCTAAAAGCATCTGCTTGCAAGCTGCCCCTTATTACATTTCAGTGTGGGAGGTCAACCATACAAAGGTGATGTTACTGTTAGGGTAGAAACAAAGTAAGAAGCTGTAGTCCAAGATCATGAAGATTTTATGAACTAAAAGCAATCCCTTGAATTGATTCTGGACTAAACTGGAAGTGAGTGCAATTCATGAAGCATTGGCATGGCCTCATCGTCAACAGAACCTGGCCACTTTTCTTCTCCTTGTTGCATTAATCCAAAAAGCATCTTGAACAATGCTCTTTCCCATAACCTAAACATAAAGCTGGCCAGAAAACACTCCTTTGTTTCCTCATTAGCAATATTACTCCACCCTAAATGTTTGGGATTAGAAGATTTAATCGACGCTTCTATGCGGGAGGGGTTTTTCCTAGCAAAAAGGAAAGAAAAAGATGGTATGTCTTGGAAAACCCATCCATATGTTGTTCGTATCTAGCAAACTAAATAAATTGGACACAGAAAACATGTTTTTTTCAGAAATCATCTGATTAATGATTCATCCTATCTCTGGATATAATTATTCAGTTAAAACATTGAGAATAATTTCATGCCAGAAGGCATCATGACCTCCTACAAGTTTCCTGTTGTTCTATTACAGTAAATAATTGGATATGTGGGAAACATTGTAGAAAAAAACCCATCATGTCCCACCTGACATATTCATTAATCTTGTTCCAAGCCTCAAGAGTCACGATATACAAATGGTTCTATACAAAGGCAGTGTTGTTTACTTTACAAAGTTCATTGTGCATGTTAAAATAAAATAAATGTAATCCGTAAAAAGGGTCTCTCACTTCCCTTCTCCAGTTATCACAATCAGCCAAGATTGACTTGATGGAATTCAAATTACCATTCATCAGGTTCTTTAACAAGAGCTTCTCCACCCCTCCCATAAGGTTTGGGACTTCATATTCTTCATTCTTCTGATTTTTTTTTTTAGATTATCAGATCCAGGGGACAGAAATAGGGTCAGATGGGATTTCTACTATCTTAGGCTCATCTAGATTTCTCTACTCCAAACATGATTCTAAATTTACCAATAAGAAAAGGCAAGTGAAACAGAGCTACACTGCAAGATCCTCACACTGAGACACTGCACATACAGGTTAAACTTGGAAGGAAGAATGAAGTGCTCCAAAATCTCCTGGTAGATTAATGAAGCCCAGTGGACCAACACCAGCAGATGACATGGCACCCCAAATCAACACAGACTGTGGAAACTTCACACTGGACTTCAAGCATCTTGCAGTGTGTGCCTCTCCGGTCTTCCTCCATACTCTGGATCCTTGGTTTCCAAATGAGATGCAAAAGTTGCTCTCATCAGAAAAGAGGACTTTGGACAACTGAGCAACAGGACTTTGGACCACTGTGCTTAATTAATTCCAGGGTTAACACAGCCGTCTACCATGAGATTTTGGAACACTTCATGCTTCCTTCTGCAGACGAGCTTTATGGGGATGATGATTTCATTTTCCAGCAAGACTTGGCATCTGCCCACACTGCCAAAAGCACCAAAACCTGGTTCAATGACCATGGGATTACTATGCTTGCTTGGCCAGCAAACTCGCCTGACCTGAACCCCATAGGGAATCTATGGGGCATTGCCAAGAGAAATATGAGAGACATGAGACCGAACAATGCAGAAGAGCTGAAGGTTGCTATTGAAGCATCCTGGTCTTCCATAACACCTCAGCAGTGCTACAGGCTGATAGCTTCCATGCCACACTGCACTGAGGCAGTAATTGTTGCAAAAGGGGCCCAAACCAAGTACTGAGTACATATGCATGCTTATACTTTTCAGAGGTCCGATATTGTTCTATGTACAATCCTTGTTTTATTGCTTGCATGTAATATTCTAATTTTCTGAGATTGTGGATTTGGGGTTTTCATGAGCTGTACGCCATAATCATCACAATTATGACAAATCACGGCTTGAACTATCTTGTTTTGCATGTAATGAGTCTTATCTAATATATTAGTTTCACCTTTTAAGTTGCATTACCGAAATAAATGAACGTTTGCATGATATTCTAATTTTTTGAGTTTCACCTGTATGACTCTGGTGGTCCCTGAAGAGAAAGGAGAGGGGACAAGGCTTTAGGAGAGAAGTTGACTGGGCTGGGATGGCAAAATGGATCAGGTTGATGGAATAAGCCTTCTGCATTTCCTTCTTTTGCTTAGGAAAATCTCTGCTTAGGTGAGACCTGTACGGTTGATTCTGATCTGCTATCTTACTTGAATTGATAAAGGACTTCCAAAAGTAAATAAAATAGCATTTAGTGGTGCTCTTATAGTACTCTCTGGGTTGTTTATAATGTCAGCATATTGCCTGCAATATGGGTCCTCATTTTGCTAACCTCAGAAGAATGGAACGCTGAGTCAACCTTGAACCCTATCAGGATCAAACTCTAGGCTGTGAGCAGAATCAGCCTGCTGGACTATTGCAACTCTCTCTACATGGGGCTTCCCTTGAGGTGCACCCGGAGACTTCAGCTAGTCCAGAATGCAGCCGCGCGAGCAATTATGGGGACCGCAAGGTCTACCCATGTAACACCGCTCTTGCGCGAGCTGCACTGGCTACCTGTCGTCTTCCGGGTGCGCTTCAAGGTGTTAATTATCATCTTTAAAGCGCTCCATGGCTCGGGACCTAGCTATCTGCGGGATCGGATCCTGCCTCATACATCCTCACGGCCGATTCGCTCCCACAGAGAGGGACTTCTCCGGGTGCCGTCCACTAGACTGTGTCAGCGGGCGACACCCAGGGGAAGGGCTCTCTCTGTGGCGGGCCCGGCCCTCTGGAACGACCTTCCCCCCGATATCAGGACGACCACGGACCTCCGCTCCTTCCATCTTAAATTAAAAACTTACTTTTTCCGTCTGGCCGGCTTGGGATAGTCCCCCTGTCTAGGGTTTTTACTGGGTAAATTTTAGTTTAGTTAGTTAAATGGGATTTTAGCACAGGCTGTGTTTAATTTGCTTTTAAATTGTTTGTATATTTTATTGATGTTTGTATGTTTTTTACTGTTTTTATTCTACCTGTGCACCGCCCCGAGTCCCCATGGGGAGAGGGCGCGGTTTATAAGTATTAAATGATTTGATTTGATTTGATTTGAATACTGCACTTTAACCAATGGTGGGATTCAGCCAGTTCGCAGCTATTCAGGAGATACACTTGTTAACTTTCTAAGCAGTTCGGAGAACTGGTTGTTGGAAGAAATCTCCTTTTGTTTTTGTTTTTTCACTTTACAGGGCTAATCCTGTAAGGAAAGCATTACATTATTTGAATTCCACCACTGACTTTAACCACTGCTCCACCAAGCCTCCTATAAAATGAGACTGTCATCTGTACAGAAGTTTAAAGTGAAAGTACTCCTGTTTAGCAAACACACTATAATATCCATGAGTCCAAGTGGGAAAAATACATTTCTCAAATTTTATAGGCAGTCAGATTCAGATTTTTTTCAAGTTTCTTATGTTAGAAACAACTTTAATTCCAGAGTGACTGGATTGCCACAACAATGCAAACTTCTAAATGGAAGCCTTGGTGGAATGTTGCCTTCCTACTTTGAGAGGACAACCTGATTTTAATCCAGTTTCTTAGAAAAAATTCTAATTAATTCTAATTGTAATTCATTCATCAGAATTCATTCCAATTCTGCTCTGAATAATTTCACTCTGATGGAACTAGCTGAATGCCATCTTCTGGAAATGGGCTTTGATATCCTGCTTTATGAAAATCAACATTTAAAAAGATAAAGATGGTTCTATCGCTTGTCCAGATCAACGCCATCTAAATCTCTGCAGCTGGTAACAATCCTCCCTGATCTTCAGCCAACGAACGTTGTTAGGATGAACTGAGTAGTCTTGACCCTTAGAAGTCCCTGAAACTCTTCCTAAAATTAAGAAACAACTTAAACTAATTTCCAATTTTGTCAATAATGCTATGTCCTCTCAGCACAATAACTCTTTCTCTCCCACCAAAAGTATTTGCCTATCTTGATTTGCACTCTAAAATGCCACTGTGTAATACATTTTTAATTACCTGTCAGCTGTTGCCTGTAAAGGCACTGTTGTGGCAATGTGTTAACACATTGCTACATGTTGAATCTTGTCACAGAATTGACAGGCAGCTTTATACACTGTTTTTTTTTTAACAAAGCACTCAGTAGTAATGTTCTTTAGAATGGTTATCTCTTATCTTTTTTTCTCAAACATTGGAGTGTCTAAAAATGCCATTAAACCTTTCCTCAATGCTTGAAAGTCTCACTGGAGGATTGTTAACAACTTAATTCCCTGTTGGATTGAAGTTCACAAGAGGGTTAGATCTTCCTTCACTGTGGGCTGCTTGAAGTGAGATGCCTGAAAACTATTCAAAATGGCAATATTAGAAAAAGGAAGATGGCATTATTGCTAAATCTCAGATTAGAATAAAACTATGGATTTTTAAAATTCAGGATGTCATAGGATTCCATTGAAAATGCTAAGCAAATTTGGTTAGATGACACTGCCTAAATTGGGGGCTCAAAACCTGCAATTGCTAGGTACAAAAAATCCCTTTTAAATACACTTTTATAGGATCCATTCCAGGTCTAAGTGAGAGAGAACTAATTATGAAGGTTTTTTTTTTAGATTTTACAATCATATGTGCCTCCATTGAAAATGGAACAGCTATAAAGAAATCATTGGGTTTCTGTCTAGGTGGTCTCTGGTGATGAGCCGAAAGGCAGGAAAGGAAACAGTACGTCTCCTCCCTTAATTGGGGCCTCTTAACAGGATGTTGTGAAAAAACTACCTATACTAAATACCCTGTCTCAGCTGATGCAATAAGGGAGAGCCGGCTTGGCTGAATTGCTAGGCTCCTGCCTGATATGCAACACAGCCCCGGTCCGAGTCCCAGTAAAGGGTATGGCCAGCTGATGAGAGCTAATAAGCTCGAAATAGATCTATCCTGGTCTCTCTAATTTATTTATTGATCAGCTCATAAAAACTAACACACATATCTAAAAAAAATTTACACAATGGAACTCTTGGCTTTCTGTCTAGATGGTCTCTGGTGATGAGCCAAAAGGCAGGAAAGGAAACAGTATGTCTCCTCCCTTAATTGGGGCCTCTTAACAGGATGTTGTGAAAAAACTACATACATACATACATACATACATACATACATACATACATACCAGCTCAAAAACCTAATATATATGTGTGTGTGTGTGTGTGTGTGTGTGTGTGTGTGTTAGGTTTTTGAGCTGATCAATAAATAACACACAACCATATATTGTGTGTGTGTGTGTGTGTAATGTTTCAGCTGTGTTCAAGTTTTAATGAAGTGTTAGCTTTTCAAATGAGTTTCTTTTGCTAAGAAGATATATTATTAAAGAATTCTTAGTACAATGTATTCCTATTCCCTATATTTCTTTACTAGCCCACAAAAATAATTCCTGCTCATCTAAGCAATATATAGAACATTCTACTGTTTACAAGGCAAGTAGAAGCACACATCTTTCCCTCAAAACATTATGACAATAAAGAGGTGTTGACTGAAAAATCAGAGACACTAACAATTTCTAGAGTCACAATGTAAAAAACCTTTCAGAATTTGTGACTTAAACCTGAATACCCCATGTTTTCATGGGGATATATACATAATAATAATAATCTTTATAATAATAATAATAATAATCTTTATTGTCATTGTAATAATAAAAATAATGGTATAGTATAGATGTAGATATATAGTAGATGACATACAGATTTATATAGATAGATGATAGATGATCCAGTAGATCAGGGGTCTCCAAACTTGGCAACTTTAAGATTTATGGACTTCAACTCCCAGAATTCCCCATCCAGCATGCTTGGCTTGGAAATTCTGGGAGTTGAAATCTACAAGTCTTAAAATTGGCAAGTTTGGAGATCCCTGCAGTAGATAGATGATAAGATAGGATAGGATAGGATAGGATAGGATAGGATAGGATAGGATAGGAAGATAGATAGATAGATAGATAGATAGATAGATAGATAGATAGATAGATAGATAGATAGATAGATAGATAGATAGATAGATAGATAAAAAGAAAGAAAGAAAAGCAAACTAATGGCAATAGGTACAACAATCAGCCTTAGAACTGACAATGAAGAGTTGAAGTAGTTGAAGTAGCTTCTGCCTTTTAGGATTAATCATCGACAATAAAGGAACAAGCAGCCAAGAAACTGCAGAGCATCCATGAGGTTATAGGATAAGATATTTAAATGCTGCACATTTGTCAATACTTACAAAGGGCAGGATTGTACAAGCCATGGTATTAGCTGTGACAAGTATAGAACTGAAAGTCGGAATTTGAAAAAGAAGAATATGAAGAGCATTGACACTTTTGAACTTTTGGTATTGAAGAAGACTCTTGAGAATATTATGGAGAAGCCAAGAAAACAAACCAATTGTTCACCAAACAATCTTGAGTTCTCACTCAAGGAACAAATGTTGAAGCTCAAATTTGCACACATTGCACAAAAACCTAACTCTCTGGAGAAAGATAGCAGGAAAGAGAAGAGAAGGACAAATGGCAAGGAGGACAGAGTCGGTTAAAGTAGCAATGAATGTCTAATTGGAAAACCTGAAGGACCAGATTAGAAGCAGATTGTCATGGAGAAAATCTATTTCTATGGTCACTAGTTCCAAGTTGATGAAATATAATCAGTAAGTAAGTCTCATCTACACTTTCACAAACTTATGTTTTAACTTTGGATTCCATCAGCAACGTTATTTAAAAGTAAATAATTTTCTTTTTTCCAGCTTAGAATTTTATTTTGAAATAGATTAAAAACACAGGCATTCTGAAATACCTATAACAATGTAAGCACCAAGAAAAATTACAGTACATTACAATGCGCTGATGGTGTAATGAAATAAAGAGACTAAACAGAAGCTTATGTTCTATTTTGAGAATTGAATGCCAAAAATACGAAGCCAAATAATATAAACATCTACAGTATATATCTTTGATTTAGCATAAATGCAATCAGAAGCATGAAAAGGCTCCATAGAGGAGTTAAATGAAAAAGAGAAGAAGACATCATATTTATTCCTGATAAGTATGTCATTAATCATTCATTTTCAGATTGGGGTAATCTACTGCTCTTTAGAATTTTTCTTGGGTAATTTTCTACTATGCATGACTATATATGTCTGAGATGTATTTATGCCTTTGCACATCTCATAAAGCCATGCTAAATGGCGCTCTCTATTTGAGCAAATTTGAAAGCCTTCTAGAGGTCTACTAAATACAACTTACAAATATTTTAGCACATATTTTGCACATGAAACTTAAATCCGAAACCACAGGTGAGTTGTCAAGCTGAACTCCATTGCATTCATGTTTAAAATTGGACCTTTTCACACAATGGACAGCTTTTGAGGAAGGTAACACATTTTCTATCATGTTAAATTTTCTCAGTTCACAGGACACATTTGGATGCTTGGGAAAAGTCTGTAGTTGAACTCAATTCATTTTAAACCATATGTCACATACGATTTGCTATTAATTCTCTTTGGTATTTTGAAAAACACAGCTGTGATGTGATATAAGATGGATGGGTGGACGGACGGATGGACGGACAAATGGATGGATGGATGGATGGATGGATGGATGGATGGATGGATGGAGATGGACAGATCAATTTTCTGTTTCTTTTATAAGGCTTTATAATACTTTTAGTAGCATTGTCATCTTGTCTAACTTTGTAGAGCCTGACATCAGATAATTACAACTTTTTTCAAAATGATTTAAAATATAAACCTTTTTAAAAGAAAAGAAAAAACAAGATAATCTTGCATGAAAAAGCGAGAAGCTAATGATGTATTTGCTAATGGTGTGGCAATTAATATTCACTCTGCTACAAACTGCCTCAACTGAATCCTTGAGCTGATGGAATAACTCACCATTAAAAACTCATCAGATTCTGTTTTCATGGTTTCTTGTGAATGTCTTTAATGAAAACATCACTTTATTTCTCTTGGACAACATACTGTCTCTCAATCAATGAGGTTGTCTGTTTGCTAAAAAAACAGTTAGCCAAAAAAAAGTCAAACAGAAATGCATATATTTAAAGAAATAGACAACAAAATACTTAATGCAAAGATATTTTTTTAATCCTTATATATGATATATAGAACTTGTCAGATCTAAAAAATGAGAAAGTGAATTTGACATGGACAACTACTTGTCACATGGTTTTGTTTCCTTAAATGAAAACTTTCCAAAGCTTATGAAAACAAGATAATTGATTTTCTCCCATCACAACTAGTCCGCAATTAGGCTATATTATGGCCACTTTTTGTTCTATCTTGTACATATTTGTTTGAGGGTAGGTTTTGTTTTGATCAACAATATGTACTTCCAGTTAATTATGCTGGCATGTATTTCTGGAACATATGGTGTTTGCATGACCAACATTTTCAACTTGTAGAATCCAACTTGTATGATGATATAATTTGATTGCAAATCAATGGCTATTGCCCTCAGCAAAGTAGACTTAGGAGGAAATGGAAAGGGCAGCAAATTTCAATAATTCTCTCTGGCTTCACAGTTTGACAACCATCTTATGCTGTTCTAGGAGAATAACTCTTTTGAATGGCAATGGAAGTGTTGAGAACACTCTGGAGGAGCTGAGAAATCCTACAATGCACAATTCCTATAGTGGGTATCTCCACTGAACTACCTAGAATGAATAAAAGAAGTTCTTTTGTGTGTAGAAGAACAAATCTGCAGTAATAAAATGTGTGTAAGATCAATGAGATGGTGCACACTGTACATTCCTCCAACAATCTCCAATGCTCTATATTGGAAATACTAAACTGTCTCATATACTACTATGGCTTACATCCTCTTTCTTCACGCTTGACCTTACCATGCTGAACAGCAAGTTTTCATGCACATTTCTATTTATCTGGACATAAATCAAAGTCTTCAAATATTGGGGACCTTACATTGTAGAATGAAAAGGAAACCCTTCAAAGCCAATGAAAGTAAAATCCTTCTCTTCAACTCTAAAACCATATATCTGAACCTCAGAAATTTTAATACACGTGGATCAGTTTGCAGAATTCTACACATCTTAAAGTTTGTTTGCTTGTATCCCACCTTTATGATTTTTACAAATAAACCAAGGTGATGAAGATACCCAACATACCGTTCCCCACCTGTTTTCCTCACAGCAACAACCCTCTGAGGTGAGAGGGCCTGAGACAGTGTCTGGCCCAAAGTCACCCAGCTGGTTTTCATGGCTAAGGCAGGACTTGAACTCACATCTCTCACTTTCTAGTCTGGGGCCTTAACTATTAGACCAAACTGAAGATGAGAAATATTGCTCTAAAGGTCTCCAACCTTGGAATTCTGGTAGCTGAAGTCTGCCAGGCTTAACGTTGCCAAAGTTGGAGAGCCCTGCTCTAAAGGGTTAAATTTTGTTCGTATTCTATTGCTAGACATTGCTGAACATATTGGACAAGAAGTGGTTATTTTACTGTAAACAAAAAGGAAAATGAGGACCTGCATATATCTGCAGTTTGTACAACAAATTCTTCTTTCTTTAGCAATGCCTATCACTTTGTTTTAAGAAGGAAGGAAAACATTTTCCTTGACCAGAATGGCCATAATGCTCTTTTATTATTTCTAGTGATTAGCAAACCGTTGAGTTTAGATTATATTTTGTATAAATTATGTGCACTCAACTGAATTGAATCATCTATTATCTTAAAATATTCTAATGAATCACAGTTAATCTCTGCCTGTAGTGTAATTTCTCTTGCCCCAAACAATTTTTAACAAAGCACATTTGCATTGAAATATTCTTGGGCAACATTTTCTACAGTGCAGTTATAATTTTAATAGGTGCTATTAATCTGAAATTAAAATGGCAACAGTTATTATAGTAAAATTAAGGTTTTAACCCTTCGATTCTTTCATTCTGAGGTACTGCTTCACTATTGGCTCAACCAATTCATGTAATTGTAATTATGTAATAGTTGCATAAAACTGTGGTGGCACAATGGTTAGAATGCAGTATTGCAGGTTAATTTTGCTGGCTGAAGTTTGGCAGTTCAAGTCTCACTGGCTCAATGACTGACTCTCTGAGTCAATCTGACTCAGCCTTCCATCCTTCTGAGGTCAGTTAAATGTGGAGCCAGATTGGTTGGGGGGGGGGGGGAACGACAATATGCTGTCTCTGTAAACTGCTTAGAGAAGGCTATCACGCATTGTGAAGTGGTGTATAAGCCTAAGTGCTATTGCTAATACGTGTGCTTTGAAGAAGAATATGAGAGACAGGAATATATACTTTTGATAGAATGAAATGACCAGGAAGGATCTTATGAGGATCATCATATCCAACTTCCTGCATGAGGAAGTAGTGAGAGAAGCCACTAAACCATTATCTGCAGGTGGCCTCCAGCCCTGTTTGAAAAG
The DNA here is from genome assembly GCA_039707465.1 of Rhabdophis nuchalis. Taxonomy (NCBI): domain Eukaryota; kingdom Metazoa; phylum Chordata; class Lepidosauria; order Squamata; family Natricidae; genus Rhabdophis; species Rhabdophis nuchalis. Next base: position 122,018,549 of record CM077643.1, read on the forward strand.
CTCTAGCAAGGCAAAATTCACTGCTGCTCAGACTATCCTATTCCTTAACAGTCTCATTGTCAAATATTTTCCTAATATTCAGCCCAAACTACCTCTTTTTAAAATTTTAATGCATTCTTGCTAGCAGCTTGATCGTGTTTGTGGCAGTTTCAATAGAGGACAAATCAGTGCTCTCTTGCCCATGGTAATCTTTTCAATATCTATGAATTGCTATTATACTTCTGCTAAGGCTCCTTTGCAAATTTCATCTTCTGGGTTTGGTATGTGTCCATTGGTTTGTTTTCTGCTAAGGTATCAACTGACCTGGTTAGTTTCAAAGCCATATTTGTTTGCTGTCATGATTGTTCTTGGGGTCCACAATTGCTTCTTTAGCTGTTTTTTTCCAGAACTCCAGTTTTCAGCTATAGTCAAGTCAAATATACTGATTTTGTTCCCTCTGGATCATGTCATGACTTTGAAACAATTCAAATTTCCAAGAAATAACTGATTTCCTCTTGGTTCTGTGGCAATCAGTAGTTTTTCTTTATAAACTTCACAAGTAGTGAATCTTTATTATCTCCGATACAAACATTTAAAGTGTTTCTCCTATTGTTTGCTTTAATTGATGTGATTCTCGCCCACCTTTACTGCTGGTAAAATAAAGCCTATTAATATTGTTTCTTGGATGAAAAGCATTATTCATGGCCATTAATTTTCTTGCTTTCCTACCAGGTAGGTCTAAGCCAACTTGGGTCCAATCAATTCTACCTGCAGTATATAAAATAATTGGAGCAGCCCAAGTGTTTATGGTTTTAATTATATTTCCTGCATTTATTTTTCTTGTCATTTTTTTCAGATTTGTTTTATAGAGCTAGTTTTCTTTTTAGTTTGCTCCAACCTGTCAGCAGCTTTCATTCATTCTAAGCATTTCTATCTTTCTTCTAGTGCCAAAGTTCTTGTGGCATTTGTGCAACAATTTCACCTCCTTTAATCACCAAAGTTTGCCTGGTTGTCTAGATTAAATTGCCCTCAAATATCCTCACTGAATACATAAATAGAGTTCAGAAAATATTTATATTCTACTTTTGATTTTGCAAATGACTTTAGACTATTGCTTTATTGTAAATGGTTCGTTTTTGTCCCTTACTTTGTGAGAAGTTGGTCATAGTTGGTTTTGTTTAAGTGAAACCATTGCTAAAACACATAGTAAATGTGACGATGTCACCTTAGTGTTCCCTCTTCTAATTTTGCTTTTGCCAGTCTCTTCACTATTAGTATTTATTAGTAGTCACTATTAGAGAAGAGACTGAACCAAAAGACATGAACCAAAATAATAAGGTTCATGAATTCATTTACAGACAAGAGATGGGATATGGGAAGAAAAAAAATTATTTGTTGTATTTTAAGGGAAGATGATGAAAATTGTTTATACTTCTTGAGATAAAGTGGAAAGCATTTCTTTTCCTTTTTTATTATAGTAATTTTTTTCTCTTTTATGCATTTATTATGCATTTTTCTCTTTTATGCATTTATGCAGTCATGTGACAGGGTGGGAGTGGCCACCTTTTAAAATGTGGTGAAACTCATTTAACAATGCTCTTCCTTAGCAACCAAAATTTTGGACTCAATTGTGATGATAAATTCTTTCTTTCTTTCTTTCTTTCTTTCTTTCTTTCTTTCTTTCTTTCTTTCTTTCTTTCTTTCCTTTCTTTCCTTCCTTTCCTTCCTTTCCTTTCCTTTCCTTTCCTTTCCTTTCTTTCCTGTTGGGTCACTGGCAGCAGCGAGCCAGATTTACTTCCAGGTACGCTGGTGGAACCTCCTCTCACCGGTTCTCTAAATTTCACCAACCGGCTCTCGCGAGTAGGTGCAAGCCTGCAGAAACCCCCCACTGGTCTGGACCCATTCAATCATATTAATGTCCAGAAATTTAAACTTGCTGGCTTTTTGCAAAGCACAATAAACCTGGTTTCACCATCAAACCTGGGGACCTGCTAGCATGGTAGAGCCTATTACATGGCTAGATTGAATTATTATAAATGTTTTTTGTTAATATTTTTATGTCACATCTATTTTATTTTATTTTTTTATAATTCTAGGATTTTTTTTAAAAAACTTTGTTTTAATTGTCAGCTGTCCAAAATAATTTATATGAGATAGGTAACCTATACATTTACTTAATAAATAAATAAGATTCCATCTTCAGTTATGATTAAAAGAAGAAAAGGAAATTCACTTCACATATGTTTATCCACATAAGGGAGCCCTTTAAACAGAATGGCATACTGACAATATAGGATTGTAATTACACTGAAACTGACCAAGAAGGGAAAGTTTTAAGAAATCTCCCCCAGTCTCCTGATAGGAGCATCATTTTTATAAAAAAAAAAACCTGTTGGTAACCTAACAATCAAAGTGAAGATAGATTTCTAGGCTGCAGTAACTGTTCTTTATAGTCCGATTATGAAAATTATACAAAAATTATGCAATTCCCCTTGTTTTTCTCAGTGTCTCCTGCTAAAGTTTGCAACAGGCATTTCTAAAAGTGTATAGAACAGAGGAAAATTGCCATGCAAAGTCCTGAATAATTAACCATCTCCTGCACTGTTCATTAGGTAGGTGTGTGTGTGTGTGGAGGGGCGGGGTGGTGGTATTATATCACCCTGTCCAGGGAGCAATAGAAGAAATGGAGCAGCCAAGGTATTCTTTAAAAATCAATCATATAAGATCAGCCAGTCTCTCAAGAGCTGCTTGAAAAAAGCTCAGGAGAGAAAATGAAATCTCATTCTATGAATAATGAAAAATAACTAGTAGAATTCCCACTATTGAATTCATCATGCTTAGCTAGTCCATGGACTAGCTGGTTAGCGGGTTGAAATGTATATTAGGAAAACGCTTATGAATGAACATGTTGGAAACTGTCAAGTCTTTTGGCTTTTTGTCAGGAAAACCTACAATATGACCCTCCGCCCAGTGCTATAAAAGAAAATCACCTCTTAATTATTGTCACAAAATGCTTTTGATCTCCTGAGGAAAGGACATCAAGGACCATCATCCCCTCCTCTCCTTTCAGTCTTTAGTTCAGTTAGAAGTGTTATTTTTCCAGTACAATTCTTGCTGCCTCTATTTAGCAAGAATCAGTCAAAAGTCAGCAGGTAAAGCTTTTCTAACTGCACTATATGAATGCCAGGAAAAGCCCATTGTGTTGCTGGTTTTTTTGAAGAGGGAGATGCAGCTTTCTGTACGATACATCCTGATCAGTATTCATCAGATTAACAAGCAGATCAGAAGCTAGATATCTACTTCATTTCACACTTCTTTAAGCATTGCCCTGCATTTGTCAGCAGTTGAATACATCTTTTAAAAATAAGCTTTATAAGTGTGACACAGAAATGTGTATTTTAAATATAAGTTTGAATTCCTATTAATGGGTACATTTTTTTTATTTTCTTACTGTGCAAAAACGGAATGGACGGGAGTTCATGGGAGAAACCCAGAAATCTACTATCCTTAATAAAAGTAAAGGAACTCCTTCAGAAATAATACTATTCTGATTCAGTTCAGAATATATAATTTTGGTCCACCTACAGATGTACAATGGTCCAGTAGTCCACCCAATCCCATACTGCCCATAGTGATACACTATCCCAATCTAGTACCTTTCATTCGTTAGAATATTGGTCAATGGAATTGTAGTCAAAGAAAGTAGAAAGCTATCAACTTCTTGCTTCATTTCTGGTCAGTCATGGGACTTCTTAATGATCTAAGTGTTTTCATTATTTATGGGGTTTTTTTTAAAATCTGAGAAGTCATGATTTACTTGGGAATTCTCTATTACTGAGCTGTGGATATTTCTTCAAGCCATGTCTCTGATTTAATAGAACCTGCTGATGAGAAAAACCATATAGATGTTTTTAGTGTCATCAACAGTCTCCAGTCTACCAAAAGACCCTGCCAACAGAACAGGGATTCTCATTTAAACATTCTCATCTTTAACCTTACCATGTGCATTCTCCACACTATTTCAAAAAATTGCCAATCTTCTGACCAGTGATTACAGAAGGCTTCTGGGTATGATGGAAAGCTAACCTAATAAAGGCCAACCAATGGAAAAAATTTAAAGCAGAGGTGTCAAACTTGCATGACGTATCATGACTGTTCCCACTTCGCTAAAATAGGGTGGGCATGGCCAGTGCGTGACATATCTGGCCTGCGGGCTACAGGTTTGAAACCCCAGATCTAAAGGATTGTTTTATTTTCCAAAACTAGAAGGTTGTGGTGGGTTAAGGGTATCAAATGAATCAAAAGCGAAAATCACAAAGTTACCTTGTACTTCTGCAGAACTGTTGGATCCAATGTGCTTTCAGCAGACATATATCTTAATGGCACATCCTAACAAAGAAAAATTGTTTTGGAATATTATTGATCAGAAAGCAGAAATGATCAAAAGGGAAACACAGATATCTTTCATTGTGTGAAAACATTACAGGCACATTCTTTGAAATGCAACATAGCAGCTTTCGATACAGGAGAGACATCTAACCATTATTCTAACAAGCTGACCCTATGTTTTACCGTGGAAGGAAGCAGGTATTAAATAAGCACAGTGGTGCACATCCTTGAATCTACTGCTTCATCTCCAGGCATAAGTTCTGCAATCAATTAGTCACTAACAAGCACAAGCTGGCATTCCATTCTTAAGGAGAATCATCAGAGGGATGCAGCTGAAAGACACATAAGCAAAACCAGACTTGTACAGGCATATAATCATTTAATTGATTTCATCTGAATTCTTATTCCAACTCTCCACACAAGGAAAGTCGGAATGGCTGAAAATCACATTTCTTCTTTTCTTAGAAGCCTCCTGATAACACTGTTTGTCATTGCTGCTATACAAATATATATAATGGCATTAGATTCAAAGGCAGTAGACAGTGCAGGGTATCAATTTATTTGAGAAGAGTCTTGGTGGTTACACTATTCCATGCTAGGCGTTACAGTTTGGCAATTTTATAAATGAATGTTGGGTGCCCTTTGATGTTTTTACTTTTAATGAGGTTTCCTTTTGTATAATTTGCATAACCATATACTGTATGTGCAACACATTTTCTCAGATATGAACAGAAGCCTCCTTCAATACAAAAAGAAAAATCATCTGTGGAGGGATACCAGTTGCATAAAATCCATAATATTCTAATTTTACTATATGTAATACCAAAGCAAGCATAATGTTGAACATTAAACAAGCAATTAACTTTCCAGTCAATGCCATCTTAACAAGAAAGGGCAGGGATAATTCTATATATAAAATAGATATAGTGTTGCTTAAGGAATAAACAACATTCATTGCTTGGTGCAACAAAAATACATCAAGCTAATATGTCAATAGAAATGCAGTTTATTCCATTCACCCAAAACAAAAAGCTACTATTAATACAGTAGTTGAATACCATATCTTACCACCATCTGTTTTTCATAGTAGCTATTTTAGAATAACTCTAATCTCTTACATCAAGAAATAGGTCAATGTTATTTTTGCTACTGCTGTTGTCCTTATTTTTACAAACAATATCAGGATAAGTGCATCAAGTGGCATCTCAAAGAGGTTTGGAAGCCAAAAGAGCTGAAATCCATAAACTTTTCTATCTATCTATCTATCTATCTATCTATCTATCTATCTATCTATCTATCTATCTATCTATCTATCTATCTATCTATCTGGCTAATCTGCACTGCATTTGATTTTGGTTGTGAAGGTTTCTAAAAATTAGATATTTCTAGAATAAAGTCCTCTGAGTGCTATTGCGTTGTGGGCCACCTACCAGCAGCCAGTGGGATAGAGCTAATCATGTTGGCATCATCAACTCTTCCTCATAGCCATTTTCTTCTCTATTTCTCCCTCTTCCCCCTTATTGGAATAGAGACAGATTGCTCTTGCCATCTCTCCCACACCTTGTCCTCTTTCAGATTTTCCTCCACCCATTATTGCCCATTAGTGTATATTTTTTTCTAATGTGACAAAACGCATATCTATATCTTCATAGGGATAATAACTGCAGAATGCTTTTCAGACGTTAAACATCCCCATCATAAGGAATCGTGATCTCTAAAAGTCTAAAAATATAAAAGAAAGATAATTAGGAACCCCCATGAAGGACTATTAAGGACCAATAAATAGTCCGTATTCTATCTAGAAAAAAAATCCTGCTTGAAGGCAAATGCAACCATTAAAATACAACACATTAATGACAGGAAAGACTTTAAAAGCTGACTTTTAAAGTTTCCTATTTCTAACCAATATGTTAATGGATTTCACTGAGTGCCACAGTTACTGTTGTGAGAGGGGAGGGGAGAGAATATATTAACCACAACTACCGCACTGCTATATATAATTAAGTTTTGGTTTTAATGATATTTAAAGAGATATGGAAAGATTTATGCATTGGATAGTAGCACTGCCAGATACATCTAGGAAGTGTGATTTCTTCACCCAGGCACTCTTATTTCATTCAGGCAGATTTGAATAGGCATCTTTTCAGTTATTCAAAATGCACACAAAGGCTTTTATTCACTGGTGTTTGCATAAATCCTGATCCAGCATCATAAATATCTGTAGCTTTTTCACTATTAATCTATACCTAGGAAATCAGATATGACTTGTGTAAATCTTGTTTTTAAATGACAGATTCCTCTCTTTGCCACCCCAAATCATTCTTTAGAAAACTAAGAAGCTGCCTGTAGAAGAAGAAAGGACCAATATTCTTCTTTTCAGCTATTTTGCAGTGAAGTCAGTAAAACTAAAGAATACAATGGAAAGATTCTCCATGGAAACAGAAAACCTGATACTTAGTGGGTGCATATCAGCTCAACAATAAATAGGAAAGTCCATAAGACAGGGGTTGGCAACCTTAAACACTCAAGGAGCCACAAAGGTCCTAACTGGAAGCCCCCCATTCAATGCTGGAGCCAATCAGAAGTCCTGTTCCTCAGGGGTGGGTTCTTGCCACCATTACTACTGGTTCGGCACTCACAAAATTTTGTGCATGCGCATATTGTTTTTTGTTGTGGTTTTAATAATGCCTGTGCGCCGCCCTGGGTCCTAACAAGGAGAAGGGCGGGGTATAAATCCGAAAAATAAAAATAAATAAATAATAAATAAATTTGCACTTAAAAGGTTCTGTGCATGTGCACAACATTACATTTTTTCAATGAAGATTGTTCTGTGCATGTGCAGATCAGAAAATCAAGAGGATAGAACCAGTTCAGTCAAGTGTCTGCCCAAGGTACTATCTATTCGGCCAAACTGGTCTGAACTGGTAGGAACCCACCTCTGCTATTTCCCCCACCATAGAGTCTCCTCCTAGCGTGGCGTCCTATTTCCTCCACCTGTCTTAACCGAAAGCTCTATCAATTGTAGAATTGACTGGCGACAGGGAACCACAGCAGAGGGAAGAAAGAGCCACATGTGGCTCCTAAGCCGTGGGTTGCCGACTCTTGAGCTTGGAACAAAAGTACTCATACTGTTCTGCATGAAGATGATCATGAGAGGAAGAAGTGCTTTCTTCTGGTGAGAAGAATTACCAAACGCTCTTGTTTTCCTACCTTTTTTCCTGGCCAGCATGAGCCAACTGCACATTGTGTAAACCCGGTCAAAATACCACCCTTCTTTACTTTACTTACTTTACTTTTATTTGATTTCTATACCGCCCTTCTCCCTTTCGAGACTCAGGGCGGTGTACAGCCAGAATAAAAATGATAATACAAAATTTAAAAACAGTATTAAAAAGAAATATTAAATAATTGGCCAATATTTAAAATCCCAAACTAAAATCACTATTAAAAATTCTTCTGGTGAGAAGAATTACCAAACGCTCTTGTTCTCCTGCCTCTTTTCCTGGCCAGCATGAGCTAACTGCACATTGTGTAAACCCAGTCAAAATACCACCCTTCTAATTTGGAACCCTAGATTGTCATGTGTTCTGATTTGGGGGAAGATTGAGAAGGTGAGGCTAAAGGCACATCTAGTCCAGCATAACAGTATCTGTGTTCAAGAAATTCATCAACATGAGAAGTCCAGCCTTTGCCCACTCATCCAAGTCTGCTTTGAATAATCCCTCAGACTTTTTGGTGTAGAATTGGCTGTGGAACCTATAGTGAGATGTAATATTCTGTATATAGATTGTAAATTCTGATCATTACCATCACCACTACCTATAAGTAATAATATTGTCACATATATAAAAAACAGGTTTGTCTCTTATCTGCATCTTTTAGGCATAACACTGCAACTCCTAAATCTATCACAGTTCTATTACTTGATTCTTTTCCCCTCAAGCCACATATTTAAATCTTCGGTTGCTATGTTATGCTTTGCATTTAAGCAAACAGTTACTTAATTCAAATGGAGGTATAGCCAAGCCTTCAATTGGACATAAATATTTGTTTATGAAAATGTCTCTCAGAGGTATATGAAGATACTAACTGCCTGCTCTTTTTATAAATCAAAAGTTGTATTTATAACTTGAGAAATCTATCTACATGCTAAGTTACACAATGCAAGACAATATGGGTATGCTTGAATTGCAACAACTGCTTGTCATCAGAGTTTTTAAGAATATTCAGATGCTTCTGCTGGCAGATATTTCTGAACTCATCCATGTAGAGTCCTAGTATTGGGCAGTCATTATAACATGAATCCTTTTACCTAGATTAGAGGTGTCAAACTGGTGACCCGCGGGCCAGATGCGTCCATGCAGGCCACACACACTTTGGCTCCACAAAGGCAAAAAACATCGCAATACATCACGCAACATCGCATGACAGAATCAAGTTCAGCTCTGCCCCAAGAAGTCTTGAGGGAACTTAAGACGCAGGAGAAGTATTTGAAATTAAAAGTTTGTTTCTGCACAATTAATCCTCCCCAGTCACAATGGGAAACAGATCTGCACTTAATTTTTCTTTGCCTTTTCTATAATCTGTTCCATTTCCCCAAAAGGAAACCAACAGAAGAATGGAGCAATGATTTTCCTGATCCTCAAAGGGAACACATTATCTGAAAGGCTATAATGCAAGCAATTCAGCACATCCATATCTGGCATATATTATTTTGATGTTATTTGCTTCCTGGTACATGCTCATAGCTCACTTAAAGCAAGGCTGGTCAGAGCTAAACAGAGTCTGACTAGCCATTTATGGAAGGTCATCACTTCCTAAGCATTTTCTACCCCGATTATCAGTTCCAAACTGGACTTCATTTGTGCCAGGACCTGATGGCAGCTAGAGAGAGAGCTTTCTCCCAGAGCCATTTTCCTCAACACAGAGAAGGATTTTTTTTGGCTTGAAGCAATTGTTCATATATTTAATTAATGTACTCTCAGACAATTCATACAAAACAGTCATACAATTCTTTTAATGCTTTTTTTTTTTTGAGAAATTGCCAATAGGGAATGTACAGTAATGATTTTTTGAAAGAGAGAGGGAAAGGTATTGGTATGCTGCTTGACATGACACACTTTGGCACTGAAGTGGAAAACCTATTTCTTTATTGAAATATGAGGAAGCTTGGATGAATTGCCTCCATAGCAGCAAGAATGATGCTGCATAGCTTCAATGGCGTTCTTTTCTTACTTACTGAATCTTGGAAGGAAAAATTGTGTGCTTTCGAATGTGCTTTTCTGTTGGATTGCAAGCACTTTTCCTTTATTGTTCCCTAGGGGTTAATTCTGGATGACTTGGCCCCAAATGAGATATCCCAGGAGTCGGCTCAGAGAAGGACAGAAAGAAGAAAGATCTAGATGAATATGATGTCTACTTGAACCAATGGTGGGTTCTGGATTCCGTTCCAACCAGTATGGTTGGAACGGCCTCGGCGTGATCCACATGATGCACGCAGCATGCGCATGCATCATACTTACCTGTGAAGCTTCCGCAAGCCTCCGCGATGCTCCAGCTGCTTGCTGAAGCAATGCGCAGGCGCTGTACATGTTGTACATGTGCGCAGAAGCGCTGAAGATTTAAAAGTACGGTAAGGAGCAAGGGCGGACAGGCGGGCCCTCCGGAGCACCGTACCGGAACGGTGTCCGGTGCTCTGGGCTGGCTCTGGTACCTACCTCCTGAAACCCACCCGTGACTTGAAGTACTATTTTCATGGCATGAAGCCAGCAATAGAATACTTTCAAAGAACTCTTACCTTATATTTTGATTTTAACAAAATATAAGGTAAGAGTTCTTTGAAAGTATTCTATTGCTGGCTTCATGCCATGAAAATAATTTCATTCAATTATTTTTAACAAAGTATAAGGATACAAGTAACATGGAATTAGGGAGAAATTTTCTAACAGTGAGAACAATTAACCAGTAAAACAGCTTGCCTTTAGAAATTGTAAGTGCTTCATTACTGGAGGTGTTAAGAAGAGACTGTGCAACCACTTGTCTGAAATGGTATAGGGCAGTAGTGGGATTCAAATAATTTTACTACTGATTCTGTGGGTGTGGCTTGGTGGGCATGGCATGGCTTGGTGGGCGTGGCAGGGGAAGGATACTGTAAAATCTCTATTCCCTCCCCACTCCAGGGGAAGGTTACTGCAAAATCCCCATTTCCTCCTGATCAGCTGGGACTCATGCAGAGAATAGATGGGGGTGGGGGCACTCAGAGGTGGTATTTACTGATTCTCTGAACTACTCCAAATTTCCACTACCAGTTCTTCAGAACTGGTCAGAACCTGCTGAATACCACCTCTGGTATAGGGCCTCCTGCTTGAACAGGGCTTTAGACTCCAAGATTCCTTCTAGTTCTATTCTGACTGATGGAAAATATTAAGTTCTCTAGTGCCAGATAAACACTGTTGTCAAGTCAGGAATGAAGAAGCAAAGAACAACACCACAAATCTGATTTACTAAGTCAAAGAATTACACAAGAAATGATCTAGAGCCTCTAAAATTGCAGCAGGAAAGTCTGAAAGATTCGTGAATATGGTTATGTAGCTTGAAGGGTGCGGAGGGGATGAACAGCAGGGAGAATGGGTGAGAATGCGGCCAATTCGCTCCCACAGAGAGGGACTTCTCCGGGTGCCGTCCACCAGGCAATGCCAGCGGGCGACGCCCAGGGGAAGGGCCTTCTCTGTGGTGGGCCCAACCCTCTGGAACGACCTACCCCCCGACCTCAGAACAACCACGGACCTCCGCACCTTCCGCCAGAAATTAAAGACACTTTTGTTCCATCAGGCCGGTTTGGCTTAAGTTATTTACCTAGCCTTCAGTCTGTATTATAAATTGTTTTAATTGGGTTTTTAAATGGATTATGTTTTAACTTTCTAAATTTTAGCACAGGGATAACCTATTTAATTCGATTTTAATTATTTATATTTTGTACTGTTTGTTTTAACTTCCTGTGCACCGCCCCGGGTCCCTTCGGGGAGAGGGTGCGGTTATATAAATTTAATAATAATAATAATAATAAAAAAGAATGTGACATCAGCAGAAGAGCAATGCCAATATTTAGTGAGCCTTGAGGCATCTTCCATATTAACATTATCACCACGATCCCATTGCAAATATGAAGTCTGATCCTGCCAATTTTTTTGGTTTAAGAGATATCTGAGCCTGTATATTTAGGAGCTATGGGGTCTCTTAGCCTGCTTTTTCCTGATTCTAAGCCTTTGCTTTTTTCTTTTCTTTGGAAAAGAATTCTTCTGAAAAAAGTGTAACATTTGATAAACCGAAGCACAAATATCAAGCTTAAAGAATCATGTAAATTTTATTTGAGAGATTTTCATAATAGACTTCAGCTAGATTTGTTGTTACAGAAATGGCTAGTTACTGTATATACTAATGTGTAAAAGCAAAGAATTGAGGCTGGAGTCTTTTTCCTTTGTATCTTACACTTTCTTTTCCCCTCTTTCTTTCCCTTAATTTACTATTTCTATTTTTCTTTGTATTTTATACCAGTATATTAAATAAACAAATACATAATTTGGAAAAACAATTTTTAAAATGTTTATAGAATCATGTAAAATTTGAGAGATTTTCATAAAAGAAAATACTACAAGTAGTCCTTGTTTAATGACCACTGCATACTGCAACCATTCAGGGTTATGATAGTGATTGAAAGGTAACTTTCCCATCATTCCTCAAATTTACAATCTTTGCAAGTCTCTAAAATAAAGGAAAGCTGTGGTAAAATCATAAGCACAATTGTGGTTTCAGTTAGCAACCACTTTGATTATGAAGTTCCAGGTCCCAACCGTGGTCACTAAATGAGGACTACCTGTATTCTGAGAAGGATTATTATAATATTCACTTTTATGGAATCATTTTACTGTAAAGCAATCAGCTATTTCTGTCTGCCTGATACATTGAGGTAGAGGGTGTGCTCTAGGTTCCATCAATTAATTGTTGTCATTTTGTGGGATTGAGGAAACGTGTTTTCTCAATTGCAGCCCCTTGCACTCTGGAACAGCATCCCCTTGAGACTTGTACAATGTCCACTCTGCAAGAGTTCTGCAAATTACTTAAGACCTGGCTCTGCTTCCAAAGCTGGGTTTCAGGCCCTTGTGAAGCCCTTCTTTTGTGAATTGTGGTTATTGTGATTGTCTTGTCCAGGCGGTTATATTTCATGGTTTTGTTTTAATTATAGGTTTGATGTTTTATAAGCTACCCAGGGAGTTGATGGCCTTTACAAATCTAATATATAAAATCAACTAACCAACCATTCTAGAGAAGAGATCACATATACCTCTTTGAATACATATGTGCTAAAGCAGGGATGTCCAAACTTGGGAACTTTAAGACTTGTGGACTTCAACTCCCAGAATTCCCCAGCCAGCTATGCTGGCTGGGGAATTCTGGGAGTTGAAGTCCACAAGTCTTAAAAGTTCCCAAGTTTGGACATCCCTGTGCTAAAGGATCTGCACCCTATAGATTTGTGTACAGTATCTTCAACATAACTGGCTAGCTAATTCTTTTTCACTGATCTATCAAATTGTCATAAAGAAAACAGTGGCTAATACTGCAGTCCCCAATTATGGTTCAGTCTGCTCTATTTTTTCTGTGTGCTGGTAGATTATTTTCCATTTCCTTATTTAACAAGAATCTGAGCCAGCAATGAAAGAGAGGATTTTGCATATTTATGAAACCCATTATGGTGTTAGTCTTCGGTTAAACACTAGCAACAAGCTTCATTGCATGCAGTGTGCAAAACTCAAATTGATATATGCAAAAAGACTTGAGGCAATCCAATTTTTCTGTCTTTTCTTCTTTCTTTCTTTTTTTTTACATCTAAAGGTCAATCCACTTTGAACAGAATAAATAACCACAATTACTGAAACAATAATTAGAATTTCTATGCCTCGTCTGTATTTGTTTCAGATATGGAATGCTATTACCTTGCTGCTGTTGAAATAGTTCATTAAGAATAAATAATGGGCCAAATTAACCTTGTCCGTTATTGTACGTGTTTACTCAACCTTTGCTACCAAGTGAAGCGACATAGAAATTATGTCCCTTGATGATAATGTTTCCAGCTGCTACCTACGTATTTAGAGAGTTTCCAAAGTCTGAATCACTTTTGATCTAGATTCAGAATTTTTAGCAACAGCCCCAGCCTGGACATGAGGAATATCAAGTTTTTCTCTTTCTTTGGTGCCTTCTCTTCGTTCTGTTCCAAGAAAACACCTACCAATTGTTTTCCTTCCCAAAGGTGAGTCTTGCTGCTAATACAGTATGTACTTTCGCATGTCTGTATGTACCATGTATGTTCACTGAGAAAATTCAACAGATAAATACATCTGGAGTATCATGCTGATGGGCAGTTTAATACAGCCATGAGAACTTGCCATGTGTCTAGTGCCTAGCTTACTCTACAGGCTTCCATGTTATGGGTCTTGATTCTTCTTTTGTTCAATTCTATCTCTACTTTTTCCTTGTGTGAAAGATATATCCTTTTGTTTCTTATAGTTTAATTTAGCTCCTGGTTTTGGTTATTTTGATTCCCATTTAAGAGTGCTGTCCTCTGCTGCTCTTGTGATTGGCACCACTCAGGTGACCCTGACAACACAGATAAGCCTCCAGGTGGCCTCAAGGACTCTCTAAAAAGGAGGCAAATGACCAGCTGTCTGCAAGGAATATAAATCCTTCCATTCCCCACCATCCAGACAGAGCTGAAGAAGCTTTTTGGATGAGAAGTGAAACGTCTTCAAAGAAAAAACAGAACGTCCAGTTGCCTCTTGAAAAATCACCCTTGGGACACATCTATAAATGTAACATACTTTTTACATCCTTCATACTGCAAATTTAGAAAGTATTAATGGACAGAACACTTCCTTCCTTCCTTCTGCCTGCTTTATAGAGGCAGCTGCAAGTTAATCTTAATAGTAGAGAATTAAGCAACCCGAAGCAAATAATCCATCATAATTAACTCCAAGGCTTCTTGCAGTAATCTATTAGTGTTTTTTCTAAGAGCTAGCCCAAGTCATATTTTTAAAAGCTTCTCCCATTAGAAATATTAGGGCAAAAGGTTTCAGGGATCTTAAATCACTATCTGAATAGAGCCTCCATTCTATACTTTCTTTTTCAAATATAAAAATATACTAAAAGAAACAATAATCAGGACAGGGGTGAAATTCAGCAGGTTCTGACAGGTTCTGGAAAACCGGTAGTGGAAATTTTGAGTAGTTCAGAGAACCGGAAAATACCACCTCTGGCTGGCTCCAGAGTGGGGTGGGAATGGAGATTTTGCAATATCCTTCCCCCAGGAGTGGAAAAGGAATGGGAACTTTGCAGTATCCTTCCCTTGGAGTGGGGTGGGAAGGGGTTTTTTTCCCTGCCACGCCCACAGAACTGGTAGTAAAAAAAATTTGAATTTCACCACTGAATCAGGATCAATAATGAACAGCAGAAAAGGAATGCCCAGACAATTCAAAGATGCTGTGGATTTTCAGCTGTACCCTGGCTCTCTGTTTTAAAAAAACTCTTCCATCTTTCTTTTCTGTCTTGAAGCCAAAAGAGAAAGAACTGTGCCTTCTTCTTAGGCTTAAGAAGCAAAAGACGTTGCCCTACCTTCTTCCATAATACCTTTTTCAATTGTTCTGAAAGGATACAGAGGAAAGGAAAGGAAACTTTAATGATACTTGGAGGGATTTATTCCTACAGCCATTTAATTTATTTTGCATGTGCACTACAGTTTTATATACTGAAAGCACTTTTACATGGGTAATCACTCACATCAATGGACATTATGTCAGAAAACTACGGTACTTACTTGGCTTAGATTAGAATACGTATTTCTGCTGAGAACAAGAGCGCTGAGGACTTTTGAAAATGACTCAAGCTTGGTTAAGTAAACCTATCCAGTATTCTTTTTTGTAAGCATATTTTTTTGCTGAGGGAGTTGGTGTCTACATGCATCCATGTAGGTTTTGAGATAAATATGGAAGTTCTATCAAAATTCTTGCCTAGCATGTCATTTGGAATTTCTTTGCAGTCCTTACATCCAAGTACTAAGCTGGTTCAAGTCCGCTAATCTAAAGACTGGGTAAATTCATCAACTACTACAAACCAAAATAAAACAATCAGCTATGTTATCTCTTATCATTTGGTAATGGAGAGAGGGGGGTAGTTAAAGTTCTCTATCCTCAATCATTTCTTTTTAATCCAAACAGTTCAGTTATCCTGAGAGTGGATTCAATGGAATCATTTATTATGACACAGTGGATATACAGAAGCAAATTAATTTAGAATAAAAACAATGGGGGTATACCTCAGAACACAATTCTATGCTTGTTCTAGTGTAATTCCTCAATTACAATATTATTGGACCATGACAGTTAATAATGCAGATGGATATTTCTCATCCTCACAAATAGCATTTTCTGCATAGAAACTGATCATTGCAATATTATTCCCAACTAGGCAGGGGTGAGCTGCTGGGGGTTTACAAGGGTTCAGGAGAACCTCTACCTAAGATCCTGTGCAGTTTGGAGAACCCCCAAATCCCACTCCTGGCTGGGCCCACCCACCCCACCCTGCTCCTCCCAGGAGTTGCCACGCAGCCTGTTTTGGATTCAGGTAAGCTAAGGCATGTGCGGAGGCCCAGGGAAGGCAAAAAATGGGCCTACCAGAAGTTCAGAAGTTCCAGACGGCCTCCAGAGCCTGGGGAGGCTGATTTTGCACTCCCAGAA
This sequence comes from Rhabdophis nuchalis, assembly GCA_039707465.1. Taxonomy (NCBI): domain Eukaryota; kingdom Metazoa; phylum Chordata; class Lepidosauria; order Squamata; family Natricidae; genus Rhabdophis; species Rhabdophis nuchalis. The sequence goes on from CM077643.1 coordinate 122,034,700, forward strand.
GCTCAAGGAAAGCCTCCGGAGCCTGGGGAGAACAAAAACGCCCCCCACTGTGATGCACTCCCACCCAGCAACCAGGCAGAGAACTCCTTGCTAAAATTTTTGAAGCCCACCCCTGCAACTGGGCCAGTTGTCACAACAGCTGCATCCAAATATGACCACGTAGGTATACATTTGAACCAGAGAAATCAATCTGTATGAATTAGCTGTTTGAAATATTCAGGCAACAACAATCAAAACTAGGTCTCATATTTCAGTAATTGCCTTTGTATCTGACAATTATCGAGCATCAAGACATGGGACATGCTCTGATTGTGCAAAATTTCTACCTAACACTCTAGTTATTTTGCTGCAACAAAGAACAGGTTTAGCTGTTTGCTTGGTTATTTATATACCGTATTTTTCAGACTATAAGATGCACCATGATTTTGAAGAGGTAATTTTTTTTAAAAAAGTTTTTGCACTCTGCAGGCTTTCCAAACCCTCTGCATGTCTCATTTTTTGCCCCCAGAAAGGGGGGGTATGCAGAGCTTTGGTTGACTTCTAAAGTAAGGTGACCAGATTTTAACATTGGTAAAGAGGGACACCATTGACCGGGGGGGGGGAGAGGAGAAAGTGTGGCCTATTTTGTGGGAGTGGCTCAGCAGTCATGTGACTGGGGGACGTGGCCAACTTGGAAAATGTGGTGAAACTCACTTAACAACGGTCTTGCTTAGCAACCAAAATTTGGGGCTCAATTGTGGTCATAAGTTCTTTCTTTCTTTCTTTCTCTTTCTCTCTTTTTCTTTCTATCTCTTTCTCTGTCTGTCAGTCTCCCTCTCCCTCTCTGTATCTGTCTCTCTCTCCTCCCTCCGCCCATCTGTCACTGTGTGTCTGTCTGTCTGTCTGTCATTTACTCACTTAATCACTCATTCTGTGTCTCTGTCTATCTTTCTCTCCCTCCCTCTCTCTGTCTCCGATTCAATCCCTCCCTCTGTCATTCTCTCTGTGTGCCTCTCTCTGTCTCTCTCTCTCCCTCCCTCCCTCACCATCTCTCTCTCTCTCTCTCTCTCTCTCTCTCTTTCTCTCTCTGTATTCTGTGTGTCTATCAGTCTCTCTCTGATTCCCTCCGCCCCTGTTTCTCTCTGTCTGTCTGTTTCTCCTTCCCCCCCCCCGGAACCCTTTCAGACCCTGGGAAGCGCTCCGGTAGCCTCCCCAGCCAGCATGCCGGCCACTCTTCTGCTTCCCAGGGGCTGAAGGGGCTCCGTGGGGGGAGGAAGGGAACTGGCTGCCAGAGCCAGTGGGCGGGGCGGGTGGCGGTCACCCAGCAACATTCGCTACCCACCTGCCCCGCTGGCTCACCCACCGGGCTCCACGGGGGGAGGAAGGGAACTGGCTGCCGATGGGTGAGCCAGAGGGGCAGGCGGGTAGCGAATGCTGCTGGGCGCTGCCGCCCTGCCTGCCCGCCCACCCCGCCCACTGGCTCCGGCAGCCAGTTCCCTTCCTCCCCCCGCAGAGCCCCTTCAGACCCTGGGAAGCAGACGAGTGGCCGGCATGCTGGCTGGGGAGGCTATGGCTGCCTCCTTGGCCATGGGGCAGCCAGACCGCTCCAGATTCAGCGACCCACTGCCACGGCGGCCATTGCCTGCCTCACCCCCTGCTGCTTAGCTGGGCGGCTACGTCCCGACTTCCTGCTCCTGCCTCACGACCCGGATCTTCCACCAAGGCAGGCAAGTTGGACCGCAGGAGGAGGAGAGGAGGAGGAGAAGAGGAGTGGTGGGTGGGGAGGAGGAAGAGGAGGAGGAGAAGGAGGAAGATTTGGAATATTCAAAAAATTGGGAAATTTTTAAAGGGACGCCGGACTAATTATTAATATGTGGGACTGTCCTGCCGAAAGTGGGACGTCTGGTCACCTTATTCTAAAGTGCTTCTGGGGACTGGGGGGGAGGGCAAAAATGAGCAAAAACAGATTGTTTTTTGCAAAAAAGGGGGGGCATGCAGAGGCTTTGTGAGGCTTGTAGAGTGCTCCTGGGGGCTGGGAGGGACTAAAATGAGCAAAAACAGCCCATTTTTGCTTGTTTTTGCCCTTCACAGCCCCCAGCAGCACTTTGCAAGCCTCCCAAACCCTCTGCAGGTCCATTTTTGCAAAAGAGGTGTGGTTTCAGTAGGCCAAAAATGTTGTATTCAGTGTATAAGACGCATCCAGATTTTCACCCTCTGGGGGGGGGGGGAAGGTGTGCCTTATACTCCGAAAAATATGATAAATGTGCCCTGCCCATGGGCACTTGATGCCATCCTATTCTATTTTAAAGTCCCCACGTTTTCTGAGACACGAATGAGAAAGTGTCTCTCTCACCTCCTTTTATTTCTAGAGGAAGCCTGGAAAGCCCCCAAATGATCACTGCATCCTGATAACATCTGAAAATGTTTTCATCTCTATCCAAATTTGAAATACGTATTTGACTTTTCCCTCGCAATGTGATACTCTGAAAATCTATCTGAAATCACCGAGAGAAGAGCATACTAGACTAGTTCTGTTGCTCTATTTTTCTCTTTCCCTGCTTCCATTAAAAATTCAATTACCAAGGGTAATTTTCTTTCCAGTAATGCCAAAGACATTTTAACCGCGCTCACTGAGCTACCTTTTGTGCCCTTCTAATCAAAACGTATGAAAGAAAACAAGGTGTTCTCCTGTTAATTCCTAGCCCTTTGCTGCGGGATGCATACAGGAAGGGAGAAAAAAGTCCAGTTAATAGAGAAAAGAGGTTATGATTTAAATCCTGACAAGATGTGGTTCAGTTCTGCTCATGAATTATTATTATTTATCAGCTGGGAATTCCCTTGCAGCATTGCTCCTTAAAGCTGAATGATCTGTTTGTCCTAAATTCAAAACCTTGCATTAAATCAGTGCCTGGGTTTATCTGGTCCCTATCAAACAGAACAATGAAACAGTTGCAAGAGTCTTTGCTGATTCACTACACAATTAGTGTCCCAGATTTTGGGGAGGAAGGCACAGCTGGCACCATGTTTGCTTCTCCTCCACCCCCACCCCCTCTCAAGGTTCTACAAGAGCCATTTTTGCTTCTGTTGTTATTACTATAATGGGAAAGAATTTATGAAACTGTGAGTTACACTTTGCTTCCATCTGTACTTCAAAAGGCAGCAATGCATGGCTTTTGATAAAGGTGGTATGCAAATGAATTAATAAATGAAAAAGCAGATGAACAATTTGAAAGCCCAGCTGCCATCAGAGGCCTAACAAAGCCACATGAGGAGCATGGATTTAATGAAAGAAATGTTTCTAACCCAGAAGTAGGAAAATAGATCTAAAAGATATGTCATGATTTAATGATAGCAATTTTGGAATAAATGACCGCCAAACCACTTCCAGAATGGCTAGCTTGGTGTATCTTGAAAGGGAGAACAGTATATTCTGAAATGCCATGGGATATCTGTATATACATACAAATATAATGGTTTTCCCATCAAATGATTTTGAATGAATTTCAAGGGTACACACATGCTGCCCTTGCTTGACAAGTATTCAGCTACTGTACAGGTAGTTTTCAACTTGCAACCAATGCAATACAATACAATAGCAGAGTTGGAAGGGACCTTGGAGGTCTTCTAGTCCAACTCCCTGCCTAGGCAGGAAGCCCTATACCATTTCAGACAAATGGATATCCAACATCTTCTTAAAGACTTCCAGTGTTGGGGCATTCACAACTTCTGGAGGGAAGCTGTTCCACTGATTAATTGTTCTAACTGCCAGGAAATTTCTCCTCAGCTCTAAGTTGCTTCTCTCCTTGATTAGTTTCCACCCATAGCTTCTTGTTCTGCCCTCAGGAGCTTTGGAGAATAGTTTGACTCCCTCTTCTTTGTGGCAACCCCTGAGATATTGGAACACTGCTATCATGTCTCCCCTAGTCCTTCTTTTCATTAAACTAGACAAACCCAGTTCCTGCAACCGTTCTTCATATGTTTTAGTCTCCAGTCCCCTAATCATCTTTGTTGCTCTTCTCTGCACTCTCTCTAGAGTCGCCACATCTTTTTTTACATAGTGGCGACCAAAATGAATGCATTATTCCAAGTGTGGCCTTACCAAGGCCTTATAAAGTGGTATTAACACTTCTCAAGTAAGCCAGAAATTTCTGTTGCTAAGTAAAACTTTTATTAAGTGAATTTTGCCCCATTTTATGACCTTTCCTTTCACTGCAGTTGTTAAGTTAGTAACATGGTTGTTAAGAAATCTGGCTTCCCCATTGATTTTGCTTGTCAGCAGTTTGCAAAAGGTGATCATATGGCCATGGGACATTGCAACTGTCTTAAATATGAACCAGTTGCCAAGCATCTGAATTTTCATCCCATGACCATGGGGATGCTGCAATGGTTGTTAAGTGTGAAAAATGGCCATAAGTCACCTTTTTTTAAGTGTCATTGTAACTTTGAATGGTCACTAAATGAACTGTTGTAAGTCAAGGATACTTGTACATGGTTTCCTTGGAGAGAGTTGCACGCCATTTTAAATGCCAAGCCATGTTTACTTTTCTTAATACGAATTATAGGACCAGAAGAAACAATGTGACCAAAACATCAGTTATAATCATTAAAAAAAACAATAGAAAAGAAAACACAACAAATATTAGGTTAAATCAGGGGTTCCCAAACTTGGCAACTTGAAGACTTGTGGACTTTAACTTCCAGAATTCTCCAGCCAGCTCTGCTGGCTGGAGAATTCTGGGAGTTGAAGTCCACAAGTCTTCAAGTTGCCAAGTTTGGGAACCCCTGGGTTAAATCATCAATTCCAGTTCATTCACTCATCATTTAGCAAACTCTGTTTTCTTTTGTATGTTTCTGAGCAAGTCATAGACATGGTATATTTCACACATTCATCTAGCAAAATAATTCCAAAACTTTCAGATGAAAATATCTGCAGACACTAAACTTATGCCAAAGAAAATTTTTTAAAGGAAAGCAGAAATCATTAAGAGCAACAACAGGTGCTTCAATGACTGTTGTGGGGATAAATCGAGCTTTGTGTGATATCTTTCATAAGCTGTGACATTCAAGAGAAAATTTAATAGCTTTGCCTGAACAGTCCCCCCCCCAACCCCACCTCTCCAAGCACAATAACCCCAAGGACACTTGTCCTAATAAACATACTATTGACCATGTCTGATGTCTAGTTCATCAGCTTTTGCCCCATGCATCATCCAACTTTCAGAAAATCAGAACTGACTATCTAATTATCAGAAAGCAATTCAGCAACTCAGATATGAGAACTGATGGTACTCATAAGCCAAGTGCCGCATTTATATTTGGCAATTTCATTTCAGATATGATGCCAGCAAAAGCTTTATGTGACCTGACCCCTCCTAAGGCTGTCTCACCCATTGTTACGCCCAAAAGAAAGGTTTCACACTTGATTCACAGACTCTCTGTTTAAAAATGTTGATAATTATAACCAGGCTCAGTATATTACACCTTTTTTCACACTAGTAAAAAATATTTATTTCAATCCAGTGTAGTTTAGTTAAATGGAAGAAAAACTGGGGCTCTTTAAAGAACCAATTTGTAATTATGAAATTGGTATGTTTGTGTGTGCATTTTTTCTGAATCACTTCAGTACATGTTAATGTGTCATTCATAAAAAAACAATGCATGTGAAGAGAAAAATGACCTATGAAGATGAAGTGGTTTCAGTCCAGCTCTTTCCATTGATTTCCTATTTTTATGGGCAGGAAATTCCTTTTTTGGATCTCAAAATATTACTGCTTGATAACAATAGCACTTAGACTTATATACCGCTTCACAGTGCTTTACAGCCCTCTCTAAGCAGTTTGCAGAGTCAGCATATTGCCCCCAACAATCTGGGTCCTCATTTTACCCGCTGCGGAAGGATAGAAGGCTGAGTCAACCTTGAGCCTGGTGAGATTCGAATTGCCAAACTGCTGGTGGCCTGTGATCAGCAGAGGTAGCTTGCAGCACTGCTCTATAACCACTGTGCCACTGCAGCTCTTGATGCTTCTAGTTTTGTAAAAATACATCCTTATTTCTCACAGCTATTCAGCACCCCAAATATTTTATTGTGGAAGAGTTTTAGGGGCTAATAAGGTTCTGCATTGCAAGAGAGCAATTGTCAATGGAACTGGAAGGAGACCAGTCTTCAAGGATTCTCCCTTTTCCCACTTTCCACCTTCACTTCAGGTTCTGCAACTACATTTGGGAGCATGTGATGGCCCAAATAGATTTCTTGAAATTTCTATTTAACTTTAGCAGAAAAGTTACTGTAGTTTTCTGGATTTTCACAAAGCACAATAAATCTAACATGATTTACAGGCTATGCAAACCTAAAGTGGGGTTGGCTAGTTTACCAATTAATGTAGTTTGGTTGTCTTGATTTACTGTTAAACATTCCTGCTTCCTAGATATTCATACGTGGTGGCTTATGGTACACTCTAACACTTGGTTAAGAACATGGACTGTAGATGTATCATTTCCAATCACATAAACATCTCTACTATAGTATTTTAATTTGGGTTGAATGGTTCTTGATCATAACTGACTAGTGTCAAACCTGTCATTGAGGGCAGTGGTGGGATTAAAAAATGTTTACTACTGGTTCTGTGGGCATGGCTTGGTGGGCGTGGCTTGATGGGTGTGGCAGGGGAAGGATACTGTAAAATTTCCATTCCCTCTTCACCCCAGGAGAAGGTTATTGCAAAATCCCCATTTCCTCCCGATCAGCTGGGACTCAGGAGGCAGAAAATAGACGGGGGCGGGGCCAGAGGTGGTATTTACCGGTTCTCTGAACTACTCAAAATTTCCGCTACTGGTTCTCCAGAAGTGGTCAGAACCTGCTGAACACTACTTCTGATTTAGGGCAATGTGTTGTAATTGACATTGATCTCTCAGAACCATGAAGTAAGTGTTGTTACATCATTTACATAGATCCATACCAGATAGTTTCAAAGCCAGCTTTGGGATAGATGGATATTACTGAATATAGTGCAGGAAAGAACAACTAGGGCTTAGAAGCTGTGTATAGCCGTCTGCCCTACTTTTCCAGTTCCCAGAACTTTGCAAGACAATGCCCTTGGAATCTGATAGCAAATCAACAAACATTGTGACTTAGGGCAGAAAAGAAATATTTATTTATTTTATTTATTTATTTAATTTGTAGACCGCCCCCTCTCCCCGAAGGGACTCTCCCCGAAGGGACAAATATAAACCTTTGATAAAATTTCCTAATAACAAGAAGCGGAAAATAGATATTAGTTTAAATTCTGACTTGTACATTTTGTATAGGAGACAAAAGAAAAGGATAGATGTGGAAAGAAAAGGAGACAGAGAACAAGAATCTTCCCCTATACTCTGTAATAATAATAATAATAATAATAATTTTAATTTTATATCCCGCTCTCTCTCCCTAGAGGGACTCGAGGCGGGGCACAGGCACTTAAAAATACAATTAAAACCACAAACAGAATACAAAATTAAAAATGAATTAAATTAATCCTGCGCTAAAAACCCATAAACTAAAACTACCCCTAAAACCCCTAACCTTAAAAGAGACTACCCAAGGCCGGCCAGGCGAAAAAGATGTGTCTTTAATTTTAAACGGAAGGAGCGGAGGTCCGTAGTTGTCCTAATATCGGGGGGAAGGTCGTTCCAGAGGGCTGGGCCCGCCACAGAGAAGGCCCTTCCCCTGGGCGTCGCCCGCTGACAGAGTCTAGTGGACGGCACCCGGAGAAGTCCCTGTAGGCTCTGTCTTAACTCTAAACTTTGGAAATTAAATCTAACCTATTAGATGCATACTCTAGTTTTTATTGTGTAAAGCAGGAGTTCCCAACCTTTTCTATATCCTGCACCCATAGAACGCTTCTGATATATTCTTGGACCCCTTTAAAAAATAAATAATTATATGCATATAATTATACATATCTTCTTTATATATAAAACTGGCTCTGTGTGTGTGTGTGTGTGTTTTCCAGCATAGCTCTACGCCTCAAGCAATTTCAACCAAATGTGGTACATGGATGACTTACTCTCTGGAGAAAAATACTGTGTGGGTAAGACACCCCCAATACATCTTTAAATTAAAGACGCACTTTTTTCGTCTGGCCGGCCTTGGGTAGTCTCTTTTTAGGTTAGGGTTTTTTAGGGGTACTTTTAGTTTAGTTTATGGGTTTTAGCGCAGGATCTATTTAATCTATTTTTAACTCTGTATTTTGTATTTGTTTGTGGTTTATTTGTATTTTTAATTGCCTGTGCCCCGCCTCGAGTCCCCTTGGGGAGAGAGAGCGGGATATAAATTAAAATTATTATTATTATTATTATTATTATCTTGGGGGGGGGATGTTCTGTTAAGAAGCAGCCTGTTGTGCTTTTAAATGGCTTCAACTACACAGCGCAGTGGAGTTGCCATGGTAACGGCTTCACAGTACTCCACAAGGGGGCTCCCTGCGGTAAGGCAGAAAACTTTAGAAATTACATTTGGGTGGCACATTTTCCCCCTATGAATAAATACCTGGACAATGCTGGATTATCAGCTACTACCCTATAATTAAAAAACTTCTAAACCTAAGTTTTCGCACTCGTGAAATATCGTCGAGCATCCCCGATTGGCAAATCCTGGTGTAAAACTTGCAGGGAGGGTGGAATATAATATTTCTTCCTCTTACTTTCTCCATACCAAGAACCGTATGAGTTGAATTGGGCTGAGAAAGAGTGATTGGCCGAAAGTCACTCAGGGGGCTCCTGTACTTAAGGGAGCAGCAGAATTGGTGGTCTCTGAGGCTCTAGTCCAGCACTTTACCCATTACACAAGCTGGTTTCTGTAACTTCTGAACCCCACTGAAATGCCTTCAAAGCTTCAGGCATTTGGGATCAGGTTATTCAGAAGATGGCTTGCATCTATTTCAGCCTGGGCACAATTTAAGAATTAAAATAAAGCCTGTTTTCATTTATCAATTTTAAAAGAAGGAAAGCTCTTGGGTATGAAGGGGAAGGAGTTTCCTACCTCTCTCTGTTGATGGAGATTACTCGGATACCATCACTTTAAAAAACAAAGGCCCCAAAGCTCATTTGTATTCCATTACTTTATCTTGAGTGTACTTTGTATTGGGCTTCCATGGTTACTAAATCATCTTTTTCAGTAACAGGTGGGATGCTGGTTTTATCATAGTTATTAGCTATTTTTAACCCTGATCCTTATTGTTTTCCTCTGTGATAAAAAGGAGTAGCCAAAGTTAAGGAAAACTATATAATGTCTGGTTCTCCCTAAAGATCTGGATTCTTTTCCAAATTCCCAGTAGAATTCACAATTTCTAGCTCTATCTTTTGTTTCTTTTTCTTTTTTGCTCTCTCTTTGAACAAGATTGCACATTGAAAATCTGCACACTGCACATTTTCTTCTGCAGTGACAACTTAGTAATCAGGTCATTTACAGGTCATTATCTTCAATTCTATCCTAAGGGGAGTTTTGGAATGACGTATTTCATTTTTGATCACTGAAGAAACAAGAACTAACAGATTATTAGCAAGTAGCGTGGTTTTAATATTTAGTAAGAAAAACAATTAATGGATTTCTCAAACAGATTGTTCAGGATGTTCTTCAGGAGACATTTAATGGTACGGTGGTTAATATCAGTGCTTTCTTACATATAAGTTCAAAAATTGCAGGAAACATTAAGAAGTCTAGTGGCAATTCTTCATCTTTCTAGTAGGGATGAGTATCAATTAATAAAGCTTTCCTTTATGAGCATATCTGTGTCATGAACTCAATTTTGTTCTTAGAACTGGGTGGTAAAACACCTACACAATTCCCATAATGACATTAATTCCCCCTGTGACAAAATACAAAAGAAGTTAAGCCACCAAGTTCACCAGCTCCTTCTCTTTTATCAGGTTATTCTGGGTGGGTGTCCTTTTATCCAGTTGCAAATTCTGACATTCTACTCACAGTTAATTCTCCAAAAAACATACAATCTATGTTACAATAGCACAAAGCTTCTAAGGACTTACAACAGCGAGAGAGAGGGGGGAGGGAGGGAGAGAGAGAGAAAGCGAGAGAAAAAGCGAGAGCATACCATTTGAGATGCTGTTCTCTGGAGCGGTGAATGCTGGCTTTTCAAACGTGACCAAATGACCTATTTCTTTCAACTAAAAGGATTGTATCCAATGAATTGTCAGTCGGTGGTAGAATGAATCCCTCCTCTCCTCTCTAGAAAAATGGTCCTATGGAGCAAAATTAGAGTGTTCATGGGTATTACAAAAAGGAAAGAGAATGATGGCAGAGGTGAACAATTGATTTGCAGATACAACCTGGAGGACAGAAGGCAAAGTGTGGAGAGGGGGACATGACTGATACCTTTAAATATATTGAGGGTGTGAATAAAGTTCTAGAAGACAGTCCTTTGAATATTAAGCAAAAATCAAGAACACAGGGCCATAACCTCAAACTGACAGAAGGGAAGTTCAAAAGTAAGATCAGAGAGCATTACTTCACAGAAAAAGTAGTGGAAGCTTGGAACCAACTTCCAGTGGAGTGGATCGATCATTAGCAACTGAGTTTAAACATGCTTGGAATAAACACTACCAGAATAAAGATCACTAGGTCTTTTTCTGCCATCAGTTTTACTATGTTTTAGTTCACTGGAGCCATTTTTGTAATAAAGGAGAAAAAGAAGTTATAAAAGAAATATATTATTAAAGAAAGCATAGTATTACTTTACTTTACTTTACTTTAATTCGACTTATTAACCGCCCCCTCTCCCCGAAGGGACTCGGGGCGGTGCACAAGAAATATAAAAACACAATATATCACAATAAATACATAAATATTTAAAACTATATTAAACTAACACCCTGTGCTAAGATCTCCCCGTTAAAATTACCGTAAAACCCAATATAAAAATTTCTCTACTAACTAAGGCTAAGTACAGTAGGTTAGGCCAGGCCGGCCTGTTGGAAAAGGTAAGTTTTTAATTGCTGGCGGAAGGAGCGGAGGTCCGTGATGGATCTAAGTTTGAGGGGTAGGTCGTTCCAGAGGGTAGGGCCCGCCACAGAAAAGGCCCTTCCCCTGGGCTGGCATTGTCTAGTGGATGGCACCCGGAGAAGTCCCTCTCTGTGGGAGCGAATCGGCCGAAGGGATGTATGGGGTAGGATGCGATCCCACCGATAACTATTATCACAAATATATAGGGATATAATCGATCGCTTCAACTAAAAATCAACTGCACACATGGAAAAGAGGAAAATGTTGAGAAAGCAAGGAAAAAAACTATCCAACAGAACATTGAACTCATAACACTATTCTCTTTCCTGGAGGAAAGGAAGGAATATTCTTTGGAGTTGATCTAAATAGCCTAAGTTGCCAGAAGTCCTTTCGAACAGGGGTCTCCACTTTGGCAACTTTAAGCCTGGCCGACTTCAACTCCCAGAATTCCCCAGCCGGCAAAGCTGCTTTAGAAGCTCAGATTATAAAGAAAAATTAAATTTTAAGGGCAAATCCCTGAGAAGCATGATTAGCCCAGATCCCACCCAACCAGGCCTTGAGAATTACCTGAATGAAAGATGACTTTATCTTTTACCTTACTAGCCCAGGAAAGGATACCTGCCTGATCTGTCATTTTTAACAGGTGATAATAGAGAGCTACTATATGTTCTGTCATGCCCCAATCGGAACCGGAATCTGCAGAGGAAGTTGACCCAGAACTGGAACCTATGGAGATTAAGGGGACAGCTTCATTGGTTTTGGAGGAATGTGGGGAAGAACATGCCGAGTCAGGCCAGGGGTTTTCAAGATTGGGATGGCTTGTAGGCAGAGAGGAAGGCGGGAAGGATGACCAAGAGAAGCTAAACAGTGAACATGAGAGAGAGAGCTCAGGTGATGAGCAAGGACCACCCCACTCCTGATCCTTAAGCAGAGAGTGGAGAGAAGGTGAAACAGTACAGACTGACCCGACTACTCAGGATGAGAGCGCTCCACCCCTCTTCACAAGGCACATCTGGGGAGTGAGACTTAAGGAGATGCTGTGGGGAGGGGCATTTTTCAGGAACAAACACTGAATTCCTGTAGTGCTGAGGGCCATTGCTGATGTCTGACATTTCCTGGATTTCCTGCTTTCTTCCTGGCTTCCTGAATTAATTGCCTTGTTCTTTTGCTTCCTGGACTCATTGACTTGCCCCGCTAGTTTTCTTACTTTGCAGCCGTTGTGCTCACAGCGTTGGGCTAGACTTGAGGTGTGTGTGTGTGTGTCATTACTTTGCTCTGTGACATGCCAGAAATATGAGAGAATTTGGGGAAATTTGGAGCAGTTTGAACTGCCAGCTGCCTGTGTTGCCTCTGTGCTGTGCCCCGGGTCATCACAGGTTTACCTAAAGATCCAGCATTAATTATTGGTATTACTGTGTTGGATAATCATTTTATATCCATTAGAAAGTCTTTTTTTTAAAAACATACATCTTTGTATGATATACTTATTCCAGATAAACAGATCATTAAAATTGATGTAACTCAGACTTTTGCTTTGCTCACCAATTTGATGAGATACTTTTAATGATATTTCAAAAGTGAGAAGCAGTAAGATAAAATGCCTTTATGTTTTGAAGGATAACTATAAATATACGAAAAAGTTGTAGTCAATTATTCTACCTTCACTTTGATAATGTAAATAATTACCTATTTGTTAGTAATCATAAATGGAAATGAATTGACATACATTTTAATTTAAAATGAACTCATATGAGGCCTTTATAAAATAAGTAACGTCTGGGTATAATTATATTCTTCTGCCTATATATAATCCTTAATTTATAATTAACATCAGGTGCTTCTTTGATCTTCCTGATATTCCCCCCTGCCCTATTTTCCTATCAAATGTTCCAGTGCACCATATAATTATCCTTCTTAACATAAGAGTGACTCTGAATAAGTGAACGCATTAATATATATTTTGGGAAACTAGCAACGAACAAAGGCAAGCTTGAACAATAGCTACAGAATCACATAACGTACTGTTGATGAAAAATATAAGGTTTTATAAAATGTGCGTACCTTTTTCACAAGAAAAGAAAGAAATGTCAGGGGTTCTAAGGAAACTGATGACAGGATGAGCAATATTAGGTCATTTCCAGAAATAATAAGCTATTAAAATAGTAAAACAGCAATCTATTAGTACTGTGCATTTACAATATATTTAACCAGTAAAGCAAGATTTCGTTACCATGTTTATCTTTCTATCACTCATTAGTATAGATCAGGGATATCCAAACTTGAGAACTTTAAGACTTGTGGACTTCAACTCCCAGAATTCCCCAGCCAGCTATGCTGGCTGGGGAATTCTGGAAGTTGAAGTCCACAAGTCTTAAAGTTCCCAAGTTTGGACATCCCTGGTATAGATGAAGATTTTGTCAGACGTTCTAAAAACACATCATCCATGTGATTACTGGAGAACCAAGAAGCTGTGTAGAGGTTTCATCCACTAACATTTGGAGAACATAGGTTGGGACGATGTGATATAGACATTTATTATGGCACTTATTTCTTTTATACTATCTGATCTTAGTGGAAGTTACATATATATTTGCATATATGCTATCTCTACACATTATAGCCTTTTTAAAAACTAGGCAGGCAATTAATGATGAATGGGACCAGGGATATCAATAAGTAGCCCATGATTCCACAATGATACTATTTGTTATTGTAGCTATCAAAATTGTGGCATTGTTCTCATATGCTTGCAGATGGTCACCAGAATCTCTAGTAATATCTCCATCTGCCTTTCACTTTCACAAATCCATAATGGTTTCTAAAATTCTTCTATTCTGATATACACAAGATTTCAGGCCAAAAAAAAATAGTGAGTTGAGTTCAGTTTAGTTCTGTTCCTCATATATTTGACATAAAGCCTCCAGAAACTCTGAAAAATAATTTTCTAAAATCAATCTCTCTCAACACGCAGGAGAATAGATTGATGCACTGCTGACAATTAAATCCATTTCATATAAAATATGGAACACACGCAGTGTGCGAGAGGAACATTGCATAGTTATCATCACCACTCTATTTCCATCCTGCCTGTTCCCTTTTTTTCTACTTACTTAAAATTGTGTCTGTTTGCAGCATATCCAGGTAGAACAGTGGTGTAATCCTCTGAAGTCTGCTACCGGTTCGGTGAGTATGCTACCGAGCACGCCCTTTGCGCACCTGAAGCGTACCTGCACAGCACTAAAAAGGGAACACTTTGAAGCCTTACGAGTCTGCAAAGGTAAGAAGAACAGCAGGAGGGGAAAATTCACTGTGCCACGCAATTTAGATTAGCTAGAAAGCAGGAAATCTGACAATTCTACCTAATATAAATCACGCGTCACAGCTGATTGTCGCCCAGCTGATTGTCAGAAATAACCGGTAGCATTTTTTACTACCGGTTCGGGCAAACTGGTCCAAACTTGTAGCATTTCACCCTTGAGGTAGAATCATATGAGTAAACATCAGCCCAGATATCTCATTCAAAAAAGTCACCGTAATAGTACAAATCTAATTGTCTTATTTCTTATTAAGTCGTTAATTAATTAAGTCATGGATGGTTTCATGGATTATGTTTTTCTTTATCACCAACTTTAATTTAACAGCAAGCTTACTGATCTTACTTCTAAGCCCAAAAGATTAGTTGTTGTTAAGAGATCCAAGCTGCATCTTTTAACAAGAAGTAAGCTGCAAGTTTGAAGGTCCTTGTTATATATTAATCGGAAAAGACATCTCCATTCACATTTAGCCAGGGGCAAGTAGGCAAATATCTTAGGCCTTCCAACATCAAAGAGAGCCCAGTGTATTAAGAGACTGAGAGATTACATCTAACACAGACCTGCTCTGACATCAGACGAATTTAGCCAATTGCTTCAAGAAACCAAGTACGAGTGGAGAAGCCTCCAGGCAGCAACAGAGAAAAGCACAATGTGATAAAAGAGTAAGAGTGTTTAAAGAGTGTTTAAAGTGCTCAGTAATAATTTTATTGACAAGTCTTTAGATAAAAAGAAGGACTTGGAACTTACAATAAGTTTTTAAAATATTTATGAAAGTAAAGTTTCTTCTCTTCCTCTGTATTGATTGATTGTGTGCCATCAAGTCATTTTCATCTCTTAGCAATCGCATTGATAGATTTTTCTCCATGACAATCTATCCCCCAGCTTATTTTTTTTCAAGTCTCCCAATGGTACACTTACCATCAGTGTAACTGAATGTATTTACCCTGCTGTTGGTCACCCACTTACTTCCCTTTCCTTCCACTTGTCTAATTTCTAAAAAAATTAGAGCTTTTTGCAGAGTTGTGTCTTTGTACAAAGTAGGGTTGATTTGTTTGATGATCCATCAGTTTGAATTCTCAGAAGTCTTCTCCAACACCAATATTCAAAGATATTTTTTACACTTCCTATTCTGTTTCTTCAAACTCCTACTTTCAGTTCCATAGAGTGTCACACAAATACCATGGCTTGCACAATCTCAGTTTTTGTAGGTATAGATGCATCACAGTATTTGAATATCTTTTCTGTGACCTATAAATTTATGGCTGCTCCCCCAAGTGTTAGTCTGTGGCCTATACATACCTTGAATGCTTGTTCCTTCTTTGCTGATCCAAAAAGGCAGAAACCGTGCACCAGAGGCGTAGCGTGGGGGGTGCAGGGGGTGCCGGCCGCACCGGGTGCAACATCTGGGGGGGCGCACTCGCACTCGCAGCTCTCTGCCCCTGCCTGGCTCACTCACTCTCTCTGCAGTGCTGGCTGTGCGAATCCGATCCGAGCCGCCGGGTCGCCGCCCACTGTGGAGGGGGGGGTGCGTACTCAAAGCTGTAAGGGGTGTATTCAACTGTTGAATACACCCCTTAAAGCTTTGAGTACGCTCCTATCTAGGGGATACTATCCCGAGAATTAGCTCCTTCACCCTATATTTTGCGGCGGAGGGGAGGAATTCCCGTTAAAAAGAAGGAAAAGGGAAAGTTTCCCTTTCTCTCCTTTAAAGTTAGTTCCCGCAGATGCTGCAACCATGGACCCCAACACTTCCTTGCCACGTGGGCGCCTCGTTGCTAAAACTGTAGAGATATATTGACTGTCGCCCGATGGTCCTTCTCATGGGCAAAGCAAAGGGCACCACTGCTACAGCAGCCCTTTCCCGAAAAAGCCAAACTCGGGAGTGTCTAAAGTTGCGGCGGCGGCGGCAGCAAAGACGAAGACGAGAACTCCGCTCGGCTTCGGTTCCACCCAAGCCTTGCTTGGCTCCGGCCAGGAAACGGCTTCGCTGCTCCTCAGTGCTCATGTGCGGGCCCTCGAAAGGAAGGCGGCCGAGGGAAAGGCTTCGCACATGCTCAGAAGGGTCGAGTCGCCGTCCCTCCGGGCTGGGGCGGCTGGCAGCGTTAGGTGAGGTGGCCGCCTCGGGAGCGGAGGGTGCCCCCCTCGCATTGTCATGCCGACTCCTCGCCGCTGCCATCCTTCAAACCCGCGTGAGAGTGCTGGCAGCGGCAGTGGCGGCTGAGGCAAATGCCGGAGGAGCCCCCAGCCAAGTCCTCAGCCTCGGCTGCCGCCGCTCTGAACAACACTCGGCGGCTCCAGCCTCTTTAACAAAAGGATTCGGCGGCAGAAAGGTGGGAGAAGCAGGACGCCGCGCGCAGGGCGCCCGGAGGCGGCAGCAGCAGCAGTAGGGGGCGCAAATTACTTGCCTTGCCCCGGGTGCTGACAACCCACGCTACGCCACTGCCGTGCACCACTTCAATATTTTCACTGTCAGTTCTAAGGAAGGTTGTTCTACCTGTTGTCATTAATCTGCTCCTTATTTTTGTACATATGTTTTCACTGTGCTGATTTTTAATATTAATGCTTGCTGATCTTTTGCATTTTCAACTATTAGAGTAGTGTCATCAGCATAGCACAGGCAATGGATGTTTCTTCCTCCAATTTTAGGACCACACTCATCTTCCAATCCATCATATATGTTCTGCATAAAAGTGGAATAAAAGGGAGAGAATCAGTGGTGGGATTCAAATAATTTAACAAGTTTGGCTATTGTTGCCCATCCCCATCCTCCAGCTCTGCCACACATGTGGGACGAGCATCCCGCAATGGCCAACCTGACCCTGGGCAAACTGGTTGTTAAATACACACACACACACACTATCAAAGTGGATTCTGGGTGCTGTGCTGCGCTGCAATGAAGAAACAGGCAACGCAGCTGCTGGCACAAGGGAAGGAGCAGGAGCAGGGAGAAGACAGAGGGAAAGCGGCTTTCTCCTTCCTTCGCTCTGGCCGCTCCATTGCCTGTTTCTCCATTGCAGCGCAGAGCCTAAGATCCATTTTGATAGTAGAGGATGGGTAATTTAACAACCAGTTGACTTCAACTGGTGCAAACCGGCTGAATCCTATCATTGGAGATTGTCTGCCCTGTCTGCATTCCTTTAACAACTTGGAACCAGTATGATTTGCCATATTCTGTCTGTACTGTGACTTATGGGTTTTATGTTTAATCTGTTTTTAACTGTTTTGTATATATTTATTGTCTTAATTTCCCTGTGCACCGCTCCGAGTCCCCTTGGGGAGAGGGAGCGGTCTAGAAATTAAATATATTATTATTATTATTATTATTCCTGAACTGTATATACGTTTCTGTTGAGGACAATGAAATTCCACAAATCAAAGGCTTTTCTATAACCAGTTAGGGATGATCCCAGTCTCTTCGGAGAGAGGGGGAGGTCAATAAATCCAAATAAATAAATAAATTCCTTATATATACAACTTTTATCACGTATGTGATATTTTGAATGTATTTCTATGCATTTTCTGTGTGAAAGTTAAATCATTAATACATTTCAATTTTAATTGTAAATACTATATCTTGCTGTTATCTATGATAATAGATGTCATATATTACTACAATGCAGACTTTTCTTATTAATTAGAATAGTTGTGTTGTTCCATCTTGAAGAATCTGTACCTGTGTTTTTGATTGTAAATGATACATGGCTTACATGATTGCCAAAAATAAACACAAAGTGATTCTAAATATCCTTCAGGGATCAAAATGATTTACAGTAGTTACACTCTATGCTTTATTAAAGATTCTAATTTCTAATTCTAAAGGAATTATATATTACTAGCTATACCCGGCCACGTTTTTTTTTTAATTAAACTGTATTTTTCCCTCTCTCTCTCTCTCTCTCTCTATGGGCCACCTGGGAGTTTGCTATCCCAGTGCCTTTTTGGCCCTAAGAGGCCTCCATACGTGGCTGAGGAAATGACTGTTGGTGGGAGGAGTTACAGGGAGATGAAAACCTGATCAGCATTTTACATTTGTATTCCTTGCAAATGACACACATGTGCTAGGCACAAAATGAGTACGTATTCTATTATCGGAAGTCCTTGTGAACATTGTGTGAAAGTTTGGTGTAAATCGGTGCAGTAGTTTTTGAGATTAGTGGATTTGTACAAACTATTTTACATTTTTATTTATATAGATTATTTTTAAGTATAAGATGAATAGATGCCCTAGCAAATCTATGTAGCTTTCTTTCCAACAAGAATTATAGTTTGGTTCAACAATGATAGAAACAAAATCACATAAATAACAAGAATGCTAATTTGGTTTCACCAATAATAGAAACAGAATCACATAAATTAAAAGATGGGTTTAAAAGTAGCATTATCACAAGAACAAAATATTTCAAATCAGGAAATTATTATTTTAAAGGACTGGTGAATAAAAGACCTTCCATTCACAGTTTTTTTGTTAAAAATAATACCGCCTTCTGAAATTATATATTTTTATCTGAAGCATTGTATCTTGCTCTTATATAAAATAGGACTGAAAGCTACTGAGCAATTCAAAAGAATTAAAAATGGTGCATTGTACCATGCAATTCCTGATTTTGGTTGTCAATTTAAGATACCAGCCTATTTTCTTCTCAACAGTCGTGCTATCTGAAAAGCTGTAAATTCCATTGGATATGGAGAATACTAAGTTAGAGATGGATGTAATAAATTCTGAGCCATTTCCAAACAACTCTGCTATGGATGTATAGCAGGGGTAGTCGACCTTTTTATACCTAACGCCCACTTTTGTATCTCTGTTAGTAGTAAAATTTTCTAACTGCCCACCGGTTCCACAGTAATGGTGATTTATAAAGTAGGGAAGTCAATTAAATTTAAAATAGGAATTGCTTCAGTACTACCATACTTCAGTACTTCAGTACTACCGCCCACCATGAAAGCTGGAACGCCCACTAGTGAGTGGTAGAGAACAGGTTGACTACCACTGATGTAGAGTGACAGAACGTTCCTCATTTTTGTGAGCTAAGGGATGAGAAGTATGTAGACTTGCTCCTTCTGTTGGCACATCTACCTTTTAAATAGGCTCCATCAAGAAATTAAGCTCTAAGGCTCTCCATAAATTACTATATATAAAAAAAAGACTGGTACAGCTTTTAGGGGTTATATCAATACATCCGTTACTATTTCTTTTATATATAATAATGTTTATTGCCCTGCTACTTTTATTTTTATACTATGGATATTTTATTATATTTTTATGGGTGAATGCAAATTGCTGGGGGTCTTTCTTGCTTGTTGTGGGTATTGATTCAATTAATAAATTAAACAAGTGCCTTTGCCATCTCCATATGCAGTTATCAGTCCGCTGTTGTCTGGTTAATCATTTGATTATTTTCATACTGCAGATCTAGCATCCCACCATTGCCATAATAATAATAATAATAATAATAATAATAATAATAATAATAATAATAATAATAATAATAATAATAATAATAATAATAATAATAATAATAATGAATTTTATTTATATCCCGCTCTCTCTCCCCGAAGGGACTCGAGGCGGGGCACAGGGAAATTAAAAACAAATTACAACAAACAAAGTACAAAGTTAAAATCAAATTAAACTTACCCTGCGCTAAAAACTTCTATAAAAATAAAACTATCCCTAAAAAACCCCTTAATAATTTAAAATTAAAATTAAAATTACCCTAGGCCAGCTAAACGGAAGAAGTGAGTTTTTAATAACTGTCGGAAGGAGTGAAGGTCCTGATTGTTCTGGTTGTGGTTGTTCTGATTTCGGGGGGAAGGTCGTTCCAGAGGGTTGGGCCCACCACAGAGAAGGCCCTTCCCCTGGGCGTCGCCCGCTGACACAGCCTAGTGGACGGCACCCGGAGAAGTCCCTCTCTGTGGGAGCGAATCGACCGCAGGGATGTATGAGGCAGAATGCTATCCCGCAGATAGCTAGGTCCCGTGCCATGGAGCGCTTTAAAGATGGTAACTAACACCTTGAAGCGCACCCGAAAGACGACAGGCAGCCAGTGCAGCTCGCACAGGAGCGGTGTTACATGGAAGAACCTAGAGGCTCCCATAACTACCCGCGCGGCTGCATTCTGGACTAGCTGAAGCCTTCGGGTGCACCTCAAGGGGAGCCCCATGTAGAGAGCATTGCAGTAGTCCAGTCGGAATGTCACAAGGGCATGAGTGACTGTGCAAAGGGCACCCCGGTCCAATAGGGGCCGCAACTGGCGGACCAGGCAAACCTGGTAAAACGCCCTCCTGGCCACGGCTGTCACTTGATCTTCCATGGACAGCCGGGCATCGAGGAGGACGCCCAAGTTGCGTGCCCCATCCACAGGGGTAAGGTGATCGTCCCCTATGGCCAGTGATGGAGTCAACTGGTTGTACCGGGATGCCAGAAACCACAGCCACTCGGTCTTGGACGGGTTGAGTCTGAGTCTATTACTTCCCATCCAGGCCCGCACGGCTTCCAGGCACTGGCACATCACCGCTACGGCATCGTTGGGGTGGTTTGGGGTAGATATATACAGCTGTGTATCATCAGCGTAGAGATGGTACTCTACCCCAAAACCACGGATGATCTCACCCAGCGGCTTCATATATGTGTTGAACAGGAGTGGCGAGAGGACCGACCCCTGAGGCACCCCACAAGTGAGGGGCCTAGAGGTCGACCTCTGTCCTCCTGTCAACACAAATTGCGATCAACCAGAGAGGTAGGAGGAGAACCACCGCAACACGGTGCCTCTCACCCCCAACCCCTCCAGCCAATGCAATAGGATACCATGGTCGATGGTATCAAAAGCCGCTGAGAGGTCTAAATATATGAAGTCCTCCAGAGGTGGGTTCCTACCGGTAGTGGCCTGGGTCGCTGGAACCCGCAGCAACCCAGGCCTGCCACGCTCCCAAACTGGTTCCCCGTTGGCACTGCCATCTTGTTTCTAAGTTCTGCGTGTGCACAGAACAATTTTAGTTGAACTGTGCATGCTAGCAAAGCGTACATGCGTACAACGCATGCACAAGCAAACCAGTAGTAAAGCCGGCCGTTACCCAACCCTGAAGTCCTCATATAGGAGTTCTAGCCTGCATTCACCATGTTCATCTTGAAATGTTTCCCTCTTGACATTCTTGCAGTTGCAAAATTATAAGCAGCGAACTAAAACATAATGCTTCTTTCTGAACTCACTTGTTATGCAAATGTTGTTCTCTCCATATGGAGATTTAAACGTAAAAAAACCCCAACAGTAGCGTCATTGGAGAGTATTTTGGTTTTGGTTTTGAGCTTGTGAGTGCTCTGTTGGGAACTAGAAATAACAAAGATTTAAGCAATTATTAAATTGCAAATAAATTGCATTTATTTTTTATGTTTATAGCTGTCTTTAGCTACAAAACGGGAGTGGGGGGGAGAACTATGGTAGCTAAAGAGGTCCACAAAGAAATATTTTTAATCTTCCAGGTTCCTTAGTGGATATAACCAGGGGCACAAAAGGGAAATTTGTGGAACAATTTGCATAAGGGAAAGGATTAAACTTATTTCTCTTTAAGGTGGTTTAGTGCTGGGATAGAGAAACTTTTAAAGTTTAGTGGTGAACTACATACAGCTGGAATTTTTTTCTTAGCTTTAATGTAGTTGAGTTTTTAAATAGTGTAACATAACAATTTTTTAATATGTTGCCAACTATTACAACATTCAGATCTCCTTTATGTTAACCCTAACATTGGCACTCTACTGGAATAAATGACAACAAACCATTCTGCTGACTTGAGACAATTACAGACAACACATACACACACAAAAACCTGGAGTCTAACTGCAGGGTACAAGGACAATATTTAACATTTAAATTAACATTTAAAGTAAATATAAATATCTAATATTTATTTAATATTGTAAATCACCCAGAGTTACCCTGTGGTAAGATGGGCAGCTAATAAATTGGATGAATAGATAAAAAAGTATTTGAAGATCCAAGATTTCTGCCAAGGAATAAGCAAAGGAGGGGCGTATATTATGTGTCAACAGAGTTTAGCATCCCCAAAACAATTGTCTTGACCGTCTAGTTATTTTCCCTAACTCAGACATCAGCAGGAACACCAATCAAATCACCTGTAGCAGTAATAGTACTCCCGACATTCTATAAGTGATAACTACTGCCGACTCCCAGGCAGACCAGTTGCTTTTTAGGCCCCGCTTTAAAACCAGACTGATGTTTATAAATATTTCATAAGACCTGTAAAAGCAACAGGAGGCCATTGTTCTCTAATCAAAATTATGTTAGTCTAAAGGAAGTGCACAGTTTCTAGGCTGTGAGTCAGGCATTCTGATCAGAAGCTCTTTCATTTCCACCAATGCGTTCACCCACTTCATCAAAAGCAATAAAATAGTTTCAAAGCAGAATGCGAACAATACCTTCAAAGCCACTACAAAATACAGCGGCAGAAATGCAAAACAACTAAACAGATTACCCAGAAGAAGACTAGCTCACTGCTTTAGAAATATAAGAAGCAGTCTTTGGGGAAGAACAATATCAACTCACAAATTCTCAATGTACAGAATGAAATAGACATGTGCTTGAAATCAGGCAAGCTTCAATATTGATGTGCTGGAAGGAAATGAAAATCAAAATGAAACCACCTATTCAATGAATAAGTCGCTAGAAAATAAGCAAGTTGGGAACCAGGCCTGTCACTTCTAATATATTGCTGCATGTGGAATACTGCCTTTTCCTTATGAATATAATATGCAGGTAGCACTCCCGAACAGTCATCAAGGTAGGCTATCTACCCCTCCAAATTTTAATCTAACAATGTGACATTTCTGACCCTCCTGGCTTGCAATCCACTTTATCATTTCTTTTTACCAGTTCAATCCTACAATTTCCTTTCTATGCAAGCAATCTGGCAATGGAGGTGTTGAAATGTTAGTCTCTCTCTCTTCTCTCTCTCTCTCTCTCTCTCTCTCTCTCTCTCTCTCTCTCTCTCTCTCTCTCTCTCTCTGTCTCTCTCCTGAGAAAGAGAAGGACCATTTCTTGTTTATAGAACCAGAAAGAGAGAACAACAGAAGACTATTTTGACTGGATCTGTTTCTTCTTCACTATATTTACTCTTTTATTCATTCACTCTCTTTGGAGGGGCCATCCCACATCCCTATTTTCACATGCATAGCTCTCAGAAGTCTACACATAAACAAAAATAGCCCTATGAGTTTAAATCAATGAGGGTCTTAAGCTGCATTAAAATTCTTTCCTATAAACTCGATGACAAGGGTACAGCTTTGCCCCTACAAAGATTACAAAGCTTTTTTGCTAGCATAAGAGGAATTAATTTGGAATGATGGCAATAAGCAGGGTAGTATTCAGCCTAGTCTAACACTGCCATCTACTAAAGATCAGCCTCTGTTTGCAGTAAATAGAAATGAAAACAGAAAAAAGCTCTTATACCCAAATGTAACCAGCAGGCCAATGATTTGCCTACCTTTCCTCTAGATCAGGGGTGTCAAACTCACATCATGATGTTGTCATCACGTGACATATCAGGACTTTTTCCCTTTTGCTAACCTGGGGGTGGGCATGACCCAGGGGTGGATTCACTTACCTTCCCTACAGGTTTTCAAATTTGAGCATGCACCTCAACACATGCACTTTTTGTGCAAAAAGGGCCTAAATGGGATGCCATAGAGTTGGGGTGGCTGGGCAGGGCCACCTGCTATTTCTGCTACTAGTTTGGGTGAATCGGTCTGAACTGGTAGAATACCACCTCTGACGTGGCCAGCATGTGACTCATCCAGCCTGTGGGCCATGAGTTTGATACCCCTGCTATAGATCAGAGGTGGGGAAATGATGGCCCTTTTATGACTTGTGGACTTCAACTCCCAGAATTCCTAAGCCAGCCTAGATAAATGTACTGAACGGTGATGGGAACTTCTGGCATTAAGGCAACCATTGTGCCATGTAAAATGTTTTAAATCAAGATCTCTCTCAAGTACCGGTGAATGTTAACTAACCTGTTCTGTGTAATTACCTGAGTTAAGTAACCCAGTTCTAGGATTTCCCTTTTGGGAAAATCCAATTCTAGGCTTTCCCTTTTCCGGATGTGGAATAATCTCTTTTGGTGATCTGCTCTGACAGCTATAGGAGGAGCTTTTTCCATTTCCAGTTTTTAATCAAGATAAAGAATTCTGAAGTTTACCATGCAACTGTGTTGGCAGCAGCTGCCAAAAAAGCCAACACAGTTCTAGGCTGCATAAACAGAGGGATAGAATCTAGATCATGTGAAGTGTTAATGCCACTGTATGGTGCCTTGGTAAGGCCACACTTGGAATACTGCATACAGTTTTGGTCGCCACGATGTAGAAAAGACGTGGAGACTCTGGAAAGAGTGCAGAGAAGGGCAACCAAGATGATTAGGGGACTGGAGACTAAGACATATGAAGAATGGCTGCAGGAGCTGGGTATGTCTAGCTTGATGAAGAGAAGGACCAGGGGAGACATGATAGCAGTGTTCTGATATCTCAGAGGGTGCCACAAAGAAGAGGGAGTCAAACTATTCTCCAAGGCACCTGGGGGCAGGACAAGAAGCAATGGGTGGAAACTAATCAAGGAGAGAAGCAACTTAGAACTAAGAAGAAATTTCCTGACAGTAAGAACAATTAACCTCTGGAACAGCTTGCCTCCAGAAGTTGTGAATGCCCCAACCCTGGAAGTCTTTAAAAAGTTGTTAGATAGCCATTTGTCTGAAATGGTATAAGGTTCCTGCCCACGCAGGGGGTTGGACTAGAAGACCTACAAGGTCCCTTCCAACTCTGCTATTGTATTGTATTGTATTGTACTTTATCACTCTGAAGCAGGTAGAAGGTTCCTACTAATATTGCCAGTGGTGAAAAGGCAATGGGAAACTTAACCAGGTTAAAGAAAGATTATTTTGCTTTTCTGCTTAAACCAGGGGTGTCCAAACTTGGGAACTTTAAGACTTGTGGACTTCAACTCCCAGAATTCTGGGAGTTGAAGTCCACAAGTCTTAAAGTTCCCAAGTTTGGACACCCCTGGCTTAAACCATAAGTATAGCATTCCTCTTCTTCCCTTTCCCCCCATTATCATAGAGTGAAAGATGTATGTGTGTGTATGTTTTATGTGCCTATTGAATAGAGATGAGAAATAAAGACTATTGAAACTTTCATTCCTGGCAGAAGTATCTTATCTGTAATCATTATTGAGAAAAGTCTCTAAGCCTAACTAGAAGTAAATCCAATTTAACTAATGGGATTTTATTTTCTGAGCAAACATGCATAAGATTGTATTTACAACAACAGAATATGCAAGAAATTAAAAACAAGACTCCCAAGGCAAGCACAAACATTAATGCAATGACCACAGAATCATAAGCATAGCTACATACACAAACCAAAGCCTGGAGTATTTTGCCTTATTGAAAGAGTTAGTGATGATGACTATTGCCTAAAA
Organism: Rhabdophis nuchalis; assembly: GCA_039707465.1. NCBI lineage: Eukaryota > Metazoa > Chordata > Lepidosauria > Squamata > Natricidae > Rhabdophis > Rhabdophis nuchalis. The sequence goes on from CM077643.1 coordinate 122,060,472, forward strand.
ACAGCCTATTAATAAACTAAAAACAAAAGACAATAAAGTCTTCTTCTTTCTTCCCCACACATTTTTAATGTGCATGTTTCACCATTCTTACATGAGAATGATTTGATTGCTAATTATGTTAGTTTCACAATCACTTCCAGAGTAAAAGAAAATTTAAGATATCCTAATAGGAAGCAAGCATCTTAAAAGCTATTTGCCACACAGGAGACATATTAAAGGATGACTTTCGACAATCGTTAGGAAAGCAATTGCTCCCTAGGTAACAATTATGCTACACTTCTGGCGAACAGAGAGGTTTACTTAGTCTTACTGAAGAATCCAAAAGACCTTAGCAACTAGAACTGGGGGAGAGTGTGCCATGTGATTTGTTTCTAACTATGGACTCTGGTATTTTATGACCTTGGTTGTTTTCTGGCAGACATTTTGTTACTCATCTAGCTAACATCTTCAATGCTAGAAAGGAGTGGAGTTTGCTCTCTGCTTATATACAGTACTGTTAGTATTGGTAGAGGTATTGTTTTCTTCTTGGTAGTTCTTTGAATAGGCTGCTTGACTGTTTGAGTTGACAGTTCCTTATTAGGGTATTGTATTCTGCTTGATTGTCTGTCTGGTGTTAATCCCTGCTTATCTGGATGTTGATTTCTAGTAATGAGGTATTCTGGGTTTTTGTTTTTGTTGTTTCCTTTATAGCTTTTTATATTGCCTCTTCTAAATAGTGTGTAAATGTATTTGATCTATATAATTAATAATAATTAATAATTTATTATATTTATAAACCGCTCCCTCTCCCCAAAGGGACTCCGGGTGGTGTACAGGAAAATTAAAAAACCATCTAAAAACATACAATACACACAAATTAAAAGTGAATTAAACTACCCTGTACTAAAATTTAAAAACCATTAAAATTACCACCCATTAAAATTTGGGCCTGTTCATGCTGATTTGTCTGAGCACCAAGTTTCCAGCTTCCTAGTGATAGGATTAAGTGAATGGTCTTTAAAATTAAATACAGAAGAAAAAATTTAAAATTGAATCTGCTGTGTAGTGGAAACTTATTGAGCAGAAAATCAAGCCTGCCAAAGAATCTAAATGGATATGAGCAGGAAAGGGTAGCATAAATGGAAGATGTAAAACAGACACTTAGACAAAAATTAATTGGGTCTTCAGAGTGGGAAATGGAAAAATACAAATTGCAAAAGGAAATGGATATCCAAGGAAAATTAACTGAATGGGATAACAGGAGAGGCAAAACTAAAACTGAAAAACAGGAAAAAATCTCTATTGTTTTAACAAGCCATAAAATATCCCAGAACTCAAAACATACAACTGAACATGCCTAATGAGCTGATTAATATTATTTGACACAACTTGCATACATTATCTCTTAATTTAAATGTACATGATACGTATGATTTAGTAGGTAGGTGGTGACTGGGAACTTCAGAACATAGTACTTCAGCCAATGGGGAACAAGGAGGGATGTTGTAGCCAGGATAGAGTTGTATAAAAAAGGGAATATCTTCGGTTGAAACTCTGGAGAGAACCAAGCTTTGAAAGCTTCTGTCCTTGTTTGTTGCAATGAATGAAACAAAAGGCCTTCACTGTACCTTGACTGCTTATTGGTTAGGTGAGCTTGCCTCTGGTCATGAAAGAAAGTAGCCAGGAGTACATAACAATAGTGTTTTGGATTTAGCTTGATCTAAGCTTGTATCTAACTGAAATGAAAGTAGTATAACATGATGGAATAATCCTGATTGGGGTTTGAAATGATGTTGCTGTCAAGGGCTTCAGAGAAACCACAATCCTGTTTAGCAGGAATGGTATTGATGTTCTTTCCTGCTCCATCATAGAGCCTTTGGTATATTTGTCTCTAAAACTATTGGTGGGAAGTTTTCCATGTCAGTTCTAGCGTTGGCAACCTTTTTGGGATTATAAGGAATGTGAATATGGTTAACAATGATCCACTTCTTCTTTTTGGTTATCCCAGTTCTTGACTATGAGGAAAGACCATAGAGGCTTCTTCAGAGGCTGTGGGAAGAAACATCTAACCCAACTCTCCTTCCAAACATATGTAGGCATGTCTCTGTAATTTTGTGGGGGAAGGAAAACCCTCCAAATGCCACGGACTCTGGAGCCCCATTTCAATATTATGGTATAAAGCAGAGGAGGGTAATTTACCATCTGGGGGCAGGAAGTGACTCCCAAATCCCCATTTTGCAACCTAAGAGCAATCCCAGAGTGTACTACCAAAATTCAATAGCAAATTTCTTCCTCCATTTTGCCACCAAAATGTGCCATGCCTACTTCCTAAACTATTCAACACAATTCTTTTTCAAAAATGTTCTGACAAAACAGTCCCCCCTCTCTTGATGTCATCATCATGTCCCCAAAGTGTCATCTCTGTTCCTCCGGTGCTTTTAAGAAATACATTAAATATAGCTTCCTGACCCGAATAAAAGTTGCTTGCCCCAGACTACAGTTCCATCTAGCAACTTCCTGCTTTCAAGGCAGACACACAGCTGGCCCAAAATAGCACTCCTATTATTTTCTTATGGTTCCTCTTCCTGTTTTCTTCCATTGTGTTCTTCATTGTGCAGGCAGTTATATGTCAGCATAAGGACCATCAAGAGGAAGGAACTTGAGTTGTGTGTGTGTGTGTGTGTGTGTGTGTACGCACACCCCATACTACGATTAACACTGAATATATGCTTAATAATAATAAAGTAGACCTATTGTGGTTTAATTTAATTTAATTTAATATTTAAATTTCTATACCGCCCTTCTCCCTTCCGGGACTCAGGGCGGTGTACAAGCAGCAGTAAAATCACGAATAAAAACATAGAAAGCAATTAAAAACCTATTAAAAATACATTAAATAATGAATAGCCTATCTAAAACCTGTTAAAATCCCTGCTAAAACCATATAAAACTAAAGCATTTAAAAGTATGCCAGTTTAGAAACTATGCCAGGCCGGCCGCTCGAAACAGATAGGTCTTTAAAGCCCGACAGAAAAGGCGCAGGTCTGTGATCATACAAAGGTCAGGGGGTAGGTCATTCCAGAGGGCGGGGGCTGCCACAGAGAAGGCTCTCCCCCTGGGGGTCACCAGTCGACATTGCCTGGCCGACGGCACCCTGAGGAGGCCCTCTCTGTGGGAGCGAACTGGACGGTGGGAGGCATTTGGCAGCAGGAGGCGGTCTTGCAGAGAGCCAGGTCCCTTGCCATGGAGCGCTTTAAAGGTGGTTACTAATACCTTGAAGCGCACCCGGTTGCACAATCGCTTGTGCTGTTCTTCCAGCCAAGTTGCAATTTTATTCAATTCTCCTTAGGAGGAGAATGTTGGCTACAGTTTCAGCAGCTGGTACCGCTACAAGTCGCCCACTTTCTTACTAACTCATTCTAGCTGATTATTGTCATTAGCCTGATGGCCCCCATCCCTGCCTCAGAATTTAACCAATGCAAAAACTTGCTTAACCAATAATTCCTGCCACTAGATCAGGGATGTCCAAACTTGGGAACTTTAAGACTTGTGGACTTCAACTCCCAGAATTCCCCAGCCAGCTGGCTGAGGAATTCTGGGAGTTGAAGTCCACAAGTCTTAAAGTTCCCAAGTTTGGACATCCCTGCACTAGATAGTCACATAAGGAGCTACTTGGCACAGTGCTGAAACCTGGATTTCTGCTACCTTATTAGAAATGTTATGAGGCAGCTCATGTACCATAAAATATTTATCACTCTACGGGGGTCAGAAAATGAACATGTCACTTCTGCAGAAGACAAAAAAGGAAATGTGAAAATATCCTTGACTAGGAAAATTTGCTTTTGTGAATTCAGCAACATTAAAAGGTGTCACAGCAGAATGCACATATATAACTCCAATCAAACAATTTCAGTTTCCCAGGTAAGGACAAATATTATCCACATCCTTGAATAGTTTATTGTTGGAAGAGGAAAAAGCATAAAGTTTCAGTTATGGCAGATGAAGTTTATTGATTTCTTACACCAAATAAGTGCAAAATTCATATATTCATTCTGTGTCTAACAAGTACTCATTATCACTGGAAGAACACGGAAAGGTATTGGAACGGCATTAAAAAATGAATGAGGTTTCTTTTCCACTTTAAAATGTATTATACGCAATCTGCATGAGGAATGTCAAGCTTGGTGTTACTTTGCATCCAGATGAAACGACTGTCCATCAGTTCAAATTTATTTGTTGCATAAATGGAACCTCAATTTCATTTCAGGCATCTGAAGCCTGATCCTAGCTGAGGTAACTGCATCTTGCAAAATCTATATGCTAGCAATTTATTTATTAGAATAACAAGCAAGTTACTAATTGCAAATCAAAGTGCAAATGCTTGGGAAAATGTGCCCCAAAATGCAAATATTTTAAAGAGAAAATTATGTTCAGTAAAGAACTTAATAGATGGGCAAAAGTAGGAAACTGCAAAAAATGAAACTTGACAGATTCACAGCCTAAGAAACCAATTTAGAGTCAAGGGTACCGGCTTCATTTTTTTTTTTAATGTGTTTTCATTTCCTCTTGAAAATTTTCTGGATTGATGTAACACTCACACTTTTGGGAAACATTCCTTGAAAGGCAAGATTGCTGTCATGGATTGGTATAGTTGAGTAATATTAGTATTTTTCCTTCTGATATTAAAGAGAAAGTGTGTATTGAGTGCTTTGGAATATGGGAATGTGATACAGATCCCATTTGCATCTTTTGAAAGTAGCGGAGTCTTTTCCAGAATCCCCATAGCTGTATTAGGTATTGTTCTTTTTCTTTTTTAGAAACAATTCCAAAGTATTGAATAGACCTAATAAAGACAATAAGGCTGAAATACAATGCTCATCCAACTTTTAGGAGGAAAGAAGATGGTATGATAGTTAAGCGTAAGTCATATTAGACATGCAGCCTACTTTTGTACATTTGAACAGATGAAAAAATTAGAGGTGCAGTGAAATTTTCAAGGCTTTCAGTGTTCTATTCATTAAGAGGACCAATGACAAATGGTATAAATTGGCCAACAAGTTTCATTTTACATCTGAAGCTTCTAAGCATTAAATAGATAACTTTGACCATTGGCAATGTAAAGAGTCTACCAATAGGAACAAATGAATAATTTTGAGTAAAGGAAGACTGAAATGATTTTTCGAAAACTTGGCAAACTGTTGACATTCTTCAGGAAAAGCAAACTTAACTACAGGTAGTCCTCAACATACAACCACATTTATGTTGCTAAGTGAAACATTTAAGTGAGTTTTGCACCATTTTACGACCTTTCTTGCCACCATTGTTAAGTGAATCATTGCAGCTGTTAAGTTTATTTTATTTATTTTCTTTTATTCACATTTGTATACCGCCCTTCTCCCTAGCAGGACTCAGGGCGGTGAACAGGCAGCAATAAAATCAACAATAAAAACAAGAAATACAATAAATACACTAAAATATATTAAACAAATAAGCCTGCTCTAAAATCCCAATACAAACCCCTGGTAAAAACAATTAAAAACTACGCCAGGCCAGCCGCATGAAATAGGTGGGTTTTCAGGGGCCGACGGAAGAGGCGCAGGTCCGTGATTGTGTGTAGGTCAGGGGGTAGGTCATTCCAGAGGGCAGGAACTGCCACAGAGAAGGCTCTTCCCCTAGGGGTCGCCAGCCAGCATTGCCTGGCCAACGGCACCCTGAGGAGGCCCTCTCTGTGGGAGCGGACTGGTCAGTTGGAGGTATTTGGCAGGAGGCGGTCTTGCAAGTAACCAGGTCCCTTGCCATGGAGCACTTTAAAGGTGGTTACTATCACCTTGAAGTGCACCCGGAAAGCCACAGGCAGCCAGTGCAGCTCACGCAGGAGAGGTGTTACATGGGAGCATCTAGAGGCCCCTAAAATCCCCCGCGCGGCCGCATTCTGAACTAGCTGGAGCCTCCGGGTGCACTTCAAGGGGAGCCCCATGTAGAGAGCATTGCAGCAATCCAAGAAGGAGATGATGAGGGCTTGAGTGACCATGTGTAGGGCGTCACGATCCAGAAAGGGGCGCAACTGGCGTATCAGGTGGACCTGATGAAAAGCCCCCCTGGCCACAGCTGTCATATTATCATCTAAAGACACCCAAGAATCCAGGAGGACGCCCAAGTTGCGAGCCCTCTCTGTGGGGGCCAATGACCCACCCCGGATAGACAGAGATGGCACTAACTGGCTATATCGCGATGCCGGAAGCCACAGCCACTCAGTCTTGGACGGGTTGAGTCGAAGCCTGTTTCTCCCCATCCAGACTCGCACGGCCTCCAGACACCGGGACATCACTTCCACAGCATCGTTGGGGTGGTTATTAACAAGTTAATAACATTGTTATTGTTATTGGAAATAAATGAATTCACTATATCCCTATTACTTTTTTTAAATCTTCTGTTTTGACATTTGTATTCTAATTTAGTTATAATAGTCATGCCCATTAAAAATAGAAACTCTTTCTGAATGAACGTCCAAAACATTACATTTGTTGAGTCATGAAGCTCCATTGCTGTATTTTGAAAATGATAGCCCTTTCCTATGAGGTAGTATGGGGCTGAGTAGTAATCAAAGCATGTGATTAACGTTTGTTTCCATTGTAGAAATACTTTAGTAACGGATGGGAAGATTACTAAGGAAGCGAAGATAAGCTTTTTCCACAACATTATTCTTTTAGACTGAACGGCTGGAATCACACCTCCTCTTTTATGAGGCTGCTACAATATGCTGCTCTTCTTACATTATGAAATAAATTGCTCTCAGAATTGAAGTGGGCCTACTTCTGAAAAATGTATTGTTTTTTCATCCTGGCCTTTAAGCATTTTAGGGCTCTTTTACTGCTGGATTTTATGTCATCAATGGATACATTTGGATGACCGGGCAGAGTCAAAACATGGCTGGCTTGGAAAATGCATCCATTTGCACAATTTAGCTCCTGTCCTTCAGTGGTGAAAGTAGAAAACAGCTGTCCACATTGTGTTAAATGTACTGTGACACCTATAGCACAATTTGGTAAATATTATCTCCATAAACAAACTTCTTCCACCCACCCACCCACCCCCACCTCCAAAATGAGGTTAGTCTTTAGTTACTTGCATATTGAAACATTCTGGAGACAACATGAGGTCAACTAATTACTTGTTGTGCTACCCAAGTGAAACAACTACTGAGTATATAATTGTCTACACAAACTTATAACATTTGAAGGTGGGCGATGTCACTATCAAGTCCTACCCAGGGAGCAGGTAGTATTTATTTCTCAATGGTTTACTTGTTTTTTGCTAGGAAAGCATTGTTCAAGATGTGCACAGTAGGTCAATCAATGATAAGGAAATTTTTTGCATCTTTTGTGAAGTCTTAATTGATATCACACATTACTAAACTGTAGGCAACAGTTTTAATGGGTTACAATGAACAAATTCTAGCATTAATTCATCCAAAGTTATCTTATTATGGCCACTGTTACTCAAGAAAACGTATTCTGCCAGACGATGATTGCTACCTTATTAATAAGGGGAACTTCAAAGAAAAAGTTGAAAAAATTCCCAGAAGTCCTATCCACACAGTATGATATGCCCTAGCGTATTAATATTCCTGCATATAAATCTGAATATAAAATGCATATCAATATAAACAGACAAATAATTAAATTAACAATGTGCTTAACATGGCCAATGAACGCAACATGTGGTATATTAACCGTTGAAAATCGGAATGGAAATTGCCTCTCTGGATTATAGACATGAATTTCTTTGTTGTTTTTTTATGAAATGCACCAATTTACATTAATTGCATATAAAATACACAGTTGTTCAGAAAAACAAATTACACTACAAATCTGGTACCAGCCGAACATAATCACATCCTTTAATTTATCAGAGAAAATTTATAGAGGTTATTGAGAACTCTAAACATAAAAATGTAAATATTTTCAATAATTTGTAAACATTCTAGCCAAAGGACCCTTTTTTTTGTGATCACCTTCCAGTTAGATTATTACAGTAAGTGTTACACAGGATTACCCTTGAAGAATGTTCAGAAGCTTAATTTAATGTTACTTATTGGTACAAACTCCTTTTATATGAATTTTGCTGATTATGCTAATTGGTACGATTCAAAATGCATAAATTTCCAATAGTTTTTCCCAAGTTATGACTGTTTAAAATTCTAACCTACTGGGCCTAGGATATCTGAATCACTGTAACTCTTGTATGATTTTACCGATAATCAAATAATTGCTTTGTAGCAGTGGTGGGTTCCTACCAGTTCGGACCAGTTCGGCTGAACTGGTAGTGGTTTGGCAGCCTGGGTCACTGGAATCGGCAGTAACCTAGGCCTGCCACACCCCTGAACTGGTTATCTGGGTGGCGCCTATGGAGCCACCATCTTGCTTTTTGGTTCTGCATATTTTATTGCAGGGGTCTCCAACCTTTGCAACTTTAAGTCTGAAGGACTTCAGCTCCCAGAATTCTGTTTTATTGTACTTGGCATGCGTGCACAGCTTGCATCAAGCATGCATGCACAGCACACCCATGAGCAAACTGGCAATAGTGGCTGCTGGAACCCACCCCTGCTGTGTAGGTCATGTTATGAAAAGTGTGGTTGGTAGGAATGTATGGTAAGTCTTGGTAGGAATATATGGTAAGTACTGGCAGCCAATGTAGAATTTCCTACCTAAAGAGATTAGAACAGTTCCTTCCTTATTTAGAATTGGATGGGACAAACATTTGGTTTTAAATACAATGTAATTTATTTTTTCCTATGTTTTCCTTTGTATGTTACTTCAGGGCCTGAAAAGTGAAAAGCTGTTTTAGAAAGACAAATAAATAAAATAAACACAAATAAGAGAACTTATTTTAATTCACAAAACAAGGCTAATAGTACTGTGGCTGAAAAATTCAGCCAACATATTCTTAGGGTTTATTTTAAGAAAAGTAACAAAAACCCATGAAGTACAGTTATTTGTATATTTCTATTTGTTCAGTTTTTATACTCTTTCCCAACTCAGAAGGGGTTTCTGTTCAATTCCACTAAGTCACCTTGGTGGCAACAATACAAAAAAGTAATCTCATACAAAATCCAGCGCTCAGCACAACAGGCGGCCTCTGCCACTTGCAAATTCACCCGATTCTAAGAACATCCCTCTTCAAATGTTGAATACAGATCAGCTATGTAGTTCCCATGCATTTATTTGAAGTGGGAAAGAGAAGGAACACTTTGAAGTTAAAGAAGAAAAGCCACAATCTGCATATTATGGACTCCAATATACCAACTAATGATCTCTTTTGGAAGCAAGAAAATATAATACACTTCACAATATTATTTTATTACAACAATTCATTTAGAGATGACTTACTGCCAAAGTTTGTCTCTTTGGGGGAAAAAGGCTTTAAGAAATATTGCATTAGAGTTAGATAATACTGTCAATTTTATATTTATCCAATTTCTCATCTCCCTGCCAGTTTTGTGTCCACAGCTTTATCACAAATTTGTGGGGGGGAAATTTCCTTGTGCCTTCCTTATAATTTCAGTAGAGTACATATTTTGAAAGCATGTATTTATTTTGTTAGCTGTGAGCTATAATACAATATTTTTAAATTGTGAATTCAGGCAAAGACATGCATTCCGAGGGACTGATTTCTGATCCATAACGTCAGCGTTAAGTAAATTATGCCTTATAAATTTCTTAGATGGGGGTCTGCTTAAAACAGCCTACTTTCAGTTCATATCACTTTTTCATACATTTATTTTAGTTCCATTCCATTTTTTTTAAAGTAATACCGTGTTTCCCCAAAAATGCGACAGGGTCTTACATTTTTTTGACCCACAAAATATGGCCTTCGGCTTATTAGAGAGAGAAGGCTTATTGTTTTGGGGTTGCTAGGCGGCTGCTCCCTTGCGTCCGGGCTCCCGAAGAGGCAGGCACAGCCTCAGGGGCAAAGCAGCCATGAGGTAACCATGCTCATGAGCAGCCACCCGGGAAAACCCCTCTTCAGCCAGGCAGAGCACCATTCACTGACCTAGGAAGTATCCCTAAGGCATCAAGTCATGTGGCACTCTGCCCACCCTCCAGCTCCCGTGGCACATTCAGGATCCCCCTAGGTCAGTGGTGGGCAAACACATTAGTCAATAGAGCCAAATATCAACAGTACCACGATTGAAATTTCTTTTGAGAGCCAAAAGGTGTGGCCTGTTCTATGGGAGTGGCTCAGCGGTCATGTGACCGGGTGGGCGTGGCCAACTTGGAAAATGTGGTGAAACTCATTTAATGACGGTCCTGCTTAGCAACCAAAATTTTGTGCTCAATTGTGGTCATAAGTTCTTTCTTTCTCTTTCTTTCTTTCTTTCTTTCTTTCTTTCTTTCTTTCTTTCTTTCTTTCTTTCTTTCTTCCTTCCTTTCTTTCTTTTTCTCTCTCTCTCTCTCCCACTTTCTTTTTCTTTCTATTTTTCTTTCTCTTTCTTTCTTTTTGTCACTCTCTCTCTCTCTGTGTATCTGTCTCTCTCTCCTCCCTCCACCCATCTGTCACTCTGCGTGTGTGTGTGTGTGTCTCTCTCTGATTCCCTCTCTCTCTCCCTCCCTCTCTCTGTTTGTCTTTCCCTCCCTCCCCCTCTGGCTCTCTCTGTCTGTCTCTCTGTGTGCAAGTCTCTCCCTCCCCCCCCGGAAGCAGCGGAAAGCACGGCATGTCAGCGAGCCAGCGAGCCAGGGGCGGGCGGGCGTGGGGAGGACCGAAGGCTGCAGCTCCCTAAGCGCCGCCCAGTCCATCCATGCACCGCACGCCCACCTCCCTTCCAGCCAGTGTGCCGGGCAGCCCTGGAAAGTGCCCCTCAGTGCTCTCTGCGGGCGGCTGTTGCTGCTGCTGCTGCTCTTGAGCCCCGCAACACGCAGTCCTCGCCGTCCGAGCAGGACAGCCGGGCCTTTGGTCCTCCCCACACCCGCCAGCCCGCTGGGGGAGAAGGGAAGTGGGCGTGCGGCTCCCAGAGTCTGCCCATGGCTGGGTGGAGGAAGAGCCACACTGGAGGGGCCAAAGAGCCACTCCTGGCTCGTGAACCACGGTTTGCTGAACACTGCCCTAGGTCAATGCATGGAGCTCTGCCTGTCTGGAGGGGGGGTTGCGCAAGTGCCTGCTCTACCCCCAGCTTCCATGTCTTCCAGCCTCACCTTCCCTTTGGCCAGCTCTCCTTGCAGGACTAGGGCACTGCTGCCGCCACTGCCAGAAGACTGCCCATAATGATAGAACACACTCCTAGATTCTTGCTAGAAGAATCAGAAGTCGAGTTCTGAAGCCAGAGAAGAAGTTTTACTTGGAGTAGCAGCAGCGGTGGCAGTGGCGGTGCCCTAGTCCTGCAAGGAGAGCTGACCAAAGGCATGGTGAGGCTGGGAGGCATGGAAGCTGGGGGCAGAACAGGCACTTGGGCAACCCCCCTCTCCAGCTGGGCAGAGCTCCATGCATTTACCTAGGGGGTATCCCAAATGTGTCAAGCCGCAGGAGCTGTGGGGCAGGCAGAGCACTACATGGCTTGATGCCTTAGGGATACTCCCTAAGTCAGTGAATGGTGCTCTGCCTGGCCAGAGGGGGGGTTGTCCAGGGGGCTTATTTGCAGGGGAGGGCTTACATGTTTGCCCTAGAGGAAAAATGTGGCATGGCCTTATTAGCGGGACATGTCGTAGTTTCGGGAAAACACGGTAGGACTAAAATTGACATTTGAATTGAATGTATTTTAAATTCACATAGTAATTAGATACATTATACTCATCAAATAGACTAATGATACCTATTTTTTCATAAAAGCTTTGCATATGTATTTTTAAAACCAGATTGCTAATTCAGACAAGCATTCAGTTTGAAGGAACACAGTGTTTCTGTCTTGAATTTAGTCTAGAAAATAAAAAAATCAGATTTGAAAATGCAATACAAATTATTGAATGATATTTGCCTTTATCCATATACTTTGTTATAAGATGGCATTCTTTGTTGTTTGGAGATAGAACAGGATAAAAAGATGAAATATGATAGGTCAAACATGTCACGTTCTTTGCCCTCTTGAATAATAAAAAATAGAGAATTGCAGATGAGTAAGAGAAGGAAGTGTAAATCTATTTGTTATGATACACTGTACTAAAGAAATGAATTGCTGTTGCAATGGTACTAAAAAGCAAGCATTTAAATTAGAGTTTATACCCATGATGGCGAACCTATGGCATGGCCACAGGTGGCACGCAGAACCATTTCTGAGGACACGCGAGGCGTTACCCTGTCAGCTCCAGCATGCATGTGTGCGCTGGCCAGCTGATTTAGGTCTTCTTTTGAGGCCATTTTTCACCCTCTAGAGGCTTCAGGGAGGCTCCTGAAGCCTCTGGAGGTGAGGGGAGAGGCTATTTTCGCCCTCCCCAGGCTCCTAGAAAGCCTCTGGAGCCTGGGGAGAGTGAAAAAAGTGTGCCAAAAAACAGGGGGCCATGCACATAGCAGTATGGGTGTGGCACACCCACACACATCTCCCCTGCGCTCCCCCCACTTTTGGCACACGAGCCAAAAAAGGTTAGCCATCACTGGTATACACTGTTCAGAACTAAAACCACTGATGACATTAGCATGGAATAAAGAACCAGAGACGTATTTGATCTGAAATCTGGGTTTGTAACATTTTTTTCATGTTAAAAGAAATGTTATTTTGGAAAATAAATGTAATATAGATTTGTGATGGTGAACCTATGTCATGCATGACACAGGTGACTTGTGGAGCCATTTATTAGGGCACGCAAGGCTGAATTCGGCCTTCTTTTCTGGCCTTCTTTTCTGGCCATTTTTCACCCTCTAGAGGTTAAAAAACAGCCCTACAGGCAAACCGGAAGTCCGTTCCTGAACTTCCGGGTCGCCCAAAGGACTGTTTTTCGCCCTCTGGAGGCTTCAGGGAAGCTTCAAATATTTGACATGCAAGAACACACAGAATTTCATGGGAAGCTGCTCAAGTTTTAAATTCATCAAGGAGCCAGGACAGATGCTGATAACACGCCAACTTTGCAACTGGAAAACTATTCTGGGGGAAAGCTTGGGATGATCTTCAAGAACAATCTAGAGATATTAAAGCTGGCCTAAGTTCTTTTCCAGTGCATCCCTTCTTCCATGCAGGTAACATTAAATGTTTCTAAGCACTGATCAATAGCAAAGGTAGTTTTCATGAAAAGCAAAGGCTCACTTTGCTTGATCATTTTAAAAATCTTTAGAGAAATTAAAGTTCATCGTGGAGGTAGGCTTTCTGGTGAATTAAACACAACAACAACAACAACAACAACAACAACAACATGTGACCCAGACGACATAGATAAACTTCCAGGTAGCTTCAATGACTTGCTAAAAAGAATGCAAATGACCAGCTGTCTGCAAGGAGTATAAATTTTTTTTATCCCCCATCATCCAGTTAGAGCTGAAGAAGCTTCTTGGATGAGAAGCAAAAAAAACCTAGAAAGTCCAGTTCCCTTTTGAAAAAGCACCTTTGGGACAACCATGATCTGGATCACTGAGAATTTCCACAGGCAACAACAACAACTATTACTATTATTAAAAATTTAAGACTTAATGATTGTTGAAAAGAAAGACAAAAAAGTCTGGATATTGTATGTGGCAGTGCCTGGAGACAGCAGAAGAGAAGAGAAAGAATTGGAGAAGATAACAAAATACACAGACCTACAAATAGAAATAGAACAACTGTGGCAAAGGCAAGCAAGGGTACTACCACTAGTAATAGGTGCCTTAGGTGCAATTCCAAAACAACTGGAGCACCACTTGAACACCATTGGCATTGACATATTTGTCATCAGTCAATTGCAGAAGGCAGCTTTACTTGGAATAGCTTGCATTCTGCAACAATATCTGTAACACCATTAAATATCCATATCTGCATATCCTTGGTATGGACTTGATAGGTACACAAAAATGCCAAACTAAGTCTGAACATCTGGCTGACTGGGATAATAATAATAACGATGATGATGATGATGATGATGATGATGATGATGATGATGATGATGATTATGATGATTATGATGATTATGATGATGATGCACCTGCACCCGATGAGATACATGGCCTCTGGCTAAAGGCACTTACAAGTTTGGCAGCCCAAATGAACCAGATATTAAAAACCCTTGAAAAGAATGAATGGATGACAACTAGAAGGACATTTTTGATCCAAAAAGATAAAGAAAGAGGAAAGGACCCTAGAAACTATAGGCCAATCACGTGCTTGCCAACAACATACAAGCTCCTTACTGGCATCATTGCAAATCAAATTTATGGATATTTGGAAAGAAATGACTTGCTACCTGTAGAACAGAAAAGATGCTGCAAAAATTCAAGAGGAACAAAGAACCAACTGCTGATTGACAAGCTAATCCTAAAGAATTCAAAGAAAAGGTGAACCAACCTGTTCATGGCTTAGATAGACTATAAGAAAGCATCTGATTCAGTTTCCCACAGCTGGATCAAGAAATGCCTGAAAATCTTTGGCATCAGCAGCAATATACAAAAACTCATGGAAACTTCAATGAACCTCTGAAAATTGAAGTTTATGGCTAATGAAGAAGAACTGGATGAAGTTCAAATTAAATGAGGCATTTTCCAGGGCGATTCCCTTTCACCCTTACTTTTTATACTGTCAATGCTACCACTGACAACCATTTTGAAGAAGGTGAACTGTGGATACGAACTTGCAAAGAAAGGACTGAAAATTTCGCACTTGGTATACATGGATGATTTGAAGCTGTTTGGTAAAGCAAAAGCTGACCTGAATTTATTAATAGAAAGCACAAAAGAATTTAGCCAAGACATTGGTATGCAGTTTGGAATTGACAAATGTGCAGCAATGGCAATCAAAGCAGGCAAGGTTGTAGGAGATGATGGAATAGAACTTGAGAATGAAGAAATGATAAAGGCAGTAAAACCAGAAGAAGGCTACAAGTACTTGGGGATTTTAGAGGCCTCTGACTTAATGCATAATAAAGTCAAGGAATTAACTTCAGCCAAGTACATTCAATGAATTCGCAAGATATTAAAGTCCAAATTGAGTGGAGGAAGCATCATAAAAGCAATAAATGAACTTGGGCTATACCTGTGATCCAATACTCTGCAGGAATAATTGACTGGGCAATCTTTAATTGAGTTGGACAATCTGGACAAAAAAACAAGGAAGCTTATGACAGTGAATCATTCTCTGCACCCTAAAAGTGATGTTGACCGATTATATCTACCAAAAGCAGAGGGTGGTCGAGGATTCTTACAAGTAAAGCAGACTGTGGAAGAAGAAAGACACAGCTTGAATGATTACATCCAGAAAAGTGAAGAACCGATGATTAAGGAAGTAAATAAAGGACGCCTTCTGAAGACAACTAAGTCGAAAGCTGAATACAAGAAAGAAGTAATTGAGAAGTGAGCTGAAAATTGGAAAAGCAAAGCTTTGCATGTATTGAAGGCAAAGCTGACCAAAAACTAACTAGGAACTGGTTAAGATCGGGAGTGCTGAAAAAGAAACAGAAGGCTTTATTTTGGCAGCTCAAGAACAAGCCTTAGCCACAAACTGCATGAAGGCAAAAATACAACGTTACCACTATCGCCTTTGTAATGAGAAAGATGAGATAGTCGACCACCTGATCAGTGGGGCAGCAAAATTTCACAAACTGACTACCTACAACGCCATGACCGTGTTACTAAGATCATTCATTGAAAATTGTGTCAGAAATTTGGATTTGAATACAGCAAAAACCAAATTTGAGGTTTTAGAGAATGAGAAAGTCAAGATCTTGTGGGACTTCAGAATTCAGACTGACAGGCACTTGGCCTACAACACACCTGGCATAACAGTAGTTGGGGGGGGGGAAGTAAGGTTCATTGACTTTGCAATACCTGGTGATGCACGAATTGAAAATAAGCAGCAAGAAAAAATCACAAAGTACCAGGACTTGCAAATTGAAGTTGAGCGACTGTGGAGGAGGAAGTCGTGTGTTGTCCCGATTGTGATTGGAGCCCTTGGGGCCATACCTATGTGGAGGTTCTAGATTTGCCAAACATGAGCATTCTGACTCTACAAAGGGTCAGAATGCCCTACTTGGACCAGCTTATATCCTCCGACGTTACCTTAACAGTTCCTATGTCCTTGGTTAGGACTCGAGCTGTTGAGCTACCAAACAGCTCCAAAGGCTATAACAACAATAACAGCTTATATCTTCCGGCGTTACCTTAACAGTTCCTAGGTTCTTGGTTAGGACTCGAGCTATTGAGCTACCAACCAGCCCCAAAGGCTGTGAATCTCACCAAAGTTTAACCAAACAACAACAACAGCAACAACAACAACAAAGCTAGAGATGACCGAGTTGCTAAATTAATTCACTGGTCATTATGCAAAAAATATGACTTACCTGTATCCAAAAAGTCATGGGAGCACAAAGAGGAAAGTTACCAAAAATGAAACGGTGAAGATCTTGTGGGACTTTCGAATACAGATGTATCGTCATTTGGAACACAACACACCAGATATCACAGTTGTAGAGGGCTGAAGTGTACAGTTTGTTGATATCGCTGTTCCTGGAGATGCCAGAGTTGAAGAAAAAGAACTAGAAAAAATCATGAAATATCGCGACCTGACCATTGAAGCTACACGGCTATGGATGAAGCATGTAACAGTGATACCCATTGTCATCGGAGCCATGTCCAAGAATTTTACAAGATACATCAACAAATTGCTGCTTCTTGCAATAACACCAGTGGAACTGCAAAAAACTGCGCTACTCGGAACATCTTATACGTACTTGGTTGATACCTAGGACACTGGCAGCAAACCATATCAACCATTAGCACCAGTCAATGGTATTTGTGATGCATTTTTGAATGTTCAATTGACTGAGTTTCATGTTTAATGAATAAGGTATATAATAATTATTGTAGTAGTAATGAACCACCTTAATTAATGGCAAGAACAATGGAAAAACCACCTACCCCTGCTTCATTTTTTCAAACCATAAATCATGATGATGTGTTTTAGGTAGGGTGAATTCTGTTCATTGAAAAAAGATTTTATGCATTCCCTGAGAAAGAGAAGTAAGAAGTACCAATTAAATATATCTGTGTCATATTTTGCTCACAGTTTGAATCTTACTAGACACAATAGATGGAGGCCAACTAAGGAGGTCATCTAATGTGCAGACTTAGTCCAAAACACTAAACAAGTATGCTATAAAAGTTCAGAATGCAGCTATATTGGAAGGGAGGGGGGAGGGAGGGGGGAATGTAGGATTATTGTATCTGTTGTTTTGTTATTTTCTCCCTAGGCATCACATTTTAATACATGCAAAACAACAAAGGAAGAAGAATTCAAATTTCATATTCATTTGAAGTAACTAAAGGCAAACACAAATTGCTGGATGACCTTGAATGGATTTATATAGGTAGAATCAGATGCAATTACTATTAAATTGGCAGGAATGTGTGTTAAGTTCTTATATGAATTGTGTGATGTTAAATGTTACAGTGGATGTGTAAATTGGTCCTATTTTTATTCTGTTTAGGTTGCCAAGGGTAATTTTGAAGGTAAATATATAATAAATATGTAATAAATTAATAAACATTTTTTTCTGAAATTAGAGGTTCATTCAGATATTCAGTAAGGGAACCCAGATGATTGCATTAAAATTGATGGAATTAGATCAAACTGGAAAATGTTTGCTAGGAGGTTATGTGAAAGAAATCTGGGCTTGGGGGGAAGTTAGAATAAGGAATGAGTAGTTAGGAACATCTGGAGTTAAGAATAAATTAAGACATTGATAATATGTCCTCTGATGATCTGAAATAGAGCTGATGATGGAATTAACAATATGGATTTCAGGACATGGAGAGATTCCTCTCAAAGTGCATAGAGGAAGAAACTGGAAATTAGGAAAAGTCTGAAAGTGTGCAGCAGGATGAGAGACAGAGAGAAAACGAAGAGAGAGAAAAGAGAGAGAAAAAGCAAAGAGAGAGAGAAGAGAGAGGAGAGAGAGAGAAGACAGAGAGAGAGGAGGGATGGGGAAAGAGGGAGAGGGAGGGAGAGGAGAGAGAGAGAAGACAGAGAGGGAGGAGAGGGAGGGAGAGGAGAGAGAGAAGACAGAGAGAGAGGAGAGAGAGGAGAGATAGAGAAGACAGAGAGAGAGGAGGGATGGGGAAAGAGGGAGAGGGAGGGAGAGGAGAGAGAGAGAAGACAGAGAGGGAGGAGAGGGAGGGAGAGGAGAGAGAGAAGACAGAGAGAGAGGAGAGGGAGGAAGAGGAGAGAGGAGAGGGAGAGGGAGAGGGAGAGAGTTGTCCAGAGGAGGCAGAAATGAGTGGCCTGATGGCAGGGGAGAGGAAAAAATAAAAGGGTAGGACATTAACCGTTACCCAAAAGAGGCAGCCTTAGGTGTTAAGGGAGTACATTAAAAAGCAAAACTGTGAAGTCCCAAGAAACTGAGATGAGCATTGCATCCTAGGCCCAAACAGAAAAATCTGTGCCTTTATTCTCTATGAAAAGAAGGGGGGAGTATTTGTGAATAACGCTACAATAAAAGGAAGAACAAGCAAATGCGTTAGCAGCATTTCCATAGACAGAGTTCCCTTCTCTGCAGCTAATAAGGAGAGACAGGTTAGGGGAGGAGACTAAGTTGGCAGTGCTCAGCCAATGGAGATGGAAATTCTGGTAAGTTTCTCAAGTGAAAAACAACAACAACACACAAAGGATTGATTGTTGTACAGGTCGTGGTTTACAAGAGCCAAGGAGAAGAAAGAAAAGAGAGATGGGCTTGATTAGACACACAGAAGATATCCAACCCAGAGGCTGGCAGAGAAGAGTCAGAAAACTGCTACAAACCTTGGACATTTCACAAACTAGGTGGAAAAGATATTACATTTCAATATGTACTGGGACTTATTCAGCAGGTGTGAAAGAGAGAGGATGGACTGCCAGATTTTTCAGCAAGCTTTTTCTGCAAGATAAAAAGAGATTTATCCCACAGTCTAAATGTTTGCAGTGTGCAGGTTATTTTGTATGTTTGTTTGCTTGCTTCAGCATGCCGGTGATGTTGTCTTGCTGCTCAACAGTCTTGGCTTCCTCTGCCTGTCGTAATTCAGGGGGACTCACTGGAACTTGTTCTTGTGGAAGTTTCAGCGCAGCAAGCAGCAAAAAAAAAAAACAATCACTCCTGATTTTGTACCCTCTATTTGACCTGTAGAAAAGGCACAACAATGGCGGCTGAGTGGAATTGGAAAAGAAAAGAAAAATAGAAAAGGCTCTTCAATTGTCTTTCCTTATCTCCAGAGAAATGCAACACAAAAGTAGAAGAAGAATAACCCAGCCATCCTGAATAAAAACAAAGGAGAAAAAAGCACGCAAGGATGGCTTATCTTTAGTGCGAAGAATAACGGGTTTGAGAGCGCCAGAGATGACTGAACATTTTATACAATACCATGAGTTATGAGGTAACTTTTCTGAGCCAAATGAAACATTTTCCGAAAAAAGTTTCTTGTTCTACTATTGATTATTATGGGAAACAAAACATATAGCTTCTTTTAAAAAAAAAAAAAAAAAAAAAAGCGTAGCTGCCATCCCAAAAGTTTCACAATTCAGCTTTGAAGAACTAATAAAACAAATACAGCAACGTTTTGCACCCAAACCATTATTGATTGCAGAGGCTTAGATTTCAGGAATACATACCAAAACGGAAAAGTCCTTTGCAGAATATGCAGGGGAATTTTAAAAGATGTCTTAACCTTGATCATTGATGAAGGCCTAAATGATGCATTAAGATGGAAATATAGAAACACGGAAAACTGACGGCAGAAAAATGACCTAATGGTTCATTGAGTCTGCCCTTTGAGTTTATTTGGTTTTTGTTTTCTTTTTGATTAGTTCATTTGTTATTGTTTTATTTTTATATTTTATTTTATTTCTTTATTGGGGTTATTGCTGCTAGAGATATTTCAGAGATAAAGTCAGCAGTAAAAGCAAAGATAAATAAACACAGGGTAGCATGAATGCAGACAGACTGTTACAGGTCCAAATGAACTGTGCTATCATTGTGGCAGAGGTTTATTTGCCAGAAAAAAAATCATGCACAAATTGACAGAGGATGATCGAGGAGTGAAGCGCTCTTGCCAATGCAAAAGGAAATCTATTCTCATTTTTCATTATCAGTCACAACTGTCAATTTTCAATTAACAAACAAAATTTTGTTTATATTTGCTGTTCTTTGGCCTTTCAGGCACAAAATAGAATTAAAAGGAAACACAGTCATACAAATTAGGATGAATTCTTTTATTTACTTCTATAGAGTAAACAGTCTGGAAAAAAAATCCCTATCAGATCTTTTAACATGTTTTCTAACAATCTTCCTGCTATATCTGTTACAATTTAAGAAGAGACCCAATGTGCTTCAAATTTAGATGCAAAAATCTCATTCATGATGAACATGGTATTATGTGTACTTTCTAAGTACTGGAAAAACTACACACTGGACATTTTAGAGCGGTAAAAAAGGTGTCTTTTGTAATAACTCATTAATATATCCCATTGAACTCTTAATGTTTTACTCATCAAATGAGCAGCATTTTTCCTCGAAAGCTGTAAATCTCCTAATTTACAGCTTTTCAGCTACATTAAGATCAGATTTAGAAACAACAAACAATACATTAAGAAAACAGCAGGAATGGAAGATTGTTTCCTGCAGCAGATAATAAAAAATGGATCCAATCACATTTCAAATAGTTGGGAAGCAGATAGG
Source organism: Rhabdophis nuchalis (assembly GCA_039707465.1). Lineage (NCBI taxonomy): Eukaryota > Metazoa > Chordata > Lepidosauria > Squamata > Natricidae > Rhabdophis > Rhabdophis nuchalis. Next base: position 122,081,258 of record CM077643.1, read on the forward strand.
GAAAAACATTTTCATCTGAACTTGGTGATGCTTGCTTGCTTCTTTCTTGATGTTTCGCGGTCCCATTTGACTGATATTTTTGATCAGAATTCCTGGCATAACCAGGTATAATCAGCTTCTCTCTTTTCACTCTGATTATAAAAGTGCTAAGCATTAAATTACCCAACCATATATTTTCACTGACATTCCCAGCTGAAAGTTCTTGGTGGGCGATAGTAATATTTCATCTCCATATGCAAAGTACATATATATATACTTTATACACATACATATACATTTATTTATGTGTGTGTGTGTGTGTGTGTGTGTGTGTTTTAGCCACTAAGCCACCAGGTTCTCCTCCTGATCAGCTGAGACAGGGGAATAAGTATATACTTGTGTCACAAGGGTATAGCTAGCTGATGAGAGCTAAATAGCTCGAAATAGATCTATTCTAGTCTCCCTTGTTTATTTATTTATCAGCTCAAACTTAACACACATGTAAACAAAAGACAACGAAACTAATAGCTTTCTGTCTTCATGGTCTCTGGTGAAGAGCCAAAAGACAGAAAAGGAAAGCAGATTGCTTCCTCCCTTAGTTGGGGCTTACCAGGGATTGTGATACAAGTATATATTTATTCAGCTGATCAGGAGGAGAACCTGGTGGCTTAGTGGCTAAAACATCTGCCTAACATGTAATACAGCCCCGGTTCAAATTCCAGTAAGGGTGTGGCTAGCTGATGTCCCCAGCAAACTAAAATTCCCCAGCAAACTAAAATTCATAGGGTTATCAGTGCGTGTAACATAGATAATTGTGCAGGTAATATTATCAACACTGCTGTCAAGCAAAACCAAACAATTAACAGTGGGTGCCATACCATGTACATGAACCATACAAGTGGCAAAGAAATAGGGGCAAAGAGAACCATAGTCAGGCATAACACAGGTTTCGTAGACAGAAAACACAGGGTCAATCAAAATGGACTCAAATGTCTATACACCAATGCACAGAGTATGAGGAATAAACAGGGTGAATTAGAAATTCAAGTAAATGAGGGCAGATACGATATTGTTGCCATTACAGAAACTTGGTGGGATGAAACCCACAAATGGAACATACAGCTAGAAGGATTTAAATTATTTAAAAGAAATAGACCAAATAAAAGAGGAGGTGGAGTTGCACTATATATAAGAAATAATTACATCTCTACAGAAATAGAGCACAACAATGATGAGAACTATCTTGAATGTATTTGGGTCAATATTAAAGGTTGGGGGGGGAATGATATTGTCATAGGTCTATACTACAGGCCACCCAACCAAGCAGAGGAAGTGGATGTACTTTTTGCTAACCAGCTAACTAAGGTATGTAGGAAGCACACTGCAATAGTAATGGGAGATTTTAACTACCCTGACATCAATTGGGAAACAAACTCTGCACCAAGTGGAAGATCCAACAGGTTCCTAACAAACCTAGCAGACAACTTTGTTTCCCAAAAGGTAGAGAAGGGAACAAGGGGATCAGCAATATTGGACTTAATTCTCACTAACAGAGAGGAAATGATAGAAGGTGTAGAAGCTACAGGAACTTTGGGGGCAAGCGATCATGAAATACTGGAATTCAACATTATGCAAACAAAAGTAGTTGAACAAAGTCAAACTAGAGTCTTAGACTTCAAGAGAGCTAATTTCAACAAACTCAGAGAGAGCTTGGGAAGGATTCCATGGATGAGAATCCTCAAGGGGAAAACAACTCAAGAAGCTTGGGAAATTTTGAAAAATGAGATTATAAAAGCCCAGTCCAGCGCAATACCAATGAAGAAGAAAAATAACAGTTCCCAAAAGAAACCAGCATGGCTGCATAAAGAACTCTCTGACAAATTGAAAGACAAAAAGGATAAATATAAAAAGTGGAAAAAGGGGGACATAACCAAGGCAAAATATCAGCAAATAGCCCGAGCCTGTAAAGATGAAGTGAGGAAAGCTAAGGCTCACAATGAAGAAAGGCTTGCCAAAAAAGTAAAAAATAACAAAAAAAGCTTCTTCCAACATGTTAAAAATAAGAAAAAAGTTAAGGAAACAATTGGTCCACTGCTGGGAGAAAATGGCAAGAAGATGATAAGCAACAGGGAGAAAGCAGAACTATTTAACTCTTTCTTTGCATCTGTCTTTACACAAAGGGATAAAACAGTCCAATCAATCAAAAACAGCACCACAAATATCAGATTAGGAACACAAGTTGAAATAGAGAAGAAAATGGTAAGTGAGCACCTGTCTGCCCTGGACGAGTTCAAATCACCAGGACCGGATGGATTACACCCCAGGGTTCTGAAGGAACTGGCAGACGAGATCTCAGAACCACTGAACTATATCTTTCAGAGATCCTGGAGCACCGGGGAACTGCCAGAAGACTGGAAAAGAGCAGATGTGGTTCCCATCTTCAAAAAAGGAAAAAAAACAGATCCAGGAAACTATAGACCCATCAGCCTGACCTCAATACCAGGAAAGATTCTGGAAAAGATAATTAAACAACAAATAAGTGAACACCTAGAAGCAAACAAAGTAATAGCCAAAAGCCAACATGGGTTTGTCAAAAACAGATCATGCCAGACGAATCTAATTGCATTCTTTGACAAAGTAACAAAATCAGTGGACCAGAGGAATGCTGTTGATATAATTTACCTGGACTTCAGTAAGGCATTTGATAAAGTAGACCATAACCTACTATTAGATAAAGTAGAAAATTGTGGGTTAGACAGCACCACCACCAAATGGATTCGTAACTGGCTGACCAACCGCACTCAACGTGTAGTCCTCAATGGAACTGCATCTACATGGAAGGAAGTATGCAGTGGAGTCCCCCAAGGCTCTGTTTTAGGCCCAGTACTCTTTAACATCTTCATCAACGATTTGGATGAGGGGATAAATGGGGAACTCATCAAATTCGCAGACGACACCAAGCTGGCAGGAATAGCCAACACTCCAGAAGATAGGCTTAAGATACAGAAGGATCTAGACAAACTTGAACATTGGGCACTGTCTAATAAAATGAAATTCAATTGTGAAAAAAGTAAGGTCCTACATATAGGCAAGAAAAACCAAATGCACAAGTACAGATAGGTGGTACCTTGCTCAATAGTAGCAACTGTGAGAGGGATCTCGGAATCCTAGTGGACAACCATTTAAATATGAGCCAGCAGTGTGCAGCAGCTGCCAAAAAAGCCAACACAGTTCTAGGCTGCATCAACAGAGGGATAGAATCTAGATCGCGTGAAGTGTTAATGCCACTGTATAGTGCCTTGGTAAGGCCACACTTGGAATACTGCATACAGTTTTGGTCGCCACGATGTAGAAAAGACGTGGAGACTCTGGAAAGAGTGCAAAGAAGAGCAACCAAGATGATTAGAGGACTGGAGACTAAGACATATGAAGAACGGCTGCAGGAACTGGGTATGTCTAGTTTGATGAAGAGAAGGACCAGGGGAGACATGATAGCAGTGTTCCGATATCTCAGAGGGTGCCACAAAGAAGAGGGAGTCAAACTTTTCTCCAAGACACCTGGGGGCAGGACAAGGAGCAATGGGTGGAAACTAACCAAGGAGAGAAGCAACTTAGAACTAAGGAGAAATTTCCTAACAGTAAGAACAATTAACCTCTGGAACAGCTTGCCTCCAGCAGTTGTGAATGCCCCAACCCTGGAAGTCTTTAAAAAGATGTTAGACAGCCATTTGTCTGAAATGGTATAAGATTCCTGCCCATGCAGGGGGTTGGACTAGAAGACCTACAAGGTCCCTTCCAACTCTGCTATTGTATTGTATTGATGAGAGCTAAATAGCTCGAAATAGATCTATCCTAGTCTTCCTTGTTTGTTTATTTATTTATCAACTCAAAAACCTCACACACACATACACACACACACACACACATATACACATACACACACACACATAATATTATTTATTTTTTTACTACTGGTTGGGTTTTTTTTTACTACTGGTTCTGTGGGCATGGCTTGGTGGACGTGGCATGACTTGGTAGGCGTGACTTTGTGGGCAGGGGAAGGATACTGTAAAATCTCCATTCCCTCCCCACTCCAGGGAAAAGTTATTGAAAAATCCCCATTTCCTCCCAATCAGAATCCTCATAGTCACATGGGAAGCTGCTGTGGCCTAGAGATGGAGCTCTTGCCTCACAAGCAGGAGGTTGTGAGTTTGATCCTAGGTAGAGGCACATGTAGGGTCTCCTGCTTGGGCAGGGGGTTGGACTAGATGACCTGCAAGGTCCCTTCCAACTCTGTTAATCTGTTAAAATTCAGATGCTTGGCAATTGTTTCATATTTATGATGGTTGCAGTGTCCTGGGATCATGTGATCAGCTTATGTGACCTACTGACAAGCAAAGTCAATGGGTTAGCCATATTCACTTAACAACTATGTTGCTAACTTAACAACTATGATGATTCACTAAGAACTGGGGCAAAAAGGTCATAAAATAGGACAAAACCTACTTAACAAATGTTTCATTTAGCAACATAAATTTTGGACTCAGCCAATCACTACCTGTAAGCCGATCACTACCTCTAATTCTTTTTACATATGTTATGCTTTTAAATTATTAGGCATTTCTCCTTAAACATTTCTTTTAACTCACCACCCAGAGTTGGATACTACGCCATATGAGTTGGTTGCAATTTACCTCACTGAAGTGTATGACATTATGCAGGTGACACTGTTTTCCATTTTTAGGGCATCAAGCATTGCTCTGCCCAACTTGCCACTAGCATAGTTGGTGACTAATTACAGGTTTTGTTGCTTTGCAATGTGAAAAAGTGGTGTCATCTAAAATTGGAGTCTCCCTATTTATAGAAGAAGTTGTGAATATATCCAAAGGAGTGTTGAAAAGGAAAGAAATAAGTCCTTTCCTTGAATGGTGCAATAAAGAAGTAAAGTTAATCATTTACATCTTACGTAGAATTTTTTTTTTCCATTTTTATTACATTTCCTTCCATGTTCTTTAACATCATTTCAGCAATGCATGTCTCTTTTCAAGTTCAAGTTTATTTATCTTTTTACATCTGGGTAAGATTTTTTTCCATCAAACTCTTTCATAAATATGCACTGCGTTAATTTCGTCAACCGTAAGTAACTGATTGGCTCCATGTCTTAGCAAAGTATTTGACAGTTGGAAACAAGTGAAATTGACACTTTTCTAATCCCATGGAACTATGAAAAACTTTCAATTTTATTTTTATTTCTTTGCTTATTTTAAATTGTCAAACTTCTCAAGCAGGGTTTTTTTCCCTACCATTTTTTTTACATATCATCACTTTATTTTGTTGATTGCACTCTTAAAATAGATTTTTGTCTTGCAGACAACCCAGCAAGGAAGCTGAATCTCCAGCTTAACATAAAGAAGCAATTTAAAGTAAGTTTGATAAATTGCTTTCTTAACTACGAGATGGAAACCTTGGAATGCTTCCCACATCAGATATTTCTCTTCTTATTAGACATGACTGTAACACTTGAGCAGAAAGTTGGACTTTATTGGTCTTTCTCTGCAACATTTGAAAGTATCATTCCCATTGCTGATTATCTAATTTCCTCAAAGCTAAGATCAGAGACAAAAAAAGACTCATTGTTGATTGAGAAGGCCAAAAAATTTAAAGCAAGCCAGTTGATGATGCTGACTGCAAAGATATCCTAACCATTTTAAACATTGCAGTGCAAATCCTGGTTGAAGACGCCCATAGCCAAATGATCCACATAATGCAAGGTCAAAATTCCAGAATTCCCCATATCAAACAAGGGGTTGTTCGTTATGATTTGGTGATTCCATGCTATAACAAAATCTTTACTAGGAATATATATATATATATATAGAGAGAGAGAGAGAGAGAAATATAATAGGTAGGTAGGTTGGGGCTTATATGGTGGTTGGGTGTATGTGTGCAGGTGTAGATCTACACACAGATTGGTTGGCCATTTAACCAGACTGGGCCACAGCAACGCGTGGCCGGGTATAGCTAGTATATATATATATATATTGTTAGGCAAATTCTTATTGGCCAATAAATTCCTTTCCTGGAAAAAACTCGTTAGCCCTATCATGGTCAATATTGGCACTGAAGAGAAATGTCAGACATGCTCACCCAGTCTCTCAGCTCTGATACCTTGGGTCTTCTGTTCATCTTGATTCTTGCATTCGAATAACCATATGTTGATTATATCTTTGTATACTTTCTAGAGAGGGCCAGTGATCTTTCCCTTAGTACATACTAGTAATGGCATGAAAGATAAGTTTAATTTAAAAAAATGTTGGTAAAGGTTAACCTGTTACAAAGCAAAGCAGTACCGTGTAAACTTTTTATTTGAAAGAATGCCTCTGGACCCCAGCCAGGCCTCATTAGTCTGGCATTTTTTAAAAGAGAATGATTAATGGGGTTGGTATGGAGCATGCTCTTGCTGTTTTCATTCCTTTAACAGTTCGGGCTGGAATTATATTAAAAGGAAAAGAAAGAAATCTATGATGTCTATTACATCAATATGAAGCCACTTTATGCAAGAAATTGAACACATATTACTTCAAGTAATACGTGTTCAATTTAAGTTCCCTTAAAGAGGCGATGGTGAGACCCCCTCCTCAAGAAGCCTTCCCTGGACCCAGCATTGTTAGAAAACTATCGTCCAGTCTCCAACCTTCATTTTTTAGCGAAGGTTGTTGAGAGTGTGGTGGCACAACAGTTTCCCCGTCACCTGGAGGAAGTTGATTATCTGGACCCGCGCCAGTCCGGCTTCCGGCCCGGGCACAGCACTGAGACAGCATTGGTCACGTTGGTGGATGATCTCTGGAGGGCCAGAGATGGGGGTTGTTCCTCCATCCTGGTCCTGTTAGATCTCTCGGCGGCTTTTGATACCATCGACCATGGTATCCTATTGCACCGGCTGGACGGGTTGGGGGTGAGGGACACCGTTTTACAGTGGTTCTCCTCCTACCTCTCCGGCCGATCGCAATTTGTGTTGGCAGGAGGGCAGAGGTCGACCTCTAGACCCCTCACTTGTGGGGTGCCTCAGGGGTCGGTCCTCTCACCGCTCCTGTTCAACGCATACATGAAGCCGCTGGGTGAGATCATCCGTGGTTTTGGGGTAGAGTACCACATCTACGCTGATGACATGCAGCTGTACTTTTCTACCCCAAACCACCCCAACGATGCCGTTGAAGTGATGTCCCGATGTCTGGAAGCCATATGGATCTGGATGGGAAGCAACAGACTCAAACTCAACCCATCCAAGACCGAGTGGCTGTGGTTTCCGGCGTCCCGGTACAACCAGTTGATCCCATCACTGGCCATAGGGGGCGAACATCTGGCCCCTGTGGATCGGGCATGCAACCTAGGTGTCCTCCTGGATACCCGGCTGTCTATGCAAGATCACGTGACAGCCGTGGCCAGGGGGGCTTTCTACCAGGTACGCCTGGTACGGCAGTTATTGGACCGGGACGCCCTTCGCACAGTCACTCACGCGCTTGTGACATCCCGGCTAGACTACTGTAATGCTCTCTACATGGGGCTCCCCTTGGGGTGCACCCAAATACTACAGCTGGTCCAGAATGCGGCCGCGCGGGCGATCTTGGGAACGTCTAGATATTCCCATGTAACACCGCTCTTGCGCGAGCTGCACTCATTACCTGTGGTCTTTCGGGTGCGCTTCAATGTGTTGATCACCATCTTTAAAGCACTCCATGGCACGGGACCAAGCTACCTGCAAGACCGCATCCTACCTCATACATCCCTGCGGCCAATCCGCTCCCACAGAGAGGGACTTCTCCGGGTGCCGTCCACCAGGCAATGCCAGCGGGCGATGCCCAGGGAAAGGGCCTTCTCTGTGGTGGGCCCAACCCTCTGGAACGACCTACCCCTCGACCTCAGAACAACCACGGACCTCCGCACCTTCCGCCAGAAATTAAAGACACTCCTGTTCCATCAGGCCGGTTTGGCCTAAGTTATTTACCTAGCCTACAGTCTGTATCATAAATTGTTTTAATTAGATTATGTTTTAACTTTTTAAATTTTAGCACAGGGATAATCTATTTAATTTGATATTAATTATTTATATTTTATATTGTTTGTTTTAACTTCCTGTGCACCGCCCCGGGTCCCTTCGGGGAGAGGGTGCGGTTATATAAATTCGACTATAAATAAAATAAATAAAATAAATCTATGTCCTCTCTTTCAGGGTATTTCATGCCATTCTTTCTCCCATTTCCTTCCAAACATCTATCCTCATGAACATCATATTGGTGTATATATGTAAGTACTTCTTTGTTTGATTGATTTTTCTTCATAAGGGTTAATTCAAAAGCCAAGGAAGATTCAAAAGAGATGGTTTGTGTAAACAGCCAGCTGCAAGGCCCTCCACTGATAAAAGAGAATATTTGTAGCTCAGGGTGAACTGTGGAGTTCTTGATGCTCTCTGATCTTGCAAACATTTACAGACTTTTTTTGGAGATATTACCAAACTAGGTAATACCATCAGTGCTGAAAGTCTTGTCAGTTCACAGGAAAATCATTAAGAAAATCTTCATGTTTCAGGGGATATATATACAATGATTCTGTGGTTGAAATTCCTGCAGTCTCATCTCTGTTAATTCAGTGTGTTTTGTTAACAAAGGCTCTTGTTAACATTTCTGCTTAGAAGAGTTACTTTCAGTTTGAGGCTATTGCATTTCTGATTTTACACCTAATTTTACAAATTCCCCTTCTTCGCTGCAGATGGGCCACTTTGGCAACTTAAGACTTTATGCTCTGGAAACGAATTGTTTTTAAAATATATGTACCGTACTTACTAGTTTGCTTGATTGTGTATATTGCCTCTACACCATAAATGGTACACTAGAGATTATAAGAATGCAGCCTCAAATTTTACATCAAAGAAAGAGAAGTGAAAGAAAGTGGAGGTAAAGAAAACTGAATAGTAATGTGGGCGATATATGCTTCAGTTATAAACAAAATTGTGTTCAGAAACCAAAGATTTGTGCCAAGGCTACAAGAAGAAAATAGATTTTGAGAAGGGATTCCAATAAAGCTATGCAGTTGGTCTCATCTAGTTCTTCTGGAAGACACCGCCAATCTTCTTAGGGTGATACAAGAGCTTGTTTATTTTCTCAGGCTCTTAATAGATTATATTTTAATTGTAGAAGTAATTAGAACTACATTCTATCTGATTTATAGTTCTGTTGATTATTTTTATGTGCCTTCAGATTTTCCCAATGGACGCCTCTTTCCAGGCCTAAAGGACTAGCCGCGTGTCTCTGCATGTTGATTACACTGCAGTGCAGTCCTCTGGATACTTTTTTCTAATAAATTCATGGGAGACAAGATAGAGCTGAAGCACCAAGAAACTAAGAAAATAGGTCAGAAAAGGAACTTCAGAATAGCCCCTGGTAGTACTGCCCTTCTAGAAAGGACCACTATAATATTGTTCTCTTGACTCTCACATTTCTCCAGGCTGTTGTCAGGTAGTTGGCACAGCACCCCAGCAGTAACAAGTAGCTGGATTCAGAAATGTTTTATAGTTAAAAATGGAAATATGTTTACCTAGTTTTATCCTCATTTCAGAGTTACACAGAGCTGCTTTTAGGACAAATCTTCAGTGCTCAGCGAAGTAGATAGGGAATTCAAAAAAATCACTATTAAATAATATCATAATGCACCTTTAAGGTCTCACAGCAGAGAAAATATACAGATGGAGGTGCCATGTCAGGGATTTTACGTGACTTCTACATCATACATGGTGCTTCTGATGGCCAATGTCACTGCTAAATGCATATAAATCTATATTATAGTTATTGTGTAATGGGCTTGAGTAGACAAGAACAGACCAGCGTAGATACAACAGCCTTGATTGACTCAAAATAGGCCATGGGTACTTCGTGGAGAAGTGTTGAGTCCTCAGGTCTACGACCCAGACAGCAAGTCTGGTAACCTGTGAGTCACCGCATTCCGGAACAGATCCGGCAGCTGCGTTGATTGACTGAGACGAGCTGACCGGAATCTGTCTGGAAAAGAGTTACAATGTTGCAATTGCTTGCTAGTAGTTTTCCCGCCTGGTAACTCTATATAAGAGGTTGCCAGGAAAGAAACCTTGCCAGTTGAATCTTGTGTGTTGTAAATAGTGTGAATAAACGTTCCTGTTGTTTTGACCATGCCTGAGTTGGAATCCTTTGTCTGATCTAACAAGAAGGGCAGGATATAAATCGAAAAATGAAAATGATTAAAAAAAAACTGGAACTGAGGAGGAACTGCAGGCAAATCCCTGTAATTTATATTCTGGGCCCACAGGGCCTTAGCAATCATAAAACTTTGAAAAAGCCCGCCCAAATATGAATGTTCTAAGTTTCCCTCCAAAACAGTTGAAGTTAACAGTTAGGGTCATCTAAAGGTTGGTTTCACTTTAGCAGGGCTTAACATAACTTATATATTCAATACCTAACAACAGTAGTAGATTTTCTCTTCCCTATGCTAGATTTAGATAGATCAAAATGTTTGTCCTTTTAGTCCCAGTATAATGATCCAGTTGCTGCTTCTGTTGCAGCACTAGCCAGGTGATCCACAATGACACCAAAATCAGTGGTAGTAAAATCTGTGAGACACCCAAGAGAAATAAAGGAGTTGTATTCCCTAGGTAAATTATCCATCAGAATGAACAAAGCTATTTATTTTTTTAACCCATGTGGTTTAGCAGTTAAGGTATTAGATTGGGTCTGGAGAGCCCCAGTTCGAGCCCACTGTCAGGCATCCAAGCTCTCTGGATATACTCTGGTCCAATTCCATTCTTTTAGCTCTAACTTCCTCAGAGGAATGCTGTGTTAGAAAAATAGGTTTGCCGTTTTGAGCTCCTGGAGAAAAAGCAAGATACAAATCGAATTAATAAGCTGAGTGGATAGCAGATTCAAGCGTTCAATATCCTCTAAGGACAACAGGAGTTGATAAGCCATACACAATATCTCATTGAAGAACCGTGTGTACGAGATACCCCAAGGCAATACTCTGATTCAAATTATCCACATTTGTGGATCTTATTTTATTTTATTTTATTTTTAAAGTCAGACTGTAACCACTTCTCTTAATTGCTAGAGAAACTGCAGTCTTCCTAGGGGAGGACTTTATTACCTCTGGAACCAGATGGCAATCCCAGTCATTCTCTTACAGTTAATTGTTTTTCTTTCTATTTAAATTGATTGTTTTACATTGGGTTGTTTGCCACTTGGGAAGCTATTGAATCTGACAGTAGAATAAAAACATTGGAAGGGAGGATGGATTTTCCAGCTGCATCCTACTTTGCCATGGCTATTAAAGAAAATGTCCCATAAGGAGCAAATCCGAGAAGAGCAGAAAAGGAGAAAAGGAACTTAACGTGAGATTATATGTTTAATTATAAGTGTTATGAGCTTTTCCATTTTTTAAATTCTTGTCATAATTCTTGTCTAACCCAAATACTTTTGAATGTTTCTATCTTCCTTTCCCATTCTCTCTACTTGATTCTTTTGAGACAAGTAGTCTCAATAGTATGATTTTCAGGGCTACATAAATAAAACAACAGAAATTTGCTTTATTGGAAAGAGTTTTGCCCAAAGATTCATATATACATCATCTTTAAAAAAAAAAAAAAAAGATGTAAACTGCCTCGAGATTTATTTTAATAGGACATACTTTATACGTGGTTTAAATAAATAAATAAATAAATAAATATACATTAAGACTCTGTATTGAAGATTGATGATCTGTGGTTTGAGCTTTTTATTGAAATAAAGCCACTACTTTTAAAAAATTAATATGCCCTGCAAGTATAGCAAGCTATATTCTCTATTCTCATTATTGGTTCTCTTTTGCTTGGCTTGAGATGAAACAACATCAAATAGAAATACAAGAGTTTTTCCTGTGTATTTTTTTCCAGAATGTCATAACACCTGCCTTTTTTATTTCCTTTACCCGGAAAGTTATTATATGGCACTAATCTATGCACAACTACAATCACCACTTTTTAATCTTATTGTTTAATTACTGTAGGGTTGTCTGCTTTTTCTTGTCTTGCTTTCCCTTTTTGTCTGACTGCATGTATAATTTATCTTAATTTAGAACTGAAAGCTCTCGAAGATATAACAGATTCCATAAAGAAGCTAATTTTGAATGTCAAACATGGAGCTACTTGAAGGACTTTCTGTGGAGCACAGGGCATTCTCTAAAGAAATTGGTATTTTTGGAAAACACTATAGCAAGCTGCTCTTTAATGAATCAGAGGAGGCAGGATCCTCAGAGATGCCAAAGTAAACTGGAGATAATGAAGAAAGCAAGCAAAAAGGTGTCAGCTGGAGACATGGTGGACTCAGTGGAATTTCCATTGGCTGAAAGTCTTTGCATAACATGTTGAAACTTCACTTCAAAAATGCCTGCCGGGAGAGAATTCAAGATGGGTCTGGCTGGGTGAAACGCTGATTTATTTATTTTTTTAAAGTGAAAAGAATTCTCTGAATGTGCAATGTTTGTTGTTGTTAACTTCTCAGATATTGCCTGATGCAAACAAAAACAAAAACTCACACAATCTACATCCCATGCTGTGCCTACAAAATTGGTGGGGTTATCCATTGACCCTGTTGTTTGAAAAAGCACACATCAGAAACACAAATGTACAATTTTTCTAGGAAAGTGCTGCATATGTGCATTCATGCATGCAAGCAAAAATAAGCTTGCCACACGGTTGTGAATTTCTGGAAAACCAATAATAGTAATAGTAACTAGAAATAGACTTCAAACTCTGGCTCGTTGGTTTGTTTCTAAAAAGGCTTGTTTTTATAGCCATAGTTAAACATCTGGCTATTTCCACGATAATTTTAGGATTTTTCATCTGCAAGTAACATTTTTACATACTCACTTACTTACCATACTCTTCCAGGTTTAAATTTTAAAATAGGCCGAATAATTTCATGAGATTGTCATAAAATTCACAGTATAATATGATATGATCCACTGTTTCCGGATCAGTGCCCTTACAGGGACAAAATCTTTGAGAGAGAGAATTTTTTTAAAATCTACCATATAGCATATTTTGATCACAACATAATTAATCAGGCTTTTGAAAAGGCTACTATTTATCTTCTAAACCAGCGTTTTTCAACCACTGTGCCGTGGCACACTAGCGTGCCGTGAGATATTGTCTGGTGTGCCGTGGGAAAAATTCCTGCCAGAATATCAGCTTTGTGTTCAGCCAAACAGGCCCAGGTTTCGCACTAAGTAAACAGAAATATGAACAATTATAAAATACTTTATTATTTCATAATTATAATTATAAAATAATTTCTTTGTGTTTATTTGATTCCTATTCAAGAGAATTACTTTATATATAGTCAATATAGGCACAGAGTTAAATTTTTTTAACATTTTCTAATGGTGGTGGTGTGCCTCGTGATTTTTTTCATGAAAAAAGTGTGCCTTTGCACAAAAAAGGTTGAAAAACACTGTTCTAAACTATAAAGTACTCAAATACTTAGGGAGTTGAAAAATATATGTATAATTAATTCAAAATGTTGCAAGTGAACATGATACGTTGGCTTTGACCATTTATTTATGTACTGAATTATCCAATACTCTTTATCTGATATAATGAATTGCTGATGTCAAACCCCCAGAGAACAAATAATCATGGTCAATGCCAATCTGACTAATCAGATAAAAGGCTGTATTTTGTTTAAAAAAAAACACCAAATAAGATATTATTTTTTTCAGGATTAGAAAAAAACATCACTGGTATAATTGATCCTCATGATCAATTATACCAGTGATGGCTTTTGTCCTTGCATGCTGAAATTGCGCACATGCCCCCACCCACAATGCAATGTGTACCGCCCAACTATATATGTGCGCACAACCTTCCCACACTCCCCCCTGCACATGCGTGCGATCCTGCCTGCTCCCCCTGCACATGTGTGCAACCTCCCCTGTGCCCAATTTTGGGCCTATCAGGCCTCCCTGAAGCTTCCTGAAACAAAAAAGGGGCACAGGGGGCACGGTGCTTCCCCTTCTCCCACACATTCGTGCATGACCCCAGCATATGTGCACACTACTGCCCCCCCTCCAGTGAATGCACAGCAGAGACCCAAAAATCCACTGGCCGGTGGAAGGCGTATGTGCATGCTCAGCGGGGCTGAGCTGCGAGACGGCTCATGTGCCTACAAAGGGGGATCCATGTACCCCCTGTGGCACACATGCCATAGGTTCACCATCACAGAATTATACTGTGAACTACTATTGTAAGTCTATTATGTAGTATATGTTAAATATTTTACTTATTAAACTGTTTTATCCCCTCACAAGTTTAGATTATGTTGCTAACTTGTTTTCTGGTTGTATAATAGAATTGATTGATAGTAACTAGAAATGAGTGGCAATGCCACATCTGACCTGTTGTGATTTCAATTTTTCTAGTTATAAAGAAACTTGTGAATTGAGATATGTTCTAATTGAATTGAAGTTTTAATCCTCTGTGCTGACCAAACTCCAAACAGGACAAGTGTTTTCTAAGTTACATCTGCCTACTTTGTAAATATCAAAATGAATGAGACAGTTTGGATATATATAACATAAGGACTCAAAGGGACACTTTGAAAGCAATGCACTCAAAACTGAAGCCAAAGCTCTTCGGGTTTTCCTTCTTCGTTTTTCTTTTTTGGTCCCATTTATGAGAAATTGTGGGGTTTGACTAATGCTTATGTATAAAACAAAATGAAATAAAATTCTTACCCATTGTTGCCGATCACCCTGACTAATTTCCATTCTATCCCTCTTTTCTTGAATTATGCATTATTGTTGCTTTATTGGGCCATGACAGCTCAGCTTTCTAGGGGCATATCAAGAAGGCCTGTTCTTTGACATCTCAAATGCACAAACATCAATCATTCTACATCACTGCCAGAGACAAGTTTGTGATTAATGTGGGTTATGCTGTCTGCATGGTTGGATTATTTTTCCAGCTAAATGCTACACCGCTCATCACAAAGCATAAAAAATACTATCCCCATTACTAGCTTATTATTGCAACATGGACCTTTTCTGGCAACAACCCTCTATCCCTCATTTAGCTGCAACTATTCAGGCTGATGTTCAAGGGGCCTTCTATAGTTTACTAAATATTCATAAAATTCCTCAGTTGGTACATAATATTCCTCATTCAGCACTGAAACTTAATATTGATTAACATATGGAGTGATTTCTGACTTGCAGATAGAGTGTAGCATAACTGCTTCAGAAAGATGAGCTGAGTAAACAATTCAAAGAATATATATGAAAGTTTGTGCATTCCAGTTGAGCCAATATCTATGCAGGAGTGGGCTGCTAAGGGTTCGCAGGGGTTCGGGAGAACCTCTAGCTAAGATCCTGTGCAGTTCGGAGAAGCCCAAATCCCACTCCTGGCTGGCCCCGCCCATCCCACCCCTCCCAGGAGTCCCTATGCAGCCCATTTTGAATGAAGGTAAGTGCCGGGCACATGAGGAAGCAGGCCTACTGGAAGCTTGAGAAGACCAGAGGGCCTCTGGAGCCTGGGGAGACCATTTTCGCTCTTCCTGAGGCTTGAGGAAAGCCTCCACCCAGGGAGGGTAAAAATGCGCCCCACACACACACTATGGTGCAGGAGGCTGACTAGGCCATTCCCACCAGCAACCAGGCAGAGAACCCCTTGCTAAAAATTTTGAAGCCCACCCCTGGTCATATGTTACCATCAATATGTACATCAGGAGTAAGTAAGTTGATTTTGTAAAAGTCTAAATTCCCTTGAAAGTAATCTCTCAAATGTTACATGGTGTCTGGGAACAAAGGGAAATCTGAGAACACCCCTTTTCTTCTGCCAGTACCTTCTCACTTAGCTTCCCACACCATCCCAACCCTACCTTTCCACACCATGCTGTATGATGTGTCAATTACAAAAAAACAGAAAGCTATTTGTTTCATTGTCTTTTGTTTCCATTTGTGTTTACGTTTTGAGCTGATAAATAAATAAACAAGGGAGACTAGGATTGATCTATTTCAAGCTATTTAGCTCTCATCAGCTAGCCATATCCTTACTGGGATTCGAACCAGGGCAGTATTACATGTGAGACAGTTGTAATTGCCACTAGACCACTGGTTATTATCCTGATCAGCTGAGCCAGGGCATGTATACTTGTGTCATAACACCCTGGTAAGCCCCAATTAAGGGAGGAAGCAAGCTGCTTTCCTTTTCTGTCTTTCGGCTCATCACAAGAGACCACGCAGACAGAAAGCTATTTGTTTCATTGCCTTTTGTTTCCATTTGTGTTTACGTTTTGAACTGATAAATAAATAGCTTGAATAGATCTATTCTAGTCTCCCTTGTTTATTTATTGCTTAATACAATTGTGTGTGTGTGTGTGTGTGTGTGTGTGTGTGTGTGTGTGTGTGTGTGTGTGTGTGTGTCAAGTGAGATCTTGCCGAAACGTTGCAAAAACAATCTCATTCTTACACGGGAAAACACCCGAATACAACAAGACCAGCATACCTACACCTGTGCAAATCTACGAAAACAAATATATATATATAATTGTATTAAGCAACTTTATATATATAATTGTAACTATTTACTGCTATAATCATATATTATAGCCTTTTTATTTTTTTCTTTGTTGTTTCTCTTTACTTTTTAAAAAAAAGGATTTTCTGTGTATTTATTTTTCCTTTCTTTGAGAGTGTATATATTTTTCTCCTCCTTCTTCTTTTTCTTCTTCTTCACCTCCTTCTCTCTCTCTCTCTGCCTTTCTTTTGGTTATTATTTTAAAAGCAGTAGAAGAATATTTTTTTAAAAAAATATTCCCCTTGGGATGGTTCCACTGACAAGTTCCATTGCTATCTTCTATTTGCACAAGATAGAGAAAAGGCTGTAATAGATAAGCCCGTGCAGAAGCTCAGAAGATGAATCATAAAGTGGAACATTTTTTTCTGAAATAACCTAGGCTGCAGCTCCTACTGCTTAGGATTGCAGGTGGTTTCTGCCTGCCACTTACTTTTTTGCTTCCAGCAGCCACTCTGATGGGAGGATATGAGAAAGGACAGGATATATGATGAGTCACCTGGGGATGCATAAAATAAAACCCAAGGATGATAAGGCCCACTGGCTAAAATTGTCCACCTGCACCGGAATCCCCTAAATTGATTCTAAATCCCTAAGAGACAAACCTACAAATCAGAAAGTCCCTGGAGCAGATCTATCTTTTAACATGAGCTTACCGGCCAGCCTTAGGCAAATCAATCTCTTCCATCTCACAGCAACAGCTTCCCTTCTGTGATATGGAGATAACAGGGCAGGCCATTTGACAGGAGTGTCACAAGGATTCTAACAGATCATGTGCAGTAACAGTCTAAAGCATATAAATGTTAAGTAAGGCACTGAAGTTCCATGTTCCAAGTATAGCATTATTTCACAGTGCAAACACAGACAAAATAGTAGGAGCTTTCTTTATCTATAATTGTATTATTTTGCAGTTACTGCTTTCACATTGCCATTATTCTTTTACAGGTAGTTCCTTACTAAACTGAGAGAAGACAAGCAAATAGGGGCAAATTTATTGGCTCAATACCTCAGTCTAAATGAATTGTAACCTACTGCAAGATTCCTGGATAGTAGTTAGACTATATATTTGAAATAAAGAAAATGTGAGAGGCTGCTTCAACCACAGATAGTATCTTTTCTGCAACAAATCTGAAAGACCGTGTGATGTGCAGACAATTGTTGGTATAAGCTGTAAGCTCCTCCTCCTAATCAAAAGTCTTAGTTAGAGCAAAGTGTCTGATGGATGACATAGAGCAGGCTACAACTTAGCCCTCTCTTTCAAACCAGCTATTGAACATGCAAAGTAGGGAGAGATATTTCCCATCTGTTTGCTTATATAATTTGTATGCCACCCATTTTAATTTTTTCATTTTTATTAAATTTTCATTTTTATTAAATTTTTCATTTTTATTAAATGACTACAGGTTATCATTGAATTAAGTGAATTAGCAGTAAACTAAGAAATGGATTCCAATAAAGTAGAATATTTATAGTTTAGGATTGAAATGAGGGGTCCTTGGTGCTCTCTGAGGTTACTTATTTTCTTGCAGATGTTTCATTACCCTAACTAGGTAACATCATCAGTGCTAGTAAGGAGTGCAGTTTGCTGTCAGTTTATATTCTACTGTCTTGCTGTGTGGGTGGGGGCAATCTTAGAGATTCTTTGGTTGAGCTGTTTACTGATGGCTCTTTAGCAGTTTCTGGGGTATTGCGTACTTGATTGTTGGTCCAAAGTTAACCTTGGAGTTCATCTATGCTGATCTGGGTGCTAATTACTGATGGAGAGGTGCTGGAGTCTTTTTCTCTTTTGGACTGGTTGATTGTCTCTTTTGCATAATAAGCACCACCCTTTTAGTTCTATGAGAACACCCTTTATAGCAGGGGTCTCCAACCTTTGCAACTTTAAGTCTGAACGACTTCAGCTTTGCTGGCTGGAGAATTCTGGGAGCTGAAGTCCTTCAGACTTAAAGTTGCAAAGGTTGGAGACCCCTCCTTTATAGGTAGTCCTCAACTTACAGGCACAATTGAGTCGCAAATTTTCATTGCTAAGCAAGACAGTTGTTAAGTGCGTTTTGACCCATTTTATGACCTTTCTTGCAACTATTGTTAAGTGAATCATTGCAATTGTCAAGTTAATAATGTTGTTAAGTGAATCTGACTTCCCCATTGACTTTGCTTGTCAGAAGGACACAAAAGCTGATCACATAATTCCTGGACACTACACCTGTCATGAATAAGAACCAGTTGCCAAGCATCCAAATTCTGATGAGGTGATCAAGGGGATGCTGCAATGTTTGTAAGTGTGAACAGTGGTCATAAGTCACTTTTTTCAGTGCTGTTTTAAGTTTGAACAGTCATTAAATGAACCATTGTATGTTGAGGAGTTCCTGTACAGATATGTGTGTAAAACTGAAAATGAAAATTCTAAGCAAGTCAGTTCAACCAAATCTTGTTGGTTCCAGTTGTTTCAGTTTGTTCCAGTTGTTTCAACTAAGACAAAAATAAAAAGAAGGGCATATAGAGTGAGTAGAATAAGGCTGGAATGTCATGTGCATTTCAGCCAGGTACATATGTTTCAGCAATGACTGCTTCCTGCATTGAATTTTTTAACTGTCATGAAATATCTCCTTGGTCCATGTCCATTCTTACTAGTTTGGCTTACAGTTATGATACAATATTTAGTTTCAATTATTGGAGTGGGCAATTGTGCAGTAAATAGGTTGTAATATTTGAAGGGTTGTGCATACCATACCATTCAAGAGACCAAAGAAAAATAGCATGTTTTCATCCAGTGTTGAGCTATGGGATCTGGGCTATAGAATATTAGGGTGACTTCTATGTGTTCTCCATATTGCTTTGATTCCATACAGCAAATGTACGTATATGTTTTTGTAGCTCAGATTTCTTAATGCTCATCAAGTGGGAAAATGACCCAGTAGACAAAGAACGTGTGGGTTTAGTGGGCTCTTAGTGGACTTAAAGGATGAATGAATGGCTGAGCTAAGAATCAATAAACAGCTTAATTCCTTTCCAAAGTGATGTCACTCATAGGCTAAGCACTGGCTTGTAAGGGAAAAAAAACAATAGATAAAATGGACTAGACTATCAGGAGATCTGAAGAAAAAAATACTAGAGGCAAGTCAGCAATTTGCCACCTCCTTTATCCCATCATTATGGTGGAAACTTATGGTTTTTGAACAGATGGTTTTCCAAACAAGGATTGAATGCAATCCTTGCCTTTTTAAACTTATCAAACTGATTTAATTTATTCCTAATAATAACAATGATGCAGAAAAGTGACATTTTGTTCAATGGCTTTCCAAGTTCTATTTTTTAGTACCTAAAAAGTAAGGGATAATGACTGGTAATTTGAGAGTTGAGCTCAGGAGAACACTTGGAATGAAAGAGTTTGATTTGTACATAAATCTCAACCATTCTTTTTAAAAATCGTATTTATTACTAGCTGTACCTGCCACACATTGCTGGGGCCAAGTTTGGTTAAATGAAAAAGTTTCCCCTCATAGACCCTCTCAGTGACCCCCTTCCTTCTCTGCCTTGGTTTCCCCTCCCTCTCCCTCCCCTCCATCTCTTACTTTACCTACCTACCTCCTGTATTTCTCCCTCTCTCTCTCTCTATCCCTCTACCTACCTACCTATCTCCCTCCTGTATTTCTCCCTCTCTCTCTATCCCTCTCCCTCCCTCCCTCCGTCCCTCTTTCTCTCTATCCCTCTACCTCCCTCCCTCCCTCCCTCCTGTATTTCTCCCTCTCTCTCTCTCTATCCCTCTACCTACCTACCTACCTACCTACCTACCTACCTACCTACCTCCTGTATTTCCCCCTCTCTCTCTATCCCTCTACCTACCTACCTACCTATCTCCCTGCTGTATTTTTCCCTCCCTCCCTCTCTATCCCTCTACCTCCCTCCCTCCCTCCCTTCTGTATTTCTCCCTCTCTCTCTCTATCCCTCTACCTCCCTCCTTCCCTCCCTTCTGGCAGGGGCGTGCAGCAGGAGGGGCGTGCAGCGGCAGGGGCAAGCAGCAGCAGGGCGTGCAGCGGCAGGGGTGGGCAGCGGCAGAGGTGGGCAGCAGCGGGGGTGGGCAGTGGCAGGTCTGTGCAGCGGCAAAGGTGAGCAGCGGCGGAGGTGGGCAGCGGCGGAGGTGGGCAGCGGCGGAGGTGGGCAGCAGTGGGTCTGGGCAGCGGTGGGGGTGAGCAGCGGCAGGGATGGGTAGCAGGGATGGGCAGAGGCGGGGGTGGGCAGTGGCGGGGGTGGGCAATGGCGGCGGAGGAGAGAGGCCGCTGAGGAGGCAACTGTAACGGATATGACACAGACCGCGCGTGCAAATGATGTCAGCTGAAAAGCAACTGGGTGGGAGGGGCCACAAAGGGGAGGGGGTGTGAGCGAGTGAGAAGAGCCACAGTTGTACATTTGTGTGGCGTGCACTGGCACAGGTGCCATATCCACACAATCTGTACATATCATTGATGCTGCACTTGTAAGGAACATTGTGTGAAAATTTGGTGGCGACTGGTGCAGTAGTTTTTGAGATTAGAGGTTTTGAATAAACTCATAGTTAACTTTTTATTTATATAGATTCTGAATAAAATCATTGTGATAATATCTTACAGCCCAGTATTCTGGATATCATGTAGTCACCCAAACATACACACTGTTCTTTGAGGTTGATATTAGCAAGAACTATTATCTACTTAGCTGCCCAAGATGGACCCCTTATAAAATTTCTTCCAAACACAATTAGCTAACATGGGAAACTGAAGAAGTCCACATAGCTCTAGACCAGGGGTGTCAAACCCGTGGCCCACGGGCCAGATGCATTACACTCTAGCCATGCCCACCCCCAGTTTAGCCAAGGAGGGAAAAGTCATGATACATCAAGTGATGACAATGTGATGCCACAAGTATGACACTCCTGCTCCAGAGCAAGAGAGGTTGCCAACCGCTGTCATTAACCTCATTACTTAACTCTGAGTAGGAAGGAAATATAGAAATAGCATTGCACATATTTAGTCAACACTATAGGCTGTACATATATCCTGTAAAAATATTGTTAACTTTTAAGTGATTTGGTAAATATTGGGCAGGCACAAAGAAACCTTTGTAGTATTTGTGTACCATCACTTAACAGAAATCTAGAGAGGCAGGAAAGTGGAGGAATTCAGCTTGATTAATTGCCTGAATTATCTCACATGCCTCAAAATGAAAGTAGTAACTTGTCTTATTTCCTATTAAGAAAAGAAAATCACAAGAATGCACTGTCTGTTGTCAGTTAAATCTTTTCCTTTGAACTCCCAAAGGCATCGTGACAACCATCTTTTGCTTAATCCTATCAATTTTGTCTTAGGCTGTCCCATCCTTATCCATATATCTGCTAACACATCATCCAGCAGCTAAGAAAAAGGAAATTAATATACGATTGAAGCAGAAAATATTGACTTTTAAATTAAAAGCAAGCCCAATCTCCTAGGATAGTTTCAAAAATATCCAGCCCAGACTGAGTAATGTATGTTGGACACAGAAAATCAGAAGCAATTACTTTATTGTTCCATGTACAGTATTTCCTGAATGTATGGCAAATGTCAAAAGAAGACTAAAAACTGAACTTTAAACATTTTATAGATATAGCTCTTCATATCTCATGACTGTCATTTTATAGCATGACTTCTTTATTTTAATTTAAACTCACTGCTTCAATACAATTTCTGCAAAGGAAAATCTTTCTGTTTTCTTATTTTTACTCTCACTCCACTATATTCTGCTGATTAGGTTGACTATTAACAGAATTGTTGGCTCAGTCTACTCCACGCTTTCCCCAACTGCTACTGGCCAGAGAATATTGTTACAGTCCAAATTATCTGAAGAACATTAAGTTGTTGAAGGCTGTTTCATTCCTAATTTTTTAGAAAGTACCTTGATACATCATTTTACCAGAGTGTGACTTGAGAGGTTTGTTCTCCTGCAGATTGCTAATTTATTATATGGGGCACGTTTTGAATATACCCAGCTTTTATTCAATTACACTGTAATTCTTTTCCACATTGTGGAGTGGCTTATGTTCCTTTTATTTTACATAAGCAGCAGTAAATCAAAATCTCTTTGCATCCTGTTTCATTAAAAACTGATTCCTGTTTTTCCTTGATGTCCAACAACAAATTGGTTTAACATAGCCCTCTAAATGCCTTTGTTTAACAGATGCTGAGAATATTTTATTTTACAGCTTTACTTTTTTTTTCTCGTAAAAAAACAAAAACATAATCTTGACAGAGAAAGGCTCTTACAAGGATAAACCATTGTTGCCATGAGGGGAAGCAAATTAAAAAATATGCAAAGCAACATTTTCATACAAATGCTGCAACGTCTTATGTATTTATATAAAATGTTAAAAGATAAGAATCTAAGGGATGCATTTGAATAATTATGTCACCATACATGTTATTATTCTGATGTCATCACAGTATGCTATGTATCCCTCTTTTAAGGACCCTCTTCCTTGGTTTAACTTTACTTTACTTTTACTTTACTTTTATTAAATTTCTATCCCGCCCTATCTCCCAAAAAAGAGACTCAGGGCGGCGCACAGGAACTTAAAATCAGAAATACAAAACAGTACAAATTCTACAAAATTTAAAACTACAATTAAACAGTTTAACCCGTGCTAAAAAGAGACAATTAATTTAAAACCCAGCTCTAATAAAATATGGTTGTAGCAGCTATGCCAGGCCTATTAGTTGATTAATCATCCTGGCTAATATTTATAGTTTATTTTAGGGATATTTTTATTGCTTTAATATTTTTAAATTATTTTAATTTTTTCATAATTTTAGAATAATAAGCCACTCAGAATCACTGGGTTGAGTTGGGCAGCTATAGAAATCAAGTAAATAAATCTCAAGGATTGCCATTACAGAAATGATGGCTACTTAATTATATTAAAGCATCAAGCAGAAACCCATATATTTGGGATATGAGATGTAAACAGATGAGGGACTAGGAAAAAAAGATGCTTGAGAAGAAGGAGGAAAACAAATGAAGGAAATAAAACAGTGATTACAGAACAGTGTACAGGATTTTACAGGACTGTCCATGGAGTAAGAAGGAGACCAGACAAGATTGTGAAACAGAGAAAGTGTGAGCATTTTAAACTAAGCCAAATCCACAGACACTATAGAATTCCAAGAAACTTGGCATTCAGACAAATAAGCCAACAATAGATACATATAGATAAGCAACATTTACTCACCATTCAAAAGATACAATAAGAAAGCTAGGAAGATAACAAAAACCCAGACACATTTACTCCAGCAGGCTATACTCAGGTAAGCAGGGATTAACAGCAGAAAACAATATCCTAATGAAGTAGTACCAACATATACCCCTAATAGTGGCAGGGGAAAATATTTTATATAAACACGGAATAAACCCCACATTCACTAGCATTGATGATGTTATTTAAATGGATAATGAAATGTCTGCAAGCAAACAACCAAATTCAGAAACCACCAAGGACTCCACCCTTTAATTCTAAACTACATATATTCTATTCTATTCTACTTATGTTTATGAGCATTATCCCCATGATTTAAGACAAAATGAACATCCAAGGTAAATGGATCCTCTGAGTATATTGAATAGTCAGAGGTTTGCTGCTTCAACATGTCGAACTTTCAATTTAAATGTCATGAAATTTAAATGCTCAGGAATTGTGTGTACATTTTTAATGGAAACCAATTAGGTTTAGTGAACATCACCCCATTTAGTTGTTTCGTAGATTAATTAGATACTGTGTGAAGAATCTCTTCCTTTAAATGTTTCAGAAGTTCTGTTGTCCCTTGGTTACATCTTAAGTTCAAGTGATTATCTAGAAGAATTTCCCAATCTCTACTTGCTCCTTTCAACCATTCATACAAACCTCTATTATGTCTCCTCGCTTAAAGCAATGTTTTCTAAACAATAAAAGCAATGTTTTCTAACAATAAAAGCTTTTGTGAGATAGTATAAGAAGTAGATAACATAAGAAGAAAAATAAATTAATGTGTCATATGATGAGATTACTTGAAGATGTAACCATTTTTCTTCAATTAGATGCTTTAATTTCAAGTAAATTTTCACCAAAGAAAATTTTCACTATTGACATTCCTCTGATTTGTGTAGATTTGCCTCCATTTTTAAAAAAAAATGTACAAAATTATCAAGGGTTTAATTTTAGCAGTTATTAATACGATCTCTAATGGAATTGAGCAGTTCTAGAACTGTTCGGTATGAAAAATATTGCTTACTAAATAGGTGTATGAGAGCACTATTTTCTGAAACCTCTTTTTTTCAGAATTAAGTAATGAAAACACATTTTTATGCTTAACATGTTACAGAATGAGTGAGCATACTTTGTATAACATTATATGTGGAAGATAAAATACTTTTTTGGGAAATTTGGTACCACGCCCTGCAACAAGATACAATGATTTTTGGTAGGGTCATATTTGTGCTTTCCATTAGGATTCTAATACTTTGTCACATCATTCCAAGTAAATTAATTTAATCTATTTTAAATTGGTATGTATTTTGTATATTTAGTCCATGTGGGTAGAGGGAGCGGTCAATAAATTTAACTATTATTATTATTATTATTATTTATTAAATTATTTCTTTGACTTTACTATTAAAATAAGGTAATTTTCACAGCAAAATTGGAAACACAGCAATAGATCATTAAAATGATAAAATGTAGAAAAGAGAAACAGTTTGCAAAGCTGCATAATGCGAATCATGGAAGAGTTAAAAAAAATAGAATAAGAAAGAGAATAAATTATCTTTTGCTTTATGCAGAATGGGTAATAGAATTGGTGTTAATTGGTTAAAGAATAGCTTAACAAGTTGCAAGGCCTACATGATGTATATAGACTCTACAGAAACAAATCAATTTTCTTTTGTTTTGTTTTAAGATTGTTGCCCTTGTTTAATTGTGGGAATGTAGGTTCTTGGAGCTGAAATATAGATTTATCAGGCACCTCCACAGGGTTGCAAATGGTGGAATAGGCATTAGTTATAATGATTTGCTGTGATAAAAATTTGTCAAATAAGCAACTATAGAAAATAAACAGCAACAACAGCAGATAACATATATAGTGATAACATGTTGGGTGTGAGAGCAATCTAACTGAAACATCTTGCGGGACTGCCTCCTACCACATACCTCCCTTCGACCTGTCTGCTCCCACAGGGAGGGCCTCCCCACGGTACCATCTGCCGGACAATGCCGGCTGGTGACTCCCAGGGGGAGAGCCTTCTCTGTGGCAGCTTCCGCCCTCTGGAATGACCTGCCTTCGTACTATCCGGACCTGCGCCTCTTCCGTCGGGCATTAAAAATACACTTATTATTATTATTTATTTATTTTTGGAATTTATACCCCGCCCTTCTCCTTGTTAAGACTCAGGGCGGTGCACATGCATTATTAAAACCATAACAAAACAATATATACTATTAAAAACATATTAAATTAAGTTAAAACCCGTGCTAAAAACCCTTTAAAACCTTAAAAAAATAAAATTTATCAGTAGAGTCAGAAAACGGGGGGCTACGCTAGGCCAGCTTGTTGGAATAGGTACGTCTTAAGACGTTGGCGGAAGAGGCGGAGGTCCGAGATAGTGCGGAGGTCGGGGGGTAGGTCGTTCCAGAGGGCAGGGCCCGCCATAGAGAAGGCCCTTCCCCTGGGTGTCGCCAACCGGCATTGCCCCGCCGACGGCACCCGAAGAAGACCCTCTCTGTGGGAGCGGATCGGACGAAGGGATGTATGGGGCAGAAGGCGGTCTCGTATATAGCTAGGCCCCGAGCCATGGAGCGATTTGAAGATGGTCATCAACACCTTGAAGCGCACTCGAAAGGCCACAGGTAGCCAGTGCAGCTCGCACAGGAGAGGTGTTATGTGGGCTTGCCTTGGGGCGCCCATAATCACCCGCGCGGCCGCATTCTGAACTAGCTGTAGCTTTCGAGTGCACCTCAAGGGGAGCCCCATGTAGAGAGCGTTGCAGTAATCCAGCCGAGAAGTCACAAGCGCTTGAGTGACTGTGCGAAGGGCCTGATATAGTTTTAAACTTACTTCATGCGGCTGGCCTGGTATAGTTTTAAATGTGATTTTATTAGGGTTCTTAATGATAATTTTAGCACGGGTTTCAAATTTAATCTATTTTTAATATTTCCATTGTATTTATTGTTGTCATTTTTATTATTTCCTGTGCACCGCCCTGAGTCCTGTCAGGGAGATAGGGCGGTATATAAATGTAATAAATAAAAAATAAAAAATAAAAATAACATCTGTCATCCCATTGATTACCAGGGTTGATTAGTTGGTCTGGATAGCTAGGAGGATGTTCTTTTTCCTTCCTCAATGTTCCATGTACATCCCTCCCAATTCTGTGGGCTTAGTGAGAGAGAATAACTATACCAAACAAATGGAGCGTACCATTTTTCAATCAGGGTATATAATAACTGGAGAGTAATGCTGCCAGTAAATCAGCATAAAGGCAAAGAATTCCCCTGTTCAATCATGTTCCACTCTTGGGACTGGTGCTCATCTCTGTTTCTTAGCCAAGAGAGTCAGAATTTCTAAAGACACTTGCATGGTCATGTGGCCAGCAGGACTATATGCCAAGACAACACATGCCTTCCCACCAAAGTGATACCTATTTATCTACTTGCATTTGCATGTTTTTGAACTGTTAGGTTGGCAGGAGCTGGGGCAAATAATGAGAATTCACCCCATTACATGGAACTCGGGTTTCAAAACTGGGCTGTCAGCTTTGCAGCAGACAAGTTCAGCATCTTGGAAATCTGCTAATTGTTAAATTGTAATATATTACTTTATATCAATGAAGCAGCTCTTTTGAAACTAATGGAGACCATTAGACTTTCTCAGGAAAATCTTCAGTGGCTGAACAAATACAATAACACAAAAGAACAAATACACAACAATATTAGATAGATTTGCTGCTGTACCATATATAAGCAGGTGGGATGAATAATAGTAATAATAGTGAAAGTTGTCAATCTAAAATAGAAAATGGCACTCAAAAAGCATATGATAGTATCACTTTACCTTGTATACGCTGCTCTTTTAACCTTGTTTAAGAACATTACACAAATTCAGGTGAGCATTCAGCATGAAAAGCTCTGGACTCATTCACTAAATGATCCTGTTATGGAATGATATTGTCTTTGTGTGTGGGTGGGGGGGTGGGGGGATGTTAAAAATACATTCTAGAATGCACGGTTGAACTGCTAAATAGACTCAGCAAAAGTGCATCCAGATTTCAAGGCAGTTTACAAGCATGTGCTGTAAACAGAACCAGACAGATAACAATCTGTATATCCTTTAATTAAAAACATGGATTAAGATAACCTCAAGTCAAACTCAACTGTATTTATGAAGTTTCCTGCTAGTATTATAAAAGTGACTTGCCACTGTATCCTAGGAACTTTTTTTGTTTTAGTTCTCTCTAACAAGCACTAACCAGGATGTGAACGTGATTGGACTCTAAGCTTGGTTAAATGGGTTAACCCTCTAACCCTAACCCTAACCCTAACCCTGCTCAAATCCATAATGAAAAAAACAAGCTATCAATTTAAAAAGCAAATCTATATAAAATAGGAAATAACAGCATAAATCTAAGCAGGAAAATACTAAAATAAGTGTTTTTCCATTTCCAAAATAGAGTAACCTTCTACAGCATGGATCATTTACAATGTGTTGGGGCATTTGACTAAATTAGCTAGTAATTTGTGAGTTGGACTCTGCATATCTGGAAGGCACCAGTCTGGGGAAGGCTGCTTCCTCACAATCAGAATAGTTTTGGCAGAGGGCTGTTCTCCATGCTTGCTGTTTAGCTTCCGGATGCTTCATTACCAAACTAGTAACTTCAGTAAGTTTTTGGGGTGCAGTATCTTGTTCAAAAACTATCTGAAAAGTTTCTTCCTTAGAGTCTTCTGATTGTATATCTCCCATGACAGATCAATTCTGGTCTGTCAGCTAAGTCATTGTACAGCAGAGACAACTAAAGCCTCTGCATGTAGTGGCTCTATCTTTTGTTTTATTTATTCAACAGATTATGCTTTAGTTCTCTGTTGTCATCTTAGATTAAGCTGATCGAGTGTAGAATAAAATACTGCTTATTAATCATCATTCACAACTTTAAACTAAGCAGAGCTACTCTATACTCATCACTTTTAGCCATATTCCACATATCTTGAATACTGATATCTAGAACAATATTAGGTTATCTTGTCTTAGTTAAATCAATTGATATGTAAAGTGATTTCTGGGTAGATTTCTCCCTTCCCATCCCACTCAGGAGTACTCTCATCTGCTAAAGGTCACTGGTCTCAGTTGCCATTAAGTTAAATGGTGCTAAAAGGCTTCTTTCTTGGCAATTGTGTGGCTGTTTTATGAACATATTAATTGGGACAACTCTTTCTCCCCCTGGCTTAGCATCATACATTGACCCAGGCATTTGAAACTACTGACAAAGCTGCACTACCAGCAAAATTACACTATAAGTGGTGTCCAGAAAAAGGAGAGATAGAGCAGCAAAATATATGTGTTTTACTTTTAATTAGTTTGATAGTTTGAGTCAGGCTTCAGGCCTACCAGCATATCATGTTACAACTAAATTCAAAGGCATTCATTTCTGTGTGCATGCGTGCATGAATGTAAGAGGCAGTGTGATGTAGTGACTAGGATGCTGAATTAGAATTTGGGAAATCCAGATTCCAATCCTCTTTGAAGCACAAGTCTGCTCTCACAGTCATAGAATGGGATTTTTTTTTTAAATGTCTATCTGCCAAACAGCACTAAACCAACCTTTCATAACCTTTAATGAAAATGCCTTCATTCCTCAGATGATGATGAGGATGATGACTACTACTGCAGGTGTTTAACAGCATTAAGTAGCCTAACCAGCCACTATCCAGCACTATTCAGAGAACAATTTTTGGAATAAAAATCTTGAAAACTAGAAGACAGTTTTGATGCAAGAGTAATCATAAACAATTGCTGCTCTGCAAATGTTGGTTTTTGAGCTTCACATTGACCATCATGAAACTTCCTCAGCTTTAGTACAGATCTGTTTTGAAACTCCTGAGATACATCCAGGTCGAATCATTGTGACAATACTATTTACCTGTAGTAATGACCTTATTGAAAAAGGTGTGGAAAAGACCTTCAGCTCTGCTTTGGTTCAACTGTGATGACTGCAGCACTTTTGAGATGTAGTTGGTAGTATAGTTCCAATGTTTGATGAGCAGCCAGTTAAAAATACAAAATAGATTTTTCCCATTTGAGATTTCAAAAGTTTCAGAGTGCTAGCTTCTGTCATTTCATCCTTCTTTCCCAGGAGAATGACCTCGTTTAGCCTCTCATGGTTATGTTGGAAAGAGAAACAAGACCCTTGTAGCATACTACTAACCATCTTGTTGTCCATGACAAAGTCAGCATGATTTTTGACTGAGAAGTAATATACATATATGGAAAATGTACATCATCATTTGATGTATCTAAAAAATAATAATTGTAAAGCTGTTCTGCAACTCCAAAGATTTTTTTTAATTTTTTTGAAATAAAATAGCATTATTGAGGCTATAGCCCTAAACAAAGGGTATGAGCAGCATATAATTCTAGTTTGGGTGCCAGGATACAGTTGATTCACAGCAACATTCCATCATAGCTTTGGCCTTACAATTTTGACATGCCCAGACCATTATTTTAAATCATACTTAAAACAGTATGACTCAAACCAGCCACTGATTGAACATTCAACATCAACAGGATACTAAATGGAGTTGATATAAAACTAAGTGTAAATTCAATGAGAATAAACTTCATTGAATCCATCAGTCTTTAATTGTGCACTTAGTTTCCTTTATTTCTCTCTCTATTGTTTCTTTTCCTTCTGTAAAGGATTATGATGAAATGTACAGCCACCATGAATGGCTGGTGAAGGAATTCTGCGAGCTGAAGTCCACAAGTCTTAAAGTTGCCAAGTTTGGAGACCCCTGCTTTAAAGAAATATTTGAAATTTAGAATAGAATAGAATAGAATAGAATAGAATAGAATAGAATAGAATAGAATAGAATAGAATTCATTATTGGCCAAGTGTGTTTGGACACAAAAGGAATTTGTCTTTGGTGTATATGCGCTCAGTGTACATAAGGAGAATAAAATACATTCATCAAGAATTCTCCAATATAAAATGTATTTCTTCAAAGACCTTTAAAATATAAAAGAACAAAATTCTTCTATTTCTAGAGCTAGTCAAGAAATATTTTAATTATTATTAAACTCTGATAAGGCAGTTTAAATATATATGTTTCATTCTTAGCAATACTATTGTTTTAATAGGATAGCCTCCGAATGGTGCTATTTTAACTAAAATGCCAAACAGGAACAAAGTATTTATTTTAGAGATGGGCTAAGGCAGATCGCACTACTTTAAAATGTCTAATGAAGCAAATAAAAATAAACCAGTAGCAGATTATAGCAATATGATTTTCATTTTACTTAGTCCAGTAATCAGTTTAAGGCTTCTATATTTTCCAAATTAAGTACTCCTTCCAACACTTAAATGCTCTCAGTACCGTGTGGTTCCAGCTATATCTTGAAAGTTGTATAGCAGTTTTCCCCAAATTTTTCATCTGGCTATGTCAGACTTCAATTCATCTCAACCTCAGGCTCCATGGTCTTTTGCTGGGATGATAGTACTTTGTAATCCAATACATCTAGAGCAGGACTGTCAAACCCCCAGCCCACAGGCTGGATGCATCACACACTGGCCACGCCCACATGTGCTTTAGTGAAGGGCGGGAAAAGTCCCGATACATCACATGATGCTGCTGTGATAATGTGAGTTTGACACCCCTGATCTAGAGGGAGTGTAAATGTGTGGAAAGGGATAGCAATAGATCTGAACTGTAGTGATGTTCTGCTTTTTTAGTGCTACTGTGACAAAAGAGTTAATAATTTATGCAGATATTTTCAAAAAGCAAATGTTCGCATTGTCTTACCTCATTTAAAACTTGGTTTCAATATTATTATCTCCCAAAGGTTTTCTCTAAGTAATCTTAGCTGCTGAATTTCTTATTTTTCTTTAGGCCAATATTGCATTATCACTTTGCTTTGGTTAGGGCGCTAACTCCCTTCTGAAGAAGGTTAGAAATGACTTACTCTTTCCTGCTAC
The DNA here is from genome assembly GCA_039707465.1 of Rhabdophis nuchalis. Lineage (NCBI taxonomy): Eukaryota > Metazoa > Chordata > Lepidosauria > Squamata > Natricidae > Rhabdophis > Rhabdophis nuchalis. Next base: position 122,113,083 of record CM077643.1, read on the forward strand.
TCTAGCTTTTTTGAAAGTAAAAGGGGAACAATAATTTTTCCTTAAGGCCCATTGGAAAGATGTCAGGTGAACCATGCTTCTCAGTTCTGTTGTAGCTCCAATGTCAATGTGGTCCCTTTCTTCTGAGTCATTTGATGTCTTCAGTAGCCACTTTGCCTCCATGTACCTTCCTTCCAGATGCTGCTACATCTGTTGGAATTGAAATGGGTATAAATCCATTATCCTTCCTCGGTTCTCCAATGTTTAACTTTCCAGCTCTGGTGCCTTCTTTCTTTGATTTGGGGTTTTTTGGTCATCCTGCCTTTTTTTGATATATGGGCAGCATCTTCAGCAAACCATTAAGAAACAATCACTACCACCACCCTACTTTTCCATTCATCATCTTGCACTAGAAGGCAGAACTGCCGACCTCCAGGTATTTTTGAGAAATTTGAATCCTTCTACCTGTCTATAGGAGTCTCCTCATGCATCTGGCAAGCAGACCAAAATCCAATTTTGAAACTTCAGAGTAGAAAAGATAACATAGCCTTAGTGATGTACTGGTCCTACCACAGGATGCCAATACAGTATATGGTTTCCTGCTCCATTTCTGGATGGGAAATGGGGGAGGTTTCTTAATAAGATAAAATCCCCTCAACACATGGCCGTGTAATTTTCTTGTGCAATTACAAAGGGGTTTCCTTTCCTTCTTCCTGAATGTTTTTTCATCATTCCAGACTAGCTTACCACCTATTAAAGTACAAGCCAGGTCTGACGATGCTTATCTTTTTGAGGTCACTACATAGTTTGGAACCACCACTTCTGAGGCCCTGTGGCTCAGCAAGGCACAAAACTCAGCCAAAGATGAGATAAATAGACAAGGGAATCACAGGGACAGGGGCATGTAAAGGTAAAAGTGGGCAGCAGGTAGGTGACTGAGCCAGGTGGAGAGAGTTGCACCTGGCTGCTGATATGCAACATTTGTGAGAGTAAGGCATCTTAGCTGTGTGTGCTTATAATCTGATAAGAATGATGGATTGAAAACAGTGCTCATATTCTCTGCTAGGTTTATCTTAGGTTCATCTTTCTGTAAATTCTTAATACTTCAGTAACACATCTAAAAGCTAACCTAAATGCCACAGCTTCTGGAGTAGTGTTTTTAATTGCACAAGCTCCAGCTTGTCAGGAAATAATAAACAAATCCCTAAAACAAACGAACAAATTAATCATAACTACCATGTCATCACCCACAAAGCATTTATTAAACATTACAATGAAATGGCAAAGTGAAGCAGAATTCAGATAAAATACCTTTTCTGCATTTCTTATAGTTTTTATTTCATATCCTTTCTCATCTCTGCAATTGACACTCCAAATGGATGCTTCAATGAAACTTGGATCAAAGTGATGTAACTTTTCAAATATTAGAATAGCCCTTCATTCTACTACTCCAGCATTGCTTTGTTTTATTTATTGTTGAGAGTGACATTCGGACCTTCCATCTTTTTATTTTCTGCAAAAATCTAAATATGTACGTAAGTGTTCAGCATCTCTCAAATATGCACTGCATCTCTACCTCCCTTCATCCTTCTCCCCATCTCTCCCTTTTTCAAGCTAAAAATTAAAGTCGGATGCCATGTTGGGTAAGGTCCATGGATAATGTTGGTCAGTGTAATCAGTTTTGACAAAGCCAACCTGTTTGGAGGAGAAAGATTTAATTTCCTGTTTCCATTATCATTTCCCGAACAACAAAAGACTGAGTTAGCAAACCTGGGGGAACAGATGCATATATTCTATGGATAAAAAGATCTGTGAATCATGATTGTTGCCTGTAAAGTTCTTTTTTATATATACTATTGATAATATGTATAACTGGAAAATTGCACATTATCCAGGATGATAAAATGATCAAGTATGTGTACAGAAATTAGGCTGAAATGACTTTATTGATATTTTTATACAAAAAACAAGAACAGAACGAGCACAGCTGAGATAAAACCAATAAATTATTTTAAATCTTATTTCTTACAGTGTCACACATTCTATATATTACTTAATAGTAACATGTTTATTATTTATACCTATATGAATAGAAAAGTTCCAAACAATGCAGAATGAATACTGATGTACTTATAGAACTAGATTTCTTCAATGTGTCAATGATAATAGGATTTTTAAGAATATATGAAGTCCACTCATTAAATCGATTTATCATTTATCATATACGCAGTGGGTGGGGGAGGGCTCCTTGTATTGAAACTGTTGCTGCTCCATTTCTTTTTTTAATGCATGAGTGTCACTCTGAAAGAAGACCCTTATGATAAAACAGTGATGCAATATGAAACGGTTCATAAATAAGGTTCATGGATTTGCTAACTGTATTTAGAACTAGCTATACCCGGCCACGCGTTGCTGTGGCCCAGTCTGGTTAAATGGCCAACCAATCTGTGTGTATATCTACATCTGCACACATACACACAACCACCGTATAACCCCCAACCTACCTACCTACTGTATTTCTCCCTATCTATCCCTCTATCTACCTACCTACCTATTGTATTTCTCCCTATCTACCCCTCTACCTACCTACCTATTGTATTTCTCCCTATCTATCCCTCTATCTACCTACCTACCTACTGTGTTTCTCCCTATCTATCTATCCCCCTACCTACCTATTGTATTTCTCCCTATCTATCCCTGTACCTGCCTACTTATCTACCTACTGTATTTCTTACTCTCTATCTATCCCTCTATTTATCTACCTACCTACTGTATTTCTCTCTCTATCTATCCCTCTACCTATCTACCTACCTACTGTATTTCTCCCTCTCTATCTATCCCTGTACTTACCTACCTACCTACCTACTGTATTTATCCCACTATCTATCCCTCTACCTACCTACCTACTGTATTTCTCCCTCTATCTATCCCTCTACCTACCTACCTACCTACTGTATTTCTCCCTCTCTATCTATTCCTGTACTTACCTACCTACCTACTGTATTTCTCCCACTATCTATCTCTCTACCTACCTACCTACTGTATTTCTCCCCTCTATCCCTCTACCTACCTACCTACATTTCCCCCTGTATCCACCTACCTACCTACCTACCTACCTACCTACCTACTGTATTCTTCCCTCTCTCCCTCTACCTACCTATTATATTTATCTCTATATACCTGTACCTATCTACCTACCTGCTGTATTCATCCCTCTCGTTTATCCCTCTACTTACCTAACTACCTACTGTATTTCTTCCTCTCTCTATATTCCTCTACCTAAATAAATAGCCCTCCCCTCCCCACACACACACACCCTCAGTCAACCCCCTCCAGCCCCCCCTCCCTTCCTCCCTCACTTGTGCCTAACACAGTGGTGGGCAAAGTCATTAGTCTCTTTGTCCCTCTGTTCCTCCTTTCTTCTCTGTCTTTCTCTGTCATTCTCTCTCTCTCTCTCCTTCCTCCCCCATCTCTGTCACTCTGTTTGAGTATGATTGCCTGTCTATCTTTCCCTTCTCTGTGTGTCTGTCTCTCTCCCCTCCCTTTCTCTCTGTCACTGTGTGTGTGCTTGTCGATCTCTCTCATTCATTATCTCTCTGTTCGTCTCTCCCTCCCTCTCTGTCTCTCTGTGTATCAGTCTCCCCCCTCCCCGCCGCAAGCAGCGAAAAGGCCGGCCTAAGAGAAGTCACCTCCTGATTGGTGACTCAATCGTAAGAGATGTAAACTTAGGTAAGGATATGGAGGTTTTGAAAGATGTCAGATGTTTACCGGGTGCTACAGCCAGCAGAGACAAGAGGCGTATTCTTAAGATAGTCAAGAATGCAAGTAAGGACTGTAAAGTTGATGCTATTATACATCTTGGCACAAATGATCTGTCCCATAAAGATGTAGCTTCTGTGCAGAATGATTTCCAGAGTTTGGGGTACGAACTTAGTAGTACAGGTTGTAGGCTTATCTTCTCAGAGGTTATACCAGTATACAAGGAACAAAAAGGAAAGGGCCAGCGCATAGCAGAGTTTAATGTGTGGCTAAAGGAGTGGTGTAAAAAGGAAGGCTTTGGTCTTATTAGTCATGATGCCTGCAGCTGGTCCAATGATAAACTGTACAAAAGAGATGGTTTGCACCCATCCAAGAAAGGGACTGAGTTACTTGGCACTAAATTCACAGATTTCCTGGCTAAACATTTAAACTGAATGGTGGGGACAGAGAATCAATAGATAAAGAATATTTCTGTCCCCAGCAAACTAAAATTCATAGGGTTATCAGTGCGTGTAACATAGATAATTGTGCAGGTAATATTATCAACACTGCTGTCAAGCAAAACCAAACAATTAACAGTGGGTGCCATACCATGTACATGAACCATACAAGTGGCAAAGAAATAGGGGCAAAGAGAACCATAGTCAGGCATAACACAGATTTCGTAGACAGAAAACACAGGGTCAATCAAAATGGACTCAAATGTCTATACACCAATGCACAGAGTATGAGGAATAAACAGGGTGAATTAGAAATTCAAGTAAATGAGGGCAGATACGATATTGTTGCCATTACAGAAACTTGGTGGGATGAAACCCACAAATGGAACATACAGCTAGAAGGATTTAAATTATTTAAAAGAAATAGACCAAATAAAAGAGGAGGTGGAGTTGCACTATATATAAGAAATAATTACATCTCTACAGAAATAGAGCACAACAATGATGAGAACTATCTTGAATGTATTTGGGTCAATATTAAAGGTTGTGGGGGGAATGATATTGTCATAGGTCTATACTACAGGCCACCCAACCAAGCAGAGGAAGTGGATGTACTTTTTGCTAACCAGCTAACTAAGGTATGTAGGAAGCACACTGCAATAGTAATGGGAGATTTTAACTACCCTGACATCAATTGGGAAACAAACTCTGCACCAAGTGGAAGATCCAACAGGTTCCTAAGAAACCTAGCAGACAACTTTGTTTCCCAAAAGGTAGAGAAGGGAACAAGGGGATCAGCAATATTGGACTTAATTCTCACTAACAGAGAGGAAATGATAGAAGGTGTAGAAGCTACAGGAACTTTGGGGGCAAGCGATCATGAAATACTGGAATTCAACATTATGCAAACAAAAGTAGTTGAACAAAGTCAAACTAGAGTCTTAGACTTCAAGAGAGCTAATTTCAATAAACTCAGAGAGAGCTTGGGAAGGATTCCATGGATGAGAATCCTCAAGGGGAAAACAACTCAAGAAGCTTGGGAAATTTTGAAAAATGAGATTATAAAAGCCCAGTCCAGCGCAATACCAATGAAGAAGAAAAATAACAGTTCCCAAAAGAAACCAGCATGGCTGCATAAAGAACTCTCTGACAAATTGAAAGACAAAAAGGATAAATATAAAAAGTGGAAAAAGGGGGACATAACCAAGGCAAAATATCAGCAAATAGCCCGAGCCTGTAAAGATGAAGTGAGGAAAGCTAAGGCTCGCAATGAAGAAAGGCTTGCCAAAAAAGTAAAAAATAACAAAAAAAGCTTCTTCCAACATGTTAAAAATAAGAAAAAAGTTAAGGAAACAATTGGTCCACTGCTGGGAGAAAATGGCAAGAAGATGATAAGCAACAGGGAGAAAGCAGAACTATTTAACTCTTTTTTTGCATCTGTCTTTACACAAAGGGATAAAACAGTCCAATCAATCAAAAACAGCACCACAAATATCAGATTAGGAACACAAGTTGAAATAGGGAAGAAAATGGTAAGCGAGCACCTGTCTGCCCTGGACGAGTTCAAATCACCAGGACCGGATGGATTACACCCCAGGGTTCTGAAGGAACTGGCAGACGAGATCTCAGAACCACTGAACTATATCTTTCAGAGATCCTGGAGCACCGGGGAACTGCCAGAAGACTGGAAAAGAGCAGGTGTGGTTCCCATCTTCAAAAAAGGGAAAAAAACAGATCCAGGAAACTATAGACCCATCAGCCTGACCTCAATACCAGGAAAGATTCTGGAAAAGATAATTAAACAACAAATAAGTGAACACCTAGAAGCAAACAAAGTAATAGCCAAAAGCCAACATGGGTTTGTCAAAAACAGATCATGCCAGACGAATCTAATTGCATTCTTTGACAAAGTAACAAAATCAGTGGACCAGAGGAATGCTGTTGATATAATTTACCTGGACTTCAGTAAGGCATTTGATAAAGTAGACCATAACCTACTATTAGATAAAGTAGAAAATTGTGGGTTAGACAGCAGCACCACCAAATGGATTCGCAACTGGCTGACCAACCGCACTCAACGTGTAGTCCTCAATGGAACTGCATCTACATGGAAGGAAGTATGCAGTGGAGTCCCCCAAGGCTCTGTTTTAGGCCCAGTACTCTTTAACATCTTCATCAACGATTTGGATGAGGGGATAAATGGGGAACTCATCAAATTCGCAGACGACACCAAGCTGGCAGGAATAGCCAACACTCCAGAAGATAGGCTTAAGATACAGAAGGATCTAGACAAACTTGAACATTGGGCACTGTCTAATAAAATGAAATTCAATTGTGAAAAAAGTAAGGTCCTACATATAGGCAAGAAAAACCAAATGCACAAGTACAGTATAGGTGGTACCTTGCTCAATAGTAGCAACTGTGAGAGGGATCTCGGAATCCTAGTGGACAACCATTTAAATATGAGCCAGCAGTGTGCAGCAGCTGCCAAAAAAGCCAACACAGTTCTAGGCTGCATCAACAGAGGGATAGAATCTAGATCGCGTGAAGTGTTAATGCCACTGTATAGTGCCTTGGTAAGGCCACACTTGGAATACTGCATACAGTTTTGGTCGCCACGATGTAGAAAAGACGTGGAGACTCTGGAAAGAGTGCAAAGAAGAGCAACCAAGATGATTAGAGGACTGGAGACTAAGACATATGAAGAACGGCTGCAGGAGCTGGGTATGTCTAGTTTGATGAAGAGAAGGACCAGGGGAGACATGATAGCAGTGTTCCGATATCTCAGAGGGTGCCACAAAGAAGAGGGAGTCAAACTTTTCTCCAAGGCACCTGGGGGCAGGACAAGGAGCAATGGGTGGAAACTAACCAAGGAGAGAAGCAACTTAGAACTAAGGAGAAATTTCCTAACAGTAAGAACAATTAACCTCTGGAACAGCTTGCCTCCAGCAGTTGTGAATGCCCCAACCCTGGAAGTCTTTAAAAAGATGTTAGACAGCCATCTGTCTGAAATGGTATAAGGTTCCTGCCCATGCAGGGGGTTGGACTAGAAGACCTACAAGGTCCCTTCCAACTCTGCTATTGTATTGTATTGAGGAGTCTAGGGCTGCCTTCTCCCACAGTGAGCGTGGCCATCAGGGCACCGCATGCCCACCCCCACCATCCCCGCGCCACCGCCGCCGCCCCCGAGCCCCGCGACACGCAGCCCCCGACGCCCGGCAAGACAGCCAGCCATGCCCCCACCAGCTCTCTCCAACGGCTCCGGAAAGTGCACCTCGGTGGCCATCGGAAAGAGCTAGTGGAGACGCGGCCGGCTGCCCCACCCGACAGGCGACTACCACACGGGGCTCGGACGCTTCGGATCCTGTGGCCCTGCGTGCATGCGTGCGTGTGGAAGAGAGCGGCTGCAGACAGGGAGGCGCATGCGTTGCTTTCCACATTGCCCCTGGCAACGTTCCTTCAAGGCGGTTTTCTGCCGTTACGTGTCCGTGACGTACAGCCGGATGGGAGGAGTTACACGGAGCTTAAACCGTGTTCAGTGAGTAACTTTTATTTGTGCCTGCCTTGTACACGATACACGTGTGCTAGGCACAAAATGATTTGGTATTCTATTATCCGAAGTGCTTCGCTACATTGTGTGAAAGTTTGGTTTAAATCGGTCCGGTACTTTTTGAGATTAGTGGATTCGTACAAACTATTTTACATTTTTATTTATATAGATTAAGATATTAATATTTATGGAGCAACTCATACTTTTCATTGCTGTTAATGAAGATATGAGCAGCTTTTTTCCCCTCTTTTACTCCACTTTTAACTTTGGCATCCAAATTTTAGAATCTAATTTATTTTCCAGAAGCTGCAATAAACTTTAGTAGTGTGATCTTTTCTATATTCCTTACTTTTCGACCTGCCGATCATTTCCTTTTCTATCAGTTTACAATCTCATGTAAAGTTTTGTATGAGAAAGAGACCCTTGGAAGAGCCAATCAAAACTTGTGATATTACACAATCTGGCATTTATTTTTTAAAAACTATATCGACTTTTATTAACTTTACAAATCACTGTGACTTTCTGCAGGAAGAAATGAAGTAAATTGGAACAGGGATGCAATTTTATTAAGTTATTATACATTTATTCTTTGTAGCTAGGAGCGCACGAACTTCAATATAAAGGATGTTATTCTAATATAGCAATAGCACTTAGACTTATATACCACTTCACAGTGCTTTAAAGCCCTCTCTAAGCAGTTTACAGAGTCAGTATATTGCCCCCCACAATCTGGGTCCTGATTTTACCCACCGCAGAAGGATGGAAGGATGGATTAACCTTGAGCCTGTCAGGATCGAACTGTTGGAATGAGCACTGAATTAACCTGCAGTACTGCCTTCTAACCACTGTGCCACCATGGCAGTATTTTTTGAATCTTTAAGGTTTCCTGATTGGTGCATTGCCACCAAGTAGACCAATTCTATACAAATATGGGATTATGGTCCACTGAGCACCAGATTTTCAAGCATGGGATAAAGAAATAATCAATATAGTCAATATATGAGAAATGATCACTGCCATAGTGGTTTTTATAGATCCAAAAACCAAACTGAACAAGACCTGTTCAGTTACTCCCTTCACCCCTCTTCCTCTTCCTCCTCCTCCCGTTTCCTTTCTGTACTGTCCATTTAGATCAGGGGTGTCAGACTTGATTTGATTGAAGGGTGCATCAGGATGTATTTGATCTCAAGGGGGGTGACATGGGTGTGGCCAGGGTGAACATGGACAACTCAATGTCACTCTTGTTGGGGGCAACTTTGGTGGCCCAAGTGCTCTGTCAGCAAAAACAGGTTCTAGAGCTCAATTTTTGGCTGCCATGGCCTCCTGCAATCATCCACCAGTGAAAACGGAGCTCCCCACTGAGATTGGGAGCCTGTTTTCATTGGCAGAAGCACCACAGGCCAGTCCTTAGCTGTTTCCAGGGTAGCCCCATGGGCCAGATCTAAATACCCCACAGGCCAAATCTGGCCCCTGAGCCTTGAGTTTGACACCCCTGATTTAGATAAATGAAAGAACAACATGCTGCCTGATTAGTCAAGAGGGAAAAAGAACATAAACATGGATTATCGTGAACGGGAAAGAGTGAAATAGCAACAGGCAGAAAAAGGTAGCAATATAATTTCCAGACATAAACAGTCAACACCCAGATAACCTCAGTAATTATCAGTATAATTTTAATAATTCAATAATAAATCAATCTTGTCCAGAATCCTTTTACCTCCAATACTACTACTATTCATCTTCCTTGTTTGGGATCAATATGAATCCCTGGACATCTGCAAATCCATATGGAAAATATTGGATTTGCAGATGCCCAAGGATGGAAAGAGCCATATAACACTGACTCTTTCACCATGAAAGGTCACATTAGACAGAATACTCTAATTTTAAAATCGCCAATTAATTTTTGGAAGAGGTGGGAAAGTGAACCTCACAGATTATTGTTGTTGTTGTTGTTGTTGGTCATCATACAGTAGGCCAAATGTTTAGACTTGCGTTTGGAATATTCAGCTATCGAATTCTTCCCTAACACATGGGATAGACAAGATATTGTTTGTTGATGTTAAAGGTTTCATCACAGGATGGAAACTGTTCTAAATAAAGCTGCATTTTGCAATTGACCTATTTTGTCCATGTGTCCAAGCAGTGGGTGTTGTTGTTGTTGTTGTTGTTGTTTTCTACCAATGTAGTAGAAAAGTTCAGTTTATCTGCAAGAATGTCTTAATTTATTCAGTTCATGCATTTGTTATTTGACTATTTTATCCTATTTATAATATTTATACTATTGCAGCTTATAAAATTCTACCTCAATTAGTTTAGTTTAGTTTATTCAAATTTATACCCCGCACTTCTCCAAAAAGGACCCAGGGCGGCGCACAGGAAATTTAAAAACATAACAAATATAAGAAAAGTACAAAATTTTAAAAAACTATATTTATTACTATAAATGCTTTGAAAAAAAATACTTTCAGCCAGTTGTTGCCAGTTATTATAAGAGTTTGAAGGAATTTGATGAAATTGGCATTATTTACATCACCTGTGGTGAAATAATGAGCTCAAATGTCCTGTTCTTGTAAATCAATAAAAAGTTGCTTTAAAGAATGTGAGAATAAGGTCTTTAGATGTTAAAATGAGGTGATTAAAACTGAAAATTTTGTTTCATCTATATTTCACATGCCAGAAAATGTTGAATAAGGACTGGTTTCAAAAGTATTGCAAGGTTATGGAATTAACATGGGAATTAATACCTATTTGGTTACTTACTTTATATTCTTATTATGATATCAATAAATGTGGATTATTTTTAAACATATGAAGGATGGCCAAATAAATTATTAACAGGATGTCACAGCTAATTTGATGTAATAAATTGCTGATCTGTATTACTTGCCAATATTTTTTTTATCTTTCTCAACAAAAGAGGAAAGAAGAAGACTTTAAAGCAATTTATTCAAAATTTTGCTTGTTTTTATTTTCCCAGATACCATTTTCTAGGCTTTTTCCCCCTTCTGGATATTAACATTGTATCCCACCCTTAATACAATAAGATAGATTGATTTAGATATAAATGCTACAGGTTCAGATAATTTTGTTGCTATTTAGTTTGAAATCTTAAACTAAAGAACGTATTTTTAAGAGCCTCCCAATGAACAGAATTTGAGTCAATGAGCTCGATGTAACTTTGGGTCAATTGATTTGTCATTCATGAGCTAATTCAATGAGGAATGCATTAAGACACAGATTATTCTTTCTGAACTGTTCACAGACCAGTTGTATATGACTACTCAGATAGTTGAAGGAGAATTACCTAAATTGCAGGAAATGGTGTTGCCTCCAAATCAGGGATAGATTGACTTGTTTAGACAGAAGGCCATATTCAATCTTTTGCAATGCATCAGGCCCAAAGTCTTGTCCACTGATGTGATTACAAGAATTAATCATCTTCAGCATGGAAATTGTAACAATTGTTATTACAGTATTAATTAATTAAGTATTATTGTTAATTACTTTTATATTATTATTAATTTTGTTGTTATTATTATTGAATTATCAAACCAACATAAAAAGCTGCAAATTTCAATCCTCACAAAATTATCATTTTCCATCCCCAGTAATCATTACTGAAGTCACCATTATTTGCTTAATCGTGATCATTAACATTTTTAACACTTTCTTCAAAGAAAATAAGGTATTTTCCTCAGACAACTAATATTGATTTGTATTACCTTATATTTTCTGCTTGGGATTATAATGAAGAATCTGACAAGATTTGTGTGCCAATGTGTTTAGGAAAAAATCAGGCACGTGTCTAAAACTAAATAGAAATCCATTTTTTAAAAAATCTAGAAAAAGTATTAATAATGAGAAAGTGAGCATGTAAAAAATAATTCAAAATAACAAGATTTTTAAAACTTCCATATCATGGAACAGAAACTAGAAACTGCAAATTTCAGAGAGATCTTTTTCCTTTATTTTGATTGGTACATTTTTTTTAAATAGACTGTTGTTTGTCTATTTGTGTGCGTATTTGTCTCCAGCAAAACTTATTTCTTTTATTCATAGCAAAGCTCACTATCTAATTTACTCCTGAATTAGCATAGAATGCAATAAATATAAACTGTATGATATATAGCTTCATACCTTACTTAAAATGAATAAGTACAGATATAATCTCATTTCATTTCAAAATAGGGAGAGACTTTTAAAAAAAATCAGGGCACTAAAAAGGGTTGAAATGAAAATCACTTTTCCAGAATAGATCATATATCTTCACAAAGCTTGGTAATTACTCTAGCCACAATAACAAAAGTTCAGCTAAAGATATTCCCATTGATAAGGCACCAGATAGTTCCAGGAGGCAGTACACTTAATTAGCAAGACCAAGGCATCTATTTGAGGCAAGATATTTTTCATTAGGAAATCAGAAGAAAAAACACACACACACATTTTCCTTGCTGATGGCTCAAAAATGCTAACACTCAGTTCAGAAAGCAGGGGGAAAATATTCGAGGAAGAAAATATATGCAAACAGGGATGCCACAAGCAGGGATGCAAGTTGCACAAAGGCACCATGACACCTGGGGCACCAAATGATCGGAAACAGTAGTAGCACAGTGCTACATTGCAGGGCACCTAGTTGGAGGAAGAAGTCCATCCTGTTACTACTCTGTGCATCTGACCAGGAGCTGTAGAAGAAAAGGGAAAACAAAACAATGGAAAACTACAGTTGCCATATGTATGACATGATGTTCTGCTGGAAAAGAACTTTTGACACAAAGGTGCCTTATTAGGGCAGCTGTGGACTTATATATATAAACATATAAGAAAGAAAGAAAGAAAGAAAGAAAGAAAGAAAGAAAGAAAGAAAGGAAGGAAGGAAGGAAGGAAGGAAGGAAGGAAGGAAGGAAGGAAGGAAGGAAGGAAGGAAGGAAGGAAGGAAAACAGAGCATTAGACTAAAGCAAGTTAATTATATACTAAAGTAGGATGAGAACATAGCAAAAACAATTGAATAACTTTCTTGTTCCAATTATTATTATGACATATTTAGTAGTTCCAGTGCTGCAGTGGCCTAGATTGAAGAATAGTCTGAAGAACTGAGGCAAGTAGCAGTACCGAGAGTTGACACATTATGCCTTGCTGTCCACTTAAAAATGAATAAAACTTCATAGCTTGGTGGAAAATTCCAAAAATATTTTTCTGCTTAAAAAATATTGGTAAATATTTCATCAGGCAGTGCATAAAAAGTTGATCAGTCCTTCTCCAGACAGAAAATTTGCTGCAAGAAAATATTGTGATGGCCAACAACTTAATATAGCTTGAAATATTAGAAAATTTAGAGATCATCCGTTCAGTGATTCTTAATTATGATGGTTATATGTTTCCTCAGAGATAAGTATCAAGATATTTTTATTCATTTATTGACTCTGGATGACTCATAAGTAAAAATATTTTTAAAAAGAAACAATGAGAAAAAAAAACAAAGGAATAAAGATAACAAAATGACAAAAATGAACTGTAATGGAGAAAAGGATCAAGGAGGAGTTTACTCTCCTTTGCTTAATGCCTGGAAGAAGAGTCAGGCCTTTATTTCTCTTCTGAACAACAAAAGAATGAGGGCCAGCCAGATTTGTGGAAAACATCAATTCCAGAAGGCAGATGTTGCTATTTTCAGGGGCCCAATAGATGACATTTGTTAACTGAAGCAACCTGGTATACACCAAATTGCAGCATCAAATTGGCCATGCAGATACTATAGGAAACTATAGGAATACTCAAGTAACCAGGAGGTATTCTATGCAGTGCTTTATAAATAACAATTAGTACCCTGAATCACAGCCAGAACCAAACTGCATCTTGCAAAGAGGTATTACATGGATATGGCATTCCCATCACTGTCCATGCCACTGCATTCTGGATGAGTTGAAGTTTCTGTATAGTCTTCAAGGGCAGCTTCATGTAGTATGCATTGCAGCAGTCAAGCTGTGAGGTGACTGTGGTGTGAGCCTGAAAGACCTCCCCATCAAGGAAAGCGCTCCATGGCTCGGGACCTAGCTATCTGCGGGATCGGATCCTGCCTCATACTTCCTCACGGCCGATTCGCTCCCACAGAGAGGGGCTTCTCCAGGTGCCGTCCACTAGACTTTGTCAGCGGGCGACGCCCAGGGGAAGGGCTCTCTCTGTGGCGGGCCCTGCCCTCTGGAACGACCTCCCCCCCCCCCGATATTAGAACTACCACGGACCTCCGTTCCTTCCGTCTGAAATTGAAAACACACTTTTTCTGCTTGGCCGGCCTAGGGTAGCCTCTCTACTATAGTATTATAGGGTTATAGGATTTTAGTGAATTGGTATTGGGGAATTTTAGCGCAGGGTTTACTGTTTAATTTGTTTTTATTTAATTGTTTGTATTTTCATGTGTATTTATTGTTTTAACTTCCCTTTGCACCGCTCCGAGTCCCATTGGGGAGAGGGAGCGGTCTAGAAATTAAATAATTATTATTATTATTATTATTATTATTATTATTATTATTATTATTATTATTATTATTATTATTATTATTATTATTATTATTATTATTATTATTATTAAATGTTTCTGAATACCAGTTTTTAAAAAGCAACAGAAATCATCTTTACCAATGGGTATCTAATTGACTGTTGTGAATCTTGGCTGGCCTTCAGAGTGATCAAACCAATCTTTTCTAACATGATTTTGTCCAAAGCTTGCTATATATTTAAGATAATTTTCCCATTTTCTTTATCTGGACCATTAAACTTGTGACAATATCCATGTAATGAATACTTGAATGAACTCGTGTGTTAATCCATCTTATTTCCTATGCAATTTAGCATAATGTTTCTAGATTTTTTTTAAAAATATCTCCCATGGGGAAATGGAGAAAAGGTAAAGGATAAAATGAAGCCAAAGGATTTCGATGTTCTCTTAGTAATTAAACAAGTTTATATAAAATGTGAACACCTTGAGCATTTACCCCTAAAGCACTTAGCCAAAAAGCAAAAATCACTCCAGAAATAAAACCGTAGAGATATTCAAGCAAGTTCTGGAAAACTATTTCTCAAGTACCAGCTCTCCAGGACAAATCTGAGCATTCTATATTTACTCAGAATACCACTGAGTTTTGTGAGAATTCATCTCAGGTAAGTATTTATTAGATTGCAGCCTCAAAAATGTTGCATATTACCTCTCAGTTCCTGATCTCTCTGCATTGAAGTGACGGTATGAATACAATCTGTGCTAAAGCAGGGGACTCCAACCACATGTAAGATTTCTTAAGATCTGCAGCTGAATATACAGGGATCAGTCACAGCATGCTTGAAGGAGAAATCTCATTTCCACACATTAACACATTCAGTGAAAAGAAAAGAACTTCAGTAAATATGTAAAAAATAAGCCCTGTATCTCCATTTGGATTAAAGCTAGGTCCAAGGTCTGTGTGAATCAGGTCAGCACAGAAGATCAACAAAATCTGTTCTACCTCAGAAGATCAACAAAATCTGTTCTACCTCAGCAAAATCTGTTCTAACTCAGGAAGTGTTAGGTAGCGCTGGGACTATCTTATAATCAATGTTCACTACATCAGGTAAACGGTCTCAATGGACAGGTTCCCTGCTTGAAAAGGCAATAATGAGAACAAATGGTTTAAATCAGGATAATTTAATCACATTTTCATGGTGAAAATAATTGATAATGCCTGTTCTGTGTCTAAATACGCTGTGATCTCATTATTTACACCAGGATAAATGTATAGTTGCATCTGAGAAGGGGGAGATTTTTGGATGGTAGTGTTTAAAAAGCTGATGGAGGGGCAAAGGGATTCGTTACTTTAATATAGATTAATTTAATATTTTTGTGGCTTATCCTGATCGGGAATATACAGTATCTAACTGAGTTTCTTGGATCATTAGAGTTCTAAAATCAACATAGCATGCAGTGTTCTGTGCAAATGAAAATTATTTCTTAATTATAGACAACTAATCCACCATGAGCTATTCTGCTAGGGCATATATTAAAAATCCAAATATATCTGTAGTAAAAATGCTATTAAATTAAAGCAATAAAGAATTCCATCCCCACTTTTATTTTATTTTTTAAAGAAATCATTAGTTCTTAGTACTGTATAGTAAATCTGACTTGAAATTGGTAATTTCTCAAAGTGAGTTGATTTTTAAAATGTAAACGTGATTTAGAATTTTATTGCTAGTATAGAGCAAGAAATATGTAAGCTATTTCAGAGTTTTGACTTTAGCATACAACGCCAAATTACCTTCTGGAACTTTAACTACTCTGAATTCCAAATGTATTGAATTCTCATCTGGGAAGCTGAATTGACAGCCTTGGGTAAACCATTATCTGTCAGACTAATTCACCTCATAGAAATGTAATACTAAAACAGAAAAAATCCACCTAAATCCCTTCTAAAGTCCTTTGAAGAAAGGGATGAATACCATAGGCAGTATGATGCAGAGAGGGAACAGTGTAAGTTATAGCTCTATTAGAGCAGATTTACATTTTTTTAAAAATTACTTAGAATGAGGTCTATCCAAGAGTTCGGGTTTTTTTATTGCTTCAATAGTAGACAGTCAGAAACCTGTGTTAAATCTAGGCTATATCTATTTCAAATTCATGTGTGTTAGTTGTTGGAAGACATGAAATATTGTTTTTCACCACTGAAGATTTGTATTTCATAAAATATGTTGTACTGGTCAGTCATTTAATTGCTTCTAAATTTTCGTGATCCAATGAACATCCTTTTGCGGGAATTGTCTGCCAATAACTTCTTTGGAAACGTGTAAGGTTATGCATGTGTCATCAGAGATAATATCTAACAACTGCCTTCAATTGGCCTCTTTACTGATTGTCTCTGATTTTTTTTTTCAAGCATTGGGGTTTTATCAGTATATGTCTAAAAGTATGAAGTTTTCACTTCATGAAGTGGAAGCCTACTCCAGTGAGTAGTATTTACTTCATCTGTGTATTGAATAATGTTTTCTTGCAATCCAAGACATTTATTTATTACTTTTTATTTATTAAGAAAATACACATGGCCACTCAATTCATTCACAGTGACTTAGGTTTACAACCCAAGTAAAGTAAAACCACAAATACAAACACACACCCTTGAACAAACCACTCAATGAACTCTGGTTGATTCAGAGGTCCCCAAGCCTGTTGGCAAAACTATGTCTTCAGGGCCTATTAAGGTGGTAGCCTACCTTATCTCCATGGGGATGATTTCCACAGGGAAAGAGCCACCATGAAGAGGGTCTTCTTGCTTCCACTAGATCACGGGTAGTCAACCTTTTTATACCTACCGCCCACTTTTGTATCTCTGTTAGTAATAAAATTTTCTAACCTCCCACTGGTTCCACAGTAATGGTGATTTATAAAGTAGGGAAGTCAATTAAATTTTTAAAAAAGGAATATGCTTCAGTATCAGACAAAACCCCTACCGCCCACCATGAAAGCTGGAACCCCACTAGTGGGCGGTAGGGACCAGGTTGAATGCCACTGCACCAGATGGATCTCCTTAATAGAGGGGACCTGTAACATATCCTATCAGTACCTACCAGCTCTGATGGGTCAAGTAGATACAACTGGGAAAAGATAGTTCTTCAAATGAGGGGATAAATGGGGAACTCATCAAATTTGCAGACGACACCAAGCTGGCAGGAATAGCCAACACTCCAGAAGATAGGCTTAAGATACAGAGGGATCTTGACAAACTTGAACATTGGGCACTATCTAACAAAATGAAATTCAATTGTGAAAAAAGTAAGGTTCTACATTTAGGCAAGAAAAACAAAATGCACAGGTACAGTACAGGTGGTGCCTTGCTCAATAGTATCAACTGTGAGAGGGATCTTGGAATCCTAGTGGACAACCATTTAAATATGAGCCAGCAGTGTGCAGCAGCTGCCAAAAAAGCCAACACAGTTCTAGGCTGCATAAACAGAGAGATAGAATCTAGATCACGTGAAGTGTTAATGCCACTGTATAATGCCTTGGTAAGGCCACACTTGGAATACTGCATACAGTTTTGGTCGCCACGATGTAGAAAAGACGTGGAGACTCTGGAAAGAGTGCAGAGAAGAGCAACCAAGATGATTAGGGGACTGAAGGCTAAAACATATGAAGAACGGTTGCAGGAACTGGGTATGTCTAGTTTGATGAAGAGAAGGGCCAGGGGAGACATGATAGTAGTGTTCCGATATCTCAGAGGTTGCCACAAAGAAGAGGGAGTCAAACTATTCTCCAAGGTACCTGGGGGCAGGACAAGAAGCAATGGGTGGAAACTAATCAAGGAGAGAAGCAACTTAGAACTAAGGAGAAATTTCCTGACAGTTAGAACAATTAACCTCTGGAACAGCTTGCCACCAGAAGTTGTAAATGCCCCAACCCTGGAAGTCTTTAAGAAGATGTTAGATTGTCTGAAATGGTATAAGGTTCCTGCCTAGGCAGGGGGTTGGACTAGAAGACCTACAAGGTTCCTTCCAACTTTGCTATTGTATTATTATAAATAACCTTTCCTATTTGCTTTGTTTTAGCATTCATATTACTTTTCCATTTTCTTCTTTTCTTCAATTCAAACTTTGTATTGTTTTTATTCTGTTGAAAACTTCTATAATAAAAATAGAAAAATCTAACTCTCCCATTTTTTTCTTGCTTATTGTGTCCTTTTAGAAATATGGACAAATTAGTAAAAATTAGTCAGTGGAGCACACTAAAACTGAAACACCTTAATGAGGTCACAAATGAAAAATCATTCCTCATAAAGCACAAATTAGAAGAAAAAGATAATGGTGTGATTCAGGTCCAAGGTTTAGTACAATTAATTCTATTAAATGATTTACTCATATTGAAAAAGTCAATAAAACTTAAATTGGAAAAGCTCTGACCTTTTGTGACTGTAATTTTAAAGTTTCATCTTGTTTGAAGTAGAGAATACATTGAATGTAGAACTCAGCTTAGCTTTAAAAAATGGTTTTCCACTTCATATTATCATCCAAATATAGAATTTTGTCTCATGATACAACAATAGTGCATTAACATTCAACATTTCTTGAAAGTCATGTCTAATTGACAATTTAGACAGTCAACTAAAAATTAATAATAACAAATGGTTGTACTTTTGCTTAACAATGTCGTTGGTTCATCATCATCTTCACTCATGGAAAATTGACCATTAAGATGACACAAAAGGTCAGAGCAATAGAACCAAAGTATTTATTGATGGTCTCATTATGTTTTAGAGTGAGATGGATTTGAAGAAACAAAGATTATAAAAAAAAAACAAGTCACTATATACAAGCTAATAAAACAAGAACAACTATTGGCTATTTACAAAAATATGCAAATATAATGCCTCACTGGTGCCATAATTAATGGAACTCAGTCTTATTTTAGAAGATTAGAATTCTCCAATATCACAGTCTATTAAATTAGCAGAGATAGAGGGAAACATTCTAGTTAGGAAGAAACTGAAGGAAAGTTTGCATTTATTTACAATACAGATTATCTCAGAGAAGACTGTTACCTAATGAGGAACATGGAGCTATCAACTAAAACAGCAACCACAATCAAATTCCCATCTTCCCCTTATATTTTATGCATTGTGTTGTTCTGAGTTCAACCAGGAGCTGTTGCTTATAAAGAACTTCAACAAGAAAATGAACAAAGAATAATGACAGGAAAAGACATGTAGAATAATGACTTTACTAAAAAAAAAAAAAAAAGGAATTGTTTTGTTCAACTCAAAGGTTTTGTTTGTATCCCACTTTTTGATTTAAAAATAACATTATAAGGAGACAAAGAAAAGCTGGGGAAATCTATAAGCAATCCAATAGCTACAAATTTAATGACAATACAATTTAACAGAACAGAATAGCAGAGAGGATTGAGAAAATAAAAACTCTTTTCCACATTGTTTAAAAATTTAAAGCAAATATTTCCAGAAACAGAGTTCCAGAATGAAGTAATCTTGTTTCTAATAATTTCTCATGGCTAGAAATTAAAATACTTGATGATTTTTTTTAATCTAGGGATTTTATGGAAAAGAACAGACCCATTAACAAATTGGCAATAAGACGCTGACAGCAAAATCCAATTATTCTTACTTACCAGCTTTGGCCAATATAAAGGGGAAGAAGAACAAAATGGAGAGGTGGAAAGCAAAATGGAAGTACTGTAGTGTTTCTTCCTTGTGCCTGAATAGTTCGGTATTCATGAATTCCTAGGATGAATACATTGCAAAATAATAGTACATATCTGAATTCAAATGGCCATTTGAATCATGCAAATGCTGTTTTTGTTATATAAAGGAAAATTGGAGAAGCAGCACACTTTGTTAACCTACCTCCTGGTGACATAATGTTATTTTGATGATATATCACTAGATGCTGAGACTGCATTGTGAAAACATAAGATCATATTTTAGAACATTTCATAAGCTGCAATATATCACAATTCATATAATATTGGTTTCTAGACATTAAGAATATTAGAAGAAAGTTGGCCCTATTTATGTGTTCCCATTAAAAAACAGTCCAAATATTAATCTTCAGATCTCTCCAAAACTATCGTTAATATTAAAATTGGTAAAATAAATGATAGACTGAAGAAATCCATGCAAGCAAAAGGAGGTGCTATATGTCATTTCCTTTCTTGCTATTAATGACCATTATGGATGATCTGATGGATGGAAACTTATCAAAGAGAGATACAATGCAGAACTAAGGAGAAATTTCCTGACAGTGAGAACAATAATCAGTGGAACAGCATGCCTCCAAAAATTGTAGGAGCTACATCACTGATGGTTTTCAAGAAGTCATTTATCCAGAATAATATAGAGCAGCAAAGGCGAACCTTTTCGGCATTGAGTGCCCAAACCGGGCATGTGTGCTCATGTGTGCGTGCGCCAGAGTGCCGCAAACCTGACGACAACTGGCCAGTGCACATTCCTGGTTTTTTGCTGGTTTTTGGACTGTTTTGAGGTTGTTTTTCAGCCATTTTGGGGCCAAAAACTGTCCGAAAAACTGCCCGAAATTGTCCCCAAAAACAGCCTAAAAATGCCCCCAAAACAGCCTAAAATAGTCTGGAAAATGTCCTGGAAAATTCTCCAAAAATGTTCTGGAAAATATCCCATTTTCCAGGCCCAAAACAGCCTGGAAAACAGATGTGCCACCAGAAACCAAAAGAGCAGCTGGTGACAGCACACGCACCCACAGAGAGGGTTCTGCATTCCACCCCTGGCATGCGTGCCATAGGTTCACCATCACAGGTATACAGTCACCTGCTTCAGCAGAAAGTTGGACTAGAAGACCTCCAAGGTCCTTTCCAACTCTGTTGTCCTATATTCTATTATCATTAAATAAACATCTAATATGAATCTCATTTATTCAAATTAGGAATGATTACAAACAATAACAAACATCTTGGAAAATATGCTTTGTCATCAAAACTAGAACAGAATGTTCAGGCCAAAGGAATTCCTGTTTGACCATGAAAGCTAAACCCATCTAAAAACCCCATATATACATAGCACTGCATATGTATGCTATTCCATTTGTTCCTAGATATCTGTGAGTGATTGCTTTATAAAAACCTATCCATGAGAAGCTATATCTGCTTGATTGATGGCATACACCATATCCATGGAGAAAACCAGACACTTCCATTTTCATTTCCACTGACAGTACAGAAACATGCATTTCAGTCAAATATTCACATTTAGAAATAATTCTTGTACAGAATATAGCTCACAAGTACAAAAATAAGACTGATCGTGCAATCCTATGCTGGTTTATTCAGAAGTGAATGAAGTTAAATGTAGTGACTCTTACTCCAACATAATGCTATGCAGACCTATAATCTAAAGTCCTGCAGAACTAATCATCAAGAATTGCTTTAGGATCTGACGTACAAGATCAAATCATATAGTTAAAAAAAAATGGCATTTTTCAGAGAGAAAAATATTGTTTCCTTGTTGAAGCACAATGCCACGTTGAAACAAATGCAGATATGTAGGAATCATGATCAGCCCATGATGAGCTATGTGCTGCTCATCTACCCTATACTTGTATGTGTATGTGTCTCTCTGTGTGCATGAAGCAGCACTTAACTCTTTGCATTAACATCAGAAAAAAGAGCAAGATGTTTAATTGTCGCTAATTAAAATGGCCAATCTCGGTCTTCCATCTCAAAGAAAATTCTCTAGCATTCCTCCCCCTTATATAATTGTTATTCAGCAATCCTATACAGTTTGTTTTTGTCACAGTCCTTAAAACATCCTTCTTCAGCTACAAATTATACATGGCTAAAACAGTATAGCCATTCATTCCCGTAATATATGAGGTTGTTGCCCTTACACAACTATAGTGCAGTATTACTCACACAACAGCTTTATTACAGAATAGGTTGAATATTTGCATACCACCCATTCCTTCAAGTTTGGTTTGTAGGGGCAAATTCTACAGAATCTTCAAAATAGCTGATGATTTGCCTAAAAGGGAAACTGTACTGTACTATGGAGTTTTTGGTGCTCTCTTAGCTTGGCTGTTTGTTTGCGGACTTTTCATTACCTGACTGGTAACATCATCAGTGTTAGTGGCTATAAGGCCTGCATCTCCACTAACACGGCAAGGCAAGCTATTATTTATAAACAGGTAGTAAACCTTGTTGGAAATGAAATGTCGGCAAACAAACCAACAAGTTCAGAGAGCATCAAAGACTCTACAGTTCAAACTGAGCTATATATTCTATTCTATTAAAGGGAGAAACCTCAGGTATGGACATTTGTGTAGCAATTATTAACTTTATGTTTAGAAAGACTATCCTACATATATTACCGCAATAAAGTGCTGAGTCCCTTAATTTGACTCTTCTATGAAACAGAGTTTTTAATTTTCTGCCTGAATAGTTCATTTCCTAGTAATAGAAGAGGGATGGACTTTGAATGCTCACCAACTTTCAAATCATCAAAGAAGAACTTTGCATTAAACCCCAGACATGTTGCATTAAACCCCAGACGTGCTACTGGAGTTTTTGCTAAATGGGTATGAAAAACAAGTATTAGCAATGAAGAGAGGAGTCCCTTTGCTAATTTGGAATCATTTTCAAATGGTAATCTTTTCTTCTTTCTTTTCTGTCAAATGTAATGGAATCATGGACTCAGAAAAGAGGTCCTCCATGGATTCGTAAGCTATTAAAATGTGGGAAGGAAATAATAGGAATAGATGATTTATTCTTTCAGTGAAGTTACTGAGGAAGCTATGCTTTTCCATTCATTCCCAAATGAGATGGATTAAGTGAGAGCCAGGAAATGCAGATACCATCACATTATTTGGGAAAGTTAGAATATAAAACTATATCAAGCCAAGCAACTTTTGCAATCTTGTTATCAAGTGCAGGAAATCAGGGCTCGAGGCAGTTCAAGTGAGTGTATAATTTTACCATATGCTAAAGCACTCTACAAGATTCTGAGCTACTAACGATCAAAGCGAGTTGGCGGTCAAAGTGTGCTGGACTTAGATATCTTCTGGACATGAAGGCAGACTTCTTCCTCAGCAGTGGTGGGTTTCTGCAGGCTCGCATCTACTTGCGAGAGCCGGTTGGTGAAATTTAGAGAACCGGTGAGAGGGGGTTCCACCGGCGTACCTGGAAGTAAATGTGGCCCACCGCTGCCAGTGACCCAATGGAAGGAAATGAAAGGAAGGAAGGAAGGAAGGAAGGAAGGAAGGAAGGAAGGAAAAAGAAAGAAAGAAAGAAAGAAAGAAAGAAAGAAAGAAAGAAAGAAAGAAAGAAAGAAAGAAAGAAAGAAAGAAAGAAAGAAAGAAAGAAAGAAAGAAAGAAAGAAAGAAAGAAAGAAAGAAAGAAAGAATTAATTAATTTATCATCACAATTGAGTCCAAAATTTTGGTTGCTAAGCAAGAGCGTTGTTAAATGAGTTTCACCACATTTTAAAAGGTGGCCATTCCCACCCTGTCACATGACTGCCAAGCCACGCCCACAAAATAGGCCACACCTACAGAGTAGGTTCTAAAAATTTTGAAACCCACCACTGTTCCTCAGGCTCAGCCTGGTCATCTCTTATACTTGTTAAGCAAAAGGCAGAGATTTGGAAACGTGTGTCCAGGAAGTATACATTTGGCCCAATCTTAAAATGCATTGTAAGAGGAAAATGTGTATTTAGGCTCAAACATGGTACGAGACAGCAGGTTATTGTAGGCCCACTGGAAGGAACATAGCTATGAAATAAACAGCAGCTCAATTCACACAATCAGCTAACCTTGGGTTATTAAAAGAAAAACCCATATTCATATGTCCAAACAAAAGCACTATGTTATAACCTGGTTTAGACAACAACATGGGTGGTTGAGGGTCTATGACATACTGAATTTCTCCTGCCAATTAGGATCAAATATACATTTACTCCCCAGGATGTTCCATGTTTGTCTTGCAGTTATTAATGCAAAACACTTGTAACTAAAGTCAAAAAGCAAGTGCTTGGTAAAATATGTGGGAGCAAGAAAATCACTACCTAGTTGTACTCATCATGATATTGAGATAAATCGTTTTATTTCTGATAAGCTTAATGGTACAACTGAAAATAAGAAAACTTAAAACTCAGATTAAGACAACAGAGGGATCTGGTTCCCCCATAAAAAATTTCTCAACATCTAATCATACTGTTTAAAATATTTAACAGGTACTAATATGAGAATCCCTTTAATTTGGCAGCATTTTTAGTTTTCTGTTTTCTTTTCTTTTGTTCAGTTTACTGGCCGAAACAAGAACTTCCTCACCATCTGTTCATTAATATGTAAAAAGCAACAATGATGGGCAATTAAACTGGCTGCAAATTAACATTGGCTTGGGGAGCAGTTTTTGGAGAGCTTGTTTTTTTTTCTTAATAGTAATTGTATTATAAAGTTACAATTAAAAATACAAACGGTTGCAAACTAAAAAATAAAAGAATAAAAATTAAATATACAAAATATGCAGAAAAGATTACTTCCACCTTCATCACAGATATACAAACAATTTTAGTAACTTATCTTTAATTACAACAAATTATTTCTTCTTCCATTATATCATTTCTTACCTATAAACAAATATTCAAAGCTTCATTGTTCAGCAAAAAATCCATTAAAGTTTGCCAGAGATAACATACAAGTAGTCATTGACTTATGATCACAACATTCCTGTTGCTAAGCAAGACAGTTGTTAGGTGAGCTTTGCCCAATTTTACAAGCTTTCTTGCCATAGTTTTTAAGTGAATCACTGCAGCTGTTAAGTTAGTAACATGGTTGTTAAGTGAATCTGGCTTTCCTGTTGAGTTTGCTGGTCAGAAGGTTGCAAAAAGTGACATTTGCCAGTTGCCAAGTGCCCGAATTTAGAACCGGTTCCAGCTCCCTCCCCCCGCACATCATCCAGATGAAGAGCGAGACGAGGAATTCTGGGAGTTGAAGTCCACAAGTCTTAAAGCTGTCAAGTTTGAACACCCCTGGAGTTTTTTTTCTAAAGGGTTAGAGGGGTGCAAGGGTCTTGTAACTTGACAGCTTTAAGACTCGTGTGCTTCAAATGCCAGAGTTTCTGAGCCAACATTTTGGTTGCTAAGCAAGAGCATTGTTAAGTGAGTTTCACCAAAATTTACAAGTTGGCCATGCCCACCCAGTCACATGACCAGCAAGCCACTCCCACCTGGTCACATGGCTGGCAAGCCACTCCCACCTGGTCACATGGCCAGCAAGCCACTCAAAGTGGGCCACACCTACAGAAGAGGTTCTAAAAAATTTTGAAACCCACCACTGGTTTGTAACCATCAGTTAGTTGAAATGGTGCATCACAGAGCAGCATTTTTTGAATCAACATACTGAAATAGACTATCTTACAGAATACATCCAAAATCTGAGATTGATAACTCTTGTGGGAGTGAAATTTGGTAAAACTGTGGCCACTTCAAAGCTGCTGCACTGCTACACTACTGCAGTCAGATACGGTCATGTGATCATCATTGCTAAAGCTTTCTGACAGCTTCCTACAAGAAAGTTAATGGGAAACCAGCAAGAAGTCAGAGGTTGCTCCGGTTCTCATTGCTTTTTTGCCCACTCACGACCATTCATTTTCTCTGTTTAGTTAAGAAAACATCTCTGAAATGATGATCCAATGGGCACAGGCTATCTAGTGCTTATTAATGTGCCAAGTCCTTTGAAAACGAAATATCTCCTAATTTAAAAAGGATATGGGTTTTCACCAATAGCACATTTATGTCCCAGAGACAGACATTTAGTGGTTTTTCTTTTGTTTTCTTTTTCTTTTATTTGTTAATCTGTTTTCATTAAATTTTTAACAGCTGTGACATTGTTTTAATTTTCTAAATAAAACTCAAGAATCCCTTTTAGGTTTAAAACTGAAATTGCTTGGTTAACACAGTATAATTCACTAATTAAACCTATAAACTGGGTGCGGATTTAAAGAAAGGTGTACTAGCTACTTTTGGAAGAAGTTGAAAAATAAATAAATAAAGGAAAACAATAAAATGGATAGAAGGCCAGTAAGATAAAACCTGTTTCAAAGGGAGGGTGTCAACAAAGTAATAGATGAATAGTAAAACCAAATATATATAACATCCTGGTTTAGGGAAAAATATAGATATCTATAAGAAAGTGACAGTACATAGCTCAGTAGCTCATATACTATTTTCACATGTATGTTTTGAACAAAGAAGTACCTAAATTAGACAGTTTAAATTGGGCTAAATCTCATGTACATTTCCTGAAAAGTAAATCTAACTGAAATCAGTAGGGCTGACAATATAATGTACTATAAGAGCTACATTATAAATTATAAAAATGAATCTGTGTGAAATCACTGTTGGCTGGAATATGCATTCAGTTTCCTTATTTCTATCAAGCTCACAATTACATACTTCATTCATCACTGTTAGCTTAAAAAGAAAAAAAAAACACAAGCCAAGTCTCAAAAGCTTGGAAATCCAAATGATATTTTTGTGTTCCATCTATTTGTAGTTGTTATAAAACAAATATTTTTAGATTTTTTTAATCCTGCTTTTATTATTTTTATTTAAAAAAAACTCAAGCAAACATACCTCATATCTTTTCTATATCTCCATCACCACAAACCTGTGAGATGAGTTTGGCTGAGAGAAAGTGACTGGCCCAGTCACCCAGCCAACTTTCATGTCTAAGGCAGGAGTAGAACTTGCAGTCTCCTGATTTCTAGCCTGGTGACCTAACCAAATTGGCTCTAAATCAGTGGGCCCCAACCTTTTGGGCACCAGGGACCGGTTCTGTGGAGAGAGATTTTTCTATGGACAGGAGAGGCGTGGTTTTGTATGGTGCCTTCATCCCCTGGATGGAGCTTCGTTTGTTTAAGTAGCCTGGTTTCTGGCATGCACGAACCAGTGCCAGTTCACAGACTGGGAGTTCAGGACCCCTGCTTTAAACTATCTTGGGGGGGATGTTCCTCCATTTTTCTTTCTTTTCTTTTAAATAGATAGATGGGTAGGTAGATAGGTAGGTGTAGAATTCTTTATTGGCCACGTGTGATTGGATACCCAAGGAATTTGTCTTTGGTGCATATGCTCTCAGTATACTTACAGAAAAAATAAAATATATTCATCAAGAAACATAAGATATAATACTTAGTGATAATCATAGGACTGATAGTTGCCATCATCTGCCCTAGGGCAGTGTCACAATCATGCATCTCCAAATCACCTCTTTAGAAGCATCTGATGTTTTAAGGTGCACCCGAAGGCTTAAGCTAGTCCAGAACGCAGCCGCGCGAGCAATTATGGGAACCGCCAGGTTCACCCATGTAACACCGCTCTTGCGCGAGCTGCACTGGATACCTGTCGTCTTTCGGGTGCGCTTCAAGGTGTTAATTATCATCTTTAAAGCACTCCATGGCTCGGGACCTAGCTACCTGCGGGATCGGATCCTGCCTCATACATCCTCACGGCCGATTCGCTCCCACAGAGAGGGACTTCTCCGGGTGCCGTCCACTAGACATTGTCGGCGGGCGACACCCAGGGGAAGGGCTATCTCTGTGGCGGGCCCGGCCCTCTGGAACGACCTTCCCCCCGATATTAGGACGACCACGGACCTCCGCTCCTTCCGTCTTAAATTAAAAACTCATCTTTTCTGTCTGGCCGGCCTAGGATAGTCTCTCTGTCTTTGGGGTTTTACTGGGTAGTTTTAGTATAGTTCTGTTTTAATGGGAAATTTTAGCGCAGGTTAGGTTTAATTTGTTTTTAAGAAATGTTTGTATGTATTTATTGTTTTTATTCTACCTGTGCACCGCCCCGAGTCCCCATGGGGAGGGGGAGCGGTTTATAAGTATTAAAATTATTATTATTATTATTATTATTATTATTATTATTATTATTATTATTATTATTATTATTAATGAAAGTATCTTCTGATCGAAAGAAAGTTGTAAAAGTTGTGTAAAATGCTAATCAAACATAGCTATGTGCAAACTTTCGCAAAATAGGGACAGAGAGAATTGGTAGCATAATTACAAGCAGAGCTTGCTTGCTTGTCTGCCTCCTCAACTATTAAACTGAAACTCAATACTCCCTCTCCATGCTCATCTTGTTTATATCATAGTTTTGAGAAGGCATTTCATCCACTCCCTGCATGATATATGTTTATAACCAGTGCACATTTTATGGACTAGAGACAAGAATAACTCTTCTCAATATCACAGATTTGAGATGATACAAATACGTTATGCTTCATGAAATTTCACAAGCTTTCCGTCACACTAAAAGCATCTCTTCATCCTTTAGAATTTTCTTTGTAGTTTTATTAATAAAATTTATCCTACCTATTACTGCAGAGAAGAAGGGGAAAAAAACATCCTAGATGCTCTAGTAGGCAAGCATTCAAAATGCAGGATAGTATTTATACCTAGAAATAGAGATGTGGAAAGAAACTTTCGATTTCCAGATATTTCAAAGAAAATATGCAAAAGATTTGCTGATAAATTATCTAATAAACTAGACTTGGAATATTGCATCTAGTTTTGATCAGCATGCTATAAAAAAGATGTTGAAACTCTAGAAAGAGAAGATGATTAGGGGACTGGAGGCTAAAATATATGCAGGAATTGGGTATATCTAGTTTAATGAAAAGAAGGATTAGGGATGATGAAGTGGCAGTGTTCCAATATCTAAGGCAGGGATGTCCAAACTTGGGAACTTTAAGACTTGTGGACTTCAACTCCCAGAATTCCCCAGCCAGCATAGCTGGCTGGGGAATTCTGGGAGTTGAAGTCCACAAGTCTTAAAGTTCCCAAGTTTGGACATCCCTGATCTAAGGGACTGCCACAAAGGAGGGGGGGGGCAACCTATTCTCCAAAGCACCGGAAGACAGAACAAAAAGCAATGGATGGAAATTAATCAGCCTAGAACCAAGGAGAAATTTCCTGAGAGTCAGAACAATTGATTACTGAACCTTGCCTCCAGAGGTTGTGGGTGCTACAACACTGGAAGTTTTTAAGAAGAGATTGGACAACCATTTGTCTGAAATAGTATAGGGTCTAAACAGGTTGGACTAGAAGATTTCCAAGGTCCTTTCTAATTCTGTAATTTTGTTATCTGGGAATTACTTCAACAAATACATATGATGAGTGAGGGAAACCTGCCAACTCTCAACACTATAACTTCTTATAGATAGTAACCTTGCTACTGGGAAATTGATATCCTAAATGTAATGCATAAATTAAAAACTTGTAAGATTAACATTAAATACTTCTACAAGTGCAACACTATCCAAGAAATGAATGGTTGCTTTAAGAAGTCTACATCCATATCCTTGTTTGTTCTGCAGCACTATATATATATATATCAGTGATGGGTTTCTGCAGGCTCGCACCTACTCGTGAGAGCCGGTTGGTGAAATTTAGAGAACCAGTGAGAGGGGGTTCCACTGGCGTACCTGGAAGTAAATCTGGCCCACCGCTACCAGTGACCCAACGGGAAGGAAAGGAAAGGAAAGGAAGGAAGGAAGAAAGGAAAGGAAGGAAGGAAGGAAGGAAGGAAGGAAGGAAGGAAGGAAGGAAGGAAGGAAGGAAGGAAGGAAGGAAGGAAGGAAGGAAGGAAGGAAGGAAGGAAGGAAGGAAGGAAGGAAGAATTTATCATCACAATTGAGTCCAAAATTTTGGTTGCTAAGCAAGAGCATTGTTAAATGAGTTTCACCACATTTTAAAAGGTGGCCACTCCCACCCTGTCACATGACTGCCAAGCCACGCCCACAAAATAGGCTATACCTACAGAGTAGGTTCTAAAAAAATTGAAACCCACCACTGATATATATGCTGTGTGTGTGTGTGTGTGTGCGCGCGTGCGCGTGCATGTGTGCATATGTGTGTGTATTTTACAAAATGAAGTAGATATATAAAATTATGTCACCTTCCACATTTTTGGCTGTTCAGTTGTGAGTATATAAATGATTTTTGCAATCATTTATATACTCACTAATTATTATAGGTCAAAAATGAACTATTCCAAAGTATGAGATTTACTATAAACAAATAATATTTAATATTATCCTCTAAATTCAGGGCATTTAATATTAGGAAGTCAATTTTATGCATTAAACTATCTTTTTCATTTCATTTCCTCTTCTTGTTTTTTTAGCATTACTGTTTCAACTAACATATCTGTTGCACTATTAACAACTCACGATGTTAGAACTAAAGAAACTTAGTAGTTTGAGAGGTTAATAGTTACTGAAATCTCTCTCTAAGCCAGCTGCTGTCAACCTACATACTAAAATTGATATCTTAAGTTTGTATTCAATAATCTAAAACATACTACAGGCTTTGCAGTTGATTTTTTGTTTGATGTAGCCAATTCTGCTTCTGGAGATAACTGCCTTCCTGAGATCAGTACATGATTTAACAACATGAATCAGAATTGCTAATAAATGGTTTATATACAACTCTCAGTAATTATCCATATTCATGCAGTAGCTGGCAGAAAACCAGAACTGGAATCTGACTGTTTTAGCAAGACACTTAATTTAGGACATGTTATAGAAACAATTAGATGCATTTTTTTATAACTCATCTGTACGCTCCATAGGGAAGACTCAAAATGAAAGTGAGGAGTACTACACCTAAAATAAAAACAACCTATGAATCATCAATAGACAGCCAGGAAACAATAACAGGTTGGACCCTCAAAGTCCCTTCCAATTCTGTTGTTCTGTTCTCATAGAACTCAAAAATAAAGTTGCAGGAGATCTCCATTGAGTTTGTGACAATTATTCACAAAATAAGATTTCATAGTACTCCAGGCTTAATCATTAATTCCTAACTACTATTATTTACAAGTATTTTTATAACACTAGATCAATAAGATAACCTAGGTAGCTTTGCCCTCCAAGGGGATTTTCAAATGTATTTTATTATGAAATGAAGATAAGTTTGGCTCA
Source organism: Rhabdophis nuchalis (assembly GCA_039707465.1). Lineage (NCBI taxonomy): Eukaryota > Metazoa > Chordata > Lepidosauria > Squamata > Natricidae > Rhabdophis > Rhabdophis nuchalis. The sequence goes on from CM077643.1 coordinate 122,144,293, forward strand.
AAACAACAGCGTATCCTAAATATAATCAATGGGCTCCGAACCCATTTGGCGATATCAATTTTGCTCTCCAAATTCATGGACACATAACACAAATATTAGATGGATTTTTTTCCCCATGGGTATTTTCCCATGTATTTTACCAGTAATAGTAGATAAGGCAGGCTCGAAAAACAGTGCCTTTCTAAGTATAACCATGCACTCCAAATACATTGGTGATGTCCATGTTCCTATCTGAATTCATGGAGACCTAACCCTAACCCTAGGTGGATTTGCCCACCAAGAGGATTTTCCGATGTATTTTACTAGTAATAGTAGATAAGGCAGGCTCGAAAAACATTGCCTTCCTAAGCATAAACATGCATTCCAAATATGTTGGTGATGTCCATGTTCCTATCTGAATTCATGGAGACCTAACCCTAACTCTAGGTTGATTTGCCTGCCAATGGAAGTTTCCTATGTTTTTTACCAAGAAACATAGATAAGGTAGACTTGAAAAGGCAGCACTCTCCTAAGCATAATAAAGCACTCAGAATCCATTGGCGAAGTCCATTTTGCTCTCCTAATTCAAGGAAACCTACCGCTAATAATCCCACGTGGATTTCCCCCTACTGCAAGGGAATTCTGCTATGCATTTTACCAATAATACTAAGTAATGGAGCCTCAAAAAGACAGCTCCATCCAAAGCATAATAAAGTGCTTGGAATATGTTAGTGAGGTCCATTTTGCTGTCCTAATTCAAGGACACCTAACCCTAACCCTAGATTGATTTGCTCCCCAATGAAATTTATCTATGTATTTTACCCAGAAACATAGATCAGGCAGACTCAAAAAGGCAGTGCCCTCCAAAGCATAAAAAAGAGACACTAACCCTAACACTAGACCCAAACTGAATTTCCCTGTTTATTTTACCAAGAAATGTAGATAAGGCAGTCTCAGAAAGGCAGTGCCCTCTTAAGCATAATAAATATTATTAAGCATAATAAAGTGCTCTGAATCATTGATGATGTCCATTTTGCTGCCTTTTTGAGTCTGTATCAGTGGTGGTTCCAGATCCTTGTGCAACTGGTATGGTGCAATGGGGTCCAGCGTCCACTACATGAACGCATGCAACATGCACACACACGCACGCAGTGCGTGCATTGTCCTTACCTCCTGCAACACTCTGCGATGCCTCTGCGATGCTCCAGCTGCTCAGCAGAGCATCACGCAGGTGCTGTACACTCCGTGGACATGTGCAGAAGTGCCAAAGAGCTCAAATACAGGTAAGGAGGGCAGGTGGGCCCTCCGAAGCACTGTACCAGAATGCTACCCAGTGCTCCTGGCAGGCACCGGTATGCCCGTACCAAAGCGTACTGTTTGCAACCCACCACTGGTCTGCATCTATGTTTCTTGGTAAAATACATGTGAAATCGCCTTGGAGGGCAAATCTACATAGAGTTAGGATTAGATCCCCATGAATTCGGACAGCAAAATGGACACCGGCAACATATTTGGAGCACTTTATTATACTTTGGAGGGTGCTGACTTTTCAAGCGTGCATTATCTACCATTACATTTCAAATCCATTTTTCCATGTAGTTTACCAGGAAGCATACATAAGAGAGGATTGAAATGTCAGAGCCAGAGATATGGTAGACTCAAAAAGTCAGCACCCTTCAACTCAGATGTGGATGTCCATTTTGCTCTCCCTATAAATGGAGACCTAACCCTAGGTCTTGGATGTTTATCTCAAGGCCTATGGGCCAGATTCAGCCCACATGGTGCTTAGGTCTGGCCTGCAGGACCACCCTGGAAAGAACCAGCTTGCAGTGCCTTGGTCTGGCCCAGGACTAAGCTAGGAATCATGACATTACCATTTCGTTTTGGGTCCAACATAAAATGAATCCAAGGCTTCAGAATGTATTCTCTTTAGAATGCTGGCAAATAATATCTAAAACTTTGTTTTATGCCCTAGAAATGAGGGGTATTAAATGCAAAAATGGCTTCAGACTGTTGAGAAAAGAAGTTAATTTTTAAATTTTTACTGTAAAGAAATTAGCACCAGCTTGTTGTTTTTTAAGATAAATCCAGTGCACAGTATATTTGTTTTAAAGCATATTAGGGAACATCTGTCTTTCCCCTGCAGTCTATTTATATTCCAATCTTATATGAATGCTTATACTTTTTGCTCAAAACTAAAGAAGATTTTACTAAAGATTTTACTGCAGCTTTTTCCTGCTACAACATAGATTACTTCACTTTAGGAATTAACTGGAACAAGTTGTCTTCCTGCAGAAATCCTTTCACAAGGATGTGTCAATTAAAATGTGAATACAAATATTTCATGAGTCGGAGATTGATATGGAACTTTCATGATAGCATGGAATACAGTAGACATAAGTGACACAGTATATTCTAACCAATAAGGAAATATGTTCTTCAGGTGAGGACTTAAATCGCCTTAGTTGGAAAATGAAGTCAATGTAATCAGTTTTAGATGTATTTTATTCTTATACAGAGAGCAGTGTGTTACAGTGGCTAAAAACCATGATACCAAAGTCAGCTGGGTGACTTTTGGCTGGTTCCTTTCTCTCAGACCTAGGAAGGAAGCAATGGCAAATCACTTCCAGAAACCTTTGCCAAGAAAACTACAAACACTAGTCCAGGTTCTGTGCTTGTTAATGACCATACTAAAGTAACTTATTTAGTGTCCAGGCAGTTCCTAGGAGTCAACAATGAATCAAAAGCATTATATTTTTTTAAAAACCATTTCTATTATGCTGATTCAATATTGGGTTGAATACAAAAATTTTGAATATACAATAGAACTTGAGAAGTGGCAGGAATTATGGGAAAGGAATTATAAATTAACAATGGCAACAGCATATAAAGAGAATTTGTATAAAATGCTTTATAGATGGCATATGTCACCGGAAAGACTGGCAAAAATGTTTCAAGATAAATCAACCAAGTTTTGGAAGTGTCACTAGATGCCAGGATCATATTATTATATGTGGTGGACATGTGCAGAGGCAAAAAAATATTGGGCAAAAATTCAAATGTGGTTGGAAAAGATGATACAGCAACATGTTGATTTAAAGCCAGAACTGTTTTTGTTGGGTTTTTTACCAGAGAAATATAGTAAAGAAAATGTATATTTAATTATTCATGTAATAACTGCAGCTAGAATTGTATTTGCACAAAACTGGAAAATGGAAAAAAATCCTTCAGAGGGAGAAGTAATTTAAAAAATATTAGACTGTGCAGAAATGAAATAGATTAACATTGGCAATTAAAGAGAAGGAAGAATCAGAGTATTATAAGATATGGGGATGTTTTTATCATTGAATAGAAAATGAATATAGGCAAAAAGAAATAGAAAACTGAATAATTTGGGGGGTGTAGAATTATAGAGGAAGATTTGAATTTAAAGGTAATTGAAATGCAAATATAAAGGCAAGATAAAAATAGATTTAAAATGACGTAACTGTTAAATATGATGACACAAAAACTGTAACCAGATGACACACTGTAAGATTAATGATGTAAGAGAGGTGATGGAAAAAATAAAATAAAAAACTTTTCCAAAAAATACTAGGTTGAATAACATGCATTTGCATGCAATGCAAATAAACCCACTTTGATTATATGGGGGACCTTGAATCTTACACATAAGCACTTCTGGCAAAACAAAACAGAAATTCTAAGCTGTAAATTCTAAGAGGGCACTGATCTTTGGTGAAAGCACTTTAAACAGTAGCCATAAGGAACAATCCACCAGATATTGTAATTATAGGTATTTCATATTGTCCATCAGCAAAAGATATATCCAAGACTAATAATATTTTTGGTAGTTAACAGTATAGCAACATCCATATTAGAAACTAGATTTGGGATGTATAGATTTTCAAAAGTTTGTGCTGCTGTTCTGTATGTGATCCATATTTGTATACCTTCTGGTGCACACATCATTAGTTTTTACTTTGTGTGCAAGATAAGAAAAGAAAGTGCTTTTTTGCAGTTTCTGCCATTAGCACTAATTGACATTTATTGCTTGCTATGTCACTTCAAAACCCATTTAAGATTTCCATTGTTCTCTCTGCCACTTAAATGGAAAAGCACTTAAGGCTTCTAACTATATAATTATCTTAGCACTCTGAGTCCAATCACCATACCTTTACAACTCCTGTAGTCTTTTCCCATTCTGGAGAATGATATTACTCAATGAGGGATAAACACTTAGGCTTAGCTTTATAACACAGTTCATCCTTTTTCTTGTCCCATATTTGCCCACGTAGCTGCTTTGTCATCCACTCACTATTGATTCTTGCATCTTGTTAAGCATTTTCTGAACCAAAGAATTAATGAACCAGCAAAATAACATCATTTGCTGCCTTTTCAGACCTACGTTAGCATTTTAATTCTTCAATTTGTGTTCAATCGTAGCTGTTGTGGTGGTGGGTTAAATCTCAGTTTCTGAAATCTTCTTGTTCTAAAGTAGTGTGCAGAGGTTTTGTTTTTTTAAAATAATCATTGCAGAAATAGAACTCATTTTTTTTCTTTGCAGTCTCATGTTTCTTTGATTTGATGGAATCCATTCACAGAGTTCCTGATCAAGTATTAGTCAGATATGCATGAACATCCCTGGGGAAGCCTAGCACTTTAAAGGAGGGTTGGGTAAGGTAGCCTTGAAAAATTCCCCATAAAAGGGAACAGCAATACTAGATGTTCAGTAATACACAGATGCTACTGGAGCAAGGGATGAACTACCAGGCAAAAGTAGGGACTGAGAATCTGTCAACTTATTATTTTTTTTGTTTCAAGGTATTGGTCATCATCTTTAAAGCGCTCCATGGCACAGAACCTAGTTACTTGCGGGATCGTATCCTGCCCCATACATCCTTTCGGCCAATTCGCTCCCACAGAGAGGGACTTCTCCGGGTGCCGTCCACTAGGCAATGCCAGCAGGCGACATCCAGGGGAAGGGTCTTCTCTGTGATGGGCCCGACTCTTTGGAATGACCTACCCCCCGATATTAGGACTACCACGGACCTTCGCTCCTTCCGCCAGAAACTTAAGACTCATTTGTTCCATCAAGCCGGCTTGGCCTAATTTATGCTTCTCGCTCCAGTCTGTAATATAAATTGTTTTATTCGGTTTTTAATGGGTTACAGTTTTTAATGTTTATAAATTCATACAGGGTTATTTAATTCAATTTTAATTTTGTATGTATTGTTATGTTTTTAAAAGTTTTAATTTTTCCTGTACACTGCCCTGAGTCCCTTCGGGGAGAGGGGGCGGTCTAGAAATTCAATAAAATAAATAAAAATAAATAAACTTCATTCTAGAACGTTGCAAGATACCATCACAGGTTCAAAGCATCCTTGGAAAAGAATGATAGGAGCTATAACTTTGAGCTGGCCTTTCCTTCCCATTATTTCACCTCCTTGATTTTTAAAAACAAAGTATTACATACCGACAGCCAGTATGCTAGTTTCCACCAAGGTCCTCTGATCTGGCGGGAAAATACTCAAAGGTGATTGGTTAAGACATCCGACAGCTCCCTATAAAAGGGCTGCTGCCAGACAGAGTCTTTGCTGGATTGTACATAGTGTTGACTAATCAAGACCTGTTGTTACTGTTAGCGTGGGTCTGCCTCATCCATTCACCCGATCTAACACGAAGAATATTGGATGGATTGCATATATTCTGGAGCTTGTAAATCTCAGCATTTGATAGATCATGCCACTATTAATATTGGGCCAGTTCATTGATGTCTCTGGGAAAGCAAGGGGAGAAATAGTGGCACATGTTGTGATAGTATTTTTATGCCATTCTTAAATATTGCATCAGAGATCGGGGCACAATGTGAGCATTTGTGTGATGGTATCATCAAATGCATGGCATCATTATGATTTGCTGCACATATCACTGAGCCAGCTTCTAACTATCTAGGAAAGCTTCTATATAGAGATTATGTAGAGAGAATCTACCTACTGTATATAAAGTCTTTTAAAATAAGAATGGATTGATCGGGTGAATACATCTGAAAACCTCACAGACCCGGCATAAATTGTTTGATGTTTCAAACATCTCAACCCTGTCTTCCTGAATTAAGCAGTGGATGGTGAATTTTTAAACTAATAGACAGCAAGATCAAGCATTTAACAAATATTGCTGAATATAAACATCCTTACTGCTTTCATTTCCACCAACTGGACAACCATAGTACAATACATACATCCCTTCGACCGATCAGCTCCCACAGAGAGGGCCTTCTCAGGGTGCCGTCGGCCGGGCAATGCCGGTTGGCGACACCCAGTGGAAGGGCCTTTTCTGTGGCGGGCCCTACCCTCTGGAACGACTTGCCCCCCGAACTACGCACCATCTCAGACCTCCGCCTCTTCCGCCAGTGTCTTAAAATGCACCTTTTCCAACAAGCCGGCCTAGCATAACCTCCCGCTCTGACTGTTTTTTAGATAGATTTTAATTCGAGGGATTTTATACTATTTTAGCACAGGGCATGGATTTAATAGCTTTTTAAAATTTGTATTTTTTTTATATTTGTATTGTTTTAAATTTCCTGTGCGCCGCCCTGGGTCCTTTTTGGAGAAGGTGCGGGGTATAAATTTGAATAAAATAAAATAAATAAATAAATAAATAAAATATTACAGGGCTAGACAAGCATGCTTAAAATATTAACATCTTTTCAAACTGCATAATTGCCTTGCATTCCTTTATTTAGGGTTAAGTTCTCTGAATTATAGGCAGAATTATTAATCAGTGACAAATACAAAATAATCTGGGTTGTCAGCTCAAAAGTAATGTCTCTCATTTTGAGCCAAAACAACCCAGGTGATAGGCAAGAAAAATAGAGTGACAATAACCTAGAGCCACTAGAGTTGAAACAACTGATTTGATTTTAATCAAAATGTTTATTAAATTTCAGAACACAGCACCACCATATATTGTGGTGGGGAAAAATTTCATTACTTTGTCAATGCTATTTACAAGACTCCAGCTCTACCCAGAAACCAAGAATGATTGGTCTCTATGCTTCAGGCCCTCTTGTTTTCTGTAAATGACATTCTTCTGAAATCTCACTATAAATTGATCCTGAAAATGAATACAGTATGCTTGTAGAGAAAGAAATGCAAGACTTATCCATGCTATTTTCACAGCCCTTTTGTCATCATTAAATATTCCAGTTTCTAGGAGGATACTTATAATAGCTTACCCTGAACAATCAGTCTGCCGTGTGTGTGTGTGTGTGTGTGTGTGTTTTTATAAAATTCATGGGGCATCCATCTTTCCACAGGATAACTCTGGGCAGCTTACAATATTAAATATTCTACTTTAGAGAAATGCTGGATCATTTTTTTTTAGGAAGTTTCATCTTAATCAGATGTGATACCTACCATATTATTACAGAAGCATATACTATACTTCAGAAAACAGTGTAATATATTATTGTATTTGGGAAGGTCCTGTTTTGTTTTGTTTTGTTTTGTTTTGTTTTGTTTGATAAATATTGCTTATAAGGTCATTTTATTCTGGTCTATTTGTGTGGTTTTATGTTTTATCTCTTTTTATGGATTTTTCTGGTTTTGCACCTTGCTATAACAAATTTGAATGACTAAGTAAATAAATAAATAAATTCAACATGGAGTTATCGCCGCCCTGGGTCCTTTTGGAGAAGGGCGGGGTATAAATTGAATAAAATTCAAAATTCAAAATTCAAAATTCAAATTCAAATTATTGGTAGTAGGTAAAGCTGCTTACTTTTCTCAAGGCAAAATAGTGTAAACGTTTTAAGATGTGCCCATAATTATGTGGAGTTTAAACAGCAATACGACATTGCTTAATAGTAATAGTCTGTGACTCACAAACGTTGCCTTGGAATTGCAAAAGGTGATCATATGACCCCATGACACTTCAATCAAAAATCATAATAGTTGTAAGTATGAACCAGTTGCCAAGCATCTGAATTTTGATCACATGACCATGGGGATGCTTCAACGGTCATAAGTGAAAAATGGTCATAAGTCATTTCTTTCAGTGCTGTCATAACTTTGAGCAGTCACTAAATGTACTGCTGTAAATCGAGGACTCCCTGTATTGTATATAGTTTGTCATTCCAAGGCAAAATGCAGGATCTAATTATAAACAAAATGTATCAGCATAAATGCATACAGTATCATTTGTTCCAAAGGAATCACCTCTCCGATACAAAAAGGTCATTGACAAATCTTTCAGAAAAGTCTTCACTACACAAATGGGTTAAAATAGATTTTGTTGCTCTAGCAGCTGCTTAAAAACTAAGGATTCTTCTTCAACTGATATGTCAGGGCTTTCATTAAATAAATGCTGCCAGTTCCTCTTTGGGATAATAATATTTTTATTATTATTACTTTTCTAAGAGCTGCGCACAGGTTCATTTCTTATATGAGATTTGTAGGCCAAGATGCCACCTCGCAAGTAGTTCATTAAGAGCTAGATCAAAGCCAGAAATTCATTTTAGAGCCACCAGTCAAAGGCCATTAGCGTCTAATAGTTGCTCAAATTCATTCTCTTTCCAGCCTTACTTTCAAATGACCTTGGCACAAAGCTTCTCTAAGCGGATAAGTGACTCACTGAGTCATTTAGTCCCATCTCACAGCCATCTTTTATCTGCAGTAAATTTCGTTTAATCTAGGACACGAAATCATTCCACACATTTAGCCCTCCCAATAGATTTGCCTTCATTTAAAGATGTTTTTCCTGCTGGCACCTTGGAGCAGCTCAGAAAAGGTCTGCAATATATTCATTTTTATGCATGTGTTTACTACAGATGTAAATTAGCAGGCTATAGGATACTAGGTTCTATTGAGCTAAAGTTATAGGCATATAAGAACAATGGGGGGAGATGGGCAAGACAGAGAAAGAAAAGGGGGAAGATTTTGAAGAAAACAATAATAATCAGGAGACAGGAGAAGAGGAGTCTTACAATCCTGCAAAGATGTAGAATTGGAAGAGATATTGTGAACTACCAACCCATTCCTCACTTGATATAGGTAATCCAGAGATGCTGAAATATCCCTCTGCTTGAAAACCTAAACAGGTGCAACATTAATTTTTAACTCTTTTGTACAATCCTGTCCTTTGTCTTTTTTTTTTGCACTGGATTATTATTTATTCCCAATTATATAATCCCAATTCCATATTGATTGGGATTATAAACTGCATTGAACAACAAATATACTCTTCTAGAACTAGGGAGGTTATCATAAACTTTCTTCTGGATAGATTCAAGTAATTGCATGAATCTTCACAAAGATTTAAAAGCATTAATATGTACCCTTATGGATTCAAACCAAGGCAACACTTGTGTTTGCACATTAGGCTAAAATGGATTGTAGTTTCCCCTTACCTTATTATATCAGACCAACCATCATCCACTATGGGTCATTTAATACTATCTGATTCTATTTAGTCCATCTCAGGGGTGACATGCTCTGAAGTCTGCTACCAGTTCATTGCACGTGCACCTGTACCTTTTGCGCGCATGCACACTGCAGGTGCTAAGAAGCCTTTTCTGAGTCTGCAAAGGTAAGTAAAACAGTGAGGGGGGAAACGGCTGTCCCATGCAATTTATATTCGCTAGAAAGCAGGATTTTCTGATTGTCACACAACTGATCATCAGAACTTTTCTTAAACTTTTTTTTTTGCATTTTTACTACCTATTTGCCTGAACTGATAGTAAAAAATGCTTTTAAAAGGTTTTTAACAAGATTCTGACGATCAGCTGTAACAATCAGATGTACCTACAAACAATCAGATTGTCGGAACATTTAAAAAAATTTTTAAAGCATTTTTTATTACTGGTTTGGCAAACCGGCCCAAACCAGTTGTATTTCACTTCTGGTCCATCTGAACCTAAACCACTTTTATAGACTCTTTTGTCCATACTTGTTTTTATGGATTTTTCATGATACTGTACTATTTATTTATTTTTATTTATTTTATTTATTTTATTCGATTTATATACCGCCCTATTTTCACCTAAAAGGGACTCAGGGCGGTGCACAGAGAGATAAAAACCCAACAATACATACAAAATATAAAAGACAATTAAATGATGACATCTTTATTCTAGGTTGTTTAGCTTTATTGATCGGTCTCTTTAATACTTTATTTTATATTCTGAATTTTACATTTGGAAGTTTTTTCTAAAAATAGCAGAGGATTCAGTGAAAGTTATGAAGCGTCCATATTTTCAGGTGGTGTGAAAGTTGCTCATATTTTGGATGCTTATCAGGAAAGTCGTGGAACAGTAACACTAATCTTTATACTCTCCTCTCACTTTCTCATTTCAAAAAGAAAAGTTCTCAACCACTTTATAGGAAGGAGCAGCAACATATGGCAAGCTGTAAGGATGCCTTGTTTGAAAAACTCCAACTCATATTGTAACATTGTTCTACCTGCCAGATTTCAATAGCGATGGTGCCTACACTATATAGCCAACCCAACCAGAAAATGTTTGTACAGAAACATACACTTTAAGCAGTTTGAAATATATTGAATTTTAAACTTTAAATTTAAAGAACTTAATTAATTTACAGAAATAAGGGCAAGGAGGGAAGAATCAGGGAAATTATTTTCTTTTAGACTAGTGGTCCTCTACTTAGGGGACACTAGAGATAGGTCTTTTTGGTGATATCAACTCTGAAACAATCTCCAAATTAATCTATATTTATTGCCCCAATGCTTGCTTTTAAATAAGCCTTTAAAAAACAATTTCCTCTAACATGCTTTAATTAAGATACTGAGTCTTGTAATGTTTTGTCTTATTGTTTACCTATTCGTTTTTAATTGTTCATTAGCTTTTTATGCTCATTGTGCTCAGATGTGAAATGTGTTACTTTAAATTGGAGCAAAGCCATCCTACTTCTTCAAAAAGAAGAAAGGAAGGGTGGTTAAAATGTCATTAATATCAGTGGAAACAGGTTAAGCCTATGTACTTACAAAACCAATGGGAGAACCTTGGGAAGACAATCCAATTATGATTTTCAGGAACCATGTTTCCCCCCCCACCCAATCCTCAGAATGCACTGCTGTCATTCTGCTTCTTGTAGGATATTGATGGTGATGAGCCACCATAGGAAAGATTTCCACAAGGGAATCTCATAGACATATCTTGCTACCCAAAGAAATAATGTTATTAGGTAAGTCATATTTTAAAATTAGGCAAGTTTTAAATAAGACTTACCTAAAGTTACAGGGATGCGGTGGCTCAGTGGCTAAGATGCTGAGCTTGTCGATCAGAAAGGTCAGCAGCTTGGCAGTTCGAATCCACAGCGCTGCCTAACAGAGTGAGTTCCCATTACTTGTCCCAGCTTCTGCCAACCTAGCAGTTCGAAAGTAAGCAAAAATGCAAATAGAAAAATAGGAGCCACCTTTGGTAGGAAGGGAACAGCGTTCTGTGTGCCTTTGGCATTTATTCATGCCGGCCATATGACCATGGAGACGTCTTTAGCACTGGCTCTTCAGCTTTGAAACGGAAATGAGCACCGCCCCCTAGAGTTGGAAATGATTAGCACATATGTGCAAGGGGAACCTTTACCTGTAATGTTATAACCAGTTATCAGCAGTATTGATAGTCTTCATGTTGTTCTTTTCTTGAAGTCATGTTTTGCTCAATTTATGCAAGCCATTTGGAGAAGGCTTTACCTTGAAATGGCCATTAAATTTTTTAAGTAACTGCTGATCCTTTTAGACACATTAACGAAAATAAATTCCCACCTCACAAAGCTTGCTAAACAGCTTCCAGTTGTCTTCCTTTCATGTCCCAGGAGGATTATCTAACTTCTTTTATTTGACTTTAATCTGTGCATGTGGACAATAGAGACTGAAGCTCCCCAAATGCAGTCAAATATTTATTACGAAAGTATGAAAATTTAAACCCAAGGCTTTCAGAGGAGGTATCGAAGTCTAAATCATATCCTAAATCTGTTTTGAGATTTTAAAAAATCTTCCATGCCAGGCAGCTCTTGTATTAAACATATTAAAGAAATTTAAGCCTTGAATACGCAATCATTTTTCTTCTAATATCAGATAGTAAACACAAATCTAAAGCTAAGCTAACATATTTTCTGGATTGCAGCTAACAGGGCAAAGAAATTGTCATTGCCTAGGTCAGGGGTCTGCAAAGTCGGCTCTTTTAAGACCGGTGGACTTCAACTCCCAGAGTTCCCCAGCCAGCATAGCTGGCTGGGGAATTCTGGGAGTTGAAGTCCACCGGTCTTAAAAGAGCCGACTTTGCAGACCCCTGGCCTAGGTCATTTATCTAATCATGGCAAGAAAAAATACCCTGGATATTTCTGCCATGAGGCAAACTCATATCCCATCAAACAGGTTATGATATCAGACTGCCATAGCATTTATTTTTTTAAAAAGTGGAAAACAGGAACAGTGATATTCCAGAAAACTAATTATTTCAGTGAATCACGACCTTCCCCATCACACACTCAAACCAATATAACCCTTTCTTTTTATCTCATGTTTTATGTATATTATATTGTGAAGCTTTCTAAAATCTGACTTGAATAGCAGTGTTGCATTTCAATAAGACTGCACTGCCAATAAAGGGTTGGGGTTTCTTTGTCCTTAAATTAATTAAAATTCCAGGGTCTGAATAACTGATCATGCCTAGAGACAGAGATAAACGGATTAATAGATAGATCCATATACCACAGGCGTGGAATCACATTTGCATTTAGCAGGCAAGAGAAGGAGGGGTTAATAACTGTTCCTTGAATGATAAGAGTTCAAAAATGCCAGTTGAGTTGTGCTTTTGCACGCAAGTCCGCTCTTTTGTTTGTGCATGTGTGATTCATAAGAGAACAGTTAATTTTAAAACTACTCAAGGAGAGATTTTCAAAGTTTGCACTAAAGAGCTTATGAAAATGCTAAATAGATCATCTTTGTATAACTGGCTCAGGGCATTAAAGCATTATAAATGAGGGGAAGCAGCATCTATCAAACTCAGGTTTGGGGGGAGGGGGTTTGCCTGACCCTCAGATAGAGCTGCTTTTCGGGAGTATTCAGAGGGAAGGTCAAACAATGTCTTCTATTTTCTGGATGACTTATTGGAACTGTTGCCCAGTGTAGTGAAGATTATCCTTTTGGCTCCAAGATATACAGTAGAAAGAAAAATGAGAGAAGTTGCATACTTAAGCCTCATTTTAAGCAACTGAGACTGTCAAGGTAGCAATTAAGAGAAGTTGTTTAAGGATGACATAAAAACTATCCACTTCCCATCAATTTGAAGTAATAAAATGGACAAGATCTACAAGTGTGAATCTTTTAATTATATATTGGGGAAAAGTCCTGATCACACTGGTGCATAAACTGTATTGTACTTGAGAGAAATTGCAATAGATTGGGCCTTTGAAAACAACACACAGTGGAGTGGCATGAAGTACAGAAATTACATAGCCAACTATTCCCCTAAATACAGGCAGTCCTCAACTTACAACCACAATTGAGCCCAAAATTTCTGTTGCAAAGTAAGACATTTGTTAAGTGAGTTTTGCCCCATTTTACGGATTTCCTTCCACATTTGCTAAGTGAATCGTTGCAGTGGTTAAGTTAGTAACCCAGTTGTTAAGTGAATCTGGCTTTTCCATTGACTTTGCTTGTCAGAAGGTGATCGCATGACCCCGGGACACTGCAACCGTCATAAATATGAACCAGCTGTCAAGCATCCAAATTTTGATCACCCAACCATCGCAGGGATGCAGCAACGGATGTTAAGTGTGAAAAACAGTCATCTATCACTATTAGTACCATTGTAACTTCAAATGGTCACTAAATGAACTGTTGTAAGTCAAGGTCTACCTGTATGTCCCTTATTGATGGCTTATTTGAGACCTTGAGCAAAACAAAGTATTTACCTGTTGGTCCTGTTCCCTTATTCCCTACTTTGTCTGCTATTCCTCTCAATCTTTGTGTGTAGCTGACTTGGCATAACTATTAGAAAATGAAAAGGTAGAGGAATGGGAGTGAGATTCACTAAATTAAAACTTAGCCTATTTTTTAATTAAAATTAAGATTTCAATTTATGTCATATTGACTTTCAGACAAAACCTAAATATATTGTGTGTTTTATATTGAATTTACCCCCCCAAAATAATCTAAAAGCATATTATTGCTAGAAATATTTACCAGATTTTTTTTGTTTCGTGGCATGCTTTTATAATAAATCAATTTTCATCGCACGTGTCTATTCTCCGGTGGTTCCACTGATTTCATTTGGTTTCTATGACTCCCTGATGAAATGCTCTATGAACAACGTGAATGCAGTTTCATATCAGACTTTTATATGAAGCTGGCAGCCTCTAATAGAGTGCACAATATGAACCAGGTTATATTGCCCTCCTATTTGAAGGACAAGTTCATTGTGGCCAATTTCAAACTAACTCCAGAAAAGATGAAATGTTTTAAAGTGCCAAGCATATTCTTCTTTGGGGTTACTTTTAATCTTTTTTCATGCTCTTCCTCTGATTATAATGCTTTTGTCCCAATACATCAATTTCCAAATTCTGTATTTTACAGTCAACACATACAATAATGAAACTTTGCCCAAAGTATCTGACATGCCAGATTCCCAGATGACCAAATTAATATGATGTTTCTCAGCTCTCCTGTCCCCTTTGAGAAATAGCCATTGCAAAGCAATAAGATTGAACCCAGAAATTAAGACATGAGTACAACCTCATTATTCCAAATCAGATAAAAAAGCATATATATCCCCAAAGGATTTCTCAGAAGATATTTCAGGTTTCTCTGCAAATTCCATTATGGGTCTATGGAGATTCTGTCATCTAAATCATGGTTGTCCCAAAGGTGCTTTTTCAAGAGGCAACTGGACTTTCTGGTTTTTCTTTGAAGATATTTCACTTCTGATCCAAGAAGCTTCTTCAGCTCTGACTGAATGGTGGTGAATAGAAGGATTTACATTCCTTGCAGGCAGCTAGTCATTTGCACTCTTTTAGAGAATCATTGAGATCACCTGGAGGTTTGCCTGTGACCTCAGAGTCATCTGAGTGGTGCAAATGGGTGTCGAGCTTTCTTGGAACTGTTGAAAGGACTGCGTTGTAAACTGAAGATAAATGATGTCATACACTGCCCCTTCTGTTGAAAGAGGTCTGTTCAATTTTGACATAGAAGGCCTCTTTGATCCATCTTTCAAACCAGCAGTCCTCGCTGTCCAAAATGTAGACTTTGCTGTGTTCAAAAGAGCGACCTTTGTTTTTTAGATGCAGATGAACTGCTGAATCTAGTCCTGATGGATTTGTTCTCCTATGTTGCGCCATATGCTTATGAAATGGTTGTTTCGTTTCCCCAATTATGGTTTTTTCCATTATATTGCATTTTGAATGGAGAGGGAAGAATTCTTTCCGATAAGTTCATTCCAATAGGTTTTCTGAAACGATTTAACTGACAGTCTTCAACTCGTTTAAGAACAAACCTCCTGAATTCATCAAAAAGTACTTATTAGCAGTTTTAATTGCATTGGACTGTTAGAGTAGGATTTTTTTTTCTAGAGAAAAAGGAAGGAGAGAGAGAAAAAGGAAGGAGAAGAGGAAGGCACAGTTCATCTCCAAACAATGACTCATGGATAACGAAATACTGGAGTTATGAAGTCTGTCTATACCACTTTAACCTTCAGATAAAGAATGATAAATTCTCTGCAACTAGGAAAGTAATATATAGTGGAGTTGAGCTAGAGTTTCTCTCTAATGTATTTGATGTTTATGCCTAACAATTTTCTTTTTTATGCAGGTGCATGCAGAGAATTCAATGGAAGGTACAATCCTTTTTGAATTCCTAAACCGAGCTTTATTCAAAGGGTGTGCAACACAAATACACTTAAATCCAAAGATTCATTAGAGATATAATGCAATTTATTCTCAACCTTCATCTGAAGCCAAATGTCAGATAGAGCATCTGATTCAACACGATCAGTCTTGGAGTTTATATCATCCAGTATCTGTAGAATATCCTGAAGGGATGGTACATTGTAATGAGTCTCATTTTATAAATTACAATAGAGTGCAAATCCTCTGATCGCACTGTTGACATCTCTGTTAGATTTTTTTGACCTGCAGTTTACCAGGTATAACATTATTCATTATGATGCTGTGAGCATTTATTTTTGCATTAAAAATATGCTCTAGAACAAATCAATGTTAAGGACCTTCGGCTTCTCAGTTATTATGGGTTTGCACTACTGTTCTGATAATTATAGGAGAAATAGCACATGTTTATATGAATGACAGAGCATAAGTAGAAATAAAAATATAATTTAAGCTTTACTAGGTAAAATATTTCCACTGAAAAGGCCTTGATATATAAGAGGAATTACATTGTTTAAACAACATGAATGGGAATTCAAAGGTTGAAAACTTGAAGTAGATCAAAATGTATTTGTAACTACACAATTGAGGAGGAAGTTATAAAGATGAATGCATACATCTTTCTACTGAAATAGCAATAGCACTTACACTTATATACCACTTCACAGTGCTGTACAGCCCTCTCTAAGTGGTTTACAGTCAGCCTATTGCCCCCAACAATCTGGGTCCTCATTTTACCCACCTGGGAAGGATGGAAGGCTGAGTCAGCCTTGAGCCTGGTGAGACTTGAAATGCCAAACTGCTGTCAGCAGGCAGGCAGCAGAAGTAGCCTGCAGTACATACTTTGTGCTTTTTTCTATTCTGTTTGCAGTTGGATAGTGTAACAATCAGATCATGCCTCTGCTGCATTTTTTATTTATTCTCTTTCCTTTCAAATCATTAAAATGATAGTAACTCATCAAGTTTTGATACCGCTTGGAACAATTGCACTAAAATATACAACAGTTATGCATTAGAAATGGCTTAATCAGATGAAAATCTAGCTGTAAATGTTTAGGTCAGAAATGGAGGACTTCTGTTAGTAGGAAAAAAATCTGGAAGACTTTATTACTTTTATTTAACACTGAAACTACTTAGTAACTGCTTATCCTGAAAGGATGGTCATGGAACATTTATGGTTTATATCCCAAAAGACAGCCTGATGGCCACATGCAATTCACCACACTGCCTCCCTTTCCTACCTCAACTGTGTCATGGCAAATTTTTCAGAACATGTTTGGAAGTTTGGCACTGAAAAATGTTAGCTTGGTGGAAATTTAAAGCACTCATTTTACCCCAATGTGCTACAGCCCTGAACCCAAATCAAGTTGTTCACTCCAATTCCTCAGATACTCTTTTTACATTCGATTTTCAAAATCCATCTGGATTGTACAGAAAGGAAACCACTGACTAACCATGACACCTTCAGAAGCAGTGTTCTTTGAATTTCCAGTACTATGAACAGATACAAGTCGGTGACCACTATCATCATATTCTGCTTGTGACCATTCCATGACCTCTCATGGGTTACTGCTAGAGAACTGCTATAAATGAATCTTTGTTAGCATTAGCAGATCTTTATATTGAAGATTCTTTTGTTTAGAATACTGGACAAAGAGGAAACTGTACTAAATGCTACAATAATGAATATATAAATATTATGCTTCTAGAAACACACTAAAAGACTCACAGAAAAAGCTAGAGTCACTAGTTCACTAATAAAACATATATGTTTGTTGTGCTAACAATGAAAGAGGAAAACCAAAAAAAATGTGTCCCTCTGTATTTGAATGGAGAATGAATACATTTGTAAAGGCAACAAGCAAGCAATTTGGATATTTTCAGCTTTTTTTCTTGGTCCAATATTGGATATTAGTTAACACAATTAATTCATCTCATTTTTCTAGAAGGAATTTGTGGGAGTACTTCTTGTCGTAACAATAAAGGTTTCAGATTTATAGCTAAACAAGTTTAGATTTAGCCTTTATTAGCCACACTAGATATTACAGTCACACGGAATTTGGGCAGAAGAGTAATTTCAAAATATATCCAGGCTTTATTGACTGTAACAAATGGAAAACTGGTTGGGCTTAGGAGGAAAAGTTTCACCATATGATTTGAATAGCTAATAAAATGTGAATTTCAAGTTGAATGTGGGCATCTTAAATCTAACACAAACCCTCACAACCAGAGGTGTCTTCTGAATCCAGAGGGTTCATCAAAATGGCAAATTATGTCTCATGGCATCGCAATGAAAGTTCCACCTCTTAGATAATTATATTTATTTATTTATTTATTTATTTATTGGATTTATTGGATTTATAAACCGCCCTATCTCCCCGAAGGGACTCAGGGCGGTGCACAGGAGACAATAAAACAATATTCAATAAATACAGGACAAAATAATTAAAATGAATTAAATATACAAAAATAGCTAAAATTTATTTTAGCACATTAAATATGTGCTAAAATAAATTTAAAACCCTACTAAAAACCATCTTAAAATTATGCCAGGCCGGCCATCTGAAACAAGTGAGTTTTTAGTGTCCGGCGGAAGAGGCGCAGGTCCCTGATTGTACAAAGGTTATGGGGCAGGTCGTTCCAGAGGGCGGGGCCTGCCACAGAGAAGGCTCTTCCCCTGGGCGCCGCCAGCCGGCATTGCCCAGCCAACGGCACCCTGAGGAGGCCCACCCTGTGGGAGCGGACAGGTTGAAGGGAGGTGTGTGGTAGGAGGCGGTCCCGCAAGTAACCAGGTCCCGTGCCAGGGAGCGCTTTAAAGATGGTTACTAGCACCTTGAAGCGCACCCGGAGGGCCACAGGCAGCCAGTGCAGCTCGCGCAGGAGAGGTGTTACATGGGACCTAGAAACTCCCAAAATCCCCCGCGCGGCCGCATATGAGATAATGTAATGTAATGTAATGAGATATTACAACATATGTTGCCCCCCACCAGCCTTACACACACACACACACACACACACACACACACTCACATGCACACCTGATGGACCACCATATTTGTCACTTTTGCATTTGCTAGAAAAGGAGTATAAACATCAATCAAACACTATGGAGGGGTGGGGGGGAAATGCCTTATCATATCAGATTTTAAGTGCCCAACCAAGTGTGGAAAGGTGGACAAACTGCCCAAGCAGTAAATGCACAAGTTTTGTGCATTTAAGGCATTCTGCCAGAATATGGAATTAGCACATGGTTTATGAAATCTGTGTCAAGACCATCCCCCTGCTTTCCAGACCACTCAGTGTTCCGATATCTAAGGTTCTCTCATAAAGAAGAGGTGGGGAAAGGGGTTTAAACCTATTCAAGAAGCAGTGGATGGAAACTAATCAAGGCGTGCACCAACCTAGAACTAAAGAGACATTTCAGAATAATTAATTAATTAATCCGTGGAATAACTTGCCTCCAGTAGATAGATAGATAGATAGATAGATAGATAGATAGATAGATAGATAGATAGATAGATAGATAGA
This sequence comes from Rhabdophis nuchalis, assembly GCA_039707465.1. NCBI lineage: Eukaryota > Metazoa > Chordata > Lepidosauria > Squamata > Natricidae > Rhabdophis > Rhabdophis nuchalis. The sequence continues at coordinate 122,163,699 of CM077643.1, forward strand.
TAGATAGATAGATAGATAGATAGATAGATAGATAGATAGATTTTATTTTTCTATACCGCGTCCTCTCCCCAGGGGGACTCGGAGTGGTGCACAGGGAAAATTAAAACAACATAAAATATATACATAAATAAATACAATAAAAACAAATTAAATCAACTGTCCCTGCACTAAAATCCCCATTTTAAAATTAACATTCCCTAACCCCTGAGGTAGAGACTAACCTAGGCCGGCCAAGCAGAAAAAGTGAGTTTTTAATTTCTGACGGAAGAAGCGGAGGTCCGTAGTTGTTCTAATGTCGGGGGGAAGGTCGTTCCAGAGGGCTGGGCCCGCCACAGAGAAGGCCCTTCCCCTGGGTGTCGCCCGCTGACAAAGTCTAGTGGACGGCACCCAGAGAAGTCCCTCTCTGTGGGAGCGAATCGGCCGGGAAGATGTATGGGGCAGAATCGGATCCCGCAGATAGCTAGGTCCCGAGCCATGGAGCGCTTTAAAGATGAGAACTAACACCTTGAAGCGCACCCGAAAGACGACAGGTAGCCAGTGCAGCTCGCGCAAGAGCGGTGTTACATGGGTATACCTTGCGGTACCCATTATTGCTCGCGCGGCTGCATTCTGGACCAGCTGAAGTCTTCGGGTGCACCTCAAGGGGAGCCCCATGTAGAGAGAGTTACAATAGTCCAGTCGGGATGTCACGAGAGCATGAGTGACTGTGCGAAGGGCGTCCCGATCCAATAGGGGGCGCAACTGGCGAACCAGGCGAACCTGGTAAAACGCCCTCCTGGCCACAACTGTCACTTGATCTTCCATGGACAGCCGGGCATTCAGGAGGACACCCAAGTTGCGCACCCCATCCACAGGGGCAAGATGTTCGCCCCCTATGGCCAGCAATGGAATCAGCTGGTTGAATCGGGCAGCCGGAAACCACAGCCACTCGGTCTTGGTCGGGTTGAGTCTGAGTCCGTTACTTCCCATCCAGATCCGTACGGCTTCCAGGCACTGGCACATCACCACTACGGCATCGTTGGGGTGGTTTGGGGTAGATATATACAGCTGAGTATCATCAGTGTAGAGATGGTACTCTACCCCAAAGCCACGGATGATCTCACCCAGCGGCTTCATATATGTGTTGAACAGGAGAGGCGAGAGGACCGACCCCTGAGGAACCCCACATGTGAGGGGTCTCGAGGTCGACCTCTGCTCTCCTGCCAACACAAATTGCGATCGGCCAGAGAGGTAGGAGGAGAACCACCGTAAAACGGTGCCTCCCACCCCCAACCCCTCCAGCCGATGCAATAGGATACCATGGTCGATGGTATCGAAAGCCGCCGAGAGGTCTAATAGGACCAGGATGGAGGAGCAACCCCCATCTCTGGCCCTCCAGAGATCATCGACCAACGCGACCAATGCCGTCTCGGTGCTATGCCCGGGCCGAAAGCCGGACTGGCGTGGGTCTAGATAATCAACTTCCTCCAGGTGAATGCTGGAGTAGTTGTGAATGCTCCAACACTAGAGGTTTTTAAAGGAGATTAGACAATCATTTGTCTGAAATGGTATAGGGTTTCCTGCCTGAGCAGGGGGTTGGATTAGAAGGCCTCTAAGGTCCTATCCAACTCTGTTATTCTGTACATCAATGCATACACACATGCATAGTATCTTCAAAAGCCAAAAATCAGTCAATAGTTTTTATGGGTTTTGATATGGTAGATACTGAATGTATTTGTAACTACCACTCCTCCATCCCTTTCAGGTTTTAAATTGTATGATTTTTTATTTTTAATACAATGAAAAATGTATTCATTAGCTTTTTAGATACAGACTTATTTCATAATCCTTTAAAGAGGTAATGCACAAAAATGCAAGATATATTCAGGAAGGAAGTTGGACATAAACATCTACTTCTTCCCAACTATGGTCATTGTGTGTCTTTGAACATTTTGCTCACTTCTCTTTAGCACACTCAAGATTTATAGTATGCATAGGCACACATTAACAGACTGAAAGATTGCCCAACTATCATTAATAAAGCAAATGGTATTTTTTTGAAATTCAAACAAAACAGAGTTTGGGAAAGCTAGGTATACTGTGCCCCACTCCCATTCCTTATTATCTTTATATAATTAGTCATATGGTAGCCCCAATCCAGCCTAAACATTTTGAAAAGTGTAGTGATTTCTAAAGCATAATTATTTGGGACGTAGTGTGAAGAGACGTGGGAGAGCTGTATTATTTTTGTTTGTTTTGTATTTGTTTACATTGACATTGAGTCTTTATTGATTAGCCCTTCGGCCATATCAAAGTGCAAAGTTCCGGGAACAAATTATTACTAAAATTTGATAAAAGCAATATCAAATGGAATTTGATAAAATACAATTTCTAGATTGGGATGCCCTACGCACGGTCACTCAAGCCCTCGTTATTTCCCGCCTAGACTACTGTAATGCCCTCTACATGGGGCTCCCCTTGAGATGCACCCGGAGACTCCAGCTAGTGCAGAATGCGGCCACGCGGGGGATTTTGGGAGTCTCTCATTACTCCCATGTAACACCTCTCCTGTGCGAGCTGCACTGGCTGCCTGTGGTCTTCCGGGTGCGCTTCAAGGTGCTAGTCACCATCTTTAAAGCGCTCCATGACACGGGTCCTGGTTACTCTAGAGATCGCCTCCTACCACATATCTCCCTTCGACCTGTCCGTTCCCACAGAGTGGGCCTCCTCAGGGTGCCATCAGCCGGTCAATGCCGGCTGGCGACTCCCAGGGGAAGAGCCTTCTCTGTGGCGGGTCCGGCACTCTGGAACGACCTGCCCCCCGATATCCGTACCATCACGGACCTACGCCTCTTCCCTCAGATGTTAAAAGCACATTTCTTTCATCTAGCCGACCTGACATAGACTAATGGTATAATTTTAAATTTTGATATTTATTGGTTTTTAATTTTTATATTATCCAAATTTTAGCACAGATTTAATAATTTAATTGTATTTTATATTTTGTATGTATTGTTGGGTTTTTATCTTTGTTACCACCGAGGATATGGACAGGTTGTCAAGGAAACTTAGGGCGACCACATGTTTATTGGACCCGTGTCCCTCCTGGCTTGTACTGGCATCCTGGGAGACGACACGAGGCTGGCTCCAGGGCATTGTCAACGCATCTTTGAGTGAGGGGTCCTTACCTTCCGTCTTGAAAGAGGCGGTGGTGAGGCCCCTCCTCAAGAAGCCGTCCCTGGACCCAGCTTTATTAGAGAACTATCGTCCGGTCTCCAACCTTCACTTTCTGGTGAAGGTTGTTGAGAGTGTGGTAGCCCAACAGTTTCCGCGACACCTGGAGGAAGTTGATTATCTAGACCCGCGCCAGTCCGGCTTCCGACCCGGTCACAGTACCGAGACGGCATTGGTCGCGTTGGTTGATGATCTCTGGAGGGCGCGGGATAGAGGTTATTCCTCTATCCTAGTCCTGTTAGACCTCTCAGCGGCTTTCGATACCATCGACCATGGTATCCTATTGCACCGACTGGGGGGGTTGGGGCTGGGAGGCACCGTTCTGCGGTGGTTCTCATCTTACCTCTCTGGTCGGTCGCAATATGTGTTGACGGGAGGGCAGAGGTCGACCTCGAGGCCCCTCCTATGTGGGGTTCCTCAGGGGTCGGTCCTCTCGCCCCTCCTTTTCAACACATATATGAAGCCGCTGGGTGAGATCATCCGTGGTTTTGGGGTGGAGTACCATCTGTACGCTGATGACACTCAGTTGTACATATCCACCCCAGACCACCCCAACGATGCCGTCGAAGTGCTGTCCCGGTGTTTGGAGGCCGTACGGATCTGGATGGGTGGTAACAAACTCAAGCTCAACCCTGCCAAGACTGAGTGGCTGTGGTTTCCGGCACCCCGGTTCAGCCAGATTACTCCAACTCTGGCCATTGGGGGCGAAACATTGGCCCCCGTGGAGAGGGCGCGCAATTTGGGTGTCCTCCTGGATTCCCGGCTGTCCTTGGAGGACCATGTGGCAGCCGTGGCCAGGGGGGCGTTTCATCAGGTACGCCTGATGCGCCAATTGCGCCCCTTACTGGACCGGGCTGCCCTTCGCACAGTCACTCAAGCTCTTGTGACGTCCCGTCTCGACTACTGTAATGCTCTCTACATGGGGCTTCCCTTGAGGTGCACTCGAAAGCTACAGCTAGTACAAAACGCAGCCGCGCGGGTAATTACGGGAGCTCCCAGAAGCTCCCATATAACACCAATCCTGCGCGAACTGCATTGGCTTCCTGTGGTCTTTCGGGTGCGCTTCAAGGTCTTGACGACCATCTTTAAAGCGCTCCATGGCTCGGGGCCTAGTTATATGCGAGACCGTCTCGTGCCCCATACATCCCTTAGACCGATACGCTCCCACAGAGAGGGCCTTCTCAGGGTGCCGTCGGCCGGACAATGCCGACTGGCGACACCCAGGGGAAGAGCCTTCTCTGTGGCGGGCCCTGCCCTTTGGAACGACCTACCCCCTGAATTCCGGACCATCACCGACCTCCGCCTCTTCCGCCAATGTCTAAAGACATACTTTTTTCATCAAGCCGGCCTAGCCTAACCTCCCATGGGGACTGTAGAAAAGTTTTAAATTGGGTTTTAATTAATAATTGGTTTTAGCACAGGTTTGGGATTTAATATATATTTTAAATTATTTATGTTCTATTTTTGTATGTTTTTTAAATTTCCTGTGCGCCGCCCTGGGTCCTTTGCGGAGAAGGGCGGGATATAAATGTAATAAAATAAATAAATAAAATAAATAAATAAATATCTTTCTGTGCACCACCCTGAGTCCCTCTAGGGAAAATAGGGTGGTATATAAATAAATAAATAAATGAATAAATGAATAAATAAATAAATAAATAAATAAATAAATAAATAAATAAATAAATAAATAAATAAATAAATAAATAAATAAATAAATAAATAAATAAATAAATAAATAAATAAATTTAAAATGGAATTGTAATAAAATACAGTCTAAAATGTAATTGGAATAGAGTACAATGATTTAAGATATAGATAAAATATGCTAAAATAATTATATTTTAGTGTCACCCCTGCAATCTACACCAATCAGTCCTACATATGCAGATCTCAGCCAAACCATTTTGTTTAAGTACTGGGCTCTGTTAAATGTTATTTTCTGGTTCTGGCCGCACATAAGGTAAGTTGTTTTGATATGGGATCACAAAGGGTCATTAATTTGGTATATAGATCAAGATACCTGTCTCTCACCCCCTTATATAAGCAACAATCAAATAGGATGTTTTTATATTTGTTTACAATATAACCTTATACCACTGTTACCATTGGGGGGGGGGGGAACAAACAACTTTCTCACATTCTCTTAGCATTAGTTTAGAGCTGACCCTATGATTGACACTGAATAAGAGGGATTGACCCCATGGAGTAATTTGGTCTTTTTTCCACTTGGCTGAACTGTTATAAGACCCAGCTGGTAGTTGATTGAAACTCTACGTTAAGAATGGGGAAAAATAGGATTCTTTGTACTCACAATGAATCAAGAAATTGTGAAGCCACTGGATATCTTGGCCACAACCACAGTAGTGAAATATAATCAAGGAGCATAGATCTGTATGTGCCTTTTTGCTGTCATTCTCTTATTATTAAATACGTAATTTACTATCCGTTGTTCTTCATTAGTGTACCTGCAGATTTTGAGATACTATTAGATGTGGATTTTGGTATCAGGAACTGAAATAGAAGTTTGGAAGGAAGGGAATTCAAATGGATGAACATAATGGGAAAAGGAGAAATATCAGATACTAGAAAAATACAAATACAAAAGTTCCTCCTTTTTGATATATACTATACTATGCAATGCCATGTGTTCCTAAAATAATACTGGCAAATGAAAGCAAGTCCAAAAGAGGATTTCCAGGATAATAGCCTGAAAAGAAAAGGAATAGTTGGAGTTATAGAGTAGGTTTAGGCTGATAAAGAGAAGATTCTGGAGGGACATAATAGCAGTCGTCAAGTTTTTTAAGGATTTTAATGTGAGGCAAAACTTTTCGCAAGTGTTCTTGAAGTGGGCCCAAAAAACAGTGGGTTTAAATTACAAGAAGCAGATTTCAGTTGGAAAACCAACAAAAACATTCCCCCTAATGGTATAAACTGTTCAAAAGTTATCAGATTGCCTTGGGGAATTGGCTGGACTTTCCTTCACTGGACTTGTTTTAAATAGAGGCTGGATGCCATCTGTTGGGAATACTTTAATAGTGAATTCCTGCATTAGAAGGTGATTGGACTAGAGTCTTTCCAACACTTACGTCTGTGATTCTATGCCATGAGAAAACTATGGAGCTTCTCTCCATCAGCAGAAAAAAACAGAATCAGATTTCATTCAGTTAACACTAACAGCCTTGTTATTTTGTTCACATACTCATCAGTAGGGCACAGGTTTAGGGAAATAAAAGCCACGGTGATTGTTGGGGGCTTTTTTGGGGGGGTGGAATAAGACCATAAACTACATTTTTAAAAGGAGGTGGAGTTAGGAAAACAGCCTGATTTGATGTCAATGATTGTATTTAATTTAATGTTACTAAGATTGAGCTGATTTAAATATAGTTATTATTATGTATTTAATAATGTCATTAAGTCGATTTAAATATAGCCACTATCCTTCTCTGTATGCCTTTAATAATGTTCCTGCCATTTTGAGAATTATGATTTAGTGGCAGGTTTTTTCCAGGGATTCTTGAAGGTATTAAAGGGAGGTAAATATACATCAAGTGGTTCTATTGTCGAATTCCACTGAATGTTTGCACAAGATTTGAAATTTAATGAGAAACACCAGTGGGGTTGCCTTGCTTTTCTTCTCTGCATCTACAATGCTCTGAAAGATATGTTTTTGTGGACAAAGTCAAATTGTCTTCATTGGGATTCCAATATTGGAGAAGATCAGGTTTAAATCCTAAATTGAGCATGGCTTGTCCTGCTGATATGAATTTCTTCCAGCTTATATATTTTTCAAAGACATGGGCAGTATATATGGACAGATGAATACATGAGGGAATTTAAATCTGGAGTAGCACCAAGGTTAAAAGAGGTGATCAGTATGTCTTTGAATGTGGAATGTTTCAAAGGAAGCAGTTGTAAGGCATTTGTTTGTGGGAGAAACCTTTTCCTTCACCCAGACAATTTTTTCATTACAGTCTAGTCTCAAATAGTGTATTCTTGGTTAAAGTCTTTGAAAAATCGGTGGGCTTACAGATCGAGATATCATCATCATTTTAGCAACTGTCTATCCACTGTAGGATGAGGGCCTCTTCCACGTTTCCAACCAATACACTCCAGAGCTTTCTTTTGCCAATTGGGCCAGGAATAGAATAGAATAGAATAGAATAGAATAGAATAGAATAGAATAGAATAGAATAGAATAGAATAGAATAGAATAGAATAGAATAACAGAGTTGGAAGGGACCTTAGAGGTCTTCCATCCAACCCACTGCCTAGGCAGAAAACCCTACACCACTTCAAACAAATGGTTATTCAACATCTTCTTAAAGACATCCAGTGTTGGGGCATTCGCAACTTCTGGAGGCAAGCTGTTCCAATGATTAATTGTTCCAATTGTCAGGAAATTTCTCCTCAGTTCTAAGTTGCTTCTCTCCTTGATTAGTTTCCACCCATTGCTTGCTAATATCATTGATCCATTTTGTCTTAGGTCTCTTTTCTGGATGCTTTTTATCAAGTGGGATTCATCCTGTGACTGCCTTGATCCACTTGCCATCAGTTCTTCTTGCTGTGTGACCAGCCCGTTTCTATTTCAATTCTTTTGATGATAACATATATTTTTCTTTGTTCTTTAATCCATGTGCAGCTCTTTCTATCTTGTCTTGTAATGCTGAGCATGTATCTTTTCATGGCTCTTTGTGCCACTCGTAGCTTTTGTATCGATTGTGAAGTTAGTGTCCATGTTTTACCTGCATATGTTAGAGCAGGTAACACATACAGATAAAAAAACCCTTCTCTTCAGGCATAGGGGGAGGTTGCTCTTGAAAATTATACTTAGCTTGACAAATGCCTGCCAACCACATTTAACAGGTCCAGATATATTTGGATAAAACTGGTTATGTAGATCCATTACCAATTTCAATTGATATGTTACTGACACCACATTCTAATTGATGCTTGAAGGATGATTTTCTTTGAAAAATGATGGGGGACTGCAATCTGTGGGACCTCCTGAACCTTTTGGCCATTTTGACACCATAAGACATGCTTTGTCTGAAATGGTGTAGGGTTTTCTGCTCAAGCAGGGAGTTGGACTAGAAGACCTCCAAGATTTCTTCCAATGCTATTATTCTGTTCTGTTATCTGTTTTGTTCTGTTTGTTGGGGAGGAGCATCTGCAGTTTGGGGCCTTGGGGACCCTACATTGCAGTGATTCAAATCCTGCTTGTCAGGATATGTCCAGAAGGTAGTTGTGGGAGACAATTTTTGATACACAGGTCAGAGGCCTTTGCTTTCCCCAACATTCTGTTCTGTTTCTTATGCTGTTTATCTCCATAAAAATGCTGGCAGAACTCATTTGGGAGCTTTGGAGTAAGATAACCTCAGGGTGTTGGTGACATTCCGTTCCACTGCTCCTTCCGATCTAACTCAATGCTGACCTATTTAAATAATGGAATGGTTGTGAGAGAACGGGTTAAAATTAAGTTTAGACAAGGCAGGTGCAGTTGATAACAATCAAACTATACTCAGCAATTGAAGTGAAGCCTTTGGGTGTGGAACAGATTCAGAGCGTAAGGTGCTCTTTGTTCCCAGCTGTCACTGGATTTGATGAGAAAATGTTTGCACAACTGCAGCTAGTGTATCAGCTATAACATTTCTTGAACTTTGTGAAAGTTCAATATGTCTTCACTTCTGCAACATATCCTAAACAAGGCTTCCATGAAAAGTGTCTGGAAATCATAATTGGTGCACCAGCCAGTCTCCTTCTTGGTACATTAATAACATGATGCTGGTACAAGAAATCTGTCCTGGATTTTGATCTTTTAAGCCTTAAATTGTTCTCTGATGAGAAACTAGAGGTCCTGCAGGCAGCAATGCAAGAACACTGTTCTAGATAAGCTCTTTTTACTCAGATACTAGAAACTGAAAAGTGTAAGATGCACAATGTATAGAAGGGTTAAATGAAAAGTAATGTTTCCATAACTATAGATTTAGTAGTTTAAACAGAAATATTTTAATACATGGAACAAAAAAAGAATTCTTGAAATAAGCTCCTGTGGCCTAAGATACTTCTCCATATATCAACCACCATTTGGTATACACTTATACCAGTGATGGACATGCTGCTTAAAACCATCATAAAAGAATTCCATACTTTGTCTCTTCAACCAGATCCTAACTGTCCTTCCTACTTCTGCTTCTTAATCACACAGATGCGCATGAAGGCAATTCTTCAGGTTTGGGAAAAAGTAGAAGACACATAGTGCCAAGTTTGGAGCAGAGTTCAGCGGTTCGGCCCAGATCGGCTGAACCGGTAGTAGCAGCAATGGGAGACTCCATCCACCCACCCGGATGCTTCTGTGCATGCACGGAACCAGTAGTAAAAAAATTGGCAACCCACCTCTGGTTTGGAGTATATGGAGGATGGGATAAAACCATGAAATCCAACTTCACACTTGTCTGTTGGGTAGTGTGTGAGATGTGAGGCTTAACAATGATGTGTTTCTCCAACATTTCCTTCATGTACATTTGAACTCTGCTTGAAGCTATCATCTTTGCTGTGAAAAATCTATCTTGACCAAAGCTTCCAATATTGAAGAACATCAATAATATGACCCACACGTTCCTGTGAAATGCCAAGCTTGAAAGCAATTTCCGTTTGAGTGATCTGCCAATTATCCTTAATCAGTTCATCAGCCTTTCTCATACGAAAGTCACAGGTTATCCATTTCATTCTTGATCACATAATTCAACTCTTTCTACTTTTCCCCTGTGCATCTGCCCCATTTCTGACATCAGAGGGAGAGGCTGTTTTAAAAATATTCCTACTGCCAGAAACTTGGCTTTTAGAATCAGGAAGGAGAAAGCCTTCTCCTGCATGGCTCCTACTGTAGGCTACTAAATGTGTGTTTCTTTCCCATTCTAGTATAGTATAGTCTTTATTTTCATTGTATAAGATAAATACAATGAAATTGTCCCAGCAAGTTGGAAAATAACAAAAATATCTCTTTTGATTTGGAGTGTTCTGATTTTATTACTGCTTTATGCTTTATATTAATTTTATTTTATAAGATATTTATATACAAAAAGCATGGAAAAGGGAGGGAGGGAGAGAGGGAGAGAGGGAGGGAGGGAGGGAGGCTCAATGGAGTGGTCAAATACTGTTTATGGTAACATAATAATCTTCAAATTTTAAGGTGAGTAACTCTCAATTGTTTTTATGTTCTTTCACACAGAATAAGTCAGAAATGTTTTAAATGCAAAGTGTTCACTTCAAAATTGAGCTACAGCCCATCCTTGAAACTGACAAATGAAAGTTTGCCAGAAAGACATATAAAATCTGTGTCCCTAAATGATATTTATTTATTTCCAGCATTTCTACTCTTCCCAGTAACAAAAAATTGTGGGCAGCGTGCAATGATAAAATATTAAAATATAAATCAAAACCATAACTCCAAAACATAAAATACAGCATAAAAGCAGCAAAAGGAATCAAATCAAAACAACAGGACATGTGCAATACAAGGCATGGTTAAATTGATATCTTTAATTTTTAATAGACTTTAAATTATTTTTAAAGCTTTCCCAAAAAAAAACCCTGTGTTTACGTACATGCAAAAATAACCTCGCTTACCCAAGCCTCTCAAAAGGCCATTAATAATAGGATGTCACTATTGAAAAGATACACCACTGGATCTCATTTGGTGAGAATAACAGGCCCGAACATGGCTCATCTCAGAAACAATGCAAGAACAGATTCTTTAACTAACCTGATTCGAAGTCATGAAGACTTGTAAATCTTAAAAACAGCTTGAATCAGATTTGAAAATGAACAGGAAGCAATTTTGGTTTTAGAAAATTGGAGAACCAATTCTAAACCAGGTTTAGAGCACTCCGCTTTTCACCTCATCAGATTAATGTGGCTAATAGATATGTTAAAAATATGTATTCAAAATAGAAGATTCACAGAAAAGGGTAAAGAAAAAAGGAAAAAAATAGGCTTCTAGAAGAAGCCTATTAGATACTAAAATAATTCACAACAAAATTCTGCTTATGAACATGAGTCTCTCAGCTTGATCTACCCATTGCCTAGCAAAACTATGTTAGCCTATGAATGACTTTAAAGTCATTCATGGCCAGTGGTGAATATGAGACGCTTTCTCAGAAGAGTGATGGAGACACGGAACCATCATTGGTGGTTTTCTTTGGGACCTTGCTTACTCATAATCTGTTTCAGCCAGCTATTCTGCAAGGCACTGGGAGAGAGGGAGGATTTCTTTGGTGCCAGCACATATGCTACAACCTATTTAAACTGACCCTGACACGTTAATGTAGATTATGAAGTATTTGTGTCTGGTTAAAAAATCTGGCAACCTTATTGTGGCTGAAATTAATTCTCTAGACCATTTCACAGACAGCCACATTATAATACTGCATACAGTTTTGGTCGCCACGATGTAGAAAAGACGTGGAGACTCTGCAAAGAGTGCAGAGAAGAGCAACCAAGATGATTAGGGAACTGGAGACTAAAACATATGAAGAACGGTTGCAGGAGCTGGGTATGTCTAGTTTGATGAAGAGAAGGACCAGGGGAGACATGATAGCAGTGTTCCGATATCTCAGAGGGTGCCACAAAGAAGAGGGAGTCAAACTATTCTCCAAGGCACCTGGGGGCACGACAAGAAGCAATGGGTGGAAACTGGTCAAGGAGAGAAGCAACTTAGAACTAAGGAGAAATTTCCTGACAGTTAGAACAATTAACCTCTGGATCAGCTTGCCTCCAGAAGTTGTGAATGCCCCAACCCTGGAAGTCTTTAAAAAGATATTAGATAGCCATTTGTCTGAAATGGTATAAGGTTCCTGCCCACGCAGGGGGTTGGACTAGAAGACCTACAAGGTCCCTTCCAACTCTGCTATTGTATTGTATTATAAAAGATTGCAATAGTGACACAACTACATTTGCAAGTTATAATCATAACTGACATATCTTATAATTATAAAAAAATATTTTTACAAATGTTATCCAAATTTATATAAAATAGGGTCACTCTACAACAAATACAACAAGGGACACGGTGTCTCAGTGGCTAAGATGCTGAGGTTGTCGATCAGAAAGGTTGGCAGTTTGATGGTTTGAATTCCTAGCGCCGCATAATGGAGTGAGCTCCTGTTACTTGTCCCAGCTTCTGCCAACCTAGCAGTTTGACAGCATGTAAAAGTGCAAATAGAACAAAAGGAGCCACCTCTGTTGGGAAGGTAACAGGATAACGTGTGCCTTTGGCATTTAGTCATGCCAGCCACATGACCATGGAGACATCTTCGGACAGCAGTGGCTCTTCAGCTTTGAAAAAGAGATAAGCACTGCCCCCTAAAATGAATAATACATATGTGCGAGGGGCACCTTTACCTTTACAATATCTAGAACAGGGGTGTCATATTCACAACAACACATTGTCATCAGGTGACGTATCGCAACTTTTTTCCCTTTTGCTAAAATGGGGGTGGGCGTGGGCATGCATGATGCCTCCTGCCCCATACATCCCTTCGTCCGATCCGCTCCCACAGAGAGGGCCTTCTCCGGGTGCCGTCGACGGGGCAATGCCGGTTGGCGACACCCAGGGGAAGGGCCTTCTCTGTGGCGGGCCCGGCCCTCTGGAACGACCTACCCCCCGACCTTCGCACTATCTCGGACCTCCGTCTCTTCCGCCAACGTCTTAAGACGTATTTATTTCAACAAGCCGGCCTAGGATAGCCCCCTGTTCCTGACTTTTTTTAAAAAAAAATAAATAAATTATAATTTGGGAAGGTTTTTTAACATGGGTTTTAGCACGGGTTAATCTAATTTAATATATTTTAAATTGATATTTATTGTATTTTGTGGTTTTAATAATGCCTGTGCGCCGCCCTGGGTCCTAACAAGGAGAAGGGCGGGGTATAAATTTAATAAAATTTAATAAAATAAATTCCCAATTGGACAAACTGCCAAACTGTTCCCAAACACAATAACAAAAAACCTCAAATAAGCATAATACGGTCTCTTGAAAATACCTTTCAGCTGTAGTGTGCGTGCATGCTAGGTAATCAAACCAGCTATGTAAGCCTGTTTAGTTCAGTGCTTAAGCACCAGACCAGAAACCAGGAAGACTGTGAGTTCTAGTCCTGCCTTAAGCATGAAAGCTGACTGAGAGACTTTGAGCCAGTCACTCTCTCTTAGCCTAATCCTCCTCACAGAGTTGTGTGGGGAGGAATAGGAGGAGGAAGGAGTATGCTGACTTGAGTCATTTATAAAAATAATAACAATGGAATAACAATGTAAATAAATCTGTTTGCTGACTTGCACAGAGGAAACATGCAACCTGGGGGTTGATTAGCACTTTAAAGACCTTCTCCCCCACCTTTTCATTTCTAATTTATTCTATTCTTGTTTTACCTGCCTTTTATGGAAATACAGTATTTTTATATAGTTTTTATGTTTTTAATGGTACATCACCCAGAATCACTCTGAGAGGGAGATGGTCTCTATATGTAATAGATAAATAATTTCCAACATGTGCAATGTTCAGATGGGCGTCTATCTCTTATGGCTGCAAGCAAGGAGACTAAAGTTATTCGGAACAGCTGTTGGGCTAACTTTGTTCTGCTCAAAATTGTACTTTGAATACAAATACACTGCATCAGCTTAAAGAACAAGAATGGCTGCCATTAGGAGCAGGAATGAAAGCTACATTTAAAAAGAGAGAGAGGGTCATGCTGATTTCCCCATAAAATGCTCAGCAGGTTCACCAATAGAGACTGATGTAGCAATGACCATGAAATCCCAGTGGAGCTGATTAAATTGGATGTTTGCACAGTACTTCAATGTTCAATAGTTTGCTATGGCAGTTTTATTTCAACTCTCCAGGATGTTGTACAAATATAGGAAATCATTTTCAGACTCCAACATGACCATTTTTATATATAGACATATACAATAACACACATTCATTCATTCATTTCCACCTGTAGTAACAGGTGCATCAAGGCATAAGTCACCAGTGATACCAGCTTTCTGATGGATTAATGAGTTTTGAGCATTAGAGGAAGCAGGTCCTGACGGCATCAATGAACCAAGGCATCAACCTGCAGTTACAGTAATGACTGTGGAGTCAAATTCTAGCAGTGAGGCTGACAAATGCTTAATGGCATCTGTGTATGTTCTTCCTTTGTTCTGGTTAGTCAGCAAAGAGGAAGGCTGCAGTAGTGGGTTGCAGGCTGTACGTCCTGGTACAGGCGTACTGGATCCTGCCCGGAGCACCCGGTACCATTCTGGTACGGTGCTCTGGAGGGCCCATCCGCCCACCTGAGCTCCTTACCTGTCCTTTAAAGCCTTTGGCTCCTTCTGCGCATGCGCATGTTGTGTACAGCACCCACGTGATGCTCCACTGAGCAGCTGGAGCATCACGGAGGCTTGCGGAAGCATCACTGGCAAGTACCCCACATGCGCACGCCCCACACCTGTGCACACGCACTGCATACGTCCATGTGGGAACCCACCACTGGAAGGCTGGTTGGTTGGCTGGTTGGTTGGTTTAGTTGATTTACATGACCACCTAGTAGTTCCATAACAACAAATTTGGGTGACCTATTGTTTGAAGAGACAAAACAACAAGGAATAAAAAATAAAATAAAACAAAATATCTTCAGAATATTTTTTTTTAAAACAGAATTAATAAAAGAAAATACAATAAAACCAGAAGCAACTGAAACCATCCAAATCATATTTATTCCTGTGGATTTGTTCCATGGTCTGATCCAATGCTTGGGGAGAAGTTATGTCTTTGGGGGCCATCTACTGGCAAATTGTTCAATATAAGTGTTTAGCACATATAAAGTACTTCTCTTAAATTCGATATCTCTAAGCAAAGTTAAGAACAAAACAAACAATGCTAATTGAATTACAAATATAATACGTCTGGTTCTCATGAAACACAGGGCAAAGAGCCATCAGATTTTGGGGGAATATGCTGTTCCAAAAAAATATAGGCTGTGGTCGAGAATATAAATTTTAAGGGAGTGGTCCAGGGAAAACTCAATCTGCTAGATCTGATTGGATTGGCAGAAACTAATGAGAGAACATGTCCCATGGAGATCTTGATTTTAAATCATAAATTGATTCAGAACAAAAATGCTACCATCTTGAATTCCAAAAAAATGTCCTGTTCATCAAATTCAAGATCTTTCCGCATAATGCATAGTCTCTGTCACTGCAATAGAATGTGCCCAGTTAGTCTCAAATCCAAAGCAGATCTGAAATATTCTATCTTCCAGATGAAAAAAAATAATCACAGAAATGTGAGAATTGTTCTTCAAACTCATTCTTCTTCAAACTCATTCTTAAAATTACCTGGATGTTTAAAATCCAGGTAATTTTAAACATAGCCAACAGATATCAGATTGCAGAGGCAACACAAGTAGAGACATATGAATGTTTTCATTACCATACGGTGGTCTTAAAACCAAGTTCTTACTAGAAGACCACCAAACCCCTTCCAACCATAGGATTCTCTGAGTCTGTCTGGGAACTCATACCACAATATTATAAAGGAAGACAGACAGATGCAGATATTTTTCCCTCATGCCCACCCCATGCTCCCAAGTTTCATATCAATTTCTAGGATAGGTTTCTGATTGATGTGGGTATAAGGAAGGATTAATTCTTCTTCATCGTGGTATTGTTGCAAGAAATGTCCATCTGGGTTCAGTGCCAAGTGGGGAGAAAGGCACTGGAAACTTGGAGGCTATTTGGAAAGATGGCTTAATGGTGGACAGGACCACGTGGTTTGAGGTCCTGGGCAAAATGAGCAAATGGGTGAGAGAAAGAGAGAGAGAGAGAGAGAGAGGAGAGAGAGAGAGAGAGAGACTTATACCATCTCTTGGGCCCCACCTTGGAGCTTCCTGTTCCTGTGTAAGAAACATCTTCTGATTGGTTGTCAGATTCCCGTGACGCCATGCAGGGGTAAGTTTGTAGGTTGTCTTGAGTCCCAGGTTTGGTTGAATCTTACTGAGTGATGCAATCTACCCAGGTGCCATGTGGTGAGTTCTGCTGCCAGATGGCTAGAGGGCTAGCCCTATCATGTCTTGAGGGCCATGTCTTAATCCCATCACCCTGGATCTGAAGTGTGGGACAGGGAGCTGCTTTGTCTTTAAAACATGTTTCTCCTTTTCTCATCCAGGGAAATATAATATTCTGCCTTTTTAATATTTCCTAAAATGTTTCATTCTTCTAGGAGGGGTGTGTGTACTAACCTTCTGTATACATAACTAAATTATCCTATCCAATAGTTTAGTTAGCTTAAAACCTGACTTCAAACTTTTAAAAAGTTCATTGGAAGGTCTAATTTCTTTAAGGTGTGAATCAATTCTAAGAAATATGCATCTGACTTGAATTCTCTAGTGCTTGTTCTTATTTGTTCTGATCTGTGACTGACAATGTGTTTGTCTTAGTTATTAAAGTATCTGCTACAACATATCTGTTGGTCCTTAAGGAGATACCCGATTCCCATAGTTTGATTCAGATCTGCTCTTTTACAAATGTAAGGACTCCCTTCATTCCTACAAGAGATTCAGAGCCAGTAGCAACTCCTTCCCTGCAGAAAAAATAACTTCTCAGCAATTCCCTTTTTCCTCAGCACTACACTGTTAAATCTTTGAGCTTCTCCAAGACTCCAAAGTAACTTCTGTTGTACAAAGATAACTGGGAAAGCAGGAATCAAGAGAATCTTGTTTCCTCCAGCAGAGTCACCCCATGATGGAATTCAGTTCACATTATTTCTGGATCCAAATCTTTATTCATTTTGTAATGAACATGCATTTTATAAGTTAAGCTAGTTTTAGCATTAACCATAAAAGGCCAACTTTAAAATCTGAACCAAACAAGAGGTAAAAGTTGTTCTCTCTAATTATGCAATCAAAACTATTTGTACATTCTTAAGAAGAGACAATATTTATATGTGTATGAAATAAATAAATAAGTCACTTAAGAAATAAAATTAAACCTGAACATCTCAAATGATATTTATCCAAGCAGGCATTATCTTCCAAGGATGGTAGACAACTCAGATTCAAAGCCAGAGAATATTACCATGGGTGGGTAGTATGAACCTATAAATATAGCAAATGGATGTATTTGAATGAAAAGAATGCCAGCCAAGGAGGTTTCATTAAAATAAAATGTCATCCCCATGACATAGTCATAAAAACAGCAAATGGCTGCTAAGTCTCCAATAATCTAGTGTGTCACATATGGCAGAACAGATTTCTCGTTAGAATCATAAAATGAATTAAAATCAAACAATTGGGGGTTTTTTTCTTTCAAATGAGTCTCTATATAGAGGATGGGTGGGTGGGTTGGTGGATTTAATTGTTTTTCATCAACAAATTCAAGTGACCTAACTTTCACACAACCAAAAGAAAAAGCTATATAAACAAATAAGTGTATGGTTTCTGGTTTGTTTGACAGAATTAAAATTGCATTAAAATAGGGGTATATTCTAAGACTAATTACTCCTATTACCACTAAATTTGGGGGTACCTGCAGAAAGGTTACAAACAGTAACCTTACTCAGTTTAACAATAAAGTTAGATATTGGGAAAGAAAATTACCTTAAAAACATTGGGGGGAAAGCCACACTACTGTACTATGTAAGTCAAAATGCATGTGAAATGTTAGGGCTTGGCAGTAAAGCTTAGATCTTCAGTCACTTAAAACTCATTATTAAGCACTAGGCTTGACTTGACAGAAGATTTTCAGCCACAGCTCAGCCAAATTAGAATGATTTGTCCTCAATAATGTAAAAATAATAAAAGCTTTTATCAGTAGCACCCATAGGCTCTCCTTCTTTCATCTGAATTACAAAAAACAGCATTGTGGCATTACACTGCATTACACTGCAAACTCTCCCTCTTCGGGACATGCCTGAGGCATTGCAATGCATTTAGAAAAAGGAGCAAGGCTTGTGCCACCACACTGCAATGCAGCTTTCACTCTGTCCCCTTTTGCCTGGTCTCCCCTGCTACTGGCTAACATAATGATCTGTGCTTCACAGTTTAAGCCCCATGTTGTTGTTGTTTTCTTTGTAGTTCTTGGAGACGACTGGACTGCATTTACATAACTGTTCTCTCTAGCCTGGGAACTGTTGGTTCCTGCATTACTAGCTGATGTTTTCAGACTCTGAATGACCACGAATCTATTCTGTCTTATTTTAGCAGCGTAACAGCAGCTGCATTGTAGCAACAGTTAAGTGTTGCTCAGTAATTCCAGAAGTCCAAATTCACATGATAGATTAGGCACCTATACTAGGGTTTGTTTCCACATCAACTTTGGGAAAGGGAATAACTCTAGTGTAGAGAGGTAAAGGTAAAGGTTCCCCTCACACATATGTGCTAGTCGTTCCTGACTCTAGGGGGCGGTGCTCATCTTCATTACAAAGCCAATGAGCCAGCACTGTCCAAAGTTGTCTCCGTGGCCATGTGGCCGGCATGACTAAATGCTGAAAATGCCCAGACGCTGTTACCTTCCCACCAAAGGTGGTTCCTATTTTTTCTATTTGCATTTTTACATGCTTTCGAACTGCTAGGTTGGCAGAAGCTGGGGCATGTAACGGAAGCTCACTCCATTACGCAGCACTAGAGATTCGAACAGCCAAACTGCTGACCTTTCTGATCAACCTGGGCCACTGTGACCCTCAGTAGAGGGATACCAGGAGGCAAATTACCAGCCTTGAAGCAGAGTGAAGCATGTATGAGGCTGAATGTCATTAATGGCAGCCAAGGGTCAGATTATTCCACTTTTTTCTGTGTATTTAACACCAGAAAGGAGAAGATGCATTTCAGCAGTTTTATGAGTGATACAAAAATGACCTAGATGGTTAGGATACTCTGCATTTTTCTTGACATGGGATGATTGTCTCCCCATTTGAACATTACACAAGGCAGCAAACTTGATCACCCTTCCAAATGTTTATGTTCCTATCTGGCTTAGATCTTCTAATGTTTTTATGCCACCCAGCAATTGTTACCTTGGATATTTTTTTGTTGGGAGAAATATCCATCTGGTTCAGTTCCAAGCTGGGAGAAAGACAGAAAACATGGAAGCTGATTGGAAAGATGGTTTAATGATGAAGCAGAACTACCAAGCATGTGTGAGTCTGGGTAGCTGATCACATAGAGTTAAGAGTGAGGCGTTTTTATAACTTCTCTTGGGCTTTGAACTTGAGCTTCCTGTTCCTGTGCAAGAACTATTCTATTGGCTATTGTCTGACTGCCATGGTGCCATGTACAAATCCTAAGAATTTGACTGAACTAAGCTTGGTTGGAGTTTAGCTGATGCAATGAAGTGGCTTGTTGGGCAATTCCTATTGTGGCTGAGGGCTAAGCCTACCGTATTTTTGGAGTATAAGATGCACCTTTTTTCCTCTAAAAAGAGGCTGAAAATCTGGATGCGTCTTATACACCGAATAAAGCATTTTTTTTGCCTCCTGAAACCCCGCCCCTTCACCAAAATGGCCACACACATACCCTTATGGAGGCTTCCAGATAACTCCTGGGGGCTGGGGAGGGCAGAAATGAGCAAAAAACAGGGCGTTTCCCCCCCCCCAGCCCCCAGCAACACTCTATAAGCCTCCATAAGGCTATGCATGCTATTTTTGACCAAAAAATGGCCCGTTTTCACACAAAAAAGGGTCGTTTTTCCTCGTTTCCCCCCCCCCAACCCCGCAAGAGCACTCTGCAAGCCTCCCCAAGGCTGTTCATGCCTTTTATTTGGAAACAAACAGGCCCATTTTCATGAAAAACAGGCTGTTTGGGGGAGGTTTGCACAGTGCAAAAAGGGTTTTTCCCCCCCTTTCGGAAAGCTGTTTAATTAGAGTGATTGATAAGAACTACGTTGGTCAAGTACTGTGCCTGCAGAAACAAAGATTTGTTCCAAAGTGGCCAGTGATTTCCTTCTCCAGCACATGGGTAAATACACCTGGAAACATCTACCTACCCACCTACCTACTCTCTCTCTCTCTCCCTACCTATCTACTGTATATCTCTCTCTATTTCTCTCTCTATTTTTCTCTCTCTATCCCTCTACCTACCTACCTACCTATCAACACTCTCTCTCTCCCTACCTACCTATTATATTTCTCTCTCTCTCCCCTCTATCTACCTATCTACCTACTCTCTCCCTCTCTCCCTATCTACTGTATTTCTCTCTCTTTCTCTCTCTATTTTTCTCTCTCTATCCCTCTACCTACCTACCTATCTACACTCTCTCTCCCTACCTACCTACTGTATTTCTCTCTCTCTATATATATATATATATATATTTCTCTCTCTCTATCCCTCTACCTACTTATCTATCTACACACACTATCTCTCCATACCTACCTACCTACTGTATTTCTCTCTCTCTATCCATTTATCTATCTACCTACCTAACTACACACTCTGTCTCCCTACCTACTTACTGTATTTCTCTCTCTCTCTCTCCCCTCTCTCTCCCCCTCTACCTACCTACCTACCTACCTACCTACCTACCTACCTAACTACTCTCTCTCTTCCTACCTATCTACTGTATTTCTCTCTCTTTCTCTCCCTCTCTATCCCTCTATCTACCTACCTTTTTTAAAAATGTGCCTCTTCAAAACCTGAGTGCATCTTATACTCCGAAAAATATGGTACCTTTGTTCAGACTTTGCTGCAAAGAGTAATGGATTGCCAAATCTGCATTTCTAAAAACTGGTCTCAGCTTAGTATCTGCTTGGGGGCAGGGAGCTGAAGCTCTGATTTTCTGTCTCCCTTAAGATTTTTCTTTTTCTTTTAGGGGTAATATTTTATCCTGCCTTTTTTAAAATACTTCTCAAAATATTTCTTTCTTCTAGGAGAGGGGTGGGGGCTAACGTTCTACAGTTTGGATGGGTTCTTTGATGAAGTTTAGTGTTATTATTGTTATTTTTGTGCCTTCAAGTGAATCTTGGCTCCTGGCAATTTTATCAGTGCAGTTTTCTTTTTGGAAATAGCTTGCCATTACCTTTTTCCTAAGATGGAGAGTGAATGACTGGCTCAAGATCATCCTGTTGGTTAGAATTCAGACTTTGAAACATAGTTACCAAGCTAGCTCTCACTAGTTAAATAGTGCATCAAATAACAACATTCATGCACTTTTTAAAATTTATTTTTCCTGAAAAACTAATTACCTAAGAAAAATACTACCCTTTCAATGCAGCAGAGGGTCTTTAAGAGATGCAGTATTATTATAATCTATTAAAGATTACCTGTAAATGCTTGATACAGGCCTGCAGTGCACTGCATAGTCTGATAAGATTAGAAAAATCTTCCAGATGTTATCATAGTGAAAGTGACCATTAAATTCATCCTTATAGGTTGCAGATCCAATAAGGCAGGGATGTCCAAACTTGGGAACTTTAAGACTTGTGGACTTCAACTCCCAGAATTTCCCAGCCAGCATAGCTGGCTGGGGAATTCTGGGAGTTGAAGTCCACAAGTCTTAAAGTTCCCAAGTTTGGACATCCCTGCAATAAGGACTCACTATGAGTCTCACTGCCAGCTGATCAGGTAATACCAGTAATAATACCATAGCTGGTAGTTTGTGAAAGCCATCCTTTCCTATTCTTTCTGTCTTTTTGAGAACAGCCATAACTCAGAGGTGGGTTCCTACCGGTTCGGACTGTTTCAGCTGAACCGGTAGTGGCTTGGCGGCCTGGATCGCTGGAACCGGCAGCAACCCAGGCCTGCCACGCGCCCAAACCGGTTCTCCTACAGGACCGCCATCTTGACTTTCAGTTCTGCGCATGCACAGAACAATTGTAATTGCACAAATTTAATTTTTTTTCTTATTTTTTAACATTTTGTGACCTATTTTTGTGCAAATGCGCACATGCAGGGAGGGCAAAATTTTTGCGCGCACCAAACCAGCAGTAATGCCAGGAGCAATCCATCCCTGCCTTAACTATGCAGCATTATGGCATAAATGACTAGTCTTCATTTCTGTTCTTACCCTGGCATTCTTTTTTAGTAACTGCATAAAGAGAGCAAAAGAAATTCAGTGTATTCTGTTCCTCTTACATTCTGCTTAAAGGATATTACAAGTGAATAAATATTTCACAAATGTTATCTATTTCTAAAAGCTTTATAATATGATTTGAGAGGTTTAATAACTACCCAGCTTTCTTTTCTTTGTGTAAAAGAAATATTTGTTCTTAAATCTGCCTAGATTACCTCTCAAAAACTATTGTTTCATCATTAGAAATGTACAGCGTTGTTCTACTTTCAAAGAAAGAAAAGCTCTCTCTCTCTCTCTCTCGCTCTCTCACACACACACACACACACACACACACACATACTCCCTCTGGCAAATTATTGCCATTTCTCAGGCAAGAAAGTTCTAAGACCAGTCAATGATTAGAATTTGTGGAATATGTCATTTCCTAGTCAGACTCTTGTCATTGAATAATAAAAGTAACTTTTTGAAATCTGGGGGGGGGAGGCCATTTTCGTCCTCCCCAGGTTCCTAGAAAGATTCTGGAGCCTGGGGAGGGTAGAAAATGGGTCCATCGCATGCCAAAAGTGGAGGGGCGCGAATGAGCACAGGGGGCTGCACACATAGGATTATGGGTGATTAAGGTTGGAAGTCACTTCTTTGTGTATTTTTATTTTTTGTTACAGTATTTATTTTATGTTAACAATTTCAATGTTTATAGACCTTAAATTAAACTCTGAAATTTAAGAAAAAAATGCATTTCCTTTTAAGTAGTTCTTTAACCTAATTAAAATCCATATCCTTCCCAATTCACATCCATCCAATCCCAATTAGACTATCTTCTAATTTATTTTTAAAACTGGACTAGCATGAAAGAAATTAGATTTGGTTAGATAATACAAAAAAGTCAGAGTGGCTCACTTTTTTTTCTGTAGAGATACTATTTGAAACCCCTCAATGCATTCGAATCTCTAAGAAATTCTGTGACAATAGTTAATCAAAATATGTATTAAAGAAACATATGTTAAGTATATCGATACAAATTTAATGCATAGTATAATAATAAACTCAATTTTTTGATGTATATACCTCTTACTTTTAACAAATTATGTCAGGCTTGCATCTAGTGAAATTCTCATTTATTTCAGAATGATAAGAAATGTTCCCCCCAGGTCAGAGCTGGAGCAGTGGTTAGAGTGCAGTACTGCAGGCTACTTCAGCTGACTCCTAGCTGCAGTTCGGCAGTTCAAATCTCACCATCTCAAGTTTGACTCAGCCTTCCATCCTTCTGAGGTGGGTAAAATGAGGACCCAGATTGTTGGGGGCAATAGGCTAACTATGTAAACCACTTAGAGAAGGCTGTAAAAGCACTATTAAGCTGTATATAAGTCTAAGAGCTATTGCTATTGCTATTACTTCAGTCTATGTCCACCAGATAGGTTTGTCTATCTAGTTTTCATTCTGCAGTTCCTCAAAACCAGTTCAACAATGACTCCTGGTCATCTTAAGTTTTGCATACCTCAGAAACCAGGGCTAAATCAGTGTTGAATCACATTTGAATGTAAAAAGAAAGTATGATCAGTACAGTGTCATGTTTGCTATACTGGAATAACCTACATCTTCCCAGGCTCTCCATCTGAAGAAAACAAATTGCTAGTGCTCTTCCCTCTTGATATATGTCCACATTTGTCTGGTCATTTGCCAAAAATATAAAATCTAGACAATTAATATAAAGGAAGTTATCAGCTACAAATGCACATTCCTTGTATTTTTATTTAAAAGCCACTGAGAGCTACAATTTCAAAAGGGTTAGCATTTTTGTATCCAGGTGGTTTTTACAATAATTCACCCAAGGCTGTTTACTGGTGCAGTCCAGATAAACGAGGGAATTTAACAAGGTTTTTATCCATTTTCCCATTCATTTAGTTGGGGGGGGGGGAGTCTGCTTGCTTGTCATCCCCTCACCTCTCCAAATATACACACAAAAACATACACACCAGAGCCTTGAAGTACAATTTCTCTGAAACTCCGCAGAAGGAAAAGCTTAATATTTGCCTTGAGTTCAGCTAGTTTGTTATTTTAAAGTATTGTAAAATAAATGCTAGTATCAGTAAGTTTCAAATACATGGCTCAACTCCCAAACACTGTTAATATCATGGGATCACTGAGGTCCAGAAGTATTTTCAAACTGACATGGTATTTTATTTATTTTATTTTTATTTATTTATTTTTATTTATATCCCGCCCTTCTCCACAAAGGACCCAGGGCGGCGCACAGGAAATTTTAAAATATACAAAAGTACAAAAATAAATACATAATTTAAAATAAATATTAAATTATCCCGATCCTATGCTAAAAACTAAATTGTTAAAATACCCAATTTAAAAACTTTCTAAAAGTCCCCGTGGGAGGTTAGGCTAGGCCGGCTTGTTGGAAAAGGTATGTTTTTAGACATTGGCGGAAGAGGCGGAGGTCGGTGATGGTGCGTAATTCAGGGGATAGGTCGTTCCAAAGGGCAGGGCCCGCCACAGAGAAGGCTCTTCCCTGGGTGTCGCCAGTCGGCATTGTCCGGCCGACAGCACCCTGAGAAGGCCCTCTCTGTGGGAGCGTATCGGTCTAAGGGATGTATGGGGCAGGAGGCGGTCTCGCATATAACTAGGCCCCGAGCCATGGAGCGCTTTAAAGATGGTCGTCAGAACCTTGAAGCGCACCCGAAAGGCCACAGGAAGCCAATGCAGCTCGCGCAGGATCGGTGTTATCCGATCCTGCCCCATACATCCTCACGGCCGATTCGCTCCCACAGAGAGGGACTTCTCCGGGTGCCGTCCACTAGACTTTGTCAGCGGGCGATGCCCAGGGGAAGGGCCTTCTCTGTGGCGGGCCCAGCCCTCTGGAACGACCTTCCCCCCGACATTAGAACAACCACGGACCTCCGCTCCTTCCGTCTAAAATTAAAAACACATCTTTTCTGCTTGGCCGGCCTAGGGTAGTCTCTTTTTATGGTTTAGGGGATTTTAGTAATTTAATTGGGGGATTTTAGCACAGGGGTAATTGTTTAATTTGCCTTTTATCTAATTATTTATGTATATTTATTGTATTTTTAACTTCCCTGTGCACCGCTCTGAGTCCCCTAGGGGAGAGGAAGCGGTCTATAAATTAAATTTATTATTATTATTATTATTATTATTATTATTATTATTATTATTATTATTATTATAATTATAATTATTATTATATGGGAGCATCTGGTGGCTCCCGTAATTACCCGCGCGGCTGCGTTTTGGACTAGCTGTAGCTTTCGAGTGCACCTCAAGGGAAGCCCCATGTAGGTGGTATCAAGGAGGTGCCAGAATGCATCCTAATTCTCTTAAAGAAAATTGCAATGAGCTAGACATTTTCTAAATGTTTTTATCCTTTACCTTTTATTTGATACTTCTAGCCAGTGTCATTCCATTAAGAAATCGTAGCCTCCAACTTCTTTGTGATCTTCCAAGGTCTTCTGCCTTGATACTAGAACTAAGTCCTCATTGCACTTGCATTTGTTTTATCTTATCCCTGAGTTTCAGAGGTCTCCCCAAAAGTTCTTTGATCATTTCAAGTAAGCAAATTAAAAAATCTATCATTCTCATCCTACTTGAATACATGTTTTTCCTTTCTTTACAAGTAAGCACAAAAAACAAAACTTTTTTTAAAGACTGTTTCAGCCAGTATATTCAGAGGGTGAGATGCTGAAGATTTCAGCTTTTGCCTGCTCAATTCCTGTTTATTTCTGCTCTTCTGCAGATGATGATACAGGACTTCTGAAAACTCAAGACCTGTACAAGGTTAATATGGCACAGGGTCACTTTCTAAACTGGATGTGGCTATCTTTAATCTTGGCTTTCATTTTATGTTATTGTACTTTATTTTATTATATAACACTTATTACTTTAGAATTTTATTTTTCTGGAAGTCACGGTAATAGCAAGATCTCTCAGTCTCAGGTAAATACACACTTGAATGAGCTGCAATCTTTTCTTGTTCAGATAGCAAGATTCTTTCTCCTTGTACAATAATAGCTCCCTCAACTGATAAGCAAGTGTGGGGGGGGGGGGGGACCGCTAAAGGCCGCATTAATTGTTTGTTTCTTGGTGGACAGTTGGAAAAGAAAGTTGGAGAAGAAAATCACCCCAATAGATAGGGCTGAGGGGTTTTGTTTTGTTGTTTCATATTATAGGCAGATGGATTTGTTTGTTCTTCTTTTTCATTTCTGGTAAACAGAAATTTATCCTAATATGGCTTAGAATGCATAAGAGTAACCAAAGGGTGTTCTTAAAAAAATATAAGATTTCCAAACAAATTAATTCTTACAGTTAAGATTAATGGACAAAGAAGAATCATGTTTTGTACTTTCTCCTGAAGCGGCAAGCTATTCTGAACAAATGAAATAATGAGGAACCTAAATGATCAGATGGCTCTATATAGCCTGTCTAGAGCCAGGAATAATCCTAAATCAAGATAATTTGGACATAAATCTTCAAAGTCTTTCATTATAAAAAAAATCCTGTTTCCCCAATGAGTTGTAATCATAGTTAGCCATGTTTGAGAAAAAGTCGACTGTACCCCACTGTGTTCGTGTGTGTGTGTGTGTGTGTGTGTGTGTGTGTGTGTGGTTCATATATATTTCTGCATTCTGCTAAAAAGTAGAATTTCCTCTATTTTATAAGTCAGCATTCAAAGTTGTTAATGAAATAATTATTAAATACTATACAGTACACTTTGTAATAGATAATAGATAGATTTGGATACACTATATGTAAATATGACTGCATACTGTATATATCAACAAGTTTTAAGAGAGGTTTCCTTGCTCTTCTATTCTGTGAATCCCATGCATGCTCAAATAATCCCTATCTCCCTAATGGATGGAGAAGGAAGGGGAGACAGAATTCACTATCTTGGTAGACATTTTTCCATCAGAGATAGATACAATTTGGTGCAATTCATAAAATGAGAGTTGGGGAGGAATGATGCTTATACATCTGACTTTCACATACTTAATATCAGTGGTGGGTTCCTACTAGTTCAGCCGAACCGGTAGTGAGTTGGCAGCCTGGGTCACTGGAACTGGCAGCGACCCAGGACTGCCACGCCCCTGAACCTATTTTCCTACAGTGGCGCCATCTTGACTTTCAGTTTTGTGCATGCACAAGTTTAATTTTTTTAATTTTTTAATGTTTTCTGCATGCACAGAGCTTATTTATGTGCAAATGTGCATGCACGCAGAGCAAAATGTTTGCATGCACCAAACCAGCAGTAATGCCGGCAGTAACCCACCCCTGCTTAGCATGCTAGTTGTCCTCAACATAACCAGACAATTGACCTGTATAGTAATACCTTTAGTCATATGGCATTTATAAACTCCTGTTTTTCTCTAAGAAACCACATAAATTCACGTTGCCTAAGACAGCACCCCCCAACCTTTTTCGCCACCAGGGACCAGTTTCATGAAAGACTGTTTTGCCACAGACTCAGGAGGGGGAAGGAGCAGACAAACTACAGTCCTTGACATAATCAGTTTAAGTAGGGTTCGTGGTCTTATGAGAATCTAAATACCTGATGATCTGAGGTGGAGTTGAGGTGGTGATGCTAGTGCTGGGTACCACCTGCAAATACATATGATGTTTTGTTCACTTACTTGCCCCTCATTTCCAGCTGTGCAGCTGCGGCCTGGTGCCTTACAGGCCACAGACTGGTACCGGTCTGTGGCTCAGGAGTTGGGGACCTCAGGTCTAAGTCTTGTAGTCAGGTGTTACATGTACTTACATGCACACAAAATGTAAGATGTAAAAAACTTTCCAGCATCTCTGCAATGCTGGAAACTCAGGATGAACCAGGTGCATGCAAAGGGTGACATCCAGTGGTATTCCTCTTGTATAGTCACTCTTTGATGTTTCTTCACTTAGACTTTACCACAGGAAAGGACAAAAAAAAACCCATAGCTATTTTAATATGTAATATAAATAAGCCAGAATGTGAAAGAAAACACTAAAAGCAAGTAGCCGAAGCTCCAGTTAGAATTTAAGCTTTCTTTCACAATTGGCCATTTCACATCCATTTCTTTAGAAAGAGTCCGGTAGCACCTTTTCAGATTAACACATTTTATTAAAAGGGATAAACCTTTGTGAGCTGCAGCTCACTTCATCAGCTGCCATTAGCTGCCATGAAATAACTAAGCTGAAGTTAAGACTTAAATTGGGATCAAGTAGGGGTCAGTGAAAGGAGAAGAAGACAAAATGGTTATGCAAAGGCAGGTTAGATGTGAGACAGATTAGAAGCACCTTATTTATGAACAATTATAATGTGTTAAACCCCCATAATGTTTACTGAGACCTTCAGAAGTAGCTTGAAACCTTTTGATGTATGTAGCAATCTGTCCTTCAATTGTGCTGACAAAAATTCTTTTTCCAAAATGGCTACTTTGAAATCAGTATCCTAGGAGGTTCTAATATTACCTTGTCCTTGTTTGGACTGCTGATGTGAAACTTGTTTTCATTCATTCTTTTATGAATAGTTTGGCCTGTTTGTCTTTTGCAGAGTCCAGAAGGGCACCCTTGGCAGATGACATCTTCACATTAGACATACATAATGTATGTGAAGTTGTTGGGGCCTGTGACACAAGGTTTCCCCGAAAATAAGGCAGGGTCTTGTTCTATTTTTACCCCCAAAATAAGCACTTTGCCTTATTTTCAGGGAGGTCTTATTATTTTTGAGGTGCAGCATGGTTGCTGCTGTGCTGCAATATTTTTGAGGAGTGCTTATTTTGGGGAGAGGACTTGTTTTAGCACATGTGCTCAAAAGCCCAATTGGGTTTATTATCTGGGGAGATCTTATTTTCCAGGAAACATGGTAGTGCTGTTAGTATAAATGGGTGCAAAGTAGACATATGAGGCACTTACACTGCCTACATCACTTACATAGAACGCTACTTCATTGTATCTGAAAAGGTGATACCAGAATCCTGATTTTTGGATGCCATCAACTAACACATCTCTCCTCCTACAAATCCATTACTATGTGGGTTTATTTCATCTTGTTCTGAATCCACTTTGTGCATTTTGTACCTCTTTTACAGTAAAATAGCAGATTCGTTAACATTTTACATATTCATTAACCTTTCACAGATACTGTATAACTACCTTTCAAATATGCGCTATCTACACCAAATTAGACCTGCCTTCCAGCACATTATTAGTCATATATCAGTTCAATTAAGCTAGAAATTAAACACTGAATTCCAAATACTAGTTACAACACCAAGACATCAATGTTTGGTAAAATCATTTCTAACTATAAAAAAAAAATTGTTAAATACATAAAAGAATACTACTAGAACTCAAAATGAACAAAATGATTTTGTGCAAGAAAAAAGATAATCTGCCTCAGCTGATTAGAACCAAAAGAAAATTCAAAGATTTTGGGAAAGAAATGACATCTGCACAAGTCCATCTGGAACCCAGGTGGGGATTGGATTGGATTGGATTGGATCACATCTATGCAACCTCTACCCTCTAGTGGCTCCCATCATTCTCCATAGACCATAGAAGAATTGAGGGAGATGACATGAGAAAAAAGAAATAAAGAGTGCTGCTGGCATTTAACAAAGGATGAACTCAACTGAACATGAGTTAGAGCCACTACTAAAATCTATTTCAGGGTGGTAAGAGTAGTGAAATCCCAGTACTACTCTACCCTTCTTGCATCCATACATAGCAATAGCAGTAGCAGTTAGATTTATATACTGCTTCCCAGTGCTTTACAGAGTTAGCATATTGCCCCCAATAATCTGGGTCCTCATTTTACCACCTCCAAAGGATGGAAGGCTGAGTCAACCTTGAGTCGGTGAGACTCGAGGTCCCTTAATCCGGACCATGTCATCAGGCCTGGAGATTCTGGTGAAATTCTAAGATGGCTCCTCTATTGTGATTCACATTAACTGTCTATTGTGCCTTATAGGCTTTTTTTTATTTTAATTATTGTTTTTATTATATTTATGCAGGGGTGAAATCTACTTAGCTTCACTACCGGTTCACAGATGTGAGTACACACACCACCTTCTGCGCATGCACAGAGCATCGAAAACAAATGTGATGAAGTCCAGACAAGTGGGCAGAGTTTGCTACTGAATGGTATGTAGAACAGCGAGGGGGGGAATCCGTTGTGCCACACAATTTAGATTAGCTAGAAAGCAGGAAATCCTACATTCTAGATATTATAAATCATGTGTCGCAGCTGATCGTCGGAAATACCAGTTCACCCGAGCCGGTAGCATTTTTTTACTACCAGTTTGGGAAAACTGGTCCAAACCAGTAGCATTTCACCCCTGTATGTATGATTTTAAGTAATTATTGCATACCACCCAGTGTCATTTTTTGTGCAGAGAAGTAGCAATTGCAAGCATTTCCTCGTTTCATTATTTTCTATAGGTTTTTTTAAAATTCTTAGCAGCCAGTGTAAGATACCATCCCAGCAATTAACCCATGGTACTGGACCTGGGTATTATTTGGACCACCTTTACACAAGTGTCTCCTCTTCTTACTAGATCTGGCAAGATTGACATGCTCTGTGTCCAATCAATAAAGTAATATCATCTCAGAGGATCCAAAAATCATGCCTTCTCTTACTAAAATTGCCTTTTGATTCAGCATACAAATATCTCTGCTCCCCTATCTGGATGTCCTCAAACATGCCAACTTTTAGAAAGACCTTGAAGGGCTGACTTTTACTCTGCTATTTGGTCTGATGCTATGTGGACCTGCCCAATAATATATATTTGGAGCTTATTTATACCCAACACTGTGTTTTTATGAATATGTGAGGAGGGGTTTATTTTGCTAGCAAATAGGCAGCCTAAGAAATC
The DNA here is from genome assembly GCA_039707465.1 of Rhabdophis nuchalis. NCBI lineage: Eukaryota > Metazoa > Chordata > Lepidosauria > Squamata > Natricidae > Rhabdophis > Rhabdophis nuchalis. The sequence goes on from CM077643.1 coordinate 122,194,829, forward strand.
AAATAAATCAATCAATTGAGCAATAGCAGAGTTACTGCTTCAGCTGCTTTGGGGTTGTTTGTGGTGATGTCCAAATGATTGCAACATTTTTCCCTCTGACATGCAGTTCAAATATGATCCAAATGGTCAGTTTCAATAAAAGGGGGAAAGTCTTTAATTTTATAGTTAGAGTTTTATACTTGGAATACTGCATCCAGTTTTGGTCGCCAAGATGTAGAAAAGATGTGGAAACTCTGGAAAGAGTGCAGGGAAGAGCAACCAAGATGATTAGGGGACTGGAGACTAAAACATATGAAGAACGGTTGCAGGAACTGGGCATGTCTAGTTTAATGAAAAGAAGGACCAGGGGAGACATGATAGCAGTGTTCCAATATCTCAGGTGCTGCCACAAAGAAGAGGGTGTCAAACTATTCACCAAGGCACCTGAGGGTAGAACAAGAAGCAATGGGTGGAAACTAATCAAGGAGAGAAGCAACTTAGAACTGAGAAGAAATTTCCTGACAGTTAGAACAATTGATCAGTGGAACAGCTTGCCTCCAGAAGTTGTGAATGCCCCAACACTGGAAGTCTTTAAGAAGATGTTGGATACTCTTACTCTTTTTGGTATCTGTTTTAGTATATTAATGTCTTTTTGTTCAAACTTCAACGGTCCCTCTCGCTGCGCCCTCAGTATTGCATCCCGTGTGGACTTCCTTAAAAATTTAATATGAATTTCTCTGGGTACCTCATTTATTCTAGCATATACTTTGCTTTTTTTTTACATAGTCTGCTAAGATTTCACTCATTAAATCTCTTAAATTTTCCCCTTCTTTCTCAGGGATGTTCTGAAACCTAAGGAAGAAAGACATTCTTTCAAATTCAAATTTAAATATATGTGTGGAAAATTCCACTGAGTCTTTTTTCAGTTCCTTTATTTCTGCTGTCATCTCAACTACTTTCTCCTTTAATTCAACAATGTCCTGTTGATTGGTCACTGTAGCTTTTTGCGTCTCCTGTAGGTCTGTTCTTAGATACCAAAAAGAGTAAGAGAATTGAGGAGGAAATATTTTTTCCTCTCCAGGAAGCTATATGAAAATGGCATCTGGTTTAAGTGGTTAATGCCTGAGGGATTGTTGGTATTCTGGGAAGGAGGTAGAATTAAAATTAAAACAACAGGGGAGGCTGAGACTTTTCTTTTAAAAAATTCCTCAATCTTGGGTGGATAACACACAGAAGAATAAAGAACTGGAAGGGGGGTTGGAGGGGGCCAAGGGGGAAATTAAAAATGTTACCAAGGAGGTTGTGGAAATAAATGGGCATGTGTCTAGGATGGATATGGAAAGAATGACATACTTTTTGAGATTTCAAAATGTTTCTGAGGAATCTGGTGAATACCTCCCTGATCTTATGAGCATAATTTTAGCAGACTATTTACAAAAACCTAAGGATGAGATCAGGGGGGACATTGACCTAGCCTACAGAATTAACTCAGCATATGCCAGGATAAATGAAGTGCCTAGAGAGATACATGTGAAATTTGTTAGAAGGTCAACCAGAGAGGAAGTCCTGAAAGCGCAGAGAGAGAAACCCTTAACTTATCAACGAGAGACGGTCACTATCTTGAAGCAGATCCCTAGAAAAATTAGAGATGCAAGAAGGAATTTTTCCTTCTTGTCTAAAACCTTGTTTGATCACGGGATTTGGTTCAAGTGGATGACCCCTGAAGGGATGCTGGTGTTCTGGGAAGGAGGAAGAGTGAGGATTAAAACAGTTGCTGAGGCGGAAGCCTTTCTTAAAAAACATTCCTCTGCCCTGGGGGAAGATCCAGGGGGGACGGAGGGGGCCACGGCCCCGCCCGAGGGGGGCCAGGGAGGAGAGAAAGAAGACACAATAGCCAAAAGACTTAGATCAAAAAAATAACTTTGCCTTGATTTTTCTTGAACAATTTTGCATAATATTCTTATCCGGACTTTTTGTAAATGTCTGACAGCATGGAAGGGAGAATTTAGGTAAATGTACTTGCTCTCATCTTGTAGTGGTATGGAAAATGTTTTCTATGTTAACTTTTTTAATGTGTAATTTGAGGTCTTGGAAGGTCCGACGACTCCGACGTGAATGCTCTCAAAATTTCTTTGTAACCATTACCCTATCCTGTTAAAAAATGTAAAACCAATAAAACTTTTTCAATATAAAAAAATAAAGAAGAAGGAACGGGAGAAGCCAAGGCCCCGTCCGCCGAGGCGAGGGAAAATGAGGGTGCAATAGCAAAGAGACTTAGGTCTCAAAAATAAGTAAATTTTTGAAATGCTGTAATTCTTGAAACGGATGCTAATCTAAAACTAGAGATTGAATGTATGAACTTAAAAGAAAAAATGTGATATTTTTGACCATTTTCTACTTAACAAAATAATTGTATGAAGGCCCGCATGACCCCACCACCTCTGACATGGAACCTCTACAATGTAAAACAAAACCCCTATACCCTTTTCCTAAAATATAATTTGTTAAAAAAATTTCTGGGGGGAAAAAAAGAAGATGTTGGATAGCCATTTGTCTGAAATGGCATAGGGCTCCTGCCTAGGCAGGGGGTTGGACTAGAAGACCTCCAAGGTCCCTTCCAACTCTGCTATTGTATTGTATTGTATTATATGTGGACTTTCTGAGAAATCAGAAATAGCAAAGGACTGTTTTATTTTTTTAGATTTCATTTTTTGCAAACATCTGCCAGGCTTGATTAAGTTCTTCTTTCCCTGACATTCTTCACAAATGATAGATGAGTGGGAGTGAATGGGTAGCAATGACTAAAATTTAAATCTGCCTCATGAGTCAAGACAAAATATATGAATCTGTAGCTTTGGGGAATAGAACATGCTCAGATGTCTATTTGTTGAAAGGATTTACAAATGTGCTCATAATTATAACAAATGACACCGTCTTGAGGCATAGGTATTATCTCCATCTATAATATGCGTGCCAAGATATATGTTTCTGAAAAGAGGAAGAAATGCCTTGGTATGCTTGTAAACCAGTGGATAAATGAAGATTTCTTTTATTTGTTTTTTTAAAAGGAAGAGTTGGGCAGAATTCCCAGACAGTATATTTATAAGCTAATGTTATGTAGCAAAATATAAAAGTAGGATATCATGAACCTGGAATTAAACATCAACAGCATAAAATACTTAAATTATAACTGTGCAGAAAGTAAATGACTAGATAGTGGAAGAAGAAATCATAGCATGATATTATTTGAAGAAGTCTTGGACAATAGCTGAGGGTGTGATATTGAAGTTAAGGGCCAATGCAGAAGCCAAGAGACGGCTGCTCAAATTCTGCTTTATATTCCTCCAGTGAGTCTGCCATTTTCTGAGTTTCAATATCATGCCTTAGTTAAAGTATTCTCTAGCCATCCTTGGACCTACAGAAAACTAACTAAACATGAATTTTATCAATGCTATATTATTATTATTGGTCACACAATCAGGCAGATGTTTAGACTGGATTTGGCATTTTATCTTCCTAAGCTGTCCCAAGTAATGTTGCCCTTTGCAATTGACTGGTGGTGATTTTTGTCAATGCTGATGGTATTCAAGCAATGCTTGAGACATTTTGGTATTTCACCCAAGGAGCCTATCATATTGGTGCTCTCTTTGCCATAATTGTTCTACCTCTATTTGCAAAGTTTTGCATTTCTGGATTTTCTTCAGTTCTTTCTTTTCTGTTGCCTCTACGATCATTAGGTGGTGTTTTTTTTTTGGTCCTTTGTGTCTTTTTATATGCACAACTGTTAAGCCTAGGGCATAATGTGGTAAGTTTTTGAAGTTTTAGAGGACTTAGTTTGTTCATTTTCCATTACTTTGTCTGTTTTGTGATTCCACCAGTACTAGCTTGCAGGCAAATGTTATTTTTTATAGATATCCAACTAGCAACAATCCCATTGTTGCTATTTTCTTGTCCTGTTGTTTGTAATCAGTCTGTCCAATTATTATTGTTTTATTGTATGCCACCCAAACTTATGTTGGTGAAATGAGCAGTTATATAAATTCAAAAAATAAATAACTATTGGCATTTTATTATAAACATAGAATAATAATGTAAGCCTTATCCATGCTTTTTAAGACACAGAAACCTGACTTGAAAAAATGGGACAATAGATATCAAAATACTCCTCCAATTCTCTATACTATGTACCTTGTTTCCCCGAAATTAAGATCTCCCTGGATAATAAGCCAAATCGGGCTTTTGAGCGCATACATTAAAATAAGCCCTCCCCTGAAAATAAGCCCTCCCTGAAAATATTGTAATACAGCAGCAGCCATGAGGTGACCATGCTCACTGCCTCTTGCACCTCAAAAATAATAAGACCTCCCTGGAAATAAGGTCAAGTGCTTATTTCGGGGGTCAAAAGAAAATAAGTCTCTATCTTATTTTTGGGGAAGCACGGTACTTACTTAGTGCTCCCTACACCATCATTTGTACCTGTAATGCTGCTGGAGAACACTGAATGGAATGGAACGGAATGGAACAGTATTGAATTAAAATGAATTTTCACGTAATTTTCATGTATACATAATTGCACACAGTAAAATGAAATTTTGATACACCACTCTCAAAATAGGAGGGGGTCAAAAGAAAATAAGTCTCTATCTTATTTTTGGGGAAGCATGATACTTACTTAGTGCTCCCAAACACCATCATTTGTACCTGTAATGCTGCTGGAGAACATGGAATGGAATGGAATGGAATGGAGCGGAATTGAACTGAACTGAACTGAATTAAAATGAATTTTCATGCATACACAATGGCACACAGTAAAGTGAAATGCTGATACACCATTCTCAAAATAGGAGGGGCGAACAACCATCCACCAAACAATATCCTCATCCTAAGGTTATAATAATAATTATGATAACAGCAGCAGCATCCCCAAAATGCCAAATTATATAAAAATGACACCAACACACACACACACACACATGCACACACCACAGTCCGTTTAGAATACATAGTGGGAAAAAGAGTCTTGGGAATTTACAAGGCTGATGATACTATATGGCAGGGGTCTCCAAACTTTAAGACTTGTTGCCAAGGTTGGAGACCCCTGCTATATGGTACAAAGCTATTGCAGGATCTAGTTGTTCTCCTTCGGATACCTCCTCCCAGAAAGTAACAAATAAAACTGGTCATGGAGAGAATGTGTAAAGTCCCTGGCAATATTATGGACCCTGATCAAGGAGCACCGTATTTTTTGCAGTATAAGACCTTTTCCCTCAAAAAAGAGGCTGAAAATCTGGGTGCGTCTTATACACTGAATACAGCATTTTTGCCTCCCAAAACCTTGCCCCCTTCACCAAAATGGCCATGCATAGCTTTTAGGACGCTTTCAGAGAGCTCCTGGGGGCTCGGGAGGGCAGAAATAAGCAAAGAACAGCCTATTATTTGCTCAATTTTGTCCCCCACCAGCCCCCAGGAACACTCTATAACCCTCCTAAAGGCTATCCATGCCCTTTTTTTGACAAGAAACAGGCCAGGTTTTGCTCGTTTTTGCCCCCTCCAGGAGCACTCTACAAGCATCCTAAGGGCTATTCATGCCCTTTTTTGGGGTGGGGGGGAAACCAGGCCTGTTTTTGCCAAAAACAAGCTGTTTTGGGGAGGTTTGCAGAGTGCAAAAGTTTTGTTTTTTAATTTGCCTCTTTAAAACCTTGGTGCGTCTTATACTCCGGTACGTCTTATACTCTGAAAAAAATGGTATATGCCATATCTTGGATAGAAGGAAGTGGACATGTGAGAATAAGCAACTACGTTTTAAGAATTGAGGTACAAGTGGCTGCTTCCAGACCTTTTTTTCCCTCTTTGACATCATTACAGGAAAACTATCCGCAAACAATCTGTCAGTGATGTTGTTTTTGTCTGCCTTAGAGATATGTTCAGTGGCTGCCAATGTCACTGAATGCCAGCAGCACTGAACAAAACCCAGCCTGGACTGAAAACAGTTAATCCCAAGAACAAGTCTCTCAAAGTCCGGACTGGTACAATTTATTAAGAAGAAAGTAACAAAAGAATTCCAATGAGTCCACTACGTGCCCAAGAGAAGCCTATATATATGCAAATTAGGACAGAAAAGTTCTGCTTCTTTTCTCCTGTGCTGTGTAAAAAGAAGGGCACGTTTTCTTGTTTTCTTTCTTTTTTTCGTGAGGGAGTGACTGGGGTAGACTGACTGCATCTATTGTTTGTTTTGGAAATAGCTACTTCTGATCAATCTAAGAAGTGGCTATCACCAACTGTTGATGGAGCTGGCCAAATGTGCCAAATCTTGGCTGAGCTGTGGATATTTGCATAACAGATGTAACTGGAAGACTTGTTTCTGTTAAATTGGTCCTCTCTAACTCCGTAGCTACAGTAATTGGATTTAGATGTTTAGTTGACTTGTTAATCCTGCTCAAGTCCCAGTTCATCACGCTGCACAAGCATTGCTATTAAACCAAATGTAAGTTGCATTTTAAGCGGAAAAGACAACGCATTGGGTTCTTACCCTTTGCGCCCTGCTTCTCTCCAAAGAGCAAAGAGGCTCATTTCGAATGTAAAGATTTTGAGCATACATGTCAAGATAAAAGAAAAACACCTGGAAGAAGTTATGACACATTTCCAAGCTGCTAGAAAGAGAATATAAAGTGCTCATCACTTTCACTCAAGGATTTAATATTATAATTAAAAAGGTAAGAGAGTATTACATGGTAAAAATCGTGTTAAATTCATAGTCATGAAAAAGTAATAATTTGTTCTTAAGTAACAAAATTGCTTCAAAGAACCAAAAAATTCAACTAATCAGCAGAGCTGGGAAAAAGTATATATTTTAAAAACAGAATACATAAATAAGCCATCAAGAGCCAGCTAGCCTGGTTCAAAATAGTCTGGTGCATATTAGCAGCAAAGAAATGTTTTATTTAAGCAAAGCTTAATACGTTTTTTTAAATTCCAATTCAATATTTGATATGTCTTTGAAACATCCAATTAATAAAAGTAAACTGTGTCCTACAAATTTGCTGGATTTTACTTTATTTTAACTGGAGGAGATGGATTGATTTTTTTTTTTTTTAATCCAATTTGTCAAGTTCTCAGTGTGAAGCTGTAACTCACAATTGGGTTACATCTATTATCTCTTTTCCACTTTAAATCTGTCACATAATAGGCTTTTTCTACTACTGGGGTGTGTGTGTGTGAGCTTAATCCCCTAAAATCAACTTTTCAAATGCTATTCTTCTGATGGTTCTCTGACTATAATGGCTTTGAGGAAGACAACTGCCAAAAAAAACCAACCCCAACCCCCCCCCCATCAACTTCTGTTTCAACTCTCAGCCAATCAATATCTGAAACAAATGAAAAACTACAGTGGAATTAATAGAAAGAAATCAGAAGTCAGTTTTGGTTCATTATGAATTACTGAATAAGTATTTCATTACCAAAAATCTTCATTAGCCCACCTTCAAAACTGATTCTACTACTGTAGCCTTCGGAATTTTTTAAAAAATAAAACTCATCTTAAACGTAGGTTAAGAATGTAACAATTAACTTAAATAACTAATTCACTGCTGAACGTTGTTCTGTTTCTTTTCAGATTTGCTGGGAGAAATATTGCTTGCAGATCCATCCATAAACATTTACAGCACACAAAAATGGAAATTGGGCCTGCACCTCAAACTCTCTGCGCATCATGCTCCTTCTGGCACCTTCCTCCTAGTATGTTGAAAAAGATCAGGTCTGGTTGCTTAGCAACTGCAGGTTTCATTTTCCCTACTACCATCCCTTCAGATGAATGGGGGAGGGGGGACACCTGGAGGGGAAATATTGAAAAACCTATTAACAGTAGAAATCAAAGAAAAACAATATTTTACCAATACCTCTTTCATAAATCATCTTAAGGATGACACTGTTGCTTTCCATAAAAGTCAGACAATTTTCATCTAGGAAGAAGTGTGTGAGTTCACTAAATACATTTTCTGTCTGATGGCCAAAAGTCTGAAGTCTTTTTTAAAAAAAGAGTTATGCTTAGATACTTTACTCAAGTTTGTGGTGGTAGCAATGTAACTGGCTTAACTGTTGAGCCTGGATTTCAAAATGAATAATAATAATAATAATAATAATAATAATAATAATAATAATAATAATAATAATAATAATAATAATAATAATAATAATAATAATAATAATAATAATAATAATAATAATAATAATAATAATAATAATAATAAAAATAAAAATAAAAATAAAAATAAAAATAAAAATAAAAAAAAATAAAAAATAAAATAAAAATAAAAATAAAAATAAAAATAAAAATAAAAATAAAAATAAAAATAAAAATAAAAATAAAAATAAAAATAAAAATAAAAATAAAAATAAAAATAAAAATAAAAATAAAAATAATAAAAATAAAAATAAAAATAAAAATAATAAAAATAAAAATAAAAATAAAAATAAAAATAAAAATAAAAATAAAAATAAAAATAAAAATAAATTTAATTTCTAGACCGGACACTCACCCCGAAGGGACTCGGGGTGGTGTACAGGAAAATTAAAACATCTAAAAAAACATTGACAATACATACATAATTAAAAACAAATTAAATAACCCTGTACAAATTGATAAAACGATTAAAACTATATCCCATTTAAAACCAAATAAAACAATTTAAAATTCCAGATAGGAGTGAGAGACATGAAATTAGGCCAAGCCAGCCTGATAGAACAAATGTGTCTTAAGTTTTTGGCGGAAAGAGCGGAGGTCCGTGGTAGTTCTACTATTGGGGGATAGGTCGTTCCAAAGGGTCGGGCCCATCACAGAGGAAGCCCTTCCCCTGGGCGTCGCCCACTGGCATCGTCTAGTGGACGGCACCCGGAGAAGTCCCTCTCTGTGGGAGCGAATCGGCCGAAGGGATGTATGGGGCAGGATACGATCCCGCAAATAACTAGGTCCCGTGCCATGGAGCGCTTTAAAGATGGTGACTATCACCTTGAAACGCACCCGAAAGGCCACAGGCAGCCAGTGCAGCTTGGGCAGGAGTGGTGTTACATGAGAGTACCTGGTAGCTCCCAAAACTGCCCACGTGGCCGCGTTCTGGACCAACTGTAGCCTTCGGGTGCACCTCAAGGGGAGCCCCATGTAGAGAGCATTGCAGTAGTCTAGACTGGACATCACAAGCGCATGAGTGACTGTGGAGAGGGCGTCCCGGTCCAATAGGGGACGCAACTGGCGCACCAGGCGTACCTGGTAAAACGCCCCCCCTAGCCACGGCTGTCACATGGTCCTCCACTGACAGCCGGGCATCTAGGAAGACGCCTAAGTTGCGTGCCCGATCCACGGGGGCAAGATGTTCGCCCCCTATGGCCAGTGATGGAGTCAACTGGTTGAACCGGAGTGCTGGTTGAACCGGGGCGACGGGGCGCCGAGAAAAGCAGTTCGAAGCCACTGACTGAAAGAAGACAAGGCTTAAAGCTTATATGGCTTTTTTTTCTTATTGAGAACCCATAATCCTGACTTTTTATGCAAATAGGGCAGGTGGGTGAATAGATGTCTGGTATTTCTGAACAAGCTTCTCTACTATTTACATCATGATATGTGTTTTGTAGACTACCGGAAACCACATGGAATGTTCATCATCTATTATTTTCAAGCAGCTGCTTCTCTGTTGGACAGTATTGCCACACTTGGAATACTGCATTCAGTTTTGGTTGCCACAATGTAGAAAAGATGTGGAGATTCTAGAAAGAGTGCAGAGAAGAGCAACAAAGATGATTAGGGGACTGGAGGCTAAAACATATGAAGAACGGTTACAGGAACTGGGTATGTCTAGTTTAATGAAAAGAAGAACTAGGGGAGACATGATAGCAGTATTCCAATATCTCAGGGGTTGCCACAAAGAAGAGGGAGTCAAACTATTCTCCAAGGCACCTGAGGGTAGAACAAGAAGCAAGGGTGGAAACTAAGCAAGGAGAGAAGCAACTTAGAACTGAGAAGAAATTTCCTGACAGTTAGAACAATTGATCAGTGGAACAGCTTGCCTCCAGAAGTTGTGAATGCCCCAACACTGGAAGTCTTTAATAAGATGTTGGATAGCCATTTGTCTGAAATGGTATAGGGCAGGGGTCTGCAAAGTTGGCTCTTTTAAGACTGGTGGACTTCAACTCCCAGAATTCCCCAGCCAGCTTCTGGGAGCTGAAGTCCTTCAGACTTAAAGTTGCAAAGGTTGGAGACCCCTGCCATAGATGACATTATGCATTAATCCTGCTCCATCTGTTCAGTGAGAGAAAGGCACATAATGGTATTTGACTCCTCCTGTAGTGCATTGAAAAAGTCATATCCTTATTAAATCCAAGACCTTCTGTTTGAGTTCTTTATTCTCAAGTCCATGGACATTTAATTTTTCCAAATACATATGATTTTTGTTTGTTCTTCAGACTAATGAAGTTTATAATAATTTGAACTAATTTCTCTTTAAACATTTACTGAACCATCTGGAGATAGTGACTTCATAATTCATGACATCACGGAATTGGCTGTGATGAGGAAAATACCTCATTACTAAGTTAAGCAGGATTAGGTTAAGCTAAAGGAGAAAGATAGCACAGTTCCTGGGAATAATTCAGTGTGGCTGGCTGAGAAGACCAACAACAGTAAAAAAAATATAACTCACGGTAAGAGGGCCTGATGCCCTTTAATCTGAATGAAAGTTTGTTAGCTTTCATCATGATATTCAAATGTATACAGGTTTTCTAATAATCTATTTACTGTAGGTTGATAATGACAATTAGACCATAGAATCTCTTCTGCCAGATAAACTTTTTCCATCAAGGATGCTACAATGGAGTGACTTCCACTTGATCTAGCCGTGAGGAGAGACCTTGGGAGCTATTTAATTTTTGAAATCTATATTGTGTTTTAGAATACACAGAAGAGTATCACTTAATCCGTCACTTGTCAAAGAGTATTGGTGTAAATTAAGATCAATATATCACCTTGGCATAATCAGAAGAGTGCATATTTGTGTTATATTTTGAAACATTTGACAAATTGTTAGAAAGTATCAAAATAGCATTTAGAGATATTTTGATGTTTTCTGCAATATATAAACCCAGGTGAGCATAAAATATAAACAAACAAGCATTCTTTGTTCTGGCCCCCCAACTTGAAGCTGATTGTCATGTTCTTCTCTCTTGTTTTATCTTTCCCAGCCCTAAAGCCTTTTCCAAAGAGTTAAGCCTTAACATAATGTGTACAAAGTAGAATAATTTTAGCTTTATTATTGATGCCTCAATTAAGAACTCTGGCCTAATTTTCCCCCCATTTAGCCAGTTGCAATTAGGAATGGCTATTTTGTAAGCAAGATTATGTTATGCATAATAATGGAGAAATATTGAAATATCTGCAAGGGAGGATTGGATTGCAAAGGTGGCAAATTTGCAGAAATTGCAACATTGAGCTGTTTAATCAGGGATAAAACAATACATATTGTACAAAAGACTAGAAACCCTTCATAATTTTTTTTCTGAAAACAGAAAAAATGAAATGTGATTTCTGAACTTGCTGATTAAAAAAGATTGAACATGGCAGAGTTGTCCAAACCCCAGACCATGGACCTGAACCCTGGCCTGTTAGAAACCAGAGCGTGCCAATTGAACAAACCTTCATTTGCGCATGGCCAGGATCTAGGCAACATGTGAAACCATCTCCCACCCATCTCGGGCTTGTGGAAAAATTATCTTCCATGAAACCGGTCCCTGGTGCCAAAAGGGATGTGGCCCACTAGAATATGGGGTAGAAAGGAACTATGCAATGTAATTTTAAAAAGGAACTAAGTTTGTGAATGCTGTAAAGATCAGAAGCAATATCTTCAATTATCTTTTTTCCCCTTTTCTTTGCACTTATTTTTTTTCCCTTTTCCTAACTTTTTAATATATTTTCATATTTATCTTTTACTTGTGAATTTTAACATATATTAAATTTAAAACATATTTCATTTAATGTATTATTTAAAAAGGGATGGTCATATATATGCACTGTAAAAAACTCTTTTTTTCTCCAAACAAAACCCAGGAGAAATAATTTTCAAAATCCAAAACTGAAAACTATGCTACTAATGAAATTCTTTGTATCAGTTTATAACTGTGAGAAAGAATTTTGATAGGTGATTGAAGACAGGAATTAATAGGAATTATCTAATACTTGTTCAAAAAAAAAAAAATAAGATGTGAAGATCAGGTGTGGGAATGATAATCACATTCTCATAAATAGGAAAGGAAAAGATAAGGCAATCCTTACCACCATCTCTTCTATCAAATTTCTTTTCTCAAACAAAATTATACTCCCCTTTTTCCATTTCATCTTATTCACATAATAATTGTTCTCTTTACCAATATTAGTGATACTGATTATTTTGTATTTCTGGACTTTAAAAGTCTTTCAGCTTCCTTTTTTCAGATAGCAATTCCTGTATACTTCCATCAAAATCAACTTATTTAACTTCTATACTTGCCATCCAATATAGAAGGGACTTTGATGCAACTTGGTTTCTAAACACACTGTTTGCTACTGGTCCACTCATAATAACAATGCCTCCAGGTCATTTTCCCATATCATTTATTCTTTCTATTTCTGTTTCTTTTTCTGCCATATATTCTGCTGGTGTATCTGCGATAGTCTACTCATGATTAGCTAACTCACTCTCTTGGCTGCTATTCAATCCTTTCAGTTTATTAGTAACACAATTTAGAAAGTTGTTTCACTGGCTCATAAGACGTTCATTAGCCTCTGAGCCAGTAAGTGACCTATAATCACGTGACCCACCGAAGTATCAAACTTTGTCTTGCCTACATACCCTGGCCCCACTTTCCTGCCTTGGGTGTAGCTACTGCTACCAATTATCTTCAAAGAAGCACCTCCCCATCTCTGCCTAAATCTCAGAGATAGTGTACAGGTAGTCCTCCAGTTATAAATGTAATTGAGCTTTACAGTCGTACGTCACAACAGTCACAAAATGGGGCACAATGTGACCACATCTGATTTTACAATATTTCTCATGCAGTGATCATTAAGCAAACATAGCAGTCGTTAAGCAAATGTTAAGCAAATCCATTGTTCCCTAGGGGCCAATTTTTTGCCAGAAACCAAAAGTAAAGACTGGTTTCCAGAAAAACTATTCAGAATCATGGTCGTATGACTGTAGAGTGCTGTAAATCAGTGGTGGATTCCTACCAGTTCAGACCAGTTCGGGCAAACCGGTAATGGTTTGGTGGCCTGAGTCGCTGGAACCAGCAGCAACCCAGGCCTGCCACGCCCCTAAACAGGTTCTCTGGGTGGCGCCATAGGTGGCGCCATCTTCTTATTTGCTTCTGCGCATGCGCAGAGCAATTTTTGCACTGTGCATGCGCGGTGCAGCCACAAGTGAACCAGCAGTAGTGACTGCCAGAACCCACCCCTGCTGTAAATGGCTATAAAAGTGGGCCAGTTGCTGAGCATCCAAAATGCAGTCACATGGTCATGGGGAGGCTGACATCAGAACTTCAAATTTGGGTCATACCTGCAGGGACAGGGGGGAGTGTAATAACTTTGAAGCGTTGCAAAGACGTTAGTTGTAAGTCAAGGACTTCCTGGATATGAAACCCAATTTACAAAAAAATAAATGCAATGTTCTCAGCAGCCCGCAGAATGTCTATGATTAATTGAATGAGATTTCTGTTTTCAGATTAGATTTCAGCTTACAAGAAGCTATTAAAGAGAAAAGTAAATTTCCTGGAAAACCAACTGAAATTACACTGAATGTACAGAGAAAAAAATAGCAAGAAACTAAAAGGCCTAACAATCCCACATAGACAAAAAAAGGTACAATTTAACGCCACTTCTGACTAACACAGTTAGCTATTCTTTAGAAACCAAGAGCCAGTCTGAAGATTGAGGAGATTGAGTTCATCTTGCCTTAGGCACAAAACCAGATGGGTGTTTCTTGACCAGTCACTCTCTCTCAGTCTTAGTAAGGAAGCAATGGCAAACCACGTCCAAAAATTCTTGCAAAGAAAACCACAAGAACTAGTCTAGAAAGTCCAGGAATCAACACTGGCTCAAAGGCACACACACACACAAAATCACAGAGATAACCTGAATTCCAGCACAATGTTATCTGCTTCTTTTCTTTGGACCTTCCCAATTTCTTGGAACAATCCTAACCATCCATCACTAATGGGAAAGTGATACCCTCTATTTACTTTCTCAGGTCAGGTGCAATATCTTCTTGCTCTGTTATCTCAGATTCTGTTCCCTATAATTCCACCTCTTTTTAAAAAAATGATAAACAGATCTTTTCTCTTTCAAGGAGGGGTGGATGGAGTCAGTGGTGGGATTCCTAATCTTTTCCTACTGGTTCTATGAGAGAGTGCTTTGTGCATGCATGCTTCCTGCACATGCACAGCCCTCAAAGACCGCCCTCGGTGTCAGTGCTAGTGAGCTGAGCTGTTTTTTAGCTCAGCTGAGGTGCGGCAATCTGATCATCAAATACAAGGGAATATAGGACAGGGAACAACAGGGGCACGAGGGCAGGACCAACCAGAAGTCGTATTTGCACGTCTCCGAACTACTCATAATTTCCACTCCTGGTTCGCCTGAACCGGTCCAAACCAGCTGAATGCTACCTCTGGATAGAGTGAATCTCTGAAGCGTATGAGCTAAAAATCATGCTGGAAGACAGGATAATTATTGAAACACATATACTATTTATCATTTAGACTAGATAAATGACTGGTTTAAAAAGATTGTGAATGCAGGCTGGATATTCACAACCAAATTAATGTCACACAGTTTCTGGGATATAAAACCCAACAGAATGTTTACATAAGGTAAATGCAAAACCTCTTAGCTAGTATATTCTGCTCAATTTGAGCCAAATCCTTCCTATGCTAGACCAGTCCAGTCAGATTAAAACCAGATACATTGTAATAACCACATTCATATACAGCATTGTTAGATTGGTTTTGTTGATTGCTTTGTCTGACAGACTGATTGAAAACTAAAACTCTGGTGTTATTGCTACTACTTGTGAATTATAGCAAGCCCTCTATCAAGTGAGCTAAATACAAAAGCGCATTCCTTTCTCTTTCTTCTTTCAATAATATTGAGTAAAACATATCCATTACAGAAGGTTTCTGGCACCATTCTTATCAACAGGGCATGGCATAATTTGACTGAGCATGCCTTGAGGCAGAATTGTAGTCTGAAAGATGACATTTACATACCGTATAGCTTTTGCTGTCAGCTTCAATCTATATGCCTCAATGAAAACTAAATTGATAGCTGGACCTTCTACAATGGCCCAGGGATACGTGTTCAGGTTTCAAGTTATTTTAGAAAGGCTTCTAACACAACTGGGATGAAGATGCTGACATCACTCCATCCTAGAAGATTTTTTAAAAAATAATTAGGGCAACCTTATATCTAAAAACTAGCATGGTGGGTCATCTCTCTCAATTTACTTTCTCTTTTGTGTCCAGCACAGAAATGTAGCTCCCTTTTCATTCTTTCCAACCCACCCAAAAAAGGAATTAAATATTTTCACAGCTATGGAACACACTTCGTTTGTATCTCCAGTCTGGGAGTAGAAAATCTGCATGTATGTTTGTATATGTCTGTATTACTATACAATTAATTCTTATATAGCACACATCAGGTTTGCTTTTTATTGTTTTTAGCCAGAAAATAGACAAAATGCAATTTACATTGGTTTAGAATTTAAATTTTCTGTCAGGTACGTTCACCAGCCAAGCAATATTTGCTACTACTCTACTGGATAGTAAATGCTATAGGCCAGGGGTCTGCAAAGTCGGCTCTTTTAAGACTGGTGGACTTCAACTCCCAGAATTCCCCAGCCAGCATGGCTGGCTGGGGAATTCTGGGAGTTGAAGTCCACCAGTCTTAAAAGAGCCGACTTTGCAGACCCCTGCTATAAGGCACCACATAAGATTAGCATAAAAAATGGGAAGCCATAAATGCTGTTGTTAGTCCTTCTATTTTATAATTAAACATTGTCATCTTTTTTTTAAAAAAAAAATAACTTTTTGCTATTTTGGGGGAGTGGTGATATATGGTGTAAAATATAAGCACTTCTATAGCCGGCTGGATGACTTTGGGCAAGATCCTCTTTCTCAGCCCAACCCATTTCACAGGGCTATTGTTGTTGTGGGAGGAAGAAGATGACTTCAGACCAGTCACTCTCCATCAGGCCACCTCACCTCACAGACTTGTTTTCAACTGTTTCATTGTGACAGTTATCCTCCTCTTTAGAGTAACTCCTTTGACCTTCCTAGCCTAGCTTATCCCATACTAACAAAACCAGCCCTGCTTTGCTTCTTAACACAAACAAGATCAGCTGCATCCTATCATCTGTTGAGATTGCTTTCATGAAAACAGATGTATGTCTGCACCAGTGGTGGGATTCAAATTTTTTTATTACCGGTTCTGTGGGCGTGGCTTGGTGGGCGTGGCTTGGCTTGGCTTGGCTTGGTGGGCAGGGCAGGGGAAGGTTACTGTAAAATCTCCATTCCCTCCCCATTCCAGGGGAAGGTTACTGCACAATCCCCATTTCCTCCCGATCAGCTGGGACTTGGGAGGTAGAGAATAGATAGGGGTGGGGCCAGTAAGAAGTGGTCTTACCGATTTTCCGAACTACTCAAAATTTCTGCTACCGGTTCTCTAGAACTGGTCAGAACCTGCTGAATACCACCTTTGATCTGCAATACTGATAAAAATGAGGCATCAACAACTTGTAATGCTTAAAAAAGACTAGTACATAGAAAAGGTTTAATTTTTACAAATGTTTATAAGCAACTCTTCAATAAAATTATGATGTAGAATTTGCTAAATATATCTGGCTGCCTAGTACTTGGTTTTTGTTGCCTTCTGCTGCTATAATTAACTAGCATTCCTCAGAGACTGGATGCGTTGGGGATCTGTTACTGATTTTTCTACATAGGAAAAAGTATTTGCTACAACAAATAACTATATCTGTGCTCAATGCAAATCCATTCCTTAATCTATAAAACAAAGAAATAACTAGCTATTAAGAAATACCTGCAGTATTTATACCGCTTGGCATATAGCAATGCTTTCTATTTTTATTTACTTTTTTGAAGAAGGTGGAATTCTGTCACCCAAGAATTTTAAGATAATTTTATCTCATTTATCCATATTTATTTTTTTCAAACTGACTTAATTTTCATGTCAAAACAAAATTTGCAGATGCATTAAATTGTTTAATTGTTAAACTCATTAAAGAGGAGTTGTTTTCTTCCTGAATGGAATGTAATTTAGCCACAACATTTGTATAATTATCTAAGGAGATTTTTGTAAAAGACATGTCATCTGAAAACTAGGGTGTGCACATCTAAGAAGGTTTTTATCATGCCATTATATTCCCCATTTATGAAAGTTTACAGGAGTTGAGATGGCAATGATTTCTACTTTATATCATCCCACATTTCCACCTTGACTTCATGATGATGATGATGATGATGATGATGATGATGATGATGATGATGATGATGATGATATTGTATGTCATTTGATTGGCAGTGGTAGGATTTGGTTACCTGGAGGCATTCAGACTTTCATTTGTGATGGGGTTCCTTAGCCATTTATTTAGCTTTTTATTGTAACCAGAAAACTAAGGTTTTTCTCTTCTTGTTTTCTCTTAACTTTTAACTGAATGTTTAGTTCAAATAGGAATTTTTATATTTCTAATTTATATAGCTAATAAATAAGAGTTTAAGCAGTGGAAGGGGGAAAAGTATGAAAACTATGAGTGTTAGTTTTTATATTCTGTAAGTGAACTACCAATAAGCAAGAAAAGTCTGCATATTTTATATTTGAATTCAGACAGACAGCATTGTTGAAATTGCTGAAATGCAAACTAGTCTTAATTAATAAGCAGCTTTCTTATGGTTTAAGTGACACTAAGAAATTACATGAGATGACACAAAACTCTCTTGCAGACAAACAGATGTATAAAAAATAATCACTCAGGAAAATACAGCATAGCTCCTCAGATTTGTCAAAGCACTTTAAATGTTAGCTTAGGTTAGGGCGACATCAAGTGGCAGGATTGTGTATGATAATAAAAAAGGAAAAATAAAAGCCTACAAATTTCCAACATTACATCTCGATCTACCTTTTAAAAAACAAGTAAATTGTGTCTTTAAAACACTGGTTTTAGAGCTATCAAACTTCTTTATAAATTATAAATCATGCAAATACTCTTAAATTAACCCTTAGGGTTCTGAAGTATTGACTTACTTTGAGATTAGAGTGTTTCCAGATATTCTTTCTATTGTACCATCACTCTACTTTCTTCACTGAATACTAGAAGGGTCGATATGAATGTCATCAAGTTCTGTCCTTATCGCCTCTTTGTTTTGTTCTTAAAATAAAAGACAAAACAGAATAGTTGCACAATACAGTGTAAAGGAATGTCCCCATTGATTGCCTTTAAGTCTTGTGAAACATTGTTCCTACTAGCGTTCTTGAACTGCAGTTCTAAGACTGAAAGTCTTATATTTGTTGCACATTATGTTCAACTATGTGAGACTTGTTTTTGGGTAGACATGACCAGATATGTACTGTTAATCTTACAATAATTTTAAAAAACAGGATTATACAAATTATGACTATCAAGTTTTAGATCAGACTGAGAAGACAGAAAACATCCATTAAATGATAAAGAAAAAGCCCTGGTGCAGCAGTTGTTAGAACGCAGTATTGTAGGCTGTCTCTGCCCACAGCCAGGAGTTTGATCCTGATAAGCTCAAGGTTGACTCAGCCTTCCATCCTTCTGAGATCGGTAAAATGAGGACACAGATTGTTGGGGCAATATGCTAACTCTGTTAACTGTTTAGAGAGTGCTATAAAGTACTATGAAGTGATCCTGGGCACAGTTAGGTAAAATTTTACTCTTACAACTACAGCATATTAAAAAAAGACCTGTAGGTGCATTACACTCTAATCCAGAGTATTGGAAAGAGAGAGCAAAGGGTAGATAATATCCTAGCATGCCTTTACTCTCCTCACCAATAACATGTCAAATTTTCCTAAAGCTCTAAAAACTGGTGATAATTTCCCCCATTTGGCTTGAAGTCTCCATGATACAATCTGCCAGTCTAGAAGGTCTCTTGATTTAGAGCAGGGGTCGGGAACCTTTTTGGCTGAGAGAGCCAGGAACGCCACATATTTTAAAATGTAATTCCGTGAGAGCCATACAATATGTTTAAAACTAAATACAAGTAAATGTTTGCATTTTATATAAGACCAACACTTTTAAAGTACAATGAGTCTCTTAATTCTTTTTCTTTCTCTTTCTCTCTCTTTTTCTGTGTGTGTCTTTCGCCTCCCTTCCTCTTGTCACTCTGTGTGCGTGTGTCTGTCTTTCTGTCTCTCACTCACTTAATCACTCACTCTGTGTGTGTCTCTGTGTGTGTGTGTGTTTCTGTCAGTCTCTCTCTGATTCCCTCCCTCCCACTCTCTGTGCCTGTCTCGTCTTCCGGCCGCAGCCCCACTCTGTGGAAAACATAGCCCCGCGCATGCCGCACAATTACAGCCCGGAACAGGACCACAGCCCCACTCCCAATTGGTCCTTCCTTGCTCGGAGGGCTTTGGAGGGAAGCTTCTGCAGAAGCCCAGGCACGTGAGAACAACTTCCCGCCGTTATGAACACTCCGAGGCTGTAATTGTATGGGCTGTGCGCGCGCACCCATGTTTTCCACTACGTGGAGCACCGGTCGTGGAAAACATAGGCGTGTGCACACAGCCCATACAATTATAGCCTCGGAGACTTTGTAACAGTGGGAAGTTGTTCTCACTCACCTGGGCTTCTGTAGAAGCTTCCCTCCGAGCAAGGAAGGACCAGTTGGGAGAGGGGCTGTGGTCCTGCTCCGGGCTGTAAGTGTGCGGCGCGCATGCAGCTATGTTATTTATATAGATTTGTCTGCGAGCCAGATGCAGCCATCAAAAGAGCCATATCTGGCTCGCACGCCATAGGTTCCCGACCCCTGATTTAGAGGAAAGGCTTAGAGATGACTTTTTTTACTTCCTCTATCTGTCAGAATAGCAGAAAAGATGAATTAGAGAGTAATTTTCTATTCATTCTCTTCTTATGGAAGGAAAGGAAATATATACTGTCAGGTCAGAGGTGGTATTCAGCCAGTTCGGACCAATTAGGGTGAACCAGTAGTGGCAACCTGCGAGTGGGCCTGCCCCCGCCCACCCACCCCATTTCTATGCTGTACTATTGTTGGAAAAAATGTCCTTCTGGATTGAGTCCCAAGTGGGGGAAAAGACACTGGAAGCATAGAGGCTGCTTGGAAAGATGATTTAATGGTGGACAGGATCACATGGCTTGAGCTCCTGAACAGAAAAGGGGAATCACATGCTTCCCGATGTTGGGTGAAGAAGAAAAGAGGCAGAGATACTGAAAGTTCCTGGTTTTATGCCCTCTCTGGGCTTTGAACCTGAGCTTGTATTCTGATTGGTTGTCAGACTCTCGTGGGGCCATGCAAGGGCAACTCTGTAGGCTGTGTTTTGAGTCCAGGTTTGGTTGAGCATTGCTTCTTCCCAGATGCCCTGTGGTGAGATGGGTAAAGGACTAATACTATCATGCCATATTCCCATCACCCTGTAGCTGAAGGGGCTAGGTAGAATAGACTGGCTCAGGCCTTTTAATGGCCCATTGACAAAGGCAGGGGCTATTAAGAGTGAGTCTGTTTCCTGCCTAAAAACATGTTTCTCCATTTCTTATCCAGGGAAATATAATATTCTGCCTTTTCAATATTTCCCAGGATATTTCATTTTTCTAGGAGAGGGATGAGTTTTAACTTCCTACACTATTTAGCCACATTTTCGAAGCTATGTGCATGCATGCAAGCTGCACACATGAGCAAAGTGCATGCATGGAAGGCATGCACGCTCATGAAGCAAGTGTGTGCATGTGTGGTGAACCAGTAGTAAACCTCTGTGAAACCCACCTCTGTATACTATGTAAATAAAAGCATAGCAGTAGAACTCAACCTCAGTCAGACTTACTGTATGTAAATCAAGATACATAGAACTGGAAGTGATAACAGTTTTAACCTAGCAAATCTTCAGCTATATTATTTGGTTTTTATTCTAATACCAATATTCATTCAGAATGAGGTCTTCTATGAATATTCCTGTCTTGGATTCATCTAGAGAATGTGTGTAATACCTTAAAATCTTAGCAAAGTTTAAGGTCCAGCAAATTTTAAAGTACATTAAACAGGTATCTTCATTTCCAACTTTGAAAGCTGCCAAAAACATATATTTATTAATAGGGTATGTGTGTGTGTACTGTTTCCTGTGTCCATTAAGCACAGCAGGAAAACTGTTTATTTCAATTATTTATATTATATTATATTATATTTACTCATACCTATACTTCATGCCATGAGGGCAAACAACAGAAACCATTTCATTAGTTCAATAGGAACAAAATAGCAAATTAGCAAATCAATTAAAAACTGATACTACTATAGTGTGTTAGATAGCTTGCTTGGTTGTCTTATGCCAGTTGGGATGGCTGGAAATAAAGAGTGGACCCACAAAACTGACTATAATTGAAGTGAGCATCCTGTTTTAAGCACAAAATCAACTGGATGACCTGGGATAGTCATTCACTCTCAGCCTTAGGAAGAAGAAGCAAGCCAATTCTGAAAAACCTTCCTAAGGATACTTCAGGGACCTGTCCAGGCACAGTCACCAGGGTAAAGACTGACTGGAAAGCACTTAAAAAAATACATACTTTGGTCTTGAAAGCTATAATTCTTCTGGAAAATCCAAAATGAAATTTTAACATTGGTGGAAAACATTACAAGCAGTAACACAACATGATCAGAAAAAAAAGGAACTATATTTGATTAAGGGGGGAACTACAACCACTTTTGCAAAAGATTGGAAAGCCTTTGTAGACTTTTCGCTGAAAATGGATAAAAATCAACCACAGATTTCAGGATATATTAAAAGGATTCTTTTACCCTTTTATAATCTTTTCCTCCTTTTACATATATTTTTTTTGTTCCTTGGTTCTGTAGTTTTTTCAAATCCTTGCAAAAATCTTGAAAATTACTCAAAAAAAGAAAAAAGGAATAAGTCTCATCAATATCAATGAGAAGGCATACAATATACTTCCTAGAGATGCTTTAATTTTGATTCTTGCAATGAGTAGAGAGTTGGACTTAGTGGTCTAAAAGGCCCTTTCTGTATTTAAGGTTGCATGAAGATTTGTAGTTAATTCCTATTCCCACACCCCCAAAATAGTTTGGAAACAATTTTTAACATCAGCTTTTTTAACAATCAGCAATTTTTAACATCAGCAATTTTTAACATCAGCTTTTAACGAACAGCTTGCCTCCAGAAGTTGTGAATGCCCCAACCCTGGAAGTCTTTAAGAAGATGTTAGATAGCCATTTGTCTGAAATGGTATAACGTTCCTGCCCATGCAGGGGGTTGGACTAGAAGACCTACAAGGTCCCTTCCAACTCTGCTATTGTATTGTATAACATGGAATTAAAAGATACATTATTCAAACACAAAGGAGATGGGGCACTCCTGAGGATTCTATAGTAGCACAGAAATATGCTTTATGACTTCCTCTCTCATGTTTTGTCACTTCAGTTCAGTGGTGGGTTGTAGGCGGTACGCCCCGGTACAGGCATACCAGAGCCTGCCCAGAGCACCAGATATCGTTCTGGTACGATGCTCCAGAGGGTCCACCTGCCCGCCCAAGCTCCTTACCTGTCTTTTAAGGCTTCCGCGCTTCCGCGCACATGCATGGTGCATACAGCACCTGAGTGACACTCCATTGAGCAGCTGGATCATCACAGAGGCGGTAAGACACATGCGTGCGCTGCACATGTCCATATGGACACCGACGGGCCCGTTCCAACCATACCGGTTGGAATGGGATCCAGAACCCACCACTGCTTCAGTTCATGTATATGAAATATAAATGCCAAATGTCCTTATATTGCAATGTAGGAACCATTCTGTTTTGTATTTTTCCTAGTCCACTCTACTAGGTTATGTGCTAGAAGTCTCAGAGTAGGAACTAACAATTCATTGACCTCCTACGCCAGCTATATCACTCCTAAATGAAGTTAGCATGGGTATATGTTCCTGACAATAAATTAAGACAATCACTAGATGGCATCATTCTTTGCTGCCAACTAGTGGTTGAATGTTTACAGCCCAGGTGTGATATCAGTTGAAAATAAAGTATTTGTGCTATGGATTTGTCATATGTACTGGTAATAATTTCACCTTCACACATTTCCTCAGTGTGGATCTTGACAAAATTTGCCTTGCTGCTTCGCTGTTGTTATTCATAAAGATGCTGCACATAACTACTTAATTTGGGGTATTGCTCAGAGAAAGTATCTTATTCCAAAAGAGCCAATGGCATCGTAATAATAGAAGAGGCTTTTTTTTAGCGTATGGCATCTACAGAGATCATGCAATCATTGATATACAACTTTAATTTAAATAAAGTATATATGGCTCCATATTATGAATTTATTATGGTTTCATCTTAGTTTAATATTTTATCTCCTATATTGTATTGGCCACATATTTTATATATATAATGAAACTATAATAAAGCCATAGAACTGCAATGGGATGAATGTTATAATCCAGTATCTAAGGAAGCTAACCATCTAACAGTTTCAGCGACAACTGATAATCCCAGCTACCTTGACATTTCCTGAGGAGACATTCTTGAACTATATGTGTTATAGTTGGTTCCATAGCACCATAGTAGCATTGCAGATTCTCAGCCACTCCCCACTTAAAGAGCTTTGCCTTAATTCTGCCACAACTTGCCTGATTCTATTCAAATGACTCTAACAGAATAGAGTCACTCCATTCTCACAAATGTGATTAGGACAAATATTTAAAAGTGTTATGTCTCCAGCAGCAGTCTGAATGAGGCTTCTCTTATAAAAGTATTCATCATTCCCCAAGGAGTTTAATAGAGTTCAATTTTTAAACAAGTATAAGAAAATTATTTTCAGTCAGAAACTCAATAAGAAGATTCAAATTATCAGGGAAAATTCACTCGTTATGAACAAAATCACTTGCTTTTGTTCCTCCAGCTGATTTCTTTCAGAAATATTTAATTCCCAGTGAGTATTTTTAACTCTCAATTGCTGCTAATAGAGAGAGATGTGGAAGTGGAAAGATACAAGAAGCCGGTCTAGGAGTTGATAAGCCTGCAAAAAAAAAAAAACTGCAGGGAATTAATTAATACTTGTAAAGTAAAGCTCAAAGTATGTACAAACAGCCTTGTTAAACCTGTTATTTCAAAGTGAACAGACAGTGGGAAGTAGTAAAACAAGCAAGCTAAATTTTTTGAGGAGAAAGGATCACAGTAACTTGCAGGGGAGTTTCAAACATGTCAAAAACAGGGAAGTATATTCAGTCTGGGAAGCCACTGATACTAAGAAATAAAAATATAATTCTTTTGCATAGAAAAGTGGCTATTTTGTATAGGATTTAAGCATAGTTTCTCAAAAAAAATATCACTGAATTGTTAAGTTTTCATTTTGCATCTTCTTTGATTGTGGCCCTATTTTTATTGTCATATTGGGAATAGAAAATAATCAAAGCCTAGTCCTCAAACCATAATATATATGTATTTTGTATCAAGTAACCATTCAGATCTGCTGTATAGTCTCTACAATGCCATAGTATGTTGATTATTTATAGACTATCTTTTTAACTAGCATTCAGTTTGAATATATACATATGTAAATGTTTCTGTTTCTCTAATACATACATTTGAATATTTCTCTATGTTTTGTAAGATCCAGATTAGTACCAAATCACACCCAGGAAACATACACTTACATATTTTTCAATCTGTGCAGTACTAATAGTCTGGTTCACATAAAATGAAAGTATAGGTTATCTACTGCTTAGGTAATACATTTTGTGTGAGATGCCTATGATCTATTCAAAAAATATAGTGTAAACCATCCTAGATTAGGACAATATCTGAACGTAGCTAATATATATGTAATCCATTCACTGTGTGAATTCAAAGCATTAACTGAACAGATTGTTAAACCTTTTGATGACTTTGAAATTGTAACCTTTGAAATTGTAAGCTTGTGACTAACAGTTACAATTTCTCCAGATTCTGACCTATCCATCCAGTGGTAGATATATCGTTTATATTATAGTTTTATAATACATAGTTTATATATTATAGTTTATATTATAGTTTTTGAGTGCTTTTCCTGCCATTTCAGTATTAGAACATCTATCGTTGATGGTGACAGTACTAGTCATCAAGTTTTATTTCCATTTTCTATTACTACATCTTCCTTTTTGGTATTGTATTCATTCTCAACAATCCACAAACCCAAATACTATTAGTTGCAATGAGACAAACCTATTATCACGTAGCAGAGATTATATGGCTATGTTAAGAAAAGCAAACAAACCAACATTTTATTGCCTTCCCTCTGCCTGTGTGAATTTTTTACAAAAGTTATCACTAATTAATTTTTTTAATGACATACGGTAATTATAAATAATATTCACATTTTTCGAATGACAGTAAAGTTTTCCTGCTTTTTTCAATGTGGGGTCCATGACCTTCTCTGACCTTAAGTTGTTTGCTTGCAGATATTTCATCACCCAACTAGGTAACATGTTCAGTACTTAGAAGGGAGCAGAGTTTGCTTTCTGTTTATATATTGTAATAGCTTATTCTGTCAATGTTGGCAGAGTGTTATTTCCTCTTTGGTAATTCCTTGATTAGGCTACTGCTTGACTTTTTGTCTTATACCATAATTCTTCAATTTGACTGCTGTTTATTGTTTAATTGTTTGTCTAGTTTGTCTAATCCTGGTGTTAATCCCTGCTTATTTGGGTCTTGATTGCTGGCAAGAAAATATTTTCTCTTTTTTGTTTCCTTTGTAGCTTTTTTATTTCCTCTTTTGAATGATGCAGTAAATGTTTATTATTATGTCTCTGTTGGTGCTGATTTGTCTGAGTGTCAAGCTTCAGAAATTCTCAAGTGATTTAGCTTGGAGTAGGTTGCTCAGTTTCTCAGTTAAAACTATAGTTACGTCTGCCCATGTATTGTGAAACTAAGAAGTCTTCATTGTGTATTCTGACTGCTAGTTGACGTTTCATGTAGGCTCTCTTCCCATCTGTTCCAAATAATGGCTGTAGTTGAGTCCTCTTTTTTATCCTTGGGTCACTGGGTGTTTTGTTTTCCTTAAGATATTATGGAGGGGGTTTAATTGGTTGTGCTATGATGATGCTGTGTGGTTGTAATAGTCTGCTGGTTGTTTCTGAAATATTTCTAATGTACAGTATGGCAGTGTTGTTTTTTGCATAATTTGTCTTGGTTGTGCTGTTAAATACCCTAGTGTTCTAGTTTGTACAGTGGTTGAGTGGTCAGCACTTTTTGATACATTTGTGTGGGTATCCAATTTGTTGAAAGGTGTTGTATAGGCAGTCTGTTTCCATTTATTGATCTTCTGGTTGCTTCAGTGTGTTTGGCTAACCTGGATAACAGTTTTACACAGTTCATCTTGTGTGAATTGGACGTTACTTTTTACTTTTGGTTAATGTGATGCTTTTTTGATAGACTAATTTGCTGCCACTACCTCTGCTGATTATGACATCCAGGAAGCGCAGTGTATTGTTGTTTTCTTCCTCCCTTGTGAATTTTATTCCCTTGAAGTTGTTGTTCATTATGTCATGTGTCTTTTCTAGTTCACCTTTTTTTATTATGACAAAATGTCACCTACATACATGATCCATACTTTGATGTATGCCCAGGAGTGCATTGGTTTCTAGATTCTGCATTACAATCTCTGCCATGCATCTTAGGTGTAATGATCCCATGGCTATTCCTCTGATTTGTTGGTATACATGTCAATGAAATATGCACCTTCAGACATACATCTTCAAATATACATAATCAAATATACCTCTTCAACATCAGGCTCCAAACCAAGAAGACATGCAGTGATTTTCCAAAATGAGTTCTTTCCTTTTTTTCATTTTGCCAGGCTGAGCATTCTACTATTGGCATCTATAATACACTCTGTGAACTATTATGGGGGGTTATCTTCACCCCCCCTTCCCACACAATATCTGGGCTAAGTTGCCCCTTACTCCTCTGGAATTAACCTCCTTACTACATTCCATCACATCCAATATACCTTCAATTCAATTCAAATATCTTCAAATGTACATCATCAAATATGCATAAGATATAATCAATTGTATATTTTCACATCCATCAAATAGACATCTTTGGGATGTCAGACATTGAAAATTAAAAAGGAAAGAAAATTATGGATTCTTTTTCACCTTAAGTGTTTCCTTATAAACAACCCAAATATTCCACATCACACGCGCACACACACACACATATCCTCACAAGATTCTATATGCATCTATATAAATAAAAATGTAAAATAGTTTGTACAAATCCACTAATCTCAAAAACTACTGCACCGATTTACCTCAAATTTTGACACAATGTTGCTTCCGATAATAGGATACGTACTCATTTTGTGCCTAGCACACATGTGTCGTGTGCAAGGTGCACAAATGTAAAATGTACCCACTGATCAGGTTTTCACCTCCCTGTAACTCCTCCCACCAGGCAACAGTCATTTTCTTAGCCACGTACGGAGGCCTCTTAGGGCCAAAAAGGCACTGAGATAGCAAACTCCCAGGTGGCCCATAGAGAGAGAGAGACAGGAAGAAATACAGTTTAATAAAAGAGGGACTAGGGGAGACAGGATAGCAGCCTTCCAATATCTCAGGGGTTGCCACAAAGAAGAGGGAGTCAAACTATTCTCCAAAGCACCTGAGGACAGAACAAGAAGCAATGGGTGGAAATTAATCAAGGAGAGAAGCAACTTAGAACTGAGGAGAAATTTCCTGACAATTAGAACAATTAACCAGTGGAACAGAAGTTGCCTCCAGAAGTTGTGAATGCCCCAACACTGCAGGTCTTCAAGAAGATGTTTTATAGCCATTTGTCTGAAATGGTATAGGGCTTCCTGCCTAGGCAGGGAGTTGGACTACATGACCTCCAAAGTCCCTTCCAACTCTGCTATTGTATTATTGTATTACAGTAGGTAGGTAGATAGGGGAATAAAGAGAGAGTGAGAAATACAATTTAATAAAAGAGGGACTAGGGGAGACAGGATAGCAGCCTTCCAATATCTCAGAGGCTGCCACAAAGAAGAGAGAGTCAAGCTATTCTCCAAAGCACTTGAGGGCAGAACAAGAAGCAATGGGTGGAAACTAATCAAGGAGAGAAGCAATGTAGAACTGAGGAGAAATTTCCTGACAGTGAGAACAATTAACCAGTGGAACAGCTTGCCTCCAGAAGTTGTGAATGCCCCAACACTGCAGGTCTTCAAGAAGATGTTGGATAGCAATTTGTCTGAAATGGTATAGGGCTTCCTGCCTATGCAGGGAGTTGGACTAGATGACCTCCAAGGTCCCTTCCAACTCTGCTATTGTATTATTGTATTACAGTAGGTAGGTAGATAGGGGAATATATAGATAGGGAGAAATACAGTAGGTAGGTAGGTACGTAGATAGAGGGATAGATAGGGAGAAATAAGGTAGGTAGGTAGGTAGGTAGGTAGGTAGGTAGGTAGGTAGGTAGGTAGGTAGAAACACAGTAGGTAGGTAGGTAGATAGGGTGATAGATAGAGAGGGAGAAATATAGTAGGTAGGTAGGTAGGTAGGTAGAGGGAGAAAGGAAGAAATACAGTAGGTAGGTAGGGGGATAGATAGAGAGGGAGAAATACAGTAGGTAGGTAGAGGGATAGAGAGGGAGAAATACAATAGGTAGGTAGGTAGGTAGGTAGGTAGGTAGGTAGGTAGGTAGAGGGAGAAAGGAAGAAATACAGTAGGTAGGTAGAGGGATAGATACAGCGGGAGAAATACAGTAGGTAGGTAGGTTGGGGGTTATACGGTGGTTGTGTGTATGTGTGCAGGTGTAGATCTACACACAGATTGGTTGGCCATTTAACTAAACTGGGGCATAGCAACGCGTGGCCGGGTATAGCTAGTGTTTTAATAGTATTAAAACTATCTCTACAAGTATAACAACAAAAATAAAGACAATAACTCATATAATATAGGTTAACCTGACATAATGGCTTAATAAAATTTCTGAAAGAAGTGGCATAACATATATTGCTTTCAGTACTTCCTCCAGAAGTCTTTGTACTACTACAGATTCTGTTCCATCTGTGTTCTCACACTGCCATCTGTGTTTAACAATTCATGTATGGCTCTACTGCAATGTATTCCCACCCACCCCACCTCCCCCCCAAAAAGTTTTAATTTGCCACATTAAGGCTCTGTAACTTTTGTGGGTGGGTGAGCTTTTCCACTGGCAAGAACTATATCTCCCACCACCACCATCATAGGCTTCACTTAATGTAGCATTTTACTATACTTGTCCTCTCCCGGGCCAAGCACACCACAAACACATGAAGAGTATTTTGTTCTCTTTATTAAATGAGGCTTGCAAACACATAAACAAACATTTGTAGCCTAGAAACAGGTTTTCCACAAAGTTCAGCAAATTTGGTTTCAAGAGTGCCAAATCAAAGAAGCATGAAGCAGAGTAGTCAAGTTGCATCTGAGGGTCAGAGCTTATAGCAGATTTGTTAGCTGGTCCAGGTTCAAAGTCAGGTTACTACTCCATGTTAATAAAAGGCAACTTCCTTTAGCAAAGTAGGACTCGGTCCATGCAAGCAGTTTCGCAGATCTCCTTTGCTTTACACCAGGGATCCCCAACCTTTGCAACTTTAAGTGAAGGACTTCAGCTCCCAGACTTCTCCAGCCAGCTTTGCTTTACACAATTTGCAGTCTACTGAGCTCTTGCATTGAAGGAAGCACCAATTCCACACTCTCAACTTCAGAGAGCAATTGTAGCTGTGCCTGCTGGTTGCTGCTTTGCCCCACTTCCTCTGCCACCCAGATGACAATGTGTCTGGTTAGTGCTAGATCTGGCTGCTCATCATCTGTCAGCCTTTGGAACTGGCTGCTTATCATTGGTCCTCTCCTCTGACTTCAAATCTTAGTCAACTATGACAGTAATTATAGATATTTAAAGAGTCATTTGACGGTTTCAGAGATTCACTTCAAACCATGACGAGGCAAGGCAGGATTTTGGTTTTTCAGTTCAGAAAAAAAAAGTTAGAATGGATGAAGTGCTCAGAAAACATTGTAATTTGTAATTTTTAACATTGTCTTTGAAATTAATTTTAAAGAATGAATGTATTTTCATATGAAAGAAAACTGTTTTTGACATGGGAAACACAATAAGGCAAGCAATTGGTAATGGCATTCAAAGACATTTGGGGGAAATTTCTTTGAAATTTTGAATGAATAAGATCAGCTGTGTCATTTCTTCTTGAGAACAATCTGTTCCCAGAAGATGCTACAGAAAAAAATACAGAATAAAATCTGAGTACATCAACAATAAGAATTCGAAAAAGAATTTGTTGTTGGACATTTAAAAAAATGGATGAAACTTTAAAAATTAAGAAAATTTAAAAAGCAATTGCTGAAATTATAAAAAGGATGCTTAAAGATTTGAAGAAATTCAAAACAAGGATCAACAATCATTGAATGGATTAAAAAGCCAGATTGTTTTACATAGAAGGAGAAACCAAAGTTGGTTTATTTGATCAGCGTTAAAATGGAATGTTGTTATTTTGGGTAGAAATTGTTGGTATTTTGGATTTGCTGATATCTAGACTTGAAAAATGTTGTGTATTGGATTTGCTTACAAATAATGTAAGCCTTTTTCTAACAGTAACTTTATGTATTCTAATCTGACAGCATTTGAAATTGCCTCATATATTAAAGATCATTTAAAATGTCCTTTCACTTAAAGAATTTTTGTGAGCTTGTTGTTTTTAATGGAGAAATTATCCCTCTTTGACATTTAAAATTTCAGACTTTAGTACATACTATGATACTGGGATTACTTGATGCCTTCAAAATGTAGCTTTGTTTAGAGCTAAGAATTGAGATATAGAATAGTTATTTGAATGGGACATATGGTTATTTGGGATGGTTCGCTTTGAACTTGATATCTGGAATGGAAAAATGTTGTATAAAATCTACTTATTTTTAACATGTGTTTAAGCCCCCTCCTTTATAGTTTTTTTTTTAATACCGGTACTATATCTGATAGTATTAAATTGATTTTGTATCTGATTGTCTTTTCATTTGAAGTAAAGATTACTTGGGAGCTTGTTCTCTTTAAAGGATAAATTGTCTCTATCATGTTAAATTTTAGTCTTTTGATTACAATAAGATACAGTGACCACTTCATGCCTTCTAAATGTGGATTTGCTTACAGCTAAGAGTTGACATGTGGAATGTTAAATTTTATATTTGTTAATTGATTTTATTATTTTAGGGCTCTTTTGGACTTTTTGCTGATAGCTGGATTCGAGAAGACATTACTCATTGGACTTGCTTATGATTAAGAAAAGAGTTATGTGATAAAGTGCTTTATATTTAGGAGGTGAAATTGTTTATACTTGTGATGAGGGTAAAAAGTTTTTAAGGGTCTCTTTCTCTTTCTTTTTCCTCTTCCTTTTTTTTTGCATCTTTTTCTTTTCTTTTTTTAGTTTGTATTATATTTCACTATTGTAAATAAACTATTTAATACAATTATTTTTTTTTAAAGAAAAAGAAAAGATTCACTAATCTGAGTTGCTGTGGTGACACTGGATATTTATCTTGTCAAATATTTATCAGTATTTTACATTGTCTGATTCCCAGCAACTCTGACTGGTCTATAAATAAAAACCAAGCACAATTAAACAATGCAATAATAAAAACCAGAAACAAAAGATGACAAAAATTAGGCAACAACAAGAAGGAAATCCACTCTACCTAGAAGACACTTAAACATGCTCACCAAAGGCCTGGGTGGAGAACCTGATCTCTAAGGCCTTCTGAACTATCAGAGGATGTGAGTTACCTTGATCTCAGGAGGATCTTAGGGGAATCTCACTGCAGAGGGCAACAGGGTCCCAAATAGATGCTGCTGTTTAACAGAAAGAATGCATACTTTGCCAGCCCAGATCGATTCAATTGGTTGGGCAGATAAATGGAAGAAAATAGTAAAATAGAAATATATATATTGTCCCATAATTATAATTTATTTCGGTGTCTGAATCACTGGAATGTGCTATATGATAAAACATAATATGAAGAGGATTAAACTCGGTTAGCAAGATACTATAATTGCTCTCTGGGGTGATGATGCATTATTGTTTATAAAACAGTCATAATGATTCCTATATTCTTACACTGAACAGACAAGTTTGGAAAGAGTTAAAATTAAATTAAGGGAAACCTACACTTCTGGGACAATACATTCAATGCCTTGGGATTGGCTATTTAAATGTAAATGATTTACTATAGCTTTTAAATTTTTGGAAATGGCAGTTTCTAAAAGGTCATTTAGTAGAGTTAATTTAAATCACAAAAGTGTAGCAGAGAGCACAACAGAAGATTAAGGCAAGTGGCAATAGTATTCCAAAGAAAGTTCTGACTGTTAAGAGCAAAAAAAAATGATTAACACTGCAAATGCCAACCTCTCCAAAGTTTGTTCTTGCATCTGTCACCATTACAAGATAGGAAGAAATTTAGCAGGAAAATGTCTTTTTGACATACAAATAATTATAGTATAGCCTTTATTGTCATTGTACAAAATAAATACAACAATATTGGTTGTTTGTTAATTAAGTGTAACTTAATCTGTTGGATTTCTGATTGTTACATTTACCAAACTATTAGGGGGGGAAATCATGGACATTCAATGACATGTATCCAGATGTGGGGGTGGGGAGGTGTAATGATGTTGTATTATTTTGCATAGCATGCACATGCTGCTATAAAATAATTACTCATTCTTTGTACATTTTGTTTCATTGCTTACTGCCATGTTCCATTTCAGAAACAGTGAAATAATTAAATAATGGCTTAATCACAATAACCTTTTTATTATATTGTCAACTGCATGTGATTGATGGGGCAAGGGAGAAAATGATCTATGATCCTGAATGAGAACATAAGAAGCTGTGTAAGTAGTTTTACTTAATTGTCCATGTCATTCAGAAGAGCCTACAATGATCTTATTCTTACAACCCACTTAGCTATAAAGCAGATTGTTACATTTTAACCTTTGGTTTTGGTGTTTTGTTTTGTTTTGTTTTTTTGCTTGAATCCAACCAGTGTAACTGGTTCAGAGTTCACTGAATCACCAAAACTGTATAAATTTATTAAACTATGGTCAGTTGACTATGGATTCATATCTTGATAACTGTTAGCCACTACTAGAACTGCAGACAGAAAGTTTTTCACCCCTTCCTGAGGAATCAAAGAGAATCATTGGTATGCACCATGTAGAGAATAGCAATGTATCTGGAGATTGAAAGTGCAAGAGGTTGAAAGTGCAAAAGATTGGATAGGGTTTTTAATTTGTGTTTTTAATTTTTAATTTAATTTCCAAGGATCATAGGAGGCATGCTGCTTACTTGTCACATGTATTTGTATAATAATGTCAGAAATGGAACATCATTTTTCATTGTTTGAAAAGGGACTGGGAATCACATATGGCCAGAATAAATTCCACTTACCTGTCTTCCATTACATTTTACTAAAGATAGGAGAACCACTGGATTTCTTTGCAGGGCTTCCATAAATCATTTTTCTTTCTTTCTCCTTTCCCCTCCCCAACAAAACTCGCGTAACAACACTACTGTAGATTACTTTGTGAGAGTTTTCATAATAGAGTTTCATAATGAAAAACACTATCTGCATGCTTTGAATACATAGATTTTTAGATATTTAAAATATATTTTTAAGAAATAAAGATTCCATTCATAACCCCCCCAAAACCTTATTTTTATCCAAAACACTAAAAACCTGGATTTTTATATTGCTGTTATAGAACAGAACTCATTTCTCAATAGGGAAAATTTTAAAAAAACAAACCTGATTTATAGGGGAAAAATGAAAAAAGGATTATCTTACTGGTAAATATGTTAATTCTCCCTCTAAGTATTTAATCACTGGCTAAAAATACTGAAAAGCAGGAATAGGTCTCTCTTTTAAAATGAATGTACAGAATCTTGACTTGTCTTTTGTCTTCTATACAGGTTTCTAGAAAGCCAAGGTAATTTCTGTTTAATAAATTAAAAAACAACTAAGTGCAATTTGGGAATATGTCAGCTTTGTGAGGTAGTCCTGTCAAGAATACTCAGGAGCACTAGATTTATATAAGGTTATACAGGTAGTCCTCAACTTATGACCACAATTGAGCCCAATATTTCTGTTGTTAAGTGAGACATTTGTTACATGAGTTTTACCCCACTTTATGACCTTTCTTGCCACTGTTGTTAAGTGAATCACTGCAGTTGATAAGTTAGTAACTCAGCTGTTAAGTGAATCTGTCTTCCCCATTGACTTCGTTTGTCAGAAATCACAAAAGGAGATCATATGACCTTGGGTCAAAACAATGGTCAGAAATATGAACCAGTTGTCAAGCATCTGAATTTTGATCACATGACCAGAAATGACCAGAAATGACTGGAAATGTTGTAACTCTGAAAAACGGTCATAAGTCACATTTTTCAGTTCCACTATAACTTTGTACAGTCACTAAATGAACTGTTGTGAGTCAAGGATTACCTGTATTAGCAGACTCTTGCAAGTCTGAAAGTAAGTTTCTCCAGTGTCACCTTTACAGCCAAAAATTAAGAATGGTCACTTCTGACATACCATATTTTTCGGAGTATAAGATGCACCTTTTTTCCTCTAAAAAGAGGCTGAAAATCTGGGTGCATCTTATACGCTGAATACAACATTTTTGCCTCCTGAAGCCCCGGCCCCTTCACCAAAATGGCCGTGAAGAGCCTTATGGAGGCTTTCAGAGAGCTTCTGGGGGCTGGGGAGGGCAGAAATGAGCACAAAATGGGCCGTTTTCACCTCCCCCAGCCCCCAGCAGCTCTCTATAAGCCTCCATAAGGCAATTATTTTCGTGACAACGGACCATTTTTGCTCGTTTTTGCCCCACCCCAAGAAGCACTCTGCAAGCCCCCCCCCCCCCCCAAGGCTATTCATGCCTTTTATTTGAAAAATATTTCGCGAAAAAGTGGCCGCTTTGGGGAGGTTTACAGAGTGCAAAAACTTTTTTTTACTCCTTTCGGAAAGCTGTTTAACTAGAGTGGTTGATGAGAATTACACTGATCAAGTGCTGTGCCAGCAGAAATAAAGTTTTAGGTGCTACAGCAATTTCCTTCTTCAGCACATGGGTAAATACACCTGGAAACATCTACCTACCTACCTACCTACCTACCTACCTACCTACTCTCTCTATCTACTGTATTTCTCTCTCTCTATTTTTCTCTCTATATCCCTCTACCTACTAACCTACATACTCTCTCTCTCTCCCTACCTATCTACTGTATTTCTCTCTCTCTCTATTTCTCTCTCTCTATCCCTCTACCTGCCTACCTATCTACACTCTCTCTCTCCCTACCGACCTACCTACTGTATTTCTCTCTCTCTTTCTCTCTTACTCTCTCTCTATCCCTTTATCCACCTACCTACCTAAGTACTCTCTCCCTCCCTACCTACCTACTGTATTTCTCTCTATATATATTTCTCTCTATATATACCTCTACCTACCTACATAACTACTCTCTCTCTCCCTACCTACCTACAGTATTTCTCTATCCCTCTATCTACCTACCTACTTAAAGAAATTTGCCACTTCAAAACATTATACTCCGGTGCATCTTATATTCCGAAAACTACGTTATTTGTCCCCATTCATTCTGCAGGCTCAGCTACCTCTTATCTGACTGCTGCTCTTCCTTCTGTCTCCCAAGGTCATTCCCACATACCATTATATAATACAGGTTTTCCTCTCTCCAGACCTCTTTGCTTAGCTATTTTCTTGTCGGGGGGGGGGGGGGGCTTACAGAACAGTTGAGTAGTATTAAGATAAGAGGTATTGGTCTGCTTCTCAAATCTTTAAAAATGTGTGTAAACAATACATTTAAAAAGACAAATATATGAATGGTTTTATATAACCTGCTGAGTCATTCCATTAGATTAATGAAGTATTTGGGACCTGACATGTTGGATCTTGCGCGTACATTATTACTCATGTTGCTTTCTGTCTTGTATGTAAAATAGATAATGGTTACAGTGATACTGTCTCGATACGTATTTCCTATTTTTTCAGGTGGGCTAAAGTCCAAGCAAACTGGTTACTTTTCCAAATTGATCAATAAATATAGTAATTAGATTGTAAAAGTGTAGCTTTTAACTAAAGTTTGTTTTTCTGTATATATTTGTTGGTTTATATTTTCTGTTTCTAAACCATCCAACCAGTGGTGGGTTGCAAATATTTTTACCACCGGTTCGGGCGCGCTGTCAGTCTGGACCAAGGGCAAGACCTCTTTTTTTGCCCTTCCACCATGCAAGTAAGATGAACCTTACTGACTGGCTCCTGTCTGGAGCAGCTTAGCCGTGCCTGTCCTTTCAATTTAGGGATTGTACTTCCAACCAACCCACCCCAAACACACACACACACACACACACTAATCCCAGTGCCTTACTTTTGCTTACCCACATTTGCACAGATGTATCTCTTCACCCCATCCCTTCCCACGTTATTTCCTTTAATGCCTCTGCAGATGGATAATATTTCTCCTTATATTCAGCACTATTGGGGCTCCACTGCTACAATAATCAAAAGCTATAAGGAACAGAACTGTTCCTTTGTTTTTATTTTGCTCTATTGGACCAGGGAAACTTTGTAACAAAGATAAGCTGATCTTTTAGCTTTGTAGAAACAAGGTTGCAATGTTTCTACTCCCAATTTAATGAAATAAAGGGAGCGAAACTGCAGTATCATGGGCAAGAGGTGGGGGGGGGGGGGAAAGTTGCTCAGTCCAACTGTACAGAAATCAAAGGAGTGGTCATTGGGAGATGTGAGAGTTAAATGAAGCATGAACATCTACATTGAAGATGATTTGTTGACTTAATGGGCCATCATGGAACCACTGCAAGGCTGTCTTTAAAAATCCAGCAATTGCCAACCATGACATATCCCTCTAGCAGGCCAGGACTATGTTGCTATCAGCTGCTGGAAAGGAGGGACCATGCCAGGCACTGTGGTCAATTGGAGCTGAGACTGCTATTGAAATGGAATATAAACTGCGGAGACCTTCAATTCTGAAGGGTTTATGCTGGATTGAATGCGAAAACAGCTGTTTTGGGTCAAGGTTGGTGAGCATGGGCGTGCATCATGGGGTGCATCAGAAGTGGTCTTTGGAGTGGGAGGACAGTGCAATACAATCCTATAGTCAGGAAGTGATGAGCAGACCTCACTGGCAATGGACAAAGCAGAAAATGTGGATCTGTCTTTAATGTGGGGGGGAGGGGGAGGGAGAGGAGGGAGGGAACTTACCTTATTTACTTCAGCTTTCCTTTGCTTTACAGACCTGCTGACATTATAAATGCAAGGATAAGTTACTAAGTTCCTCTTTCATCACTGTCATAACTATGAATAGTCGCTAAATGAGGACTACCTGTGCTTAATCTTTTGAAGACAATTTCAGTAGTTATTTATAAAATAACATATAGCTGTAGGCCCGCCAAAGACACCGTGCTACAGGTCTGTTTCAGTGTAGTGATCCTTTTATTCAGAGTTCCATTAGCAAACTCTTAGCAATAGAGTCATAATATTAGGGCTGCCACACCAAAAGAATGACTTGTTTCTGCTGTATATTGCTTGTGCTGCTCTGTTTTCTCTCAGCTCAACTTTACCTAATATAGCTATTTCTAATTCAAAGATCAATAGTGGTTGGTTTATAGGACAGATGAACAGATTTGGCTCATGAGGTTTTATCTTGCGTAGTACCATTGAACATTATCATTCTTATAAATAGGTTTTTTAAATCATGTTGTTGTTATTTTAACCCCCATATGTAATGCTCAGTGAAAGCCTGAGCTTATTATTTATTAAATAGGAAGCCACACTGAGTGCAATGGTACTTACTTCCAAATAGGTATGTTATAGCATTATAACATTAATTGTACTATGAAGTCATGTTGCGATTTATTGTATTTCAAAGATGAGTTCCATATAAAACCATTTGCCCCGATATTGATACTGTTTACTAACTGAGGGGATATGCCAGCCCTATTGTACTTCTGTTCCTTTTCTTATTTTTTTTTTTGACAATGTTTGGAATATTTTTAATGTCTCACAGAACTATGGTATATTTAGGTTTTGTAACAATTACAGTGAATTTTACATTTATATATATTGTATGCAATGATAAACCATTATTGTTTGCTGTTTTGGAACTGTAATGTTCTTTCTCTAACATGGTGACGACCATGAGTAATTTTAAAATGTGTCCTAGTTTTAGAGTTAAAATTGTACAGAATTACTTTCAAGTTAATACTTATGTAAAATTAACATGGAACTTGTCCTTGAAAATGTAGTTTTGCAAATATGTTGAAGCGAACACACATTTTTTGACAAAGATTGTGTAAAACAAACAGTGCTGGACATTTATTGTCATTACCTGAACCACCATTTCACTTAAAGATACTTATTTTAAACTTTGCCTTTTTGTTTTTCACTCAATAGGGAAGAGGAACTGTTCCCTTTGATAACAGAGAAGTGAAAAGCAGTTTCCTCAGTGTCTCGTAAACAACTTAGTCCAGGTATCAGCATTTTGGCAAGTACAGTATGCCATAATAAAACTCATTTTACATTTCATAACTAGAAGGCCACTGAAATATATACAATAGAAAAGGGGTCCCCAAATTCTTCACCTTGTCAATCTCTTCTTGAAGTTTTAGATTGTCCATTGATTCCCAAAATTTATTACCTGAAAATAATGCAATACATTTTACTTTAACGAATAGTACTATGAATAGTAATAACAACGACCTTTTGATAGTTCCTTTGATCTTTGGGAGTCAGTATTGTCCCCTCTGCAGAATCCTGCTAATAAACATGGGCAGTTCTGATTGTCAAGTGTAGCTTGATCAAGCTACACTTGATCAAGTGTAGCTTGATCAATCTACTCAGAGCCAGCACTTCAGATCCTCCGTTTTTTAATTAAGCCAGAGTCAAGGCCAAAAGTCACTATTTGTGTCACATCTAAAGCCTTGTCTGGAATCAAAATGATGTGGCTAGGTTCTAGTTTTTAATGATTTTAAGATAAGTGTTTAACATGCATAGTTTTTAATGTGCTGTATATTGATATGAAATGAGGTTGAATCTAGTAAAGCAAGCAAATAAAGTTAGATTGTATAAAAGAAAGTGTGTGGGTGTTCCCTCACCAGTGCTGAGTCATATGTAAAACTATTTCTAGTGATCCAGAATTTAACAAAATGGTATCTCGATTTAGTACATACCCTGAAATTCAGAATAAATAATTAGAGGATGGTTCAGATCACGACATAATAAACTGTACCCTCTCTATATGTGTGTACAGTATCATTTTAAAAAATAACTCTGGGAGGGAGGTCTTTTCTCTAAAGAAATATTAAAGTAGTTAGATAAGAGAATTTGAAATATTGTATTCAGTATTTCCATTTCTCAAGTGATAGGACATATTAGACATAGCCTATATTTTATTGTAAAGAAATAGAATTGGAAGGCCATGATAGTTTTGCAGTATCAACCGAGTGCAGGGAAATAAGGAAATATCCAGTGGAGGAGGCTGAGTTTCTCTAGAAGCAAACTACAGTATGTGCAGTGAGACTCCTTTCACGTTTTTATTGCTAGCTAACTGCAGTTTTTCCAGTTGTATCTCCTTTGCTAGTTTCCTTTTTTCTTCTTCAGATCCTACACAGTAAGATATGATTATCAGCAAAGAGGCACTAACCATGAAAGGATATCTTCATATCTTGTCTGGTCATAGTAATACAATGTAACAATACATTATGTTTTGTTTTTCAAAATTTATATTTGATTGTGACAAGCACATAATTTCATAAGATTTATGTATTAAATATGTGTCTTCTGGAGTCATGTGAGGTGGGAAGTCATTAACTATTGCACAAGTATGCTTTGGAATGAATGATTGTGAAATTGTTGTTAGTGATACGAGCTGGATACCACCATTCTTGGAAGTTAAAAAGAAGAGTTTAAGTAAAATGATTTTTTCCAAATCAGGAAATCGTGGAGTATTCACTTATTTGATATAGAAAAACTGATATTTTGGTTTAAGCGTTCAAAATGTGTTCAAAACCCCAGTGTGAGATGTGTTATCGGGGCAAATGCTTACATCATGTAAAAGATGGATATGTAGCAAGCAACATTATGCCCTGTAGGATTTTCAGCACTTTGATTGTGAGCCCAGATAGATGTGCTGAGTCTTGCTGAAATTATTCTAAAAGATCATGCATTATTCAGTTCACTTGCGGTCAGAGCCAAGAGGTAAAGCCTTGAGCCGTTTTTCTAGAACATTGTTCTTCAGCCTGATAAAAATGGATTTGGAGCAGACGAGGAACAGAAGGGAGGAGAGGAAACGTGTTTGTTCAGTAACCGTTTTCATATCGGAAAGAGCACAATCACGGCACTTCCTTAACAATGCCCAACCCTGTTCATCCCTTCTTGGAATTG
Source organism: Rhabdophis nuchalis (assembly GCA_039707465.1). Lineage (NCBI taxonomy): Eukaryota > Metazoa > Chordata > Lepidosauria > Squamata > Natricidae > Rhabdophis > Rhabdophis nuchalis. Next base: position 122,235,595 of record CM077643.1, read on the forward strand.
GCGTCGTGATTTTTCGGGTACCTCTTCTAAACTAGAGCTTCGTCTACATGCAATCTGCTGCCTCTACGCATATATCATTTTTATCAAGACAAAGCCCACCAAATGGTTTCGCCGGGAAAGGGGGGGGGGGGCATCTGTGTGCCATTGCAAAAGGCGCACGCTATTGAAACCGACCCAAAGAACAGCCGCATCTGAAATTCAATGAGAGCTTCCTTCCAGCTTCTGTCACTTGAGGCAATACGGCGCTGGGAAAAGAAAAGAAAAAAGCGCCGTACAGCCTGTCCCAATTAACCCGGTACGCCATTTGCGCAATATGCCCCTCGAGTTGGTTTTCTACGCAAGAGAAACGAGATGCTAGTCTTTGTGAATCCGATGCTGCACTGCGGCGCTGCTTCCCGTCAACCAACCTCTCTTCCTCCCCCTCCTTTGCCCTGGACCCACCTCCTTTATTCGTTGTGATTGGCTACCCCGACAAAGTCTCATGCGGCGATTGGAAGCCGGCTTCTTGAGGAGGGTTTAGCTGCACGCTGTGTAATAAAGTTAGTGGGGCTGTCTCAGTACGCATTAGAAGCGGCGGAGAGTTGGTCCGATCTCTATGGAGGTGACGGAAAGAAGTGGTTGGTAGCTGCTGTGGTGATTCAGAGATCCGTCCTGCCGTTCGTTCTCTCCCCCTTCCCTCTCCCAGCCCCGATCCCCGGCTCCCTCTCCCCCTCCCTTCTCTCGCCTCTTCCCAGCCCTCGCCGCCGGCCCTGGGGACGCTGACGAGGCTGTAGGGAAGGTGAGGAAATGACCGTCGTTGGCAAAGATGATAATCGGGGTGGGAAATTGACGGGGCTGGTACTGCTTGGAGTTGGGAGTATTTGAGGCGGGGGGCGAGCTAAGGCGGCTAAGGAAGAATCGGCTGCTAGTATGCAAAATGGCGGCTACCTAAAACCGCCGCCATCTTGTTCGTTTGCAATCTCGATCTTGCACGTTTGCCGATAACAAAATGGCGGGCGGCACCGGTCTTCGCCCAGCCGGTGTCTGAGGGGAGAAAGAGGCGGCCGACTTTGAGTGAAGGTCGTGACTGTGGCACAATCAAGTCCATTGTCGCGATACTTCGCTGCCTTTTAGCCCTCCACGCGGCTCGACGAATAGGGCATATACTACTTTTCGCCCGTGGTTCCTATTATTCCATAGGAGAGATAGAAAGAACAGTGTTTAGTCTCTCAGTGGAAAAGTTCAATCAATTCCGGTCCCTTCGCTCCGTTGCTGGGGCTGAATAGCCGGCAACTGCGGATCGGGCTGTGAACCGAGAACAAAGGCCAGGCCTATTGCCGGGGTTGCGCCTGAGCCTGGAGTCGGGCGGTGCCTAGCGCCGGCTAGGAAGGGATCGAGGGCAGGATGCTTGAAGCTGGACAGGATGCTTGAAGCTGGCTACAGCTTGTTCCGAGGATCGGCGAGATTAAACGGAGGGGTTTTCTAGGTCTTAGTTAGGCTTCGCCACGCCGTTTCTCCCCCGTCTTGCAGGCGTATTTAAAGCTAGGTCGGTGGCGGGAATAATAACCGTGGAGGTTACAGATCAGGCGGGCCTCGGTGGGATTGGACGCCTTTGTGTTGTGGTTTACTTCGAAGTTTAATTAAAGTAAAAAAGGCCAGCGATTTAACTTGGGACACAAATAGGGATCTTTCCTGGAAAAATGTGTTTGTATTTTGCTTCAGCTTTCTTCGATGTCAGGAATCCTGACTGTTATATGAATATAGATAAATAAAGGTATAGATATATATTAGGGTATTGAAAGTTACCTGTATTGGGTTGAATTTGTCAATTTACCTGTGTTTTATCAGGTTTATAAGCACATGTCATGTTGGGTAGTAAAATATTACAGGGTGGGTGTTTGTTAAGACTGCTTATTGCTTATGCACCTTATTTGTTGTGAAACATTTAAAATTATATAATGTGTAAGACTTTCATGGATATATATGTATGTGGAATCAGCAGGAAGAAAGGTTAACTTGAGATGCAGATGAGGAAAAAACTTGGGCTCCTTATGCCAAGTAAAATTCTCGGAAATTCTGGAATGGCAAACTATAAGATTCTAGGAAATGATAATTAATTTAGACTGAATACCAAAATCTTTGGGAAACTATTTTTGTTTCAATCTAGGGGGAGTGCTATTATTGAAACCTGGATCAAAAACTTACATTGTTAACTCTTGCCTTCTAGGTTTTGTTTTTCCCTATCCTGTCAATTTATTATTCTTTGGAAGATTCTTCATTGCCAAGCCGCCAAAGTGGAGAGTGCGATTGCAGAAGGGGGTGCTTCTCGTTTCAGGTAAGTAAAGCTTTATGACAATGAAACAGAGGGAACACACAGCATTTTTGTCTGAAGAAACATTTCTTAGCCTTTTAAGGTTTCTTTTTTTTAAATTAGTTACAACTAATGCAATTAAATGCATGACTTACAACATGTATTCCACTAACACAGTTTCTACGTTTTGCAGACCATATATTAAAAGGCAACAAATAAGTATCTTCTGTGTATTTGTTGTGTTTCTAGAGACTTTAAGAATAGGATAATACTTCATCTGGTTTTAGCTTCATATAAAAGATATTAGTTAATTCAGATCAGGTTACCAGAAAATACTAACCTGCGCAGAAGGAAGAAAAACTAATTATCCAAGGAAGTTTGTGTTCACAAATCAAGTTGTTTATAAAATAGTTCTGGTTAAAACTACAAAATTTTGATTTCCTGTATGCAAAACAATTTTTTTAGCAGTTATTCTTTATTTATAGTGCTTCTTCAGGCGGAGGAGGAGGTAGGGGTGCGCTTCAGCACTATCCCAAGACTGCCGGCAACAGGTATATTGCATACTAACTGCAATGCTATATTGGCTATTATATGGATTTGTGATGCACTGTTTAATTTGCAAAGTTAAATTCATTGTAAGTAAATGTAAATTGAAAGTCTGTGAATCCAATCAGTATTTTGTTCTGTTAACTACTCCGTGTCTTAGTATTTTAAGGTTTTTGTCTGGTACTTGTTTACCTCTCTGGGGCAATAGCATGAAATCCAAAGCATTTTCAATATTCCACAATAGGGAACATTTGGAATTCAAAACAACTTCCTTATTTCTGTCTTAGGACTGCAAGCCTCAATGGCTGATAATCCATTCTGAATCCTACTTACCATCTTAAACTCCAAGAATGCAGCAGTCATTGTCTAATGTAATTTCTGATGCAGACATACATGGTCTGAGAGTCAGCATCCTATCCAGCCAATCAGATAACACTGAATATTAGGACAGCTGCTGGTTGACTAGAGTTAAAGAATTCAGGCAGATCAAAAAAATTAAGCAGAAGCAAGTTAGCCTTGAGGAAGTTCAGTTGTTCTAGCAAATCAACATTTGACATAGATTATAGCCTAAAGAGCTCCACATGAAGTTTTGACTGGAGGACATGTGACACATGTCTAGTCCTGCACTCTGGCCATCCAAACATTTGCCACTAAAGCAGTATTGACTGTTGCATTTTGTACTTGAAGTAAGTCAGCAAGTGTCTTCTTTATGCTTTACAGGCCTGTAATTTCCTCTCTCCCTGCCCCAGTGTGCCAAGGAAAACCTAGTGTTAGAATTAAGCTTTTAGGTGGTATTGCTAGAAATAATGTGCATGCTAAATATTCTAGTACAGTACTTGACTGTGCCTAGAGCGGTGTTGGTGAATCTTTTCAGCACCAGGGGAGCACCAGAAGCCGGAAGAGCAGCTCCCTTGTGTGCATGTATGTGCCAGGAAGCTGAACTTCCAGTTTCCAGGATGCATGCTCATCTTCTGGTTTTTGGTGCTCATGCATGCGCGAAGACCAGCATGCATGCCGGAAACTGGAACCTCAGCTTCCCGGCACGCACGTGCATACTTGGAGCTGCTCTTTCGATGGTCTCATGCGCACAAACACCAACTGGCATGCCCAGAGAGATGGCTCTGCATGCCACTTCCGGCACACATGCCATGAGTTCGCCATCATGGGTCTAGAGTCTTCCTTCTGAGCCCTCAAAATACTGAGAAAATCTCTTTACCTTTGGAGAACTGACAGTTACCTTGCTTGTCTAGCATATATCAATAGCCTTCTGCTTTCAGTATGCTCTGTCACCTTTTGAGTCAAATTTATCCTGGCGTTTATCTTTAGGCATAAGAAAGCAAATGGAACACTGCTTAGTGAAAGGGGTGGAAGATTGCTTATAGAGGCAATAGTATATGAAATTCAGTTCTTAATGTGGATTAATCAATTCTGAAGTCTACCTCTGTTTACAAAATAGAAATCCATACATCTTTGAACATGTAATTAACTATTGCAGGAACTGGGTATGTCTAGTTTAATAAAAAGAAGTACTAGGGGAGACATGATAGCAGTGTTCCAATATCTCGGGGGTTGCCACAAAGAAGAGGGAGTCAAACTATTCTCCAAAGCACCTGAGGGCAGAACAAGAAGCAATGGGTGGAAACTAATAAAGGAGAGAAGCAACATAGAACTGAGGAGAAATTTCGTGACAGTTAGGACAATTAATCAGTGGAACAGCTTGTCTCCAGAAGTTGTGAATGCCCCAACACTGCAAGTCTTCAAGAAGATGTTGGATAGCCATTTGTCTGAAATGGTATAGGGTTTACTGCCTAGGCAGGGAGTTGGACTAGATGACCTCCAAGGTCCCTTCCAACTCTGCTATTGTATTGTATCTTCCCCAGCCTGTTTGACTTGATCTAACCAGTGAAAGCAGAAATTGAATCACTGGACCCAAATTCCCCGTAATTTAGAGGATTGGAAATCCAAATTGTGGAATATTTGAATATTCAAGGATAATTTAACTATTCCATTTTATTTCAAATTTAGAACAGAACACCATAGCACTTGAAGTGGTTATTCCATAAATGGAATGCTCCAAGTTTCAATGTTTTAATTGCTTTAATTCCTTCTTAACTATTTTTTATTTTGTTATGTTTGACATGGTATGGCTTTTTACGTCTACTGAGAATTTTTAGCTATAACTGCTCCTCTAAGAAAATTCTTCAAATGAGTTCAAAGCTCCAAAAATGAGTTCAAAATAGTCAAAAGAATTACTATTAAAAAATTCAGGTTATAGTGCTAAAATTTCAGGGTTTCTTGATTGTCCCAAAAACAAGTTTAAAATTGAGCCTATTGTTTCCAGATTATATGGGAATACACTGTAGGTTTTAATGACTTAATATTCTATTTCTAAAGCGAGTTCCTGGGGAAAACCCCAGGGCAAAACGCTCAGAAATGGATTCCTTCACGAAGCACTAGACGAGATGACGACTCCGCAAATGACAAAGAACGACATGATGCAATCTTCAGGAAAGTAAGAGGGTAAGTTTTGAGGTAACAATTTAATTGTCAGTGGAATTTTATAATCCAGCATGTGATTCACATCTAAGACATAGAATGCATACTTGTTTTCCCAGCCATTTATTTCCAATTGAGATTTTCCTACTTGCAAAGCCACAATTTTCTAAAGGTGTTCTTGAATTCTCTTTGATCATAGAATCTAAGGAGCCTGCATGGTATAGAGGCACGTGTGTTGGATATGGCGGACACATTTTCAAATCATCTCTTAGCCATGGAAACATAGTGGTGACTTTGGGCAAATCACCCTATCTTATCTAAAAACATTATGGAGATAAAATGAAAAGATTAATAAATAATTTGACGGGGGGGATTTCCTTAGATCCAGTCCATTGGACTATAACTAGTTCAGCCCATATTGAGTTGCTTATGTCTTAAGAATGCCTGATGATTCCAGGCAGTAGCAAAAAACAAATTTATTAAGCTTCTGCTGTGTTCTGTTCATTGGTATATTGGTTTTATGTTGAGTTAGTATAGTCTAGTCCAGGAGGAAGAATTTACTGCTTCACTAAATGTTGAATTATAGTTTTCAGAATTCATTACTGTTCTGATAGATCCATTGGACTCTTGATACCAATGCCCATATTTAATAACATTTGCTTGTATGTTTCCTGAGTGCTTTGAATCTAGGGTCAAGGCTTTGCATTTTTATCTGTCCTTTATTCTCTTGCTTTTCACTTTGTATTTCACACCCATTGTTTATTCAGAGGCCTGATTTTTATGGCATTACCTGTTTTATCTCGCACTGTTTAGTCACCCTATCTCTGTTATGTTATTCTCCACCCATTTCCTCCCCTTTTTGTAGTACCTGTAATTCAGCTTTTAATGTCTTGGTTTTATTAGAAGGCTGCTCATACTAGGCTTTTCCTATCTTAATACCTTGCTTTATTTATTGCCTCCTTCCCCCTTGAGTTCTCCACTTATCATCTCAGGATCCTTTTTCCCCCCTTTAATTTAACATTTTTATTTCAGTATCCTTGTTTCTTAGCTTTCCTATTTTTGGGACCCACTTAAGCCGGTACTGAGTGTTGCTTTATTTATTGCCAAACCAGCATTTACAATCTGGGCTTTCAAAGCATCTGGTCTATAATCTAGATTGATTTTGAGTAACCAGTTACACAATTACCCATTTAGTATAACACTTAATTTTAACAGATTAAAATGGAAAACTGCTTGCAGTTTGTTTAATTCTAGCAAAAAAGGTTTTATAAATTAAACTGCAGTAAACAAATCAGATCTTGACTAAGAAAAGCCTTAATTTGTTTTCTTTCCTTTAGCATACTAAATAAGCTTACTCCTGAAAAGTTTGACAAGCTATGCCTTGAGCTCCTCAATGTGGGTGTAGAGTCTAAACTCATCCTAAAGGGGATCATACTGCTGGTAAGATAACATAAATTTATTAGAAAAATGCTGTTTAATAAAATTTATATTATGTATGGCATTTATAATTTTTCAAGGTTCTCAAAATGTACAGCTTGCAGGTTGTTCAGTGTACTGTGAACATGGATATTATAGAAATGTTATAAAATAGCAACTATTTAAAGTAATTAAAGACTATTATAAAATAGTCTTTAAGAAGATGTTGGCTAGCCATTTGTCTGAAATGGTATAAGCTTCCTGCCTATGCAGGGGGTTGGACTAGAAGACCTACAAGGCCCCTTCCAACTCTGCTATTGTATTGTATTAATTTAGAGGATGAATTATTCTCAAATGATCACTATGTAGTGGCATTGTTTCCTATATATACTTATGAGATTACATAAATCAATGGAACTTTTTCCTAACTTACTAGTAAAGGTAGGAATTTCTAAGTGCAAGAGAATACTGACTCAGCAAATAATATGGCTCTGGTGTGGCCTGAGGGAAAACACTGAGCTGGTGTGTTTCAGGTGTCATGATTGTTCAGATAACCATACACCAGGTTCCAAGAGTAGAAATCAAGCATGGAAATGCAGCTTACCTTCCACTATTGTGTCCGTTAAAATACATTAGATTTTCTTTATTGGACATTAATACCTGGTAGATTAATGAATTATCGAATACCAATTGTCCCATTACTTAATTGTTTAGAAGAAGATCAAGGTAGGGTATCTTAACTACACTATAATTTTTTGTGCTGCATAGTTGTCATTGTGAATTTCTGAAACATCAATAAAACTGGATAGGATTAGCTAGGATCATTTTAAAATGCAGGTTTTAAATATTAAACAAACTTCCATATAATTTATGAAGTCTCTGCTCTCAGATCGTAGACAAAGCCCTTGAAGAGCCAAAGTATAGCTCGCTATATGCTCAACTATGTCTGCGACTGGCAGAAGATGCACCCAACTTTGATGGCCCATCCGCAGAGAGTCATCCAGGACAGAAGCAAAGCACAGTGTGTATTATTCTCTTTGGGACTAAGGCTATTATGAGAATTGGTATTTTAAGAAGACAAGACATTAAAATGTTTGCATTCTAAATTCTAGACATTCAGACGCCTCTTAATTTCTAAACTTCAAGATGAATTTGAAAACCGAACCAGAAATGTTGATAGTAAGTTTTCAGAATACTGTATTTCTTGATTTGCTTGGGGTTTTTTTTGGTCATAAAAATAGAACAGTGTCTAAAGCCTATCTCTATTTTTAGTCTATGATAAGCAAGATGGCCCCCTCCTCCCAGAGGAGGAGGAACAGAGAGCTATTGCTAAGATCAAGATGCTGGGAAACATCAAATTCATTGGAGAACTTGGCAAGCTTGATCTTATTCATGAATCTATCCTTCATAAGTGCATCAAAACAGTAAGTGGCTTTTTTTCTAATCTTTACTATGTAAACCTCATTGCTGAGATAGCTAGTAATGTACTTAAATTAAATGGTATCTACTAATGACTACATGGGCAAACACTCTTAGCAATAAATTTCCTAAAACAAAAATTGTTATTCCTTTTTTACAACTTAAGGGCAACCTGTTAGATCTGCTTGAGAAATCTGGATATGTTATAGAAAATTCTAGGTCATGTTATCACGAATGTAAAGCATTAACCAAAACTAAAGGGTCGTTTTACCTTACTTGTATCTTCTTGTGATTGGATTTCTTCTGAAAATGTTGCTAATCAAAAGTACCAATTGTGTTGATGTTCTTTTTGAGGAATCCGTAACATTTTCCAGTAGTTTATAGATGGAATCAAATGTTGAATTTGCATAAAACTAGGCTGAAAGGGAATTGTGTAGCTTGTTTGGACATAGCATCTTAAGTGAAAACAGCATTTGTTTTGCTTACTTGGATGTATGGCTTAATAAATACCGATTTTATTGATAAATGGCTTGTAAAAATAAGTTGTAAAATGCAGTAATTTTTTAAAGATTCTATCATTGCAAATTACCCAGCTTTTGGAAAAGAAGAAGAGAGTCCAACTCAAGGATATGGGGGAGGATTTGGAGTGCCTCTGTCAGATAATGAGGACAGTAGGACCTAGACTAGACCATGCAAAAGCCAAGGTAAGCATTAGTAGAATTGCATACATATATACATCTCTATTTATGCTATTAGTATTCATCTTTCCGGGATAGGCTGTTGTAGATAAAATATTGTAGTTAACATGTTTAATTAGCAAATAAAAATAACTTGTACATATTAATAAGTTCGTTCTGTTTGATCACTTGTGAACTTGCCAAATGTAATGATTTTTTTTTCTCAACAGTCCTTAATGGATCAGTACTTTGCCCGTATGCGCTCCTTGATGATGTGTAAGGAATTGCCGGCAAGGATTCGTTTCCTGCTGCAGGTAAGAGTATAAAATTGCTTACTGCAGGGATGTCCAAACTTGGGAACTTTAAGACTTGTGGACTTCAACTCCCAGAATTCCCCAGCCAGCATAGCTGGCTGGGGAATTCTGGGAGTTGAAGTCCACAAGTCTTAAAGTTCCCTAGTTTGGACATCCCTGGCTTACTGTGACAAATCTGGCATATGCCTTGAAGCTAATATTCGGTTAAATTCTTGAAGGATACTGTGGAGTTGAGAGAACACAATTGGATTCCTCGCAAAGCTTTTCTTGACAATGGACCAAAGACTATCAATCAAATCCGTCAAGATGCTGTGAAAGTAAGTATTTCACAAGATACAGATTAAGCTGTGCAACTCATTAATAGGCATTAAAGTGTATTAAGAAATGCTGCTTTTAATTTTATTTCCAACTGACTTTCTTTTTAAGGATCTGGGAGTTTTTATTCCTCCTCCTCTGTCTCAAGGAATGAAAAGTGACTTCTTTCTGGAGGGACCGTTTATGCCACCCAGGATGAAACTTGACAGGGATCCACTTGGAGGGCTTGCTGATATGTTTGGACAAATGCCTGGTAATTACTATTACTTCAGTGAAGAAATGACAGGTGTTTTTTACTTTAATTACTTTGATAATAAGATATCCTGAGTTATTATCCTCTTGTTTTTTGTGTGTTTTATGAATTCAGGTAGTGGAATTGGTACTGGTCCGGGAGTTATTCAAGACAGATTTTCACCTACCATGGGGCGACACCGGTCAAATCAACTTTTCAATGGCCATGGGGGACACCTCATGGCTCCTGTTCAATCCCACTTTGGAGAGCTAGGCAAATCCTTCTTGAAAAATCCAGTAAGTGACCTTCATAGAAGAGAAATGCTGTTTTTTAAATGTAGGAAATGTACATGGTCACCCATCATACATTGCATAATTCTGAATGGCTTGCATCAACAATAGCAATAATTTAAAACCACTGTTCCTTGTCCTGTGTTTTGGAACACTACTAAAAAGGTCTCTTGTGTTCTATTCACATAGACCAGCTTTCAAAAACCTGAAGACGAAGACATGTCTCTTCATAGTCTTCTCCAGGTTAAAAGTACTTAGCACGACAACTATTCCAAATAAGCCTTTTCTTCCAGCTCTTATCTGTCTCGGTTATTCCTGTTTTGTTTTATTCAAGTTTGTATTTTTGGAAGGGCATTGACAGTGTCAAGAAAAGATCCTAGAATTTAGTTGTGATCTAATTAATATTGAGTAGATAAACTGTACTATAATTAATGCAAATAAAAATTGTGTTTTTCTTGGAGCTGCATAGCTCATAATCTTTTTGCAATTTACCAGATAATTCATATATGGTGCAGACACATCTCATTCTTCTTAAAATTCTTCTTGTTAGTTTCTGTCCATTGTTCTAGCTTGTAATGTCCTCTTGAATCCTGATATTGTTTCCGTTATTAGCCAAAAACTTAATCTTTTGTTGTTTTTAACCCATTTTAAGTCAGTGTTGAACAACATAGAGCCTTATGTTCTTGTATTTGTTCAACTAAGCTTACATCCTTATAACAGTAATGCGGACAGCTTACATTTTGTCATCTTCTTTACAAGGATATTGTAAGAAACTTGATTAAATGGTTTGGGAATTACGTTTATCTCTGTAGTCAAGCAACAATACAGAAGATCCGATTGCTTCACCATGCTTTGTTCTTTCATAAAGATCTGCTATTCCTGCCAAGCAATATATTCTTTTCTTAATGATTAACAGTAATTTCTGTTCTGTAGTTTGCCCAATATCAGCAACAAGCTTATAGGTCTGTATTCACTTGGGTCGTCTTCACACTTGCCCTACTACTCATTTGGCACTACAACCATTCTTGATAACCATGCTCTTTTAAGGCTCTTGGATATAATCAGTCTGTTCCTGGACATTCTAGTTGTCCATTATGGCTTTCTTACTCTGACAAAACTAGGGGAAAAATGCCAAACTTTTATGTTACTTTTAACTTAAGTTTATTTTGTTTCGGGATTCACAGCCTTCAACAGGGAAGAGTTTTGTTTTTAAACTCGTCCAACAGCCCAGCGCTTTATAGTCTTGCAATGCTTTCAACACTGTCTGCTATTTATTCCCACCAGAATCACTAAAAAAGACTATTCTTCAGTGAGCTTTAGGGAGTCCTGAGACGTTTTCTAATACATCCTAAATGTGCTCCCGTGAAAGGCAGCACTTTTCTCTTGATAAGACTGCTAGCTCATTGCTGATTAATGCTTTGGCCCCTCAGTAGGAAGTCTCAAATAAGCATCTCTTTTTGCTGTTGCCTCAAGGCAGAGACTGGAATTGTCCTCTTTGCAGAACTTGCATAGCCATCTTTGCCCCCTGTGGCAGCTGCAGTTCATCCAGAAGTCTAGAAACAACATCAGCAGGGAATCTATTCCGAAGCTCCAAGGAAACAAAGCTCATTTTTACAAGTTTGGTTCTTTTGTGTCATTCTGTCATCTCTCCAATCTCCTCTGCCTGGCTTGCTTTTTTCTTCTTGGGTCTTGTTACTATTGTTCTTCCTCAAGCATTTTTTGTTATCCAATATTTTTTTTGTAACAGCTGATGGATGAACTAGTTTATCTCTAGTACTCCCAAATGCTTCTCTAAACAGGCATTATGTCTGTACCTGCTGTTTGCATAATTCTTGCCATCTTCTGGAAGTTCAATACAAAACATGGAACTTAAGTAACAAAAGTACTTCTCTTTGTTTCCATATTCTGGTGTGTTTTTTAAATGTCCTCCCAGCGTCAGGAGCATCCAGGAATAAAGGAGTGGAATTGATCAGGTTCTTTTTTCTGCCTCTCCTCAGGCAACTTCACTTGCTGCCCTTCTGTTTAGCATATTTTCTCCAGTTTCTAAAATTTAGAATAAAGAGAATATATTTTTTCCATTATTTGTGTGAAATCCAAAGCATAATTAGCTCCCAGATATTATACTTGATGCATCTTCTTTATGAACACTTCTGTAATATCATTCATTGGTTCCCAAACTTTCCTTTATGACCTAAAAATCGCTTATCAGAAAGTCTTAATCTAACTTAAAAGGACTATTCCTAAGTCCCTTCCTTCAGTACTATCATAACAGTAAGAAGAATAGTCATAACTTGAGGATTACCTATATTACAAAAACAGTATTAAATTATCTTTGTCATTTCAACAAATTACTCTTGGTGATTTCATCAATTTTTGTCTTAATAGGATAAATTGGGAGATTTTTAAATATATTCTAGTACATGTGGCAATCTCTAAATCGATTTAAATGTCCCTGTTATGATAGATAATGGGTTCATGAGAAAAGAAAAATCATTTTTACCCAATTTGGGATAATTGTTGAGATTGAGTCATAGACTGAGAATTAATACTTTGCCTTTTGATTAGATCAACCCGAATCAGCTTGCTTATAAAACAACCCATCTGTAACAGTTGAGTTGTTTAAAATGCTAGCTTACAATTAGCAAGACCTAGGTTCCCTCTTAGCCAAGGAAGATCAGGGAACAACTTGGGGGCAGTTTTTTAAATCCAACCTACCTCACAGGATTGTTGTGAGGAAAAATTGGAAATTAGAACTGATGGAAAAGTAAGATAGTAATAATATTTTCACCATGGTGGAGGAAATTCGAACAAGATGTAAAATGCAATACACATAGAATATATGAAAATATTTTTATGATAAGGAAAAGTTTACACTGTTATAGTCTTTATTTTTCTTTTCATTGTCTTGAAAACAGGGGCAAAGCCAACTATACCATAATCAAAATCAGGGACTTCTGTCTCAACAAGGACAGTCTAAGGATATGCCTCCACGGTTTTCTAAGAAGGGACAGCTTAATGCAGATGAGGTATGCCCTTGAAAAAGAATAGGCACAGTCTTCAAAAGATGCCCAATGATTATAACAAGACGCGTTATTACGAGGATCAAAACTGGAACTCCCCTTCTACCTTCCTGCTGTTCACTTCCCCCCGCCCCCATCCAAGTTATCTATTTTTTTACCTTCATTCCTCTTGCTCCCCCCCCTCCCTTTCTTGGAGTTTCACTCCTCTTCCTCTCTTTCCCCCTCCTTGAAGTTTCCAGTGTCCTGTGAGCAAGATTATGAGATATGAGGGCAATATCTTTATCATAAACAAGAGCTGTTGAAGTAATTACAATTGCTGGACAGAAATATAAAAAGCCATTATAAACTTGTAACGAATTGTTTTCTCAAAAATATTGTTGCTATAACTTGGCAGTGCTTGAAAAATAACATGCAACTCTGCTGTGTGTAGTTTTCACAGCTACCATAATAGAACCATATTCCAGATTTCTAATATCCAGCTTCTTTTCACAGATTAGTCTGAGACCTGCTCAGTGTTTTGTAGTAAACAAAAACCAAGTGCCAAAGCTTCAGCCCCAGATAACTATGATTCCTCCCAGTGCACAGCCACAACGTACTCAGACACCACCTCTGGGACAGGTAAATGTTTCTCTAATGTTTTAATCAAAGATTTATTGATTATATTCATTGTAAAGGTTGCTTTCTAGAAAGCATATGCATTTTTAAGGTATTAAAATAATGGGGAGGGAACAATTAAGACTTTAGCCTAATTTCTATTGTGGTGATGGCATATCTGAGAATATTGTCCTACAGAGGCACTTCGGAGCATTGCAGCACATTTTCTATTTTAAGAGTTCAAAAGAACAAATACTAGCAATATCCTGGAATTCTACAATATTTGCTTGTTTGGGAGTAAATCCAGGTAAACAGTGAGATTTGATTGGGACAACTAAGTAATAGCGTCTTAGAATATATATGCTATATATATGAATATATATAGGCCGCACTTGGAATACTGCATTCAGCTTTGGTCACCACGATGTAGAAAAGATGTGGAGACTCTGGAAAGATTGCAGGGAAGAGCAACCAAGATGATTAGGGGACTGGAGACTAAAACATATGAAGAACAGTTGCAGGAACTGGGTATGTCTAGTTTAATGAAAGAAGAACCAGGGGAGACATGATAGCAGTGTTCCAATATCACAGAGGCTGCCACAAAGAAAAGAGAGTCAAACTATTCTCCAAAGCACCTGAGGGCAGAACAAGAAGCAATGGGTGGAAACTAATCAAGGAGAGAAGCAACTTAGAACTGAGGAGAAATTTCCTGACAGTTAGAACAATTAATCAGTGGAACAGTTTGCCTCCAGAAGTCGTGAATGCCCCAACACTGCAAGTCTTCAAGAAGATGTTGGATAGCCATTAGTTTGAAATAGTATAGGGCTTCCTGCCTGGGCAGGGAGTTGGATTAGATCAGGGGTCTGCAAAGTCAGCTCTTTTAAGGCTGGTGGACTTCAACTCCCAGAATTCCCCAGCCAGCTATGCTGGCTGGGGACCTCTGGGAGTTGAAGTCCACCAGCCTTAAAAGAGCCGACTTTGCAGACCCCTGGATTAGATGACCTCCAAGGTCCCTTCCAACTCTGCTATTGTATTGTATTGCTTACGGGTGATCATGAAAGTGCAAGCCTTTGTTAGGCTATTCCAGAATAGGATTATTGTGAATATTCCACAGTGCCGTGGATAAGGCTTGGTTAAAAGATTCTTAAAATTGCAGTTTGAAACTAGCAAATATTTCAGATTCATGCATTACTGTTAATAAATACACAACTAAACTTCTGGTGTTTTGTTTTTAAGCCACCTCAACTTGGTCTCAAAACAAATCCGCCACTTATTCAGGAGAAGCCTGCAAAGACAACTAAAAAGCCACCACCTTCTAGGGAAGAGCTACTCAAATTAACAGTAAGTTCATTTAGTCTGCTCCCAAACTACAATATGAGATAACTGTAAAGAATTAAAGTAAACAAAAAAAACCCCTCCTTTTTCTCCTTTTTTAGGAAACTGTTGTGACTGAATATTTGAACAATGGAAACACCAATGATGCTGTTAACAGTGTGAGAGAAATGAGGGCACCAAAACATTTTATTTCTGAGATGCTGAGCAAAATAATACTTCAGTCACTAGATCGATCAGATGAAGATAAAGAAAAAGCAAGTGCATTAATCAATTTACTTAAACAGGAAGGGATAGCTACTAGTGACAACTTCATGCAGGTAATAACATATATTCATAAGTACACTTTGATGTCTTTGCATTGTTTGTTGTCAGAACCAGACATGAGAGAATGTAGTTAATGCTAGTAAACTTTTTTTCAGGCATTCCTAAATGTATTGGACCAGTGCCCTAAACTAGAGGTGGACATCCCTCTGGTAAAATCCTATCTAGCACAGTTTGCAGCTCGTGCCATAATTTCAGAACTCGTGAGCATCTCTGAACTAGCACAACCATTGGAAAGTGGCACCCATTTTCCCCTCTTCCTACTTTGCCTTCAGCAGTTAGCCAAGCTGCAGGATCGAGAATGGCTAACCGATCTTTTCCAACAGAGCAAAGTGAACATGCAAAAGATGCTGCCAGGTAAGGAATGAATACACTGGTACAAAGGAAATTAGGAAGTAGATGGGTAACTATAATAAACTTCTAGTTAGAAAATATGGTTAAATGTTACGGAGTTTTAAAAATGTGAGCTGAATATGTAGTATATTAAGTTGACATGCTCAAAGAATATTTGGGACAGTTCTGTATCTTATGTATTACAGAGATTGACCAGAACAAGGATCGTATGCTGGAGATATTGGAAGGGAAAGGACTTAGCTTCTTGTTTCCACTTCTGAAACTGGAAAAGGAGCTACTGAAGCAAATTAAGTTGGACCCATCCCCTCAAGCAATCTATAAATGGATTAAAGACAACATTTCACCAAAACTACATGTAGATAAGGGATTTGTTAATATTTTGATGACCAGGTGAGAAATGCAACTGAAACCAATTTGTTGCATGTCATGCATGAGCTAAAAATGCTATAATATGCTTATATAGCAATGGTGGGGTTATTTCCTTATTCTGTTATCTATTTATGTATGCTTAGCAAAGAAAGATCTTTGCTTTTCTGTTGCTATACATGGATGAGTATGTTAAACAATTTCCTTCCAATTCTTTTAGTTTCTTGCAGTATATTTCTAGTGAAGTAAATCCACCTAATGATGAACCAGATTCTTCATCTGCTCCTTCTAAAGAACAGTTGGAGCAAGAAAAACAGCTGCTTCTTTCCTTTAAGCCAGTTATGCAGAAATTCCTTCATGACCATGTTGATCTACAAGTGAGTGCCCTGTATGCACTCCAAGTGCACTGCTACAACAACGATTTTCCAAAAGGTAAGAATAAAACCTTTTGCCTCTCCCTGTCTCATGTGCATTTGATATGGCATCAGGATGAGACGGGTTTCAAGCAGATGTTCTTATAGTCATGCAATTAGAGAGGTGTTTATATAAGTGTCAGGTTTGCTTAACTAATTTTTATGGGACTAAGTGAAATGACTGAATAGTAAATTTTAGTGCCACTGATGCTAAAGACATGGCTACCTTAAAATTGTGGTGCTTTAAAACGGGTCCCCAACCCCCGGGCCGCGGACCGGTGCCGGTCCGTGGCTTGATAGGAGCCGGGCCGCAGGGCTGGAGAGGAGGAGGAGGGAGGAGGGGGCAGCCCCCTGGGCGGAGAGCGCAAGCTTGGCTGTTTGCGCCGTTACCCTCGTCGACGGTGGGACTCCTGGCCGCCAATTCCCTTCCTTCCTCCCTCCACAGCCCGCATGCCGGCCACTCGTCGTCTTCCAGGGGCTGCCGTTCCTCTCTCTCTCTCTCTCTCTCTCTCTCTCTCTCTCTCTCTCTCTCTCTCTCTCTCTCTCTCTCTCTCTCACACACACACACACACACACGGAGGCTTCTCAGCTCCTGGAAGGAGCCTGAGCGAGCGATCGAGCAACCAAGCACTGCTCGGCGGGAGGGTGGGGGCAGGCTAAGGCGAGTGAGCGCGGCGGCCCAGGCTGAGGAGGCTCCGCGGGGGGCGGGCGGGGACAACGACACACAGAGAGAGGCAGGGAGGGAGGGGGGAATCAGAGAGTGACAGACACACACAGAGAGACGGAGGGAGGGAGGGAGAGAAACAGAATGAGTGATTAAGTGCGTGAATGCGAGACAGACACACACACATAGAGTGACAGATGGGCGGACGAAGGGAAGAGAGACAGATAGAGAGAAAGAAAAAGAAAGAAAGAAAAAAGTGGGAGAGAGAAAGAAAGAAAGAGACAGAAAGGAAAGAAAGAAAAGAGAAAGAGAGAGAGAGGGAAAGAGAAAGAAAGAAAGAAAGAAAGAAAGAAAAAGAAAGAAAGAGACAGAAAGAAAGAAAACATATGACCACAATTGAGCCCAAAAGTTTGGTTGTTAACCAAGACCATTGTTAAGTGAGTTTCACATTTTCCAAGTTGGCCACGCCCGCCCAGTCACATGACTGCTGAGCCACTCAGCCGGTCCGCAAAACTTTCTTTAAAATGAAACCGGTCCCTGGTGCAAAAAAGGTTGGGGACCCCTGCTTTAAAAGATCTGAGTTTTTAAAAAAGCAAAATCTTTCTTACAGGCATGTTGCTGCGCTTCTTTGTGCATTTCTATGATATGGAAATCATTGAAGAAGAAGCTTTTCTGGCATGGAAAGAAGATATTACTCAAGAGTTTCCAGGGAAAGGCAAAGCTTTGTTCCAGGTGAATTATCTCACTATATTTGTAACCATAGGTTTAAGTAAAACAGTTACCTCATTGTACTTGTAGATTCATTAGGGAAAACATAGAATATACTGTACAAAAAATCTGATTTTAAAATTAAAGTCATGAAAATATGCCTCCATGTTTTTAATAATTTATATACTCTTAATATTATGTAGGAGTTTCTTATGTAATTAATCCCCAGATACATTTGAATTTCATTTCTTCCTTTTTCTCATTCTAATAATAGTATTTTGGTTTAATTGCAGGTAAACCAGTGGTTGACCTGGCTGGAAACAGCAGAGGAAGAAGAATCTGAAGAAGATGCTGATTAAACCAGCCAAAGCCTTAAATTGTGCAAACATACTGTTGCTATGATGTAACTGCATTTGACCTAACCACTGCGAAAACTCATTCCGCTGTAATGTTTTCACAATATTTAAAGCAGTAGCGGGTCAGTAGGACTTGTTTCTGCATAAGGGTTTTTGTAGTATGTCTTAATCATAGTCTACCATAAAAATATTTTAGAATATCTTTAATGTTTAGATAACAGTGTATTAGCAGCATGCAATAATTACATCATAAGTTCAGAAGCAGTCTGTGTAAGGATCTTCTTTGATGCCAGTTACCATAGGCTGTTCGTTAGAAATCTGAATAGCAACACTGAATACTGTAGAAATGCACTTTGCTCAGTGTAATACTTGAGTTGTTGCAATATTTGATTATCCATTTGGTTGTTACAGAGAATCCTTAACTGTAATTGATGGTGGTTGCCGTAATAGTATATTGCCTGTATTTCTACCTCTAGTAATGGGCTTTATGTGCTAGATTTTAATATCCTTGAGCCTGGGCAAGTGCACAAGTCTTTTAAAAAGAAACATGGTTTACTTGCACAAAAATGATCAGTTTGAAGAGGTGGATAGATGCCCTTGGAAAGTGGTCTTTGTGGGTATGAAATAAAATGGTGAGAAACTGAATTGGTCCCTATGATAGTATTGGAATTAAGTCTACTTAATTTATCAAGACATGTTCATGCCCTGATTTTATATACTTGTATCTATCAATAAACATTGTGATACTTGAATGTTTGTTGAAATGGCTGCTCTTTATATTTTCTTTGAAAATAGATTCTGAAGCAGGAATTACCTGACTTTCTCTCAATCCCTAATTTAATTAGGTATACCTTGTATGGTAAAGTTTCTTGAGTGGGCAGGGCAGCCCTGTTTCATTATTTCCCAATTGTGAATCATGAAAACACCTGTCATTGATTCATATGTCAGAATCATGTTTGAGAGCCCTGTAATACTAAGTCTTGAGGAAGTGCTTGATATCTTGACATCTTCTAAACCCCAGGGTAAGACAACTGAAAGAGCCAAGTGTTGAAAAGGATAAATTGGTAAGATTAGTTGTTTCCTATTGCCTTAAAAAATATTTTTAAATATTCCCAGAAATTCTGGGCGTTCAAGTTCAATACATCTGGAAAAAAAGGCCGCACAATTAGGCATTACAATTCTGCAATCATGATTTTATGAATTGTAAGCCTCAGACAGCAATATTAACATTGCATTCTTTCCAAAATTTATAAGCACAGCTTCTGAAGAACTAGCTTGAAATCCTAAATAGCTTTCTGTTTTCAGATCCAAATGGTTAAAATTCAATGCCATATTGTTTGTTTACATTTATATTACCTTAAAAAAAAGTATGTTCCTTTTACATGTGATTCGACATCTGAAAGATTATTGTTCATTAATCTGCTGAGAAAAATGATGAAAGAGAAGCTAAAATGGTGTGTGTATTGAAAGTCCTTTGGGGATAGGGAGTTTGGGCGGGGAGACACGACAAAGTAAAGTTACATAATAATCCTAAAATTTAGGAAACTTGCATCATATCTCCAGTATTTTACATCACTGGAATCAACAGGTTAGTGCCAAAATGGAGCAGGACTACATAGATTTAAGTATTAGCCTTGATTGATCTAAATGTGTTCTTAGCTATTGTCTCCATTTGATTTTCTATGCTCAAATATTGTACAATCCCAGTATATTTTTCTGAATACAAAATGACTTCCCTACACTGCCTGTCATAAACTACTTTGCCAGCTTTTGAATGCTTGATTAGATCTATCCCCTCTCGAAAAAAGAAACGGGACAGCATTTTCCAGAGTCCAAAACACCCACAATATTCCAAATCGCTTTATTACTAAAGCAGTATTTTTCAATTACCCATTTATGTCCAACAGATAGTCTTGCACTTGCAGTATGTAAATTCCAGGCTCATAGGTATCAAGGTGGAAGGAGAGTTTATGGCATTTTTAGCCTTTACTGACCTTGGATTCAGTGTTGCTATCATCAAAATACTCTGGAGAAAATAATTACATCTAAAACCTAAAGTTGGGTGGCAGTTAAAACTCATCTTTAAATTTTGTTACTAACTAAGAATTGGTGTAGTGTATGCTGCTTTTCCCCTTATTTTTGCAGGCACTATTAAGTTATTATCTTACATGTTCTGTAGATGGTTGTTGTGGCTTAGTTTATACACTTAGCCATGGCTCATTCAGCAACCCTAAAAAAATTGCTTTGGATTTACCTGATATGCAAAATCCAAACTAAATAATGGATTAACACAATCTACTGTACTTTCGTCTGTAGTTGGAAGTTCTTCCAAGACTACCAGCTTCATTTTACAGAATATGGTCTAATATACATAGAAACCTTACAAAAGCAGAATAACCTGTACATTACTTGGATAATATAAGGCTTTAGTTATACTAATTTTTTTACATGAAAGATAGTTTGTTTTTGTCATGTTTTTGCCATCTTTGTGGTTCATATTCTTGTAACTATTGGCTATGAAATAAACAGTTGTATCAGTGATACAAATAATTCAGTCAGATCTCAGAGACCTGACAGGTTTTTTTGAACTCTAGGTTTGAGAATAAGAATTGTACCCACGTGGATATTGAATAAACTAGAATAGGTGTGTGTACAAACTGGAAAATGGTTTTGAGTCCATGCCTACTAGAGTTTTGGGCAGGATTATTTAGTGAAGATTATGATCCAACAATTTGGTTCTGGCTTTCATCTGAGAAAAACACAGAAATCTTCAGTGGAAATAGGGCGAGGCTGATGCACCTCACCTTCCGTCTGGCCTGTGTCAGCCAAGACTTACCTCATCTCCCTGATGCCATTCCTGAATTGAAGCAGCAAAAATGGGCCATCCATCCATCACCTTTATAACAACAGTGATTGCTGTACCCAACCAGCCTACTTGCTTTCCCACCATCTGACCAGCATGTGTTGCATTTACCTACCACCACCACCCCACACACTTTTTTTTTCTTGCTGTCCCCACCCTGAGTACCTTTGGCCAGAACACAATCCAGATGCATTTCCAGGCACAGCAAGTTTTGATCCAGGGAGAAGACACCTGATGCTTCCATTTGATGTGCAGAGGGTAAATTTGTACACAAATTAAGTAAGGCTAGTTTGCAATCTGAATGGTAATTTAGAAGTGGGAATAATACTTTTGAAAGTAAATCCTTTCTAAACCTGATTATTTCACTGATTTCCTTAATTATAATTAAGATGTTTCAACTGAAAATGGTAACCACTACTTGGCTCAGGTCAGATCTGGCATTACTAATTGCTAATCCAGTTTTTATAGAATTGTGACTTTTTTAGCCCATTGAAATTAGCTAAATATGGTATATTTCAAAGAACATCTGAGATTCACAAAATGTGATTTGTTGAAGAGCAAAACCATGGGCTGGTATTACTAAGTATGGCAAGAAGGAATATAAATGGAAAGAAAAGATCTAAAAAATAAACAGAGAAACTTCCAATTGGTAAAAGATAGTCAATAGGATTGTATAGATCAGGGGTCCCCAACCTTTGCAACTTTAAGTCTGAAGGACTTCAGCTCCCAGAAGCTGGCTGGAGAAGTCTGGGAGCTGAAGTCCTTCAGACTTAAAGTTGCAAAGGTTGGGGACCCCTGGTATAGATATATTGAGAAGAAATAGAGTTTCTAGTAACATGGTACTGAGAACAATATTCCATGTTTGAAATCAGAAAAATGTTAATACAGACTAATTTCCCTCCTTTGGAATCACAATTCCTATCCATCTCTCACTTTAAAATGGTGGGTTTAAAGCATACTGTCTTAGGCAACTCCCAGCACTAAAGTGCAACATAAAATTATAATGTGAAAACACCCAACTCAGTAAAGAGGCACAGGATTATGAGATTTTTACTATATTATATGATTTACAGTGTCAAGTATTAAATTAGCAAAGCATCAAAAGTCTTGCCAAGTTGGAGTGCTATCCATCAGTCTTGGAACTGAGTGTGTATCAGTTGTGCTGCCTTCAATGGCATATTTTGTCACAGGATCAAGCCCAGTGAATTGTATTTTTCATCTTTATTCTAGCCCAATCAAGGAAATAATTAGTGCATAGCCCCAGCTTTTGTTTCACTCATGCTAAACATCCCCTGCCAGGGAGAAAGCTGCCAGCAATCACTCTCTCTACGGAGATAGATAGGGGGTGAATTTGGATCAAAGCTTAGAAGAGTTGCCTGACAAGATGTTTTGTAGGCTCTAAGGAAAACATGAAGTTGAATGAAGCTCAATGATCTTGTTTCAGCATCCTACCCCACCTGTTAGTTGGACTATTTCTGAACACAATCACTATACTCTTCTAAAATTGCATTGAAAACAAGTTCAAAAATAGCCTTCCTGGCTGACAAAATGCCCAAAGAGATTGTGTGGGGTGAAATGGGTTGATCAATTGCAAGCTATCTCCATTGTTTTAAGGGGATAGAGATGCTGGCAGAAAACAATGAAAATCTGTTCTAACTTTGTAGCCTGCAAAAACCAGAAATAGCCAGGACATAGCCCTTGAGAACATGGCTTTAGAGCAGACTTTTGGAACGGCACCATTCTCATTGATATCTAATGCTGTCAAAGCAGGCAGAAAAAGGGTCTGCAAAATGGCTTATACATACCTAGAGCGATATAAGTAGTCATGTATTGCACAAAGTAGCACAAGAAGTGTAGTTGCATGGTTCAAGTTCTAGAAGGGCTGACCATTCGAGGTGATAACATAATGTTATGCAAAAGTTCATGGAAGTAATAAAAGTAGGACTATAGCTACATTACACCAACGCCTGCATTTTCTGTGTCACATGAGAAAAGTACATCCATCTTCTGTCCTTACCACTTGCTATAGAGGGACAATCAAGAGCATCCTGTTATATTGCATTACTGTCTAGTTGGAAGCATTACTGCTTTGGACAGGAAGGCAGTGCAGAGAGTGGTGAGGATGGCAGAAAAGATGATTGATAGTTCACTTCTTCTATCCAGGACATAGCATATAAGTGATGCTTGAGCAGGATCCAGAGGATTGTCTGGGATGCTACACATCCTCTTCATGACCTGTTTTCCTTGTTACTTTCTGAGAGGAGGTATTTTGTGGTATTCAAAGCAGAACATCTATCTACATCAAGGGTATCAAACTTGATTTCACTGAGGGCCGCATCAAGGTTGTGTTTGACTTTGGAGGTCTGGGGTGGGCATGGCCAGCTCAACATCACTTGTGTTGGGGCGCCTGTGGTGGCCCGAGTGCTCTGCCAGCGAAAATAGGCTCCCACGCTCCATTTTCAGCTGCAACAGCCTCCTGCAACCCTTTGCCAGAGAAAAGAGCTCAGGGAGTCACACACAGCCCTCACAAGCTCTGCTTCTGGTTGTGACAGGCTCCTGCAATCCACCTCCAGTGAAAACAGAGCTTGGGAGCAGGCAACAGAACGTCATTTTTAATTTGTGTCAGAGGGCTCACAGTCAAAAATGACAATAAAAGTGATCTTAATTTTAGACTTAATTATGAGTTCCATTGTCTAGGGAGCTACATTTGGTGGGCTGTAACCGTGGGCCATTTCTGCTGTGACACCCACATTGTGGGTTCTCGCCTCAGAGACGAGGTCAGTCTCCTTACTCCCGATCTCTCAAAAGTGCCTTAAAACCTGCTTATGCCAGCAGGCCTGAGAATCCAGGAAGACAGATACACTCATGCAGTGACTCCACTATTATTAATATCCCACTATCTATTATTTTCTTTTCCTGTTTTGCTTTTATAGTTTTAAAACTTTTCCAGTGATTATTATATGTTTTAGATATAATGTTTCATTGGCTTGCTGCATGCCACCCAGAGTCACCTTCCAATGAGATGGAATATAAATGTGATTAATACTTACATACATATGTCAGAAGAAATACTTTGTCAGAAGAAACAGCAAATAAACTTCTAATGAGTATATTGGTGAAAGAACTAACTGCACACTACTCAACAGCTTTGTCCCAACTTAAACCAATCTTCTATACAGCACAGGATTCATGCTCTTTCAAAGGATGCTTAAAATACTGACAGAAGCTCTGACAAGCACTATGGAATGCACCAGTCAAGCGTTACACTGGCATATGCCTCTGCAGAAGCCAGGGGCCTAGTTTTTTTTACATGACTATAAAGCAGTGATGGCTAACCTTTTTTGGATCACGTGCCAAAAGTGGGGGGAGCGCAGGGGGATCGTGCATGGGCATGCCACACCCATAATGCTACATGCACAACCCCCTGCTTTTGGTGTGCTTTTTTCGCCCTCACCAGGCTCCAGAACCTTTCTAGGAGCCTGGGGACGGTGAAAACACCCTCGCCCTGACCTCCAGAAGCTTCAGGAGCTTCCCTGATGCCTCCAGAGGGTGAAAAATTGCCTAAATCAGCTGGCCAGTGCACACAAGCACGCTGGAGCTGACAGGGCAACGCCTCGCGTGCCCTAAGAAATGATTCTGCGTGCCACCTGTGGCACCCGTGCCATAGGTTCACCATCACGGTTATAAAGTATCTCCTAAATTGCTGTGGATGACAGTTCCTAGCAAACGAGGAACAACTTGCCTCCAGAAGTGGAACAACTTGCCTCCAACCCTGGAAGTGTTAAAGAAGAGATTGGAGAACCATTTGTCTGAAATGGTATAGGTTCTCCTGCTTGAGCAGGGGATTGGATTAGAAATCCTCCAAGGTCCCTCCCATGATAGCCATGCAATCCTAGGGAAATAAACATTTGAGCCAAGGAAGTGGCAACCAGAGTATGAAGAATTCTCTCCTGAATAGAACCAGCCCATGCTGTAGTGCTTAAGACTCCTTTCTATGAAAGTGGGCCAGAGGCTATCCTTCTCAAGAATGACCGTGATATCTTGGAACAGCCTCTCCTCTGTGGTTAAGTTGGCCTTCTCGCGATGGGCTCTTCAGAAGGTGTTGAGGAGAGCACTCCGACTTTTCTGTTTTCAGGAGGAATTATATTTTCCATGAGAATTGTGATGGTTGGGATTCAAAGAAGGGCATTTATGATGGGTTCATTTATGTTTTTGACTTGTAAACTAATTGGAGTCAATTGGATGTCAATCAAATTGGATGATACTGTATTTGTGCATTTATTTCATAATCGTTATTATTACAGTATTAAAATGGTATATTTTCTTTTTTTATTCATCCCAAATGCAGTCATGTCATAAATGTTTAATAAGAATATAAAAACAAGTTAAAAAATAAAATAAAAAATGTTTAATCCGGGGCCGATGACCGGCTGGGTGGGCAGGGCTAGGTGGTCCTTGCTGTACTTGCTCAACCCAAGGAATCTATTTACTTAAAAAAAAACAATCACACAGAAAGGAAAAAAGAGCAGAATCTTTCTTGCCATTTGCCTAACTTCTTTACAACAGCACAGGGGTCTCCAACCTTTGCAACTTTAAGTCTGAAGGACTTCAGCTCCCAGAATTCTCCAGCCAGCTTTGCTGGCGGGAGAATTCTGGGAGCTGAAGTCCTTCAGACTTAAAGTTGCAAAGGTTGGAGACCCCTGCAACAGCAGCAGCTTCAGGCTCCTTAAAATAGGCCATTAAAAAAGAATAAAACAAACAGGATTTCCTTCACAATAACTCCTGATCATGTTTCAGATGACCACACAATAAACCAGACTGGGAACTGCACCAATTAGGACTAAAACTAAAAACCCCAAGATGGGCATTGAGACATTGGAAGCAGGTGGAAGAAGGCGAGAATCAACACACACACACACACACAGCCTCCAATGGTGAATTGAGGAAAGATAATGGTCCTTCAGACTGTTGGGGGCCAGACTATAGTTTGAAAAATATATATGAAATAATACAATATTTAAAATGAAGTACAATTTAAACCAACATAAATATACTACTAGTTCAATGGGAAGAGTGAGCCTGCTTATTTGGGATTACAGGGCTAAAGATCTTTTAAGCCTGGGGGAGAATTCACAAACTGATTTTCTTTTTGCCACACTTGTGCATGTGTATATATACAAAGGGATATCTACCAAAATTGTTCGACAACCAATTTGGTGGATGTACTTTATACTGTATATGGGAAGAATCAAAGCAGTAGGTGAATTCTCCTTCAGGCATTATACTACGGTTGCATTTGAATTAGTGTTAGTCAATTTCAGATGATTTTGAAAAAGCTAGGAGACATGTCCCCAACCCACTCACTTTTAAAGCACTACTTTAAAAGCAGCCCCTTCCCTACTCACCCACTAGCCCTGGATCACATGGCTGTGAAAAACATCTGAAAGGCTGTTTTTAAAGTGCTTTTAAAGACTTTTAAAGCACTACTTTACAAGCTGGCAGCTGCTTTGCAAGCCGGCATCATCCCCTCCCCTACTCAACCACGGGCCCTGGATCACATGGCTGTCATGTCACAGGGCTAATGCAGCAGTATCAAAAGGATATGTGTAAATAATAGCATAGAACAGTGATAGCGAACCTTTTCAGCAATGAGTGTCAAAAAGGGAGCGCGCATGCACGCACGCATGCACCGCACCTCTGAAACATGCATTCCATACGCCCCTTGAGCAACCCATCTTAATCTGCCAATTTCAATGGAACTGGATTTCATTTGAAAACACATTGCATTAGACAGAAAATGTATATGGACAACACCGTTAATTTATATAGCATCAAATTCATTTTGATAGCTAAATTGTATCATGTATCCTAAATTGTATCATGTATCCTCGTCTATTTTGCAGCCTAAAAAATTGCTGCTTCATGGAAGTTCCTGTTCTATTCAAGAACTAATCCCCAACAGTTGTAATGTTAACTTCCATTTCCTTGATTCTCTGCTAACAGACAACGGTTGTGTTAACTGTGTTAGCAGAGGAACACAGGAAGCTGAAGCTGGCAAGAGGTGAAGGTGGGGAAAGTTGATCAATGTAGCCCTTGGAGCTTTTCCTAAGCAAAAACAACTCACTCCCAAAGAATGAAGACTTTGAACTAGAACAAGAAAAAGTTACGTGAAAGAGCCCAAAGGTGCTTTTCCAAAAGGCAACTGGACTTTCTTGGGAGGGGGGGGGGGGGTTCCTTGAAAATATTTTGCTTTTCATCTCCAAGAACCTTCTTCACTTCATCCAAGCTTCTCAACCAAGCTTCTTGGATAAGAAGCGAACAGTTTTGAAGAAAAAAAATGAAGTGGCAAGAATGTCAACAATAAGTTTGGCATTCCTTATAATGCTCAACTTGTCACGACCTCTCCCTGTCTGTTGGTGGACTTTGATATAACTTGCTTTGTAGGTTAGTGTTATAGAATGAGAATGAAAAACTTGCAACTCAACAGATTTTGCTGAACCACAATTCCTAACAGTTATATCTGGCATGGCCAATCCTGACTTTTTAATCTTACAACATCCTTATAAATATCAGGGGCCGAACTCTCTGCAGAGAACAGCCAGAATATATCGTATCGGAGTCATCACATTATCGGAAATTGTGAACCAAGTAATACTATTATGTCAATTTTTACCTTGTGTTTACACATTTCTTCATCTCTTAGTTCAGGGGTCTCCAACCTTTTTGGCACCAGGGACCGGTTTCATGTTAAAAAAAAATCCACAGACCGGTGGTCATGGCTCGGCTGGTGTAGAGGGGGAGCGGGGGGGGGAGTGGGAACAGGTGGCGCATGCACGTGCGGGGGTTTGTGAGTTGGCTCACTTGCCCCTCTCAGGCCCCCAACGGCATGAGCGGCCGCGCCTGCGCTCTCCCGCCCCCGGTGCGCGCTCTGCCCAGGGGGCTTCCCCCTCCTCCCTCCTCCTCCTCTCCGGCTCTTTCTAAGAGTTGCGCTGCTCACTGCGGCCCGTTTTCTATCAAGTAACGGCCTGGCACCGGTCCATGGCCCGGGGGTTGGGGACCCCTATCTTAGTTCATTGGATGAAATCATTCCCATATTTCTGGTTTACTATTGCTAACAACAAATGAAAATTACTTCTTTTAGGGCTCCTTAAAATTATTCAAGAGTGAAAGTACAAGAATGCTACATGACAGGTTTTTCTTTCTTCATGTAAGATAAGCAATATCAAAAACTGGTCTGTTATCATTTCTACCGTGTTTCCAAATTACAAATCAAATCATACAGGCTACTAAAATAGTCAGACAGCAGACGTTGCGTGGCTTTCCTGTTTCTATTAAGTATTGTTCTTGGCACCTGGAGTTTGAACAGAAATAATTGCAACCTTCTAAATCAGGGGTCCCCAACCCCCGGGCCGCGGACCGGTGCCGGTCCGTGGCTGGATGAGAGCCGGGCCGCAGGGCTAGAGAGGAGGAGGAGGGAGGAGGAGGCAGCCCCCTGAGCACAGCGTGCGGGAGAACGCAGGCGCGGCTGTTCGCACCGTTGGAGTGTGCCTCTTCCTCCACCCTCGTCGACGGAGGGATTCCTGGACGCCGCCGGACCGGCCACCGATTCCCTCCCCTGCTGGCATGCCGGCCACTCATTTTCTTCCAGGGACTGCGGAGGCCCTGCGGGCTGGGGAGGGAACTGGCGGGTTGCTCCGGCGGCGCACAGAAGTCCCTCCGTCGACGAGGGTGGAGGAAGAGCCCCCACCATCCTCCTGCGTTCTCCCGTGCGCTCTGCCCAAAGGGCTGCCCCCCTCCCTCCTCCTCCTCCTCTCCAGCCCGGCTCCTATCCAGCCACGGAGCCTGAACGAGCGAACAAGCGTGGCAGGCGGGATGAGGAGGCTGGGGGCGGGGGGACGGGACGACGATGACGACGACAGACACACATAGAGAGACAGAGGGAGGGAGGGAGAGAAAGATAGACAGAGACACAGGAGTGATTGATTGAATGAATGCAAGACAGACAGACACACACACACACACACACAGAGTGACAGAAATGGGCGGATGAAGGAGAGACACAAAGAGAGAAAGAAAGAAAAAAGTGGGAGAGAGAAAGACAGAGAGAAAGAGACAGAAAGGAAAGAGACAGGAAAAGATACAGAAAGAGGAAAAGAGAAAAAGAAAGAGAAAGAAATAGAGAGAAAGGGAAAGAGAAAGAAATAGCGAGAGAGAAAAAGAGAGACAGAGACAAAGTAAGAGAAAGAAAGAGAGAGAAAGAAAGAAAGAACTTATGACCACAGTTGAGGCCAAAAGTTTGGTTGCTAACCAAGATCATTGTTAAGTGAGTTTCACATTTTCAAAGTTGGCCACGCCCACCCAGTCACATGACTGCTGAGCTCCTCAGCCGGTCCGCAGAATTTTCTTTAAAATGAAACTGGTCCCTGGTGAAAAAAAGGTTGGGGACCCCTGTTCTAAATGATACAGGTAATCCTTGACTTATAACCAGTTGCTTAGTAACAGTTGTAGAGGGTTACTTATGACTTGGATTTGAAGTTCTGACAGTTGTCTCCTCCTCACGGCTACGAGCAAAATCATCCCATAGCAAACCTTTGGCAGTTTGCTAAATGACCAAAAAGGTTGCAAAATCAGGTCAGTCACATGGGTGATCCAATTTATGACTGTCAAGACAACTGTAGTGGGTCATAACTATGGTCATAACAGTTGATCATAATTATGACTGATAACTATGGTCATAACTTGAGGACTATTTGTACTGAACTACAGCTTTTAGCAGTCCTAGCAGAATAGGAGAAGACCTGTATATTGCACGGGTCAGAAGGGCTGAGAAGGTATCTGCAGACCCTTCACATCCTGGACATAAACAATTTCAACGCCTACCCTCGGGATGCTGCCAGAGGTCATTGCATGCCATAACAATTAAACACAGGGACAGGTTCCCCCCCTCCCATTCTATTACTCTGCTGAACATCTAATTCTTACAGTGCTGTCTAATGTCTATCCCAAAAATGCTTTTTCAAAGACAAATAGACTTTTTTCTTGAAAAAGCATCTTTGGGACAACCATGACCTGGATAATAATAATAATAATAATAATAATAATAATAATAATAATAATAATAATAATAATTTTAAATTTATAACCCGCTCTCTCTCCCCGAAGGGACTCGAGGCGGGGCACAGGGAATTAAAATACTAATAAAAACCACAAACAGAATACAGAATACAAGTTAAAACGAATTAAACTAATTCTGCGCTAAAATCCCATATAAAAGCTAAAACTAAGCCCTAAAAACCTCTAAAAACAGTTTAATTACCCTAGGCCGGCCAAGCAGAAGAAGTATGTTTTTAATTTTTGACGGAAGGAGCGGAGGTCCGTGGTTGTTCTAATTTCGGGGGAAGGTC
Organism: Rhabdophis nuchalis; assembly: GCA_039707465.1. Lineage (NCBI taxonomy): Eukaryota > Metazoa > Chordata > Lepidosauria > Squamata > Natricidae > Rhabdophis > Rhabdophis nuchalis. The sequence continues at coordinate 122,265,988 of CM077643.1, forward strand.
GTTCCAGAGGGTCGGGCCCGCCACAGAGAAGGCCCTTCCTTTGGGCGTCGCCCGCTGGCATAACCTAGTGGACGGCACCCAGAGAAGTCCCTCTCTGTGGGAGCGAATCGGCCGCAGGGATGTATGGGGCAGGATGCGATCCCGCAGATAGCTAGGTCCCGTGCCATGGAGCGCTTTGAAGATGATAACCAACACCTTGAAGCGCACCCGAAAGACGACAGGCAGCCAATGCAGCTCGCGCAGGAGCGGTGTTACATGGGAAAACCTAGAGGTTCCCATAACTGCCCACGCAGCTGCATTCTGGACAAGCTGAAGTCTTCGGGTGCACCTCAAGGGGAGCCCCATGTAGAGAGCATTGCAGTAGTCCAGTCGGGATGTCACAGGAGCATGAGTGACTGTGCAAAGGGTGCAGGGATGACTGGGAATCTCCACAGATGTCTAATCCCTATGTATATTTACCCATCTAGTATGGTTGTGGTATTATTTATCCATATTATCTTCTTCACTCTCCCTTTATTACTATGATTACTATTCTATTGCTTTGAATGTACACAGAGTCCTTTTGTACCAGAGACAAATTCCTTGTGTGTCAAATCACACTTGACCAAATAAAGTTAAATTCAAGTCAATAGTTCCTAACAGGAAATGATAGGACTTGTAGTTGAGTTTTATCTGCCCATGTGCACTCTCTGTACTTCTGACATAGAGGTATGGATTGGAAATGGGCATTCAAGGAATACTGGAAAAGTAATTTAGGCAATTTATAATTTGAAATTAAATCCCGCAGATGTCCAAATCCAACTTTTCAGCATTACCATAATACACTCCTCTACCAAAATGCTAATACTGAACTCAAAAGGATTTATTTCAGAAAACAGAAGTGTCAAAAGCCGTGATGAAGTGGACCATTCTGAACAGATGATAATGACTATTGCATGCCACAAGATGATCATTTTATTCCAGGAGGGATCTTGTACAATATTGCAATTTGGCCACATTACAAAGCTATAATTTATTTATGTACCTGTAGCAATTTTCAAATTAAAAAAAAAACCTTTCAAAATTTAGAATTTTACTACAAGAGGTATGTACATAACAAAAAGAGCTTGCTAGCCAGAATGACAGCTTGTAGACCCATTCTTTACACTACTTCAGAAAGTACCGGAACATCGAGCAAGACCAGGCGAGGCAGGACGAGCTACAATCTTCCACCCAAATCAGAGGGCTTCAAGGCATTTATTTCAGGTGGTTCAAGCGAGCATAACTGGATGCCACGTTACCATTTTGACCATTTGGTTAATCTTCAGATCATATGTACATTTCAACAAAATAAACTTTTCAACACCCTATTTTATTTATTAAATTTATATGCTGCCCATCTTCCCGATAGGGCGACTCTAGGAGGCCTACAGAACATAAGTATGCAGCTTACTTATTGCCAAATATGGTACTTGAGTAGCTCACATATGCTAAAAGAACACTCTAGTGAATGGGTAGTTCAGTAGAAAAATGTTGTAGGAAAAGGTTCAAGACTTTGTTCCTAAAGCATAGCTATGCATGTTTTAAAATCAATTTTGAGATATTAAAAGATGGTTGTTTATCCTTCTCATTAGGCTCAGAGGGATATGTATTTACAAAGGAGTTTCTAAGAACCAGGCTGCAGCTGACATTTAATCACTATCATCAGATCCACGATATGAACCTCGTTCGGATGCCTCGTTGTTGGAAGCCTCTGGCTCGGACTCATTAGGCGAGCCCTCATTGTCAGAGACTCTCTCTGAATCTCTCTCTGAATCGGCACTGCGGGAAGCTGGGCGAGATTCGTTCTCAGAACCAGCAGACTGACTTCTTCTTGACTGCACAGACTCATTATCCGACTGCTCCGAATCAGACTGTCTTCTCTTTCTCACTGAACCATCACTGTCTGAGTCGTTGTCTGAAGGGCGGGCACTGGATCGCCTGGGACTGCCTCCCTCGCTGCCAGACTTGTTACTGTTGTCCAAATCGCTGTCAGACACAAGGTTTTTGTTAGGTCGCTGCTCGGCATCATCTGAGTCACTGTTGCTGTTCCTGGCATTGCTGTTCAAACAAAGAGAAAAATAAAATGCAAACACCTGAAGCAGAACATTAAGCTGTATGAGAAATACTTCAAATTCTTGGGAGTTATGTTAATTTTGTCCAGCATAATCGATCTTACGCCAAGGAAGTTAAATGAAATATAATTTGTGATAATTTGTTCTTGGTGTACTAAGACTGTCCTTAAGCTGTTACCTCTATAGGCATGACAGCGAACCTATGACACGCGTGCCAGAGGTGGCATGCAGAGCCCTCTGTGGGCACGAGCGCCATTGCCAATTGCTCTTCTGGTTTTCAGCGCACTCAGCTGATCTTCGTGTGTGCCAGAGCCCTAGAAACCCAAAGGCCAGCTGGCCGTTGCGCATGCATGCTGGCCAGCTGGTCTTCTGGTTTCCAAGGCTCCAGCACATGCGCATGCATGTTCCTGTTTGGGCAATCGGTGCTGAAAAAGTTCGCCATCATTGTTACAGTTTTTGGGATGTCAACTTACACCTTTTCATCTAATTTTGTAGCCAGAAAAGAAAGTACCGATTAACCACATTTATACATTTTCAGGAAGTTTAATTATGCATAATTGCACTTTAGATGTTACTGAAATATTTTGAATAAAGCCACCTCAAATATGAAAGATCACTTGAGAGAGAGTCTTAGCTCAAAACACTTCCCAAATGTTCTCAATAGTTATCTTTGGAGTAGCAAATCAGCTGCTTCCCATTTGAAACAAGGTATTTCTTACTTCAGATGACTTGAATCAAAATGTTTGCACATCATTAGTGCTTTTGGTGCATTTTCCACATAGATACAGAATTATCCCCATGCACCGAATCAGGATTAATTACATTGAGCCTGAAGGCCAAACAGAAGCTGTATCTCCTTAAATTTCCTTCCTTAGCCTAATACTCCTTTAGGTCTAAATTGGGGGTTCCCAACAAAGAAGTATTAAATATTACCAACCTATTACAGGTAATCCTCTCACAATTGGGATTGCCAACTGCATTAAGTGACATGAACGTTAAGCGAAACATCATGTGATTGTGCCCAACTTATGACATCAGCTCTGCTGCAGTCATTAAGCAAATTTCCTACAGTCTGTAAGTGCAACATCACATTATTATGACTTGCAGCTTCCTGCCAGCTTCCCTATTGACTTTGCTTGTTGGAAGCCAGCTGGGAAGGTTGCAGTTTGGTCTCGTGGTAAAAGCACCAGGCTAGAAAGTAGGAGATCGTGAGTTCAATTCCCGCCTTCAGCATAAAAGCCAGGTGGGTGACTTTGGGTCAATCATACTCACTCAGTCCAGCCACCTCATAGGGTGTTGTTGTGAGGAAAATGGGAGGAGGAAGGTGTATTGGATATGTTTGCTATCTTGAGTTATTTGTTAAAAAAAAAAAAAAAAAGATGGGATGTGAATAAATAAAATGGCAATCACATGACTGTGGGACACTACAACCATCGTAAATGACTGCCAGTTGACGAATGCCTATGGAGGATGCCGACGACTGATTGTAAACCTAATTTTCAGCATGTTTGAATGGTCACTAAACAGGGCAGTTGTTAATCAAGGATTACCTGTTCCCATGAAGACATAGAAAATACTAATAGATATTGTGTTTTTCATGAAAAATATAAAACACTATGTCAAGAGGAAACATAATGAAGAGTCACTTGGTTTACCAGGATTTTTAAAAGGTTTCTTAATCGTTCATAATATACTGTAGTTCTATTATCCTTCAATTAGAATTTACTTAGGATAGACCAGGGCTTGAAATGGAGAAAAAATACATGTTAATTGTAACTCCCTTTTTATCAGAATAAATCAATCACTATTACTTCCAATGGGGGAAAATATACATACCCATCATCAGCAATTTTGAGTTTATCTTCATCAGATGAGTCATCGCTTGATGAAATGATGGCTTTAGATTTGATTTTCCCCTTCATTGAAAGAGGCAAGCGTTCTGGCTTGGACTGCAGATTTGGGGGGGGGGGGGGGGGGAGAGAGATAGAATTTATAAAGAAAATTGACTTTCAGCTTTTTAATAAAATAAAGTATTAAATATTCCTATTACAGATGCTTGTGGTGGGAAAGTAAAACAATTTAGCTATAAGGTGGCTATGCATTTCTCTTTCTATCCATGTCTTATTAAATTACACCCAATCCCATAGGTCTAGGATATAAAAGTAATTTCCAATTGCTAAAGAACCAACTATAAAACTATGGAGAAAAACCTTTCAAACTTTCAAGAAACTGCTAAACTCTGCCGTAACAAAGGAAGTTATTATATATGCTGTGAGCCTGGAGGTGCCAGGATACACATGAATATCTCCTATACCTACCTAGCTATCACCTCCATTTAACTTTTTGTATTAAAAATGTTTCAAATTAAAAAACAGAACAAGAACCAAAAGCTGTTATCCTGGAAGAAATAAGCTCCAATTTTCCATATCTTCATTTCTAAATTAATTAATTTAAATTAAATTAACTAGATTAATTGAATTTAAATTAATGAAAACATGGAGGAAGGAGGCCATTGAGCAAGGAACATAACATGAAAGAAAGATATGGCTAAAGGATCTGACCTCCTTTATGCTATTTGAAGGACCCTGAATAGGTTGAAGGTTAGAGTGCCTAAATGTAAAACCAATAATCTGAAGTAGAGGCTCTTAGATTTTTTTTAGATTTTAGATTTTATTAGATTTATATCCCGCACCTATCTCCAATGGGACCCAGGGCGGCGCACAGGCATTTAAAAACACAATGTACAATACAAAATATCAAACATCCTAAAACCCTATTAAACTTAATACTCCTGCGCTAAAAATGTTGTTTAAAAACCCTCTGATTAAAAATTTGTGCAACTAACCCTCAGTCATTTATCGGACGGATTTACCCTAAACCGGCTTGCTGAAACAGGTGCGTTTTTAAACGCTGGCAGAAAAGGCGGAGGTCCGAGGTGGTGCGGAGATCGGGAGGTAGGTCGTTCCAGAGGGTAGGGCCCGCCACAGAGAAGGCCCTTCCCCTGGGCGTTGCCAACCGGCATTGCCCGGCCGACGGCACCCGGAGAAGACCCTCTCTATGGGAGCGGATCGGTCGAAGGGATGTATGGGGCAGAAGACGGTCTCGCATATAACTAGGCCCCGAGCCATCGAGCGCTTTAAAGATGGTGATCAACACCTTGAAGCGCACCCGGAAGGCCACAGGCAGCCAGTGTAGCTCACGCAGGGCAGGTGTTATATGGGAACGCCGTGAGGTTCCCATAATCACCCGCGCGGCCGCGTTCTGAACTATTTATTTATTTATTTATTTGGATTTATTGACCGCCCCCTCTCTCCGAAGAGACTCGGGGCAGTGTACAGGAATTTAAGAACATATACATATAACAAATTATAAATAAATTAAAACTAAATTAAATGTTTTACCCTGTGTAGCAGATAACAACACACTTATGTGAATATGGAGAGACACAGAGCCTGGTCCATCTGCTAGTATGTTGGCTACTACCAGAAGCATGTACTATTAATGACTTAATTTTGGCCAAAAACAAAACCAAGAAGATGACTTCATTCTGTCAATTTAAATTTGACTTAGACATGGAAGAAGAATAATTTCTAAAGAGTCCTGAACCTTGATTAGAAAGTACAAATGATTGAGGATGCCAGTGCTCTGAAAGAAAGCATGTCAACCTATCAGATAAGCAAAGAAACAAAGAGGCTCAAGAGTGTTGCAGACCCCATTTTAGTAAGGCAGTGTTTTAGAACTGCATTTCATCTCCCACTGGAGTCATTTCGTGAATGGGCAAGCCTCTTCCTCTCATCAGCCCTTTTGTAACATGTCCTTACAACACTACAAATTATGTTTATTAGCCCAGAAAAGGTAGGGACCTCTAGCTAAGGTCCATGCTAAGATGCTTCAGAGTCTTCAATTTAGTTCAAACAGAAATAAGTGAAGCAATGCTACATGCAAGCGAGGATGGGTACTTCCAATGCTTTCTAGGACATGCAACCTTAAATGAAATATTTTTAATTAAACTCAAATACCACTTAATGAAATAGTTATAAATCTCACCATTCTTCTCTTCTCAGTTTTGGCTGGGCGGCGCTTCTTCTGTCTGGGTGCTGTCTCGTTTTCATCATCATCAGTATCACCATCTCCTTTTTGAGGTCTTGAGGAAAACACACACCCAAATAATCAACAAAGTTCTATAAACACGTGTCCTGATCAGATCTCTACAAAGAAACAAAACCCTACCGATTCTTTGCAAATTCCATTCATTTTCCATTAATAGTTCCAGAACTTTACATTAAAATTACTTAATAATATAGACAAACATAATGAGTAACATTTGATTGGTCTCATTTTTTTAAAAAAAAAGCTCACTGCAGATCTAATTCTTGAAATGATTTCAAATAATTTTTAAAACATAAAACAGCAATTAAAAACTTGTATTTACCCATCTACAATAGCACAAAAAAAGGACACTTGTAAATACCAGTTTATAATAATGCCAGAAACTATAGTTCAGATGCCATGGCTACACCTCAAGTCTTCTTTAGTTCTTTAGTTCAAAAACTGTTTTCCCCCCCTGAGTTTTAAGCAGTGCAGAATCAGGCAGCAAGGCAGGCTAGAGCAGTAATGGAAAAAAAGGAATCAAACTTCCCAATGTGAATTATCAAATTCACTGTGTACAAAGAATTTCACCTTCGTCGCTTCTTCTTTTTCTTCTCTCCGTCCTCTTCTTCGCCATCTTGTTCACTGCCACTGCCCTTCCTCCTCTTTTTCTTTCTGGATACTGGAAGGTCTTCATCACTGTCATCATTGACAAATTCATCAAATTCTCCAGTTTTTCTGGAGCGCTGTTAAAAAAATCATACGCCACAGTGCATTGTTATTGTTAGATGAAAACCCTCTGCTTACTCAAGCATTTTGAAAGTGAGTTATCCTCTAGTTTAAAAGAATACAGAGTTAGAAAATTTCACACTTAATTTACGGGCGTTTTTTTTATCCTTCCTTTCAGAATTGTTATTCTTAGGATTCACATTATACAAACACAGATTAACACAAATCACAAACTGAAAAAAAAGAATAGTAGAGTAGAAATTGGCGTTAACCTTCTAATGCTACTTTTGCTAACTAACACTAACCTCTGTCAGTCATCTGTAACTAAGAGGACCTCAAAATTAAAAGTGACGGAAAAACAAAATGAAAGACATAAAATACTAGAATGCTAAAATTAAATCATAGAGAACTATGAAATCTAGACTTTTAAAAAGATAAAGGAAAGTGTTGCTGATTTTCTTAGAAATGTTGTAAAGACTTACTTTAAGAGATTCTCCAAAAAAAGATCAATAGGCATATAATACAACCAGTCAGGTATATTATGTGATAATCAAATGGAATAGAGCACAGGAAAATTAGATGAAGACACCAATAATTTGACATAGAAAGCTATCAGAAAATGTAACGTGAGCATCTGAACATGTAGAGACTATGAATATAGGAAATCAAAAGATAAAATCACACAACACTGGTTTAAACTAATGTAAAATTAAAATGAAGTATGTTTTGAACAATTATTATAAAAGTGCAAATTAATGCTGCAAGACATCAGCCTACTTTCTCCTATTCTATCGGAGGTCTGGTCTTAATGCTCATTTTGATTTCCATTTAAATACCAATTAAAGGAAAGGAATTGATATGAATGGAAAAGAACTGATAAACGTTCACACAGACGGAGCTAAGGAATTAGGGCTTTCTTGACATGTTTATCAAGGAGGCAAAGAACATGTTGTATCATTTTGAGAGAGCCGAAAAGACACATTGTATTATTTGGATGCAGTAGATGCTTGAAGAGGTAGTTGACCAAATTAATAAATCAATGAGAAAGGCCTTAAGAAGAGTCTTGATTTGACAATAATATGTCTGATTATTGTCAGAAAGACATGAGGGAGATAATCAGTATGAGACATAGGCTAAAGATTTAGGATCAGCCAAGATCCCAGGGATGTTTGGATGAATCAGAAGAGATGCTGACAGTCTGAAAATTCTGAGTATAAAAGGATTTGATTTTAGAGTAAGAAATCAGAAGACTCCAACCATCAATCAGCTATATCACAAGTCCATCTTCTGATAGCTGTCTGTAACTCTTTGTATTTGTTGGGTTTTCTAATTGGATTAGCCATCTTGATTAGAGCCTCACTCTTTGGTAAAGATCTTCTAACATAATTACGAAAAAATAAAGTTAAGAGAGGATTCGGTCATAGACTATATTAGAAAACATTACTTCATGGGAGACAGCTTTTTTGCTTGAAACCAAGATAAAATATAAAGGGTTTAACTAATCTCATCACATAAACCATAAAGCTGAATTTGGCCAGAATTTTCTAATGTTGGAAGGCATGAGGGTGAAAATGAGGGGAGTTTGTTTGCAAGTGAGAACCGATTCCTCACAAAATCTATTAGATTTTCATTAAAATGGGTAAGAAGGACTAAAGGACTCAGCTGGATTCTAGAAATAACTGTAGGACAAAACTCTAAAGCAGAGAAAAAACCAAGAGTGGGAAATTTTGTAAAACAAAAGAAAAAGTTGAACTATGTATGCAGACAAACAATATATTACAGAGAAAACCTACTTCTTAAGTAGAACCAGAACTTGCTAATATCATGATGAGGAACCAAGAAAACCATAAAAGTTAATAGAGAACAATGAAAACAGATAATGACATTTTTTAATGACTTGAAGAAGAACTTCCAAATGATTCAATGGAAATAAAAATGAGATAATCAATGACAAACAACAACTTTGTAGGTCATTAAACAGAGATGTAGGAGAACCAAAGAGCCAAAATAGACAAGATTGCTACTTTCTTTCTTTTTTTAACTGCCTTTTTGCACTTAAAAATTAAGGCTTAAAAAGAAATGCCTACGTATCAAAATCAACACAAAACGGGTCTAAGTGTCTCTTATGTGAATACCTTTTCGATCATATTAAATCCAGCATTTGCTGTCTGTAGCTTTATATACTACTAAACTCATGACCCATTGGATCATTCTTCTTTCCATATACAATATAGGCTAGCACTGTTTCCTCTTCTCTCACAACCCTCAGCAGAGCTTTGGTGAAGTCCCTTCTTCTTGGCTGACCCATGGAACTGCCTGTCACTTTGCTGGGAGCAAGAGAAGCAAAGGGAACTATGGACAAAGAAAACTGCACCCCTATTCCCTGATCTGTCCCTAAAGACTCCCTCCCACCAGAGAGGAAAAAAAGTTTACCCATTGACCATTAACATCCTCACTTGGCAGCAGGCATCCAAATTACTCTTGGAGCATGGTGGCTCACATGATTAGGATGCTGGGTTTGGAGGTTAGCAAGCCCATGGTCGAGACCCAAATGCTGCTGTGTGGCAGGGGTGAGCTCCCATCACTCGCTCCAGCTCCTTCATGGATACATCACCCTAGGCAGTGGTGATGTCACTGACTATTCCTGTCAACCCTGAAATGCCTTAAACTGTGCCTCCAACACGAACAGGACAGGACCTGAATTACTCTCTTGTCCTTCTCTCACCATCCACCACTCTTAAAAGAGATTTCAGTTGGTTCCAAACCTGCCAATTTCTAGTCAGCAGTCAGGCCTTGCCATCAGCCAATTGGGTGTAGGGACCAGAGGGAGACATGGGACTACGCCCCTCCCATCTTCCTTTGTACACACAACCTACAGGCTTCAGGGAAGACTAGTTGGAAACCACAATCATGTGGCCGTGGTTAACTGTGTATTTCAGCAGCCACAACTTTGTGAATATAACTGGTGTGCAGATCTTTGAAGTTTCTATTACATAGGAGCGATGGGTCCCAGATTTTGATGCATGCTTTAAGTTTGCCCTGTTGAGGTACTTAATTGAAAAACCGTTGCCCTATGATGAACCACTTCACTCAATTGAAAGTTATAAACTGACAAGAGAGTTTTAGTAATACATGGCCATATAACAATCATTTTTAAAAACTCTATTTTTATTTACCCGGCCACCTCCACTACCACGCTTTTTCTCTTTTGAGCCTTCAACTTCTCCTGTGAACATGAGAATATTCTTGGTCTTCTCCACATATTGTGCTCTCTGTTCCAAAAGTTTCTTCTGTTCTTCTATTTCCCTGAGACGTTTTTCTTCCTGGAAAAGTGTCAGCAAGGAAACCCGTTATATTGTAGTTCTACGCAAAGCACCATTCTAATATTTTGCTTACTTAAAAAAATAAAAATAAAGTATGAAAGACTTATTTGTGACCACAATGACATGGGGTCTGCCTTAAAATAGTATGCCCTGAAACAATAATATGAAGAGCATTCACTACTGTAAATAGACAAGTGGAAATAAGCAAGATATTTCTAGGTTACAGACTGGATAAGGCATCTAAACTTTCATTCCCCTCATTTGCAGCCTTAAAGTAAACCAGCTTCCTAATTTATTTTACCCATTTACATCTTCAGAGCTGACATCCCTATTTATTCATAGTACATCTATGAATAAATTTTGTTGTAGCATCACAGCTCCTAGCTCAGCAGAGAAAGTGATTCTAGCTCTGTTTTAGCAGTATAAGGAATAAAGGACCTGTTCTTTGAGTAACTTCTGACGCAGCAGTTCTTTTTCTTGCTCTTGTTTTGCTCGCAGCTCCCGCTCTTCTTCATCCTGCTTGCGAGCTCGAGCTACGTGATACTGAGCTTGGCTCAGCAGATCCGAACACTGCCTACAAGTTGGGGTTAAATTTGCAGACAAAAGCAGAAATAACGATGAAAAACACATTTCATGTCACTGGCCAAATCGAAACTTTTCAATGAATGCTAGTAGTTAAAGACTAAACTGTAGTAAATATGTCTATTTTAAAGAAAAACAGATCAATGCAGCTGGGAATTCACTGTTAAATTTCCTAGAGGATTTTTATTTCTAACAATCCAATCACTTTTTAAAGCAGTAGCCTGGCACCTCAAATCGTTCTACCCTGGAAAAGATCATTTATTTATCCAACTAATTGGGTTACATTGCCTTGAGCTCCAGTACATGATAAATATCTGATTTTCAGTGCTTTTGTGTATTTAGCTTAATCATATGGACTCTTTATATTTAGTTTTAGAATTTCTGAAGTGCTTTTATTCCAATAAAACTAAGCATTAGTTTTAGCTTTTATGGACAAGCTGCCTGTCAACACTTGTTTCAAACTAGTTTTTGTCTGACACCTACTTAATTAGGCAGTAAAAAGGATAACTCTTTTAAGAGTACAATCCAAAAGACGAAGACAGCTTTTCTTCATTAAAGAGAATCCTCAAAGAAATATAGCTTACACATACGGCTAGTCAATATTATCTCCAAATTATAAATTGACTCTCCTTCTCTTCTGGATTTAAGATACAGATGTACATAGCTAACCTTAAATGTCTGTACTAAAGTAAACTGAAACCTGCAATTCAAATACCTGGCTTATTTCATAAGGAACTGATTCTTGAAAGCACTGGTTACATTTTTTTTTTACCTGGCTTCGGTCGCAGCAAGTGCCAAATCAAATCTCATCTTATCTCCCACTTTACTCAAGTAGCTGAAGTATCTGAACGAGAAACAGAAAATTAGGGCTATCTTAAAATTCTTTTTTCCCATGTGTGTTTTGTTAAAAGTGGTACATAATTATCATAAACCAGATGATGTCAAAATGAAGAAATTGCTTTTTAATTTCACATCCCACTCTCTATTTTCAACTGTCCATCAAATCCCTCTTTCCGTTCCTAGAGAAGAAACTACTCTGGAAGTGTTTTAATTGCCAATAACCTTTTATAACAATCAACACAACAACTTCTACTTTTTCAATGAGATTGAAGTGCATCTTTTAAAAGCGAAACTGAATCGTCTTGCAGGTGGCTCAAGGCAGGTTTTGGAGAATCTGTCTCAGAACTTGATGAACTGATTATTCTAGGGATATCTCATACAAAAGTAATAAAGCAACGTATTATATAAAACTGAGAACAGCCTGCCTCAATTACATAAAGTTAAAAAAATATTTAATTTTAAGAACAAGCGTGCGATTCAAAAGCAGCACCCTTTGGAATGGGACACATTCTGTTCCTGCTTGAATGGACCTCCCTCCCCTCCCGGCCCCATTTTGTATATTAAAACAGGCAGTAATGCCTGCAGGCTAGAGCACTAGATTGAAGCTCCCATCTTCTGACTACCTGGATTTTTAGACTCTGCTGAAAATGTTCACCTGTACAGGTAGCCCTTGACTTACAACATTTAGTGACAGTTCAAAGTTACAATGGCCCTGAAAAAAGTGACTTATGACAATGTTTCACAGTTGCAGCCTTTATAGCACCCCCATGATCTCGTGATCAAAATTCAGATGTCTGGCAACTGGTTCATATTTATGACTGTTGCTGTATCCCAAGGTCATGTGATCCCCTTTTGCAACCTTCTGACAAGCAAAGTTAATGGGGGAGCCAGATTCACTTAACAACCGGGTTACTAAATTTATCAACTGCAGTGATTCACTCAACAACTGAGGCAAGAAAAATGGGGCAAAAGTCATTTAACAAATGTCTCACTTAACAACAGAAATTTTGGGCTCAATTGTGCTCGTAAGTCAAGGACTACCTATATTACTCATCTGTCCTGAACCTGCATTTCTATCCACCCACTAATTTTCAAGGACCACAGCAATGCAGTCAGTCCTCAACTTACAACTGTTCATTTAACAACAGAGTGAAGTTACAACAGCCTTGGAAAAAGTGACTTACAATCTATTAAAAGTTATGCCTATAGCACTGACCCCTCCAGTCATATGATCACAATTTGGATGCTTGGCAACTAGTTTGCATTTATCACAGTAGCAGCAGCAGCAACATCTTACGATAATGCAATTGCAATTTGCAAGCTAATTTCGCATCTGAGAAGCAAAGTCAATTCGGGAATCTGGATTCGCTTAATAGACACACGATCCACTTAATAACAACGGTGACCGCCTTAATAACCATGGTAAAAAAAGGTCGTAAAATTGGGACCATTCATGTGATGATTCCATTTACAACCACACTGACTTAGAAATTCCAGCTCCAGTTATGCTTATCAGTCAAGGATTACTTGTAGAACAAAGCTAGCTGCTTTCCCTTTCCATCCCTGTAGGTTTTATTTAGCTCATTAACTTTTTAGGTGGGGTCATGCTAAGGACTTCACACATCTATGTCCAAAAACAAAGTCTAAAAGCTATGAGACACAGCTTATGGAATATATTATTATTCTGTAATAAAGTTAACAACTTTAATCTTGTCTCTAGAAAAGCCTCTCTCCATGGAACTGGTCCCTGGTGCCCAAAAGATGCATTACAAAGTTATACAAAACAACTATAGTTTGTTAAGGTAGGCTAGAATCATCACCACCCCCACCATACTCTTAATGCAATGCATATCATACAGGGGGGTTGTTAAATAAAGATTATATCTCCTTACCTGTGTGCTAGTTCCAGTTCTTTCACAGCATTTAGTACTTCCTTCAAGTTACTTTTTTCATCTTTTAGGACAGAGGTAGCTAGCCTTTGCAGCACAAGAGCCACATTGAACATCAGGACTGTATCGCTGGGTGCTACATGTCTTGCCTGAGAATTCAAATTTAATTTAAAATTAAACCAATGTGAACCAGCTAGAAAGCAGAAACTGTTGTTACAACATACCTAGGAAGCCATTCAGGCTATCTCAATAATGGCCTCCCACAAGTTGGAGAAGAGGAAACTTCCCTGGAGAGCATATGGCGTATGATTATTCATCTCCTTTTTTATGCTGTACATAGTAGCCATAATTCGTGATTTTGGTAGTTGGGGTTCCTAAACATTTTGCCATCACACCTCCCTTTAGCCCAATATTAATGTACACGCCTTCCTTAAAAATATTCAAATACAAAATGAACATAAATGAACTGTTGAAAATAATACAATGAAACTTTGAGAAAGGTAGACTTATTTTAAAAATGCAACTAAAAGGTTCTTCATACATCCCTGGTCTCTGCACCTCCCTAAGGGAGGCACACCTCAGAGTTTGGGAACCCCTGCTCTATATTGTATCCTGTTCTTCCTGTATAGAAGTTTTATTCTACATAGACTAGTTTTTTCCCAACATGGCTGGTTTATTGTATTTTATTTGCTATTGTAATAACTGTGACCTTACATGATTCTAGGATATATAATCTAACCTTTAATAAACACTATTATTGTTAATCATTTTGGTAAATATTAGAAACTTCCTACCTTTAGCAAGGTTTGTTTGCATTCTTGTAATTTACCGCATTTGAAGAGAGCTCGGGCCAAATATAGCAATACTTCTGTGTTCTGATGTTTATAGAATTTTCTGAGACAATTCTCATACTATGGTGGGGAAAAGAATAAATGTTTGAAGAATAGTTTAAATTGCCAACTTTTATACTGTTTCGGACAAAACTGCACTGCAGCCACAATGCAATGCTGAACAAAGCCTTATAAATGAGTTTGCAAAGATCTCTTAGTAACTTCCAAAAACCTACAACAACATCCTGCATTTGTACATAGGTTGCAGAAGAAAGCAAAGCTCCCTCTTTATACCACAGCAGAACAACAAACCCAAGGTCTTCACAGCTTAAAAAATCCTCTCCACTAAGAAGGCTGGAAAGAAAAAAAATGAGTTTCCTTTTCCATGCAGTCAGCTTAGAAGCCAAGCACGTGTATATAAATTTCTATGATACATAGTACAAAGTCTATCACACATGGCATATCAAAAGTTTGCCAATATGTTCTCTGTAATTTCATGATTTATTTTTCATCAGTTTTCAGATCCATGGGAAAGATTTTTCCTTTTCAATTTTCTTTCAATACTGCAGTCTTAAAAATAAATTCATCTGGCTATTTAATACAGTCATGCCAATTATGTGTTTCAGTTATAGCAATCCATCTCCAATTCTTTACTATAATGGGAACTGAGGCCATTTGGTATATGCAATAACCATCGGTGAAAAGAGCCCATGCTAGGATTGCCTATAAAGAGAAAATCAGTACCACTGATTCAGTTCTGTAAATATAATTACCCAGCACAATTTAAATATAATTTTTTTTAAAAAAAAAGAAAAGCAAAAAGTACTGAAAACATTTGTGGAATGGTCCAATTTAGCCCAACATGTTGTGATCATGCCAACAAAGCTGTAAAAATCTTCCTTGCAGAAAAGACTCGGCTTGAAATTCTTACTTCCGTGTTTACAAGAAACATGTCCTAAGTTAAGATATTTGTTAAGGATTACCATCTGCACAGCACTGATGTACTGCTTCTGCTCCACATAAATGTGTGCAAGATTAAGCCACACGTCGCTGATATCTGCGGTTGCCTCTCTCACTTGGGCGAAAACGTCACGAGCTTCACGGAAATATCCTTTGTGTGCCAGTACAGCTCCTAAAAAGGAAAATCCAATTTCCAGGTCCATGCAAAGTCATTGCAAAATTGTGATCGGATATGGCGGTGCTACGCGCGCCAACACAACCGGAGTTCCCTAAACTGCAGGGACCCGGCTGAACTTTTGTCTCCCCCGTGGTTTGGTAGGAACCTAAACCGTCCTGGAGGAATGGTAATCAGGAGGTAAGCCTTCGCTGGGCACAGGGATCTCGCAAGACCTCTTTTTAACACGAAGGGAAAACCTCTGAAGGGAGACAAAAGGCACCCCCCCCTGGGGGGGATTAAGGCAACGGGAGAGCTTCCGGATGAAAGGAATTGCTTAAAGAGAAAGTGCAATATCAGGAAGGTATCTGTTTTGTATTTGAAACACTTTGCTAAGAAACTTTTACTCTCTACTAAAGCTTTGAATCTAGAGATAAGCGGCGGATTTAACTGAACTGTGAGATTTCTCCTGTTAATAGAATTCTTTGAAATGGCGGCCTGAAGCATAAGAACAAAGGACAAAGCCATTTCCGCTCGCGCTGAAAGAGATCGGACTATGACTGATTTTTCTACTTTCTTTTCCTTTTAATCTAATTTACTTAAAACTTTGAAATTTGGACTATTTTTACAACTTCAAGAATTATTTGTGAAATTTTATTGCACATTCTTAAACTTAAACAAGGACTATACATTTACTTCTTTTTGTTTCTGCTCCCCCTCTAACAAAGAGGATTGAAACATTCTTAAACTACTTAAGCTATCTTGTTACATTGTATTGTCTCCGGAAATCGTTGGTGGAAATGTATGAGCAGATAAACTTCTGGAAGCACTGAACAGAGACAAACCAACGAATAGGAAGACAATTGGAGCTATTTCTTTTATCTTGTGGATTTGCCAATATGTCTACACATATAGATATATATATACCAAAGAAAATCAGGAGCTTTTGGCTGAGATTTTGAATGAAATAAAAAGATTTCATGCGATATTTGATAGAAAGCTATTTACTATATCAAGCGAAGATCAATTGAAGACTTCAGAAATTAAAGAAATTAAAGAAAAAGAGGAAAGTGATCAAGATAATGAACTTAATTCACCTGAAGAGGATGATGATGATGTAAACCTATTAAATGACAGGGAAAGTACAGAAGAGGGGACAACATCAAGAGTTTATCAGAAATTTGGATCCCAACTTGACTGGCAAGAAGAAAAGAGGAAAGAAAAAAAAGGAGAAATCTCTTCAGGAACAAACTTGACATTTAAAAATAAACAATATGTAAGGAAAGGAGTTGGTCAGCGTTATGATTGGATAGTTATATTGGATTACAAAGTGCCAATAGAAGTTGACGGAGGACCTGGGAAAGGGAAAAATAAGAGATGGAGATCACGAATTATAAAAGAGACAAATTTAATCCACTGCTGGAAAGACACAGGTTGAAAAGGGAAATTACTATCCCTTGATGAGTAATAACTAGCCAGGCTGTGTTTAAAATATCATCAAAGGATTACCAGTTAATTGATTGTCAATAACAATTATAGATACTTACAATAAGATTAATTATAATAAATGTTTTAGTTAATGATATACACTTGCTTATCTATAGATGGAAAGTTATACTAATTAAATGGTTATAGAATGTTCTTGGTAAATAATTAATTAACTACCTATACAATTCTAGATTGTTCTATATTATATTATTATGAAATTTATATTGATATGATGGGACTAAATAAGGGATATTAATAGTTAGCCAGGTTTTAAAGATATTATTAAAGAAGAAATAGATTGATGTCAAAATATTTGATAAGAACTGTGGATATTGATATTAAGCTACATGATAAATTGTTAGACTTAAAATTTATAAAATGAGATTACCTGTGAATACCTATTTCAGAGAGGCACAGAATTTATGAACACCCGGTTAGACTGTCCTCTACAGGACATTATGTAGAGTGGACCCTTCCTTTTTAAATCTATCTAAATCTATTTATTTGTTGTTGTTGTTTTCTTTTTCTTTCTTTTGGTTGGTTTCATAAATAGAATGCCATTATATAGTTATGCCTTATATAAAAGGATGTTAAAACAACTAGTAAGATTAGGGTTGAGATATAAGAATTGTAATAATCGATATGAAAAATAAGTGACAAATTCTGAAGAACATTATAGAAACCTGTGATAAATTGATACATTCTTAAAAATTGATAGTTTGTAAGGAAAAATGGCTTATCGATATTGTTTTTTTAAAATTTCTGTGAGGCTTGTATTATTTGTGTTTATGTTAAAAAATAAAAAAAAACTATTATTAAATAAAAACAAAGTCATTGCAAAATTGTAATGTAAACAGAAAACGTGACATAAGAAATCTCAGTACCTATGCCATTAGCAGCATACAAATTCTTGGGGTCATTCCGGAGGACCTGTTTGTAAATGGCTAGGGCACGATCTTGATGACGTTTTTCCTGCAAGAGAGATGGGAACTCTCAAGAAAATGAATACAGGTAATCCTCGATTTACAACCATTTATTTAGTGATCTTTCAAAGTTACAACAGCATTGAAAAGAATGATTTACAACTGGCCTTTATGCTTATGGCTATCAGAGCATCCCTAGTCCTGTGATCAAAATTTGGACGCCTGACAATTGCCATGTATTTACAACACTGGAATCCCTGGATTAGGTGATCACTTCCTAGCCGGTTTCCGATAAGCAAAGTCAATGAGGGAAGCAGGATTTGCTCAATGATCACACAATTCACTTAACAACTCCACTGATTTGCTTAACAGCTATGGCAAAATAGGTTTTAAAATTGTGCAGAACTCACGTAGGTGCTTTGCTTAGCAATGGAAATTCTGGCCCCCATTATGATCCTAGGCTGTGGACTAGTTGTATTTATAATATTTATTAAAATGTTTTAATAACTAGTCCTAGGTTGTGGACTAGTTGTATTTACAATATTTAGGAAAATGTTTTAATATCTTTTATGGATACTCAAGTAATATTAAATATATTAAAACATATTAATAAAATATATTAAATATATTAAGATATATGTTAAAATATATCAAATGCATCCTACAATCAATATAAAAACTAATGTAAAGAGAGAGCAAAGAGAGAGAACTCTCCATCCTCTCATTTCTTATAAAATTTCCATTTTAGGCCAATTTCATAAAATGTTTGTTGTTGTTCAAGTGTATCATAAATTCATAGTACACAAAGAGTAAGGGCTGATTAATGAGATCAGCTTGTAATTTTATATTATATAAGGCATTTTCCATTTCTGCACGAAACTTCCTCTCTCCTATTTAGGAAGACTGGGACATGGAAAATCCATTCTTCCATCAGGATTAGACAAAAGCAGTGCTCATCCATTGAAGCAGCTGCAAAAAAAGTGTAAAGATGCGGAGTATTTACCTTCTCTCTGTCTCTGGTGGGTTGGTGCAGAGTCTGCAACCACACATTGCCCAAAGCCAACATAGAGTAAGTGTCATTCTGTGTTGATGGCTGTTTCAATATTCGCTCAAATTTCTTCTGTCCTGGACCCCATTCTTGCTTGGCCAGGTGAAGATTTCCAATCAGGGACCAAGCATCAGGATGGTCCTGAAATAATATTCCAATACACTAAAACTCAGTTTAACTTTAATAAGAAATATTTAAGGTTCAAAAAGTGCCATCTCTCCCCAGCTCCAAGAGGCATCCCACAAAAGCTTTAAGAACTTTAGCAAACTTTGCTAAAATTCAAACTTTGGAAAAGTTTAAGGGGAGAAAATTCCACAATAGATGCTGTCCGTGAGACATTCCAACTACGTCCGTGAGACGTTCCAACTACGTCCGTGAGATGTTCCAACTACGCTCCCTCCTCCAACAGAGGCCGTGGGAAGCTCCCTTGCAGAGGAATTTGGATTTTATCTGCAGGACAAAATCGCTCAGATCCGGGGCGTATTGGCCTCCAATGAGGTTAGTCCGGGCGGGCAAACGGAGGCAGGCCTTGAGACCGTTTTGTGGGAAGAGTTTGACCTTGTGACTCCGGATGACATGGACAGGTTGTTGGGGCGGCTGAATGCTACCACATGTTTATTGGACCCGTGTCCCTCCTGGCTGGTACTGGCCTCCCGGAGGTCACACGAGACTGGCTCCAGGAAATAGTGAACGCCTCCTTGAGTGAGGGGTTTCTACCGACCATCTTGAAAGAGGTGGTGGTGAGACCCCTCCTCAAGAGGCCTTCCCTGGACCCAGCATTGTTGGTTAATTAGCGTCCGGTCTCCAACCTCAGCTTTCTTGCTAAGGTTGTAGAGTGTGGTAGCACAACAGTTCCCCCATCACCTGGAGGAAACTGTCTATCTAGACCCGCGCCAGTTCGGCTTCCGGCCCGGGTACAGCACTGAGACGGCATTGGTCGCATTGGTAGATGAAATTGAAATTTATTAACCGCACCCTCTCCCCACAGGGACCCGGGGCGGTGCACAGGCAAAGCTAAAAACAATATACAATAAATACAACATACATACATTAAAATAGAATTAAATAATATTTACCCGTGCTAAAAATATAAGATTAAGAACCCACTAAAATTTGGAGTCAATAGACAGAGAGAACTATTCAAGGCCGGCCAGTCGAAAGAGATAGGTCTTCAATTTTACACGGAAGGAGCAGAGGTCAGTGGTCGTCCTAATATCAGGGGGAAGGTCGTTCCAGAGGGCCGGGCCCGCCACAGAGAGCGCCCTTCCCCTGGGCGTCGCCCGCTGACAAAGTCTAGTGGACGGCACCCGGAGAAGCCCCTCTCTGTGGGAGCGAATCGGTCGTGAGGATGTGTGGGGCAGGATCCGATCTCGCAGATAGCTAGGTCCCGAGCCATGGAGCGCTTTGAAGATGATAATTAACACCTTGAAGCGCACCCGGAAGACGACAGGTAGCCAGTGCAGCTCGCGCAAGAGCGGTGTTACGTGGGCAAACCTAGAGGTGCCCATAATTGCTCGCGCGGCTGCATTCTGAACTAACTGAAGCCTCCGGGTGCACCTCAAGGGGAGCCCCATGTAGAGAGAGTTACAATAGTCCAGTCGGGATGTCACGAGGGCATGAGTGACTGTGCGAAGGGCGTCCCGATCCAATAGGGGGCGCAATTGGCGAACCAGGCGAACCTGGTAAAACGCCCTCCTGGCCACGGCTGTCACTTGCTCTTCCATAGACAGCCGGGTATCCAGGAGGACACCCAAATTGCGCGCCCCATCCACAGGGGCAAGATGTTCGCCCCCTACGGCCAGCGTTGGAGAAAGCTGGTTGAATCGGGCAGCCGGAAACCACAGCCACTCGGTCTTGGTCGGGTTGAGCCTAAGTCCGTTACTTCCCATCCAGATCCGCACGGCTTCCAGGCACTGGCACATCACCGCTACGGCATCGTTGGGGTGGTTTGGGGTAGATATGTACAGCTGGGTGTCATCAGCGTACAGGTGGTATTCTACCCCAAAACCACGGATGATCTCACCCAGCGGCTTCATGTATGCATTAAACAGGAGAGGCGAGAGGACCGACCCCTGAGGCACCCCGCATGTGAGGGGTCTCGGGGTCGACCTCTGCTCTCCTGCCCGCACAAATTGCGATCGGCCAGAGAGGTAGGAGGAGAACCACCGTAAAACGGTGCCTCCCACCCCCAACCCCCCCAGCCGATGCAATAGGATACCATGGTCGATGGTATCGAAAGCCGCCGAGAGGTCTAATAGGACCAGGATGGAGGAACATCCCCCATCTCTGGCCCTCCAGAGATCATCTACCAACGCGACCAATGCCGTCTCGGTGCTATGCCCGGGCCGAAAGCCGGACTGGCGCGGATCTAGATAGTCAACTTCCTCCAGGTGACGGGGAAACTGTTGTGCCACCACACTCTCAACAACCTTCGCCAAGAAGGGAAGGTTGGAGACTGGACGGTAGTTGTTCAAAAGAGCTGGGTCCAAAGAGGGCTTCTTGAGGAGGGGCCTCACCATAGCCTCTTTTAGGGAGGCAGGCAAGGAACCCTCACTCAAGGATGCGTTGATAACCTCTTGGAGCCAGCCTCGTGTCACCTCCCAGGATGCCAGTACAAGCCAGGAGGGGCACGGGTCCAATGAACATGTGGTGGCTCGCAGTCGCCCACGTAGCCTGTCCATATCCTCGGAAGTAACGGGGTCAAACTCCTCCCAAACAAGATCTCTCTCGTGGCATCCCACTGGGCCATGAATGGGGGCTAGCTCACTCTGTATCTGGGCGGTTTTCTCCTGCAGAAAAATCACAAATTCCTCTGCTCTACCCTGTAGCGGGGCTTCCCGCTCCCTCTGTTGAAGGAGGGAACGGGTCACCCTAAACAGGGCGGCAGGGCGGTTTTCTGCGGATGCTATGAGGGTGGCACAATGATGACGTTTGGCCACCCTCAGCGCCACAATGTAAGTCCGTAAATGGGCTCTTACCTGTGTCCGGTCAGATTCAGAGCGGCTAGCCCTCCATCTTCTCTCTAGGCATCTCTTGCGGCGTTTCATCACCCGCAGCCCCTCAGTAAACCAAGGAGCCAGGGTGGTTCGCCGCCGCGAGAGAGGCCGCAAGGGCGCGACCCGATCTAAGGCTCCCACGGCCGCACTATTCCATGCGGCCGTGAGGTCCTCCATCGGGGCGCGGGTCAGGGATACAGGAAATGGCCCAAGCGCTGTCTGGAACCCATCCGGGTCCATCAAGCGCCTGGGGCGGTACCAGATTGGTAACTCTGGTTCCGCCTCCCCGCGGAGGGGAGCAGCGGTCGGAAAGTCGAGTCGGAGAAGTGAGTGGTCTGACCATGACAAGGGTGTGATGACTATGTCCCCTATACCCAGATCACTCTTCCATTGGCCCGAGACGAAGATGAGGTCCGGCGTATGTCCACCCTCATGGGTGGGGCCTTGAATTACTTGGGTCAGGTCCATGGCCGTCATGGAAGCCATGAACTCCCGAGCTACCACGGATGATTCGCCCAACGATGGCAGATTAAAGTCCCCCATGACTATGAGTCTGGGGGTCTCCACTGCCACCGTAGCGATCACCTCCAGGAGCTCGGGCAGGGCTGCTGCTACATAGCGGGGAGCCAGGTATACAACCAGCAAGCCCAACTGCCTCCCAAGGCCCCACTTCATGCATAGGGACTCACAGCCGGAGGTCTGAGGCACAATGGTCTCTCTCGGCTCCAGGCCTTCCTTAATAATGACCGCTACCCCACCACCCCTGCCTAGGGCCCGCGGCTGATGAAATGCGCGGTAGCCTGGTGGGCACATTTCAACGAGGGGATGACCTCCCTCGTGGCCCAACCAGGTCTCCGCAATCCCTACCAGGTCCGGCTCCCCCTCTGACACAAGGTCACTAATGAGGGGGGCTTTGTTGACAACTGACCTGGCGTTGCAAAACATCAGCCGCAGACCCTGGCTCTGTATTCCCTGGCCACCTAGCCTGCGGGGGTTGTGGCACCCGACCGCTTGCAACCAACGGCTACGTGCCACCAACCGGGAGGA
This sequence comes from Rhabdophis nuchalis, assembly GCA_039707465.1. NCBI lineage: Eukaryota > Metazoa > Chordata > Lepidosauria > Squamata > Natricidae > Rhabdophis > Rhabdophis nuchalis. Next base: position 122,288,979 of record CM077643.1, read on the forward strand.
TGAAAATTGTCTCCCCTCGGTCCTGCCCCTCCCCACGACCCTCTGAATTGGTATGCCCTCCTGTGGAACGACTCGAGTATCCCCCTTCCTTTCGCCTTCCGCTTCCCGCCGTCGACTGCTATCCTGGCCCTTACTATTGATCACTGTTTCAATCTCCATCTGTCTATATCTTTTTTTAAACCCCTCCCCCACCCCAGAACCCCTTAAAAGCCTAATTAAAAATTTATTTAAAAACCCCCTGAGCTTGCGTTTTTTCCACCTCTCTGGATTAATTAACCCATCCTTGAGGTGGGCCCGAGATAAACTAAGGGGCCAAACCTGCGAGAGGGGGGACTCTCGTAGATCGAGGAGGTCGGACCTTGAATAAAAAACCATCCCGTGGCTCCATTGCTGGCTTTAAAGGGAGGAAACGCATAGATAAAGTGCAAGTGCAAGTCAAATCAACAGGGAAAATAGATCATAAGAGTCAGTCAGTTCTTCCTCGGGTAGAGGCTTTCCACGGGGTGGCTGGAGCTGTTTTTCCTTTGGGCTGGCCTTGCTTCGCTCTCGCCCCCTGGAGGGCTCGGGATAGGGGATGTTCCTCTATCCTGGTCCTGTTAGATCTCTCAGCAGCTTTTGATACCATTGACCATGGTATCTTATTGTACCGGCTGGAGGGGTTGGGGATGGGAGGCACCGTATTACGGTGGTTCTCTTCCTACCTCTCCGACCGGTCGCAATCTGTGTTGACAGGGGGGCAGAGATCGTCCTCGAGGCCCCTCGCTTGTGGGGTGCCGCAGGGGTCGGTCCTCTCGCCCCTCCTGTTTAACACCTATATGAAGCTGCTGGGTGAGATCATCCAGATCTGGATGGGGAGGAACAAGCTCCGACTCAACCCGTCCAAGACCGAGTGACTGTGGTTTCCGGCGTCTCGATATAGCCAGTTAGTGCCATCTCTGGCTATCGGGGGCGAGTCATTAGCCCCCGCGGAAAGGGCTCGCAACTTGGGTGTCCTCCTGGACTCTCGGCTGTCCATGGATGACCATGTGACGGCCGTGGCCAGGGGGGCTTTCTATCAGGTTCACCTGATACGCCAGTTGCGCCCCTTTCTAGATCGGGACGCCCTACGCAGTCACTCAAGCCCTTGTTACCTCCCGCCTGGACTACTGTAATGCTCTCTACATGGGGCTCCCCTTGAGATGCACCCGGAGACTCCAGTTAGTGCAGAATGCGGCCGCGCGGGGGATTTTGGGAGTCGCACGGTACTCCCGTATAACACCTCTCCTGCGCGAGCTGTACTGGCTGCCTGTGGTCTTCCGGGTGCGCTTCAAGGTGCTAGTTACCATCTTTAAAGCGCTCCATGGCACAGGTCCTGGCTACCTGTGAGACCGCATCCTGCCACATACCTCCCTTCGACCTGTCCGCTCCCACAGAGAGGGCCTTCTCAGGGTGCCGTCTGCCGGTCAATGCCGGCTGGCGACCACCAGGGGACGGGCCTTCTCTGTGGCGGGTCCGGCCCTCTGGAACGACCTCCCCCCCGACATCCGAACCATCACGGACCTGCGCCTCTTCCGCCGGGCACTTAAAACTTATTTCTTCCACCTGGCTGGCCTGACATAAACGGGTAATTTTAATTGAATTTTAATAATTTTAAATTATTTTAGCACAGAGTTTATTTAATACCATTTTATATTGTTGTACTTGTTGTGGGTTTTATCTTTTCTGTGCAATGCCCTGAGTCCCATCTGGGAGAATAGGGCGGTATATAAATTCGAAATAAACTAAACTAAACTAAAACTAAACTACTCATACAAAAATACATTATGAAAATGCCAAGCCAGCAATGGAATAATGTATATTTATTAGGTTATATGATCTTAAAAAAAAAAAAAAACATGGTTTGTTAACTGGCCATATAAAATCTTTAGAATTCATGGCCTCAACTGTGAAATTGCTTTCTAAATGATGGCAAATGCTTACTGACCTGATTGATTTGAAGTGCTTCTTTAAACCAGTCAGAAGCTTCATAAAAGTTTCCTTTATCTCTAGCCATAGCTCCTAAACGCAGGTAGCCTAAAGAAGAAAGGGGAATAGATTTAATGATCAAAGATTCATTTCCAGAACACTGTATCTTCATTAATAAGCACTTTGAATGACGCCTATTTGTGCTTTGAGACTTTTGCGATTTTACTACTGCACCAGATTGGGACAAAAGCAGAACAATTTAATTGTAGTGCCAACCATCAGCTGTACTAGAGTTTCGAAAGAATCACACAATGATGCCAGTCATTTAGATGTCAAGTTAAAAGGAACAATAGAATGCCTATTTACAGCAGCAAATCTTCCTAATACTACTTGAGTCAAACACAAGATGCTTCAGAAGCTCATAAAAATGTCTTCTAATATGAGTCAGCACCACAAAAATCAGATTAGGAACACAAGTTGAAATAGGGAAGAAAATGGTAAGTGAGCATCTGTCTGCCCTGGACGAGTTCAAATCACCAGGACCGGATGGATTACACCCCAGGGTTCTGAAGGAACTGGCAGACGAGATCTCAGAACCACTGAACTATATCTTTCAGAGATCGTGGAGCACCGGGGAACTGCCAGAAGACTGGAAAAGAGCTGATGTGGTTCCCATCTTCAAAAAAGGAAAAAAAACAGATCCAGGAAACTATAGACCCATCAGCCTGACCTCAATACCAGGAAAGATTCTGGAAAAGATAATTAAGCAACAAATAAGTGAATACCTAGAAGCAAACAAAGTAATAACCAAAAGCCAACATGGGTTTGTCAAAAACAGATTATGCCAGACGAATCTAATTGCATTCTTTGACAAAGTGACAAAATTAGTGGACCAGAGGAATGCTGTCGATATAATTTACTTGGACTTCAGTAAGGCATTTGATAAAGTAGACCATAACCTACTATTAGATAAAGTAGAAAAATGTGGGTTAGACAGCATCACCACCAAATGGATTCGCAACTGGCTGACCAACCGCACTCAACGTGTAGTCCTCAATGGAACTGCATCTACATGGAAGGAAGTATGCAGTGGAGTCCCCCAAGGCTGTTTTAGGTCCAGTACTCTTTAACATCTTCATCAACGATTTGGATGAGGGGATAAATGGGGAACTCATCAAATTTGCAGACACCAAGCTGGCAGGAATAGCCAACACTCCAGAAGATAGGCTTAAGATACAGAAGGATCTTGACAAACTTGAACATTGGGCACTATCTAATAAAATGAAATTCAATTGTGAAAAAAGTAAGGTTCTACATTTAGGCAAGAAAAACAAAATGCACAGGTACAGTATAGGTGGTACCTTGCTCAATAGTAGCAACTGTGAGAGGGATCTTGGAATCCTAGTGGACAACCATTTAAATATGAGCCAGCAGTGTGCAGCAGCTGCCAAAAAAGCCAACACAGTTCTAGGCTGCATAAACAGAGGGATAGAATCTAGATCACGTGAAGTGTTAATGCCACTGTATAATGCCTTGGTAAGGCCATACTTGGAATACTGCATACAGTTTTGGTTGCCACGATGTAGAAAAGACGTGGAGACTCTGGAAAAAGTGCAGAGAAGAGCAACCAAGATGATTAGGGGACTGGAGACTAAAACATATGAAGAACGGTTGCAGGAGCTGGGTATGTCTAGTAACTAGTTTGATGAAGAGAAGGACCAGGTTAGACATGATAGCAGTGTTCCGATATCTCAGAGGGTGCCACAAAAAAGAGGGAGTCAAACTATTCTCCAAGGCACCTGGGGGGCAGGACAAGAAGCAATGGGTGGAAACTAATCAAGGAGAGAAGCAACTTAGAACTAAGGAGAAATTTCCTGACAGTTAGAACAATTAACCTCTGGAACAGCTTGCCTCCAGAAGTTGTGAATGCCCCAACCCTGGAAGTCTTTAAAAAGATGTTAGATAGCCATTTGTCTGAAATGGTATAAGGTTCCTGCCCATGCAGGGGGTTGAACTAGAAGACCTACAAGGTCCCTTCCAACTCTGCTATTGTATTGTATTGTATTGTATTGTATTGTATTGTATTGTATTGTATTGTATTGTATTGTATTGTATTGTATTGTATTGTATTGTATTGTATTGTATAAAGATGTCAGGCAGCAAAGCTATTAGCACATTTTCCTGTTAGGTTGATCTTTTAAAAGAGGGGTCTCCAACCTTGGCAACTTTAAGCTTTGCTGGCTGAGGAATTCTGGGAGTTGAAGTCCACAAGTCTTAAAGTTGCCAAGGTTGAAGACCTCTGTTTTAAAACATCTGAATATACTTTGCATATTTTGATTTAAAGAGGAAAAAGTGTGGGTCTTTGGCTTATAAAAGCAGTGTTTTACTGGTTATGGAAACCTATGTGACCATTTTCCTGATTTTCTAAATTTTATTAATCTTATTTTTAAGTCTTACTAGGATTAAAGTCTAAGCTTGTTCCTCTCCACCTACATCCATAAGCTTCCAAGCCCCACAACAGAACTTTTCAGCATCACATGGTCAGCTAGAAGTTGAACTGTATAATTGGATATTATCAACATATCGATGATACGTGATGCTATGCCATTGGATAAGCGTATTCAATGGTTTCATGTAGCTGATAAAGAGTAATAGTGAGACCATAAAGACCATTGTGTTTGATACTTTAACCCTTATCAAACCTGAACTGACCATGGAGAAGAACCACCACAACCCTCATTTCCTAGCTTGTGGAGCCATTACAGAAGGGTACCATGATTGATGGCATTGAAATTCACAGATCATGCAGTGCCAACATAGCTGCACCGTCTCCATTCTAGCTTGGCCAGAGGTCATTCATAAGTGTACTCATTGCCATCTCACCACTATGCCCAGAACCAAAGTCAGACTGAAAACGCTTATTCCAGGAATCTCTGGCACTATACTCCAACCACATTATCTACAATTGTTCTTAAAAGAGACACTGGACAGGAATTATCCAACATGGTCCAGCAGTGGCTTACCACCATTTCCTTTAAGTCAGGGAGATCCTACCCCCATTCAATGATATATAAATCAAAGAGAAATTATTGCATAAATTATTTATAATAACAACCCAATGCATAGATCTGTGGCATATCCTAGTTTACAACAGTTTCAAAATACAACTTGCAGGTATTTTCAATGTAAGGATTGCAACAAGGTTTCTTACAATCAACATAATTTGGATGTTCCCTTAGGATGTTTTTGTACAGTTTCTCGGCTTCGTGAAATTCACACATTGCTTCATATAATCTGGCTAGGTTGTATGATGTTGTCACGGAAATTGCATTGTAGTAATGTTCATCATGTTCAGCTTCTGCTTTAGCTCTATCCAGGGATGCCAAAAAATATTTCTAAATGCAAGTATAAGGGGAAAAAGTGTGTATTTATACATGTGTGCACAAACATTATACATGCACATACGTGTTTACCCACACAGTCAAGTTATAAATATATGGCATATACAAACATTAACTGTGGTTGGGAAGTTGAGATTCATACCTTTGCTTCTCCTAAGTTTCCAAGTCTGAAGTGGAGAGCACCCACATTATTTAAAATTTCTGGGGGAACATCAGCTTGTACTTTTTCCTGAAGTATTCGTGTTGCTGTGCCATAGGCTGAAAGAGCACCCTATGCATTTAGAGACAGTGGAAGGATTTAGTGTAATGTGTAATTGTTCAGCGTGAAACAAGTCTACTTTACCCACCTTTTATATACCTGTATATCTGTCTGCTCAAGGATTTGTGCTAGCTCAATCCAAGCTTCCACATCATCTGGATACTGTTCTGTCACCTTCTTTAAATGACCCTATTTAAAAAAGCAACTTATTACTTTATATAATTGATTTAGAATTTCCCTGAAAAGTGCCACACACTAAATAGTTTTCTGAGGCTATTGTAACTTTGAATGGTTGTTAAATGAATAGACCTAACTTAAGGACTGAATGCAGTGTCTAAAATTCAGCATTCTATAAATAATCACTTTTACAAGTAGTGTAGCATTTGCTGTTTCTAAGACAAATGTTCCCTTTTTAAAAGCAAGTTCCAAATATCTCTAAATTTAAGCATGACAGGAAACTCCCTCCTAATATATACCAGGTCTACAGGCAATACTAATTAAATATCAATTGTACATGCATTTCTCAAAAATAACTGTCACTGTTTGAGATTTCGCCTTAAATTAAAAAAGTGATGAATTATAATTTTGCTCTTATCTCTTGAGGCCTACTGTACCTTTGCAATATCGCGTTTGTCTTGATCTTCTGAAGCAGCGTAGAGAGATCCAAGAATTTTCATGGTCTCATAATTGTTAGGGTAGGCTTTCAAAACTTTTTCAAAGCACTGTGAAGCATTTTCTTTGTCTCCTCGGTAAATGTACATTTGACCCAGTCCAAAAAATGGCAGTACGAAAGATGAAGAGGCAAACTGTGTGGCTTGGTAATAATACTGGAAAGCTTGATCATAATCTTCCTAATGAAAGGAAGAACATAAGGAAGAAAGGTATTAAAACTTGGAAAACTCTTAGGAAAATAAGATTGCAAAACAAAAAGAGATATGTAAGGCATAATATACCTGAACGTGAAAAGACCTGGCCAGCTGATAGCAACTTTCTGCCTGCATTGCTTCTACTTCTGTATTGTGAAACGCATGAAGTGCCAAATGTTGGACCTTACCATAATCCTGTATAAAGGAAATAAGATTATCATAATATTTTTATAGTATTGTATAGTATAATATAGTATATTCTAGGGCAGGTTTGTCCAACCCACAGCCTAGTAACGTCACTCCACAAGATATAATAAAGGAAGTTTGTTATTCATAAACATTAATTACATATTTTATATGTGGTCTAAGGCAATTCCTCTTCACTCAATGTGGCACACAGGCAAGCCAAAAGGTTGGACGCCCATGGTCTGAGGTATAGACTGAAATGCGAGTTCTTGGAAATCTTAGATTGACCATTTGTTGCAAGTGCAATAATTCATAATTTCCTGACGATATTGCTGCCTCTACAATCCTTAACCCTTAAAAGTGTGACTATCATAATAGTTGAGTTTACACATGTCCCAACTTGAAGTCTGGGTTGGTGCAATGTACAAATTTAGCCAATGTTTGAAAGAGGATTCATGTCTGTCCCTCCCTTCCTCTCACGCACACACAAACATTAATGAACCTCCTGAAGCCAGTCTGCAAATTTCGTATCATTGCAAAATATATACTTATAGCTTATATTTTCCAGATGAATACCACAGACAGAGAGTAAAAAAAACCTTGTTTTTATGACCTTCATCATTTGCATTAGCATGCCCTCACTTCCATAAGATATAAAAAGCAAAATGTAACTCCATTTCACAATTGGAACGATGAAAAATAAGAACGATTTCAGGCAATTCTGAATTAGTCTAGCATGAAACAGGTTGAAAAATTTCAGCTAGCAGCATAACTCAAAACACACTCTTGTCTTACCTTTTTAAAGAAGAAGTGATTTGCCAAATGATTTAACACCATAGGGTTACTAGGATCAATTGTGTAAGCTCTGGAGAGTAATTGGACACCATTTTTGATAGAATCCGCCTGAAAGGAATATTGATGGTTTTTATTCATATTGAAATGTGTTTTAACTTCTTAGTTACTGTCTTTAAAAATTCAAGGGCTGTTTTAAAAATTGATTTCAGAATCCTGGTCACAACCTTGACTGGCCATGTGGATGGATGCCATTCCCAGCAGAAAAAATAGCTTGTTTCACAAATGTGCCGTAAAGATGAATGAGGTTAGACTGATAATGGTATATCAATTAGAAGAATAACAGCTTTTCCTAAAAAAATAAGAAAACTCTACCATGTGAAAAATTCGCCTTCGGAGATATGAACAGCAGTACATGATTCAAATGGAAAATGTTTTATCTTTTCATGGCTGTTAGTGGACAGAGGAGTGCATAATTCTAAGATTAAGTGCAGTGCAAATCATCTTCATCACATTAAACCATGTTAGTAGGTAATGGCTTTTGCTGGGATTGTTTTAAAAAATAAATCAATTAGCATGAACTTGGATGCCATTTCTTTCTTGAGCTGTGCTTATAGTAATAAATGTTAGCAAGCCTGATCTCGTTATTTTATAATAACGTTATTTTATAACCATCAAAACATAAAGGTTAACGGACTCAGCTTTGCACAGATTTTATTTGGTGTTTTATTTCAGGCCTATGTAACAAAATCTGTGCAACTACATTCCTCCCTCTGTGTTCCTGTGATGCAGATAGAAGAGAAAAGCCAATCTAAGATAATCTGTCGCAATATCACAAGTCTGATGCATATACTAAGCAACCTTACAAAACCAATAAACCTTTGCTGGTTCCATTACTTCTATTTTAAATTACTTATTCAACAACTGTTTCTTCAAAATCAAACTAGCTATACACTTATTAAAAAAAAGAAATAATCAGATTTTTATTTCAATTTGTGAAATGTCCATGGTTGCCCTCCTGCCACCCAAAAAACTGACTATAGCATCACAGGGTCTTGGGATACTAGCATTTTAGGTTGAACTCACTCACCTCTTTGTTATTTAGCTCCAGAACAGCCAATCCAACTAAAGCCCCCACACATTTGGAATTGAGTTCCAGTGCTCTGCTGAATGCCAGGCGAGCTTTCTCTAGCTTGTTCAGCTTTACAAAGCAATGGCCCATACCCAGCCGAACCTCAGCTAGGAGACAAAAGCAGTAAACACTTCCAATGCTTATTTATTTAAATTATATTTATTTCAGGAACCATGATGTCCTACATAGCACTCCCACGTTCATTTTTTCTCTTTAATAACTTTGTGAGGTAGGTTGGGATCAAAGAATGAAAGGCCCAAAGTCACTCAATGGGCTTTCATGGGTTGGGGGGAGGGTTTGAAACTGAGTTTTCCCAAAGTCAGCCTAACAACTTGGTCATATTATGTCCATTTATGTTTCCTTCTTAACCTAAATATTCTCTTATAGCTTATATATTAATGACACTGAAGCACTTTGCACCTAATAGTAGGCATATTTCCTCAAGAGTTTCTATGTTCATTTGCATAAGCAGCATTTCTGCATGTGAGATTCTGTCAGGTGAACGCCAGAGAATACACAATTGTTAATTAGATGAGCTTCTCCAAAATCCTCATGGAAGCTATAAAGATTAGGTGGTGCAGCACTTCTGGTTCAGTTTCCAACATATGGTTCAAAAACATGATAAGACATAAACACATGTCTATAATACCCACAATTTTTTTCCTCTGGATAGTGCATGAATTTAGGAAAGGGCACAGTTGCTTTAAAGTGTTCCAGACATTGATAACCCCACACATTCAAAGGCATCATTGGTAAATCAAATTTAAAACACTGCATAGCCCTAACAAAAACCCACAAGGTTCTTTAACTTCACCTCTGTAATTTTCATGAGTGTTGGCTATAAAGTTTGAACAACAGAGCAGCTCCTGGTTCTGGTAATAATCTCTGTTGTTCACCAAAAGCTGTTATTTAGGAAGCTGCAGATTCAGAAATATTTTCCAAATAAAAATAAAAATCCCAGAGGCGGCCAATACATAGTGGTTGCTGGGTAGGGAGCAGAGAAACAGATTCTATTCCTTTCTTAGTCAAGGACACCAGCTGAATGATCTTGGGCTGGTCACTGTCTCAACCCCAAACCATTGTTACATAAAATACTGACTTTTCATTAAGAGTAGCAGCTGGAAACATGCAAATGCAAGTAGATAAATAGGCACCACTTCAGTGGGAAGGTAAGAGCATTCCGTGCACTTTGGTGTACAATCATGAGAACCATATGACCACCTTTGGACAACACTGGATCCCTTGGCTAGGAAATGGAGATGAGCACCATCTCCTAGGGTCAGACACAGCTGAGCAGGGGAAACCTTAACCTTTACCTTTTTACTGTGCATGCTTTGCTTCTTACCTGGGCAGCCAGGATTAGTTCGCAGGGCCTTTTTATAATAGGCAAGGGCACCTCGGTAATCTTTCTTGTTGAATGAAATGCATGCTTTGCCTATTACAAAGGAGCAGTAAAAGATTATAAATACCTCTAAAGTTTATGATAGACATCGGGAGTTCACAATTTACTAGCAGCAAATATATTAATAATACAGTTATTCCCTGAAAAGAGGCTATAAAAAAACATAAGTCATGAGTATGTCCCCATTTCCCTCTAATCCAATTGTCAACATCCTGCTTGTATTGGTTGTGCAGCAAATGCATTTCAAAATCACTAATGCTCTATTTTTATTAATAGCACAAGGCCCAATAAAAGCCATAACTGGCTGTTGAACTCTCCTCTACCTTTGTCATCTTAAACAAGTCTCTGAATCTCAGTTTCTTTCAACTGGTTTCGCAGCAGGTCATGACCACTTTTTACATGTGGTGCTGCCAGGCACTAAGTACTGAAGAAGGAGGCAGTTGCTTCTTTTTTATTATTATAGGAAAAACCATCCATTTCAACTAACAAGCTAAGCTAAGTAAGTCATTACAAGTCATGATACTGGGCCCCTTTTTATTTTCTACTTTAAATTCAAAGTCCAAAATGAGCAAGAAGAGTGCAGAGAAGGGCAACCAGGATGATTTAGGGGACTGGAGGCTAGAACATATGAGGAACGGTTGCAGGAACTGGGTATATCTAGTTTAATGAAAAGAAGGATCAGGGGAGACATGATAGCAGTGTTCCGATATCTCAGAGGGTGCCACAAAGAAGAGGGAGTCAAACTATTCTCCAAGGCACCTGGAGGCAGGACAAGAAGCAACGGGTGGAAACTAATCAAGGAGAGAAGCAACTTAGAACTAAGGAGAAATTTCCTGACAGTTAGAACAATTAACCTCTGGAAGAGCTTGCCTCCAGAAGTTGTGAATGCCCCAACCCTGGAAGTCTTTAAGAAGATGTTGGATAGCCATTTGTCTGAAATGGTATAAGGTTCCTGCCTATGCAGGGGGTTGGACTAGAAGACCTACAAGGTCCCTTCCAACTCTGCTATTGCATTGTGTTGTAAGAAACTATCATTTCTAGGGGGGGGGGGGGGGAAGTCAAAGGACTTGTTTTGGATTTCAGCAACCTGCAACAGGAGAAGCTATGTACCAAGGTGAAACAGATTTCCCTTGTATATCCCACAGATCACAATCTCTTAAGACTGCTGGGCTCAACACTGTTCAACTGTACTTGTTTCTGTGAATATAAAATATGACTGACTCACCAAGAAGGGCTGGAATATTATTGGGAGACTGATTGAGTACAAAATGAAACTGTGCATCTGCTTGATCCATCTTATCCCCCTCCAGAAGGCAGAAACAGGCTCTTCCCAATAAGTGATTCTAGAAAAGCAGGAAATTATCTTTAATTTTTATTTCTAGGAGAAATTACAACAAACCATTCTAAGTGATAAAGAGTTTCAAATTCACACTTTGCTCCTACATTCATTATTTTGAAGTGTTGCCTAATTGCTTCAAAGGTTTCATTGTCCTCCTTTTACATTCACTTCTTTTCTACAGCAAATGATAGACAACCAGTGACCAACAGGCAGAAATCATTTATATAGTTCCTGGAGCCTCTTCTCCCTTTTCAGCAGCATGTCAAATTGCACCAGGAAAATGTAATTTTTCAGCTATCAGATATTTTAAAATATAATACTAATACTAATACTAATACTAATACTAATACTAATAATAATAATAATAATTTAATTTGTAAACCGCTCTCTCTCCCCGAAGGGACTCGAGGCGGTGCACAGGGAATTAAAAAATACATATATAAACAACAAACATTATAATACAATTTAAAATGAATTAAACCTAGACCCTGCACTAAAATCCCAAACTATCTAAAACTAATACCCCTAAAAATCCCTAATAAAACAGTTTAAATATTCAGCTGGAGGTAAATGGGTCAATTAACCCAAGCCGGCCAGGCAGAAGAAGTGAGTTTTTAGTTTTTGACGGAAGGAGCGGAGGTCCGTAGTTATTCTAATTTCGGGGGGAAGGTCGTTCCAGAGGGTCGGGCCCGCCACAGAGAAGGTCCTTCCCCTGGGCGTCGCCCGCTGGCATAGCCTAATGGACGGCACCGCTCTCTGTGGGAGCGAATCGGCCGAAGATATGTATGGGGCAGGATGCGATCCCGCAAATAGCTAGTTTGTATCTGCAACAAATTCTTGATCTACAATTTTTATCTGATCTTTGCATTTTTACATTATTCATAACCATTTTTGTTGCTGAAAAAATGTTTGAGGAACTCAGAGAATAAATGTTATCCATCTGCTCTATTACCATTTCTTCAATATAGTGTATGTCAGTGGTGGGTTCCGCATCCCGTCGCAACTGATATGCTGCGACAGGGCTGGGCGTTCACCATAGGCATGTGCGCGCATGAGCTCCCAACACCTGCGATACTCCAGCTGCTCAGTGGAGCGTTGCACAGGCGCCATACGCTGTGTGCGCAAATGGCCTGTTTGGATCAAATACAGCCAAGGAATGTGGGCAGGCAGGCCCTCTGAAGCACCGGACCGGAAAGTTGCCTGCTGGGAGCAGCAGGCACCAATACACCTGTACTGGGGCGTACCGCCCAAAACCCACCACTGGTGTATGGATATATATTTCTGAGTTATCTTTGTTCATTTCTTTGATTTATACCCTAGGTTTCCTCCACAAGCTAATGCAGGCTCTCTCCTTCAATATTTTGTTTACACAACCATATAACATTAATAGATTAGAAGTAATTGGTTCAAAATCACTCAGACTTCCACAGCTGAAGGTACAATTGAAGTCGGGACTCACTAATTCTATTAGACCCTGTCTAATACACTATGGTCCAATGGAGGGACATTGAACTTTTTGGATAACAGTGGCAGAAAAGATTACCAAAACTAGGTGCCTTCATTTCAGCAAGAAGTGCTTGTCATTAAATAGAAGATTGTTATTTCTAGCCTGGTTCTTTCACTCCCAGCATAGAAATGGCCTTCTATCTCTATCTAGATCTTCACTAATTCTATTTACTAGCAACTGATACTTGGACACTAGCTAGATATTCCTAAGATTATAATTGAATATCTCTGCATGCTAAATAAATGCTCTAACACTGAGCTGCAACCCTTCCCTTTCATTACTTTATTTCACCTCCATATTTTACAATGGATCTTCCTTTTTGTGAATTACACTGCAAACCTCTAGACAAGAGATTTTTAATTTATAGATTTTTGTTTCGCATCTAAAGACGTTCTCCCCTCCCCCATTTATCTATCTATCTATATTGGAAAAGCAGTGCTACTTAATCATAAACTAGCCACTAGTCAAAATCTGACTAGTGATGTAAATTAGGTACACTGATGTAAATTAGGTAAACTAAACTATAAAAAACTATGGTTATAGATTATGGTTAAGGTACTGCTTTCGAATCACAATCTGATCCATGTAAGCTCCACTTTTGGACACAACAAACCAAACAATGTGACTTACTGTAGCTTGTTATTGGAATGCAATCAAATCCTGCATTATCTTTTTTTTTAAATGAAACATATTAGAAAACCTCTCATTTTTAAGAGAGATTATTTCAGTGTGCCATATCCTAAAATAAACATATCAGTATCTTCATAATTAGTTGATCTTACCTGATCATACATGATAATTTTATCAGCCATAGTGTACAACAGTGTAGCTTGGGTAATAAGCTCTTTCTTGTTATCTTTGTTCTTTTCTTTCCGAGCCTGCTGTACATAGTAGGCTGCTAAGGTATCTAAGCAAGTCATCTGATCTTTTTCATGGTCTCTATAATCCAGGTTTCCATCTATGCGAGCGGCCTCTAATAGTTTCACAAAGTCTTCTGTTTTGCCTTGTTTGTAATATTCCAGCTAAGAAGTAAATGAAAATACATTTAGTAATCTATTAAAACCATATTCATAAAATATGCATAGCACATAAAGTTAAGCAATTACATATTAATTAAATTATGACAAGAAATCAGAGTTCTGGACCATATCTGTAATTTGTCATCCTTTTCAGTTGATGGAAAATAGTGTGTGTGTAATGGTTTTATTATGTGAATAATCTCTCACTCTTACAGGACTGGGCAGTCCATGGGCTACACACAGACCAAGTTTTATTTTTGAGTGCAAGAGCCTCCTCAAATCATGCCATCAATTTCAGCAGGAAAAGCACCAATTTTAGTGGCACAATTGTTGATATTTGAGATGGAGGTAAAATAAAAGATAGTGTAAGTACACTGAGCTTATTGCTTAATATATCTAGCTTATTTCTTGAACTTCCCTTTTCACTGCAAACCAAAAAAAGATCTTTGACTTCACCACTATGGTGACATCATGTTACCAAACTCATTTTTTTTAAAGAAAAAAGAAACGTGCAGGCCTTACTGCAAAAATGTTGCTACTAAAATAAATACAGATATTCCATTCTAATCTTCCACAAATGATTATTTTGATGAGGGAACAGTAATATTTACCTATATATTTCTATATTACCTTAAGTGAAAGAAAGTTATCAGTGAATTAAAAAATAATCACTACTTTGGAATATGCATGAGCTTACAGTATAAAATAGAGCAAACAGATATGCAACTGACCGCTAGGGCAATCCATATGTGCAGCTGAGTATGTTCCTGTTTCAAAATGCTTATAACTTCATCCCCCTCCGGTAACTGATCGAAGTCAAGCTCAATGACCTAAAAATCAAATGACAACATTCATAATTTAATATTTTATTAGTTATTAGGGCACATACAATAAGATCACAAAGCAAAAACTTTTTTAAAAAAGTAATTCCCACTACATATATTTCCTAACAATATGTTAAGCCCCCACCTTGACTAAAATTATTTAAAAGGGGATTTCTGGAGTTCTACAGATTAGCAGCATCTCATTCAGGATAACTTTTCTATTCAGGAGCAGATAGAAAAATAAGATTTCCATGCACTCATCCTACACTAAGGACTCATTCACAGAATCTGATTACTTTCCATTGCAGAAGAATTCCTCCTCCTGTGGAAACCAAGTAGACATACACATTTATTGTAGGTACATCTGCACAGTAGTTGTGGTAGTTTTTCTACAATATGGAATTGGTTTGAACAATTCTATTAACAAGGCTATTATACATAGCCTGCAAAACTCCAGGTGATCAGTAATGGCAATGAAGAGACATTGAAAACCTACTTTTTGTTCCATGTAATGGTCATCTAGATTTTTACACCTAATTCTGGGAGCCTTGTTTTTTTTGTTTTTACATCTCAGTCTTGTCTACAAGTCTTCTGTTCAATAAGTGAACAGGTGTAAATTTGCTGAGCTCTCAACAATATTGGTCAGGAAAATGATATATAGCAATGATGGTGAACCTTTTTTGCCTCAGGTGCCAAAAGCATGCGCTTGTGCAATATTGCACGCATTTGGGTGCCCACCCCCTTAATTTAATCCCCCCATGCCATGCTCCCTGTGCATGCGTGTGTGACACCCCGCCCTGCTGCCCTGCGCATACACACACAACTTTCTTGGAGCCTGGGGAGGGTGAAAACGCCCCCTCCTAGAGGCCCTCTGGAGGCCAGAAACAGCCCATTTTCCAACTTCCGGTGGGCCCGGTAAGTCCATTTTTCGCTCTCTGGAGGCTTTCCTGAAACCTGAGGACAAAAAACTGCTGAAAATCAAGGCCAAAAATCAGCTGGCCAGCATGTGCATGCATGCTGGAGCTGACAGGGCAACATCTCGCGTGCCCTCAGAAATGGCTCTGCATGCCACCTGTGGCACACGTGCCATCGGTTTGCCATCATGGATATATAGATTTCTTTTTTAAAAATATAGATGTTGGGACCGTTCCTAAATAATCTTGCACTCACTCTCCAAATACGCACACCTAGCACACATAGCTAGGCAAAATGATAGTAACAACAGTGACCTTTGTGCACCCAAACAAAGAAAAGTTAATACTAATAAAAGCAGACTCAAGATCCATATGGCCTAGTCCCTTATAAAAATATTTTTATGCCTTCATTCCTCCCCCCGCCCACAAAAAAATTATCACCTGTTAAAGGAAGAAACAAGTTAAGGCAGTGGTTCTCAACCTTCCCAATGCTGCAACCCTTTAATACAGTTCCTCATGTTGTGGTGACCCCCAACCATAAAATTGGTGTCTTGGTTCCTAAGACCATCGAAAATATGTGTTTTCCGATGGTCTTAAGCGACCCCTGTGAAAGGGTCGTTTGACACCCCCCCAAGGGGTCCCGACCCACAGGTTGAGAACCATTGAGTTAAGGGATATCAAACTGCCAAGTACTGCTGGCAATAGGTACACACTTGCATGTACTTTTGTTCGTTTGTTTTGCCTTTAAGTCAGTTTCTGGTAACTATATGAACCAATCTATGCAATTTTCTAGGCAATATTGTCTAGAATAGCGGCTGACCACTGCTCTTCATCTCTGAGTTGAGAGAGAGGGACTGGCTCCAAGTGACACCTAAAACAAGAAGAACTCAACTTTCCTGACTCCCTAGTTGAGGACTTTTAACCATGAGACCAGACAGGCTCTGTGCATCTATAGATAGTTACATTAGATAGTTAGATTAGATAGATAGATAGATAGATAGATAGATAGATAGATAGATAGATAGATAGATAGATAGATAGATAGATAGATAGATAGATAGATAGATAGATAGATAGATAGATAGATAGATAGAATAGGCAGATAGAATAGGCAGGTAGAATAGGCAGGTAGATAGATAGATAGAACAGACAGACACACACACACACACACACACACACACACAGATGCAAGCAACGCATACAACATATTAGTGGTAACAGATTTACTTAGACCCACTCCCCAGCAGCTCCACGAGGACTGCTCCTAGTTCCTCCAAAGCAAGCGGGTGGGCTGTGCAATTACCCTGCCTTTCCCCAAAGCGACTTCAGACAAACACGGACCCACCGAAAGCGAGCCAAGGGGCGCCCCGCATCAACTCACCTCGTCGGTATCCCGGAGGGGGATCTCAATCGAGCCCCGAGACATGATGGCGAGTGACAGCGACGCCGCCGCTCCACCTACGGGAGAAATCGCTACAGCCCCTTAAAACACCTCACGGAGCCACAGCCTCCCGCCCGAGCGGCCGTCGGACCAACAGCCCCCACCGCCGTCGCCGTCCGCGCAGGCGCTGTCCAGCTTTAGCCTCGGAAGCATGCGCGGAAGGCGACGCGAAAGAGGGCGACGCGCGGGGGGAGGGACGGAGGAAGAGGGGGAAGAAGCGACGGACAGGTTCTTTTTCCCTCTTCGATCGTCTGCTGCTGCGCTGGGCAGCAGTCGAGGATCAGGGACCTGGGGTGGGTGGCGAGGTGGATGGGGAATCGCTCTTCTCCTACTCAGCAGTAGCCACCTTTTAGAAAACGATTCGCATATTATGCAGTATGGAGAGCATTTGGCCAATGTTGGAAAATTAATGCTTTGCAGGTATTTCAAATAGATGGGGTTAATCTGTAAATATTTACACACACACACGTACACGTACAGGTTCCTTGTCAAAGAGAAGGGAGAGTATTTCGCCTAAATATATCTATAGTTATCTGTCTAAAAAGGAACAGTCAATATAGCCCAGACTCTGCAACACTACTTTAATATGTTGAGGCATCTTTGTGAATCACTAAAAAAAACAACCCTAAAAATTACTAGAAATTAGACATTGCTAACGTCCCAACAATCGGTATTATTTCCCCTACAGTAGCTATGTTTTGTAATTTGCTGAATGAATAAATGAAAGGGGCCATAAAATGATTTAAAAACAGAAGCCGTGTTTTAGAATAACTTGCTAGACTGATGATGTTACCTTGTTAATGAAATATCTGCAAGTAAACAAGCAAGGTCAGAGAGCATTCATTTCAATCCTGAGCTACAAATATTCTTCATTGGTAACTTGTAAACTTTAGATTAGCCATCTTAAGGTAACGTAACAATATATTCAGGTGTATAGATGGTGTGCTCTTCCACAGAGTTGCTTGTAAGAAAAATCTACACAACAGTTAAAAAAACATGGAATGAAATCAAACTAAACTCTTTCTATTCTTGGTAAATTCTGCATTTGTTGGAGTTAAAATTGCACAACTTTGTTGGTGGAGCAGTTGATCCATAAAGATCCTTCTGAACAACATGCTTCACATATTGTTTCCAAAGCTGTGTAGGATTGGTTATTGCAGTTGCCCTCGCTAATATTTGAAAAGAGTGGTAATTACTCAAAAACGAATCCCTGATTGAAAATAGGAATTATGTACTGTAGTATATCATAATACTATTTGTATCTTGAAATGATCTATTAACTCATGTTGTGTAGTTATAGTGTTATTTATCCTTGTAATTGTCTTCTTTACTCCCCCTTCTACTGGTATTACTATTATTCTGTTGCTTTGTATATACACTATGGGCTTTTATATTGGAGGTAAACTCCTTGTGTATCTAATCATACTTGACCAAATAAAGTATTCTATTCAGCTCAAATGTTGGAAAATTGGATTGTGGTTTAATTAGGCTCTGCAAAAATTGTAGATAATAGGTTATGTGAGGTGCACAAATATATATAAAACTCTTAATGCTTTGCAGGTATCTAGTGGCTGTTTGGATTTTTTTCATTCTAGATCGGGGTGTCAAACTCATGTCAAGGTGGCATCATGTGACTTTCCCCCCCTTCGCTAAACTGGGCATGGGCGTGGCCAGCGTGTGACACATACAGCCCGTGAGCTGGGAGTTTGACAGCCCTGTTCTAGATAGTAGAACTAGTGAATAATAACAATGTGATTAAAGTGGTTTTCCCACGTTGAAAGAATGAATAATTAATAAATAATTAAGGGAATTAATCAGATGTGAAAAGTCAAAAGACAAAAAGAACAAAACACTTCCCCACCAGCAAGCATAGATTTAACATCAGACATCAAAACAAATAAAAGATACCCCTGTAAGAAATCCCCTCCTTTAAAATACTCTTTATTCTTAATATGAAAAAGAAGCAGGATAAAATATTTCCTCTAAAGAAGATGGGGGGGGGGAATCTTAACAAAGGCAGAAAGCAGCCCCAGTCTTCAGCCTCAAGAAGAAACTTGAACAGGCTGATCTTTAGGAATGCAGATTTTGTATCCATTCATAAAGACTGGGCCAATCTATTCATAAACAAAGATATTCCAAATAAGCAACATAATAAGGCAAGCCAAAACTGACAAAATTAGCTCAGACAAACAAGATTCACATTTCCCCTTTTCCATGTAGAGCCAGGCATAACCACTACATGACCCCATAGGAATCTGGCACAGCCATTAAAATATTAAAGGACACATACACAGGAACAGGCATCTCAATCACAAAGCCCCAAAGAATGTATAAAAATCCACCCACTCTCAATCCCATTTTGTCAGCCATCCTAGAAACATGTTGCTGTCACTGAAATTTCTGGCATCCAAATAAACAGACTTTTCCTGCAGCCAGCCTCCATTTTATTTCCTGGGTCTTTCTCCCAGATTGGAACCAGACCGGATTTTTCTTTCAACACTCCATTCAAGGAACTAATAATTTTCATTTTGTATTCTATATAAATCATAATCCTCAGAAAATTTCCTCCTGTTTTTATCCTTTTTAAAATCTTATTTTGAATTTCTCAACATTTGGTAGATAAAGTAAAAAAATAACAATCTGGTGAGATACATAAGTTGAAGATTCACTCTAATAATGAAAGATGCTTGTTAATAGGATGTTGTATCTAAATTGGAATTGGATATTATTTTGGACTATTGCATATATTTATCATTTCCCACTTTTTAGTGGGGCTCGGTTGTATATCTCTGTATGATTTGTTTGTCTAGATCTCTGCCCCATGACTGCAATAAAGTGATTATTTATTTATATCTATCATTTTCTGGGAAATTACAGTAAATGTGCTTATGGAGAACACTATATATGCATATGCATACATTTAAATATACATATTGTATTTTATGTTAATATTTCCTTTTGGTAATTAGAATTAATTTGTCTCTTCAGTTAGAATATAAAGGTTCCTGGGGAAACATATGCTTTTGTATCTGAAGCTTTATTATTTCAAACTATATGGGAAACTTTCAAGAATTTTTAAAGAAATAGACATAATAAAATATGAGAGAGAACTTATATTCAAGTACTTAGGGAAGAAATAATAAGCATTCTTCTAGACCAAACTGGAAGTTAAATAGGAATACCAAGTACGGTATCTTTCTTGGCATTTCGTAATGTGGGGAATATTAAACATTTAACATTCATTCTCCTTTCTTCTCTCTGTCCTGTTTAAACTCTGCCTAGCTAGACTTAAATTGAAATATTTCATGTTTCATTTTAGATTTTTAATTTGAGGTTCGGCTGAAATAATAAGTATAAGTGCATGTCATGAGATGTGGCAAAATGATTGAAAAAAAGTTTAAAACTGCACAAAAAAAAACCCCATGCAAATTGTGTCAGAAGGGGGCAGCAGTTATACTGTCAAAATAAAAACAGTTTATTTTTAAGTATCTTGTGTCTGGGCCATTTAAGCTTTAACCCCAAATAGATTAAATTTACCAGGAAAATAGAATGTAATCTAATAACCAATTAATGTAATTAATACTAAACCTAGAATCCTATTTTGTGCCAGCTGCATATAAAAGGAAAGAGCTTTATTTATATAGATTTAGAGGCAACCAAATCAAAGACCATTATGATATAAAATTAAATTTAACTTAAAACTTGCAATATAAAACTACTTGCAATGATTTGGGAAGAAAAGTAGGCACAAATATCAATTATACATCACCCACAAGATCAAGATCACAAATCATTTTTCTCTTCTGGCATGTTTGAAAAGCCAGGTTTTTATAGCTTTTCTGAAAGAAAGCAGAATTGGGGCCAGACAAGCCTCTGGAAGGATGATGTTCCAGAAGGCACATAATCAACAAAGAAATCCTGGCTTCAGGATTACATTCAAAGACATGGTTAATCAGTGGATTGTACCTGCTCTCTGAACCATAGTTCTTGAAATTAGACTGGCCTAATTCTGCTCACCTTTTAGGAGACTGAAGATCTGTTGTTCTCCCAAGCATCAAGGTTGGAATAGTAATTGAACCCAATTACCAATTGTGTTGCAGTTGGTTGTGGGATGTATTTTTATATTGTAAAGGTTTGTATTTTTTTAATCTTTGTCAACTGCCCAGAGTCACATTTGTGAGATGTGTGCCATATAAATCAGTACAAATAAACTTTAAAAAAAATTGCAGTATTTTTTTTCTCCAAAGGATTTTTTTTTAGACAGTACAGTATTTTTTCTCCAAAGCACCTGAAGATAGGACAAGAAGCAGTAGATGGGAACTAATCAGGAAGATAATCAACCTAGAACTAAGGAGAAATTTCCTGACAAAACAATTGATTAGTGGAGTGACATGTTTGTAGAAATTGTGGGTGCTCCAACACTGGAGGTTTTTAAGAATAGATTGGACAACCATTTGTCTGAAATAGTATCAGGTCTCCTGCTTGAGCAGGGGGTTGGACTAAAGACCTCCAAGGTTCATTCCAACTAGGTTATTCTGTATTTTTTGTATAACATGTTTTTTTACAGGTCATTTGCTTGTTTTTATATTACAGATACTGGCCAACTAATGTCCATTCATCAAGATCGGGGTGGGGTGGGGAGTCCTATAGAGATTAGAAATCTTTTTGGAAAGTTCACAGCATTTGACAAAATTATCTTGGCATGCTTTGTTTTATGTAAGTAGTGTTTTAAATATAAGCAATTTTATATAAGTGACTGGAAACAGCAACTTTGACATGGAGAACCTGGTTTGTCAATGTTTGCACACTGTGCCAAGTCATAATAAAATTATTGTATTGGATGTTTTGGAATTAACATGGTCATAAATTCTGTTGCCGAGACTCATAATCCATGCCGTAGCTTAATTATGTTTATGGTGCAAGGTAAGCAAAGGAAATGAGGTTTATTAAGACAATTATTTTATCATTTATTTGAATGCATAAGCCACTCATTTCCAATGGTCTAATGTTTATTTACGAAGTCATGATTTATATCTATCTGAAGTGAAATGCATAGTATGGAAATCAGATTTATTCTGTTTATTATATTTAATATTTATTTGCAGCTTTATTATTTTTACAAATAACTCAAGACAGTAAAAATATCATATCCAACACACCTTACTCCTATTTTCCCCATAACAACAATCCTGTGAGGTGGGTTGGGCTGAGAGAGAATGACTGGCCCTAGGTTACCCAGCTGGCTTTCATAGCTAAGACGGGATTCAAACTCATGTTCTTCCCATTTCTAGCTTGATGGCTACTGGCTCTTATAGTATTATTTCCATTGTGTGTGTGTGTGTGTTTGTGTGTGTGTGTGTGTGTGTGTGTGTCTTAACTCCTGTTATCTTTAAGTATCTAGTAGAAGACAACAAGATAATTTATTTGGTTATTCAGAGACACTAGTTGGAATCCCTAATCTTAACTACTGATGATTTAAATTATATTGCTTGATTGTATTGCATGGCTCACTAAATTGTGCAGGCAGAGGGATCTGAATACTTTTTATTTTTGATTCTGTCCAGGCTGATAAAGAGGGTTGTAGCAGAGGTGGTATTCAGTCAGTTCTGACAGGTTCTGAAGAACCAAATTTTGAGTAGTTCAGAGAACTGGCAAATAGGCTGGCCCCACCCCTGCTGCTTCCCAGCCTCCCAGCTGATCTTCTTTTGTTGCCCTGAACAGGAGACCGGAGCTGGAAAGCAGGTTAGGAAGAGAATGGGTATTTTGCAGTATCCTTCCCCTGCCATGCCCACAAAACCATGCCCACAGAACCGGTAGTAAACATTTTTGAATCCCACCACTGGGCTGTAGGTCACAAAATCAGCCTGAACCTACAGAAAAAGTAGGATTTTAAAATTTATTTATTTATTTATTTATTTGGATTTATTGACCGTCCCCTCTCTCCGAAGAGACTCGGGGCGGTGTACAGGAATTTAAGAACATATACATATAACAAATTATAAATAATTAAAACTAAATTAAATGTTTTACCCTGTGTTAAAAAATCACAAATGCCCGGTTGAAAAGAGGTAAATATGTTTAGATATAATGACAAATACTTTAAATATTTAAAAAGATGGTGCAGAGAAGCAAGTTCAGACTTGTTTTTCGTCATCTTAGAGGACAAGCCAAAAAATAATGGTTAAAATTACTGGAAATGTAGTTTCAATAAAATGTTGGGGAGAAAATCTCCTGTTTATAACACAGTGCTTTCAAAGTTCAAAGAAAACTCCACACCCACTTGCATCACTCAGATAACTCTTGATGACACAGATAAGCCTCCAGGTAGCCTTAGCAAGTTGCTGAAAGAATACAAATGACCAACTTTCTGCAAGGAATATAAATCCTTCCATTCCCCACCATCCAGTAAAAGCTGAAGAAATTTCTTGGATGAGAAGTGAAATTTCTTCAAAGAAAAAAACAGAAAGTCCAGTTGCCTCTTGAAAAAGCACCTCTTGGACAACCATGACTTAGATCAGGGGTCCCCAACCCCCGGTCTGCGGACCGGTGCCGGTCCGCGGCTTCATAGGAACCGGGCCGCAGGGCCAGCGAGGAGGAGGGAGCAGCCCCCTGGGCAGAGGATGGTCGAGCGCGCCTCCACCAGCTCCTTCCGACGGCCCAATGCACTTTCCGGGACTTCCTGGAGGGGCCGGTATGTCGGCTGGGGAGGTTATCCCGCAGCGGACGGGCGAAGGACTCAAGCTGCGGCTACCTTAAGGTGCTGCCAAAGCCATCCGGGCGCCACACGCCCACCTCCCTTCCAGCCCCGTGAGGCGCCCGGACGGAGCTCGGGTCCTTCACCCGCCCACTGCGGGATAACCTCAGCAGCCAACATGCCGACTCCTCTGCTGCTTCCCCGGGGGGAGGGAGGGAGAGAATGACAGACACACAGAGAGGCAGACTTAGAGAGACAGAAAGAGAGGGGGAAACAGAAAGAGGGGGAAACAGACACACACACACACACACACAGAGTGACAGAGATGGGTGGAGGGAGGAGAGAGACAGATACAGAGAGAGAGAGACAAAAAAACAGAAAGAGAAAGAAAGAAAAATAGAAAAAGAAAGATGAATGGAGGGTGGGAGGGAGGGAGTGAAGGAAAGAAGGGGGAGGGGGAGGAAGGGAGGGGTGAAAGAAGAAAGGAAGGAAGGAAAGAAAGAAAGAAAAAGAAAGGGAAAAAGGGTAGGAGGGAGGGAAGGAAAGAAGGGAGGAAGGGGAGGGAGGCAATGGAAGGAAGGAAAGGAAAGGAAAGGAAAGGCAGAAATCTATTTTCCTATTTCCTTCCACCTCAAGCTACCTGTTTGGTTAACCAGGTTAAAGATCTATTTTTCTCCCAGTGGTCATTTCAAAGGAATCACATCCTCTGAGTCATTTCCTGAATTCAAACCAGCATCCCAAAGAGTCATGGGCTGCCTTTATATATAACGAGTGCCCATAAATCCATTTTTACCATCTTCAGAAGACCAAAGACCAGCCAGAAATGGAAGGAAGAAAGAAAGAAAGAAAGAAAGAAAGAAAGAAAGAAAGAAAGAAAGAAAGAAAGAAAGAAAGAAAGAAAGAAAGAAAGAACTTAGGACCACAATTGAGCCCAAAATTTTGGTTGCTAAGCAAGACTGTTAAGTAAGTTTCACCACATTTTCTAAGTTGGCCACGCCCACCAGGTCACATGACAAAACAAAACAGGCCACACCTTTTGGCTCTCAAAAGAAATTTCAGTAGTGGTACTGTTGATATTTGGCTCTATTGACTAATAGGTTTGCTCACCACTGCCCTAGACGGCCAAGTGAGCCGACTCCCCCCCCGCGTGCGCATGCGCCGCCTGTTCCCCCTCCCCCCTCGTCCTCTAGGCCAGCCGGTCCGCAGAATTTTCTTTAAAATGAAACCGGTCCCTGGTGCAAAAAAGGTTGGGGACCCCTGACTTAGATGACTGAGACACTCCATAGACACTTGGAGAGGGGGAAAAAGCTATTGCCAGTTGGCAATCAGACTATTGGCAATAATCAGAAAGGTAACGTTTGAATGACTATTTGCTGAAACTATTTTGGTTGGTAATTTCTATTTGGGCTAATAATTCCAGATTGGTATTGATTAATCTATTAACCACTAGCTGTACCTGGCCACGCATTGCTGTGGTCCAGTCTGGTTAAATGGCCAACCAATCTGTTTGTAGATCTACACCTGCACACACAAACATGTATACACAACCACAATATAACCCACAACCTACCTACCTACTGTATTTCTTCCTCTCTCCCTCTACCTACCTACATACCTACTCTATTTTTCCATCTCTTTCTCTATCCCTCTATGGGCCACCTGGGAGTGTGCTATCCTCTGCACCTTGTTTTGGGCCTAGTAGGCCTCCATACAGTGAGGAACATTGGAGGCTTATTCGGTTGCTGAGGAAACGACCGTTGGAAATGTAAGGAGCATGTGCGTGAAGCATCATAAAAAGCAGTCGGGTGGGAGGAGCTACAGGGAGGTGAAAATCTGAGAAGTGTATACCTTTTACATTTGTGCTATTTGCACATGACACACGTGTGCCAGCCACACAAAATGTACGTATGATTGTTACTCCCTTTCTTAGCAACATTGTGTGAAAATGTGGTGGCAATCGGTGCAGTACTTTCTGAGATTAGCAATTTTGCACAAACTATTTTAAATTTTTATTTACATAGATTCAACTTAAATGTATTGATTGAAAATGAACTGTTTATATAAGAAACTAGAAATAAACAGGCAGGCCGAACTTAAGTAAACTGGACTAGACGCCAGAGATGTTAAAGAGCAATTTATGTTTCAGATTGAGCCAAAATAGTATTTAAACCTCTCCAGTTTCTCTGAGAGTTTAGAATTAAGGGCAGCTATTTATAAGAAAAAGCATTCCTTTTAAAACAATTTAAAGGTTACATAGCATATTTTTAGAATATTTACTTTTTTTTAAAAAAAGTAAATTTTTCATGTTTCAGTGGTTAAGTAAAATAGGAAGTGGGAAGAACATAAACAATAGCGCAAAGATAAACCCTTCCATCCGGGAACACTTAATCAAATATATATTTTTCATCTTTCCAAGGCTTGTGTTATCTTTATTATGGATATTGTTTTTGAGTTGCATCTTTGCCTAACACTGGGCATAATCCATTGGAAAGAGAATCTATTTTTAAAATACAAAAAAAATGTGAATGAGAGTGCACTTTCTAATTTGAAAGGCCATTTCTTAGTACTATTCTCTTGGGCTGATTCCTTGTGGCATTAATGATTCTATATCAAACAATTTATTGATAAAATAAGGTAGTGTTGTTAGTTATGATCTTCTTCTTGTGCCATATCCATCATCGGACATTGGCGATCATGTTGGCGATCCTATTTTTATCATGAAAAAGTGTTGTTGAGTTTTGTCCAAACCAGTCCCTTAGATTTTGAAGCCATGATATTCTTCTGCCTGGACCTTGTTTGCCTTCAATCTTTCCTTGGAGGATTAAGTGAAGTATGCGGTATTTTTCTTGGTGTTCCATCACATGTCCAAAATATTCTAACTTTCGCTTTTTTATGGTTCTAAGAAAAAGACCAAAGCTGAGAAACAGTCGATACATCTGAGAAAACTGATAACAAAAAAGGGGAAAGACATTAAGTCATAGCAAAAATTATTAAGAATCTGGCATGAGACAGAACTGTTGTACTAGTTAAATATAAAAATAAAATTGAGCTGTAAAAGGAAAATCTGGTTGCTGCTATAATATTTGAAAGAATTGGCTTGTATAATTAATGAAATACTTCTGTGAGAAATAGTGAAATATTCAAGAGTTTCTGAAAACACTTCAATTCAGATTTCTGAAGGTAAAAGGATAGTTTCTGTTTTAAGAAAATATGAAATCCTATTTCAAAAGAAAAGATACAATATCATTCAATTATTGTTTCAAATTAATGTATCAAATTATTGTTTCAAAGTCGGCAGGAAATAAAGAAGGGAACTTCCTTTCCTGCTGCTTTTTCGCCCACCCATCCACTCTGCATAGTGCAGGCATGTCCAAAGTCAGGCCCGGGGGCCATTTGCGGCCCGGGGGTCGGTTTAATACGGCCCTCCAACAGCCCTCCCTGCTCTGTGTAAATGTGGCCCTCCCTCCCTTCCTCCCTCTGTCTCTGGGGCTGTGTGGCTGGGAGGGAGGTGGACGGAGGTTACGGACGCCTCCTCCCGTAGCGGGCGAGGGAGCAGGCGGGGTGAGCACCCAAGGCTACCATCATCTTAAGCACCACCGAGGCTGTCGCCCGGCAGGGGCGTCAGGCAGGGAAGCCGGTCGCGCCTCCATCGCTGCACGTTCTGGGGCTGCGAAGCTGGGAGGGAGGTGAACGCGCGGCCCCAGAACGTCCGCTTGGCGCGTTCACCTCCCTCCCAGCCACACAGCCCCAGAACGTGCAGCTCCCGCCACACAAGGTCGCCCGGCAGGGGCGTCAGGCAGGGAAGACGGACGTGCGGCCTCAGAACGTAAGCCGTGGTGCCTGCCGGAGGGAGCCGCGATGGAGACACGACCGGCTTCCCTGCCTGATGCCCCTGCCGGGCGACAGCCTCGGTGGTGCTTAAGATGACGGTAGCCTTGGATGCTCACCCCGCCTGCTCCCTCGCCCGCTGCGAGTGGCGAGGGAGTGACTGACAGACACAGAGAGAGACAGAAGGGGAGGGAGGGAAAGACAGAGAGACAGACAGAGACAGAGAGAAAGAGAGGGAGGGAGAGAGACGGAGAGAGACACAGATAGAGAATGAATCGGAATCGGATTGAATCGGAGACAGACGGGGAAAGAGAGAGAGACAGACATACAGAGAGAGGGAGGGAGGGAGAGAATCAGAGAGAGTGACACACACAGAGACAGGGAGAGACAGAGAGAGGGAGGGAGAGACAGATAGATAGAGACTGATTAAGTGAGTGAGAGACAGCCAGCCAGCCAGACACACACACAGAGTGACAGAGAGAGAAAGAGAGAAAGAAAGAGAAAGAGAGGAAAGAGAAAGAAAGAGAGAGACAGAAAGAAAGAGAGAAAGAAAGAGAAATGGAGAGAGAGAGAGAGGAAGAGAGAGAAAGAGAGAGAGAGAGTGAGAGAAAGGGAGACAGAAAGAAAGAAAAAGAGAGAGAGAAAGAAAGAGAGAAAGAGCGAGAGAAATGGAGAGAGCGAGAGAGGAAGAAAGAGAGAGAAAGAAAGAGAGACAGAAAGAGAAAAAGAGAGAGAGAGAGAAAGAAAGAGAGAAAGAGCGAGAGAAATGGAGAGAGAGAGAGGAAGAAAGAGAGAAAGAGAGAAAGAGGTAGGTACGTTTTTTTTAATTTATTTTCAATACATTGTGAAAACTCAACTGTCAGTTGATCTTAATGTTATGAAATGAAAAGTATGTCATTTGCAATTAACTTGGCATAAAATAATTTATTTGCATTTAATTGTAGTGGTTCAAAGAATGTTCGGAAAAATGTTCGGCCCTCCACCATGTTCACTTCATCCAATCTGGCCCTCTTTGAAAAAAGTTTGGACACCACTGGCATAGTGTCTGCTCCAGACTAGTAAGGCTGCCATTGGTGGCAACCCTAATTAGATAACGTCATATAAAACAAGTGAATTCACTTTCCAATGAATTGCAGCAAGTAGCAATTAGGCTTATAAAGCGCTGGCCGTGCAGACAACTGAGGTCCTTTAAAGGTTAACAAAACATGGTTTCCCACTGGTTTCACCCTTGAGAGATGCTGGTGGTAATTCTTAAAGGGCTTGTGACTGTTTCTGAAGCATTTTATGTCACTGCAATAGGAAAAAACTGCAGGGATGAGGAGGTCATCTATAGAGCTTGATGCTAGGATGGGATGTTTCTAAGGTTAGAAGAGGAGGTTTAGGTAGTCTGTGACCTATCTAAGTCTTAATCCTTTTCAGAGTGACGCCAGATTCTGGGAGCGTGGGACAGGTCTCTCAATGTTTTCTTGACTGCTAGATAGATTTCATTTTTTCATGGGAAAACTATTGTTCAGCTATCTTCTCCTTCTCATTGGAAAATTTTTTTTTTATAGAAGTAGAGAGCCTTCAGATGAAGATGAAAAATTCATCACCAGCCCATCTTGCATGGACAGTGATCCGAAATGCTAGGTGTGTTAGTACATCAATAGAGAGAGAGCAGATGTTGTCCTCTTCTCTTTCTACATGGCTTTTATATTCAGGACTAGCTGATAGCCAGGCATTGCCCAGATATTTATTTATAGGGGGAAAATGTCCAGACCAAACATAATTTCTAATGTTGGATTTTCCCCCTTACCAGAGGGGACCCCCCCCCCTTGTGGAGTACTGTGAAGCCACATTACCATGGCAACTCCACTGTGCTATACAGTAGAAGCCATTTTACGGCAGTATAGTAGAAGCCATTTTAAGGCACAACAAGCTGTATCTTAGCAGAACACACACCCCGAGGGGTGTTAGGGGTGTCTTTCCCCCACAGTATTCTTTTCCAGAGAGTACCAAGTTTGGTTGAAATTGCTCGAGGCGTTCCAGAATTATGCTGGAACATACACATGCACACAGCCATACATACATACATACATACATACATACATACATACATACATACATTTGTGAGTACTCTAATTTTACAAGTTACACAAACTAGTTTTTGATACTGTTTGAAAGCTTAATTAATTAATTAGTCCCTTTTTGTTTCCCTTTTTGTTTCTGAACTAAAAGAAAAAAAACCATGATGCTGCAGAAAGCAGAGCACTTCCTATTTTCTCCACTTGAATCCAAGCACGGGAAGATTATGCATGTCAGGTGACAATGTCCAGACCTTTCCCCAGTGAGTAAAGAAGAACAATCTTACCATAAAAGCCCTGTATGGAAATAAAGGATATGAAATGTAGCTCACTTTATATTTATTGAGAGAAACCAACTTTGTGATTACTGTCGACTGGGCAGAGTTAATAAGGATATGAATAGGTTTATTTAGATGAAATACGTATATTTAGTGATGAGTCTTCTTTCTTTCTTTCTTTCCTTCTTTCTTTCTTTCTTTCTTTCTTTCTTTCTTTCTTTCTTTCTTTCTTTCTTTCTTTCTTTTTCTCTGGGCTTTTATTTTTATGTTTACATTTCCCTCTATTCTTATATTCATTATTAAAATGAATTTGTATAGTCTCCAGAACTAAAATGTTAAAACAATTCAATATTTATTTATTTTACTTTTATCTCACCTTTATTATGTTTTTAATAAACAATTCAAGGTGGCAAACTTACATAATACCCCTTCCTTCCTCCTGTATCCTTCACACCTGTGAGATGAGTTGGCTGAGACAGAGTGAATGGCCGCAAGACACCCAGCCAGTTTTCATGCCTCAGCCTGGACTAGAATTCACAGTCTGCTGGTTTCTAGGTCAGAATCATAACCATTATACCAAACTGGTTCTCAATGAGTGTAGTATGAGTATAAAGTGTGAGTATGGTAGAAGCAAATACTTTACTTTATTTGGATTTGTATACCGCCCTTTTCCCTTTCGGGACTCAGGGCAGTGAATAGGCATCAATAAAATTGACAATAAAAACCATCAAGATATATTAAAATACACTTAAAAGAATATTAAATGGGTGGCCTGTTCTAAAAAATATATTCTTAACATCGAAATAATCTATCCCATTGGTTTTTAGTGGTTGAAGAATGTTCAGTACATAAAGACCATGACAAAAATATGGGATTTGAAAATGCTTTTTCAAAGAAAAAGATTCAATATGGCAATATCTGCCTTTCCATAAAAGCTTTATCTTGCTTTAGTGGGCTGAATTTTGCTGCAACTGTAATTGCCCTTGCCAAGCTGCATGCCGAGACTTTTATAACCATGTGTGTGTTTACCTCTGTGTACGCATGCATGCTTTGGCCACTTTTTCTCTCTCCTGTGCACATGCACACTTACACACTCACACTCGCTCCTCTTCATGGTTGTGATCAAGGTGTATGCTACAAGTGACCAAGACATTGAATCTTTGATCTACCTGACGTTGAGGACTTTGGGATGTCATTGCGTCTAGAATAGTGTGGCCAGATGGTAATCAAGAGAGGAAAAGTAATTAAGACTGATGGGGTGGAATTCCCAGGGGGCCAACGTAGTAGGCATCAGGTCATTTACAAGCACCTGGGTATCCCACAATCACATGGGAACCACAATGAGAAGGCAAGGAAAACAGCAACATCCAAGTACCATCAAAGGATAAGACAGATCTTAAAGAGCCAGCTGAATGGGAAGAAAAAAATCCATGTCATTGACATACAGTATATTCCCTGTCAGTCATCAGATATCCTGCTGCTATAGTGAGTGGCTAAAGAAGGACATGGAGGTTGTTGATGTGAAGACCTGGAAGCTCATCACCATGTATGGAGGTTCCCACCCCAAATCCAACAACCAGAGATTGTACATCAGCTGGAAAGAGAGCAGGGAAGGTCTGGGGTATGTCAAAGCCAGATGAAACCTTGAGTAAGTGATAACCCAAATATGAGCTGCTGAGAAAATGTCTGAAGCAGCAGCAGCAGACAGAGGATGTGGCATAGCAAGACCCTGCATGGGATGTACAACTGACAGATAGCTGAGGTGGCAGACTTTGGAAAATCATATCAGTGACTGGAGTGGCTGAATTAAAAGACAGCACTAAGATACTGACCATAGCTGTGCAAAGAACATGCACTAAGCACCAGATCCATAGAAGCATGGATCTATCACACTAGACAGGACCCAAGGTGCAGGCCTCAAAGATACTCCAACACATAGTAGCAGGGTATAAGATGCAGCCAGGGACTGTATAAACTAAATAGCACAACCAAGTACCAGGGATTGTATATAAGAACACCTGTAGAGCATATTGGCCAGATTCTCCCAAGTCCAGATGGGAGAGCTCAACCTGTGGTCTGCAGATCCCGGTGTGTGTGTGTCCTATGGGACTTCCAGGTACAGCAGACAGACACGAACCAGCCAATCAACAAGACATCATGCTATTAGGCAAGGACCAGAAGACAGCAGCGGTAATAGATGTAGGAGTGCCAGGTGACAGCAACATCAGGAAGAAGGGATATGAGAAGCTGGAGAAATACTGGGGCCTGAAGGAGGAACTAGAGAGAATATGGAAAGTAAAGGCTGAAGTGGCCTCAATGGTCATAGAAGCATTTGGGATTCGGACTGCTATGGTGGAAGAGTGGCTCCAATAGGTCTCAGGAACAACATTAAAATTCTCTGTCCAGAAGAGTGCAGTGCTAGAACAGTTAAGATACTACCCAGCACCCTGAAACTCCCAGGCCTCTGGTAGAAGTTTTGAGATACATACAATGCCCAAATTTTGATAATGCAACTGCAAGGCATTGCAGTAGCAGTGGTGGGTTTCCAATGTTTTACCACTGGTTTGCTTGTGAGCATGAGCATGTGTCCAGGTGGGTGGGCAGAGCCTCTACCACTACTACCAGCTCGCCCAATCTGGGCCGAACCAGGAGCAACCCACCTCTGTGCAATAGCCCTAACTATGGGTACAAGTGATATTTGTTCAGCACCATTGTAGCTTCAAACGATTGCTGAACAAATGATCATAAGTTGAAGAAATGAATATGACATGATTCCATAATGTAAGTAATATAGAATCTTCAATTCCCACTGCAAGAATAAGGAATCTTTGGCCCTCTAAATTTTACTGAGTTTTAACCCAGTACTTTTATAATCAGTTTCAATTATCTGAGTAGGAAGATGAGTGAAACTGTTGCTAGGTATAATCAGACTGGATTGTTGGATTTCTTCTGAAGGTTTTGGTTGCCAGGCTATTGTACGAACTATAAGAAGATAAATGCCAAATCAGTATTGTTGTAAAGATGGTACTGGCACGATTTCTACAACGTTGTTTGGTTTCTTGCATTTATTGTTTTAATCATTTTTCTCTCACATTTTTGAATTACCTTGATATGAGCAGATGACAAATATTCTTTACAGAAAGAAGTCCTACTGCCTATGAAAACCAAAATATTCAATAAGGTAAGGACTAAAATAATCTGATGGCATTGTATATTAGAATGTATTTGTATTAATTTTACTGTAAGGCAGCCGAAATTTTTCTACAATGGGATTATCTGCATTTCTAGAGGAATCAGGATTGTTTAAAAATTACAACTTGGCTACCAAATTATTCTTATATAATGATTTGTAATATAACTGAAATGATTTCTTCATGTTGACAGTAATACATGTTGTAAGGTTATTTAAAAAAATAAAATAAATAAAATTTAACAGCAGTTTATGAAATTCATAACACAGCCTTAACAGCAAATAAGGTTATCAGGTTGGATGACACTACAGAGTAGGCAGTATCCAATAAGAAACTACTTGGAGATAATAGCTGTGCTATTTGTTTATTTATTTACTTTTCAAATTTATATGGCTGCCCATCTCCTACAAGGTGACTCTGGGCAGCGCACAACACATGTGTAGGCTCTTTTCTGCCAGGGGATTCCCAGAACTGATGGGGGGGAAGCCTGTTTTGAGGGCTTTGCAAAAGCTATAAGGATTGGGACTACTCTCATATAGGGGTGGGCTACTGGTGGTTCACAGGGGTTTGGGAGAACCTATGGCTAAGATTCTGTGCAGTTTGGAGAACCTCCAAATCCCACTCCTGGCTGGCCCCACCCACCCTGCCCCTCCCAGGAGTCCCCATGTGGCCCATTTTGGATGCAGGTAAGTGCAGGGCATGCACAGAGGCTTGGGGAAGGCAAAAAATGGGCCTACTGGAAGTTTGGGAAGGCCAGAAATGGGGCCGTTTCTTGCCTCCAGAGGGCCTTTGGAGCCTAGAGAAGCTATTTTCACCCTCCCTGAGGCTGGGGTGGGTTCCTGCCGCCATTACTACTGGTTCAGCACCCAAAAGATTTTGCGCCTGAAATTTGTTTACATTTTTTTCAATGAAGATTGTTCTGTGCAGAACAGAAAATCAAGATGGCTCTGCTGAGGATAGAACCACATTTCTGCCATAGTTACTATCTATTCAGCCAAACCATACCATTAGGAACCCATCTCTGCTGGAAGCTCAAGGAGAGCCTCTGGAGCCTAGGGAGGGCAACCCCCCCCCCCCACCGTGGTGCAGGCGGCTGACTAGGCCATGCCCACCATGGTCACACCCACCCAACAACCAGGCAGAGAATCCCTTGCTAAAATTTTTGAAGCCCACCCTGCTCTCATCTCAGAGATGATGATGTTCCAGAAGTCTTATACTCTAATACTTAGTAGGAAATGATTGGATATACATTCTATAAAGTTACTGATTATACAAGTGTCATTATCAATAGGAAAGTTCAGTGGTTTGCAGAAATTGTTATTGGATAGGCATAGATTTCATTTATATGGTACTGGCACGATTTCTACAACGTTGTTTGGTTTCTTGCATTTATTGTTTTAATCATTTTTCTCTCACATTTTTGAATTACCTTGATATGAGCAGATGACAAATATTCTTTACAGAAAGAAGTCCTACTGCCTATGAAAACCAAAATATTCAATAAGGTAAGGACTAAAATAATCTGATGGCATTGTATATTAGAATGTATTTGTATTAATTTTACTGTAAGGCAGCCGAAATTTTTCTACAATGGGATTATCTGCATTTCTAGAGGAATCAGGATTGTTTAAAAATTACAACTTGGCTACCAAATTATTCTTATATAATGATTTGTAATATAACTGAAATGATTTCTTCATGTTGACAGTAATACATGTTGTAAGGTTATTTAAAAAAAATAAATAAATAAAATTTAACAGCAGTTTATGAAATTCATAACACAGCCTTAACAGCAAATAAAGTTATCAGGTTGGATGACACTACAGAGTAGGCAGTATCCAATAAGAAACTACTTGGAGATAATAGCTGTGCTATTTGTTTATTTATTTACTTTTCAAATTTATATGGCTGCCCATCTCCTACAAGGTGACTCTGGGCAGCGCACAACACATGTGTAGGCTCTTTTCTGCCAGGGGATTCCCAGAACTGATGGGGGGGAAGCCTGTTTTGACGGCTTTGCAAAAGCTATAAGGATTGGGACTACTCTCATATAGGGGTGGGCTACTGGTGGTTCACAGGGGTTTGGGAGAACCTATGGCTAAGATTCTGTGCAGTTTGGAGAACCTCCAAATCCCACTCCTGGCTGGCCCCACCCACCCTGCCCCTCCCAGGAGTCCCCATGTGGCCCATTTTGGATGCAGGTAAGTGCAGGGCATGCACAGAGGCTTGGGGAAGGCAAAAAATGGGCCTACTGGAAGTTTGGGAAGGCCAGAAATGGGGCCGTTTCTTGCCTCCAGAGGGCCTTTGGAGCCTAGAGAAGCTATTTTCACCCTCCCTGAGGCTGGGGTGGGTTCCTGCCGCCATTACTACTGGTTCAGCACCCAAAAGATTTTGCGCCTGAAATTTGTTTACATTTTTTTCAATGAAGATTGTTCTGTGCAGAACAGAAAATCAAGATGGCTCTGCTGAGGATAGAACCACATTTCTGCCATAGTTACTATCTATTCAGCCAAACCATACCATTAGGAACCCATCTCTGCTGGAAGCTCAAGGAGAGCCTCTGGAGCCTAGGGAGGGCAACCCCCCCCCCCACCGTGGTGCAGGCGGCTGACTAGGCCATGCCCACCATGGTCACACCCACCCAACAACCAGGCAGAGAATCCCTTGCTAAAAATTTTGAAGCCCACCCTGCTCTCATCTCAGAGATGATGATGTTCCAGAAGTCTTATACTCTAATACTTAGTAGGAAATGATTGGATATACATTCTATAAAGTTACTGATTATACAAGTGTCATTATCAATAGGAAAGTTCAGTGGTTTGCAGAAATTGTTATTGGATAGGCATAGATTTCATTTATATTACTACAGTTTCCAGGAATTGTGCATTTAGACATTAGACATTAGACATTAGAACAACCACGGACCTCCGCTCCTTCTGCCAAAAACTTAAAACATACTTTTTCTGCTTGGCTGGCCTAGGTTAGTCTCTACCATTAGGGTTTTAGGGATTGTTAGTTTTAATGTGGGGATTTTAGTGCAGGGACAATTAAATTTAATTCGTTTTTATTTGTATTTATCCTGTATGTATATTTTATTGTGTTTTAATTTTTCCCTGTGCACCGCTCCGAGTCCCCTTGGGGAGAGGATGCGGTATATAAAATAAATTATTATTATTTATTATTATTTCTACTTTTTTTTCTGGAGATTTTGACAATAGATACTTTAAAAGATACAGCAGTAGAGATCAGTCCTGTATGAGAATGGACCTCTTCGCAAAAATGGACATGCATAGGCTTTTGGGAGACCTGCAAAGTGCTCCTGGGGGCTGGGAAGAGCAAAAATGAGCGAAAAACGGGCCATATTTTGCCCATTTCTACCCCCTACCTCAGCCACCATGAGCACTTTGCAGGCCTCCCAAAGCCTATGCATGCCATGTTTTTTGCTTGTCCCCCCCCCCCAGCCCCCAGAAGCACTTTGCAGGCCTCTCAAACTCTCTGCATGCCCTGTTTTACACAGAAAACGAGGCATGCAGAGGGTTTGGGAGGCCTGCAGAGTGCAACACCTTTTTAAAAAAAATATCTCTTCAAAATCTTGGTGTGTCTTATACTCCAGTGCATCTTATAGTCCGAAAAATACGGTAATAGCCTGGTCAATGATAACTGATTGTCCCTACTTTATTAATGTACAGTAAAATCATCCAGGATTCCTCATATCAGGATTTAAAAAAAGTTAGCTGTTTTAAGCTATGTAACTGGAGTTTTAGCTTTGGAGTGACATTTGTAATTCAACTGGCATGACTTTTCCCTGGGAATAAATGTTCTTGCTAATGAACGGTGAAGAGTGGTCTTGGCCTCCACGAGTTATATACTAAGAATAACATCTTCAAGAAACCTTGTGTAAAATTAGAATTTCTCAGGGCAGATTGAGAACCAGATTTGTTTATGCTTGTGCTTTTAAAATAGGATTTCATTGCAGAGCTCACTTTAGTGTTAGAATGTACTTTCTAGGCACGTATGGACAATTTTCTACTGGATTTTTCCTGTTTTAACAAGTTGTATAACATTAACAATATTCTAATAAGGAAAGCTAGTGCAGACAGCAAATCTAGAATGAAAGACAATTGTGCAGCTTGAAATCATTCTCAGAGTGTTCATCAGTAGTATGGCAACAAATTAAAATGAATTGAATTGAGTGAGCTTCATAGCTAAGCCTTGCATTCTGCAATAGTTTTATAAGTGACTTAGAAGGAGAACTAAATTACTACCCTAGTAAACAAAAAAATTCAAAACAGTCTTCATTGGTACAAATATCTTGAAATTACTGCAGTAATAAACAGGATTGGCTGTGTAGAAGATACAGCAGTAAAAAGGCAGAGGATTTACTGTGTTGACAGCCTGAAATTACAAATTGCATTACAAATAGTCCTGAACTTACAACTATTAGTTTAGTGATTGTTTGAAATTAAAATGACACTGAAAAAAGTGACTTACAGCCAGACTTACAGATGGTTGCACTTAACAACCATCACAGAATCTCCATGGTCACATAAATATTCGGGAACTTCAACATATATTTGCAATGGTTGCAATGTCCCAGGGTTATGTGATCCCCATTTGCAACCTTCTCAACCAACTTCCAATAAGCAAAGTCAATAGGAGACATCAGATTTGTTTAATAAATGCATGATTCATTTAACAATTGTAGTGATCCATTTAACAACTGAGGCAAAAAGTTCATAAAATTTGACATGAGTCACTTAATAACGACTTTGCATAGCAATGGAAATTATGGTCCCAATTGTGAGTTTAAGTCAAGGATTACTGTAATATTTTTAACATAAAGTTGGGACCAGTTAAATATTAAAGTTACTAATTGTTGACATATGTGTGAAATATTTTAAAGTGAAATAGTAACAGTAATACAGTATAAGATTGAATAGAAAGAACTTCTAACAAACTTGAATAAAATTAAGGACATGATTTACTGTAGGTATTTTAATATCAATATTTTGCAATGTAATATCTTGAAATGACCTCATATTCAGTTCAGGATTAGCTGACATCAGTCTCTCTGTTTCAGTTCTCTATACAAGATATGGTGAAGGATTGCTTTTAGTGGTGGACTGCCATCCTACCTCTGTAGTCTCTGTCTCTGTCTCTCTCTGATGGCGAGTGAGACCTCACCGAAATGTTGCCAAGACAATCTCAATCTTAGGGAATAAAGCTCCCTAAGAAACTTGAATAATAAAAAACAATTAGAAAGCAAGTGTAGTAATATTAATTATGTAAAAAGCAAAGACAACAGTATTGGTCACAGAAGATTCCCTCAAAGATTCATTTTGGTTCCTGGTGATTTCATAGTCATGATCATGCAGTTTTCCTGATAACTGTGTGGTGTCTGCAGGCGGCATCAAAACAGGCAAGATGATAAATGGGTCACTGCAATGCAAGTTCCAACTTTTTTGTTGGATACAGTGGATGTTGTATTGTACCTCTGACCTTTTGCTTTTTTTGACCACCGCATCCAGACTGTGGATATTACTATATTTGCCTACCTCCAGGATGCCTTTTCAGTTTCCAAGACTATCCTACAGACCTGCAGTTCCTGCACCCCTGTAGTTCCTGCAGTTTTCCTACCAATGCTTTTGGGAAATGAATTAACATTACCTGCTTCCTAAGGCTGAGAGGGAGTGACTGTTCCAGGGTCATCTGGCTGGTTTTGTGACACAGACAAGACTAGAACTCACAAGTTTCCCACTTGATGACTTAACCACTATAGCAAACTGATTCTTGCTCTAGGATTCCAAAAATCCAGAATTTGTACTAAGGCACTATCTTTATCAAACTGATAAATTGTTTTCAAAATAGTGCAAAATTCATCCAAAACCTTTTAATGACATAATGATTAAGTTCACCAGAAGAAGAAGAAAGGGGGCAGGAGGAGAGGGAAAAAACACATCAAGTGTTTTAAGACCTATTCTTCAGAATAGGTCATGAAAAAACTGAAGAAGCTTCTTGGATGAGAAGTGAAATGTCTTCAAGGAAAAACAATGTCCAGTTGCCTTAAAAAATCACCTTTGAGACAACCATGATCTGGAAGATTGTGGATCTCCATAGACCAGGGGTGTCAAACTTGCAGCCCATGAGCCAGATGCATCACCCGCTGATCATGCCCACCCCGAGTTTAGTGAAGGAGAGGGGGAGTCGTGATACATCACGTGACAGTGTGACAACATGAGCTTGACACCACTGCTATAGACAGTCATTGAAAAAAGGCCATAGGCAAATTAGGTTGGGTTAATGGTGGGAAGGCATGCATCTCCAGATGGTTCAGTCCCAACATAAATGTCATAAAGTTCTTTTTGTTCTTCTTTAAATAGCTCAATTTGGTATTTATCCAGTTTGCTTAAAAGTAGAAAAAAACAAAACCACAACAGCCATATTAACAGGATTGATGTACTAATTCCATTTTTGAGTCTGTGATATGATAAATAATGGAAGATTTCACTATTCTGTCTAAGGTCATAAAAACTAGGAGTTTATGGCTACAAGTAACTGCGAGAGTCCAAATTTTAAAATCAGGTTTGTGCTAGGTGAGATTCATCGTATAAAAATAAACTATTGCTTGTCTCTCCTCTTATTATGTAAGTAGATGCAAGTAGATGTAAATAGCATCCTTTTGGATATGCAGTTTTAGTTTACATTTTAAAATAGGAGAATACAGTCTTAATTTGGAACTGGGTCAGAGGTTTTTCCAAAATGTGTAGGTGTAGTTAATATGCTGTTGAAAGCTTTGTTCACAAGGAGTGTGAAAAGAAGATCCCAGAAAAATGCCTTTGCTAATACATACACCTGCATTAAGAGTTAACACAATCTTGAGATTTCATCTGTTTCCTATGTGCCCATTTTAAATTTAGTTATTCAGAAATGAGTAATGTCCTCGTGTTATAAACTGTGAGAGAATACTAATAGGGATCTGCTCCCCCCCACAAGCATTTCTGCTAAGATAGGGGAAAACGTTCACTTAGCTTTCTGAATAGTTTCTTAAAATGCGTTTTTAATGTTAGAAGCTTGGCTAAGGCTATCGAGTGCTTTAGCTTTGTTAAGGGAGCCAGATGTTACACATTGACCTTAAATGGTAAAAGCTCCCAGAGTGAATAGGGGAGAGAGAGAGAGAGAGAGAGAGAAGCTTTGCTGAATGGGGAAAATTAGGAATTGCTCAGTTTTAGGTAAGTGGTCACTGCGAACCAAGAGTAAAACACTTTCTTCAGCCAAGGGACCTTTCTCTATCTTAAAGGTACAGTACCACATTATTATATTTTAGTGAAGTCTTATTGATTGTCTTGGAATTCAGTTTCCTAAGCAGGAGTATCTTGGTAAAGTACTTAGCTCACTTCCTTCTCCTGTGCTATTTTGAAAGTACATATAAAGCCATGGTCAAGAAATATCAGCTTATGTTTAAACTAATTAATTGTATCAGTAAATTGTGATTTTACATTAATTGTTAAGTACAGCTCTTTGAGATGATTAATTACTATCCATTTATAAATGAGTGTAAAAATAATCATTCTAGTACTAATGTATAACTGTATGGGCTACATGCTCACTTAATAGAGTATAGAGTAAATTTCCTGCTTTGATGGAATATCTACTTGACTTTGGAACCTGTCTTTTCAGAATATGTCTCCAAAACTGCCATTAGAATGGTGATTCTTCATTTCTTTTTCTTTAAAAAAACACCTATAAGTAAAGAGATTTCTTTAAGAATTTCTAAAATTAAGTGTAAATGAACTTTTTAAAAAACCTTACTGCAGATTGGATTGTAATTGCTTTGCAGGTAATTAGCATTTGTTTATAAATAACTGTTTTAAAGTATATTAGGTATTCTGATGCCTCCGTTCAGGTTTATTGGCTATCATAAACTGAAAGATTATGGGGATAATATATTTATACAAGCAAACCTGGGCTGGTTTAGAAGTATTCTGTTGTATTATTTTATTAAAATGTGTCAAGAACTCTAACTTCTGGAAATAATTATTGCATATTTGTAACATGGTTGATAAAGTAGTCTTTTTCAATACCTATACCTTGTCTGAAAAAATTTTTTTTTTAGCATTTTACTGTAAGAATTTTATTCCAAATATGTTGAACAGCACTGTGCTATTTCCAATAGAATACATTATTTCTGTTCCTTCTGACTGATCTCCTTTAAGTACGTGTTAAGCTGCCATATCTGGGCTTTCTGGTGTTCTTAATTTCTTATGTACGTTTCTCCCTTAATTTATTGCTCTGTTGGAATGCATGCTATATTTGTTTTTCTTTCTTTTTTGCCTTATTCAAGTATATTCAAGAGTTTGAGTTAGTTATAATCTCTAAGGATCAGAAAAAAGCTTTTTGAGATTCAGGGCCAAACTATTCCTGAATACTTTTGATATGTTTGACATCATTTTCTAAACCAAAAAATGAAAGCAGGAAATGTCACACATTAATGCTCACATTTCAACATCCCCTGCTGTTATGTATATGAATGAGTGAGACAGAATGCAGAGCACAATAGGATTAGGAGCCTAAATATTTACTATAAGAACTTGGTTGCCTTCATTGTATGTTGCTCCTGAAAGATCACCAGGGTATCATTTTTCTTTCACATCTCAAGGGCTGGATGATATATAATTTGAAACAAGTTTTAAATCATTCAGGAAAGCAGAAGATGTTCTTAAAATGTATAGCAAGTACTATAATCAACTACAGTCTATAGTTTGTAATGCTTGTATTAAAGTGTAGCAGTTCTGGTGTGACATTCTAGAATGCTGAATATGAAAACGTTCAAATTGCACTTACTTTCATGCAGGAAAACTATACTAACTTGTGAGTTTTAATAAGACCTGTAGAAAGGTAACTTAATGGTTTTTAAACAGGGATATTTGCTTTGGATCCTATTTTTAGGAACGTATAAGTGAATTCTTAATGATATAAACTAGCATTTTGTGGAAGAGCTCAAGATTTAAAAAGTGTCTTGTGGTCAGAGAAATACCTGAATTTAACCATCTGTCACCTCTAAATCCTGATGTACAAACAATTAAGTTGCCAGAACATGTAATGCATGTATTATCTTTCTGCCTTTATTTGGGTTTTGGCCTTAATTAGATCTTATTTCCCTTTTTAAATGGTACTGTTGAACACCAGTCTTTCCTGGGGGATAAGAGGGTCTGTAGATCATTTATATATCTCCATTCAATTTTATTGACACTCTGAATGGAAGTGTTTCCCAGTCCATCCTTATTTTAAAATGATTATTTTCAAAGATGTGACCATTTAAAAAGTGGTCTTTTCAAAGATGTGACCATTTAAAAAGTGCATATGCTTTTGTGCAAACCTTCCCTGTGTAAAATGTTAAATAGCCCATTCAAAAGGAATTGCAATGAATGAGATCTAATCCACCACGTATTAGTAGAATCAGCCAGATGTAGGCAGTAAAGGGGGGGGGGGAAGGGGGGGGGGAAAGCAGGGCTAGAAGAGTCAGGAAGGGGGAAAAAAGGCTAGGAAAGGGAAGAAACTTCACTCAAACTTCTGGTTCCTGGTGTAATTTAAAAAAATATAATTTGTTTTTATATCCCTTTTAAAAAGAAATCACTTGTTTTTACATATCCCAAGGCCTTTATTTCTGTCTAATCTCTCAAAAAAAACTTTCTTTGGGGGGGTGGGGATGAGATAGAGTGGTCCAGATTGTTGATCGGAGGACACTGTCATGTTCTTCTCAGGAAGCTATTACACACCCAACTTTCAAAACAAAACTGAAATTTAAGGGAAGCCTGTGCTAAAAACCATAATATGAAAGATTGCATTGAAATGAACCAATTTATAGGGTACAAATTATTGATACTATCAGCTCACACCATTACACTGTATGGTGAGAAGAGTTTGGATCAAATTTGTTAATAAGTTTTAAAGAATTCCTCCCTATTTAGTCATCTTATGTATTTTATTGTTTAGCTAGGCACAGCTTACAAGGAAAGAAAGTTCAGTTAAGAAAAAGGTGCGGTAGACAGGTTGGGGCACACGCTCCTCGCGTGGGCACCGCCGCACCCCGCGCAAGCGGAGGTCCCTCTTCGGGAGGCGCCGGGCCTGGCGTTGCCTCGGCCAGAGGCCTGCAGGCGGGCAACGCTTTCGAACTGCGAGCCGTCCTCCAGGGGGTCGAGCGGAGCGAGTTCATCCACGAGGCAGGCCCGCGGGGAAGGCAATGGCTGCGCCGG
This sequence comes from Rhabdophis nuchalis, assembly GCA_039707465.1. Lineage (NCBI taxonomy): Eukaryota > Metazoa > Chordata > Lepidosauria > Squamata > Natricidae > Rhabdophis > Rhabdophis nuchalis. Next base: position 122,332,312 of record CM077643.1, read on the forward strand.
CTGGCCCAAGAAGAGGTCGGACGTGGCGTCCGCAAGCTCCGCGGCCCTCGCATCCTCGATGGCCTGCTCCAAAGTAATGTCCGAGCGGGCCAGGAGTCGGCGGCGGAGCTTGATGTCCCGGAGCCCCGCCACGAACTGTTCGAGCAGGGACTCATCCAGGAACGGGGCTGGAAATTCACAGAGGAGGGCGGCCGCGCGCAAGGCCTGCAGAAAGTCGGTCACCGACTGAGTTGGCTGCTGGCGGCATTGTCTGTACGCGCAGCGGCGCGAAATCTTGGAGGGCGCCGGGGCAAAATGGGCATCCAGCGGGATGTCTGCCGCTTGGTCCACGTTTGACGGTCGGGGGCACGGGACGTCCTGCACTGGGTGGCGGCGCCTCAGTTGGTCCACATGGCGCCGCCACTTGGATCCATCGGGTCTCCGAACCCTATAAGAGCACGGCCCGGTTAGTGCGTCTACGGTTGCGGGGACCCATCGGGGGTCTCCGGCAAAGTTCCGGGCGAATACTTCCTCGCCCGAGGTGAAAAGGCGGGGAGTGGGAACCCCCAGGTTGCACGGCTGCACCTCGTTGTAGAGGGGGTGCAGTCGGTCCAATTCGGTTCTCAGGCGGCGGCCCATCAGCAGCTCCGCGGGGCTTTTCCCTGACGTCGGGCAAGGCGTAGAATGCTGACCGAGGAGGTAAGCATCTACCCTTGCTTGCCAGTCCCCCCCGGCCATCCTGCCGAGGGCCTCCTTGGCCGAGCGAACGGCCCGTTCCGCCCGGCCGTTGGCGGCAGGGTGGTAGGGGGCGGTAGGCGCGTGACGGATCCCCAGGGAGACCAGGAATTCCTGGAAGGTGGAGGAGTGAAATTGGGGGCCGTTGTCGGAGACCAGGGTGTCCGGCAACCCGTGCGTGGAAAAGAGGCGCCGGAGCGCACGCACGGTACTCTCGGCCGTGGTGGAGGCCATGAGGATGACCTCCACCCAGCGGGAGTAAGCGTCCACCACCACCAGGAAGGTCCGGCCTTGGAACGGGCCCGCGAAATCGATGTGGACGCGGGCCCACGGTGACTTGGGGACATCCCAGGCCCGGGAGGGAGCAGCGGAAGGGGCTGGGCGGGAGGACTGGCACGCATGGCAAGCGCCAACGAAGGCGGCCACCTCCTCGTCCATGCCCGGCCACCAGACATAGCTCCGGGCGAGGGCCTTCATGCGGGCTATGCCCGGGTGGCAGGCATGGAGGGCTTCGAGTACCTGACGGCGCAGGGGCGGAGGGAGAATGACACGGTCCCCCCAGAGCAAGCACCCGCTGTGGAGCGACAGCTCCAGCTGGCGGGCCTTGAAAGGCCTGAACTCAGCGGGCACGGCGGCCGGTGGCCACCCCCGCAGGACCCAAGTGGCGACCCGGGAGAGGACGGGGTCGGATCTGGTCTGGGCAGCCACGTCCGACGACGTGAGGGGAAGCCTGGCGTAGGCCACGGACAGGACGGAGAGGGCCGGCACCGGCTCCTGGTCCACCTGAGGAAGGGGGCAGCGACTGAGGGCATCCGCGTGCCCCAGATGCTTGCCCGGACGGTAAAGCAGCGCGTACTCGTACGCGGCCAGGAACTCCGTCCACCGTGTCATTCTGGGCGAGAGGATGGGGGGGGTGGGCCGGTCACCTGCCAGAAGCCCAAGGAGCGGCTTGTGGTCTGTGAACACGGTGAACGAGCGGCCGTACAGGTACTCGTGAAATCTTTTAATCCCGGAGACCACAGCCAGAGCTTCCTTATCGATCTGGCTGTAGTTCCGCTCCGCTGGAGTCAGCGTCCGGGAGTAAAAGGCGATGGGGGCCTCTGAGCCATCGGGCAGGACATGGCTCAGGACCGCCCCCAATCCGAAGGGGGAGGCGTCCGCCGCTAGTGTCAGGGGCTGGCTTGCAGAATATTGCACTAGCACGGCCTGTGACGTCAGCAGCTCTTTGACAGCCGCGAACGCATGCGCCTCGCGGCTGCCCCAGCACCAAACTGCCGAGCGATCGAGTAATCGATGCAGCGGCTCGGCTAGCGACGCCTTGTGGGGAATGAAGGGCGCGTAAAAGTTAACCAGGCCGAGGAATGCCTGCAGCTCCGTTTTGGAGCTTGGCACAGGGGCCTTGTGGATGGCCTCGACCTTGGCTGGTGCGGGGTGGATCCCGTGGGCGTCGACTACGAAGCCCAGGAACTCCACCCTCGGCACAGCAAATTTGCATTTGCTGAGCTTTAATTTAAGACCCGCGCCCCTAAAAACGTGGAGGACCTTCCGGAGTACCTCGGCGAGGTCTGACAGGCTGGCCGCAGCTATCAAGACGTCGTCGAAGTACGGAACGACGCCCGGGAGCCCGTGGAGCAGCCGCTCCATGAGGCTCTGGAAGATCCCCGGGGCAACGGAGACGCCGAATTGGAGGCGGCGACAGCGAAAAGCTCCTCGGTGAGTGACGATGGTCTGGGCATCAGCCGCATCGTCATCCACCGGTAGCTGCTGGTAGGCCTGAGCCATATCCAGCTTCGCGAAGATGCGCCCCTGCCCCAAGGAGTGGAGCAGGTGCTGCACCACGGGAACACACATCCTCACGACCGATTCGCTCCCACAGAGAGGGGCTTCTCCGGGTGCCGTCCACTAGACTTTGTCAGCGGGCGACGCCCAGGGGAAGGGCGCTCTCTGTGGCGGGCCCGGCCCTCTGGAACGACCTTCCCCCTGATATTAGAACGACCACCGACCTCCGCTCCTTCCGTGTAAAATTGAAGACCCATCTCTTTCGACTGGCCGGCCTTGAATAGTTCTCTCTGTCTTTTAATTATAAATTTTAAATGGGTTTTTAATTTATGTTTTTAGCACGGGTAGATTTATTTAATTCGATTTTAAGAAATATTTGTATTATTGTATATTGTTTTTAATTATGCCTGTGCACCGCCCCGGGTCCCTGTGGGGAGAGGGTGCGGTTAATAAATCCCAATTTATTATTATTATTATTATTAACCGGATATGGGTTCGCCTGAAGCCCGCGGTTGATCGTCGACTTATAGTCGGCGCAGATGCGTATGGACCCGTCGGGCTTGATGGGGACCACAATTGGGGTCTCCCATCTCGCCTGGTCGACGGGCTCCAATACGCCCTGCGCCACGAGACGATCAAGCTCCGCGTCAACTCGCGGCTTCAAGGCGAACGGCAGCCTGCGGGCCTTGAGCCGAATTGGGGCAACCTGTGGGTCGAGATTGAGGGAGACAGGGGTGCCCCGGTATGAGCCCAGCGAGCCGTCAAAAATGTCCTTGAATTCAGCCAGGACTGCCTCGACGGCCGAGACCACGGGCACCCGGTGTACCCGCTGGATGGAGAGGCCCAGGGCGCTAAACCAATCGAGGCCTATGAGCGCGGGAAGGGGCCGCTCGACCACAAGGATGGGGAGGGCCCCGGAGAAACGTCCGTATGCGACGTGGACACTCCGCAGGCCCATGACAGCGATGGGGTTGCCCTGGTAGTCCCGGAGCATGGCGTCTGGGCGGGAGAGGTCCCCGGGTGACAGGTTGGGGCACAACGACTTCAGTTGTCCCCACGAAATGAGGGACCGGGACGACCCCGAGTCAACCTCCATCGTTAAAGGGCGTCCCTCAAGGGCCAGGGAGGTAGAAATACGCCTACGGTCATCGGCGGCGATGGGAATGGTGTCCCTGAAGTCCGTCGTAGCGTAGCAGGCCGCGTCCGGAGCCGAGCGCCGGTTCGGGGGCCTTCTTCCATAGGCCGGAGCTGGTGGCGGGGCAGCTGTAGGGCGGTGGGTTGCCTGGTCAGCCTGGCGGGAGAGGACAGCCCGGCACGCGCGGGCGATGTGTCCCCGTCTATCGCACCAGCGGCAGATGGTCTCTTTGTAGGGGCAGACGCTCCTCGCGTGGGCACCGCCGCACCCCGCGCAAGCGGAGGTCCCTCTTCGGGAGGCGCCGGGCCTGGCGTTGCCTCGGCCAGAGGCCTGCAGGCGGGCAACGCTTTCGAACTGCGAGCCGTCCTCCAGGGGGTCGAGCGGAGCGAGTTCATCCACGAGGCAGGCCCGCGGGGAAGGCAATGGCTGCGCCGGCTGGCCCAAGAAGAGGTCGGACGTGGCGTCCGCAAGCTCCGCGGCCCTCGCATCCTCGATGGCCTGCTCCAAAGTAATGTCCGAGCGGGCCAGGAGTCGGCGGCGGAGCTTGATGTCCCGGAGCCCCGCCACGAACTGTTCGAGCAGGGACTCATCCAGGAACGGGGCTGGAAATTCACAGAGGAGGGCGGCCGCGCGCAAGGCCTGCAGAAAGTCGGTCACCGACTGAGTTGGCTGCTGGCGGCATTGTCTGTACGCGCAGCGGCGCGAAATCTTGGAGGGCGCCGGGGCAAAATGGGCCTTGAGGCGGGCCTGAAGGACGGCCCAGTCCAAGTCTTGGACAGCAGCCGGGGCGGCTATGTTGCGTGCGACCGCGAAAACAGTCCGGCCGCCGCAACCGAGGAATAGGCCCAGTCGCCTCGCTGGGGTGATGTTTCCCGTCACATCCGTGAGGAGAAAGCAGTCAAAGCGCGCCAGGAAGGCCTCCCAGGACTCCGCTGACGGGTCATATGTTGCAAAGGGAGGCAGAGTGGCCATGATCGTGAGGCAAAATACAACTTGCCGCTAAAGCTCTTCGATCCGCAGCGTGAAGAGATCAGGTTAGGAGGATCGATGCCGGGCCCCAGTCCTCGTCGCCAGTGTTAAGTTTTGGGAAAGGAGGGTCCAGACCCGGTTGATCCAACGGCTCTTTATTGAAGCAACTCAACCAAACAGCAACAACAGTTGAAGTAATACAAAAAGCGCGCGCCTTCTCTCTGACAGCTCCTTTTATATGGAGCTGTCATTGAGCCGGCCAATCCGCGCGTCTCCCGCTTCGGCTGCAGCCAGTCGCGTCTTGGCCAATCAGACGCGACTGGCTGTTGCCGGGGAATTCCAACGGGAGTCAGTACATAACAGTATTTTCATAGTAAAACACAGTAGAAGACATAATAAAGCAACATGTGGAGAAACATGGGAGATGCTATAATGAAACCTACTTCCTCATGCTGCAGAAATAACTATTGTGTATAATATTAACATCTGACTCTTTCATCTTCCTATTGATTATGTGCCATTACTTTGATGTCAACTCTTAGCAGCCACACAGATATTCTTTGTTCCTAACTTAGTGCTTTAGGTCTTCCATAGGTGCACCCTATGGTGAGCCCAGCCATCTTGCTATTGGTTTTTCCCCCCCATTTCCACTAGAACCTTCTCCAGAGAGCTAGGTATTTGCGTAAAGGATCCAAAATATGGTAATCTGAGCCCGGCCACCTGTGCTGTGTAAATTCCTTAAACAATAAAAATAGAAATATAGTTCTTTGTAAAACTGTAATACTTTAGATGCTGCAATGGTACAGTAGAAAATAAAAATAATAGTATTTGCACATCACTATTGATCGCTCTAATTCACATACAGTAGATTGACTAAAAAATCAGTCATGGGAAGAACTTCAACTGCATGAAACCCATATTGCTGATTAAAGTTTAGATCATTAAAATGTCAGGTGATATTTAAGTCAGAAACTATTCCCTTAGAAACATCCCGGTTCAGACCTGGATCTATATCCTAATTCACTTCCATCTTGAACCAAACAAAAGGGATCCTGTCATGCTTATTGCCGTGGCAGCTTTTAAAGGGTTTTCCTATATGTTTATGTTTATTATTAAATTTGTATACCACCCTTCTCCCTTGCGGGACTCAAGGGACTTATATGTCTTGTAAGATGAATAAGAGCTAGGATTTTCTTTTATAATCTTGCCAACTCAGAAGCAACACTCAGCTCTGTAAACTATAAAGCAACAATCAGCATAAACAAGTCTCAGCAAATGCAAAGTACTCTTCTTTCGCTACTTCCCAATCTTCCAAACCCTAAACATTGCAGACGTGACTTGCTATTAGTAGGGACACTATAGAAAACATTATGTTTTCTCAGAAAGAGCTTGGAAGATCTGAATTTGAGAGCAAACTAAAAATGCTACTTTGGCAGAAACTTTGGGCCAGGTGAGAATTTTCTAACGGTTTCTCTAAATACTAGTTATTTTTTATTTTAATACATAAAATATAAAAGTAAATGATCACACTAAAGACTCTTAATTCTCCCAAGAGTTTGCAAATAATGTACCCTCTCTATGGACCTTCTTTAATTCCTTCCATTCATGTTTGCCTTAAAAGCCATCTTGTATCTACTCTGAATATAAAAGCACATGCCAGTTTAACAAGCAAAAAGATGCTATAAAAAGTCTGTTGCTCTGTTTAAATGCCTCCACGGTTACTATGGCAATTACATTCTTTAACTGATGTGAGAATTGACAACAGTTCACTGCCATGTCTCTGATTACTTCAAGGAGACTAGCCCCATCCATCATATTAGGACTGTATTCTCCAAAAACATTTCGCCTGAAATGTCATAGATTGCATTTAGGTTCAAAGTGTGAATATATGTAAAACACAATGTAGTTACTAGGACTTAATTATTCTTATTCATGTCTAGGAGTGGAATATGTATTGGAGCCTTCCATCTCCAAATAAAGAAACAGCAAAAATATATGATATCCAGATATATTCAGAATAACAAGAACATAAAATAGACTAAGACCACAATCACAAATGGTTATACAGTTTGCATCTTAAGTATTTACATTGTGCTTTTGCCAAACCTATGACAGAATTGGAACTGGTAACAGACTTGTGTAGTTCCCTAGCAGTATAAGTAACCGGATATCTCAAAGTTAGGGGCTCCGGTAGCATAAGCCAAGCATCTTCCCTTCCGTCCTTTTGTAATAGTTTTCTACAAGAGAGAGTTGCTAACCTTTTATTACTACTACTAACCAGTAGCTCCCCTGGAAGTTTCCAGAAGGTAGTTTGGAAATCAAAACTGCCCTCAGATTTTCTCTTTCTTGCTCCATAGTTTGCTACTTGTTCATTCCATATCTTGAGGATTGAGATTGAGGAAAGGTACCCTCAGTAATATACAAATACTATTTTGAGAGCAGATTGTTATATATTTGAAATGCATTGGGCCAAATTCAAAGTATTTTGCTGTTGGATGTCTGTCTGTGTTTATTAGTATTCACTTGCCTTCAGTCTGCTTAGAAAACATTCTTGTTTTTCTAATGTAAAAAAAACATCCCAATGCCCTGAGCAACAAGGAATATGTGAAAAAATAGGCTTTGTAAGATAGATATGATTAGGTCTCCAACTATTTTAAAACAAATCAAGATACTGTAACTGGAGGTGCAGACAAACACAAATGAATTTTGTCTGTGCTTGGCTAAGATCAGGCTTTGCTAATACTTGTTTGAAATATCTCCAGGAACACACAAGCTATAGTCTATAGCAGGGGTGTCAAACTCAGTTTCAATGGGGGCCACATCAGGATTGTGTTTGACGTTGGGGGGGCAGGGTGTGTGTGGCCCAGGTGGGCATGGCCAACTCAATGTCACTCGTGTTAGGGGCACCAATGGTGGCCCAAATGCTCTGCCAGCAAAAACAGGCTTCTGAGCTCCGTTTCCGGTTGCGACTGCCTCTTGCAACCCTCTGCCAGGGAAAACGGAGCATGGGAGGCCCTTGCGGGCTCTGTTTCTAGCTGTGACGTCCTCCTGCAATCCTCTGCCAGCAAAAAACTCTTTTCATTGTCAGAGCCACCGTAGGCCAGTCCTTCGCTGCCTCCAGGGCGGCCCCATGAGCCAGATCTAAGCACCCTGCAGCCCTTGTGTTTGATACCCCTGATGTAGAGTAAAACTTGAAAACCGTCATGGAAGAAGTCATTGGCAAGTCATCCATATTATTGCCAAGAAAATCATATGATTGTGTCTGGGGAGCTACCCAGAGTCAAGTTTAACTCAAGGGCATCTTTATATGACGGTACTTGGCACCCTAGAAAGAACATCATTTACTCAGGCTTCATTAGATTTTCCACCCATATAAAAGCCACTCCATCAAATCAGAAGAACTTTCTGGAATGCTGAAGAAAGAACTAAGCACAAGAAGCTGTAAATGGTGCTGGTGCTGATAACCACTGGTGTTTGGGATCAGGCTGTCATTGCAGTGTCATATTAATCATGTCTTTCTTTGTGGAACAATATGTTGTCCAGCTAAAATATAAACTGACCATATTACGTGTGCATGAGGAATATTTAACTGTTAGATAAATGCATGTGTTGGTGAGGCAGGGAGGCATTTTTTGCAGAACACTGTGCATCTTGTTTCCACATAAGGGCTTTCCCCCTGCCCCAAATAATTGCTGAATCATGGTTGATTTAAAAGTGCAGTAGGCCCTCTTTTAAACAGTAAAACTGAAATGTGAGAAATTTACTTTCATGAGTTACTTAATGGCTTTATTGCTTGCACTCTCATTTTTTTTCAAATGCAGGTAATCCTCAATTTACAACAGTTGATTTAGTGACAACGGCACTGAAAAAAAGTGACTTATGACCATTTCCCACAGTTACGACCATTGCAGCATTTCTAAGGCCACATGATCAAAATTCAGATGCTTCACAACTGACTCATATTTTTGACGATTACAGTGTCCCAGGGTCATGTGATCATCTTTTGCGACCTTCTGACAAGGAAAGTCAATGGGGAAGTCAGATTCAGTTACTAACTTACCAACTGCAGTGATTCACTTAACAATTGTGGCAAGAAAGGTTGTAAAACAAGGCAAAGCTCACTTAACAAACGTCTCAATAGCAACATAAATATTAGGCTCAATTGTGGTCATAAGTCAAGGACTACCTGCAGTAGGATCCAATATACCAGAAAGTATATTTTCTATGTACTATTTATATGCTTTGGGGTTCTTTCCCCCTATCACTAACTTTGGCTTGTCTTGTCTATCAAATACATGTTTAGATTTTTTAATAAAAACTAAGAAGAAGGAACAGAATGCAGTTTTGTTCCTCCAATATACATGAGCTCACATTGCTTATAGAGCAAATAGACGAAAAAATCGTGACTAACATACTTTGTGAATCTTTTGTGTTGGTACAGAATGAATCAAGCAATCTGTCATGCAAACAGCCTAAACTTTTTGTAAACAGGCCTGTGGTCAAAGAATCTTTGGGTCAACTAGAATTAATGGTACTAAAAATAAATAAGCAATGTGGGATAACTATTTTAACATTTTCATTATAATCCCAATGGTATTCTCGAGTGTCCGGAACCATAGGCAGCTAGCCAAATTGCATATTCTTATGTAGCCAGATCTCTCAAATTGTCATTTCGAGTTTTGTGTAGGCTTCCTTCTGTGTAAATTAATGTACTTTTTGGCAAAGTCCTGATTTTTAAGTTAAAAAAATATTTTTTTAAAAATGTAAGAAAGGGCATTGCTTTGCTCCATCATAAATCAATAGTCATAGAGTTTATGCCTTTCTTCTTAAAAAGTACCTAGTTGGAGTATTATGAACAGTTCTCTACTCTGAATTTGCTTCCTTGTTTCTAGTATCAGAATTTCTAGCTGGCTGTTGCTATTTCTCTTAAATGCTAGTGATATTCACTGAAGAGAGGAAAGACTCACTGACATCATTAGGACTTGAAGCGTTTAGGCCTACATTTTTATATGCTGTGTTTCAGAGGTGGGTTGTTCCTAGTTTGGCCCAGTTCAACCAAACTGGTAGTGGCATTTTTGCATGGGTCATAGCCGGCAGTGAACCAGGCTTGCCACACCCCCGAACTGGTTCCCTCGCCGCTGCTGATGTCGCTGCCATGTTGTTTTGTAGTGACCGCATATGCGCAGTTCACTGTAAATTGTTCTGTGTGAAATGTGCGCGAAACAAACCAGTAGTAAAACTGGCAGCAACCTACCCTTGCTGTGTTTCCTAAAGATGTTACTGCAGCCTCAGTAGTAAATTGATTTTCCAAATCACAAAATATGGTTCATGTTACATCCCTGTAACAGTTATAATGGTTTCCACCAAGGTCATCTGTTTAAGCGGGAACAGAGGTTTAATCTGGTTGGCTGACAGTCTGACAGTTCTCTATAAAAGGGCTGCTGCCAGACAGAACCTTTGCTGTTTGTACATAGTTGATCTGGGATAATAAAGAGCTGTTGTTACCAAGTCCTAGTCTGCTTCTTCCATTCGCCCAACTTAACAGTTCACTGTGTTCATTTTCATCTTTTCTTTATCTAGTATTTGGAATTGAGGGTAAGAATTAATTAGCAGCAATGAAAGATCGGGTTCTTTTTGGCAACCATATTCTTTCTGCCACATGTTTTTTTAAATCAGCATTATGGAGCCATAATGGATTAAAAAAAAAATCTTTAATCATCCAATTCATCCATGTAGGTGTAACACCTAAAGCAATGATGCTGCTATAGGGAATTATATGCCAAAACAACTAGACACAGGGACAGTTTTTTCCCTGATGCCATCACTCTGCTGAACACCTAATCCTCATAATACCGTGTTATATCTAGGTATATTCACCCATGTTGTATGACTGTAGTGTTATTATCCTTCTCATGTTCTCTCCTGCCCTGCCTTATTTCCCCCCCCCACACACACACACACATTTATAACCCGCACCCATCTCACCATAAAGGGACTCGGGGCGGCGAACAGAGATTTAAAATCAATTATACATAAATACAAAATATTATTAAATAATAACGAAATTAAATCAATATCCTGCTTAAAATAAGTTTAAATTTAAAACCCAAATTACAGTTTTTATTCGTTATAAAATAATGGGTGTGGAGCAGATCATGCTAGGCCGGCCAGATGAAAATAATAAGTTTTTAGGTGCCGGCGAAACAAGCGGAGGTCTGTGATGGAACGGAGGTCGGAAGGTAGGCCATTCCAGAGGGTAGGGCCCACCACAGAGAAGGCCCTTCCCCTGGGAGCCGCCAACCGGCATTGTCCGGTCGATGGCACCCGGAGAAGATCCTCTCCCTGGGAGCGAGTTGGTCGAAGGGATGTATGGGGCAGAAGACGGTCTCGAAGGTAGCTAGGCCCCGTGCCATGGAGCACCTTGAATATGGTCATCAAAACCTTGTAACGCACCCGGTAGGTCACAGGTAGCCAGTGCAGCTCGCGCAGGAGTGGTGTTTATGGTATCATTATTGTTACATCCCTGTAACAGTTATGGTTTCCACCAAGGTCCTCTGTTCAGGTGGGAACAGAAGTTTAATCTGATTGGCTGATGAGCTGACAGTTCCCTATAAAAGGGCTGCTGCCTGACAGACGTTTTGCTGAATGGTAGAGTTTTCTTGCTGCTAATAAAGAGCTGTTGTTACTAAGACCTAGTCTTTCCTTCCATTCACCCGACTTAACAATTGTTATGATTATTATTGCTGTATTGTTTTGCATGTACACTAACAGCTTCAAGACAAATTCCTTCTGTGCCTAATCACGCTTGGCCAAATAAAGTATTCTACTAATTCTATTTTGTTAACATGTCTCGAGTCTGTTGGAACGCTCTTCCAAAACACCATCCCACGTCCCCTTTGGCCTGTCCCCATGTCCTTTGGCCTAGCGTTGAAAATCATTATTGGCTGTTTCTAACAGTGTTTTAACAGATAGTTTCCTCCTGCAACTAGTTAGGCCTGAGGAAAGTGCAGCTCTGAAGTTTCAAGCCTTCAAACTTTGCCTGTTCTTTGTGTTTGAGTATTTGCACTCAACTTTCTGTGGTTCTGAATTCTATTCTGTTTTCCTCATAGTTTGATCTTGCAGTAGGCTATTTACTACCACTACCACTTGGAGGCAGCAACATCAGTGACATGAGTAGGTTGTTGATGAAGTGATGTTGCCAGATGAAACAGGGTCAGAGAATTCTGACAGTGAAATCTCAAGAGATCTGTCTTTAAAAAGGTCATGCATAGTTGTCCATAAAGTACAGGTTGCCCACACCTATGGTAGCTTTCTCCTATCTTGTTTTTTCTACTTCATCAATGGACAATTTTCAGATATTTTCTATGAGCTGAAGTTTCTGAATTATCTCCAGAAATAGTGTGTGGAGGGTGGGTTGCAATGTACTCACTAGAAAGCCAGTGGATTTTGATGTAGACATTTTGTGGGAAATACAACTTGAGAGGGAAAGGAAAATTGCTTTTGATTCAAGCACAGTTCCTAATGACTTACATACAGTCAGTCATACAATTCTCTTGGCATGATATAGAACTAATTTGTAATAGTCTTTTCCTATATGTTTCTTCAATTTCCAATTTCAGTTTATAGCCTTGGGCTTCCCGGATCATTTGCCCAATGAACTATTACATATGGTCCTTGACTTACAAGAATGGAAAAACTGACTTATGGACTTTTTTCACACTTAAGACCATTATAGCTGTGATCCTGTAATCAAAATTTAGACACTTGGCAACTGCAAGCATTTATAATGGTTGCAGTGTCCCAGGGTCATGTGATCACCTTTTGAAACATTTTGACAAGCAAAGTCAATTGCAAAACTTAATAGATTCACTTAATAACTGTGTTACTAACTTAACAATTGCAGTGACTCACTCAACAACGGTGGCAAGAAAGGCCGTGAAATGGGACAAAACTCACTTAACAACTGTCTTGCTTAGCCATCTAAATTTTGGGATCAATTGTGGTTCTAAGTGGAAGACTAACTATAATTGGAATTAATTCTATTTACAGTAACTTTCTTTTTTCTAGAATGGTCCCGTTCATCTATGTCAGGTTTTTCCTAAGTGGTCAGTATTGATTCCCGAGGGTCAATTGCACTATCAAATGGGTTTTTGAAGCTGTTGTTATTATTAGTTAACGTTGGATTCATCAAATTATTTTCATGTAATGTTGGAGTCTAGTGAACAATTTGAAACTTCATTAAAGGATCGATGAGCTGTAGACTTTGAGGATCCCTGATCTAAGTGAACAATGATTAATTGTTTATGCACAAGGAAACACATACGTATATAAGTGTCCATGTGCATGCCTTAAAACAGAGGTCTTCAAACTTAGCAACTTTAAGATTTGTGGAATTGAAGTCCACAAGTCTTAAAGTTGCCAAGTTTAGGGACCCATGCCTTAAAACATTTCATCTAACATAATACATAAACATATTTTCTAATCAAGGAAAACTTAAGCCAGAAGAAAGCTGCAAGTTTTTAAGGTACCACAAAACTTGATTCCAACAACATTTACAGTACTTGCCACTATCATGAGAAAGATAAATTGCATTGCATCACACAACATTTTAGGCATGTACTGGTATATAGTATTGTGACACAAATAGAAAAAGTGTGTGGAACTTGCATCAGGCTGTGGCCGCAATCAACCTAAATACCCCATTGCCCTTTATATTACTGTTTGGTTCTGAAAGATTAATTTGACTAATTCTGGAATTATTTTACATATGGTATTCAAAGGGGAATTGAGCTTTCAATATAAGGTATCAAAATTACTTTGAATGTATCATGGAGAAGGGTTAATATACATTTATGATTCTAGCTTATAGAAGTTGATATTTGATTAAAACTGAGCTATGTTCTAAAATAAGGTGACCAGATTTTCAAACTCCCAAAGCGAGATACCGTCGACCGGGGGGGGGGGCACACGCTCCAGCGTGGCACGCGCCTGCGCAGAGGTTGTTGGGGCAGGGGTGCGCTCCCACCCACCCCCGCGGGGCCCTCTTTAAAGGCAGCGGCGGCGGCCTGGCCCGGCGGTGCTGAGAGCCGCCGGCTGGCCGCTGTCAGCCCATCATGCTGGCATGATGGGCTGAGCTGAAAGCGGCCGCCTCGGGCCGCCTTCCCCCTTCCCGCCCGAGCCAGCAGCTCTCAGCACCGCCGGGCCAGGCTGCCGCCACTGCCTTTAAAGAGGGCCCCGCGGGGGCGGGTGGGAGTGCGCCCCTGCCCCAACGACCTCTGCGCAGGGGCGTGCCGCCCCGGAGCATGCGCCCACCCCCCCGCCACCCACCCGTCCCACCATGGGTGCCCGGGACGAGCCGGTCGAGGAGGAGGCGGCGCTGGGGCTTCCGGACGGCTGCTCTCAGCACATGGCGGTGCAGCACAAACTTCAGGGCTGCACGGCCTCCGGCTGGCTCTCCTCTTCTTCCACCGCTTGCTGCCTGTCTGGCTCCTCCCTCGCCGGCCCTCCCCTTCCACCTGCCCGCCAGCCCGCCGCTTCCTGCCCGCACCCCGTGCCTCTGTCTGAGCGCGTGCAGAGCGCCCGCCGCCTGCCTGCTGCCTGCTGCCGCCCCAGGCGGGACATTTTGAAGAGGCCATGGGAGGCGGGACTAATTCTTTGAAAGCGTGATTGTCCCGCCAAAAGCAGGACGTCTGGTCACCTTATTCTAAAAGGTTTTTGCCATTTTTAAATTAGGAAGGTACAATTTTGCTCAGTCAATATTCAATATTTGTTTTCCCTTCTTGACTTCTTGAGCCATATTTTCCCCTGGCAACGTAATTTCAAGTTTCCAACATTATAGAGAGGTGTGAACAACTGCATTTATAAACAATATGTAATATACAAGTGAGAATTAAGTAGGTCTTGCTTGTTGGGCTTCATGTATAAACTATCTTGTGTAATGACACCATCAAAGCTGACACCAGACAGAGCATAGAACAACCTAAAGAAGTAGTGCAAGATCAGAAGATGTGGAGAGACTTGTCTATATAATTGCCAATAGTTGGACATGACTGAATGGATAACACCATCATTATTCTGCATATGCAGTAGTTCATTTATTTGGTGTTTCTTTGCAGTGAAACCATGAAGAGCTATTTGATTACATAAGTGGCTTTTTTAAGTTCTTGGTTTCTTTGTTTTCCATTTTCATATGAAAGTATACAAATTAAATAGGATCTTACCATTTTCCTAGCTTTTTTAAAAATTAAAACTTCATAAACTGGCTCTTAGCACAATGGTTTGGTACCAAAAATATCAGTTATTTCAATCTTTTCTCAAGCTTGGTGTCTCTATCATGTGGACTTCAGCAACCAGAATTCTCAGCAATAGCTATATCTGGTTATGGGATTGAACTGAAAACATTGCCCAAGTTTGGGAAGACTGAACTGAGTGTCAGTTTTGCAATCTCTGAGACTTGTGTTTACTCATCTTTTAATTGCACTGTATTATTTTCTGGAATTAATGTTAATATTTAAATTAATAGCCAAGTTAAAATTCATTTTTATAAATTTACAGTAAATGTGAACCTTAGGTAATTTTCTTTCCTCTGTGATTTTGTTTTTGTTTTTACACCAGTTTTTGCAAAATAATAGGATTAATTTAATGTATGCTGGGGCTTTGATTTATTTAATGCTATAAAACTATAATCCAGCATGATAGTCTTTCCTTTTCTCAGTTACGTGCATTGTTTTTTTATTTGTAAATGTGCTGTCTCTTTCGTGTACAGCAGGGATGTCCAAACTTGGGAACTTTAAGACTTGTGGACTTCAACTCCCAGAATTCCCCAGCCAGCATAGCTCCACAAGTCTTAAAGTTCCCAAGTTTGGACATCCCTGGTGTATAGGTAGTCCTTAACTTACTGCCATTATTGATCCGAACATTTCTGTTGCTAAGTGAAGCAGTTGTTAAATGAATTTTGCCCCATTTCACAGCCTTTCTCACACAGTTGTTAAGTGCATCACTGTAATTGTTAAATTAGTAACACAGCTGTTAAATGAACCTGGTTTTCCCAGTGGCTTTGCTTGTCAGAAGGTGGCAAAAAGTGATCACATGACCTTGGGACACTGTAACCGCCACAACTATTGCCAAGCCTTCAAATTTTGATCACATGACTATGGGAATGTTGCAGTGGTTGTAAGTGTGAAAAACTATCATAAGTCACTTTTTCCAGTACCGTTGTAACTTTGAACTGTTACTCGATGAATGGTTGTTAGTCAAAGATTACCTGTGTGTAGAAAAAATATTCCACATGATACCAGATCATATGATGGGCTCATACCCCCCGACCTTCGCACTACCTCGGACCTCCGCCTCTTCCGCCAACGTCTTAAGACGCTTTTATTCCAACAAGCCGGCCTAGGATAGCCCCCCGTTCTGACTTTTATACATAAATTATAATTTGGTAGGGTTTTTAATATGGGTTTTAGCACGGGTAAATAATTTAATATATTTTAAATGTTGTATATTGTATTTATTGTGGTTTTTAAATAATGCCTGTGCGCCGCCCTGGGTCCTAACAAGGAGAAGGGCGGGGTATAAATTCGAATAAATAAATAAATAAAGGTCTTTTCGTTTTATCCTTCAAACAATTATTGTGATACAAATAGTTGAACTTTGGTAGGCCTTGAAAAGAAAGGGAAGATATAATGAATAACCTCTTCAGATGTCTATTTTGAACGGCTTGTTGTATTCTTCTCTGGTGTCCAATCCTTTTGACTGAAAATTCAGCACCTCTCTTTGAATGATAGTGCTGACTGAGTTCTAATGTGGTAATCTTTAATGTACACCCTCACATCTAGAAGTCAAAAAATGGAGGTTGAACTGGGAGCCATTTTTTTCTTGAGATTTCACATGTAAACAGAAGATTTAAGCCTGGTATTCCAAAAAGAGAGAAAGGACTATTTCTAATGTGGGGAATAATTTCAATCATTCCAGTCCAGAGTTACATTATTAAAAGGCTTTATTAATGTATCCTGCCCCTAGCACAAGGATAAGCACCTTCTTTCTGTTGAGAGGCACAGTATCTCAAGAAGAATCTATTGAGAGCTGCATGGTGAGTGATGGTATAGCAAGTAGAGAATGGAGACATCTATTTTCTAATCTGTGTTCAGGAAGATATTGGATAAAAGGATCTTGATACTTGAATTACAGCTAATCAATGAGTTACAGGAACTGTCTACATAACTTAGACAATTCTATGAAGACTAATAGTGTGTTGGCATCTTTCAGTCTCAAAAGATTATGGTATCGTGGAAGACTAATAGATAGTACTAGGAATAGATGGATAATGATGATGCTGTACCAAAGAATATCCAGATAAATCAGTTGGGTGGGTAACTAGTTTGGAAAAGGGAGCACTTCACCAATGAGCTATTTTCCCAATCAAAGCTCTGAATTGATTAATATACAGGTAACTTTGTGGTTAGCTGGTAAGATAATTTTTCTGGCTCACCTGTGGGTTTGATCAGTTGAAAAAGTACACAATTTATATTAAGTTAAAATGGGATAATAGCGGGAAGAATATATATTATTAACAGGTATAATGTGGTCCCTGAAGCTTATTTTTTACTGGTGGTCCTTGACTCCCTCCATCCATAGATCAAAAGTACAAGCAAACTTTTAAAATAAGGTCTAAACTTATTTTCAGAATTAGTTATTCCTTAAAATAATCTTCCCTCCCTCTCCCTTTCCCTCTCTAAATAAGCTTCAGCTTGCTGTTTATCCAGTATGTCAGGTTGCATTACACTGGATTTAACATGTACTTTTAAAATAAGCTGTAATGGAATTTTTTTGTTAGTGCAACTTTAAGCTTTACAGCAAAAGCATTTGCAAATTACATAATACAGTGTTGCCTCTTAGTTTCTCATCTTTGGATATTATGTGTTAATCATAGATGCACTGAATTTAGAATACATTTCAACTCAGAAGAGATGTTGTTGGATGTTTCCTAATCGGTTCTTCTTGGATCAAAGATGGGAATTCAGAGAAAAACTCTTAAACAGCAAACCGCATCCTTCTAAAACTGAGTATGGGCAGAACAATCCAAGGTAAAGTAAGCCTTTTTTTTTTTCATCAGGACTGTCTTTATAAAATGTTTTGCAAAATACTTTTTCAATAAATCCTTTATTAGATGGTGCTATGAATTTCTCATTGGGCAATGTTTTAAAAGAAATGGAAAAGAAAAAAGCAAGGATGCAATGAGAAGTTGACTTAGCAAAGTAAGCCAGTGGACTTTTGAAAAACAAAGTAAGCTAGTATGACAAATGTAAAGAGGCATCATATTTTCCTATCTTTCTGTTTCCTCTTAAAGTATGTTGTGAATCTGGAACATTGAATGTAACCCTAACAAAGTTCCTATGGTAACTAATTATGCAACCAAATGTTGACTGTTAGATAAAAATATGTATATTTAGATTGTATTGCCACAGTACATTGGCCATGTTTTAAAAAAATAATCAATGGAGCCTATCTTTTCTGAGGAAAGTATTTACACCTGTGCTCTTTTGTATTTTAATTGGCATTGCAAATGTAAGTTAAAAGTTGTTTGAATATTGGTTTTGCCAATTTGTGATGGTATGTGAGTATGACTTTGAAGGGGGGGAGATGCTAGCTAGGGGACAGTCAGATAAAAGCGGGTGCAGCCCACAAAAGTACAAGGGGCTGAGAAAAACTCAGAAAGGAAACTTCCTAATTTGTTAGACTACAAAAAGAGATGGTGGAAGATTTGTACTTTCAGACTTGCAAGATTTTGTTAATGAAGTCTTGCAGGAAAGTAGAATTGGCTCATCTGGTCATGTTTCCTGTCTGGTCTATCTGAGAAGGCTGACATAATTAGACATAAGGACATTCACTGCCATTTGTTCATTTAAATTCAAAACCTTTATAAATAAACTGAATGTGAATAAACTGAATACATTTATTAGATTCACATTCAAGTTGCATATTCAAAATATATATATGCAAATTGGAAGTGAATATGTTAAAACAAACCAAATTGTCAGAATTAGGTTTGCAAATTCAATAGATACTGAGGTGTAATGATGATTAAATCTATAATCTATCGCATCTTGTTTATTTTTTATGTATTATAGTCATCTAAATCCAACGGATTCTTGTTCAGAAAATCTTTGTTTAGTTTACATTCATTTTTATGAAGTTTAACTGTAGAGCTGTTCCTGACTGAACAATAATCAGCAAGATATGGAGAAATGAAATTTTGCAGGTGATCAAAATTTTAGATTGTCAGTATAAGGAAATGTGTAAAGCTGGTCAGAATTAACACCTTATAAATGCCTTCCAATTGTAAAACTTCCAAAATTCATGTTGGTTGTTAATGCTGGGATTTCTGGAAGTAGTAGACCTAATACATAGAGCACTGGTTGAGAGTCTTTTTCTAAGCGTTTTCAGTAAGATTTAGAGAACGGTACCACAAACAAAACAAAACCCCATGCAGGCAGATTTCTGTTTCCTTGACAAATGGAAAGTAAACCTCCCAACCTTTGGAATTATTCTTGTAGGTCACCAAGGGCAGGGAACATATTTAACCACCTCCCTAATAGTGTCCTCAGATGCACCCACATCACTTTTTTCCTGTTTAAATCACTAGGGTTCATTTCAACTGAGAAATAGTAAAATAAGAGTAGAGATCAAATCAAGGACAAACATGCCCAACTTCTATAAACTAAATGTTCCAGTAACAAGGATGCTATTGAAAAAGAGTGTTTCTCCTGCCTGCTGAAGGCAGCACCAACATTCTAGAGGAAATTTGTCTGTTTTAGAATAGGGAGATAATGCAGTGTTTGATCAGGGCATTTGTCCCTCGTTATTATCTTCACCCAAAATCCAGAAAAAGAATCTCATACCCAGCACCCGCAATGTCATCTTAACTACGCTCAGTACTCCCACAAGCTAATTAGCACTCCCTCTGGCTAACTAAAAAAGAGTACAAACATCAGCATCCAGGCAACTTCCTCCCCCTCATCATTGCCCCACGTCATTTGTTTCTGCAGAAAGGAAACAAATGATAGGAAACTTGGAATTTGCAAAGCCGCCCCATGCTGAAGTGATAGCAAGTTTTTCCTGGAACTCTTACAGATTTACAGATTAACAGAGTTGGAAGGGACCTTGCAGCTCATCTAGTTCAACCCCCTGCCCAAGCAGGAGGTGCTACATCTGCCTCTACCTAGGATTGAACTCACAACCTCCTGATTGGGAGGCAAGAGCTCCAAGCTGAAGTCAGAGTTCTTGCCTACAATTTGGATATGGTTTTTTTAAAAATCATTTTGTTTGGGTTGCATAGTATCACCCCTGGAAATTTTGACATGGTGAAGATCCAACTGAGACTTACTTGAGAATATCTGCATATTGTCCCACAGCAGGGGTGAAATCAACTTATCTTCACTATTGATTCGCAAATGTGAGTGCGTGCATGTGCAGAGCATCAAAAACAGGGTGTGATGACATCCGGGTGGGTGGGTGGAGCTTCCTGGTACCGCCGCCACCGCTACCAGTTTGCCTGAACCGGCTGAATTGCACCACTGTCCCACAGCCTTTATTTAAGAAAGATATCCCGTGTATTGAAGAACCAGTGAAGAAAATACAGAGGTGTTTTTTTTTTAATGTATGAATGGGTAAGGAGACCACAAATAAGAGAATAGAAACAGAACATTTCCAAGCCATTTGATTTCAGAAATAGCTTTACCTAGGTGTACACCATCCGGGATTTTTTACATTGCAATTCTGTAAATCTGTCAAAATACAAACTTGACCAATGATGTAAATGGATGTTGCATCCAGAGTTGTGATGTGTTCTTGACGTACTTGGTGCAAATGGGTCAGTAAGAAAAATGTGGGTTTTTTAAAACTTTTATTTTATTTAGTGAGCCAAGGTGGTGCAGTGGTTAGAGTGCAATACTGCAGGTTACTTCAGCTGACTGATGAAATATTTCACCTGCTCAAGGTTGACTCAGCCTTCCATCCTTCCGATGTGGGTAAAATGAGGAACCAGATTGTTGGGGGAAATATGCTGACTCTGTAAACTGCTTAGAGAGGGCTATAAAAGCACTATGAAGCAGTATGTAAGTGCTGTTGCTATTGCTATTTTAAAAATCATTCAGTTCTTGCTTGATCCAGCCATGCTAACAAAGAAAATTAAATTATAAACTTACTTAGAAAAAGATTATTCAAGTACTGGAGGTTGGTTTTTTTTAAGCTAGTAGTACACTGGTCAGTTTAATTATACAGTTCAGGATTTGAAGTTTAAAATCAAAGAGCTTAAGTAGGAATTGCCACTCAAGAAATTATTAAACAACAATAAATATACAATACTCATCAGAACAAATAAAGAAAATTTGAAATAACCATACAATATTAAAATTTACCACAATCTCATGAAAAGGACAAATTCAGTGAATATCAATAAGAATGCTGTAATCTTGAGGAATTTGGTGTACTCTTGAAATTTCAGTAATTCTTTTGGGGGGAGAGGAGGTTCTCAACTTTGCTTAAGAACACAATGTGGTTCCCATGACATAGTTTTAAAAGCTGTGCAAGAATTCAAGAGCTATGGGTAGTGATAAAGACAACATGAAGAACAGATTAAACAGAAGAATTATTCACTTTGTTACTCAACCAAAACTGAATTGAATTTAGAGCTCCTTCAGATACATCTAACTATTTCAGTACTCTAAGTTAATTAATTTTACTGTTGATACAATACAGAATCGGAAATCTCCCATAAATATATTAGAAATTCTTAATTTAATTTACAACTGTTTCTGTGATTGAAGCAGCAATTGTGAGAAAACCTATAAGCAGCCTTTTCCAAATAACAATAATAATAACCAAACCACAGGTCTAAAAAGAATATTCTGTGGGACTGAAAGAGTATTAGATGGTTTGATATCCATTTAAAGACATATGATGTTCTGCTGTTGTTTTGGTTGGGTAAAGTGAGTAGGCAGAGCTGCATTGTGAAGCTAATATAATTATAATTGGAATTATAATATTGTAATGTAATATTAGAATGTTTACATTAATTGCAGGATTATAAATATCCTAAACATTTCTGAAAACTGTTCAGGGAATTTGTAAAAAAAAAAAAGATAAATATAAGTAGTTTAGTTGATTAGTCGTCTAATAAATTCAGTAAATAAATATACCCAAATATATTATATTTTTCAAGTGACTGTTCACTGAACCAAATAATAAAATTATAATTGAGGTTAAAAAGCTGAAATAAAGGAGCTAAAATGACATTGCTAGACCAAATTGAAAATGGGGAAAGATACAACTTTATTGTGACCAAATATATTTGGTATAATACCAAATAGCTTCCTCCCTTCCACATAAAATTGTAGAAAACATATTTCTAGCACTACTGCTCCCTTAAAAATAGAGAAATGTGGACCAGGTATTTTATGTTTATTTAGCAGTTTGCAATATGCTGCTCTATGACTATTAGGATGATGAGATTGGATTATATGATACATATTATCTAAAACTCAGAGCTATGACAGCATTTTAAGGTTTCTTCCTGGATCGAGATAGATGAGAAGTAAGCTGGGGTAACAAAGGCAGAGCAGTCACAAGGCGGGTGAAGGAATGGAACCAGGCCAGGAATCTACTCTCAGCTATGAATCCCATTGAATCCTGAAATGACACAGAAAATTAACCGTGATTATAACTAATCAAATTAAATAGGCAGTTGATATTGATACACAATTTGCTAGAGCAACTGTAACTCTAGGACTTTTTATTTACCGCATTTTTCGGAGTATAAGACGCACCTTTTTTCCTCTAAAAAGAGGCTGAAAATCTGGGTGCGTCTTATACATCGAATACAGCATTTTTTTTTGCCTCCTGAAACACCGCCCATTCACCAAAATGGCCACGCGCATACCCTTATGAAGGCTTCCAGAGAGCTCATGGGGGCTGGGGAGGGCAGAAATGAGCAAAAACCGGGGCGTTTTTGCCCCCCCCCAGCCTCCAGCAGCACTCTATAAGCCTCCATAAGGCTATGCATGCTATTTTTTTTACCAAAAAACGGGTCGTTTTCACGAAAAAATGAGCCGTTTTTCCTTGTTTTGGACCCCCCCAGCCCACCAGGAGCACTCTGCAAGCCCCCCAAGGCTATTCATGCCTTTTATTTGAAAAAAAGGGCCCATTTTCATGAAAAACGGGCCGTTTGGGGGAGGCTTGCAAAGTATAAAAAGGGCTTCCCCCCCCCTTTTGAAGAGCTGTTTAGTTAGAGTGATTGATGAGAATAATATTGGTCAAGTACTGTGCCTGCAGAAACAAAGATTTGTTCCAAAGGTGGTCAGTGATTTCCTTCTCCAGCACATGGGTAAATACACCTGGAAACATCTACCTACCTGCCTACCTACTCTCTTTCTCTCTCCCTACCTATCTACTGTATTTCTCTATCTCTATCTCTATATCCCTCTACCTACCTATCTACACACTCTCTCTTCCTACCTACCTACTGTATTTCTCTCTCTATTTCTCTCTCTCTATCCCTCTACCTACTTATCTATCTACACACACACTCTCTCCCTACTTACCTACCTACTATCTATCTATCTATCTAACTACATACTCTGTCTCCTCCCTCCCTCCCTACCTACTGTATTTCTCTCTCTCTCTCTCCCCCTGTCTCTATCTACCTACGTATCTACCCATCTAACTACTCTCTCTCTCTCCCTACCTACCTACTTTATTTCTCTCTCTTTCTCTCCCTCTCTATCCCTCTACCTACCTACTTAAAAAAATTGCCTCTTCAAAACCTGGGTGCGTCTTATACGCCGGTGCATCTTATATTCCGAAAAATACGGTATATATTTTTGAGCAACAGTGCAGGCTTAAGGTACAAGTAGTCCTCTACTTAAAATACCGTATTTTTAAGTGTATAAGATGCACCAAGATTTTGAAGAGGTAAAGTAAAAAAAAAAGTTTTTGAACTCTGCAAGCCTCCCAAATCCTTTGCACACCTTGTTTTTTGTGAAAAACGGAGAATGCAGAGAGTTTCAGAGGCCTGCAAAGTGCTCTAGGGGGCTGTTCCCCCCCCCCAAAATGAGCAAAAAACAGCCCATTTTTCAGGGAAATGGGCCCATTTGGGGCAAAAAACAGCATGCATAGGTTTTGGGAGGCTTGTAGAGTGCTCCTGGGAGCTGTGGGAGGAGGCAAAAACAAGCAAAACCTGTCTGTTTTTCTCTCATTTTTGCTTTCCCCAGCCCCCAGGAGCACTCTGCAGGCCTCCCAAACCCTTTGCATGTCCATTTTTGCAAAGGGGTGGGGTTTCGGGAGGCCAAAAATGCTTATTCAGTGTATAAGACGCACCCAGATTTCCACCCTCTTTTTTGGGGGAAAAAGGTGTGTCTTATACTCCAAAAAATACAGTAGTTCATTTTGTGACCATTGGAAGTTAAAACAGTACTGAAAAAAGTGACATGACTATTTTTTCATGCTTATGACCATTGTAGCATCCCAATGTTGACACGTGATCAAAATTCGGCCGCTTGACAACTGGGTTGTATTTATAGTATGACAGTTGCAGTGTCCCAGGGTCATTTTATCACCTTTTGTGATCTTCTGACAAGCAAAGTCACTGGAAAAGACAAATTTGTTAACAACCATGTTACTAACTTAACAATTGCAGTGATTCACTTAACAACTGTGGCAAGAAGGTCATAAAACGGGGCAAAAACTACTTAACAAATGCCTTGCTTGGCAACATACATTTTAGATTCCATTGTGGTTGTAAAGCAAGAACTATCTGTATAGTCACTCCCTAAGTCACATTGACTGATGGCACCGCTGCCACTGATGCAAAGAGTTACATATTTAGAATAATTCAGAAGGAGAGCAGTATTGGCGTCCTCTGAACATTGTCCCCCCCCAGCTTAAAGGCAGCTATAAATAGGTTTGTATTTTGGGGGTGCAAGACAGGGTTTTCTCCTGCATTGTTCCCTAGCTAATGGACTTCCTGAAAAGCTGAACTGACTCCATTTCTCAGTGTTCAGGAAATATATAAAGATACATCTCTTTGCCAAGCTTTTAAGTTAGAGGATTTTAGCCCATGCAGGGGGTTGGACTAGAAGACCTACAAGGTCCCTTCCAACTCTGCTATTGTATTGTAATGTTTTCACATGTTTCCTTACTTGATACCCTTCAGTATTTTCTCTTTTTAGTATTTTCATTGTTATTTTGAACTTGTTTTAAAACACACATACTACACACACACACACCCTTTGCAAACCACTTGATTGTTCACAAAACAGAATGGTTCATAAATAAAAAGAGTAATAATAATTTGCACACATATTAGAAAACCAATATGACATATAGATTAGTATTGTACAGGTATTGCTCTTTTCTTTTAATAACTATAGGCATCTTGCTGTAGTGTAGACAGTTCTTAATTTGAACCCTGTCATGCATTGTGCTTTGAGGAATCTAATATCTTGGAATTTAGGGAAAAGATCATGGGAATATATAACAAAGAGCAGCCCTATTGTTGTCTGTTAATGTTTGGGGTTAGTATGGTGGTTTTTAAATGCAGTAGTGGAAGGAAGAAACTTCATATTGCTAGTCTGATTCTTGATAAATGCATGCTTTATTTAAATATCAGCATAAGAATCTGGGTTTTTAAGCAAATAGCTTGCACACGTAGTAATAGTTTAACTGGTATCTCTGTTATAAAGTTTATTATAAATTTATATAATCTCAAACCTGGGTGGAAATCTTTATAGAATAATTTTTTTATCTGCATAGTCAATTACTACGGATTAAATTATTAATATAGATCAGGGGTTCCCAAACTTGGCAACTTTAAGACTTGCGGACTTCAATTCACAGAATTCTCCAGCCAGCTATGCTGGAGACTTGGGACTTGAAGTCCACAAGTCTTAAAGTTGCCAAGTTTGGGAACCCCTAATATAGATTGTCCAGTAAGATCTGTTATATATAATAATGAAAATGAGACCATTCCTTTGTAAAAATGCTCAAAATAACAAAGGGAAACTAAAGCCTATAAAGCTTCAACTATGAGTCTCACAACTTAATTTCCCCTATCTTAATCCCAGTAGCATTGCTGGATTTGAGAAAAGCTTCTTGTTAATAGTTTCCATTGTAAGAGAAAGAGCCCTAAAGCTAGGAGTGCTGATGGAGCTAGAACTTAAACTTTAGGGTAATTTAAAGTAATCTAGGGCAGGTTCTGATAGATGACACTTTGATTGAGAAATCATACAAAATAATTTAAACAGAGGAACAGGGCAGCAAGATTTTTATTGTCTTCAATTTGTAGTCTTCTTACTCCACTTCAGTTGATGGTTTTCCTTCCAGAAAATAAATCCCTGAAGGAAGAAAAGAGAAAATTTGTGCAATACACTTAGAATAAAGCTCTACTGCAAAGAGTTTACATTGTTCAAGGACTGGCAGATTCTGCATCTCCATATTTCTGGATTATATTCTACGCTTCCAGCAGTTGTACAAACTTGTCATGAAATAGGTACACAGTGTTCAGAATATTGGGCATCATGGCTGAATTTTACACATAATTTGGTTTGTGACATGTATTTTGCACACTATCATTGAATAAACTAAAGTTTATCTAGGGTAGTAATCCACAATTTTAGATTTATTGCATGCTGCAGCACGTGATCAATTTTTGGTTCTCTGCATTATTCCACATTTGTGTTTCCTATCTCTAATCAAATCACACTAGTGCAGTAGGAGTTACCTTTTCTTTGAACAGGTAAAGTAAATAAATTGCCCAATAAACCACAGAAACATGTTTTGCATCATGACTTGAATGCAATCTGTTTTAGAAGGTTAATATTTTGAAAATAATTCTGGCCTTGCAATAGTTTCACATTGAGAGTTTTGCTCAAGACAATAACACTTGTTTGTTTATGATATTTTAAAGATAGCAAGCCTTATATAATGAAAGCTGATAGGCAATCCAGCTTTCTGCAGTTGTATTTATCCAAATGCATAAATTGTTTTAGCAAGCTGTTCATTACTTGGGCAACCTGTAATTATCAATCAGCAAGAAAAATACCAATTGAACTTAATATAATTTGTTATTAGGGGTTTCTGTGAATCTTCATTTCCCCCTGAATATCTGTTTAACAATGAAGTAGAGGAAACATAGCAAATGTGGCTTCTAGAATTCTTTCCAGACTCTGAACCAGCAGTGGCCATAAGTAGCATCTGCATTTTTTTCCGTGTACAAAACACAATTGCTTCTGCTTTCCCTTTGTGTAACATCTCTGTGCATTTGTGCATACATGTGCATTGGAAAGCACGGGGCAGGTTTCAAAAACCCCTTCCCTTTCAGGAGAGAGAGGGGAGGGGGCTGCCACTCAACTTTCGCTCTTAAGGGGCTTCATCTGAGAAATTTATTCTCGATTTTTTTTCTCCACTACTGCCAATTGGATCCAGCCCATTTTGAAATTTAGTATTTTTTTTTCTTGACTTCGCCCATTATATCAAATTGAGTCTCATTCTATTCAGGTGTCAGTGAAATATCTTTCTTTTGGGTAGGCAGTTTGGGAAAAGTCCTGAGCTCTTTACATCATTTCTTTCTAACATTCCGTTGGATTGGAAAGAATAAAAAACTATATAACACAGAAGACTATTTTTGTAGAGTACTTGCATTAGAGCAATTATGAAGGAACCATTCAACAAAATCAATAAAAACCTACTTTCCAGTTCCAGTTCCTCACCTTTTTAACCAAATCATGTCTGTCACAATCCTTATTAAGGGAACCAACCTGAAAAATAAACTTCTTTGTCCCATCCAAATAGAATAGATCTGGCAGCACATCCTTAAGTGAATATTTAGAATTTGTGTGTAAAACTGATTATTCCATAGTAGGAGGGCAATGAGATAAAATTGTGAGATTTTATTGTGGAATTGTAGAATATTAAACTGTCAATATATCTTTGCAATCATTTTAAAATTCTTTGCATTCTTATATTTTCCTCTTTTTATTTGCCATGATAAAATGAATTCTTTAAGGTCAGCACTCAAATTAGCTATGAAAATGGAGTAAATCACCTTCATCTGCCAAGAGATTTAGGCATGAGTCAGGCAAGTTACTGATTATTTGTATTCAACTTTCCTACTGTGGTTAAATGAACTGCAAGGACGCAACGGATTTGAAAGCCAAGCGTTTCTAAATACTTTTTCCTTTTATGGAATAGAACTCCTAGAACATCACTTCCTGCATGTTATATTCTCTGAACTGTTCAGCAATTCAAGAAACTTCTTTGCATCCAATTCTGAGATCTGAGCTTTAGGGTAAAGATTAATATTCTGCCTCTCTATTTTAAGCAGTGAAATTCCAAAACATGAATCATCTAAACAAAACCTATTTATATTATATTGGATACGATTGGAACATCAGAATGTAGTGAGCTGTGGGTTTTTGGATTTGAAGTAATTTACAATATTCATGGTTCTGCAACAGTTTTATATATTTTATAAAATTCTTAATTATACAACTATTCTGCTCTGGAGACTGAATGTTTTATTCCCTGGATTTTATGAGCTAATAGCAGGGCTGCAGGGGCTTCTTCCTTAGTGCAATGCCAGCTCATTACAGCCATGTAAATTTGCATGTTCTACCTCTGTGTCAACTTCTGAATTTTATTTTAAATCTATGTACTTTTTTCTTAAAATTCTTGATGAGTAATCTTCAGTAAATTGCATTTTCTTTCTCCAGCATTTTTTTCCCCTCATAATTTTGAATAGCAATGTTGGAATTTACAAACAGTTATTATCTAATATTTAATATGACTTCATGGAGAAGTCCTTTAGATGTCATCCAACACTATCCTAAAGTTTAAAAGGTGAAAGCAGCCATAGAAAGCTGTTTATTTTCAAAAGAGATCTCATTTTTGACTGTATTTCCATTAGGGATTAAGTCTAGTTTTCTACTGAAATGGTCTTAATTATCTTGTAGAATAATATTTGCATTGTGCTGCAAATATTATTCATCTATTTTTGAGCAGTTTACATCACCAGTCATTTATATTTTAAGTACCTCCTGAGTTTTATTTATTTGATTTATATCCATCATGAATATCTTCTTTTTCATTTATAATTACAAACGTTATGTAACAAGGATAATTTGAGGAGAGAGGGAATGGAGAGAGAGGGAGAGGGAGGGAGAGGGAGGGAGAACCTGTGATTTCACAGTACACACCCAACATCTTAAACATCATAACACATTGACTCTAAACTGGGGTCGGATAAATCTACCTGAGGTACGGATAACCTGGCTTCATAACCTACATTAGGACTCCATATAGAATGCTAGAGTTTTCACATCAGCTATTGCAGAACATAGCAGCAAGAATTCTACCTGAACAAGACAGGAGCGCATCATTCCTTCTTTTTGCTTTTCATTGATTTTTCATTACATTTTGAGCTCCGTGTAAAATGTGCCTTTTGTTCTATAAAGTGTAAGTGAAACTCAGTTCAGTCGGTGTTCTTAACTGGGCCTTAAGCCTGTCCCTCTGAGAGAGGCTCTGAGGAAGATATTGTTCTTGTTGGGTGCCCTTTTGCCCAATTACAGCATGTTCTTCCTAAATGAGTTCAGCAACCTCCATGCTTTTGTCCATTTGGCACAAGTTTAAAGAGTTAGTTAAAATTAAGGCCTCCTTTTATTATTCCAAGTTGGGTATTTTGCTATCGGACATGTTGTAGTATTTTCTTGGTATAAGCTGGTTATGAGTTTGTAATGGTAAAGGATTCTATGATTCTTCTAATAGACAGGACTAGAATTAATGACAGTGATACATTTCTAATGAGTAGATTTGTTGTAGAAAAGCTAATGATCAATTGCAAAAGAATCCCAATGATTAGTGTGTGGCAAATACAGTTCCTATGTATAATAAAATCAGTGTTCAAATTTTTGTGCTTCTTCCTCCCAGCTAGTAACAGAATAGTCTAGTCCAAAATAGAATAGTTTGGACAGAGGTGCAGTTTTTAATATATGGTTGTTTTCTCTGATGTGTGAGAATTAAACCTCATGATGAGTGTCAATATTGCTGCTGAATTCAGTTTGAGGAGCTTGTTCTTTTAATTTCTGGCAAGTACCTTTATACAATAGTTGTATTATCCAGTTAATGAGGTCTTGGTGTGCCCTGTACTCCAATCCAATCATAAAGATGAAAGGGGCAATTTATAGCACTAAGTTCCATTCTCTGGTTAGTGCAGGAATCCAAATTAAAGCATCCTAAATAGATGGGTATCTAGCTACAATATGAACATATCCAATGAAGAATTTGGTTTCATTGAGGACTGTTCCATTCTTTATTGTTAGGAAAGAATCTACCTTCCAAGATCTTAAAAATCTGTGATGAATGGTTGATACTTTTCTATGCAGTGTTGTTAGCAGGAAGAGATAATTGTCAATGGACTTCTTAAATCTCGAACACTTCTCTGTCATATTCCTGTTCCTGAAACATAATTGCATGTTGATGTTGTAAGTCCTACTGGCATACATTTGTTTTAGTTCCTAATAATAATGAGTCCACCACAGTTTTTCTGTTTCTCCATTGAGTTTACCTTCATATGAAAGCTCAGAACCTCCATTATCTGCAGGACAGAGCCTGAAAAACTGTTTTGCCTTCCTGTGATCCACAATATTTTCTGTGTTTCTTTTTTGTTATTCAGATTCACTGGGCCTGCCCCTCTGTTTGTCTTATTTAAGGAGTTCTTTCCACCTCAGCTTCTGCTTTTATTTCCACTGATAAATCCTTACTTTTTCTTATCAGCTGAATTGTAGGTATTCACAACTTTATTATTATTCTGTGGTTAATCTTTGGTGATATTCACAGCCTTTGGGGCTGGTTGGTAGCTCAACAGCTCGAGTCCTAACCAAAGACCTAGGAACTGTCAAGGTAACGTCGGAGGATATAAGCTGTTCCAAGCAGGGTGGCCCTTTGTAGTGTCAGAATGCTCAAGTCCGGCAAACCTAGAACCTCTACATAGCTAGGCAGTCCCCTAGGTATTGCTCCAAGGACTCCAATCACAATTGGGACAACACACGACTTTCTCTTCCACAGTTGCTCAACTTCAATTTGCAAGTCCCGGTATTTTGTGATTTTTTCTTGCTGCTTATTTTCAATTCAATATAATAATAATAATAATAATAATAATAATAATAATAATAATAATAATAATAATAATAATAATAATAATAATGGTCGATACTTAGGATATTGGAAGCAAACCCTATCAACCATTAGCACCAGTCAATGGTACTTGCAATGCATTTTTAAATGTTTCAATTGGCTGAGTTTCATGTTTCATGAATAAAGTCAATAACAACAACAACAACAACAACAATAATAATAATAATTTTTATTTTGGTTCTGGTTTATTATTCACTTTGGTTCTACCACTGGTAGAAAAGCTTCTCTTTCTTCTTGTCAGATCTTCATGTTATCTAAGAAGAGGCCTAATTTATTTATTTATTTATTTTTAAGGTTATAGATTCTCCCATAATCTCCTCTGTCAAACTCCTGTTAGCTTTCCCCAGTTCACTGGCTTGTGCCCTGAAACCTAGCTTTCTTACAGATCTCTTGCAAATCAGCTTGAAAACAGTTAATCATCCCACAGTAGACAATAAACAGCTCTCGGGACATAATCCATGCAGTCAGAAAATATTCCAGGGATGTTTTCATTCTTCTAATCCAGTGTTTCTCAGTCTTGGCAGCTTGGAAGATATATGGACTTCAACTCCCAGGATTCCTCAGCCAGTTTGCACACATTTTCAAGCTGCCAAGGCTGAGAAACACTGCTCTAACCTGAGCATACAGTCTTGCAAAATACATCCTATCTGCTGCAGCAGTAGCAGCATTCATGGAGGCGAAGTTAAAAAAAAAAGGCAAGATGGTGATTCTCACACCATATGCAACCTTCATCCTCTTTGTAGAAATGTGGGATACATATTTGAAAGAGAAGGGGTTTCGTTTGCGATGTCACAGCTGCCATTTGTACTCTTGAGCCAATACCCCCACTCTCCCATCACCCTAATATCATTGCTTCTCTGATCATTTCCTTCTCTTTCTCCTGAAATCAAAGTTTCTATTAGCTCTCCCTGTTAGCTCATTATAAAATTTCACTGGAAGCTATTCTACAAGATTTACAACATGAAATGAGAAACTTAATCTCAATTCAAGGCTGTTACATATTTAATATATACCGTATTTTTCGGAGTATAAGACACACCTTTTTCCCTCTAAAAACAGGCTGAAAATCTGGGTGCGTCTTATACATCGAATACAGTATTTTTTGCCTCCTGGAACCCCACCCCCTTCACCAAACTGGTTGTGCCTAGTCTTGTGGAGGCTTCCAGAGAGCCCCTGGGGGCTGGGGAGGGCAGAAATTAGCCTCAAACGGGCCGTTTCCCCCTCCCCCAGCAGCACTCTATAAACCTCCATAGGGCTATGCATGCAATTTATTTGACATAAAAATGGTCCGTTTCCGCGATAAATGGGGCGGGTTTTTTGCTCATTTTTTATCCCCCCCCCCCAGGAGAACTCTGCAAGACCCCCCAAGGCTAGTTATACTTTTTATTTGAAGAAAATCGGCCCCGTTTTCGCGGAGAAAGAGCAGTTTGGGGAAGTATGCAAAGCGCAAAAAAAACCTTTTTGCCTCCTGGAACCCCGCCCCCTTCACCAAAGTGGCTGTGCCGAGGCTTCCAGACAGCTCCTGAGGGCTGGGGAGGGCAGGAATTAGCCTCAAACCGGGCGATAAATGGGGCGGGTTTTTTGCTCATTTTTCACACACACCCCAGGAGCATTCTGCAAGCCCCCCCCTCCCCCAGGCTAGTTATGCTTTTTATTTGGGGGGAAAACGGCCTCATTTTCACGGAGAAATGGGCTGTTTTGGAAGTTTGTCCCATGCAAAGGCTCCCCCCCCTTTCGGAAGGCTCTTTAACTGTTTCTGAGCAAGCAGAAACGAAGTTTTAAGGTTTGTCAGCGATTTCCTTCTGCAGGACATAGATAAATACACCTGAAAACCTCAACCTCCCTACCTAATCTCTCTCTCTTTTTACCTACCTACTGTATTTCTCTCTTTCTCTTTCTCTCTCTACCCTTCTATTTAACTACACACACACACACACTCCCTCCCTACTTACTGTATTTCTCTCTCTCTATCTATCTATATTTCTCTCTCTCTATACTTCTACCTACCTACCTACACACACTCTCTCTCTCTTCCATCCTACCTACTGTATTTCTCTCTATTTCTCTCTCATCCTTCTACCTACCTACCTACACACACACATCTCCCTCTCCCCCTACATACCTATTGTATTTCTCTCTCTTTCTATTTCTCTCTCTATCCTTCTACCTATCTACCCACACACATTCTCCCTCTCTCCCTACATATCTACTGTATTTCTCTCTCTTCCCCTTTATCTACCTACCTACCTACCTACCTACCTACACAGACACACACTCTCTATCCCTACCTACTGTATTTCTCTCTCCCTCTCTATTTCTCTCTCTATATCCCTTTACCTACCTATCTACTCCCTCCCTCCCTTCCTACTGTATTTCTCTCTATTTCTCTCTCTCTCTATCCCTTTATCTACCTACCTTACGTATTTCTCTTTCTTTCTCTCCCTCTCTCTCCTTCTATCTACCTACCTACCTACCTACTTTTTTTTGTAATTTGCCTCTTCAAAACATTGGTGCGTCTTATACCAGGGATCATGCATCAGTCACACAACAAGAGCAAGGTACCCAAAAAGAGAAGTCACCTTCTGATTGGTGACTCAATCGTAAGGGATGTAAACTTAGGTAAGGATATGGAGGTTTTGAAAGATGTCAGATGTTTGCCGGGTGCTACAGCAAGCAGAGACAAGAGGCGTATTCTTAAGATAGTCAAGAATGCAAGTAAGGACTGTGAAGTTGATGCTATTATACATCTTGGCACAAATGATCTGTCCCAAAAAGATGTAGCTTCTGTGCAGAATGATTTCCAGACTTTGGGGTACGAACTTAGTAGTACAGGTTGTAGGCTTATCTTCTCAGAGGTCATACCAGTATACAAGGAACAAAAAGGAAAGGGCCAGCGCATAGCAGAGTTTAATGTGTGGCTAAAGGAGTGGTGTAAAAAGGAAGGCTTTGGTCTTATTAGTCATGATGCCTGCAGCTGGTCCAATGATAAACTGTACAAAAGAGATGGTTTGCACCCATCCAAGAAAGGGACTGAGTTACTTGGCACTAAATTCACAGATTTCCTGGCTAAACATTTAAACTGAATAGTGGGGACAGAGAATCAATAGATAAAGAACATTTCTGTCCCCAGCAAACTAAAATTCATAGGGTTATCAGTGCATGTAACATAGATATTTGTGCGGGTAATATTATCAACACTGCTGTCAAGCAAAACCAAACAATTAACAGTGAGTGCCATACCATGTACATGAACCATACAAGTGGCAAAGAAATAGGGGCAAAGAGAACCATAGTCAGGCATAACACAGGTTTCGTAGACAGAAAACACAGGGTCAATCAAAATGGACTCAAATGTCTATACACCAATGCACAGAATATGAGGAATAAACAGGGTGAATTATAAATTCAAGTAAATGAGGGCAGATACGATATTGTTGCCATTACAGAAACTTGGTGGGATGAAACCCACAAATGGAACATACAGCTAGAAGGATTTAAATTATTTAAAAGAAATAGACCAAATAAAAGAGGAGGTGGAGTTGCACTATATATAAGAAATAATTACATCTCTACAGAAATAGAGCACAAAAATGATGAGAACTATCTTGAATGTATTTGGGTTAATATTAAAGGTTGGGGGGGGGAATGATATTGTCATAGGTCTATACTACAGGCCACCCAACCAAGCAGAGGAAGTGGATGTACTTTTTGCTAACCAGCTAACTAAGGTATGTAGGAAGCACACTACAATAGTAATGGGAGATTTTAACTACCCTGACATCAATTGGGAAACAAACTCTGCACCAAGTGGAAGATCCAACAGGTTCCTAAGAAACCTAGCAGACAACTTTGTTTCCCAAAAGGTAGAGAAGGGAACAAGGGGATCAGCAATATTGGACTTAATTCTCACTAACAGAGAGGAAATGATAGAAGGTGTAGAAGCTACAGGAACTTTGGGGGCAAGCGATCATGAAATACTGGAATTCAACATTATGCAAACAAAAGTAGTTGAACAAAGTCAAACTAGAGTCTTAGACTTTAAGAGAGCTAATTTCAATAAACTCAGAGAGAGCTTGGGAAGGATTCCATGGATGAGAATCCTCAAGGGGAAAACAACTCAAGAAGCTTGGGAAATTTTGAAAAATGAGATTATAAAAGCCCAGTCCAGCGCAATACCAATGAAGAAGAAAAATAACAGCTCCCAAAAGAAACCAGCATGGCTGCATAAAGAACTCTCTGACAAATTGAAAGACAAAAAGGATAAATATAAAAAGTGGAAAAAGGGGGACATAACTAAGGCAAAATATCAGCAAATAGCCCGAGCCTGTAAAGATGAAGTGAGGAAAGCTAAGGCTCGCAATGAAGAAAGGCTTGCCAAAAAAGTAAAAAATAACAAAAAAAGCTTCTTCCAACATGTTAAAAATAAGAAAAAAGTTAAGGAAACAATTGGTCCACTGCTGGGAGAAAATGGCAAGAAGATGATAAGCAACAGGGAGAAAGCAGAACTATTTAACGCTTTTTTTGCATCTGTCTTTACACAAAGGGATAAAACAGTCCAACCAATCAAAAACAGCACCACAAAAATCAGATTAGGAACACAAATTGAAATAGGGAAGAAAATGGTAAGTGAGCACCTGTCTGCCCTGGACGAGTTCAAATCAGCAGGACTGGATGGATTACACCCCAGGGTTCTGAAGGAACTGGCAGACGAGATCTCAGAACCACTGAACTATATCTTTCAGAGATCCTGGAGCACCGGGGAACTGCCAGAAGACTGGAAAAGAGCTGATGTGGTTCCCATCTTCAAAAAAGGGGAAAAAACAGATCCAGGAAACTATAGACCCATCAGCCTAACCTCAATACCAGGAAAGATTCTGGAAAAGATAATTAAACAACAAATAAGTGAACACCTAGAAGCAAACAAAGTAATAGCTAAAAGCCAACATGGGTTTGTCAAAAACAGATCATGCCAGAAGAATCTAATTGCATTCTTTGACAAAGTGACAAAATCAGTGGACCAGAGGAATGCTGTTGATGTAATTTACCTGGACTTCAGTAAGGCATTTGATAAAGTAGACCATAACCTACTATTAGATAAAGTAGAAAATTGTGAGTTAGACAGCACCACCACCAAATGGATTCGCAACTGGCTGACCAACCGCACTCAACGTGTAGTCCTCAATGGAACTGCATCTACATGGAAGGAAGTATGCAGTGGAGTCCCCCAAGGCTCTGTTTTAGGCCCAGTACTCTTTAACATCTTCATCAACGATTTGGATGAGGGGATAAATGGGGAACTCATCAAATTTGCAGACGACACCAAGCTGGCAGGAATAGCCAACACTCCAGAAGATAGGCTTAAGATACAGAAGGATCTAGACAAACTTGAACATTGGGCACTATCTAATAAAATGAAATTCAATTGTGAAAAAAGTAAGGTCCTACATATAGGCAAGAAAAACCAAATGCACAAGTACAGTATAGGTGGTACCTTGCTCAATAGTAGCAACTGTGAGAGGGATCTAGGAATCCTAGTGGACAACCATTTAAATATGAGCCAGCAGTGTGCAGCAGCTGCCAAAAAAGCAAACACAGTTCTAGGCTGCATAAACAGAGGGATAGAATCTAGATCACGTGAAGTGTTAATGCCACTGTATAGTGCCTTGGTAAGGCCACACTTGGAATACTGCATTCAGTTTTGGTCGCCACGATGTAGAAAAGACGTGGAGACTCTGGAAAGAGTGCAGAGAAGAGCAACCAAGATGATTAGGGAACTGGAGACTAAAACATATGAAGAACGGCTGCAGGAGCTGGGTATGTTTGATGAAGAGAAGGACCAGGGGAGACATGATAGCAGTGTTCCGATATCTCAGAGGGTGCCACAAAGAAGAGGGAGTCAAACTATTCTCCAAGGCACCTGGGGGCAGGACAAGAAGCAATGGGTGGAAACTAATCAAGGAGAGAAACAACATAGAACTAAGGAGAAATTTCCTGACAGTTAGAACAATCAACCACTGGAACAGCTTGCCTCCAGAAGTTGTGAATGCCCCAACCCTGGAAGTCTTTAAAAAGATGTTAGATAGCCATTTGTCTGAAATGGTATAAGGTTCCTGCCCACGCAGGGGGTTGGACTAGAAGACCTACAAGGTCGCTTCCAACTCTGCTATTGTATTGTATTGTATTGTATACATCCCTTCGTCCGATCTGCTCCCACAGAGAGGGTCTTCTTCGGGTGCCGTCGGCCGGGCAATGCCGGTTGGCGACACCCAGAGGAAGGGCCTTCTCTGTGGCGGGCCCGGCCCTCTGGAACGACCTATCCCCGACCTTCGCACAATCTTGGACCTCCGCCTCTTCCACCAACGTCTTAAGACGTACTTATTCCAACAAGCCGGCCTAGGATAGCCCCCCGTTTCTGACGTTTTAAGGAAATTTGTAATTTGGTAGGGTTTTTAATATTGGGTTTTTAGCACGGGTTAATGAATTTAATTACATTTTAATCGATATTTATTGTATTTCTGTGTTTTTAGATGCCTGTGCGCCGCCCTAGGTCCTAACAAGGAGAAGGGCGGGGTATAAATTTAATAAAATAAAATAAATAAATAAATTGTATACTCCGGTGCGTCTTATACTCCGAAAAATACGGTATTCTGCCTTTTCACCAAGAAGCAATAAATCCCTCCACTTTATCCTCACATGATTTTCATCAGATACCAATTTACCACAAAATACAATACTTATTTCATTTCTGTAATTCTGCTTATTTGTAAAATTGTTACTTTGTATTCAGTCTACAGTAATGTGTTTTTGTAAACATTTATATTTAAAATGTCAACTTAATGGCACTGCCAATGAGAGCAATTTCCCAAGCATTATAATTACAATGCATGTCTCCTAGGAATGAATGTTTTTAATTATTATGTTTTAAAAGTTTCCTGAAACTGGTTTTTTTTTCCAAGAAGACAGCTAAAAATATCTTAAATCCCAATAGGCAACGGATGCCATATAAACTGGAATTTATGCAGAAAGCATGCTAGAACTAAATTTGACAATTAATAAGCATTTATTCCATTAATATTTTAATTTCAGAACCAAATACTGAAAATAAATACTTACATGGAATATTATTTAATTCAGTATTTCATAGCATAAATAAGTCATACATTAAGAAACCTAGAGAGTTTCTAGAATTTAGAATGGTGTAGAAATTGTGATTCAGGATATCACTGAAAGGATATCTTGGAGAACCGATATTACTGATAATAGATGTAAGTAGAACAACTTGCAAGTTCCTTGCATGCATGCATGCATGCATGCATATGTGTGTGTGTGTGTGTTAGTTTTTATGAGCTGATCAATAAATAAATGAGAGAGACTAGGATAGATCTATTTCGAGCTTTTTAGTTCTCATCAGCTAGTCATACTCTTACTAGCTGATGAGAGCTAAAAACCTCGAAATAGATCTATTCTAGTCTCTCTGATTTATTTATTGATCAGCTCATAAAAAGTAACACACATATTAAAAAAATCACACAACGGAATTCTTGGCTTTCTGTCTAGATGGTCTCTGGTGATGAGCCGAAAGGCAGAAAAGGAAACAGTATGTCTCCTCCCTTAATTGGGGCCCTAACAGGGTGTTGTGGAATAATTATATATGTATTTATTGATCAGCTCAAAAACGTAACACACACACACACACATATATATAATAATCTTTATTGTCATTGTAATATTTTTTTTTGTATTTTATTAAATTTATACCCCGCCCTTCTCCTTGTTAGGACCCAGGGCGGCGCACAGGGATGTTAAAATACATACAAAATATATAAAATATATGAAATTTAAAATACTTATTCTAATAAATAAACCCTGCGCTAAAAACCGAATTAAAATCCCAAGCTTAAAAACTATCTAATAGTCAGTATGGAGGTTACGCTAGGCCGGCTAGATGAAATAGGTGTGTCTTCAGACACTTGCGGAAGAGGCGGAGGTCAGAGATGGTGCGGAGTTCAGGGGGTAAGTCGTTCCAGAGGGCTGGGCCCGCCACAGAGAAGGCTCTCCCCCTGGGTGTCACCAGTTGGCATTGTCCAGCCGACGGCACCCTGAGGAGGCCCTCTCTGTGGGAGCGTATCGGTCTGAGGGATGTATGGGGCAGGAGGCGGTCTCGCATATAACTAGGCCCCGAGCCATGGAGCACTTTAAAGATGGTCGTTAAAACCTTGAAGCGCACCCGAAAGACCACAGGAAGCCAGTGCAGCTCGCGCAGGATAGGTGTTATGTGGGAGTGTCTAGGCGCTCCCGTAATCACCCGCGCGGCTGCGTTCTGGACTAGCTGCAGCTTTCGGGTGCACCTCAAGGGAAGCCCCATGTAGAGAGCATTACAGTAGTCGAGTCGAGAGGTGACGAGTGCTTGAGTGACTGTGCGTAAGGCACCCCGGTCCAGTAAGGGGCGCAATTGGCGCATCAGGCGAACCTGATGAAACGCCTCCCTGGCCACGGCTGCCACATGATCTTCCAAAGACAGCCGGGAATCCAGGAGGACACCCAAATTGCGCGCCCTCTCCACGGGGGCCGGTGTTTCGCCCCCAATGGCCAGAGTTGGAATAATCTGGCTGAACCGGGGCGCCGGAAGCCACAGCCACTCAGTCTTGGACGGGTTATTACAATAATAATATTGTAATAAAATTACAAATATATATAGTTGTGTCACAACACCCTGTTAAGCCCCAATTAAGGGAGGAAGCATACTGCTTTCCTAGGATCTATCCTAGTCTCCCTGATTTATCTATTGATCAGCTCAAAAACCTAACATGTGTGTGTGTGTGTGTGTGTGTGTGAGGTTTTTCAGCTGATCAATAAATAAATCAGGGAGACTAGGATAGATTATTTCGAGCTTTTTAGTTCTCATCGGCTAGCCATACCCTTACTGGGATTTGAACCAGGGCTGTATTACATGTTAGGCAGAAGCCTTAGCCACTTAAGCCACCAGGTTCTCTTCCTGACACAGCAGGATAAGTATATGCTTGTGTCACAACACCCTGTTAAGCCCCAATTAAGGGTGTGTGTGTGTGTGTGTGTAATATATATATATTAAGCTGATGCAATAAGGAGAACCGGCTTGGCTACAGTGCTAGGCTACTTGCTTAGCATGCAACAAAGCCCCGGTTCGAATCCCAGTAAGGGGTATGGCCAGCTGATGAGAGCTAATAAGCTCGAAATAGATCTATCCTGGTCTCTTCTAATTTAATTTATTGATCAGCTCATAAAACTAACACACACACACACACACACACACACACACACACACACACATATATATATATATATATATATATGCTGGTATTGCTGTCTTCGGGTATTTTCCCGTGTATATATCATGGAATTGTTATTGCAACGTTTCGGCAAGATCTCACTTGCCATCCTCAGGCTTCGATTCGCAGACCGAAGCCTGAGGATGACAAGTGAGATCTTGCCGAAACATTGCAATAACAATTCCATGCTATATACACAGGAAAACACCTGAAGACAGCAATACCAGCATACCTACACCAGTGAAAATCTACGAAAGCATATATATATATACATATATACATATATACATATATACATATATACATATATACATATATGGGGGTCTTTGGTTGTTCGGGTTTTCTCCCG
This sequence comes from Rhabdophis nuchalis, assembly GCA_039707465.1. Taxonomy (NCBI): domain Eukaryota; kingdom Metazoa; phylum Chordata; class Lepidosauria; order Squamata; family Natricidae; genus Rhabdophis; species Rhabdophis nuchalis. Next base: position 122,372,810 of record CM077643.1, read on the forward strand.
CGTAGAATTGGAAGTATCTTCACGACGTTTCGATGAAGTCTCATTCATCATCTTCCGGCTGGTGCTTCCGGCTTGGTGCTTCCAGGAGCAAGAAAACAAACCTCAGAAAACAAATATACATATATACATGTATGTATGTATGTATGTATGTATGTATGTATGTATGTATGTATGTATGTATGTAATTGTTTCACAACAACCTGTTATTAGGCCCCAATTAAGGGATGAGACATACTGTTTCCTTTCCTGCCTTTCGGCGCATCACCAGAGACCATCTATACAGCAAGCCAAGAATTACGTTGTGTAATTTTTTAGATATGTGTGTTGATCAGCTCATAAAAACTAACATATATATATACACACATACATACATATACACACAAAAATGCAACACACATATACACACACACACAATTTCCAAATGATTATAGTAGGTGAACAATGAAATCCCAGAATGAGACTCTACTACAGGAAAAAGAACCTAATTTTCTAGTCTACATTAAAATAATCTTTTTTTTAAAAAGCACCAATTGCCTATTCAATATGGAACATATCATAAACTTGTCTTAAAGAGAACTAATAGCTGTGGAAAGGTTTTGAATTTTAAAAATCTATCTCTTTGAGCATTACAGTATGTGTACCTGGCTTTGCTAAACATTTAGACATTGGCAAATAAAGAAAATGCATGATATACTATATTTTGTCTACAAGGAATGAGATGCAATCTTTTTCAGTTCATTTCTCTGTGTTCTATTTTCTTACATTGAAAACATTACTGGACAATATTTTTTGCCCCTGTATTGTATTGTTATGTCAAATACAAAAGAAAGTTTTAATCCAGTATATCGTTGAAACTCTAAAATCTAGGATTCCTGTCTGCCTTCTGTCATCCGAATGTCATCTGGACTAGAAGTCAGTCCTTTCCCCATAGTGTTGCTCTTCATTTTACGCATAGCAGGACAACTGGAAGAAACGTTCTCCCTTGTATCTCTTTAAGATCATAGCATAGCTTATTGTAGAATAAACGATAGACTTTTCAGTTCTGCATATATGATCGCTAGGCTCCTATTCTGGGATTGGATGTTAGACTTCAGAAAGCCAAGTTTGTATCTCCTGTGTACCAGAACATTTATGCTACATAAGGAGTGGGGAAACTTCAGGTGAACATGGTCTATTTCCTTGGTCACTGAACATGGTCAGATGTTTAGATTGGGTTTGGCATTTTTGTCAACCTGTCAAGTTCTTCACAATAACCTGGGATAGGTAGATGTTATTTTTTGATGGTAGTAAAGGTAAATTGGTAGGATGCAAGCTGTTTCAAATAAAGCTGCCTTTTTCCAATTGAGTGATGGTGATTTTTAAAATGCTAATAGTGCTCCAGATGTTTTAGGTTTGTACCTATTGCTATTGGTACTACTATCTTTGCTTTCTTGTGTCATAACCATTTTGCTTATAAAGTGGTACCTCGGTTCACGAACGCCTCTGTTCACGAACAACTCGGTTCACGAAAGAAAAGTTCATAAAAATATGCTCCGGTTCACAAACTCCGCTTCGGTTGACGAACAGAAAAGTTCATAAAAATATGGTCTGGTTCACAACTCCGCTTCTGTTCACAAACTCCGCCTCGGTTCACGAACTCCGCCTCGGTTCACAACCAATTTGGTTCGCGACCAGAGTCAGTTCAAGAATTAAAACCAAAAGAAAGATCAGAACGGATTAATTGGATTTACATTAAACCCTATGGGAAACTGTGCCTCGGTTCACAACCAATTCGGTTCGCGACCAGAGTCAGTTCAAAAATTAAAACCAAAAAAAAGATCAGAACGGATTAACTGGATTTACATTAAACCCTATGGGAAACTGTGCCTCGGTTCACAACCAATTCGGTTCGCGACCAGAGTCAGTTCACGAATTAAGTTCGTGAACCGAGGTACCACTGTAATTGGTTTCTCCAGTTCTTTCTTTTCTCCTGTTTCCAGATACTGCCACATCCATTATCCAGCTCGTCCCCTAGCCTGTCTTTCTTATTGACAAGTTGTTAAGTCTGGGGTGTTGTGTGGCAGGTGCTTGTCTGTTTGATTTCTAAAGTATTTTGTGGTCCCACCAGTTTTTGCTTGTAGCCAAATGATATTTTGTAGGTATTCCAGTGCAGCATTTGCTGTCTTCTCAAATCTGGGTTTGTGTGCATTTGTTCTTATGTTATTTGGTCTTAAGGATTGGTCACACAATCAGCCAGATGTTTGTTTCTTTATTTAGCTTGTATGGCTGCCTATCTCAATTAATGATACTGAATGACTTAGAATTCAAAATAACATACCTCAATTAAAACAGTAAACATTTTAAAATAATAAAAACAATAAAAAAAGAAATGGTATTTCTTAGAATTCTGGAGTTGGAAAGGATATTGAGATCATCTATTCCAATCTACTTTTATAGATGTCAGAAGACCGCTGTTATTTCATTTCCATAGTTAAAGCTACAAAAGTATATTTAGTTTAATTACATTTCTGCAGTTAAAATATACCCAGATATTTTAATCATCCTTAATGAGGCTTTATTTTTGGACCCTCACTATCTTGGTGGCCTTCCTTTGAATGTACTCCAATATGTCACTGTCTTTTTTGAACTATAGTGCCCGTAACTAGACACATTGTTCCAAACAAAGTCTGGCCAGGGAAAATAAAATGGAACAATTACCTCTTCTGTTCTAGATTCTTTCAAGGTCTCTCTGTGATTATATCATTTGTCTCCTTGTGTGTCAAGAGGGATACTGTATTTTTCGGAGTATAAGATGCACCGGAGTAGAAGGTTTTGAAGAGGCATTTTTAAAAAAAAAGTAGGTAGGTAGATAGAGGGATAGAGAGGGATAGAGAAACAGAGGGAGAGCGAAATACAGTAGGGAGGGAGAGAGAGAGTGTAGATAGGTAGGTAGGTTGAGGGATAGAGAGAGAGAAAGAGAGAGAGAGAGAGAGTAGGTAGGTTGGCAGGTAGAGGGATAGAGAGAAAAATAGAGAAAGAGAAATACAGTAGATAGGTAGGGGGAGGGAGAGAGAGAGTAAGTAGGTATGTAGGGGGAGAGAGGGAGAGTGTAGATAGGTAGGTAAGTAGAGGGAGAGAGAGAAATAGAGAGAGAGAAAGAGTGAGAAATACAGTAGATAGATAGGGAGAAAGAGAGTGAGTAGGTAGGTAGATAGAGGGATATATAGAGAAAAATATAGAAAAATACAGTAGATAGGTAGGGGGAGGGAGAGAGTAGGTAGGTAGGTAGAGGGATATATAGAGAAAAATAGAGAGAAATACAATAGATAGGTAGGGGGAGGGAGAGAGTAGGTAGGTAGGTAGTTAGGTAGGTAGATGTTTCCAGCCTTGGGGGGGCTTGCAGAGTGCTCTGGGGGGGACCCAAAATGAGCAAAAAATGGGCCGTTTTTCACAAAAATGAACCGTTTTTTGTCAACATAAATTGCACGCATAGCCTTATGGAGGCTTATAGAGTGCTCTTGGGGGCTGGCGGGTGGGGCACAATTGAGCAAAAAGAGTTAAAAACTCTTTAAAAGCCTCCATAAGGCTATGGCCATTTTGGTGAAGGGGAAGGGCTTCAGGAGGCAAAAGAAAATGCTGTATTCAATGTATAAGACGCACCCAGATTTTCAGCCTCTTTTTAGAGGAAAAAAGGTGCGTCTTATACTTGTCAAGCAATGTGAATAGTCTTGATAAAATCTCCACCATGTTCTTGTTACAGGAAACCACATTATTGTCATGGGATTGCACTGATCGACTTCACTTCCTCTCAGCAGGAATCACCTCACCTGCCACCATGACATACCTACTCTTTTTCAAGATGCCTCTTGGATTTTATTTTTGAACCATGGCAATTAATACTTTCTTCCATAGGGATCTAGAGCAAGGTTTATTCAAGTGATCGTGGATTATCCTCTAAAAGAGCCTGATCATCAAGTATCCTTCTGATCGTCTTACTTCTTTGGGTCATATGCTTCTGAACGTTTGTCTTTGCTAAAGAGATTTTTTTCCTATTGTCTACAACTTCTTCATTTCTCCATCTTCCTTCTCTTCTCTCCAACATCAATAACAGAAAGTATAATTTTCAGGCAAGAAGATAAAAAAACAATGGACCCACACCTTGGAAATCACAGTAGTGCTTTCTTCACTTGTTTATGCTTGCTTGGAGATTTCCCCCACCTATTGTCCTAGTCAAATCTACACACTGATAATCTGATCTTGAGTTCCCAGAAGTTGTACCTCTTGATGAATTGGTTGGAGGGAGAAGGAGGAAATAAAAAAGAATCTTACTGTTGAGCTCCTCTTTCTGAAAGGAATTCTTGGCTTGCTTCAGTCAGGAAGGGCAAGGCTCAAATCGGACACAACAACCAAGCAGTAAAACTCAGGAAATTGTCAGTAGCAGCAGTTAACAGTCAGGTTTTCAGCAGCAAATAGTCAGCAGACATTTCCCTTCTTGGTTCTCTCTATCTCTCCTGCCCCTTTCAATTCACTTGCCAGATTCCTGTTTGCTGTCACAGTTGGCTTATTCAGTGGCTTGCCTCTGAATTGCTGCAGCATAATAATCTCTTTTGGCCCCAATTGTTGAATACAGCCTGTAGGCTACTCCCCAGAATGATATATGTTTTAATTAAGGAAAGGCAAAAGAAGTAAGAGGCTAGTGCATTCATTGGTAATTCTGAGGTAGCATTTCTACAACCATTTCTAGAACTGAATAAGGGTAGGAGAAGGGTTTCAGTTTGGCTTATTATACAACATAAGTAGTAAAATTTTCAGTAGTGATTTCTAGGTTGTTGTAGAGCACGGATGTCAAACTTGTGGCCCGTGGGCCAGATGCATCATGCGCTGGCCATGGCCACACCCAGTTTAGCGAAGAGGGGAAAAGTTGTGATACGCCACATGATGACACCGTGTTGGTGTAAATTAGAAACCCCTGTTATAAACATTTAAACTTTCTATGTCACCTCCTAAATGGGCTTATAAATTTTGGAATAACAAATAATAATAATAATAATTTTAATTTTAATTTATAGCCCGCTCTCTCTCCCCGAAGGGACTCGAGGCAGGGCACAGGGAATTAAAAATACAATTAGACCCACAAACAAAGTACAAAGTTCAAAACGAATTAAACTCACCCTGCGCTAAAACCCATATAAAACTAAAACTAACCCTAAACACCCCTAAAAACAGTTTAAAAACAATTTAATTTCATTACCCTAGGCCGGCCAAGCAGAAGAAGTGTGTTTTTAATTTCTGCCGGAAGGAGCGAAGGTCCGTGGTTGTTCTAATTTCGGGGGGAAGGTCATTCCAGAGGGTTGGGCCCGCCACAGAGAAGGCCCTTCCCCTGGGCGTCGCCTGCTGGCATAGCCTAGTGGATGGCACCCGGAGAAGTCCCTCTCTGTGAGAGCAAATCGGCCGCAGGGATGTACGTGGCAGGATGCGATCCCGCAGATAGCTAGGTCCCGTGCCATGGAGCGCTTTGAAGATGATAACACCTTGAAGCGCACCCGAAAGACGACAGGCAGCCAATGCAGCTCGCGCAGGAGCGGTGTTACATGGGAAAACCTGGAGGTTCCCATAACTGCCCGCGCGGCTGCATTCTGGACAAGCTGAAGCCTTCGGGTGCAGCTCAAGGGGAGCCCCATGTAGAGAGCATTGCAGTAGTCCAGTCGGGATGTCACGAGGGCATGAGTAACTGTGCAGAGGGCACCCCGATCCAATAGAGGACGCAACTGGCGAACCAGGCAAACCTGGTAAAACGCCCTCCTGGCCACGGCCGTCACTTGATCTTCCATGGACAGCCGTGTATCAAGGAGGACGCCCAAGTTGCGTGCCCCATCCACAGGGGTTAGATGTTCATCCCCTATGGCCAGTGATGGAGTCAACTGGTTGTACCGGGATGCCGGAAACCACAGCCACTCGGTCTTGGACGGGTTGAGTCTGAGTCTGTTCCTTCCCATCCAGGCCCGCACGGCTTCCAGGCACTGGCACATCACCTCTACGGCATTGTTGGGGTGGTTTGGGGTAGATATATACAGCTGTGTATCATCAGTGTAGAGGTGGTACTCTACCCCAAAACCACGGATGATCTCACCCAGCGGCTTCATATATGTGTTGAACAGGAGTGGCGAGGACCGACCCCTGAGGCACCTCACAAGTGAGGGGTCTAGAGGTCGACCTCTGCCCTCCTGCCAACACAAATTGCGATCGACCGGAGAGGTAGGAGGAGAACCACCGCAACATGGTGCCCCTCATCCCCAACCCCTCCAGCCGATGCAATAGGATACCATGGTCGATGGTATCAAAAGCCGCTGAGAGGTCTAATAGGACCAGGATGGAGGAACAACCCCCATCTCTGGCCCTCCAGAGATCATCCACCAACGCGACCAATGCCGTCTCGGTGCTGTGCCCGGGCCGGAAGCCGGACTGGCGTGGGTCCAGATAATCAATTTCCTCCAGATGACGGGGGAACTGTTGTGCCACCACACTCTCTACAACCTTTGCCACAAAGTGAAGGTTGGAGACCGGACGGTAATTTACCAATAATGCTGGGTCCAGAGAGGGCTTCTTGAGGAGGGGTCTCACCACCGCCTCTTTAAGGGAGGCCGGCAAGAACCCGTCAGGGAAGCGTTGACCACCTCCTGGAGCCAGCCTTGTGTAATCTCCCAGGATGCCAGTACAAGCCAGGAGGGACATGGGTCCAATAAACGTGGTAGCTCGCAGTCGCCCACGTAACCTGTCCATATCTTCGGAAGTAACAGAGTCAAACTCTTCCCACAAAACTGTCTCAAGAGCTGCCTCGGGGCATCCCACTGGGCCACTTTCGATGGAGACCAACTCGCTCCGAATCTGAGCGATTTTATCCTGCAGATATTCCCCAAATTCCTCTGCTCTACCCTGCAAAGGGGCTTCCCACGCCCTCTGTTGAAGGAGGGAGCGGGTCACCCTAAACAGGGCGGCAGGGCGGTTATCTGCGAATGCGATGAGGGTGGCGCAATGATGACGTTTGGCCACTCTCAACGCCACAAGGTAAGTCCGTAAATGGGCTCTCACCTGTGTTTGGTCAGATTCAGACCGTGTGGATCTCCACCTCCTCTCTAGGCGTCTCTTGTGGCGCTTCATCTCCCTCAAAGACTCTGGCAGTAACATGGAAGGTATTTTCATTGTTGTCCTTCAGCATCCTACTCAGCATCCTACTCAGTCTACAGCCCTGGGATTTATATGGTCTCCTATCCAAAGCCTAAACATCTCTGAGTCCTCTTAACATTTTGGGATCCGCCAAAAATAAGCATACCACCTAGTTGTAAGGCTATAAGATCAACACTGGGCAATACATGCTTCAAAAATGCTTCAGAAGAAATGCTGCAGGCTGGCAAGAGCATAACTGCTCTCTGCTTGTGTGGAAAAAAGCATGTGATTCTTGCAGTGATGTAACTCTTTTAAAAAGACAACTTGAAAATAAGCTAATGATTAGTTGTGAAGTGCTGCACTCCCACACATGTAGGATAGAAAATACTTCTGAAGCATTATTGAAGTTGTAATCAGTACAGTCCTAAAACATACATTTCTTTACATCTGTGTGGGATGTTATTTTTCTCTCTCTCTCTCCTTTGTTGCTTTCTGACTCTTATTTTTCTATCATTTTATTCCAGACTGATTTGTTTTGTTTCATTAAATAAAAAGATTGATGCAATAGGAATGCATTTAAAAAAACCTTTAACCCATCAGCTGATATAATCAGCCCATGTGATCAAAAAATAACAATTCGTTTATCATTAAAAGTTTTTAAAAAAACCTTTAGATAAATAATGACCATGCGTGTAGAACCAGGTGATTAATCCATCATAGCTATTTTACACAATTAATGCAGCAAATCCTTTTGCATTATCTCTCTCTCGCATTTTAGTATCTAATGACTATGGGCCTCACAGTTTAAGGACTGATATTATATTATAGTTAGGCCATGCTGTTTTTTGTTCGCATGCAACTGACATATTGGATGTCAAATTGTGATTTTAATATAGATTTTGTTTATTATTTTATTCTAGAAATTTTTAACAGGATATTCCTTAAGTGTTTTTAACTTGCTCTGGTCATTGACTGTAATAAATGTTGCCTTGCCTTGTGTGAGGTAAGGAAATATATCACATAAATGGGTTTGATGATATATGGCTGTAAATGTTTCCTGCTTCTATTGTCAGTTCTTTCCATTTGAATCAATTACATTCATACAGATTTCCAAAGGAAGCCACTGTTATAGGCAAAAGATCCTAAGATCTTTTCTTGTGTTAGAATACTGAAAGGTATCCCTTATAATGAAAGGAAATAAGAGTCCTCTCTTAGTTCTGGATTGGAATTTAGTTTAAAGGGTATCAAACTTGGAGCAACTCTTAACCTATTCAAGAGAAAAGAAGGGCTAAAAGGTTTTAAAAATCTTCTAGGAAGTCAGATCATCTGCCTTGCATGATGGACTTCTCTGGCCAATGATATTATTAATGACTGGCCAGAATCTGCCAATAACTGCCAAGCAAACTTGATTTTCCTCTAAATTGAAAATAGTAGTTCAACCAAGCCAGAGAAAAAGATAATATATTTTGGGAATGGAACAAGTACTCATTTGGAACAGGTTCACTGCTGAAATATATTTATATGAAGTCCTTTGTGTACAAGATATCAGCTGACTTTATATCATTTATGAAGTTACGCCATTGATATAGTTGCAATACAATATCCAAAATTCTTCCTAAGGTTTTTATGAACAACTAAGGGATCAGTCTAATTTAATTGGAAAAGAGAGTGCATTCTCAAACTCCCCAGTAAAGCCTTGCGTGCAATTATTCATGGAATGTTGAGCAAATTTCTCTTAATGATGCTATTATGTTTCATTACATCTTGAAAGGCATACTTAATAAAACTTGGGGAGAAGCATAAGTCATTACTTTAAACCTTATTGCTGCTTGTTATTATAAACTGATCCCAGTGTTAACAGTCTGGACTTTAAATGGATTTTATTTTATTTTTGGCACTTACTCTAGTCCTGGGATCATAACCACCCACAGTACATATCTTCAGAGGTTAAAACAGACTTTCCCATCAGTGCTCTTTAATCTGCATTGCATTTCAACGTGTCCTTCACCTCCCCATCATGCCAACCGTACCTGAAGATGTCAGGCAGCCAACTGAGACACAGCATTCAAATTTGCCCTCTCTTGTCAAAGTAAGTAAGTTATCTTTATTTATGTATTATCTTGAATCTTTTACAAGAGGTATTACTTCTTTTACAAGGAATATCTCTGCGGATGTATATCTCGAACCGTGCTTAAATGTTTATGGTTGCTGTGTTCTAATTCAGCTCTCTGTGATATTATTCTTTATGTCCACATTATGATTTTGCTGGGCGAATAGATAAAATATTGGCACAAACTTCAAATTAACATAACATAAACTTAATAGAATAGTAATCAATTAACATAAACTTGATGGTAGAGAAATAAGAAGCATAGACACACCTGTCTTCTACCACAGTTTGTTTTGCTAATTGTTCTTTTAATATTTTTTCTAGTTTGTCTCTAGTTGAAGCATTTCTGACTACAGTCTGGTATATTATTGAGTTATAACTGCATTATTGAATGTAGGTAAAGGGAAAGGGTCCCCTTGCACATATATTCTAGTCGTTCCTGACTCTAGGGGGCGGTGCTCATCTCCGTTTCAAAGCCAAAGAGGCAGCACTGTCCAAAGATGTCTCGGTGGTCATGTGGCTGGCATGACTCAACACCAAAGGTGCACGGAATGCTGTTACTTTCCCTCCAAAGGTGGTTCCTATATTTTCTACTTGCATTTTTACATGCTTTTGAACTGCTAGGTTGGCAGAAGGTGGGACATGTAACAGGAGCTCACTCCATTATGTGGTGCTAGGGATTTGAACCGCTCGACTGCCAAACTTCTGATAGAGAAGCTCAGCATCTTAGCCACTGAGCCACCATGTCCCCAATTTACTGAATATAGCTATACTCAAATTTCACTACAGTGCACCTTATGCTAACACTACATTGTATCAAATTTTATTTGAAAAAAAAATATTAAACCTATTCTCTTTAATCTTCTTAAATATTGCTAGGCATGGGCCTAGCAATGAACTTTTCACTTTTCTAGTGAACTGAATAGAATTGGAATATTAGGCAATAATTAGGTTTGGGATTGGGAAATTCCTACGTTGAGAGATTCTGTTGTATGGATTGATTACAGGTAGTTCTTGACTTATGACCATAATTGAGTCCAAGATTTACATTGCAAAGGAAGACAAAAACATATTTTCTGACAAATTCGATCCTACGGTAGGTAGCCCTCAACTTATGATCACAATTGAGCCTAAAATTTGTGTTGCCAAATGAGACATTTGTTAAGTCAGTTGTTGCCCCATTTTATGATCTTTCTTGCTACAGTTGTTAAGTGAATCACTGTAGTTGTTAAGTTAGTAATTCATGTGAATTTGTCTTCCCCATTGACTTTGCAGTGATTGCAAGAGGTGATCACATAACTCTGGGATGCAGTCACAAATACATGCCAGTTGCCAAGTGTTTGTATTTTGATCACGTGACCATGGGGAGGCTGCAATGATCGTAAATGTGAAAGACAGTCCTAAGTCACTTTTTTCTGTTGCTGTTGTAACTTTGAATGGTCACTAAATGAATGGTTGAGGACTACCTGTAATTTGTATTATAATTTTTCACTCTCACATTTATCTAAATTGTCAGCCTACAGGTTCAATATATGAAAAGCATTCTATCATTTGAATGCTGCATAAAACTTCCTATTGCTAAGAGTGGTTTGATAGTAGAACCAGTTATCAGAAAAATCATAGGCTCCTCTTCACGTATTAAAGGAGAAACTGGACAGCCAGTAGTAGTTACTGTCAGAAACTGAAATACACCATTCAGATTTCCTTTTTAACTATCAGTGTTCTTTCTTCTTACTAGTCTGATTTTTTTAAAAAAAAAATAACAATATGGCACGCTGCATTATCGTGTCAAAATTGTGTGTGTGTGTGTGTGTTTCATAGTGTACTGATGAACGTCATTGCCTTCTAATTTCCCCTGAAAAATATTTTTGGGAACATAAAGTACAAAAACTAAGTGATGTATGTGGATAGTTTAAAACAAGAAACTTTCATTAATGTACAATGATGAATTCATGCATTCAATAACTTAGAAGACTAAATATCTGCAATGTCAGGGTTTACTTAGTTAACTGACCTTTTAAAAATTATCATTATGTTCTCTGAGATGTGTTGAAAACTTTTAAGACCAATGTATATCTGGCACATTCAGTTTTGCTTTTATCATTGTCTTCCAAACCTAGGACATGGTATTCTACATCTGGATGAAAACATCCGCTACTTTTCCTTTAGTTTCATAGGAAAAAGTTGAACCCTTAAGTGATTTGTCATGCTTTCTGACACAATTACACCTTTGTGCTAACAGCTAGTTTCCTGGTGGAAGATAAACAAGTCAGTTATATGTGAATTTAGTAAGCAGTCAGATGAAAAGCATTCAGCATATGTCAAAAAAGATATTTTCATGCCTTTTCTCTTCCATGTAGTTTATATGTCTAAAACAGTTGTGAGGAATTCTCCAACTTCTGGTTCCTGACTACTTCTGCATTTCACTTATTCTGTTACAGCTAGGCGTCTCCTGTTTCTCAAAATATTAGGTGTATTTAAAGTGAAAGAAAAAACTCCAGAATGATTGCCTGCTGGTGTTACAAGTGGAAGCTCGGCTTGTCAATCTTCCAAATTTTGGGAAGAAATGGTCTCTTGAGTTTCATTAATCCCAGATAAATTGTTAAATGATATTTTGGTTACTGTGGACCCTGAAACACTAAAGTACATGAGGTGAAATTGTTGCACACACTTTGAAAATGAGAAAGATCTTTAGAAACCCTTACATCAAAACTACTAAAAAATTCTCCCATGGAGTATTCCTTCTATGAGTACCATGTCTCTTGTAGTACACAAATATGTAACCCCACCTTGTGGAGTGGGTTCACAGTCACGTTATCCTATCTACCCGTTCCTTACACACTTTAGAAGAAAAGTATAGCCCAAATATGTATTAAGTCATAATTACATGCATGTAGGCTTCTGTTTTAAGTTACTAGATTCAAAGGAAGTGTTAACCTTTCAAATCCTTGTTATGTCAGCCTGATCTGCTGTACTGACACATGAAATGGAGCAACTTTGACAAACGTTATTTCTACATCCTAAGCTTTTAGATTAAGTGCATCGTCTGTCAAAATATCATTCAGTATTTTTCTCTTAACTCTCTAAAACTGTGATATGTGATTGATACACCTACAGAATAAGTTGTCTTACTAATCTAATGAGGTAGACACTGGCCTACCAAATCATATTTTACAGTGAGTGTATAAATGTATTTCTAGGTACCACAAGATCTGTCTTCTGTTTGCTCAGTAAACATCCGTCAGGGAGAATGTTTTAAAAATAGGATGCTTTTCCAAGGCTGTATAAATATTTAGAATTGATTTATAACTAAGATGTTTCACTAAAGACAGTAATCGTGATAAAGTTCTTGTTCCCTGAAGATTGTTGTTAATAAGAGTAATCACATAAAAATCCAGAGAGGATAGTTTGCATTCTCCTTAAGATATACAATTGACAAGCTTAAAAGAGAGCAAAAATTAATATGCAAATCTGTTTTATGTATGTACAATTTCTTACTGTCCTGTAATTATATATTTGTATATGCCCATCACATCTCATGTTTTTACTGTTACACAAGCTAAGTGGTTGATATACTAACATGTTTCTTTGTTCAAGCCCTTATCATTAGGATAGTAATTTGTAGAGTCTACCATTTTTAAAAAAATTTGCTCTTGTTATTAATGAAAGTAATTGTATGATTCATCTTACTTGTCCAATATGTCAACAAGTCTTTAGATAGTTTCAGTGCAGGGTTGAAAGATCTTGTAAAACTGTACACACTTACAAATCAAGAATTAGATATTTCCCTTGTGATATGTAGTGCTTTACAGATGTTATCGAAAGGGAAAGCATTTTTTTCCTCAAAAGATGTTTTTTTAAAAATAGAACTGTCTTCTCAAAATTTTGCTGAAATATAGAATAGAGGCAGATGAGTTTTACCTCATCTTATCATTTTGAGGAAACTATCTTAGCTTCAGGAAGGGTTTACCTTTTTTTAAAATAGAGTACTTGTGCCAAACCTGGGCAGAGTAAACTGTACGTTTTTGTGTAAGAATAATGGGTTATTTTATTCTGTTTGAATGAGATATACCCCTCTTGTTCAGGAGACCTCTGCTGAAACAGCTGCATGCAACACACCTTCAATAATTCTTCCGGAATGTGCCATTAGACCAGTTACAGAAAGAGACACAAATGTACCTCTCAGGTAATTAATGCATGTGTGCCATTTTATTTCCATGATCATTAATTGTTGCCTTTGGTGAGATGGGCGAGTGTATACATTTGTTTCAATAAATAAATGTACAGAGTCACATAAAAAGGAAGCTTTTGCTTGACAAAAAATGTTAATGTACACTTATGTGGAAAGAAAGAAAAAGTGGGATAAAAGAAAAGGTAATCCTTAATTAATGATGGTAATTGGGACCAGGAATTTCTGTTGCTAAGCTATGCAGGTGTAAAGCATAAAAATCACATAATCACACCAATTTTATGAAGGCAGTTGCAGCAGTTTCAGCTATAGTTGTTACACGAATTCCACACGGGTGTTGGGCATAATATTATGTGATCCTCATTTGCTAACTTCTGCCTGTTTTCCCAATTAACTTTGCTTATGGGAAGCTAGCAAAGAAGGACACAAGTGGCAATCATGACCAAAAGATGTATAATTGGGAGTTGGTTGCCATGCATCCATGCTACAATCACATGACTGTAGGAATGCTGCAGTGGCTGCAATTAATGAGGTAGACTCTTGCCTCAAACCCATATTTTGCAGCAAATGCTTTTCAATGTATTTCAAAAATCACTTCTGTTGGCTTAGAAGACCATAAGTTTCATTCGGCACCATCATAACTTTGAATGGTCACTGGATGAGTGGTTATTAATGAAGAGCTACCTTTAGTGAATTGTTAAAAGAGACTGTTAGTTATTGACTATCTCCGGAGAGGTAGCTTCTATACTTGATGGGCAGGGAGGGAAAATGGTCAAGGGGATTGTGCTAGGGGACTAAAAGTACTCTTAAATGATGACAAAATTTAAGAGAGCCATATTTTAATCAATTAGCTGTTTTCATATCAATGGAGGCATTCATATTTTTCTAATCAGGAGGACGCCTATATCTACATTTGCCCACTTGTTTTCTTGCTTGTGAAGGCTGTGGAGTAAATTTAAATATTTCCACAAACGCACATACACACATCCCTACTACATTTAAGCTTTCCTTTTAAGAAAATTGAAGGAGAGATGGTTTCACTTATCCACTGAAATGTCTAATTGGAACCAAAAGATAGGTTGATTGATTGATTGATTCATTCATTCAATTTTCAGGCTGTCTGTTCTTAATGACTCTGGGTGACTTACAATTTACAAAAAAGTAAAACACAACTGACAAGAAGGCTACAAGACATCAATAAAACCCAAATACTATGGGATTTTGCAACCACCTTATCCTAAGGCCTGGGTGAAAAATTTGGTTTTGAATGATTTTCTGAATTGCTTTAACTATTTTTGGATTGGTAGGTAGATGAAAACAGAAAATAGGACTTTCAGCCAGTTTTCAAGCTAATAGCAGCTGATACTCACTGTGCCACAATTTTTAATTTTTTTTCTAGCTATTGTCAACTTTGTTTTTTTAAAGGACATTATTTATCTTACTTTTAATGGAAATAGAACATTTAATTGAATTGCTTATTTTTTTTAAAACTAGTCTGTAATAATCCAAAACCTTTTTCTACATACATATTACATGACCTTCCTTATTTATGTAGGAAAGTACTTACTCCGTATGATTGTTTTTATTATTATTTCAGTTTGCATTATTATTTCAGTTTGCATCATAAGAACCATTATGATTTTTTTTTAATAATTCAGAATGCTGTTAAATTCAGATAAGTTTAATGATTTGGAAATATATAGTTCATAAACCATTTTTTGGGGTTGCAAGGCACAGTTCAGCTCAATAGGAGGAGGAAGGAGTATTATGTATATTCACTGTCTTCAGTTACTTATGATATAAAAGAGAGATTTAAAAAACTAATAAAGATATAAAGGTCTACCCTGTTTCCTTGAAAATAAGCCCTCCCCCGAAAATATTGCAACACAGCAGCAGCCATGAAGTGACCTCACTCGCCGCCTCCTGCACCTCAAAAATAATAAGACCTCCCCAAAAATAAGGCCAAGCGCTTATTTTGGTGGTCAAAAGAAAATAAGACCCTGTCTTATTTTCAGGGAAACATGGTAGTTCCTACTAGCTCAGTGCATAGAAAGGAATGAATGAGTTCATAGCAGTAGCATTTGGGTGGCATCTTGATTTTGGCCTGTATTTATATATCACAATTTACTAATTTAACAATAAATACAGGGGGGAAAATCAATATTTTGTTTACAGTACAAAATAAAGATGAATAGATTCATAGAAACTTTCTCATGCCCATACATGCATTTATACATAGATGTACATACCTGCTCACATATATTGTATTTACATTTTAACAGTTTTCAATATGGGTCTTTCCTCCTAGGCCTGTTAGTCCTCAGTTACGACATTCTAACAGAAATGCTAGAAAATCAGGGAGCTCTTTGACTTCTGTAGGTAAGAATCATATGTTGTTGTCTTATTTTTTCTTTCAAATTATTTATACAAACAAATTGGCAGAATTTCAAGTATTGCTTCATTTGCTTCCATAAGATTGATTCTGTTCTAAAAATATTGTATAGCCCTTTATATTGTATGCAGTACAAAAGTTTTTGATCTGATTTTTGTATACATTGTAGTCAGAGAACATATAAGATGGTTAAGAAAATAGAAGGCAATATATCACTTCAATGTCTTTTGGGCTTCATACTCTTACAAACATAACCTTCACACCCTTACAAACAGAATGCATTGATGTAATCCTGAATGTTGTCTATCATAGAAGATGCAAGGCATATAAATGTCAAAGAACAAAGAAATACATCACTACCTAACCTTGTAGGTGCCAAATACTATCTTAACTTTTAACAATTTTATGTGCTATTGTAACCAATGTTGCCTCACAAAAAAACCACTAATATGAGACTACCTACAGGCTCAATTATAATAGACATATTTACAGATAGTAAAAATACCTTGCAGAATAGAGAACTACTTGCCGTCATTTAGCTGGTCAGTTGTAGTACACATTTAGCAATATTTTGTCATTACAGCAGTCAAGAAGAAACACTTCGAACGCACAGTTATGTTATGCATTCATTGTTAATGCAGTACTTTCCTATTTAGATAATGAAGGTCATGTAATTGATCTCCTACATGACCAACTGCCAGATATACAAATATCTGATGAAGATAAAAAGAAGAACTTTGAACTATTAGAAGAAGCAAAGAAGGTGAGTGAGAGGTTCCTCACACGTAGAGGAAGAAAATCAAGAAGCAGCCTCTCAGAATCACCCACAGGTATGTATTCCAAAATACCATCTTTCAGACTCTGTGCAAACGGAACTCATGATTAGCTGACCTACAACAACTATGATCTTTTATTCCAAGAATTATGTGTAGTACACAAAACAGAAAATGTGTTTTACTTCAACATTGATGCTATAAATGCTCTGAATTCCAGCAGTTTGTTATTTACTTACTTACTTACTTACTTACTTACTTACTTACTTACTTACTTACTTACTTACTTACTTACTTGAATTATCCAGCTTCCTCAATTACAGATAGTTTACCATAGAGGTTCTATTCAATCATCCCAGACTGGCCACAGTTTGACAGAAATAGAACATTTTTGTTCTGGAATTGCTATGTTCAGATCTACTAAAATCTTACTGTGAGGTAGATTGAGCTAAGAGATAGTAATTATCTCAAAATCACCCAATGAGCTTCCATAGCTAGAGATAGTCTCTAGAACCTGGATCTTCCTGTTCCTAGACCTGCTGCAAATCTAGCATCTTAAACATTACATCATAATGGCTCTGGGAAAAATTCACTAATTTTATAAAATGCTTTTTGGGGATGATCCTTACTGACTGTTCCATCCCATAAAGAAGGATGTTTAAGAAGTACAATGGTGCTTCCGCTTCCGCCCTCCAACGGCGACGGATGGGTCCCTGACTCGTCCGCCGCTTTGTCCTTTTTTCTGCCCCCCGACGGGGGCGAGACGCCCCATCCTGGGGGTCTTCCGTAGGGTTGGCTTGCTGGGGTCGTGCACTTCCCATGGCGGTGGGAAAGCGACCCTTGTCTTCAGCCTAGGTGAGGAAAGGCTGGCTGCGGGGGGGAGACGCCTGTCTCCACCTTCGCCAATGGAGATCGGAAAAACTTTTTAATTGTGAAGAGAGCCGGATGTTCGGGTCGAAAGGCTCTCCCGAGGCTCGGCTGCAAGGCGAAGAGTGAGTGTATTTTTATTTGCTATTTTATCTCCGATGGCAGCGCTGGACTAAAAAGCTTGGAGAGGGGTGTTTTTTTCGTTAAACCCCCCCTCGGATTTAAAGCGGCGCTTTGAAATGGCTCCTCGTTCCGAGGAACGGTTTTTTTTTCTATGCGATCTGCCTGGAACTTAGTGAATGCGAGTGAAAGTGATTTGCGGCTTGCAACAATGTTTCTAAGTTTGATTGGCTTGCTACAATTTTGTTTTCTTTGTTACTCTCTCCGGCTGGCTCCCAGCTTGGGCGGTGGAAGATGGCTTCTCTCTGCTCCTGAATGACTATTGTATTTACGGAAAATTACCAGCATCTCCTTGTGATTTGGACTTCCTCTTGCTATCAATGAAGAATTTTTTTGGATTAATTGATTCCTTGTCTGGAGTGCCTTTTTTACTATAACTATTGATTTGGAAAAGTGTTTCTCTTCTGGTTTCTGAACTTTTTACAACCCTGATTTGAAACTTTTACCTCCTGATTTGCCCCACCCAAAAAATGCCATCTTAGTGGCACTGACTTTAACAGCCAACCATGGCACAAAAATCAGAATTGGCAGGTTTGGAACAAAGATTGTCATCTCTGGAATCTGTTATACCTTGGGCGATGCCCGAAGGGATGCTGGTGTTCTGGGAAGGAGGAAGAGTGAAGATTAAAACAGTTGCTGAGGCGAAAGCCTTTCTTAAAAAACATTCCTCTGTCCTGGGGGAAGATCCAGGGAGGGCGGAGGGGGCCACGGCCCCGCCCACTGGGGGCCAGGCGGGAGAAAAAGAAGATACAATTGTCAAAAGACTTAGATCAAAAAAATGATTTTGCTTGTTTTTCTTTTTTTTTTACTAACTTTTTTTTAAATTCCTTTTGTACCAGGATGTTTGTACATGTCTGCCATCTGAGAATTGGAAATGTATTATGTATTCACTTGTCTTTATCTTGTAGTATTTTTTTTGGATAAATTTCTTTACTATTGTTTTATTATGTAGCCCGGGATGGGCCAAGGACTCTGACGCAAAGGTTCTCAAAATGTTTCTGTAACCCATACCTTATCCTCTAGAAAATTGTTAAAACTCAATAAAACTTTTTCAAAACAAAAAAGAAGTACAATGGTACCTTGGTACTCAAATGCTTTGAAACTCATCAAATTTGATACTCATTACATGTCCCTATACTCATTATTTGCTTAGTACTCAGCATAATAAGATAGAACTTGTTGCTGTCACCTGCCTTGTGACTTTAGGTACATTATACCTTAATGGAAACATTTGTTCAGTACTCATCATTTTTGGTACTCATCACACATCCCAGAATCAATTAACAATGAGTACTCAGCTACCAGTATACCACTATGTTGAACTAAGCTCTTTTATCCCTTTTGTGTTTTGTCATCTGTAACACTGATTTTATAGTGTAATTTTAATACATGATTTGAGTTTAACTTCACCTTTATAGAAAATTTATTTAAATGCCTCACAAGTGACATCTTTATTTAATGCAGCTTTATCCCCATCACTAAGCCCCAGTGTTTCACCTGCTTCATCTCGGAGCAACTCATTAACTCTTCCAGATCCAACAGGTAAAATCACTAGTGCAACATTCTAATAAAGAATAATGCTTTTGTGTTGATTTATACCTCCATGCTCCATAAAGTTAACTATTAAGAGGCGTTGCAAATGTATTTACATAGAAGTTTCCCTCAAAAATTTAATAGGAACTGTTTTGCAGCAGGGAGTTAAAATAAAAAGCATTATGTTTCTCATAATGGTCAATCAAACTAGCAACTCAAGAAGGAAAACTGAATGGAGAACATAACTCTATTATCTTCAAGCTAGTACTTATTGGCATTTTGGTTTTGACCCTAATGGTTCAATTGGATTATCATCTGCTCATAATTAGCTGATATCCACAAATTTGTCTATTTTAATCACTTTTACTAACCTGGTGCCTTCCAGATATCAAATGCCCTTAGAACTGCCACTATCCTGGCACTAGATTGGGGAAAGCTATTCTTAACATGCACTGAATATATTTGCAATTTTATAGTAAAATAATCAGGTGTCCTCTTAACAAAAAAATAACAAGGAATGCAGGCAGATCTGAAACAAGTCATATAGAGCTGGGTTTAATTTTCAGAGAGAATATGAATTAGATAAAAATTATCAGGGAAATTGATAACTTTTCTTTGGGAGGATGTTCCATGACTTCAGAGAAAGGCTCCTCATACAACAAGATCCAGAATAGAGCATTCTCAGCATGTTTTAGGTGTTCAGATGGATTGGCTCATAATAGAATTTCTAAAGTATGCAGTGATTTACTTCAAATTGCTATGCCTCTCTGTCTGATATGTTTCAAACAAGGTAAATACTTTTATTGCATATTTTTCATATTATAGATTCTGATATATGCACGTCAAGTGTTGAGTCCGTGTCTCCATTTCAGGTAAATATGCTTTAATATTCTTTGTTTATTTAATATAATCAGATAAACAATGTTATTTTGAGAAATGGAGTTATATGGGCAGTAACTAGCTTAGGCTATGCTACACTGAGTGATTGCATCACCAAATCTGGGCATGTTGTCAGAGTCCAATGTGAGAGAACAGAGTCAAAAACACTATGAAAGGTCACTTGGAAGGAACCCTTTGCGGATGAGTGAAAAGTTAAACATATTTTTTTCTATTGAGAAGAGCTAGTGCTTTTAACTTTCTCCTTATCCAGTTTGTATTGTTAATACAATTGAAATGTCTGGTTTGGGGTATGTAAATTTATCTCCTGGAGCAGGGAGCACTGTCAATGGTGATTAATGCTTCAATCAGTAATCTAGCCATTGCTTGAATTTGTATATGAGCATCACTTAGAAACTGCAATTAGTTCAAACTTCAGTAGCCCACCAGTTGGTGAAGGAAATCCTTATCTAACAAAATGAAATCCAATGTTGATTTTAAAAAAATAAGGTTCTACATTTAGGCAAGAAAAATCAAATGCACTACTTAGTAGTAGCAACTGCGAGAGCAAGAGTCCCGTTGCAGTTACTACTACTGAGTAGTGCATTTGATTTTTCTTGCCTAGTGTCCTAATGGACGAGCACTTAAATATGAGACAGCAGTAGGCTGCAGCTGCCAAAAAAGCCAATGCAGTCCTAGGTTACATTAACAGAGGGATAGAATCAAGAACACACAATGTGTTAATACCACTTTATGATGCCTTGGTAAGACCACTATTGGAATATTGCATCTGGTTTTGGTCACCGTGATATACAAAAGTTGTTGAGAAAGAGTGCAGAGAAGAGCAAAAAAATTATTAGGGAACTGTAGGCTAAAACATATAAAGAACAGTTTCTGGAATTGGGTATATCTAGTTTAATAAAAAGAAGGTCTAAGGATGACATGATAGCAGTGTTCAAATATTTGAGGGGCTGCCACAAGGAAGAGGGCGATCAATCTGTTATCCTGAAAGCAGGACAAGAAGCAATGGATGGAAACTAATCAAGGACAGAACCAACTTAAAACTAAGGGGAAACTTCCTGACAGTTAGAACAATTAATAAGTTGGATGGGGCGCGCAACTTGGGTGTCCTCCTAGATGCCCGGCTGTCCGTGGAAGATCAAGTGACAGCCGTGGCCAGGAGGGCGTTTTACCAGGTTCGCCTGGTTCGCCAGTTGCGCCCCCTATTGGATCGGGACGCCCTTCGCACAGTCACTCATGCTCTCGTGACATCCCGACTGGACTATTGCAACTCTCTCTACATGGGGCTCCCCTTGAGGTGCACCCGGAGACTTCAGATGGTCCAGAACGCAGCCGCGTGGGCAATTCTGGGAACCTCCAGGTTTACCCACATAACACCGCTCTTGCGCGAGCTGCACTGGCTGCCTGTCGTCTTCCGGGTGCGCTTCAAGGTATTAGTCATCATTTTTAAAGCGCTCCATGGCTCGGGACCTACCTATCTGCGGGATCGGATCCTGCCTCACACATCCTCACGGCCGATTCGCTCCCACAGAGAGGGACTTCTCCGGGTGCCGTCCACTAGACTTTGTCAGCGGGCGACGCCCAGGGGAAGGGCTCTCTCTGTGGCAGTCCCAGCCCTCTGGAACGACCTTCCCCCCGACATTAGAACGACCACGGACTTCCGCTCCTTCCGTCTAAAATTAAAAACACATCTTTTCTGCTTGGCCGGCCTAGGGTAGTCTCTCTCTATGGGGTTTTAGTTATTTATAATTGGGAACTTTAGTATTTTAATGGGGCATTTTTTAGCACAGGTATATGTTTAATTTGTTTTTAATGTGTTTGTATATTTATTGTTTTAGTTTTCCCTGTGCACCGCTCCGAGTCCCTATGGGGAGAGGGAGCGGTCAACAAATTAAAATTATTATTATTATTATTATTATTATTATTATTATTATTATTATTATTATTATTATTATTATTATTATTATTATTATTATTATTATTATTATTAAGTGCAACTGATAGCCTCCAGAAGTTGTGGGTGCTCCAACATTGGAGATTTTAAAGACGAGATTGGATAATCATTTGTCTGAAATGGTATAGGGTTTCCTGCATGAGGGGTTGGACTAGAAGATCTCCAAGGTCCGTTCCAAATCTGTTATTCTATTAAGATCTCTGATCATAGAACATTTTCACTGTATTGTACAGGTTGCCCAGTTTTTTCTGGATGCAGTTCAAAGTGTTAGTTTTAACCTATAAAGCCTTACATAGGCTGGATCCAGGTTCTCTGCCTACAAATAGTCCATCCAAATTGTTTATTTATGAACTTTTGTATTTCAAAAATAATCTTGGTAAGTCTCTTTGGAGACTCAGTATAGCACCTGTATATTATACTGTATCTATAAAGAAATTGGATAGATAGCAGTGCTGTGCTCTGGTTGAATATAAATGCTTCTTGAGGGAAACATTTGTTTTCTAGAACAGGGGTCTCCAACCTTTGCAACTTTAAGTCTGAAGGACTTCAGCTCTCAGAATTCTAGGAGCTGAAGTCCTTCAGACTTAAAGTTGCAAAGGTTGGAGACCTCTGTTCTAGAATTCAAAAACAACATTTTTTCTGAAGTAAGAAATATTGAAGAGATTGCTTCCACCCCTGAAATATTGTTACTGCTGCCTTCAAAAGAAAAGCAGGGGTTTAGAAAATAAAATGCCTAAGAGAAACTGATTTTAAATTAGTTTGTTTAATTTCAGGATCCCACAAAAGGAATACCTAATCAAAAGGAGAATGAACAAAGAAAAGATTCTCAGGGAAGAATGGTTCCTCACACAACTGGTTTGGAAAGCCCAAAGGAGAAGGTGTCTGAACAAAAGGAGAACTTTGACCCATATAAACATATGGATAATCTGCCTCAACTCTGCACTTCCGATTCCAACACTGGCAAAATATCTCTAAATAGCAGCAAGAACTTCTATGAAACTGAATTAGGGAAAGAATTCCCTAAAAAAATTAAAGGAAACGACTTTCCTTTCAAAAGTCATTTACCTGGACCTGGAATGATTGCACCGTGCACGACGTTAAAGGGCTCAGCACCACTACTGAAGGATTCCAAAGTTTCTAATAAAACGGAATTTAATGCATCTAGTAACCGCTCTCCTCTACTACGAGCTATGTCATGGGATCATCCTGAACCATGTAATGTAGAAAAAACACCTTTCAAATCACCTGAAGATATTAAAAACTCTGCTGGTAATATAGCAGCTAGTAATATAGTAACTAAGGTTCCACCATTCAAAGACCTTCAAATACAAGTTCAGCCAATTCGAATGCAGAAACTGACGAAGCTCAGAGAGGTGAGTTTTGATAAGTTGATATGGGGAAGTTCTGCATAAACTATACAGTATTTGTTTCAGTCTTAGGTAACTGAATAGCATTACCATATAATGTAGTAAATTATATTTTGGAAAAATGTTTTTCTTCCATAGTTTATTATACCAGAAATGTAGAGTTTATTATTTGAAATGTGGAAGATGGGTAAAATGAGTAGTCTGTAAGGAAGGAACAAACAAACCCAGCCAGACCTCTGGGGATTCATTCAAATGAATTGCACAAAACAAATGCCTCTACCTTGATGTGATAGACATTCCTTCCACCTATCATGTTGAGCTATAACATAGAATGTAATCAGTGTGTGCTGGATTAGACCCCTGACCTATATGGTCCAGCAATCTGTTCTCACAAGCGGTCAACCAACTGCACAAGGAAGCCTATTAATTTCCCCACATGTTACTTTCATAGGCAGCTGCACCGCCATCCGCCCTAATAGCCATTGATCTCTATGACTTTTATGAACTGATCCTGCGTTTTTTGAAGCCAGCCAAACTGGTAGCCAGAAAGACACCCCTTGATTTTATTTATGTAGGACTTAGACTCTGGAGATTGTGACTACAGTCCCCATCATTTTTGTAGCCTCTCCAAAAGTCTGTTCAATGATATTTGTGCAGTTTTGGATTGTGGTTATTGTCTTGTCCATTCATGCAGTTACTTTTTTACTTTTCAAAAAATGATTTTTAATATTTGCGTTCCCAAAATTATAGCAAACTGTCAACTGAAATGAAATATCTAAGACATTATGTTTCCTGTGGGAACAGCTTATTTTTCCTGTGCATTAACAGTCACAGTGGTTATATTTATTACCCCCCAGTTTATCACTGGCAATATGACTTTTATTTTTGGAGATCCTAAGTGGAAGGATGCTCCTAGGCATATCCGGACTGTGGCTTCCTGTAGGCTTTTGATTGGTTACTGCAAGAACAGAATTTTGGACTAGATAAGGATTTGGTCTGATCTGGGAGGCTGTTTTTATAGTCTTAATATTTACAAAGTTCATAAGTATTCTGTTTCTCAGAAATTAAGAAGGGCTAGAAGCATTATAGCAGATCTTAACATTTGCAGCTAAAGATGGAAAGCAATTTCTGTCTGCTTTTTTTCTGCCCGAGAAAAAAGCAGGCCTTTTTCCTTCATATTCGGAGAGAGGCAACCTGCTCCTCTGTGAAGGCTGGGGAAGAGTCATTCCCTTTCTACTTCTGTATGGAAGAAGGGTCTGTCTCCTTCCCTCACAATAAGACAATAAGGGATCAAGGAAGGATAGTTGGAGGTGGCTCAAGAACAGGGCCTTCCATTCTAACTTCAGGCTCATAAGGTGGAGATTCAGTTTCATTTCTCATATAAAGAATCAATACCTTTAAAATTATTAATGCACTAGCTGTTCCCGGCCACGCGTTGCTGTGGCCCAGTCTGGTTAAATGGCCAACCAATCTGTGTGTAGATCTACACTTGTACACACAAACATGTACCCCAACCTACCTGCCTACTTCCTCTCTTCCTCTACCTACCTACCTATTGTATTTCTCCCTCTCCCTCTCTATCCTCTCTCTATCCCTCTACCTACCTACCTACCTACCTACCTACCTACCTACTGCATTTCTCCCTCCCTCTCTCTATCCCTATAGCTGCCTACCTACCTGCTGTATTTCTCCCTCTCTCTCTCTATCCCTCTACCTACCTACCTACCTACCTACCTACCTACGTATGGACAGAGTATTTTATGTCATGAAGGATGACATAATACCTGTGGCCCACTGCTCTCTCTGTATCCATCTACCTACCTTTTTTACAATTTTTTACATTTCCATTGCTTGTACCTGGCACAGGTGTCACATCTACACAATCTCTTTATATCATTGGTGCTGTACTTGAAAGGAACGTTGTGTGAAAATTTGGAAGCTATCAGTGCAGTACTTTCGGAGATTAGCGGTTTTGAACAAACTCTTGTTACATTTTTACTTATATAGATTTAGAAAACATCACTAGCTTCCATTGGGAAAATAAACATAAATGATGGTACAGCATTCTAGCTTTGGATAT
The DNA here is from genome assembly GCA_039707465.1 of Rhabdophis nuchalis. Lineage (NCBI taxonomy): Eukaryota > Metazoa > Chordata > Lepidosauria > Squamata > Natricidae > Rhabdophis > Rhabdophis nuchalis. The sequence continues at coordinate 122,398,295 of CM077643.1, forward strand.
AGTTATGTAAGGCAGTAGGCAGGAAGAAGTTGACAAATTGTCCTGTCATGTTAGAAAGTAATATTTGTCCATGAAATAAACCATTTTATTTCTTCACAGCCAAAAAAAAAATCTTCCTTTCTTTCTGGAGATACATCATTGCATATAAAATATGTAATGTTCCTTTAAGAGTGTCTGCTATAAATGTGTTTCCATTGCTTTTATATCTTGTTTTTCACTAAACTGATCTCAAGGGAACCACTTTTGTACATAGTCTGTCTAAAATGGAGCAAGATAAAGGCAAAAATCAACAACCCTGCTCTGGGGTAACAGTGCAAAAATTAGGAGCTCATAACCACTACAATTTGAATAGATCAGAGACAAACGCTAAATACAGCCATTTAGAAATTATGTCAAGCATTTTATTAACTTTGTTTAAGGAAGTCAGTGGTATCCCTTCTCATGTCAGTAAATATACTCTTAAGTCTTACACAACAATATATATTAACAAGCATTTATCCTTTAATCTTCAAATATTTAAATAATATTTAATATTATTTTAAATCAGTTTCAGAAGGATATGAGCACAGAACAAGTGAATGGGTATTTTAAACATAGCCTAATACCTTATAATATAAATGTAATGTATAATGTAAAATATAAACCACCAAGTCACTTGCTGTAGTGCTAGTATGGTTTTAGGAATGTTTCAGCTTTTATAGTTCAATGGAAACATTAAGAACTTTATGGACCCAAAATGTTGGTAGTTTAAAAATGCATATGACAAGAAAATGTCTTTGCAATACAGCAGTTTGGTGTATCAGTAGAAAGAATATTGGGTTTAAAAGTTTAATTGCACACATGGGAGGTTGATTTAATGGAGTTTGCAGTCCTTTTGGCCATGATCTTAAAAGAAAATATCTTTCTGTCTGGCTAATAACAGCTTATGTGGCAAATTTATCATTACTATAGTATTAATGTTAGGAGGAAAAGCTAAATGGAATTTCCTGTCTCTCCATATAACAATTAGTCACAAACCTGTTGTTATATTAGGGGGGGAAACCCTACTGGTAATACCACATTAGTGGTGGGTTACGACAGGTATGCCCCAGTACAGGCGTACCGGTGCCTACTGGGAGCACCAGGTACTGTTCTGGTACAGTGCGTGGAGGGCCCACCCGCTCTCCTGCACTCCTTACCTGTATTTGAGCTGTTCAGGGCTTCTGTGCACATGCACGGAGTGTACGGTGCCTGTGCAATGCTCCGCCGAGCAGCTGGAGTGTCGCGGAGGCATCGTGGAGCATTGCGGGCAGTAAGTACACATGTGTGTGCATGCTGCGCAGGCTCATGTGGTGAATGCCTGGCCCCGTTGCACTGTACTGGTTGCAATGGGATCCGGAACCCACCACTTATACCACATGCACCATTAGAAAACTTGTGTGAACTTCAGGTTCATTAGTTAATTTTAAGAAAAATTATTCAGTGTATAAGACTACTGAGGGAATTTGGGAGATTAGTGGGTTTAAAAAAAAAAAACCTGTTATCGTAAGAGACATGAATTTAAATTGCATTTTACTATTTTATGACATTAACATATCCTTTACTATAAATAAGCTACTCAGATAATATGTTGTTGGAAACCATATAAATATAGTAATTAAAACAGCAAAGAAATGATACGATATCTTGGTAGTTTTAAAAGTTTTTAATACTTAGAACTATTTTAAGACATATCTACTGTGCTTTTTAATAGATTTAGAATACTTTGTTTTCCTGTTTCGCAAACCATTTGTGGATACAGTTCAGAAGTGGCTCATTTTTAAAAGCTCTGTGCTATTTATGAATTGAGATGAAAAGTGACTTTTTTTGTAGGCTGGTGACAACTACCGGTAGTTAGACTACCATACTTGATAGTGATGCCATGTAACAAAATTGGATGTCCTAGCACCTTCTTCTTTTCCTAGCTCTTTAGTTATTCCCATCAGTATTATTTTAACAATATTTTATCCTTTTAATATTTTTCAGGTATTATTTTTATAAGGGATCCTTTGTGCTCTTTGAACTTGATTATTTTCTTGCAGCTGTTTCATTACCCAAATCACTGATGATATTACCTAGTTTGGGTAATGAAATGTCTGCAAGAAAACAAGCCAGCTCAGAGAGCCCCAAGGACCCCTCATTTCATCCTAGACCTAGCTATCTGTGGGATCGCATCCTGCCCCATACATCCCTGCGGCCGATTCGCTCCCACAGAGAGGGACTTCTCTGGGTGCCATCCACTAGGCCAGGGGTCCCCAACCTTTTTTTCACCAGGGACCGGTTTCATTTTAAAGAAAATTCTGCGGACCGGCTGAGGGGCTCAGCAGTCATGTGACTGGGTGGGCGTGGCCAACTTTGAAAATGTGAAACTCACTTAACAATGATCTTGGTTAGCAACCAAACTTTTGGCCTCAACTGTGGTCATAAGTTCTTTCTTTCTTTCTCTCTCTCTCTCTTTCTTTCTCTTACTTTGTCTCTGTCTCTCTTTTTTTCTCTCGCTATTTCTTTCTTTCTCTCTTTCCCTTTCTCTCTATTTCTTTCTCTTTCTCTTTCCCTCTTTCTGTATCTTTTCCTGTCTCTTTCTTTCCTTTCTGTCTCTTTCTGTCTGTCTTTCTCTCTCCCACTTTTTTCTTTCTTTCTCTCTTTGTGTCTCTCCTTCATCCGCCCATTTCTGTCACTCTGTGTGTGTGTGTGTGTGCGTGTGTCTGTCTGTCTTGCATTCATTCAATCACTCCTTCTGTGTCTCTGTCTATCTTTCTCTCCCTCCCTCCCTCTGTCTCTCTATGTGTGTCTGTCGTCGTCATCGTCGTCCCGTCCCCCCGCCCCCAGCCTCCTCATCCCGCCTGCCACGCTTGGTCGCTCGTTCAGGCTCCGTAGCTGGATAGGAGCCGGGCTGGAGAGGAGGAGGAGGGAGGGGCTCATTGCCCATTGGGCAGAGCGCACGGGAGAACGCAGGAGGATGGTGGGGGCTCTTCCTCCACCCTCGTCGACGGAGTGACTCCTGTGCGCCGCCGGAGCAACCCGCCAGTTCCCTCCCCAGCCCGCAGAGCCTCTGCAGTCCCTGGAAGAAAATGAGTGGCCGGCATGCCAGCAGGGGAGGGAATCAGTGGCCGGTCCGGCGGCGTCCAGGAATCCCTCCGTCGACGAGGGTGGAGGAAGAGGCACACTCCAAGGGCGCGAACAGCCGCGCCTGTGTTCTCCCGCGCGCTGTGCTCAGGGGGCTGCCTCCTCCTCCCTCCTCCTCCTCTCTAGCCCTGCGGCCCGGCTCCCATCCAGCCACGGACCGGCACCGGTCCGCGGCCCGGGGGTTGGGGACCCCTGCACTAGGCTGTGTCAGCGGGCGACGCCCAGGGGAAGGGCCTTCTCTGTGGCGGGCCCGACCTTCTGCAACGACCTTCCCCCCGAAATTAGAACAACTACGGACCTCCTCTCCTTCTGTCAAAAATTAAAAACATACTTTTTCTGCTTGGCCGGCCTGGGGTAATCAACTGTTTTTAGGGTTTTTAGTGACTTGTTTTTAGTTTTTTTTTAATGTTTTTTAATAAGTTTTTTTTTATTGGGTTTTACAAGTTTTTTATACAAAAGGTAAGGGTAAGGTGCGAAAAGACATTTTGAGAACTTTCTCGTCGAAATCATCGACTCCATCTGAGTCTTCATACACAAAATAGATATTTCAGTTATATATACATACTACAAAGTGGATAGAGATGCAAATAAAGTTATAGTAAAAAGAACAGTGCTAGCAAACGTGCTTAAACAACCAAACAGCATTGTATTATACTAAAATAAAGTCATTTTTGAGATCTAAGTCTCTTGGCAATTGTATCTTCTTCCCCATGGCCCCCAGCGGGCGGAGCCGTGGCCACCCCTGCTCCCCCATTGTCATCTTCAAGGGTTATGGGGTGTTTTTCAAGAAAGGCTTGCGCCTCTGCAATTGTTTTAATTCTTACTCTTCCCCCTTCCCAAAACACCAACATTCCCTCCGGCATCACCCACTTAAACCAGACCCCCTTTTTAAATAATCTTTTGGACAAGAAGGAATACTTCCGTCTTATCTCTCTAATTTTCTTCGGGACCTGTTTCAAGATGGTGATCTCCTTCTGTTGATAAGTTAGGGGGTTGTCTCTCTGCACCCTCAATATCCTTTCCCTTGTCGACCTTCTAACAAATTTAATATGTATCTCTCTAGGTACTTCATTTATCCTGGCATATGCTGAATTTATTCTATAGATCAGATCAATGTCACCCCTTAATTCTTCCTTAGGACTGTGTAGGTAATCTGCTAAAATTGTGCTCATTAATTCTTGTAAATTTTCCCCACACTCCTCAGGAACGTTCTGAAATCTTAAAAAATATGACATTCTTTCAAAATCCATCCTAGACATATGACATATTTTTAGTTTTAATATGGGATTTTAGTGCAGGGTCAGTTTAATTTCATTTTAATACTATGTCTGTGATTTTATATGTATTTTAAATTCCCTGTGCCCCGCCTCGAATCCCTTCGGGGAGAGAGAGTGGGTTATAAATTAAAATTATTATTATTATTATTATTATTATTATTATTATTATTATTATTATTATTATTATTATTATTATTATTATTATTATTATTATTATTATCCCTTAGCTACATATATTGGTATCCTTTTTATAGTTGGTAATCATGTTGGGAATGTTGTATAGTGAATGATAGAATTTAGATTCAATATTCTTTTTTCTAAATCAAGCAATTCCTAGATTATTGTCAGCTTTATATGTATTTATAACACTCTATTTAGTAGACTTTATTCTGTTATTAAAAAGCTGTTTTCAAAACAAAAGTATTAAGAAATAATTTAAGATTTTTTTCCTCCATCAGGAACATATATTGATGAGAAATCAAAATTTAGCTGGACTTAAACTTCCTGATCTAAGTGAAGCTGCTGAACAGGAAAGAGGTGAAATACAACTAAATATATTATATATGATTAAATGGGAGGGGACATGACTTTGGTAGTCACACCACTTTTCTAACTTTGAGACTTTTGCTAAAATTCTTAGTAAGGTTGACTTAATAAGTAATCTCCCTCTAAATGAGGATAGGACATGAGTGAAACTCATGGGAGTTGGCATCCAATAACAGTTAGAGAACTATAAATTCACCATTACAGTAATGAAAGGGTTCCACTATTATGGAAACTATACAAGTGTATATTGTACGTGTGCTGTTTAAAAAATTTGCAAATAACAGTGAACCTATGGTCTTTAGTACAGTTATATTCAGTTGATTACAATAATATTTGTATTTGAGATCATTAGAACTATTACCAAACAACCTATCAAGCCGAATATAGAGATTTATTATGCATTTGCTGAAAAATAAAAGTCTACTTAATTTTTGAATAATGGAATATTGTTTGATCATCCCTTGGAGTATTTGAGTTTTACTTTAATCAGTAATGCAGAAATTGATTTTTTTTAATTAAATCTATTCTGACATTGGTTGCTTAGAGCAGAATGCCCCCCCCCAACTTCCCACAACATTTGAACCATCAGAGTGTGATACTTAATATTCTTCAGTTGTTTGGTTGCTTCTGTTTTATCAATGAAACATTTTTTTTCTTTAGGGTCTTCACCAATCCCTTTCTTAGTGGAGGAGGAGGAGTCCAAGAATAGATGTGATGTCATGCCCAACATTCCTGACATTCTTTTACGAAAACTTCGTGTACAAACACCATTTTCAGGAAGGTAAATCCATCTGTGAGTGGTATTTTACTGTCTGAACATATGTAATGAAAGAAGTATTTAATCTCATTAAAATGAGTTGGGAAGAGGTGGAGATTCTCTCAATCCACTTTTGTCTACAAGACCATCTACATAAGGAATGTAAAGTAACACACTTTTAAAGAATTAAGACTATGGTGGCACATTCTGACTAATGAATCTAACCAATTCAGCACTATGAGATGGACAGCTTTGTCAAAGAACTGTTTTATTGAGTAAATCATTTCAGCATGAATAAAAACAAAACTATTATTTGTATTTAATTATTTCCTGCGGTTTCAATATAATTAAAGAATAGATGACTCCCTTCCTCATTGTCATAGGTCACAGTGTCCAATTAGGCATTCTGGCATCTTCTTCGCAACTCCTAGTCTCTGGCCAGCACCTTTTGAAATGACCTTGGTTCCCATGAGATGATCTGTTGTTATTGTCTGGTCTGACATTCCAAACCTCCCCTCCCTCCCATTCTGTGTAGCAATCTGAGAAATGAAAAGATGGTTGCAGCAGGCCTGATCCATTTCGAAGTTGACAAAGGGTTTACTTCTCAGTCAACTATGAGAGACCTTGAGCCAATCATGACTTTCAAATTTTCCAAGATTATTCAAAATAAAATATTACATGTCACCTTAAGCTCTGTCATTTCATAACCCTGTAATATCAATGACATAATATCCATTGTTACAAGTAATATGGTTATTTGTTATATTTTAGTATGCTTATCATTCAACTCTATAGAAACATGATTCACGTTCTATAACATCATGAAATTCTCAACTCACAGCCACAATAATGATGTTGATATTGGGTGAACAACATTTACTTTTTAAGGAACCAAGATTCTGCATCTTGCAATGTAATTGTTAGATCTGGAAGCCATCCTTTGCATTGGGCCTTCAGGCCTGCCACATTTAATGCTGGGGGGACTTGGGAGAGGGAGTTATATAGAGCAGGGGTCCCCAACCTCCGGGTGGGAACTGGGCCGCAGGGCGGAGAGGAGGAGGAGGGAGGAGGGGGCAGCCCCCTGAGCAGAGCATGCGGGAGAACGCTGGCATGGCTGTTCGCGCTGTTGGAGTTGGGCTCTTCCTCCTCCCTCATCGATGGTGGGACTCCTGGGCGGCGGCGCCCCTCCCTTCCGGCCGCCGATTCCCTTCCTCCCCCCCCACACATATGGAGCCTTCTCAGTGAGTGAGTGAGCAAACGAGCAACCAAGCCCGGGCGGCGAGGCAGGCTAAGGCAAGTGAGCACGGGCTAAGGAGGGTCTGCGGTGGGGGGGCGGGGGCGGGGACGACGACAGACAGACAGAGAGAGGCAGAGACACAGAGAGAGACAGGGAGGGAGGGGGGGAATCAGAGTGACAGACATGCACACAGAGACAGGGAGAGAAAGAGAGACACAGAATGGGTGATTAAGTGCGTGGATGCGAGACAGACAGACACATACACACACATAGAGTGTCAGATGGGGGGACGAAGGAGAGAGACAGAGATAGAGAGAGAGTAAGAAAGAGAAAGAAAAACAGACAGAAAGAGAAAGAAAGAGAGACAGAAAGGAAAGAGAGAGAAAAAAAGAGAGGAAGAGAAGAAGAAAGAGACAAAAGAGAGAAAGAAAGAGAGAGAGAAAGAGGGAAAGAAAGAAAGAGAAAGAGAAAGAAATAAAGAGAGAAAGAGGGAAAGAAAGAAAGAGAAAGAGAAAGAAATAAAGAGAGAAAGGGGGAAAGAAAGAAAGAGAAAGAAAGAAACAGAGAGAGAGAAAGAAAGAAAGAGAAAGAAAGAGACAGAGAAAGAAAGAGACAGAGAAAGAAAGAAAGAAAGAAAGAAAGAAAGAAAGAAAGAAAGAAAGAAAGAAAGAAAGAAAGAAAGAAAGAAAGAAAGAAAGAAAGAAAGAAAGAAAGAAAGAACTTATGACCATAGTTGAGGCCAAAAGTTTGGTTGTTAACCAAGACCATTGTTAAGTGAGTTTCACATTTTCCAAGTTGGCCACGCCCACCCAGTCACATGACTGCTGAGCCACTCAGCCAGTCCGCAGAATTTTCTTTAAAATGAAACCGGTCCCTGGAGCAAAAAAGGTTGGGGACCCCTGATATAGAGTGTGAGAGATATAGTCAAAATAACATTCCTTTCTCAGAGAATCAATGTCATCTTGACCTGCAGCTGGAGTAGTGTGACTGGGAGGCATCTCCAGTTGGGACGGTGCCTGATTGGACCATGTGATGGACATGTGGGTGCTGGGCAGGGACCTGGACTTTCATTGGGGTGCGGAAAACCTGCAAGCTTTCAGATTCGGGTTTTCTGAGATGTGCCAATATGACATCTCTAATAAAATGGAACTTTGAGCAAACTCAAGCCTTGGAGTCTTCTTTTGTTAGGGGTGTTACTTGGAAGCTTGACATTAATAATGAAATTTAAAAGGATAAAATATGAATTACATGTGCTTGATTTTGAGTAAGACATGTCATAGTATATTCTTTTTCATTCTCTAATTACAGCATATATGCAGTTAGCTGATTATTATCCAATTAAGAAAACAACCTGTTAAATGCTGATTAAGTATACAGAATAAATGGGTTTTATATGTAAAATATAAATTATTCCTGTTCTTATTGCAGTGCTCCACCACTTACTGAACGAGAGGTTGAGGTAAGTGTTTTTAATCTAAACAGCACAAAACCAATCAAGTTTTGTGTGTCACACAATGCTGATGCTGATGGTTGTTTTACTTGCTTTCCTGGAATGCTATAATCTTCAGTTAAAGACTTGGTGAAAATATATTTGAAGAATATTCTCAAAACTTCATTTACAATAAATAGAATATAAAATATGTCTCTTACAATAACATATTTGAATATACCAGATTAGATCAAGAGGTAACAGAAGAATTCCATTTAGCTGCCAGGACTGAGTTATGGAACAGGAATTAAACTTAATTGGATCTGTGATCAGGATTGTCGGCACAAAGTTATTTTAACTATTACTTTCTATATCTAGCATTAATTTAGAAACACTCATCTTATCAGATGACCACAATGTAACAATTCCTAGATATGCAGAGGTTCAGAGCCCACTTGAACAAAGAGCTAAAGTTTACCCACGTTTCCTTTTACAAGAAGCTTTTAAAATTATAGTGCTCAAGAGACTGGCGCCTAAGAATTATCACAGCAAAAAGCACAAAGCTGGTTTTTGGTTTTGGTTTTTCCAAAAAAGCCTTTTAAAGTATATATCTCTCAGGGCAATTTCTTACTCCGACTTTCTATTCGTTTCTGTAAAGAAAGAATTGGCAATTAAAAATTGACTTCAGCTTCAACAACTAAGTTTTAGCATTTGAATGGAACATCATTAAGAAATCTTAATTAAGAAATAATTTGGTTACGGTTTTAATAACGGGTTTTAGCACGGGTGAATTAATTTAATATATTTTTAATTGATGTATATTGTATTTATGGTTTTATATAATGCCTGTGCGCCGCCCTGGGTCCTAACAAGGAGAAGGGCGGGGTATAAATTTAATAAAATAATAAATAAATAAATTAATACAAATTAAACTGGGGAATCAGGGAGAAAAACATCCCAGAATATGAAAACAGTCAATCACTTCATAGGGTAATTACGGGAACTACACAGACTTGTCCATGAAACTATCAACAGTTTAGCTCAATTGGAAGAGACTTTATCTAACCAGTTTTCCAAATCTGGAATTTCCAGCTGTGATGCCTCCCTCCTGAGCTTCATTTTCCCTAGCAGAGACACTGTGGGCCGGTCCTTCGCTGTTTCCAGAGCAGCCCCACAGGGCCAGATCTAACCACCCTATAGGCTGGATCTGGCACATGGGTCTTGAGTTGATACTCCTAATGTAAAGCAAGTGTTATGTACATGTTGTTGTTGTTATAGGTACCTTAAGTCCATTTCTAGGTATACAGGTAGAAATCTTTTGAGTAGGGAACATGTCTCCCCTGAAAAACAAATATATAAGAGTTTGTTGGTGGAAATTAATTCCTTCGTTCATCTTCTTTAGGATTAATGAAAGGACTCAATTATTTTTTATTTCCCTGCAACAGAATGTATTTGTACAACTTTCATTGGCATTCAGAAATGATAGCTATACATTGGAATCAAGAATTAATCAGGCTGAAAGGGAAAGGAATCTTGCTGAAGAAAATACAGAGAAGGAATTAGACAACTTCAGGGGAGCAGTTACGGTAAGACCATACATCCTGGGAACCACAGAATGTTCTGTGTTATGATTTTTAAATTTTCAATAGGTTACTTGTTAGATTTCTGTCCTGCCTTTTTTTATATCGAAGCTCAAGGAAGGGTACATAGAATGTCTTCCTCTATGAGTTACAAAACTGTGAGGTGAGTTGGTCTAAGATGGTTTGAGTTCCATGATGGACTCAAACTCCAAAATCCAAACATTTTGGGAATAACCAGGACAGCCCATTTCAAATTCAAAACAGTAGGAAACTTGAATATTTAAAACTTTGAAGAACTTTTCTTCCTTCATGAACCTACTATCGCTACAATTTGTGTAAGGTCACAAATGGCCTTCAGTGAAAAGAGGTACATGGGCAGAATGGACAGCTTGTTTTTTGTCTCTCTATCTGTTTGTCTGTCTATTCCTCTATCTATCTATCCACCCACCCACCCAACTATCCATCTGTCCATCCACCCATCTATCTGTCCATCCATCCATCCATCTCAGTTGTTTTGGATCATGATTTCTTAAAAGGCAACTATCATCATTTTGATGTAGTATCCATTTTTAAGAAAGTTGATTGTAATGGCAGTAATAATAATTGACACAGTATATTAAAAGTTGCCATGGTTCCCACTTAACCTTTTAATAAATTTTCAATTGTGAAAACATGACATGGTGAAACCTTTTTCTAAATTTTAGATCCAAACTGGCTATGTTAATTTTTTATATATAAAAAAGAGCCTAAGAATTCAAATATTTGGAGTTAACAATAACTTTTAATAACGAGAAGTACTGCTAAACAATTAATTCATCAAAGCATGCATTTCCCTGACTGGAATCAGTCTACACATTTTCTGACTTTTCTGACTATCTAGTTTTTGGTAAAATATAAGAACATTTTAAATTCTAATCATGAAGACTTATCTTTTAGATCTTCAAGATAAAAAAAAATTCTAACAGTACACTAAAAATACCGTATATTGCTCAGGTATTTTATATTTTCCACATTAATAGTAGTTTGATGGAACAAGTGTGAAATATAAGTAGATTATAGTTAGAAGATGATTATTATTCTTTATGCTTTTCTGAGTGAGAGAAGGAGAAATGGATGATAAAAGTCTGTTCTTGACTAATCCTTTAAGTAGTTATTTGGATGTTGACTGTCAACAGTATGTCTAGAATAAAAGAAAATCTTTTCATGTTATATTATATTTTTAAGTTTTTAGATTTTTAGAAACAGATGACAACTTACTCTGTGGGTGCCATTTTATTATGTTTATTGCAAATTATCCTTTTATGGCTTTATTACACTTTCTTTTCAGAGTAAAATAATATTTTTAAATTATGATATAGTTAATATGTTATGGAATACTTCAGTCTTCAGCTTCCCTATGGCATCACTCTGAACATAGAGAGATGTACCAGAAGTTATTGGAAGACATTGCTGTGCTTCATCGTTTGGCTTCAAGACTGTCCAGTCGGGCTGAAATGGTTGGCGCTGTTCGTCAGGTAAAAACTATTAAAACTGCTGGTTAACTATATATCCTCACTCTGACTTGATTATTGGCCAATCCATGGCTGACTCTAGCTAAAAAAGAAGCTGAAACCCAGATAACAGGCATGATTCTAAAATAATATCCAAAAGTCTGAACACCCTAAACTGGATTTTTGGTCCATCTAGGCTAGTTCTCTCTGTCTCTGTCTCTGACTCGCTCCCTCTCTCCCTCCCCGCTTCTCTTTCTCTGTCTCTATCCTGTCTCTATTTCCTATTTCCTCTCATTCCTTTTTCTCTCTTTCACTCTCTCTTTCTCTTTCTTTATGTCTTCCTTTCTTTATGTTTCTCCCTATCTCTCTCTCTCTCTTCCCCTTTTTTTTAACACACCAGCACCACCCCTAAGGTTCCAGGCAGATGGTTTTTTTCTATAATCAAATGCCTTGTGAGAACATTCCTTTAAAATTTTCTTACAATCCAAAATAACTACAGTTTAAGCAAGTTCGGACTGAAGGCGTTCAATTTACTAATGTGGTGGAAATGTAAATGAAGTTTCACACAGAATAAATTGATAAAATAAGGTAAACTAATCAGTAGATTTCAAGAAAATAATTGTAAGGTTTAAAAAATGTGATTTAGTTGGCATAAACATCTGTTGATCCTGAAGATCTAGCCTCCAGAACAGAGGATCTCAGAATATCTGATACTTTAAGAGTTCTTGGGATCAGAATTTTATTTTATTTATTTATTTATCATATTTATATCCCGCACCCATCTCCCACAGAGGGACCCCGGGCGGCGCACAGGAAAATTAAAAAATACAAATATACAAATATACAAAAATACAAAAACTCTTAAAAACCATATTAAACCCAACCCTGCGCTATAACATAATTAAAACCTCCAAATTAAAACTTTGATCAGCTAATAGTCAGTTTGGTATTGGGTAGTTCATGCCAGGCCGGCTAGATGAAACAAGTGTGTTTTTAAGCGCCAGCGGAACAGGCAGAGGTCCGAGGTGACACGGAGTTCAGGAGGGTTGGGCCCACCACAGAGAAGGCCCTTCCCCTGGGTGTTGCCAACCGGCATTGCCCGGCCGATGGCACCGGGAGAAGACCCTCTCTGTGGGAGCGAATCGGTCGTAGGGATGTATGGGGCAGGAGACGGTCTCACATATAACTAAGTCCCGAGCCATGGAGCACCTTGAAGATGGTCGTCAACACCTTGTAACGCACCCGAAAGGTCACAGGTAGCCAGTGCAGCTCGCGCAGGAGAGGTGTTATATGGGATTGCCTTGAGGCTCCCATGATCACCCGCGCGGCCGCGTTCTGAACTAACTGTAACCTTCGAGTGCATCTCAAGGGGAGCCCCATGTAGAGAGTGTTACAGTAGTCTAGATGGGAAGTCACGAGTGCTTGAGTGACTGTGCAAAGGGCGTCCCAGTCAAGTAAGGGGTGCAATTGGCGGACCAGGCGGACCTGGTAAAACGCCCCCCTGGCCACGGCCATCACATGGTCCTCCAGGGACAGCCGGGAATCCAGGAGGACACCTAAATTGTGCGCCCTCTTCACGGGGGCCAATAATTTGCCAAGAATGAATCCAGGCAATCACCTTGAATAGTATAACTTCTGCTCTTACTTTGTCATAGATTAAAAGACAGAATTTGGATACTGTCATTCCCTGGAACATTTATTTGAATATTAGTAACAAAAAAAATGGCATTCTATATGGCATTCTCATTACAATATGTGCCAAATTGGCAGGGTCTCCTTTTGAGTAAAATAATATAGCTAAAAGGTGTTATATACTGCTGTTTCCTTGATATCGAAAATATACCTTTATGTCTATTTCTTCCAGGAAAAACGTATGTCAAAGGCCACTGAAGTTATGATGCAGTATGTAGAGAATTTAAAAAGAACATATGAAAAGGACCATGCTGAGCTCATGGAGTATAAGAAACTTGCTAATCAGAATTCTAGCAGAAGCTACGGTTCTCCAGGTAAACATACCTTTCTATTGCTGTAAAACCTTTATTTGTTCTCCCACATATGGAGTATCCCATAACTCTTACCATATTTTTAAGGTAGCTTAAAACTGCCCTGAGACTTTTGAGACGTCTTGTGTATATAAAATATCTATTTATAAATAAATATAATATTTATTTATTGAATAAAGTTGTGCATCTTGATTTAGTCTTAGCAGGAGGCAACCCAAGGATTAAAAACTACCATGTCTCCCCAAAAGTAAGACAGGGTTTTATTTTCTTTTGACCCCTGAAATAAGCACTTGGTCTTATTTTCAGGGAGGTCTTATTATTTTTCAGGGGGCATCAAGCCTGGTCACCTCATGGCTGCTGCTGTGTTGCAATATTTTCAGGGGGGGGGCTTGTTTTTTTGGGAGGGCTTATTTTAGCGCATGTGCTCAAAAGCCCGATTAGACTTATTATCCAGGGAGGTCTTATTTTCGGGGAAACAGGGTAAGTACAAATAGGCTTGCTTCGTACTTGTTTTAGAGATTACTAGAGAATTCCAGAGCTCAGAGCTAAAATGAGAAGTGAAAAACAACATGGGAAGAAGGCAGTGATAAAGCTGTTATCGAATTGTGGCCATAGCTATGAAGTCACCTGGAATTAAACTCCACTTAAATAACACTGTATTTTTTTTTTTAAATCTTGATTTAAGTATCTTCAGAAAAACTACGAGATTGTAACATATTCAACAAAAATGTCTATGGAGATTCTCAGTTATCCAGGTCTTGGTTGTCCCAAAGGTGCTTTCTCAAGAGGCAATGGGCGTTCTCTGGTTTTGCTTCTCATCCAAGAAGCTTCTTCATTTCAGTTCTGACTGAATGGATGGTCCCCACCATCCAGTCAGAGCTGAAGAAGCTTCTTGGATGAGAAGTGAAACATCTTCAAAGAAAAAACGGAAAGTCTCATTACTTCTTGAAAAAGTACCTTTGGATTCAATCGAAATGATGATCCACATTGATCATCATAACAATATTGTATCGTAGTTTATAATAAAGTTGAATGTTGCTTGATATGAACCTTTTTTTCAATATAAAACAGTCTGGTTAAATAACGTCTTTTGTCTTTTCGACCACCATTTTTTCCCCATTTGATTTTGTTTCATACTTTGGAACAGATGATGGTGTACCTCGGACTTCAAGATCCATGTCTCTTTCTATTGGAAAGGTATTTTTCCAATGTTTCATAAGCCGTTTAATGCACTATTTGCATAAGTATCCATTCTGGAAAATCTATTAACTAAACCCGTGCTCTTCTTCGCCTATGAGGTAAATCAGGCAACTAATTAAGAGAAGACTTATCATTCATGGTGTCCTAGATAGGATATCTAGGTAGCTTACAACACTCTCAAGCCAACTTGTGATCTTATTTCCAGCTTACAGAAGGAAAGTTCCATGGAGCTGATTTTTATCTGAAAATGTGGGAAGATAGTTTCCCTATTTGAGAGAATTGTTGTCTCATCCTTCCTCCCAGTTCTGGAATATTAGCCTGAGGGGAATGTTGGCATGATAATTATATTTCCCCCCCTCACTAGCCCACATAAAGTGATTGAAGTAAAACTGCTGATACACTATCACTTTCCCCTGTGTCTTAGGCAGGAGATGAGCCATGTACAAAGCACAAGGCTGTTTAGACTTTTGAGTTTGTTTTGCCTTTTGTGCAAACTTGTAATGGGTGGAGACATGAGATTTTTACTGCTGCAACTGAGTTTGAGTGATTGAGAAACGGAAGTAGTGAAGTGTCTCAAAGAAAACATAAATTTAACATAATATATAATTTGGCCCTTAGGAAGCCACTACATTAAGAACTTAGCTGTCAGAGATAGCAGACCTGAGGCACCAATAGGGAATCAACTCCACTGGAGACAATGAAGTTTGCTTCTGAGTAAACACGTATAAAATTATCCTGCACTTTGCATTATGTGAGATTCTTTTATAGAAGTGTTATGGAGCTGCAGAAACTATTGCTGCTCTTTGAAAGCTACGATGAAATTGCTTTGTGAATTTTATGGAGTTGTGCAGCAACTGTATCCTGAAGTCCCATAGTTTCCTTTCTGCATGTTTTGGTCTAATCAGTTTAGTTGTATTTCCCATGAAACTATCATCAATGTCTAAATTGAAATATAACATGCTTTTTTTCGTTTTAGATGCCTCGAAGGAGAGTCAGTGTTGCTGTTGTTTCAAAGTTTGAGCTCCCAGGCCAGTCACCTAGCCAGTCGCCCATACCTTTAGTGTCATCTTCCCTGGTAAAATTTAAACTTGGAAAATTGTATATTAATACACTTTTGAAGAATATAATTTTTACTTCAATTAATTAAAAATGCCATATATTCTAAATCTGGCATATATATATATATATATATAAAGGTTCATATAAATATAAATTAATGATTACACTCATACTCCAAATAAGCCATTAATAGGCAGTTGGCCACGATGGCTCAGTGGTGACAAGATGCCCGAGCTTGTCAATCAGAAAGGTTGGCAGTTCAGCAGTTCAAATCCCTACTGCCGTGTAACGGAGTGAGCTTCTGTTACTTGTCGAAGCTTCTGTCAACCTAGCAGTTCGAAAGCATGTAAAAATGCAAGTAGAAAAATAGGAACCACCTTTGGTGGGAAGGTAACAGCATTCTGTGTGCCTTTGGTGTTTAGTCATGCCGACCACATGACCATGGAGATGTCTTTGGACAATGCTGGCTCTTCAGCTTTGAAATGGAGATGAGCACTGCCCCCTAGAGTCAGAAAGGCTAGCACATATGTGTGAGGGGAACCTTTACATTTATCTTTATGCAGTTATAAGTGAAAAAGTGTCTTAAAACTCTCAAGGAAGTACTTATCAATCTTCCAGTTTATAGTGAAATTGTTGTCATTGATACACAGATTATATTTTTCATGTGATCAGGGTAATCTCATATATTTAAATGCAATCTAAGATCTTGATATTTGAAATGACATTGAATTAATATCTTTATTTTCAGTCTGAATCATCAAATGGAAAAAGCAATTTGACATCAACTCCAGTCTTACCTGTAGTTACAGAAAAGTGAGTACATGAATATTTATTTCATTAAGAGTTACAATGATAACTGGCATTAAAAAATCTCCTTAAAAAAAAACCACAAGGCAATATAATACAGCTCAATAATACATATACCGGTAGTAATACAGTAATAAATATAGTAATATAGTAAATAGTAATACAGCAAGGGCTCAACTGTGTTACTACTCTTAAATATATATTTTGAGGAACAAATATAATAATCTTTTTGGTGGAGTATTTGTTTGTTCACTAGGATTATAGGAAAAGAATATGGTTGGTCTTACATACCTATTTCCTTATCTGAATGTTCAGAAATAAGGCCAGCTTTTCCAAAACAAAAAGGTACTTGATTCAGATGCCAAATCTACTCTTTCTCATCAATTCCTTTTACCATATTTTAACAAAGTAGTCCATACTGGCTGCTCATTTTCTAGTGTTTACTAGACCTTATATTACACAAACT
The DNA here is from genome assembly GCA_039707465.1 of Rhabdophis nuchalis. NCBI lineage: Eukaryota > Metazoa > Chordata > Lepidosauria > Squamata > Natricidae > Rhabdophis > Rhabdophis nuchalis. Next base: position 122,415,290 of record CM077643.1, read on the forward strand.
GACCATCTTCTGTGCAAAAACACACTTAGGAGCAAATCTGATATTAAAAAACAACAACACACACACAGATATCAACAGTCTTTTCAGGAAAGTTTGTCAGTGACCTCAACATACCCAGTAAAAGCTTATCCTATTATAATTTTGTAAAAATTGTCATTAGATTTCTTTTGATGAAAGATAAACTTGACCACCTTCCTGGAAGCTGCAGATGTAGTGAACAGATTTTAGGGTTTTTTTTAAAAAATTGATTTATATCCCGCCCTACTCCAGAAGGACCCAGGGCGGCGCACAGGAATTTAAAATACATACAAAATGATACAATTTTTTTAAAAAAACCTATTAAATATCAGCCCTGTGCTAAAACCAATTAAAATCACCAATTAAAACTATCTACATTAGTCCCAGCGGAGGTTATGTTAGGCCGGCTTGATGGAAAAGATGTGTTTTTAAACACTGGCGGAAGAGGCGGAGGTCAGTGATGGTGCGGAGTTCTGGGGGTAGGTCGTTCCATAGGGCAGGGCCTGCCACAGAGAAGATCTTTCCCCTGGGTGTCGCCAGTCGGCATTGTCCGGCCGACGGCACCCTGAGAAGGCCCTCTCTGTGGGAGCGTATCGGTCTGAGGGATGTATGGGCCAGGAGACGGTCTCGCATATAACTAGGTCCCGAGCCATGGAGCGCTTTGAAGATGGTCGTCAAAACCTTGTTTCTTCGTTCGATATATATCTTGCTTTTCCAGCCATTTCACTTTTCTTCAGCAGCTTCTTAAACTTCAGGGAGGAACACAAATAAAAATTTTAAGAACATAAGAACATAAGAATAGCCTTGCTGGAACAGGCCACAGCCCATCTGGTCCAGCATTCTGTCTCACACAGTGGCTCACCATTTGCTTCAGGGTATTCCCAAGCAGATGTCTTCACCTGCTTATGATTCCCTGCAAATGGCATTGAGAAATATCCTGCCTATCTCTCCAACCTGGAGGGATATTTTGAGCTAGAGGAAAAGAGAATGGATGGATGGATGGATGGATGGATGGATGGATGGATGGATGGATGGAGAGGGGAAAGTGGAAAGGGAAACATAGGAGGGGGAGAGGAGATGAGATGCTTTCCAGAACAAAGCCAAACTTCAAAGCATGAACCTCAATCAGATTTGCAATGGCTCAATCCACTCAATCAGTAAAGCAGTACATAGATTAAACCCTGCCATGTTGGAAGTTTCCTACATATATTTAAAACCATGACTTACCCACACGGACAGAAATCCAAGTAAGGCAAGGAAAACCAGGAAGTTTCTTAAGTTTCTGATGGGCCAAAATATCTGGTTGTTCAGATGTCTTTGTGAGACCAACTTTTGCCCATGTTGAGGTCCACTATCTCCATTGATGAGCATTTAAGACAATGCTTTCCTCTTGTGACTAAGGATCTTTTCATTTTTGGTATCTGATTAGGTGTGTGTGTGTGTGTGTAGCTGCTAAGCTGAATTGATTAGGACCATTTATTTAACGGTGGGACATTTAAATAAACAAACTGCATCACTGATAATGTCAGCAATATAATATAACATTAAGTCTCATTTGTAATCATTCCAAGATAATATGAATGATACAGTAGTTTACTGTACTCCTGAATAAAGATGCTTAAATATCTTTATTTCCTTCATTTCCAAAACATAGCCAAGCCAAGAGTGTCATGTTTTGTCAGGAGAATACTGTTAGGAATACAGGATGTTCTATGTTTTGGAACAGTGCATGAACGTATTTCCTAGAAAGCCTGTATTATATTGGCTGCTATTTTCCCCGGACAAAGAATTTGTCATCTTCAGGAAATACAGCACATTTGGAAAAAAAAAAAAAGATTCTGCTGACGTTTTGGAATTATGACTAGTGATTTGTACACTAGTACAAAATAATGCATAAAAGGATCCTATTAAAGTGCTATATGTCTACTGTAATTCTTTATCTCCATGACAAGTTCTGGGGTTTCTTTTTAAAGACAAGTTTCAGTTAGAGGGAAAAGAAATACTGGAATCTGGGGGGGGGGGGGGAATCCTGCTTCTCCCAAAATAAATAAATAAATAAACTACAAGTAGCTATGGGGTGGGGAAGGTGGAAGTCAGTGGTGGGATTCAAAGTTTTTTAGTACCAGTTCTGTGGGCGTGGCCTTGTTGGCGTGGCAGGGGAGGGATACTGCAAAATCCCCATTCCCTCCTCACTCTCAAAATTTCCGCTATCGGTTCTCCAGAACCTGTCAGAACTGGCTAAATACCACCTCTGGTGGAAATGTTTTTACATTTGCCCTTGGGTCACTTATAATTTCTTGTTTTATTTTTCCCCCTCTATTTTTAAATATAAGCAATAGTTGGGGAACCTATAAGTTGTTTCAGTAAATAAGAAACAACAATTGGGCCTTGGGAAAGCCTGGGTTACTTATGAGTAATAATTGTTTTCAGCAAACAAAGCAACAGTATAGTCAATATTCTATTGTGTAGCTACTCCTAAGAAATTCCTTCAAATTAATGGGGTGGTCCATTATTGAACTGTAAGTGCTTGTATACTGGGCTTTGTGTGAACAATGGCAATTCATAAACTATGGCGGAACTCACTAAGAATGTACACATTGAGGCAATACTTCATGTTCTTAGTGCAAGCTTCTAGGTCCAAAAATAAGGACTACAGAAAGTGACTTAAATCTGAACAAACAACGAGCAACTGTCTATCAAAGATGATTAGACAGGGCAAATCTGAAAGTTTTAAGGAAACAATAAGCAGGCCCGATGACTCAGTAATTAAAGACACTGAGTCCCAAAAGCTGGGCAACAGGATGAGCTCCTGTTCCTACCCCTGTTCCTGCCCAGTGCCCACCTAGCTGTTTGAAAGCAAAAGATAAAAAAGTACTACTTTGGTGAGAAGGGAACAATGTTCCATGTGCTTCGGTGTATACTCATGTTGGCTTCATGACCACCGAAGCATCTTCGGACAACACTGGCTCCCTTAGCTAAGAAAGGAGAGGAGGATGAATTGATTTCAGTGGCCATCTTCTGCAGTCTGCAGTTCCCGCATCATACTTTATGCATTCCTGCAATGGTGTGACTCAACTGTCTTCAGGCAGAGACAGATGATGATAACAGCAAGACATTTAATATTCTCTGTTTGTTTTATGGTGGCAGAATGGCCTGAAGAAACCCAGTCTTTCTTTCCCTTTTCTTCAAGCAACAATCAGCTTGGTGTACAGTAATTTCTGGTGTGTTTCGTTTGAGGCATGTCAATAGTGTTAGTTATTATTTGAAGGGAGGGTGCAGCTATTTATGTATGTTGGTACAAAGCACAGTAGGCCAGGTCAGATGAGTAATATACACCTGATGGAGGAGGAGGAACTGAAAGAAGATTAGAGAGGGAATTTGTCGTCTAAATAATGTTTAAACTCCTAAATATAAAGAACAGACTTTCCTAGGAAAAGCAGTGTGACTTGTAGTGTTTTCTAGGAATTTTTGCTTTCTTATAGATGCTTCCAGGAAACAGGGCCCATGAAGCTGTGATATGAGATATTTGATACAATCATAAATAAATCAGACAAGAGGAGAAACAACTAAATTGTATTCCTGTGGGCTTTTCTTTTAAACTTCTTTTTAAATAAGAGCTGCATGCATTACTTGTTCTGGGAGAAAAGCATAAGTTATTCATCATTTTGGGCAGACTTTTACTTAGACAATTTGAAGAAATGGGTTAAAGTGAATTCTTCCCAGTTGCAGTCCTGATCTATATGGGGGCATCTTCTCTAATTTCGCTGAAAGAGTACAAATGTTTGCTGAATCGTGCTCTATCTAATCAAAACTGTAAAATACATCATTTTCTCCTATTTTAATTGGCTTAGGTGATGTTTTTGTAATGTTATGTGAAGACTTAAGAAATTGGCCTTTCCTAGAAATTATATATCTGGGCTGCAAAACAGCAGGAAATAGGTATAGAAAACTCTGCCTTTTTGCTGCCATCTGGTAACCATTCAGATATGGTAGCCTTAGCCTTTCAATCCCAAAGATGGTTAAACATATGGAGGAAGGAAGGAAGGGAGGGAGGGAGGGAGGGAGGGAGGGAGGGAGGGAGGAGGGAGGGAGGGAGGGAGGGGAAAGATACCACACACCAGTGGTTGGTTTCCATTTTTTTTTACTACCCGTCGCTGTTATCACTGGTTCCCCTGATCCAAGCCAAACCAGGAGCAACCAACCTCTGCCACACGCTCCTAATATGCAACCTAAATAAAGATGCATCATTTTTCTTTTAAATCTCTTAGTGGAAAACCAAACAGTGACCCGGATTGTGAACACCGTCCTTCAGCATCAACAGAAAGTAGCTTGGAAGAGATCAGCCCAGAGGCAAAAGCCAAAATAGAAGAGGAAGCTTATAACAAAGGGTGAGAACTTATGTCCTTGCTATAGTAGGACTGGGCATTGAGGACCCTTTTTGTTAACTGCCTGCTGCAAATGTAAATGGATCTGCTTGATTTCATTACATTGTACAAAACAAGGTTTTGCAGAAACAACTCCGTTGTCTTCTTTCTCCTTACTTCAAAGTGGCCATTTTCAGAGGAGGCAGTTTCCACTCAAATGATCACAGTTAAAAATTTAATTTGCACTGCCTCTTGTTCAGTGGAAGTTAATTATCAAAGTGCCATTTTTTATTTTGGAGAATTCAGTGCACAAACATTTTAGTTGCTATGGTCATTCATCACCACCTACACATCATACCATAAATACAAGGAGAAAATACTAATTACCTTGGTTTGAAACTCAACAATTTTGTGATGTAAAAGCATTTTCTCCAAGAATAGAGAAATAGAAGGCACTTTACTGAGATGATTGCCATTTGTTTATCATCAATACTTGTTGCCATAGCAATTATGCCTCTCTCTTAAAAGGGTATAATATATATAATGTCCAAGATAATAGCAATCAAATTACAAAAACCAAGTACAGTACAACTAAAGTATGACTAAACATACATGAGTCATTGTGTGAAGTTAGCTCGTATTTATTGTGTTAAGGAGTTATTTCCAAAGTAAGATGCTTACTGAGTTTAATAAAATACAAAAGTAAAATATCTAAATATTTAAACTGATTCGGACCATGGGGAGAAATATTCATCTGATTCAGTCCCAAACTGGGAGAAAAACACTGGAAACACGGAGGCTGATTGGAAAGAAGGTTTATTGATGAAGCAGAACCACATGGGTTTGTGGTTCTGGGCAGCTGAAAAAACAGAGTTCAGAGGGCATAGTTTATACCTTCTTTGGGCTTTGCACTTGAGCTTCCTGTTTTATTGGCTGTTGTCAGATTCCTATGGGGTCATGTAGGGGTTATGGAGGGGTCATAGCTGGCTCTATAGGCAAAAGAGGAAATGCAGATCCTAGGTGTTTGTCTGAGCTAATCTGGTCAGCCTCTGGTTTATTGTTTATCGGAGCTCCCAGGTGAAGTTTGGGCTGCTCTGGGATGGTGCAATGAAGAGGCTTGTGTTCTGAAAGGGTGTTGGGCAATTCCTATTGGGCTTAATGGCTTTCGTCTTGTGTTGGATGTTGAGGGAGGGAGCTGCTTCTAATCCTACCATTCTGCCTTTGTTCAGACTTTGCTGCAGCTTGAGTTTCAAAATATCCTGTCTTGAATGGATTTCTGCTTGCAGTGTTTGCTTTGCATATGAATAGAGCTATCTAAATATTTGTCTTCCTCTTTCAATAAGCTCTTTATATCTTAAGTGCTGACATTTGCTGTGGCTATTAAGAAAAATGGGGGCTGCTTTCTGCCTCAAAAAAACAACAACCCATGTTTCTCCATTTTTCTCGTTGGGGAAATATAGTATTCTGCCTTTTTAAATATTTCCCAAAATATTTCATTCTTCTAGAAGGGGTAGGCACTGATTTTCTACAGGACTTTGAAGAGTCAATATGATTTTAGACTGTGGCTGAACCAAGAAATAATATAATTAGTTTACAACGTCAGTGATGGGGGGGTGGGGGAGAAGGAAAGAAGCCTATATAGCTGTCAGTAGCTATATACTGTCAGGCCACTAAATTGCCAGTATAATTCATTTTGCATCCCACAGAAGGTTTAACAAATGTGATGGCCTAATATGGGCATAGTTTCAAGATCTTTTGTTTCATTTAGCCATTACTGCATGTGAATAAAAGCCTGTGCTTTTGCTTTCTTATATGACGCATAAATATTTGAGCACATCTGCATTTCATCTGCTTTACCCTCTGTTGTTATTTGGTATTTACCAAGGCAAATCAAATGATAATTAGATAATTTATTGATGGATTCATCTTATAATCGTATCAAAGAAAATAAAAGTAAAATACAAGGTCTATTTCCAAGGTAAAATGTGGAAAAGAAAATACAAGGATACATTTGTGCTAAATACAGAAATCAGTGCTCAGATAAATATGTGTGTATAATATACAAATCTGTTTAATAAAATGGATTCTTAGCTGAATTGCCTTGTCTATAAACTTAGCAGTTCTGCTAACAATGTACAGAACAATGTGCATGCACTCAAAAGCCTGATTGGGTTTATTATCCAGGGAGGTCTTGTTTTCAGGGAAACAGCATATATATTATTCAGGATATATATATATATATATATTTATTCAGGTGATTGATAACAATTCAAATTTAGAGAGGCACAATATATTTTAAATCTTTTCTTCAACCCCAGATCGAAAATCAGATTAGATTTTAGAGACCTCATATTCCCATCAATATTCTGACTGCAAGCATAATAAAAATGGACTGAATCCTCACTGCTGCTTTTGTTCCTGAAAGTGTATACTTCCTTATTCTGATCCATGAATCCATACATCAGTAATGAATAAATTTGTTGTTCAGTTGCCAAGTCGTGTCTGACTCTTTGCAACCCCATGGGCCAAGTAATAAATGTGGAAGGGGAAATGGTTCTATGACCTTCCATATATCAAGAATTTCAATGTTCTGGAAGCCAACAATTTATGGACTGGGGTGTGTGTGTGTGTGTGTGTCCTAAAACAGAAATGATACATAATATAATTAAGAGACCGCCTCCTACCACATACCTCCCTCCGTCCTGTCCACTCGCACAGGGAGGCCCTCCTCAGGGCCTCCTCAGGGTGCCGTCTGCTGGCCAATGCCAGCTGGCGGCCCCCAGGGGAAGGGCCTTCTCTGTGGCGGGTCCGGCTCTCTGGAACGACCTACCCCCCCAACATTCGTACCATCACAGACCTGTGCCTCTTTCGCCAGGAGCCTAAAACTCACTTTTTCCATCTGGCTGGCCTGGCTTAGACTTTATTAACAAATTATGGGGATTTTATTAAGGGTTTTTAGATGGTTTTAAAGATGTTTTTAGCACAGGTTTAAATTTAATATATTTTTATTGTAGTTATATTGTATTTTGTATTGTTTTGTATTGTTTTTAATATTTGCCTGTGCGCCGCCCTGAGTCCCTTCAGGGAGATAGGGCGGGATACAAATCCAATAAACATAAACATAAACATAAGAAATTGATTCTGCTCTTCTGTAGTCTTTTCTTTTTCTTTTAAGGAAATAAAATTCTGAGTTCACCAATGGATTTGGTGGCACAAAAGAATAGGGCTGAACTGAATTGTAGCTTCCCAAGCTGCCTTTAATTTTCATCTCACCAGTAACATACTAGCTATTGCCATACCATTTTTTAAATAAAATTAGGCAGGTCTAAAATGTTCATTAAACTGTTTCCTTGTCCCTGAAAATTTCCAAATTGTCTCCTTTCAGTTCTTTTAAGAAAGATCTGAACTGCCCCCGTCCAGTCAGCCAAGCTATTGATTTCAGAGAGGTTCCCTCAGCTCTAATCTTATCATGAATCTATACTTACAGCTATCAGGAAGGCCTAAAGAAAAACAAGGAAAGTGAAGAGCTGAAAGAGAGTGAAGAGAAAATTCATGAAAAACTCAAGGATTTTTTGCCCATGGAAAATGATAACATTAGCAAGCCACAGAGGTAAGGTCATTGCTTATTCATAATGTAAAGGAGACTATTTTTTTCTGATTAAACAGCTATTCCTATGTGGAATGTCCAGCAGTTGAATAGTACTTTAATCCTGATCCTGATCTATTGAATAGATCATGATCAGGATTAAAGTACTGTAGTTTATTTTCTGTTGCCGCTTTTTTTAAAATACAAAACTAAAATAAAACATGCCAACCCTTTTTTGCATTTGTAAAACAGAAGGTTTGGCATAAATGTTGCAGAAACCTATACAGAAATAATTCTGTGTGACAAGGCAGGCTAATAATTCCTTTTGCAGATCATTCATCTGTTACTTTAAAAACAAAACATAACAGGTTGCTTAGAAAAAAGACTTGGTAGAAGGGGCATTCCTGAAGAAGAAATGGATGATTCTTGGTCAAACACTGCTAAAAAAATTCGGAGAAATCTTTCAGTTCATATAATCATTGAGAGGAAGGGAGTATGTTTATGTAGTTTTTGTGATATTGTGTTAGGCTCCTGGTTGTCTGTGGATTTCTATATATGTTTTTGTGAGATGGATGGTTATATAAATTAACTAAATAAAATGAATGTTGGGTTTGGATCTCCTGCTAGAGCAGGGGTTGGACTAGAAGACCTTCAAAGATATTTTTAACTCTGCTATTCTATACTCTGTTTTTTTTTTTTTTTAATTATAAAATGATTACAGCCATTGAGAACTTCAGTGGCTTTGGATATGTAGTAACAACTTTTGACTGTAGCACAGGTTCTGTATTTGCTGTTTCTATTGCTACTTCGTTCTTCTTTCTAATGTCATTAATATAAACATTAGAAAGAGACTTGTATATTATATAAACCCTTAGATTTGAGCAAACAAGAGAATCCAAATGGATAAAGAACAAGAATTGCTGCCACAATGCGGACCACCCTAGCTGTTATATTCAGCACAAATATTAATTCAGAGTCTTAAAGGAGATGGTAGCATTGTAGGCAGTAGAAACATTGTGATTCGGAATGCTTCCAAAAAACCTCATTTTTTTCTTTTTATTCCCCCCACCCCACTCCCCATTTTACAGCAAACTTGAAGTTGTTATCCATTATGTACAGATACTGTATCCCAAACTGCATAAACACTGGAATGTGCTCTGGATTGTAGCAGCCATTATTACAGTTTTTGCTGTAGTGCTGGGGACATCCTGTTTATACAATTACTTCTTCTCCTATACGGAGAAATCAGATGGAGCCCAAGTGAAACCTTCCTGTTCTGCTGCCCATCGGTATTCTTGGGGAAATTCAGGACTGCAACATGACCAGTAACAAAATCATACCTGGGGGGGGAAAGAACCCATTGAAGAGACATCAGGAACAACCCTTTTCAAAACTTGAGATGAACAATGCAGAGTGCTGTCACTCCTGTGATGGGTATATGTAATCAACAACCCACTGCTTTGTGTCTTTTATGTCATCAGTTCTATGAATGCATTGTGTTTTTTAATTATCCAGCCACGCCAGCCAATAAATCTTGTTTTCTCTGTTATGGTAATTGTTATTTGATTGATGTGCCTGAATATTGGAAGAATTGTATGGGAAATACAAAGATAGCAATCAATCAAAACCTGGGATAGAGAAGTTCATCAGTGGAATGTAAAATCCATTCCTTCTTTGGAATATCACAACAGACTTCCTGCTATATAAATGTTAGCATTAATTCTTCCTATAAATTTCAGTTTGGCTGCTATTCACTAACATCTTAGAGGTCTGCATTTGATTTTACAATCACAGGGATGAGCTAATGCTAAAACTGCAAAACACTGAAATGTTTTGTTATAGGCAGATTCCACACTTATGAGACAAGACCCTTGCTACCCCACCACAAAAATAGATGAAATGTAGGCTAGGGGTATGTTTTTTTGTTAATTGTTCTTTTTAAGTGAAACTTTACAAACCTTACATCTGTAAAATTCTTCCATGTTCCAATAATATGAAATAATATTGTAGTAATAGTTAGATTCACAGCTCATACTAATCCATATTTATTTTACTGCATTTTATTGAATAAACCCTTTTTTTAAAAAAAATATGTGTGAAAACGCTGTTAACACCTCAACAGCAAAACTCCTTCGTATTCTGTAGTGAACATTAACATGCACAATTAAATCTAAATGTCTGGAACAAAAGACAGCTTCTTAGTAGGTTGGCAGGAGAGGCTGTGTGGTATGTGCTTTCTGCTCCTTGGAATCAGAAGAGAGGATTTTTGTTCCTGAAAGTATAAATAGATTTCCTGACACAATTCAAAGTTAGGAAACATCAAATTGCAGGCATAACCCCACATTAAGCAAAAGTCAACTGTGTAGCCCAAATAGAAGTGCTTAAAGATCAGAGTGAAAAAAATGGCTCACAGTTCAGGCATTCCTTTCTGGTTCATTTCAGCTACTGGAATGCAAAGAAGCCCCAGAGCATATTTTTTTTACTAATTTGTAAAATTGTTTCTTGGCAAAAGTGTGATGCCTGCTGAGATCATACTGCTTTAGCTCTTCTCACAAATTTACTTGCACTATTTGGTGTTCAAAAAGGGCCATTTGACAAAAACATTCAGGATATGAACTTTTCTTTGAAGTGTATATGAGGGTGAGGTTCTGTCCTCCCTCACATGATTGGATGTGAGTGACTCGTGGTTCAAGGCTAATAGGCAGCTTGTAGTCCCAGAATCCCCTCAATCAGGGATGTCAAACTTGTATCATCATGTCGTCGTCACGTGATGTATCACAATTCCACCCCCCTTTGCTAAACTGTGGGTGGGCGTGGCCAGCGCATGACACATCTGGCCCACGGGCTGGGAATTTGACAACCCCGTCCTAGATGGTTCCACCAATCTAGCACGAAAAATCAGACAGGTTCTAGCAGCATTTGGGGGGGAGGCTTTGTTTTGTCCCCATAGTTGCTAAATGGGTATGACAAACCTCCTTAAGGCTTAAAAGTACTTATTAAAAGTATTTATTTGGATCTTCACATTTTCCAAATTTCAATAAACAAACAATTGTGCATAAAATGATTGGTCCCGTCACCCACAATGTTGTCAGAATATCCCTGCAACATTCAGGCTGAAGCACATCAGGAAGCAGAAATCCCATATGGGAAAAACAAATCTGCCATTCTGTTCTACACCTTGAGAAGTACAAAAAGGCAGAGCCTAGGGTGAAATCTCGACCTAGATTACTGGACAGCTGTCCTTCAATAGAATAAGCAGGAAATACGTATGAAATTGTTTGAAGTGGAAGCTTCTCCAAAACGTAAATTTGTAAGTTTTATGTTAAGTAGTTTTCAATACCTAGAGCCGTGATGGCGAACCTATGGCACGGGTGCCACAGGTGGCACGCGGAGCCATTTCTTAGGGCACGTGAGGCATTGCCCTGTCAGCTCCAGTGCACATGTGTGCGCTGGCCAGATGATTTAGACCTTCTTTTGAGGCCGTTTTTCACCCTCTGGAGTCTTTAGGGAAGCTCCTGAAGCCTCTGGAGGTGGAGGGAAGGCTGTTTTCAACCTCCCCAGGCTCCTAGAAAGCCTCTGAAGCCTGGTGAGAGGGAAAAAAGTGCGCCAAAAGCAGGGAATCGTGCACATAGCATTATGGGTGTGGCACGCCCATGCACGACTCCCCTGCACTCTCCCTGCTTTTGGCACGCGAGCCAAAAATGGTTAGCCATCACTGACCTAGAGGTTAATAAGTGAAGTGGCTACCATTGATGCTCAACACAACTTTTAGCATTGGATCAATCTCTAAATGGCCATAGGTAAATAAAATAATGGCATTAGGCATGTTCAGTAAGGCTAGTGAGAATGTGTATTATTGACTATCAAACTGGAAGAGTGAATGAAAGAGGCTAAGGTATCAAACCAAGTGTTGTCCTTTCAATTAAGTAACTGCACTAATAAGATATATCTACAATGCAGTTTTCATTTCATGTAACAAAAAAGATCATGAAATGCTTTTTACACAAAATGTTAAGCATGTTTACTCAAATTAAGAATTAATGGGCAAAGTTTAAAAAAGGCAGAATAATTGATTCATCCTAGAGTAGAATATTATGTGCAAAGTGAATGATTGTCTTTACAAGGCAAAGTACTGAGATAAACAGGTTTTTTCTTCAGCTGTTTCCAGACTATTACTTTTTTGTTAATAGGATTTGAAGTCACCTATAATTATAACGCTTAAAAATAGTTCATTGGTGGTTATTGGCATACTTATTTGACAAACAAATAAGAACCCTCTTTTGTAAAGAATAAACCAGATCCTTTCTTTCATTACAACATCAGAACATAGACAGTTTTATATTTTCAAATTTATAGGATTTATATACATAATTGACTATCTTACTCCATTTGCATCGAATAAGTGCTATGTCAAGGTTTGGTTGGTTGGGGCATTTTTCCTGAAGTGCAATATTTATTTATTTGGCTTTAACAAGACACATTTGTTTCTTGTGCACAGCACTGGTTTTTTAAGTAGGAGGAATTGAAGAGTCACTATTTTTTGTTTAAAATTTGTAAGACTTTGCACAGGTGTGCTAGTATTGTACTGTACAGTATCACATACTTGAGTTTTGGAAATAAAAACATTGTTTCAGAATATTTTGAGTTACTCGTATGTGATTTATACATTTGGTGTTTGTGCATATAATAGCAATTCCTGTAGAGAACACATTTAGAATAGAAGAATAGAGTAGAGTAGAGTAAAGAAGATTAGAGTAGCAGAGTAGAGTAGAATAGAACAAAATAGAATAAAAACTTTATTGTCACTTTAAATTTCACATACATTAAAATGAAATTGCATTGAATTCAGCTCTCAAACCATTAGATAACCTTTATGCTTATACCTACATACACACACATGTATGACACAGAGAAATTTTAGTATGAAAATACTAAGATCTTAATTCTGCCAGATTTTGCTTTATTAGCATAGAATAAACACTGATGTTCACAATTGTTCTGTCTTCATAGATAGGAGCCTTGCCCATAAACTGACAAGGAAGCAAAAAATGTTGATTATTCATTTTCAGACTTCCTTTGGTTTTAAAGAACATTTTGTTGTCTGAAGCAAGCAAATGGTACCTCCACCCACAGGATGCGTGGTACTGAAAGGAATTTTGGAACAGAGGTCAGAAAACCAAGCAAACACTACTTTTGATCCCTACTATGTGTATTCAAAATTACTTTCACATTTGGGAAATGATATGATTAAATATTGCTCAGTTAGAACTCCCTCAACTAGAATGGTGAGAGAAGCTGGGATTTGTGACTAAATAACCCCTGGAAGCATTGTTTCCCCAGTCTTCAGCTACCTAATGGTATCAAATAGTAATAGTTAAAGTTGATAGGATTCCCAAATTTTAGAAATTTTAGAATGTGGGCAAGTAGCATAGTGTGGAGAACAGACTGTCTGGTAAGAAACACATAAAATGGATTTTTTTAATGTACCTGTATATTGAAAAATATCAAAAACATTAATTATCTAACTAAAATATAGCTAAAATTATAAAATTCTATTGATAACAAATAGGATATTAAAACAGGTGGGACTTGGGAAAGCTCACCTTAAGTGCAGATTTTTGGCTTCACAAGAAATGGACGGCAACTTCTTAATTCTGGGAGGAGCAACCAAGAAAGATCTGTCTTGTGTCAAAACTGGCATATACAAGTATGTGTATTTAATTTGGATGTTTTTAGTGGTTTTATGGTTTTAAAATATTTTGGATTTTTAATTGTCACATGTTTTTCAAATTGTAAGCCACTCAGAGCCATTGTCAGAGATGGGTGGCTATAGAAATTGGTTGGTTGGTTGGTTGGTTGGTTGGTTGGTTGGTTGGTTGGTTGGTTGGTTGGTTGGTTGGTTGGTTGGTTGGTTGTTTGGTTGGTTGTTTGGTTGTTTGTTTGGTTGGTTGTTTGGTTGGTTTTTTGGTTGGTTGGTTGGTTGGTTGGTTGGTTGGTTGGTTGGTTGGTTGGTTGGTTGGTTGGTTGGTTGGTTGGTTGAATGAATGAATGAATGAATGAATGAATGAATGAATGAATGAATGAATGAATGAATGAATGAATATCATCATTGTAGTTTCCTATATATATATTTCCCCTTTTCAGTCCCTTACATATATATTTGTTAAATCTGAAGACCCACTTCTATGGTGGGGAACAGTAAGAAATGTAGCATGCATATCTGGTGCTCACTAGGTCAGAGGATGTTTAGAGTATCCTGACATTTCCCCACCCATACTGCTGCCAGTAATCTCCTCATTGGCTTTGTAGGCTCTTGGTTGCTAGAAATTGCAAGTATCATGTACAGTAGACAGCTATACTTGCCCCACCTATTTTAAAGTTTCTTTTTTATGTTTTCTGTCTCAGTAGATAGTGCACCTAGTTGACCTTGGCTGATTTAGAAAACGGTAAGTAGGATTCTTTCTGATTAAGAGTAGATTGGAAAACTAGCTGTATGTTAAGCTAGAAAGTCAAAGAGACTTCCAGCATCAGGGAGTTGGACTAGATGACCTCCAAGGTCCCTTCCAACTCTGCTATTGTATTGTATCAGGCAATGGAAAACAACTTCCATATTCTTGTAAGGTGACCAGATTTTCAAAGAGCCAAAGCGGGACACCGTCGACGGGGGGGGCACATGCTCTGGCAAGGCACGTGCCTGCACAGAGGGTGTCGGGGTGGGGGGGCGCTCCCACCCACCCCACGGGGCCCTCTTTAAAGGCAGTGGCGGCAGCCTGGCCCGGCGGCGCTGAGAGCCACTGGCTGGGGCGGGTAGAGGGAAGGCGGCCCAAGCCAGCCGCTGTCAGCCCATCATGCCGGTGTGATGGGTCGAGCTGAAAGCGGCCGCCTCGGGCCACCTTCCCCCTTCCTGCCCGAGCCAGCGGCTCTCAGCACCGCCGGGCCGGGCTGCAGCCACTGCCTTTAAAGAGGGCCCTGTGGGGGTGGGTGGGAGCATGCCCCCACCCCGCCGCCCTCTGTGCAGGCGCATGCCATGCCGGAGCGTGCACCCCCCCTATCCTCAGCCTCAACGCCCTCCCCGCCGGAGCTGGCGCTCTCAGCTATCCGCACCCGCCGCCTGCCCGCAAAAAGCGGGACATTTTGAAGAGGTGGCGGAGCACGGGACATCTGCTGGTGAACCGGGACTGTCCCACCGAAAGCGGAACGTCTGGTCACCTTATATTCTTGTCAAGATAACAACATGTAGGCTTCATGTAGGTCCCAGGCCAGTAGTTCTTAAAACTAGGAGTAATTACCTCTAAGGCAGGGATGTCAAACTCAATTTCTTTGAGGGCCGCATCAGGGTTGTATTTGACCTTGAGGGGCCAGGGTGGGTGTGGCCAAGTCAACAGCACCCATGTCAGGGGTACCTGTGGTGGCCCAAGCGCTCTGACAGCTAAAATGGGTTCCCTAGCTCCGTTTTTGGCTCTGACGGCCTCCTGCAACCCTCTGCCAGCAAAAATAAAGCTCCATTTTCTCTGGCAGAGTCACTAGGGGTCGGTCCTTTGCTGTTTCCAGGGCAGCCCTGTGAACCAGATCTAAGCACCCCATGGGCTGGATCTGGCCTCCAGGCTTTGAGTTTGAAACTCCTACTCGGGCCTTGAGTTTGACACCCCTTAAATTTGGACGTATCCTGGAGGTAAAAAAAGAACTTTTTATTTGCTTGTTTGTAAATCAAAGATTGAGATGCTTGTGTGAAATAACAGTCTGGTTTGGCGATACTGCTGCTGATGGATTTAATGACATTCAACACTAAAAAAAGAGAAAGTATTTTAGTCAAACAGATTAAGAGCCATTATCCTAGGAGCTGTGATTGACTCAAGGGCATGAGTAGCTGCAATAAAAATATCAGCATATAACACATCCAGAATAAAAGTAACAGCAAAAAACAAAATGTACCATTTTAAGCAAAAACTTAGAGGTTAATCTCACACTCAAAAGATGACAATGTGGGAATCAGGCAAACCTTTCTGCAGATAGGATTCCACACTTGGAAAGACCTTTTCTGAAGTAGGCACCCTCTTGCCTCATTTTGCTGTGGCATCTTAAGATCCAAGAACATGGGAACAAATATGCCTTGAAAGCCTTAAATTCATTTCATCTTTCAACCGTACGTTCATTTTGAAAATAGTTTAGACCTAATAGTTTAGTTTAGATTCAGCGAGTAGATAAATTCTTCCATCACAAATAGCCAACCCACGTTACATCTTTTTTCTTGTAAATAGCTGCAGGAGGTGGATGAAGGATGAGCAAATAGCAAGTGTCTAAACAGGAACTATTACAGGATGACCACCTGAGGTACACTGGGAAATCTTCCCACTGTTTATAAGAACAAGACTATTGCACTATGTTATCTCTCTTCCTCAGATGTACATTTTCTGAGTCAGCACTCATTGTATTTTCCAGACTGCCCATGACAGGTTGGGAAGGGGTGGGGGCAGCTGTCATGTGTTTCCAGATACTGACCTTAGTCAGTGAACGGCTTTTGAGCAGAGCAACAAGTTCAGCTACACTTGTAAAATAGTCAGTGGCTATTTAGCATCCTTGACACTCAAAGTGGTAAAAGAGGAAATAAAGAAGGAGAAGAAACTGTTTAGCAACTCATGAGGAAAAAGCCATATTGGAAGTCTTCAAAGGGTGAAATAGCATCACACCGCATTGCCAACATTGCAGGAAGAGTAGCAATTTGCCTGAAGCTCTCAGCCCTTTGATGTTACCAACAATGGCATTCCATCATAGAACTGTGTCCTTTTTCTTCTCAATCTGGGTGGCAAACTTCATGGCACAAGGCACAATTCTTCGGAAAGGTATGTTACCATAAACTACTCATTTTTCAACATATTCTGTCTTATACCAAGGAAGGGTATCTTTTAAACAAAAGTTGCAATATTATAAGGTAGGGAAGGGAACAGAGTTATTTCCAGTGTTGGAAGTAAGTGTTGGTTATTTGTTTGTTTGTTTGTTTATAGCATGAAACATTAAACAAAACTTACGGCACATTAAAGTCTAAGGAAAGTTTAATGGCCAAAGTTCTAAAAAAGTTGTAGCAAATGATCCTCAATCTGTTCGGATGACGAAGATCACTAGCCATTTTTGTTTCTCGAATTGGTAAATCGTAGTTAGGAAGAAGATGCTGTGCAAACTAACAAACTGTAGTTGCAATGCGCAGAATGAATTTATTTTTGCTCAATCAAATATCCTTCACTGGTTGGTACAGTATCTCCTTTCTAACAAAAATATGTCAGTTTAAGATAAGGATGGAATTTTCATGGACTAGAGCTAATTTTGTCATGTGGTTGAAGGAATGTGGTAAATTAGGAGGCATGAAGGAGAGAGGAGGCATGGATAGGGTGTCAAACAAAAACATTATGAAACAACTTTCTGTCCTGATCACTTCCCAAATGAAAAATAATAACATTTCATTTTACCAAAAAAAAAGTACTTTGGATATTTAGAATGTCTGTTCTGCTAGGTGATACATCATAGTTCCATCATTTAGTGAAATGAGAAATACGATATATAAAGAATGCGAAGGGTGAGAACAGTAAGGACCTTATTTGGGGTTTTTGCTTTTGTATAGGAAGCATTAGCAACTTACTTTTAAAAAGAATGCTTCTTGCATTAAAAAGTCTGCTTCTTCCTACATTCAGAATTTGTCTCAATCATCACACCTTTTGATCTATTCTTGTGGGATACATTTAGTGGTGGTATTTTGAGGGGTGGTTTTAGTTTACAGGTATCACCACTGCTGTGAATGCCTTTGGGTTAAGATATTTAAGTATTAGAAAGTCTAAACTCATTATTATTTTCTTGCTGCCAGCAAATTCCATTTACTGTATTTTTCGGAATATAAGACGCACCTTTTTTCCTCTAAAAAGAGGCTGAAAATCTGGGTGCGTCTTATACATCGAATACAGCATTTTTATGCCTCCTGGAACCCCACCCCCTTCACCAAACTGGCTGTGCCTAGTCTTGTGGAGGCTTCCAGAGAGCCCCTGGGGGCTGAGGAGGGCAGAAATTAGCCTCAAACAGGCCGTTTCCCCCTCCCCCAGCAGCACTCTATAAGCCTCCATAGGACTATGCATGCAATTTATTTGACCCAAAAATGGCCCGTTTTTGCGATAAATGGGGCGGTTCCCCCTCCCCCCCAGGAGCATTCTGCAAGCCCCCCCAAGGCTAGTCATGCTTTCGTGGAGAAAGAGCATTTGGAAGAAGTATGCAAAGCGCAAAAAACCCCTTTTTGCCTCCTGGAACCCCACCCCCTTCACCAAACTGGCTGTGCTGAGCCTTATGGAGGCTTCCTGGATAAATGGGGTGGTTTTTTTGCTCATTCCCCCCCCCAGGAGCATTCTGCAAGCCCCCCCAAGGCTACTTATGCTTTTTATTTAAAAAAAAAACCAGCCTCATTTTCACGGAGAAATGGGCTGTTTTGGAAGTTTGCCAAGTGCAAAGGCTCCCCCCCCACCTTTCGGAAGCCTCTTTAACTTTTTCTGAGCAAGCAGAAACGAAGTTTTAAGATTTGTCTGTGATTTCCTTCTGCAGGACATAGATAAATACACCTGAGAACATCAACCTACCTACCTAATCTCTCTCTCTACCTACCTACTGTATTTCTCTCTCCCTCTCTATTTCTCGCTCTATATATCCCTTTACCTACCTACCTACCTACTCTCTCTCTCCCTCCCTCCCTACTGTATTTCTCTCTATTTCTCTCTCTCTCTATCCCTTTATCTACCTACCTTAATTATTTCTCTTTCTTTCTCTCCGTCTCTCTCCCTCTATCTACCTACCTACCTACTTTTTTTTGTAATTTGCCTCTTCAAAACCTTGGTGCGTCTTATACTCCGGTGCGTCTTATACTCCGAAAAATACGGTAGTCATATTTTGTAATGCAAATAAATATATAAATATTAACTATCCATTAGTAATTGTTTTGATATATTTCTGCTTATTTGCAGATATTCAGATGTCAAACTGCAGAATTGTGGGTGTAACACTTGTTGCAGATAAGAATAATATTAATTATAATTTTGCTGAAGCAGACCCAGTTTGCAGGCAGCTGGGATTAATGCTAGCACACAAATCCAAGATTGAAGCTGCTTGGAAACATGGCTTTGAAACTTGCAGGTACAGAAAATCTTTCCAACATTTACTTATAAATTTTTTATGCTAACGTATGTACAGATTATCTTTTTTAATGCCATTTTAAAAATAAAATATCATTATTATTACTAAGAAATCAAGATTAGAAGCATGCAAACAATTAAAAATTAAATAGCCCCTCTTATTCTTAAAGCAGAAAAAGGTAATTATTTATTCCCAAATTAAATTGATTCCCTTTTTTTCTTCACAGGATCATATGCATAGAACCATTATATATGTTACTTGTGTATAAATACGAATGAGTGTGACTTCAGATAAGCACTTGAAGTTCATTTAAATGTATACCTTTTGCTTCCTTGAAACTTGAAACAGAAACTGTCTATGCCAGGGCTGTCAAACTCCCGGCACTCAGGCTGGATGCGTCACATGCTGGCCATGTCGTTTAGCGAAGGGGGGAGAAAGTCCCAATATGTCATGTGACGCCGCTGTGACGACATGAGTTTGACACCCCTGGTCTAAGCGTATCACAAACCTCTTGAAATTTTCCTCAGTTTTCCAAAGGATGAATAATCCTGTGTCATTGAGGGTTGTTTTCACAGCACCTAACCTGGACATTTTTGATTTTTTTTAAATTTTTGCAGAAATGATTCAAGCTGTGGATTACACTTGCCATTTGAGTAATGTGACCTGGTGCAAACTCCCCCAAATGAAAATCAAATGTCAAGACAAATGTAAATCCAATCCAAATCCAAGACAAAAAGAAACATCTATTGACTTTAATTTAAATTAAATTAAAATTAATAGCACTAATTATTATTTACTATGTATTTCATAACTTTCCCCTTTTGAAACATTAAAACCTATAACTTTTGGAGAGACTATGAAGACCACAGCCAAAGGTTTATGGGAGGAGACCTCTGACTGTAGACTCCAAACTTTAACCCTGAAAAGAATCACTTCCTTCTGAGTAAATAAGAGTTATAGATCTGAGTAAATTTGAGTAACCTCAAATATGCCGTGGTGGATTTAAATTTATTTTACTACTGGTTCACTCACGCTCACAACACTTCTTCTTTTTTTGAATAAAAGTTTTTATTGATTTTACAAGTTTATAATATTAGGGAAGGGTAATTAGGGTTTATATTATACATTTTAGAGCTTCCATACCAGAGATGGTGACTGCACTCGGGTCCTCATACAATATCATGTTAAACAAATAGTGTTAGGAGATATATACATTTGGCACATTTTTAAGATTCACACATTCAATCTTTAGTTTTACATTTTCATTCGTTTCAAGAATTTCAATAGTTCAAAATTAATTATTTTTGAGATCTGAGCCTTTTTGCTATCGCACCTTCTTTCTCCCTCCCCTCAGAGGGCGGGGCCGTGGCTCCTCCTGTCCCTTCTTCTTCATCGCCCAGGATTGAGGAATGTTTTTTAAGAAAGGCCTCGGCCTCTGCAATTGTTTTAATTCTAATTCTGCCTCCCTCCCAGAATACCAACATTCCTTCAGGCATTAACCATTTAAACCAGATCCCGTTTTTATATAATTTTTTAGACAAGAAGGAAAATTTCCTTCTTGCTTCTCTAATCTTTTTTGCGATCTGCTTTAATATGGCAATATCTTTTTGTTCATATTTAAATGGACCCTCCCGTTGTGCCCTTAGTATCTCCTCCTGTGTGTACCTTCTTAAAAATTTAATATGAATCTCTCTGGGAACTTCATTTATTCTAGCATATGCTGAATTAATTCTATAAATTAAATCTATTTCCCCCCAATGATATACTTTAGTTTTTTTGATATAATCTGCTAAAATTCCACTCATTAAATCTCTTAAATCTTCACCTTCCCTTTCAGGAACATTCTGAAACCTAAGGAAGAAAGACATTCTTTCAAATTCAAATTTAGACATGTGCCCAGAAAATTCTGACGTTTCTTTCTGCAATTCTTTTAACTCGTCCCTCATCTCGGCTGCTCCCTTCTTCAACTCTCCAATTTCCTGTTGGTTAATTGTTATAGTTTTTTGTGACTCCCGCAGTTCATCTCTTAAATCTGAAAAATCTTTCGTCAAGCCTATCCGCATTTCTTGTATTTCTCTCATTATGTCATCAAGCGTTAGTCCTTTCCCTTTCTCTTTGTCTCCTCCTGTTGCCCCTTTCTGTAACATGGTAGAAACTTTGGCTTGTTGTGAAGTCGGGGTGGCTCTAGATGAAGTTTGAGCTGGAAGGGCTTTTCCCGTCGGAGATTATTTTTATGAGGCATTTGTGATTTTAAGTTCGTAGGATAAAAATGGCGTTGAGGAGTGGGCAGTCTATGAGGTTCAAGATATCAGGAACACATTAAGTCAGAATCCAATTTTCAATTTTTTAAGTTTCTTCAAGTCCAGAGGGATAATTTTTCTATAAATCCACAATTAGAAGGTTCACGTATTGGGAAGTACACCAAGGGCTTCTTGAGAATACCGAAGAAATATATTTTCCTTTAAATTCCAAGTAACTGAAGGGATGTTACATAACTCAATAAAAGTTTATCATCCGGAACAAAGAAATCGCCATTTTGCCGCCTCTCCTCCGGGAGTGGGAAGAAAGTGAAAGCAAAGTAAAAGTTTTCGCTGTTTAAACAAGCTGCAGATATAGTGTTACCAATTGTAATTCCAGCATTGAAACAAAGTTTCTTTAGTTGGTATAAGAACGGATGATGTTAATCTTTCTCTCTCCTTGATTCGGAGAGCATTTTAAACAGCCGCTTTTATGAGAGGGGGTTTTCGTAATTGAAACTCCCCCCTCTGTTCTTTTTTTTTTACAACGATTTAATGGATCGTAAAGCAATAACTCACAGTCACTTTTCCTTTGAAAGAAGGTCCCGCTGCAGCACCAGGTCCGGCATTTCAGCCCGTCTTCTTTTTTCCGCTAATTCCAGTAAGCGTTGGCAAGGGGGTCGCACCCCCCTCGCTTTCCACTCCCTCAGCTCCTAGAGCAAAGCGGGAAAGGGCATCCCGCCGACCGCCATTGGTACGGAAGCCCCCCGCAGCTGCTCGTCCGGCAGGGAGTTAACCCAAACTCCCTGGATCCACCTGGATCCTCCTCCTCCTGCAAGTAGCAGGAGTGCCCAAAAGCACTTCTGTGCGCACAACACTTCTGTGCATGTGCAGAAGCGTCAGGGCGGGTGGGCAGAGCTCCTGCTGCCGCCACTACCAGTTTGCCTGCTCTGGGGCAAACCGGCAGAAACCCACCTCTGCAAATATGATATTGTTATCTTCAGGACTGAACAAAGAAGGTGGAATTATAAAGTTCACTTAAATGTATACCTAATAATGTGCAACTTTTTCTTCCTTGAAACTTGAAACAAAAACTGTTTATGCCAGGGCTGTCAAACTCCCAGCCCGCAGGCCGGATGCGTGATGTGCTGGCCACGCCTAGTTTAGTGAAGCGGGGGGAAAGTTCTAATATGTCATGTGAGGCTGCTGTGACGCTGTGAATTTGACAACCCTGGTCTATGCCTATCACAAACCTCTTGAAATTTTCCTCAGGTTTCCAAAGGATGAATAATCCTGGGGCATTGAGGGTTGCTTTTCATAGCATCTAACCTGAACATTTTTTTAATTCTTTAATGTTTGCACAAATCATAAAACCAAAGAATAATATTGGGGAAGAATGCTAGCTGGGAAATTCTGGGAATTGAAGTCCACAAATCCTCAAGCTTCCAAGGCTGAGAAACACTATTCTTTACGGTAGTGTATATATAAACTTTGAAAATTGACACTTTGTTGTTACTAGGGTCATGTATCTAACAGGAAAAAAATGCTTTTCACTCTAGTTTTGGCTGGGTAGCAGAAGGCTATGTTGTCATTCCTCGGATAACTCCAAATGAAAAATGTGGGAAGAATAAAACTGGGATTGCCACCTGGAGAATACACACAGACATGAAATTTCGTGTTTATTGTTATAATTCTTCAGGTAAGTGGGATGAAATATGGATTATAATAATATTTAGTATCAGATAATCCTTCCTAAAAGAGTTAAAGTAATAATAATTGTAGTGATTTCCATACTGCTAGAAGATTGTGGCCAACTTTCAATGTACACAGCTTCAGGGTACAATAACTTCCTGGGAAGCCTGAGAAACTCAGAAATTGCCAGTTAACAAGTCAGCTAAGCCACTGTTGACAAGTTTACCTGTTTGTTTCCCTTAGTCAAAGTTTGTAGCATGTAAGAGCATTATGAAATTTAAATTGCTTTAAGTGTGACCAAAATATACAGTTTTCTAATTTAAAAAGTTATACAGGTACTCCTCAACTTACAGCCACAATTGAGCCCAAAATTCATGTTGCTAAGTGAGAAATTTGTTAAATAAGTTTTGTCCCATTTTTACGACTTTTCTTGCTACAGTTGTTAAGTGAATCACTGCAGTTCTTAAATTAGTAACATTAAGTGAACCTGGATTCCCCATTGACTTTGCCTGCCAGAAGGTCACAAAAGGTGATCATATGACCCCAGGACACGGCAACCGTCATAAATATGAATCAGTTGCCAAGCATTCAAATTTTGATCATGTGACTATGAGGATGCTGTAACGGTCCTAAGTGTGAAAAATGGTCATAAGTCGTTTTTTCAGTGCTGTTGTAACTTTGTTGTTTGTTGTTCAGTCATTTACATGTTGTAAGTGAACTATTGTAAGTTGAGAACTATCTGTATTGTATTAAGGTTAGGGATGGGTCACCATTAATATTTGCAAGAAATTCTTCTGAAGTTGACTTCTCCTGCTGGGAAGATGACCTGTTTATGGGGGTGTTCCTTCACCTATTTGGCTCCCAACTTACGGGTTGCACTTTCTGGGGAAATCTGCATTTGGCCACACTCTCTCAGAGTTACAAAACCTGTAAAGACACATAGCATCTCTACCACAGGGCTTGCTAATCATTAATTTCACTACAGTAGTATTTTTTATTTAATACATTTCCCCCCCCCCCCCAAATATTCATTGCTTGAAGTAGAAGGGTGGCTTTTAAATCAGGGAAATAAAGAAATCCTGTGAAAGAGCATTACAAAAAGAAGAAAACTGCAGAACGATTTGCCCTTTAAAATAATCAAAATGGACCAGAATAAAGAGTAATGTAATTTCATGTATACTTGCAAGGAACCTGGAGTTCCTATGTTGTCATCTGGAATTCTCCCCGTAACTTATCTCAATGGCATAAATTGATGGAGAAGTATAATCAGAAATGATTATATAGTATCTCTCTTGGTCACTTGGACAATCTAGGGTGGTAATGTACTTTCTGAGATCTCAGGAAGCATAAAAAAAAAACCCTCAAAGCTATTTCTGTTTGACTCCAAATAAAGAGAAAAACCATAAAGTGTTTTACTGGATGGCACTTGCTTGAAACACAAAAGATATGCCACTAGACAATTGGAAGGTAGGCCATAATTTCATTCATAGTATATATTAGGGGTGAAATCCACTTACCTTTGCTTATGATTCGGTAGCAATATAAGCATGTGTGTCTGGGTGGGTGGGCGGAGCCTGCTATCGAGCATGCCTGCAAAGGTAAGTGAACAGTGAGGGGGGAATCCGCTCTGCCACGCGATTTAGATTAGCTAGAAAGCAGGAAATCCTGCTTTCTAACTAATATAAATCGCACGTCATAGATGATCATCAGGAAAACCAGTTCGCCTGAACCAGTTTCATTTTTTTAAAATTACTAGTTCGAGTGAACCAGTAGCATTTTTACTACCAGTTCAGGCAAACCCGTCCAAACCAGTAGCATTTCACCCCTCATACATATGCCTAGCCTTGTTCTCCTAAGAACTCTTACAGGGAAAGACGTGTAGACAATTCGATATTGGAGTACTGAATGTTTTGGTCTGTATATTTTAAAAGGGCAACCTAGACATGATCCTAATACTAATTTTTAAACTATAAGCTGGCTTTTAAGGAGACATAATAGCCAGTTTTGTCCCCATACTATAAAGATTCTAGAAAGAGTGCAAAGAGCAACAAGGATGATTAGGGGACTGGAGGCTAAACCATATGACGAATGGTTGCAGGAACTGTGCATGGCTAGTTTAGTGAAGAGAAGGACCAGGGAGGCATGATAGCAGTTTTCCAATATTTGAGGGGTTGTCATGGAGAGGAAGAGGTTTTCCAAAGTACCTGAAGGCCAGACAAGGAATAATGGATGGAAACTGATCAAGGAGAGATTCAACCTAGAAATAAGGAGAAATTTTCTGACAGTAAGAACAATCAACCAATGGAACATCTTGCCTTCAGAGATTGTGGGTGCTTCATCACTGGAAGTGTTCAAGAAGAGACTGGACAGTTATCTGTCAGAAATAGTATAGGCTCTCCTGCTTGAGCAGAGATTGGACTAGATCAGAGGTGGTATTCAGTAGGTTCTGACCATTTCTGTAGAACTGGTAGCAGAAATTTTAGGTAGTTTGGAGAACCGGTAAATACCACCTCTGACTGGCCCCATCTATTCTCTGCCTCCCAAGTCCCAGCTGATCAGGAAGAATGGACATTTTGCAGTAACCTTCCCCTGGAGTGGGGCAGGAATGGAGATTTTACAGTATTCTTTCCCTGCCACACCCACCAAGCCACACCCACCAAGCCATGCCCACAGAACTTGTAGTAAAATAATAATAATCCCACCACTGGACTAAATGACCTATAAGGTCTCTTCCAACTCTGTTATTCTATTCTATTTTAAGTAGTTTGATTTATTAACAAGCAGACAGCTATGTTTTTGTCGTGCAGGCATATTTATAATATAATGCAGTACCCAATGATCCTTTTGGCTTTTTCACAGAGACTCATAGCAATATCACAATACAGCTGTCATTTACATCCTAGTCAGTTCATTAAAATGTGTCATCATATTTTCTGTCAGAAACTGACATCATTAAGTGACGATTAACATAGTCATTCTGGTATTATAATAGTTTTCTTTTTTTTTAAAGTTTTTTTATTTTTAATCCAACTTTACACATGTTCTAGAAACAAATTGTGACTGGATCTTTCCTTTTACATCCTCTCATTTACATAATCCTTTTTACATCACAGCTTGGTTTTCATTTTCAGCCAAATTATTTTCTACCCTTATTCTCCATTTTTTAAACTCATTTTTCTTAGTACATAAACAATATCTTCAATTATCCCTTCAAAAATCTCACCAAATTATCATTTTATATTACTCTATTGGTCTATTTTACTATAAACAATATATATCCTCTAGTTATGTTTTAATATAGAGAACATTTTTTTAATTTTTTCTACAATTAACATGCACTATGCTTTCTTTATTTCTTAATTAGTTGCATAACAATGCTAATCATACTACTATTCCTTTTAATCTACTAATACAACTCTTTCCCCACTTCTTCCTCTTTTATCCATTTTCTCTTGGGCTCTCACAAATTCCACTTTTAATCATTTTTCTTCTTCTCCCTCTTTCTCCTAACTTCTTTTTTTTCCTTTTCCCTGTTTTATGGTTGTAGTATCTTTTCTTCAGAGTATTCATTTTTATTATTCTGGTACCTTTCCCCCTGGGTTTTCCCTGTTCTCCTCCATTTCTTACTGTCTTATGGTTTCTTTTTGGGGGGATCTCCCCCTTCGATCGATCCGCTCCCATAGGGAGGGTCTTCTCCGGGTGCCGTCGACTGGGCAATGCCGGTTGGCGATGCCCAGGGGAAGGGCCTTATCTGTGGCGGGACCTACCCTCTTGAACGACTTGCCTCCCAAACTCCGCACCACCTCGGACCTCCCCCTTTTCCGCCAGCACCTGAAGTCGCACCTGTTCCATCAAGCCGGCCTAGCGTGACCACCCATTAACGACTGAGTTTTTAGTCTACAAAGTTTTAATTAGAGGGATTTTAATATGTGGTTTTAGCACAGGGTTCTTAAGTTTAATTGTGGTTTTAGGATGTTATGTATTTGTATATTTATATGGTGTTTTTAATTTCCTGTGCGCCGCCCTGGGTCCTTTTGTAGGAGATAGGTGCAGGATATAAATCAAATAAAACTCAAACTCAATTCGTCTGCTTTTTCTTTGTAACTATAAATCCCAGTGAAATCATCTGTCTGCATTTTATTTTCAAATTTTCTTTCTCCCACCTTGTCTTCTTGCTCCTCATTTGTGCCCTCTTCATTAAACCCCTCTTCTCCTATTTCTTGGTATTATAATAGTTTTCAAGCAATATGGAGCTGAGGTGGTGCAGTGGTTAGAGTGCAGTACTGCAGGCTACTTCAGCTGATTGTTATCTGCAGTTCAGCAGTTCAAACCCAACCGGCTCAAGGTTGACTCAGGCTTCCATCCTTCCAAAATGGGTACAATGAGGACCCAGATTGTTAAGGGCAATATGCTGACTCTGTAAACTGCTTAGAGAGGGCTGTAAAAGCACTATGAAGCAGTATATAAGTCTAAGTGCTATTGCTATTGCTAATATAGAAGATTGAAGTTTGATCTTTAAAATAAGAACTGTTTAATCTGTCTAATTCTTTTTGGGGTCTCACTAGTCAATCAATAATCACCAGTCTCTAATTATTTAATCTCAGTAGTCCTTTATACCTACTATATTGGGATATACCTTAGATCATTTAAATCAAGATTTTTCTACCAATGCTATCAGTAACTTTTGGAATCACTGTTTTTCCTGGCTAGAGGATCAAATTAAATGCATTGTTAATTGTGCTGATGCCATTAATGTTCATGATTCTCTTCTCCTGTGCATACATTTGTCATCAAGAACACAGGGTAGAACCTGGGAAGTATATGAGATCTTCTCTTATTTCCATAGAAAATCATTCTGGTCTCCAACCTCACAGTTGAATTTTCCTACTAGTCTGATTAATTGCATATTTTAAGAAAGGAAAGAAGGTACCAAGACAAACATACCAGACAAAGCCATTTAGCTTTCTATGGTCTTGAGAAAGCATGCTTAGTTTTTATTTACCTTTTTGGGGATGGAGGCAGAGTCACTATTTTATTATGTTATTTTGACAACCACAGAGAGAATGTTTTAAAAAAAATCAATATAGTGGCTGCACCGTATGATTAAAACCCTCTTTCTTTTATTGTGCACTGGTGAGGTGGGGGCTTTGAACATATAATTGCAGCTATTATCTTTTTTTAAATTTGTTGCTGATGCTTCTATTTTTTTGATAGCCCCCTTCAATTTTCTAATCTTGTCAACACTTATCAACTGAATTTTGTATTGGAAAAGCAACAAAGTGAAACACTGAGGGGTGTGTGTGTGTGTGTTTATTGTTGTGTGTGTGTGTGTTTAGTGTGTGTGTGTGTGTGTTTATTGTTCGGCTTTTCTGATATTGGAAAGACAATCAAACGGGGGGGGGGGGAAGTGAGGGAGATATATTGTGTATATCTAAATCTATATAGATAGATCTAGAACACAATCTTATGATGGCCAGGATGTCAATCATGACACAATAGCATTCCTCCCACATAGCATTTCTCCCTTTCAATGACAGCCTGACGTTTGATTGTTTTTCCAATATTGAAAAAGCTCAACAATAAAAATTGCAAATGTAAATGAATAATAGAATAACATAGTTGGAAAGAACCTTCACAGGTCTTCTAGTTCAACCCCCTGCTCAAGCAGGCAACCCTGTACCATTTCAGACAAATGGTTGTCCAGTCTTTTTTTTTTTAATCTCCAGTGCTGAAGCACCCACAATTTCTGGAGGAAATTTTTTTCCACTGATTAATTGTTCTAACTGTCAGAAAATTTCCTCTTAGTTCTAGGTTGCTTCTCTCCTTGATTAGTTTCCATCCATTGCTTTTTGTCCTGACTTTAGGTGCTTTGGAGAATAGGTTGACTCCCTCTTCTTTGTGGCAACCCCTGAGATATTGGAACAGTGCTATCATGTCTCCCCTAGTTCTTCTTTTCACTAAACTAGACATACCCAGTTCCTGCAATCATTCTTCATATTTTAGCGTCCAGTCTCCTAATCATCTTTGTTGTTCTTCTCTAAACTCTGCTCTCATTTTGTTTTTATATCATGGCAACCAAAACTAGATACAATATTTCAGGTGTGGTCTTACCAGGACATTATAAAGTGGCATTAATACTTCATATGATTTTGATTCTATCCCTTTGCTTCTATCCCAATCCCAATGCAGCCTAGGACTGTGTTCTGTCCCAGGCCTCTGAATAGACAAGAACACAGACTTGGCTGTTTGCCACTGCTAATAAGCAAGATAAGCAGTCCTTTGGCTGAGAGCCCAGCAACTCATGGCACAAGCTTGACTTCACAGAGAACTTTCAAACTCACAGGAAACTGAACAGGCATGGGCTTCAACTCACACAGACATTCATGACTCCTTCACTGAATGGTTGTTTCCTGCAAGTGTCCTCTCCCATCACCTCACCTATAAGCTCTCTGGGAGGGGCCAATCAACAACTACCTGGTGCCTAATCACCTTCCATGAATCTGCCTCCTGAGTTGCTGCCTCTGCCTCTCAGCTCTTCGCATTCAGAGACAAACTGACTCTGGTCTTCCCCACTGCTCCATGCCTCAGGCTCCTCCTGGTGGGCAACCAGCCTCTCTGGTCGCTGCTCTGACTCCGAACACCCCCCAGGGTCTTCCTCAGTCTCCAGGGCAGACTCATATTGTTCCTCACTATCAGAGTCCATCATCAGCTCAGCCAATCCCTGCTGGGCCACAACAGGACTGTATTAGCTTTTTTTGACAGCTGCAGCATACTGCTGGCTTATATTCTACTAGGACTCCAAGAAAACACTTGCAGTTGCTACTATTGAACGTAGTCTATACCCCTGTATTTGTTTTTTCTTCTTCTTGCCTAAATGTAGAACCTTACTTTTCTCGCCAATGAGTGTCATTTTGCTAGATAGGGCCTAGTGTTCAAGTCTATCAAGATCCTTCTTAGCTTGAGCTAACCTTTTGGAGTGTTGGCTATTCCAGCCAGTTTGGTGTCATCTACAAATCTGATGAGTTCCCTTTCTATCCCCTCATCTAAATCATTGAAAAAAAAAATTGAAGACTAATGGGCCTAAGTGTAAGAAAGATTGAGCATAAGGTTTGTTTAGAAAATGTCTCTGGGCTGAATTTAACCAGTATCTGAATATCTACCGTATCCAATACAGAAATTAAATGAAATTACTTTATTGTGATCTAAACGAACCCTCCCCCATTTAGAAACAATCAGTGGAACAGGGAGGAAGAAGGATGACAGCAACTTATTTTGAAAATTTATCTTATTGGTATAAATCAGGGGTCTGCAAAAGTTGGCTCTTTTAAGACGGGTGGACATCAACTCCCAGAATTCCCCAGCCAGTCTCGCTAGCTGGGGAATTCTGGGAGTTGAAGTCCACCAGTCTTAAAAGAGCCAACGTTGCAGACCCCTGGTATAAATCAAGCGAAGAGTTAAGTCTGACAAATACTTCAATATCTCTGAGCAATCTAATAGGATTGGTATATTACTCTGCAATAGTACTTTTTAGCTCTGTAAAATAACCCTTAGTAAGAGGTCTCCTGCATTCTGTTATTATTATTTTTAAAGAATGTGCATCAACAAATCTCACTGCATTGTTTTCTTGTCCTCTTTTCAGATACGTGGATTAATTCATGCATCCCGGAAGAAAGCACAGTTTCATTACCAGACAGTTCCACTGAGATGAACTCCACTTTAACAGCCTCGTTTCAGGACACCTCCGCAGGGGTTGACACAACTCAGTTACCACAAACCGAAAAGCCCCTAAAATATCGCATCATATGTGTAACAGAAACTTTGC
Organism: Rhabdophis nuchalis; assembly: GCA_039707465.1. Taxonomy (NCBI): domain Eukaryota; kingdom Metazoa; phylum Chordata; class Lepidosauria; order Squamata; family Natricidae; genus Rhabdophis; species Rhabdophis nuchalis. The sequence goes on from CM077643.1 coordinate 122,446,169, forward strand.
CGCCTGAACATACTCCTGAGAAGGAACATCTGATTTTCACTGATAAACGAACTGCCTTTAAAAATGAGGGTGTCCCATTTGGAGGTAATAGCCACACTGGGTGCTTTGCGTTTCATGGTTTTATGTTAGGGCCTGTACACCGCCCTGAGTCCCGAAAGGGAGAAGGTGTGGTATACAAATCTAATAAATAGAGAGAGGACAAAAGGTTTATAATTTTTGCTGGCTTAGAGGGGAACTTAAAAAGTGTCCTCTTGAGGTGGTAAGGTGAATCAAACCATTATAACCAGAAACGTAGTCTTTTCCTTTTGACATGTTTCAACCCACCAATTCTACAATCCAAATAAGGCAATTGAGAGCTGTTCTAACATAGTGGTTGGAGAGTTGCTACTCCAAATCTTAAATCTGGATGCACTAGGTTGCTCCTTTCCCTCAGGCTTCAACACTTCTCTTCCCTACCTTCCAGCTACCTGACTTGCAAGATACATATTTGGTAAGAATTATATGTAGACAATGTACATGAAGAGCTTTAAATATACCAAAGTAGCACAAGAAAACGTTATTAGTTGATTTTCTTCATCCTCTCAACTAGAAAAATCTTTGTAATTCAATTAGGGTCTGCATAAAAAAGGTCTGAAATCTAAGATAATTTTTTAGTTTCCCAATATTTGGGCCATGTTATTATTGCCACTTCTATCACTCCTACTACTTACTATTAATACTAAACTGGCAATGACATATTAATACTAAACTGGCAAATGTTAAGTGACTCCTTAGTCAGCCTCCTCTACCAATTTCATTTCTAAGAATGCTCTGAATACATTCAGAAAATGGAAATGAGTGACTAACACAAAAGTGAGTCTGTACACCTGAAAAACCTCAAAGGTATTTGGGAAAGTGCAAGAAAGTGCTCTGGCATAATAGAGGGAATGGGGAGGAGGGAGGATGCCTTTCATTCAGCATGTTGACTCCTGACAACTATCTGTACAAATCCCTACAGTTTTCTTAGCAAGAATTCAGAAGTACCATGTTTCCCTGAAAATAAGACAGCGTCTTATTTTCTTTTGACCCGCCAAAATAAGCACTTGGCCTTATTTTCGGGGAGGTCTTATTTTCAGGGGAGGGATTATTTTAGCACATGCGCTCAAAAGCCCAATTGGGCTTATTATCCAGGAAGATCTTTTTTTCGAGGAAACAGGGTAGTTTGCCATAGCCTGCTTTCTACTGCTGAGAGAATGACTGGCCTAAGGTCACTCAGTTGATTTTCAATCCTCAGGTGGGACTAGAACTCACAGTCCTCTGACTTCTAGCCTGGTGCTTGCACCACTACACCAAACTGACTCTGTAACTGAGGACACTGATTATTGAAAATAGGAGCAATTGTTCCCTTGGCCTATTTAGATATGAGTATGGATTTGTAAGCTGTTGGTTGGTTTTTGTGTTGCATATGTTAAAAAGAATATCTTTGGACACTGAAACACAAACAATCTATTCCACTACCTTAGTTTTTTCAGCAGGTTACATTGATATTAGCCTCATCAATTTGTCTTCAGAAAAGGAATGTTTTGTTATTAGTTTTTTCACAGTAAGCAATTCTGTTTAAAGCAGGAGGAACCTTCTAAGCCATAAAAATATTTGTCTTTTTTTCATCCAAGACTCTGGACAAAATTAACAGTTTCAAAGGTTTTTTTTAACAAGTAATAGCAATATTACTAACAGCTGCCTCTCTAATATTGTAGTATTAAAAAATCTAAAATTTAAAATTCTTCAATTTCACTTGGTGAAAATCAACACCAACAGCAGGAATATTCCACCTAGTGACTGGAGTCTGACAATACAGTTAGCTAAGAACAAATGATTGAATGGAGATATCCATCCATGAGGGCAGAGGGGTTGGCAAGCAAATTCACAACTAAATTGTGGCAATGTTGTCCAATGCAACAAAAAACCAAATTTGGCCTCTGTTTAATTGTTGATAAATAAACAAGGATAAAAAGCTAATCTTGAAACCAAAACAATTAGATTTAATTCCAGTTCAGAGCCAGTAAGAAATTATGCTTAACAGAAAAACAGAATTGAAAGGGACCCTGGATTTCTTCTAGTCCAACCCTATAACATTTCAGACAAATGATTGTTCAATCTCTTCTTAAAAACTTCCAGTGTTGGAGCATTTACAACTTCTGGAGGCGGGTTGTTCCATTCATTAATTGTTCTGTCAGGAAATTTCTCCTTAGTTCTAGTTGCTTCTCACATTCCATCCATTGCTTATTGTTCTGCCTTCAGAAGAATTGCTTGACTCCCTCTTCTTTGTGGTAAGCTCTGAGATATTGGAACACTACTACCATATCACCCCTAATCCTTCTTTTCATTAATTTAATTTAATTTTAGATATTTATATTGTTGTATGTTTTATGTTTTATATTCCCCGTGCACTGCCCTGAGTCCCTTCGGGGAGAGGGAGCGGTATACAAATAAACATTCCATTCCATTAAACTAGACATATTTAATTCCAGCAATCATTCTTTATAGGACTGCATAACTTTTTTGGCAGCTGCAGTACATTGTTGGTTCATATTTAATTGATTGTCCACTAGGAGTCTAAGATCCCTCTTACAATTACTACTATTGACCAGGTACCACCTATTCTATACCTGTGCATTTGGTTTTTCTTGCCTAAATGTAGAAACTTACTTTTTTCACCATTGAATTTCATTGTCTTAGTTAGGGCCCAATGTTCAATTCTATCAATATCCTTCTGTATCTTAAGCCTATCTTCTGGAGTGTTGGCTATTCCGGTCAGCTTGGTGTCATCTGCAAATTTGATGAGTTCTCATCTATCACCTTATCTAAATCACTGATAAAGATATTGAAGAGTACTGGGCCTAAGACAGAGCCTTGCGGTACCCCACTACTAAGGTGACCAGACGTCCTGCTTCTGGCGGGACAGTCCCGCATTTCAAGCATCTGTCCTGAGCCCTGCGGCCTCTTAAAAATGTCCCGCTTTTTGGCGGTGGGGGCCGGGTAGGTGGCGGGCACTCTGCACGTGCTCAGAGGCACGGGGGAATGGCAGGAAGTGGCGGGCTGGCGGGCTGGCGGGCAGGCGGAAGGGGAGGGCCGGCAAGGGAGGAGCCAGGCCCAGGCAGGCAGCAGGCGGCGGAAGAGGAGGAGAGCCAGCCAGAGTCCGCGCGGCCCTGAACTTCTTTGTGCCGCGCCGTGATGCGCTGAGAGCGGCCGGCCGGAAGCCCCATCACTGCCCGCCTGTTCCGCCATGGGCGCCCAGGACGAGCCAAGTGAGGAAGCAGCGGCGGTGGGGCTTCTGGCATGGCACAAAGAAGTTCAGGGCCGCGCGGACTCCGGCTGGCTCTCCTCTTCTTCCGCCGCCTGCTGCCTGCCTGGGTCTGGCTCCTCCCTCGCCAGCCCTCCCCTTCCGCCTGCCTGCCTGCCCGCCAGCCCGCTGCTTCCTGCCTGCGCCCCGCGCCTCTGAGCGCGTGCAGAGCACCTGGCGCCCGCCCGGCCCCGCCGCCCCACCAGACGCCTACTTGCATGTGCCCTGCTTGGGGGGGGTGGGGAAGGGAGGGAGGGGGTTGGCCTGTGCGCCCCCCAGCCAGCGAGGGAAGTGGGTGCGCCTCCCCCCCCCCCCCCGATGGTGTCCCACTTTAGTCAAGTTGAAATCTGGTCACCTTACCCACTACATACTTCCCTCCATGTTTACTTGCTAGTTTCTTCTTGTTTGTGGGCTTGTACATAGAGTGAGGCAGAAATATATTGAAAGAAAAACCCAGCTGCTCGGCCTAAAATTCTGCAAAGGAATCCCCCTGCAGCATCCAATCAATTGTGGAGAACGGTGTAAATTCTTCTGCCATTGGAATCCCATCTATGAACACTGGAGAAATAAAAAAGGCATTTTGAATTTTTTCCCAGAAAACATTAACATTGCCACCAGAAATTTTAAAAAAAAGATTGTTTAGTCTCCAAGATTTCAAAGTTACCTCTTTTTCTTTCCAGCTGTACCTATCGTGCTTCTGGTGCTTGCCCTCTTCTTCTGTGCAGCTGCAATGGTTTTAGCTGTTTGCTATATCAAAAAGTAAGTAAAACCTGTTGCTTTGCATATGCATGCATTTCTGCCAACAACATATATGTACATGCTAATGCTATCTTTTCATATGTAATATAGCTTGGGCATTCTTCTCACTGTATAGAGAATGTTCTAAGTCACCAATTGGACCGGTAGTTTTAATCATTAAATATTCATGCCTTCTTGATGCAGCATAAACATAAGTAAGGCATACTCATATATGAATGTATAATGTATGTTCAGATAGAAAAATTGGCAATAGTGCAGTGGCAGTGAGTAAATATTTTTCCTACATCTCTTAATTAAAAAAAAAATCAAAGTCGTTTATGGTAAAACCTTGTTTCTGTCGTAGCAGATGAAAAGGCTTTCAGACAAATGTTTCTGAAACATCAATTACTGACACATTATGGTTGGTGTGTGTGTGTGTGTGTGTGTGTGTTCCAGCATAACTCTGGAATGCCTCAAGCAATTTCAACCAAACTTGGTACATAAATTACTTACTCTCTGGAAACAAATACTGTGGGGATTATACACCCTAACACCCTTCGGGGTGTATGTTCTGTTAAGATACAGCCTCTTAAAATGGCTTCTACTGTACTGCCTTAAAATGGCTTCTACTGTACAGTGCTGTGGAGTTGCCGGCTACAGCTTCACAGTACTCCACAAGGGGGCTTCATCTGGTAAGGGGGAAAATCCAACATTGGAAATTGTGGTGACATTCATGGAAAAAGGATTGGGATAAATAAATAGTTTATGAGCTAGTAATTTAATATATTATGGTATCTCATATACTGTATAAAACATGACACACACACACACACAGTGTGTGTGTGTATGTGTAAAATCAAGCCTCCACCTATATAGAGATAGAGATAGACAGAGGTTGAGATTGAGGTATATAGATATATGCTGATGCTTTATTTAAACTAAATTTGTGTAACAGTGATTGCATGAGCTTTGTAGATTCAATATGCTAAATAAATAAATAAATTATTGGCACAGCCTTTCAAGTAAGTGCAGTTCAAGATACAATAATGGTTTTCATTTCTCGAATGTCTGTATGGCAATTCATTATTAATCAACTTTGTTTTTCAATTTGATGAAAGATACAAGAAAACATCTCTATATTCAAGCAAGGAGAAGAAAGATGAAATAGAAACCAAGACCATCAAAGAACTAAATGCAAAAAACCAACCTCCAGAGCAGGACCTAAAGAATGGAAAAAAGGAAGAAGTGGAAGTCAAGTCTGAACCACCAGTAAAATGTTTGGAAGCAGAGGTTTAAGGCAGAGTATCTCAATGAACAAATGCCACATGAACAAATGGCAGAATGATAATTGTATACAGTATATTGCCAAAATCAGTATCAGATGTATCATACAAACATTTCACACCTCATATATGTTAGTTTATACATTGTCAATATAGGAATGATTTTCCTTACAATAACACCTAAACAGCTCATATTTTCAGTTTTGTTACAAGCCTTTTGTTACAAGGAAGCGACAATATTTTTCCAAAACATGACCTGCAATTCAGACCTGCAACTCAAACAAACAAATAAAAATGGAATTATTTTTGTGTATTATACAAAGGATTTCATGGAGAAACTTGAACATGTGAACTAGATTTAACAGAGAAACTGCTCCTGTATTTTCCAAATGATGGTAACTTTAAAATATGTCTTTACTGAGAGGTTCAAAAACATAAAGAGTAATGGAAAAGAACAAAGGAAAGATCTGATTCACATGCAGATGAATCCAGCACAAATTGTTACATAGCCATAAAAAAAAAAGTTTCTTATGATTCCAGTGTCTGTGTCTCTTCCTACATTCTTTCCAGAAATCTAACAAATCACAATTTATCAATATTTAATATGGGAAAAAGATTTTAAAAAATGATAGCAACAAAATCTATTAATTATATTTCTTTTTTCCATGCATGCCATAGCCATGTTTATTTCAAAAATATTTAACACCCCAATCATATGCATGTTTACTTAGAAATACGTTCCATTCTATTTCCTGAACTTACCATTCAAAACTACTATATAAAATATCTCTGTAAATGGATTGTTGTGGCTGTTACTATACACGCAAATACATTTATCAGAATTTCATTGAAATAAACAAAAATTGCATAATTATTTAATACTGTAAATTGATACAAAAATTACATATTTTCAACAGCTGAATTTGTTCATAATTACTTTCCAATGATGGACAAATTCAGCTGAAAAACTATAGAAGTAAATTTGATATTACCGTATATGGAACTTCTAGAAATAAACAAAACACCACATTCATGCTTTTAACTACATGCCTTGACAAATCATTTCATTTTCTACTTATATTACAAGTATATTTATTTCAAATACTGTAAGTACAGTGGGGTTCAATAGGACTTACTCTCTAAATTAGTGTTTTAAGATTTTAGGTTTAAAAAGCCTAAATCTTACTGCTTTAGATGCACCATACTTATTGAATTGGATTTGGATATTTGTAAAAAACAGATGAATTTCTTGGCTATGCTTACCAAAAAATTCATGGGTACATGGCCTGTAGGGCAGGGGTCCCCAACCTTTTTGGCACCAGGGACCGGTTTCATGTAAAAAAAAAAAAGCGGACCGGTGGGAGCCGCCAGCGGGTGAGTCGAGTCATGTGGGCTGGGCTCACTCCGGCCCGGTTATTATCAAGCCACGGACCAGCACTAGTCTGCAGCCTGGGGGTTGGGGACCCCTGCTGTAGGAGATATATTATAGGGAACGTGCTTCTAATATTCCTTTTTATGTAGCCTACCGAAAAATTGTTTATTTCTTTTACATTATTTTTTAATAATGTAAATCTGAGTAGCCAGGGCTAGTAGTCAGATTTGTCTGAAAGAAAAAATGCTTATTGAAATCAATCTGCTTTAATATATTTGCTCAGAAATAATCATAGGCAGAAAATATCTGGAGCTATTAAAAAATATTACAGGTAGTCCTCGACTTATAATAGTTCATTTAATGGCCATTTAAAGTTATAACAGTACTAAAAAAAGTAACTTATGACCATTTTGACACTTATGACCATTGCAGAATCCCCATGGCCACATGATCAAAATTCAGATCCTTGGCAACTGGTTCATATTTATGAGTTGCAATATCCTGTGGTCATGTGATCACCTTTTTTGACCTGCTGACAAGCAAAGTCAATGGAGAAGCTAGATTCACTTCACAACTTTGTTACTAATTTAACAACTGTGGTGATTTGCTTAATAACTGTGACAAGAAAGATAGTAAAATAGGGCAAAACTCACTTAACAAATGTCTCCCTTAACAATAGAAATTTTGGGCTCAATTATGGTCTTATGTGGAGGACTGCCTATACTGGTTCAGGTAAAGAATTCTTCATGCCACGTTAAAATAATTAGCTTAAATAATCAATGGTAAGATTCAACTTTTCGTGCCAGAAAAGGAACAGTTCCACACATTTGTGGGCCAAGTGGAAATGAATTAAAAGCTTTCTATGAGAAAAGGCCAGAAAAGAATTTTTGTTATTCTTCCTTGCTGTTTCAGTTCTGTCAATAAAACCTATGTTTTGAGTCAGATCCATGATTGTGATGGATAGGAGGATAAAATCTCTGTACAAAATCATAGGAAATCAAAGTTGTGCACCACAGATGTACCAAAAGCTGTCAGATCAGCCAGACTGATGAAAAATTGTGATTTTAGGTGAATCCTGTATAAAATATAAGCATCAGATCTAACATCAAAACTGATAATACAGAAGCAGTATGTGATTTAATGTTGGTTTATAAGGACTTCTTTAAAAAAATCATGCAAAAGCAAGGTGATCTGAGTTTTAGAGGCACTTTTGTGGCATTGATTTGTTGGGTGTAAAAAAGCTCAGATCAATGTTAGGCTTTGATGCACGAATGCAGACTGGAAATTATTTGACAGTGGCACACTTGGATTCTATAAAATGATGAGGATTCCAAGAATCCAAAATTAATCTTTTGACTGGTTTTCGCACCACGTTGTCTCCAATAAGCTTGTATTGTAGGATTGCATTGGCACTCATTGTATGCAATGTTACAAAGATGCTTTTTCAACTGGAATTTCTTGTTTTTCTTTGAAGAAATTTCGTTTCTCATCCCAGGAGCTTCTTCAACTCTGGATGAGACTTCAAACACACACATAAATACATACATGAAAGTCCAGTTTCCTCTTTGAAAAAGTACCTTGTGAACACACACACACAACCTTTGGAACAACCGTGACCTGGATGGCTGAGAATCTCCATAGACATCTAGGCAGTAACAATCCTTTCAAGGAATCCTCCCGGAAGATCACGAACGATCAATAGTCCGTCTCTTAACTCCCCCCCCCCCTCTTATATTTTGAAAATGTTTTTCGGCTTGCAAAAAAAAAAAAAGCAGACGGTGACGAACCATTCTCGGTAAATTACCCTCGAAAACCTCGCGGCAGTTCGGCTATTTTCGATGTCCTGGCAAGGAAAAGCGGGAAGCGAAGCTTCATTACGTCAGCTGAGCGCGACGAGACATCCTTGCCTGTTAATGTCGCGTTCTGACGTCATGCACTCTAGTGGGGAGGTGGAGCGGGTAGGTAGATTCGGCGCCCGAAGTGGGGGGGGGGGGGGGGGCGGAGCCACTGCTGGCAGTCGGAGGCTGTCGCTGCGAATTCGGAGCAGGATGTTGGAGCGTCAGCGGTGAGGCTACCTTGGAGAGTTTGGCTTGTTATGGGCCTTGAACCCGGGGAGGAGGAAAAAGGGCGGGTGTGTGTCTGTGTGTTTCTTCCTTTGAGACCAGAGCAAACAACAAAAGGGAAAACGGGACTAGGGGGCGGGGGCGGTCGTGGCGTGACCCCATAACAAAGTGGTTGCGTAAAATGTTAACATGTTGACATTTTAATGAAGGTTGTATTCGCGTTTAGCATGTCGCCCCTCTCCCCTTCTCCCATTTCCTTCGATATGCAAAAACTGGCCCTTTCAGCGACTGCATTGAACTGCTGAAATGTAGGAGATAACAACGTATTTTAAAGGTGTCCGCCTTTTCTCCCGCCCATCGCCCTGTATAATGGCTGCATAGCAATCAGGTGGATCTTGCTAGGGACTCTTCTACTGATTTCAGAGGATCCGGACATTCGGTCTAAATATAAATATTAATATTCGATACAAATATAAAATATTTGACCATAAATCTATCTTTGTGGTTGCTTAGAGTCGACATCAACTTGATGATAGATAATCACAACTGTACTTTGAGTGATTGGGGAAGCACTCACCACTTGGAGGAACCGTTTTAATAGGCAGTCCAGCATCCCCTGTATTTTTTAGTCTTTTCTGTAAAAGTTTGATGATGGAAATGAACGATGGAACGTTGTACACACTACACCGAAATTATTATATATGCCTAAAGAAGGAAAGATTTGGCATTAAGATTTTTTAAATATTTCGATGATTAGACAGGATAGACTATAGAAAGAGGACAATTATGTTATAACTATAAAATAACTTTTATGTTAGTAAGTATACTTACAGCGATCATATTTTTGTAATCTTGGAAATTAGAAATTAAAAGAGCCCCCCCCCCTTAATAAAGGCTTGCTTTTGGGAAGGCAGTGCCTGAAGTACTTGTAATAAGAAGGGTCCACTTATTATGTAAGTGGCGTTGGGTGTTCCTCTCTCAATATCAGGGACTTGGTTTCTTTTCAGCTCCTGGATCTCAGCCCAAGGTGCCTGAGTTTTAGGAACAACAGACCAGGTTCCCCACATGGAGGTTTGGGACTTGTTGTTTTTTCCTACTATTAAGCTCAAGAGCACCAGCCTTGCCTATGCATTGCTTTGCCAATTAGCTCTTCTGAGCGAACTAGTCAAGTATAGTGGCGTTTCTTGAGTTTTGTGAATAGAGAAGCAATTTTTCTGGGTAGTTCAGGACTATCCAGGACTAGCGCTGATGATGTTAGCTAGTTTTGGTAATGAAATGCCTGCAAGGAAACAACCCAGCTCAGAAAACATCAAGGGCTCCTCCGTTCAGCAGCCTCTGCTGGAATCAGCTCGTTTACGGTTTTAATCCAATGTTTGTGATGCCCCAAGGGACTTTGATGGACACCCTAACATTTCTTGATGACTCAGCAGGTGGCAGCACCTGACCCACTTTGTCTAAACCCAAAAGCTCAGTTAGCACTAGACTGGATTGGGTTAAGATTGGGGCCTGTAGGTTTATTTAACCGAAAAGTTGGAAAACCTGTCTCAGAAATAAGCAGTGGGAAACTTATGTTTTAGTGCAGTCACATCAGTAGCTGAGCAGAACTTGAAGGCAACTATATTACCCATACAGCAACATTGGTGTTGGTTTAGAGGAGGGGTGTCAAATTTGATTTCATTGAGGGCCGCATCAGAGTTGTGTTTGATTTTGGGAGGGAGGGGCAAGGCTGGGGGGGCATGGCCAGCTTGATGACACTTGTGTTTTAGGGGCACCTGCAAAAGGGAAACATTTCTCCTTTCGTTTTTGTTTTTCTTTTAGTTTGTTCTGCTAGACTTCTGCCAGCGAAAACAGCTCGGGAGGATGTGCGGATGCTTCTAAAACAGTGGTAGTCAACCTGGTCCCTACTGCCCACTAGTGGGCGTTCCAGCTTTCATGGTGGGCGGTAGGGGTTTTGTCCACTAGTGAAGCACTTTCCTTTTTTTAATTTAATTGACTTCCCTACTGTGGAACCGGTGGGTGGTTAGAAAATTTTACTACTAACAGAGATACAAAAATGGGTGGTAGGTACAAAAAGGTTGACTACCCCTATTCTAAAATATAGGTAGAAGTAGTCTTCAACTTACAGCAGTTTGTTTAGTGACCGCTTGAAGTTGCAACGGCGCTGAAAACAGCGACTTATGACCATTTTCACACTTTTGACCATGGCAGCATCCCCGTAGTGACGTGGTTTACATTCAGATGTTTGACAACTGACTCACATTAATGAGAGGTTGTAGGGTTCAGGAGTAATTTTGCGACCTTCTGACAAGCAAAGTCAATGGAGAATCCAGATTCACTTAACAACCATGTTACTCATTTAAGAATTCACTTAGCAGATGTGGCAAGAAAAGTCGTAAACTGCAACAAAGTGACTTAATGAATTTTCACTTAACATAAATGTTGGGCTCGATTGTGGTCACATGTTGAGGACTAACTACTTGAAGGCAATTTAAAAATGAGTGTGTCCTTTTCCAGTAAGAGAATTTGGATTCAAGCAGCCAATTTTGGATATAATAATAACTGGAATACAGGTAGTCCTCAGCTTACATCCACAATTAGTCCAAAATTTCTGTTAGTAAGCGAAACCTTTGTTAAGGGAATTTTGCCCCATTTTACTATCTTTCTTGCCACAGTTGTTAAAAGAGTAACAAAGTTAAGTGAACCTATTTTCCTCATTACTCTCCTTGTAAGAAGGTCACAAAAGGTGTTCACATGACTCCAGGACACTGCAGCTGTCATAAATATGAATCAGTTGCCAACCATCCAAATTTTGATCATGTGACCGTGAGAATGCTACAATGGTCATAAGTGTGAAAACGGTCCTAAGTCACTTTTTCCTGTGGTGGTGTAACTGAATTATCACTAAATGAACTGTTGCAAGTTGAGGACTTCCTGTAACTCAATTTTGGGGGACAACTCTGCAAAACGATAGCCTATTAAAACAGGTTGCTAGAATTCTGAAAAATGCTTCAACTAACCAGTACAGTTACAATTGAAATTTCATTTCAAACTGTAAATTTAGGAATTTTTTAATGTTTATGTTCAAATGTTCATTTTAGAAATTAATGCTTTCAATTTTCAAGCCTTGATTTATTTACTCTTGGGAAGTTCCACTCAATCCTATGAGCAACAGAGTTATTTTATAACAGGCATTACATTTCCCTGACTTTAATATTATTACTTTTTAAATCTTTCATAATTGTGATAATGTATCTTGTATATTGTTTTTAAATTAATGTCTATTAATAGACATTACAGTTTTACAATTTTTCTTTGTTTGGTTTTTAAAAGATTTAAGATAATTACTTTGTAATATACTCAGAAAACTCCAGCTATTGGATAGATTAAAATATATTTAGCAAAATGTAGAATGACAAATTAGAGCATAAAATAAATTACAGTCTTTAAATTATAGCTCTTTCTGCACCATAAGTATAATTTGAGAGTTTTCTGCATGTCTAATATATTCTTCTTAATGGTCAACTAAATTTTGCTGTGCACTATTATTTTCTGCATGGCTTCACCTGAATGAATGTTATTCTCTCTCCATTTAAAAAGTACTTGAGTTCAGTCTACAGAGTTTTAAACATAAACTTGCAATTGTCAGTCATTACATTTTGTATTTTAGGAGTTACTAAAATAGGAGTTACTGGATTTTTAATAAAAATGTCTATTCACAGAGCGTTAATTTCCATATTGAGGATATGCTTGACTTATGTGTCAGTAGAATTGGATTTAATCTGACTTCATATCTGGTTAGCTCTATATAATGCTAACCAGCTTTATAAAGCTTCTCCAGCTAAACTGTATAGCTGCAATTTATGCATTGTGAATTGAATGCAATGATGACTATTTATTCTAATACAGTGTTTTCAAATATATTTATTAGAAATTCTCTAAATGTGGAAAGCAGTATTTCATACTGGGACCTGAGCTAAAGCAGTCTATCATGGGCCAGCAACTCTCAAGCCAAACTCAGACAGTTATAAATAAGCTGCCAGAAAAAGTTGTCAAGCATGTCTCTCTTGTTCGAGAAAGTGGTTTCTTGACATATGAAGAATTTTTGGGAAGAGTGGCTGAACTTAATGACACGTGAGATTTTTTTCCCTTTATACATGGAATAGTTTAAGTATTAAATAGGAACATGCTTAAGGCATTTGAGAATGAATTATTAGCAATATATACTTATATGACTGCTTAATTTCTAATGAAAATGGGACAGTTTATATGGTGTGACATAATATTTAGTTTCTCGGGATGTGTTTGGTCATATCTTAAACCGCAACAAATACTCTGCAATCAGGACTTTATCAGATGTATATTGTAATGTTTTTTCAAATTGAAACGAGTAGATATGAGAGCTTATTTCTCTTATTAAAGGTACCATAATAAATTATGTAAGAGCAATAAAAATAAATCTAGTACTCGTTCATTGAAACTTAACAATGGCAGTTAAAACAATCAATGCAAACCTTCTAAACTATGGCTTAGCAATATTAATATTGAGCTACTTGGAAAATATTTTACTCTCTTAGCAATTATCACTTTATTAAATTGTGTGCTCAAATTGAATCTCTATTGGACATGACTGAATTTTCCAATTCTTGCTTTAGGAGGAAAATAAAGCTCCTAAAAATACTGTAGTTGCAAACATAATAATGTTGCTTTATGCTGAGTTAGATAATTGGTATACCTAACACAGCAATTATCTATGATGACTTGTAATGTTTCTCCAGGGTATCTGACATTTTCTTTATCTAGTTATGAAGGAATTAAGCCTGAGATCTTTTGTGTGTAAACCATATATCAATCACTTATGTAAAGTTCTTAAAATCAGAAGTTGCATGAAAACACATGCTTTATATAAACATATTTGTATAAAATGCAGGTTTTCCAGCATTTTTGTTGGAATCATAACACATAATTAATTTAAAGTTGTCCTGCAGAACCACAAATGAAGATGAACTAGAGAAAGAATAATTATATTCCCAAGAAGTTAATTCAAAGAAAGATGCATGTTTATATTACAAACACTGGGCTAGAAACGATTTCCTTGATTCATTTTCCTGCCAATCCTCTGGAAACAGTCTGCCAGGATCAAAGGCTTTTAGATGAATGGTGTTGGATCTTAGCAAGATTCTTCCAAACTAGATAAAGATGATATCAACAAGTCTTTTCCTGAAAGCAGCTTGGGAAGAGGCTGAGTGGGAAAACCAATTTCCACCAAAACCATTCCACAGATGACCTTATTTGGATCCAGTCCTATATTGAAAATATATTTGCTTGCAATTTGTACAATCATATTCACTGTAATGTTCAACGTATGTTTCTTGCGCTGCATGTATAGAATGTTAAATAAATGTTAAATAATTCCAGAACTGCACAATTAGCTTCTGGCCAAAACAAGCACCTGTTATTTGAAGTGCAGCCAGGGACTGATGCTACAGCTTTATGGAAGGTGGCTGTTCGGATAGTTTGCACTAAAGTAAGTTTATCAGAATCTTAAATTCTCTAATTCATAGCAACATCATCATGGTTAATTAGAAAAATGCCACATTGTCATAACTTATTAAAAATATGTAGTTTGCTGTGTTTATGTTTTGCTTGTCATAATTGTACTAATGTGCCATTTACCATTCTGAACTTTATAAAGGCATTTATAGCATCTCATAATGTCAAATTTCTGAGTATAGGAACTCTTGATTTACATTTCTCTAAAAATAAAATTAAAATAAATGGTGAGATATTCAAGAAAAATGATAATGCTGCTCTCTGTGTTATAGATAAACAAGACAAGTGGGATGGTGGAAGCTTCAAGAATCATGAACTTGTATCAGTTCATTCAACTTTATAAAGATATTACAAGTCAGGCATCACAGGTCCTTTTACAGAACGCTCCCTCACAAGGAACTGCAGAAGATCTGTCATCTGTTGACTCTTGTCAGGCTAGCCTTTGGATGGGAAGGTATTTGAAATACTCTAAAAATGTTTGAATCTGTCCAGTTTCTTGCTCCAGCAAGGAGTTTTGTAAACTTGATTCAATTTAGGTGAAGGCTGCCTTTTACTATAAAAATGTGCAATAAACGAACGCTCAGTTGTTTAGGCTACCTTTTTTCTTACTGAAAATATATGTCAGCTTTTCTGAAAAAAAATGGCATCATCTTGCAGAGAGCCATCCTCTTCATCCTTTAGTGGTGAAGATTCATTTTGAAATGAAATAATCTACCATTCATATTAATTCTCATTCTGGAAAATTTGATATTATTCAGAGAGCTGAAAGAATATTAAATTACTTCTGTGCTAGGAAACTATTGGAAATAGGCACTTAGATAACGGGAATAGCTATTTGCCATTGTATACAACAATCTGTGGGGTGGGTGTGTCGGTGTAAAAATGTCTGTTCATGCACTACTCAGAGTATACAATCCTTAGTAATTGTGTACGTTTTGAAGAATCTAATAACAAATTTTTCTTATTTGTACATCAGTCTACAATTATTCTTTTTAAACACTTTTTAACATTTTTAATATACCATAAGTTTCATTTATAGAACACCAATGTTTTAATATAATAATGGTCTCCTTCCTCCATTCTTAGGACAAAACCCAGATAGTTTCTTGCAAGTTGAATGTGAACTTGCTTTAGTGATGAACTAGGGGTTAGAAGATTATAATTATTCATAGTAAAATATTTAACAAGAAACAATTCAAGGTATACTACATATACAATTAAAGTTCTGGAAATCTTCGATTGTGAATAAATAATATATTTGCACTGTAGGGTGAAACAGCTTACTGATGAGGAAGAATGTTGTATTTGTATGGATGGACGTGCTGATCTGATCTTGCCATGTGCCCACAGCTTTTGTCAGAAATGCATTGATAAATGGTAAGTCACAGTTAAATCTCACAAACAAATTACACCATGTTTAATGAAGAAATGAAACGAACTCTTCTTTTCAAGTCCACCTCAGATTTCCAAGTTCAGCTGAAACTAGTCCTCAGATTTAACACCCAAGCAAATATGTGTATTTTATATACTTGCATATTTGAGTAGTTATATGTACCTGCTTATATACATGCTGCTCAGAAACTTTACTTCAAGAGGCATGCCAGCACAAAGTAAATAAATTAATATTAGTTTTGCACATAGGTAGAATAACTTGCACACATCAGTGCCTCCCAGATTGGAAAAAAATTGTTTGGGAGATAGTTGAGGATCCAAATGGGCACTCTAAATATTTTGTCTCTTAATACAGTCCCCAACCTCATAAAAAAGCCAAAACAGATCTGAAAATTTCAGCCATCATGCCATTCTGTGCTACTGATAGGGTGTGCTGTAGCCTTAGCCAAGTGATAGTGAATGCAGTCAGTATTTTTGATAGGGCAGCCAATTACTTTAAATTATAAACATTTGGGACAATGTAAGTTTTTCCAATTAAAAAAACAACAGTTTTTGTTTTTCTTTGGAGGTTTACGATCTCATTGCCTGGTGGCTTTCAAAAACAGGTTTGCGCAATCTATGTTGGGGATATTTTCACTGTTATTTTTAGCTTGGTCTCATAGATAAAACTAATCTTTTAGCCTTTTGTCCAAGATTCTATTATATCTTATCATTAGAGCAAAAGTAGTCCTGTGCATTGTCAGTACAAAATCTGAAAAGCAGTGACGGTTTCTTCTGGATTCCTTTGCAGGAGGGGCCATCACAGGAACTGCCCTGTATGCCGCCTACAAGTGACCGCTGCAAATGATTCTTGGGTTGTATCTGATGCACCTACGGAGGAAGATATTTGCTCTTACATACTCAACTTGGTGGACGAGGCAGGCCAGCCCCATATACCCTGATGTTAGTCTTAACATTCATAGTCTTAACATCTCCCAAGATCTCGTTCTCATTATTTTTCATTTCTTTATTCGTTACATTGGTTTCTAGAAGCTAAATCATTATTTTTTAAAAATGACTAGTTCTGGGAAAGCCTAGTTTGTAATTACTACTTTCCTGATAACATTTATGGTCAATACACTGAATTTTCTGATATTTTATGAGGTACCTGCAGTAGGAAATATTTTAGTTCTAGTAAAGCTGTTAAGTGTTTGTTAAAAGTAGACTTCATTGTCTCAGTTGAAGAATGGATGATTCGCAAGTCCTGTTGTCCAACACTGTCTAAAAGCAATGTCCTAATGCTTAAATGGGAATTAAAATGGCTAGAGTCCTTCAACTTAGTAGTTGCTGTTCTTCCTCCTATGAAATGTTGCATCTACATGCGTTTGATTAAATAAGTAACATTCCTTTTATGGAATCTTTTATGAAAGCAGATTTTTTTTTATAAACGATTGACTTTTTCATTTCTACTCAGTTAATTTTCTAAATCAGTATTTATTACTTCACGTTTGTCTATGCAGTATCATGGATGGATCCAACAAAATTTCTTCCAGTAACGTCTCTATCAGTAGAAGGCTTCTAATGTAGCAGACAGCAATGTTTATTCTCTTTCTCCCATCTCTTCATTACCTACATTCCTTGAACAACTATCCCCTGGCCTAGAAACTCTCCAAAACAGTGAATCTCTGAAACATAGTGTGGATAGTAAAAAAATCTTCTGTATTCTGTTCTGTTTCTTCGCGAGTGCTTCATCTTAATTACATGTTAATTACAAAATCGGGCTGAAAGGTGTTTATTATTTATTTTGTTTTGTTTAGACTTCTATTTACCAGTTTGTAAAATGTGCTGTTGCTGAGAGACAGTAAAGCACAGAGATTCTTACTTTCTTTTCCTGTAGGTGCAATATGAAGGAAAAAAAGGAATCTTTCTTCTTTTGTGTGATCACTTTGCTTTAACGTAGTGTGCATGTTGTAATCAAGCATTGGTGTGATGTATGACAAATGTATCCCGAGTTGTTACTTTATCAGGTGACATGAATAGATGCTAGAAATCTACCATTTTCTAATCCACAAAATTGGTGCCGAGTTTTACAAAATTATTTCAAATAGCAGCTTAAAATGGTCCTAACCCCACCCTACCCCACCCCAAAATTAAGTCCTTAGGCCAGTGTTGATGAACCTTTTTGGAAGTGCGTGCGTGGGAGGGAGTGCCAGAAACCGGAAGAGCAGCTCCTCAGCGTGCACACACCACCACAAACCAGAAAAGCAGTTCCCCTCGTCTTCCCGTTTCTGGCACTCACAAAGACCAGGTGGCCGGCATGCATGGAAACCAGGAGGCACGCTAGAGCAACGGGCGACGGCTGGCGTGCCCGAAGAGATGGCTCTGTGTGCCACTTCCAGCACACGTGCCATAGGTTCGCCATTACGGCCTTAGGCAGAATCAGCCAATACAAATCCCCAAATTGATATGGTACTAATTTTGGATTTTATATTTTTTTACAACTGCTGCTATTTTAATTATTATTCATAGAATAAATTTGGCACCGCACAAGGAAAGATGAGTTAATAGTTAAATACCATAAAGGGTTTAAGGCCTTATTTGGAATTGCCTGGTAAATATGTATAATAAAATTGTTTTCTACTGTTGCTGAAATGTTGCACATAAATATAGGTTAAAATAATTAAATTGCAAACTTAACACTATTAGCTAAAAGATTTCTATAAATCACATTCAAGTATTGAACCATACCACTTTAGAATATGGCAAACATGTTTTTTGAGATGATCAAATTCTGCTTAAATTAGTAAAATTGAGTAATTAGTGTTTTTCCTCTTTTTTTAATATGATGTACTAAAATGAAGGTTCAAAAAACAACTCTTATCACTTAAG
This sequence comes from Rhabdophis nuchalis, assembly GCA_039707465.1. Taxonomy (NCBI): domain Eukaryota; kingdom Metazoa; phylum Chordata; class Lepidosauria; order Squamata; family Natricidae; genus Rhabdophis; species Rhabdophis nuchalis. The sequence continues at coordinate 122,464,757 of CM077643.1, forward strand.
AGTTTGATATAGAGAAATTCCAATATTGCAAGTGTTATTTCTGAGAATGTAAAATTCAGAACATAAACAAAACATTTTTCTTGTTTTTGTTTTGATGTGTTTTTCACTTGTTATAAAACTGATCATGGATTTAATTTTCCCCTAGATATATTTGGACTTGCAGTGCTGAGATTAAAGTGCCCAATACTTTATACTGACATGGTAGAAACAATAACCCATTCTTTTTTTTCTTCTTCATATAAGGTTTGATTGATAGCACAAATATTTGAAGTGTAAGCAGTAGATCATTAAATCCTGATATTGCTTTTCTTTTTCCTGTCATGAGTATAAGAACTGTACTCTAAATCTTGAGAGATGGAAGCTTTAAAATATGGATATGCAGTCCACAGAGGGGACATGAAATTATATATATGTAAACACACAAACACACACACAGAGTGTTTTACATATTATGGATCATTTGCTGTCTTTCTTTTCTCTGTTTCCATTGTGTTGTGAAGCTATGCCTCTTACTAAAGGACTTTTAGTTTAGATCGAATAATGTAGGACAGGGGTCTCCAACCTTTGCAACTTTAAGTCTGAAGGACGTCAACTCCCAGAATTCTCCAGCCAGCAAAGCTTTGCTGGCTGGAGAATTCTGGGAGCTGAAGTCCTTCAGACTTAAAGTTGCAAAGGTTGGAGACCCCTGCTGTAGGAGAAAGCTATTAACACTCAAAGACATGGAAGAAGAGATTACTACAAGTTGCTTACCCATGCCTTTGGACACATACCCTACCACAATAAGCATCTGGCAAACTAAATGCCTATCACAAGAAATAAATGTGTTACATTGTGTAAAACTGCAGCCCAGTTGAGTTATTCTAGCAGTGAACCTGATAAAAGATTGACAAACTTAAAAAAGGTTTTTAAAAGACATGTTCAAGAGATGAATTACTGTTAAGATGCATTCCTTAGTTCTTTTGTGCGGATGTGTACTTTTCTTAGTGGTTTTATATAAGACTTAATAACTATAAGCAATTTAATGTATTATGAGTTTTGAGCAATAAACATTTGAATTATTTATCTTTTGTGTAATGTTCAATGAGATACCTTTTCTTAGGCATTCGAATTCAGAGTGTATACACACAAAATAATTTCAAGAAAGTACTTATGATTTTATATATTCCTAGCCAGAGATGTGCAAATCATTTTGACCTTGTATTCAGTTTGTTTTGCGCTTGAAACAAAAGGTGCTTTGAGAGACTAGTTTCTGTATTGAGTGCTGTTCTGGAGTTCTATTGGGCCTGTTTTGGGGCTTATGACGGAATTCCCTTCTTCCCCCAACATTTTACCACCCGGTTTTTCTAGCAGCAGGGATTGGAAAATTAAGAGGAAAGCAGCAGCTAACTATATGGCTAACCAGAAAAATACTACTCACACTGTGTTCTTTGTATTGCATTGCATTGTGTTTGTTTGTTTGTTTTATCTTTGTCCTACATAGAATTTATGGGTTAGTGAGCTTCATACACTGGAAGTTTTTAAGAAGATGTTGGATAACCATTTGTCTGAAGTGGTGTAGGGTTTCCTGCCTAAGCAGGGGGTCCCTTACAACTCTATACTTGTTTTTCTATACTTGTAACACATTAATATGTATGACAGTAATAATCAGCCAAAATAGACTTAATTTAGGGTTATAGAAAAGGACAAACATCAATGAATATATTTATAAATATTTAACATTTCCATTTATTAAGCTTCTTCATGCTATACGTATCTCTGAATATTTTAGACAACAAAATACATACTGTACATGTGTAACTCAAACCATTTATCTTGTTTAAGCTGGACTTAATTTCCCATAATCCCTTTTAAACTAGCAATAATGTATTTGAATGCTAATCAGGTCATGTTAGCATTCTAGCATCCAAAGGTTCCATGTAGAAACAATACAATTATTTTAATTATATAAAATAATTAGTGCAAGTAAACAAAATTGACAGCTAAACTTTCACCCATAAAGTCTAAGCCATCAAAAAAGTATAATAAATAGGCAACTCCCTTCAAGAAATTATCTGGCCTTCAGTGATAATTCAAGGAAGGTGGTACCATAATTAAGGAATAAAGCTTACCAAAATATTCCAAGAACTTGCAATAATAGTGCAATTTTAAACCTTTGTAAATTCAGTAGAATTTACTTTAAGGCTCATTAATCTCATACATCTCAATAAGAATGGTAGAAACCAGATCTGGTTTTAATGTTGTTAAAGTCATTTGGTGCTCACTAGAATTTGCAAATAAGCTATTTCCAAATATGCAGGAGTTCCTACTAAGCATAACATCTCAACTTATTAAAGCAGCTATGTCTTTTCCACTTGTGCTATTCATAATTGCTCTTAGCTGTCTTTACATAAATGTGCATACACAGAACCTGTGTTTTATTTGAATTAGCTGTGCAGGTAAACAAATGAAGACTGCCTGAACAGCTTCCAAAGCGACTGTCCATGCCCAGAGCAGATACTGGAGAATTTGCCAACTGTAGGGCTTGATATACTAAAAATACAGGATTGCTGTGTAGTTAGTACAAGCATTACAATTGCATAATACTTTGCCATAGTGAGTGTGCTTTAAACTGCTTTTTATTAGAGCAGTGTTTTTTTTATTTTATTTTGTAAAGTTTTAAAACAAAAACAATATGGAATCCAAGGTTTCCTTTTTTGAAAAGCCTGCTCTCTTTGTTCCACCAGCTAATTTGTGAGAAGGAAAAAAAAGTAACCGGTGATTGCAATTAATATATTTATAAACAATTTTCAATTTAATGTGAATAATGGTATAAAAGGAAAATTCAGAAGTACTGAAGAAAACTAAAACTTTCAGATGTGTTCTTTCCTTAATTATATAATGGAGATTTTCTAGTACCAAAATAGATCATTTTTCAAGTGAAATGAAATTTAGATTATCTGTCAAGCATTGATAAATTAGGCTATAATAAGGTCAAGTTCTGAACCTGAATTGTTATTAGCCAACAAAGATAAAGATGTAATTTGTCATGGTCATCTTTGGTCAAAGCTGAAAGTCTCTATTCATTTACTACAGTATCCCAGAATAGAATGCTAAGTTCCAAATACAGGAGCTGCCTTTATAATTATTTTGTGGTAATATTCCTGTGCCTCTGATTCTATGGACAAATCGCATTTATTGGATTGGGAGAGCTAAATTTGGACAGATGTGAACCTGGATAGGATAGTCATTCTTCCGGATAGAAAAAAATGAAAATAACTTTGCACTTATGAAATAGAAATATCTTCCCAACCAATTTGCATTAAAACATGTACACCTTTTTTCCACAGTACAGTAATACTTAAATTAGAAAAAGCGTAAGTAAGAGAGAAATTTGTTACCCCTCCCTTTTTTCTTAAGAAGTTCAGAATTTGTGGCAAATTTTACTTCTATCTTCCTGTTTTAGAATTATTAATTTACTGTATTTCAAAAGGCTAACAGGTAACTACCACCAATAACAGTAATTAAATATAACTGCTTTCCAGAACTCAGAACCTGCCTCTAATAGTTCATTTTCAAGTCTGAATATTCAAAATAAACTCCATATAAAATTTTTAACACTACCTACAGCAGTTGATAAATCATTAAATTCCGGTTCTCACAATTTTACATCATAGTAATGAAGTAGCAATGAAATCTACTTCTTACATTACATCGCATACTAATCTATCAAACATCTCATTTTAGTACATTTAATACAAACTACAAAATGCAAATTAAATCTATGTATATGTCTGTTCTATCAGCTTCATTCATTCCTCACATTATACCAAATTATGATTGGTTTTGTTTTGTTAACCAAACCAAACCAATCATAATTTAATCTTGCTGATGTAAGTATAAACCATGCTTTAAAACTTAGCACTGTATGTCAAAGTCACCGTGACATCAAACAATTTTTAAAACAAACCTCAATTTAATTTTTTAAAAATGTGAATTTAGCCAATGTTGATATTCCAATGTGCATGAATGCATATGAGCAAGTAAATATGCTTCCTAATACATAGATAAGAAAGTTATTAATCTTCTATATCGAAAAAACCAAGGTGTGGAACAAGTTTCATAAAGGTGAATTAAAGTGGAATGTTGATATGAATCTGTTGAAAAAGCTCCACTATATCATGTAGCAAATCCTGGTGGATATATCAACATCTGATTTGCATTTTTCAGGTATCTGGCTTATACCTGGGTGCCTCGGGAAGTTACCATATCAAATTACTCTTCAATTAAAGGGCCCATCTGGAAAAGCCAAGTATTTGTATGTCCAACTAAACATCTATGAGTGATGTGCTGATCTTTGGTTATATTAGATTTTAGTTTCTAAATCCAGGATAGTCTATACTACAGTACAATCAGACACCTGAAATCTAAACAAGTTAATGTTTAAAGTGCCATCAATCCAATATGAGAAAAATTGTGAGAAAACTGGTCTGTGTGTGCTACTAAAAGCTGCAGTCCTGTGTCTCTTTTTTCAAAGCAGAATGTTATGTATCGAGATGCAAACCTATAACGATTAGAGTTAGAATGTACTTTTAAATGCATAAACAACATAACTAGAAGCCTGCATCTTGGCATCTACAGCAGTCCTATTTAAGGTAAGCACTTGCAGAAACTGGCTTTGCAGCAATTCTGGTGTCACCTAAGAATTCTGATGATCAGATGATTTTCTGTCCTGCAAAAGCTCACATTCTCTCTTTTCTTCGGACTTGTTGATTGTGCCTATTTTGACAGTGCTGTAATCTCTTCTGTCTTCATCGCATCAGACAGGAAACTCAGTTCATTGCATAAATTCTCATATCTGTAAGCCATTCGAATCTGTGCAACATTTGTTTTTCTAATATCATTTCCTTCTGGCCCTTCAGCACAGTAATTTAGACCTACGCATTTCTGTTTTTCCTAGAGAAACAGAGAGAAAAGAAGATACTATTTGAAAAGTTGCTTTGATTTGTTTTTAAAGGGCAAGTGAAATCCAGCAGCCTGAACAATTTTAAAAGGTGTCCTCAACCTATGCTTCCTCAACTGAAGAATGTGGTAGATCAGGGGTCCCCAACCTTTGCAACTTTAAGTCTGAAGAACTTCAGCTCCCAGAATTCTCCAGCCAGCAAAGCTTTGCTAGCTGGAGAATTCTGGGAGCGGAAGTCCTTCAGACTTAAAGTTGCAAAGGTTGGGGACCCCTGTGGTAGATGATCTCCACAAGACGGCATTTTGAAAAGAAGGGTGTGGATTAGTGTGTGTGTGTGTGTGTGTGTGAGAGAGAGAGAGAGAGAATTTCTATGACCACATAATCTCTTTAATTGCTATAAAATTGATTAACATACAACAATGGTTTGTAACTTCATGTAGCAGCTTCTAATAGGCATGATTTTATTCTGCAGCACTACGCTAAATAATTAACTAGAGATCAGTGAAATTCTACCTTCCCTAAACTATGCCTTCAAATATATTGGACCAAAACTCTCAAAATGTTCAGATAGCCTTTGATGAAGCCGGATGGGAATTCTGAATGGGCTACCAGATCTGCAACGCAGTAAATTGGACAAGTCTGATAGAAATCAAGGACAATTTAAGCCTATATGTAAACAAAGGCATCTACAGGAAGTGTGAAAAAAGTCAAGATGGCAATCATGACTGTGTTCTTTTTATGGTACTTTTTGACTTCCTCCCCTCCCACAATGCCCCATCTGTAAATCCATGTCAACTTTTCTGTTTCATACAGCGGCAAAAGTGAATCAAGCTGTAAACAAAGCTCAAGGGATCAGAATTTAATCACTTCTATCCCACATATTCATCAAAACCACGCAGCCTGGTTATTTGTCCTTTGACGAAAAACACCATTACAGAAAAATGTCATTAGCTAAAATGTTCCTATTATGTGTGATGATCAGGCCCTCTGGTGGCTTTATAAATAAAAATAAAATATATTAAATGCACCACCTAGTTTATCCCCTACATCTTCAAATTTCTGGTGCTTACAGAAACCAAGTAAATTTACCTTGTGTGACAAGCCGCTTTGTAGTACACTGTTTCTTGCAATTTCACATAGGTCACAAGTACTCAGTTTCCATACTTGGGCTGCTATGGCATATTCCTCCATCAGCGCTTCCTTCAATTATACATACAAAAAATATGATTTGCTATCAAATACATTTATTTATTTTGCACCAACAATAGCTTGAAATCAAAGGGACCACTTCTAGTAAAAGGAAACTTCTAATTTTGCAGAGCTCTTCTATTAATTTTCTTCTTCCCTTGCTGTATTCTATGTTCCCTGAAAACCTTCTCCAGGGCAGGGGTGTCGAACTGATGGCCCGTGGGCCAGATGTGTCACACACAGGCCATGCCCACCCCAGCTTTGTGAAGGGAAAAACGTCATGATACGTCACATGATGGCAATGTGACACCATGTGTTTGACACTCATGCTCTAGGGCAGCGGTTCTCAACCTGTAGGTCGGGACCCCTTTGGGGGTCGAAAAACCCTTTCACAAGGGTCGCCTAAGACCATAGGAAAACACATATTTTAGATGGTCTTAGGAACCGAGACACCAATTTTATGGTTGGGGGTCACCACAACATGAGGAACTATTTTAAAAGGTTGTGGCATTGGGAAGTTTGAAAACCATTGCTCTAGGGCAGCGATGGCGAACCTTTTTAGGCTCGCGTGCCATAAGGGGAGAGTGCAGGGGGGTCGTGTGCCAGCATGCCACACCCATAATGTAATGCGCGCCCCACAGGCTCTCCCCCATTTTTTTACATGCTTTTTTCACCCTTATACCTCCGGAGTCTTCAGGGACCTTCAGGAGGCTTCCCTGAAGGCTCCGGAGGACTAAAAACAGTCCTACGAGCAAATTGGAAATCACTCCGGAGGGCGGGGGGCTGTTTTTGCCCTCCCCAGGCTCATATAGGGTGAAAAATGGCTTTAAAAATGGCTGAATCAGCTGGCCAGCCCGCACATGCATGCTGGCCAGCTGACAAGGCAACGCCTTGCGTGCCCTGCCAAATAGCTACGTGTGCCACCTGTGGCACGCGTGCCATAGGTTCGCCATCACTGGCGAACCTATGGCACTATTTGGTGAAACACTATTTGGTGAAATTTCATCTCGCTCGTTTCTCATCATAGTTGGCAAGATCCAACTTTTATAGTTTCAGAGCTGGGTAGCCTGTTGAGAGTGGTGGAAACTCCAGCCACTGCACAATGAAATTTATTTCTGAAAGGATTGTGCTTTAACAGAATTGGTCATTTTCCTTCTTAGATTTTCATGGTTCGGTCATACCCAAACCAGACCACATGCTCATATGTACACTCCATAGTCCAGCTGCAATACTGATGCTAATGACATGCCAGATCAACCTTGGAACATTTAAGAGAAGTGGAAAATGAATGGCAAAGAAAACTTGAGAGTAGAAAGACACAGACATTCTAGTTTTTAATGGTGAAATGATATGAAAGAAAGGACTTAGGAGACTGGGATCCATACTCCATGGTTCAATACACAGCAGATGGGATAAGGGAGAATGGCATGCAAATTGTGAGCATTACAAGTGTTCCAGGATTCAACATTTAGGATTCACACACAGTAAATGATTAAATTGTGAATAAAATTCTATGCTGTCCTAAATGAAGTGGAATGATAACTGAAAACTATTGCTTTCAAATAAATAAATGTAAGATTGGAGAGCTGCTGCTGAATTTAATAAGAAAACATTTGCATTAATATGGTTTCAGATGGAAATAACACTTAAACTGCATTCATGCAAATTACCTTGGTATAGTGGAATTGCATGGGGTCATCTGTGGACAGAGAAACACGCAATCCCTTGTGCAAGAATTCTCGCAGTGGGTTTTTTGAATACTCCAGGAATAAGCTGTTGTTGCTAAGAGGAGACATGGCAATGGGGATTTGTGCAAGATAATAAAGATACTGGAGGACTGGACTCTGTACAAAAACAACACCCAAAATCGTTATTCATTCACACAGAGATAACAGGAAAGGAAACATTCAGCCAGAGGAAATGGAAAGCCATTTTTACAGCTTGGAAAACTTTAACTGACCCTGGCCCTCTGGCATTATACAAATTGAGCTGTTATATATACAACTACACACCCTTATTTTGCATTGCATTGATGTATTTTAATTGTTTTTAAAAATGTATTTTTATGATGAAATAATTAGAGATTTGAGATGTTAAAACACATGTTATTGCATTAGCTAAAGTGGGAAATAAACGGTCTTTTTCTATCTGTGATGATTGAGTTGTGCCTTTAGTACAAGCTGCCTCTTCCAAAACCAGTTTTTGATCTTTCTATTCAATCTATTTATCAGTGAGAAACAAGGACACTGTTGCAGTTACGTGTTTATTATTTGAAATACAACTGTCTGGAAAAAGTCCTTAAGGAAGCTCATGTTTGCCAATAAAATAGAATATTTCTCAATTAGAACCGCTTGTGTCAGAATTATGTTGAAATCTGCCACCCAGTTGAGAATTTCTTTACAAACACAAATCCAACTGAAAGTAAGCTTTTTATAAATCCCATTGTTTTCAACCACATGAAAGTAAATATGTCCTTTAAGCTTCCCATTTGTAGTAATCAGACACATACATTCGCTCAGCAATAAGCCCACATGAGTTTAGTCAAGGTGGCCCTATGAATTATACAGGCATGGGGACCTGGCATGCTTTCCTTAAGAACCGCATCTTGTAAGACTTGGGAGTCCTTTAAGGCAGGGGTCTCCAACCTTGGCAACTTTAAGACTTGTGGACTTCAACTCCAAGAATTCCTCCACCAGCAAAGCTTGCCAAAGTTGGAGACTCCTGGTTTAAGGTCTTTTTAAAAATGCAACAATCCTAAAATGCAGAACAGTATGCTATACAGATAATAAACATCTCTGTTTATAGTAAACCTGAAGATGGGGATCTATAGATCTCATATACTGCCACAATATAAATAGGTAGTCCTCAAGTTACATCCATTCATTTAACAATCCTTCAAAATATGAATACAGTGAACAAAGTCATTTACAACTGGTCCTCGCATTTACAACCATTGTAATGTTTCCAAAGGCAAGCGACCAGAATTTGGGAGCTTGGCAATTAGCATATATTTACAACAGTTGCAGTGAGTGAAGTTAAATGATTGCCATTTGCAACCTTCCCAGGGTGCTTTGGACCAGAAAAGTCAATCAGGGAAGTGAGATTCGCTTAAAGACTGCATTTCGCTGAAGTACCACATTATTTGCTTAACTGGGTGTGACTCACTTAATGACTGCATTATTTAGGAATGGAAGTTCTGGTTCCAACTATGTTCATAAGTATAGGACTACCTGTATAAGTATATCTAGCCTACAATACCATAAATTAAATTCTATTAAGAGTTTTTCAATGCTCTGATGACTCCCAAAGGTATGAGTTCAGTTTCAGAAGTCCCAGACAATTCTAGGATAGCAGAAGTCATTTATCAGGAGGGTGACAGATTGGTGGAGGCTGTAGTAGAACCATTACTATACCTTCTTCAGGAGCAATCCATGGGAAATATTGTCTGCGGTTAAAAAGGAGGACACCAGGTGAGTTATCGATCCAGCTTCTCCACAGTGAGGTCGAAACAAGAAGGTGCTCATGCCTCTCTCCCTATAAACAATTTAAAATACAATTAGCATCATACCTGGCCATTCTGAAATCCCAAGTCCAATCATAATGATACATCTCACAACAGCTGTTGGAAGTGCAAAAAATATACATCTGTGACAATGGACCACAATATGTACATTAAATTATTCTGAGGTAAGTCCTTCTCTATCACAGCCTGGGACAGCCCCTAACCTAGCCTGACTTAAAGATACTCACATACTCTCTCATTTTAACTGAGGGGGTAGGAAGGGGCTCAGTGGCTCCTGGGCTTCAAATTAAAAATGGCTTAGACTGACCGTATCCAATCGTTCAAATGTAAGTCCTCCATTTTATTAGACAGGTATTTGTGACTGCAGCACAAATGACTCATTGCAGGATAATGCTGCCAGTGGGCTAACTTTTGTGGTACCAGCAGAGATTAAATTACTTCAAATATTATATTGTGACTACAGCTCTGTCTTAATTCTTGAAACTTAGTTTTATATTATATTTTACCAAGGCTTAAATGCTACTTTCTAAGTATGCTATACTAACATATACTAACATACTTTGAAAGTCTTGACTAATTTGTTTTCTCATTTTAAATTTCTTAATTTCACCCTTTCTCTCCAACTGAAGTCAGTCTAAATCAGCAGCACTGCGTTTGCAATCCGATTTTGTGCTTAATATGAAGATTAGTATGCGAACAGATTTGTAAACAAACAAACGTCTGTGAGAGAATGGATAATCTGTACTATTTGTGCAGATTACAGGTTCACTATGATAACTTAACTACAAAGGGCTCCAGGCAAGGCAGAGGAATGTCACTTGTGAAGTCATAGACACAATTCTACAGATTAGTAATTACAATTTTAAGCATTCCTCCTGCAGGAGTAATGCTGAAAGTCACTCTATGTATATGCTGTCACAGGTATTGCAGAAATTTGAGCTTCTGCTGATACCGCTTCATTGCTAAAGCTGATAAAGCTGATAAAAGTGATTTCATGTAGAGATCACAAAAGAGGTTAAAATGAAAATTAGAATGCATACTTCAAGTACTGATGATCTTCAGTCTTAACAGTTAACCCTACCTTACCTAACGAAAGGAACTTTTTGCAAAAAAAAAGAAGTTCTGCATTGATGTTTCTCAAACTGTAATCAAAATCTCTCAATTTCCACCTAACCCCACCTCTCCCATCAAACTCACAATGACACAAATCGTAACCCAAGAACATCATAGGTTAAGAAAGACTTGTTTAGAATTATAAGATAGCCAACTTTTTGTTTGTTCGTCTACCTCCAAAAATTAATAGCATCTGTAATGGAATTTATCATTAGGACAATGTATGCCTAATCCTAATGCCCAGAGCAGAATTGTTACCCTGGAAATGTGTAGAACTCCAGCAAGTCTTCATTGTATAATTAGAAAGGAGGCAAAATAAATTTAAAAAGGGAGAGAGATAAATTATATGCATTTTCACTTATCTTACAAAACCATGATGTAAATTCCTTGTCATACCTTTCCACCAAACTTATAGAAACATGAAAATATAAATGTTACTACTTACTTTCTAAGGTTGTTGAGAACCATGATGTTTGCATACATATAATACAAATAATAGCTATATGGAGGATTTTTTTCATTAATCCAAGAATCAGGATGGGGGCTCCTTTCAGAGAACATATGATCACTATGTTTTGATTCATCATCCACACTATCAAACCCTGTCACCTAAGAATTCAATAAAAACAGATTTTTATATGAATAATGTGTGTATGCTTTTCTGAATTATCTAACTTAATTGCTACAAATTAAAATTTAAACTGCTATGATGATAAGGTCCCAACCCCTTTTTGAAATGTTTCTGGGAGTTAGATGGCATATAAATGATGGTGATAATAATGCAAACCCTTATAGGTTAACCATCACAAGGTGATTAATTTGCATCTCCATAATTGTGTATGCATCCTAATTTTATTATATTGTCCTTTAGCGTGTTGTTGGTACTACAAACCCTAGTGCTGCCTTAAAACTACTACACAAAATAATGTTTGATTGGTTATATTTTGAAAATTAAGTGAATGTTCATACATATATCCAAATGAGTAAGAACACCATAAGCAAAAAGAAAACAGCGCACTGGATAACCATATTTTAGAATGCAGACTAGATTTGTTGGCACCATCTAGAGGCTAAAAGGCATTATTGTGTGCTCAAAGTTTCCTTAACAAGAATCAAAGCAGTTAAATATAGAATAGAATAGAATTCTTCATTGGCCAAGTGTGATTGGACACACAAGAAATTTGTCTTTGGTGCAGATGCTCTCAGTGGACATAAAAAGACAAGATACATTTATCAAGAATCATAAGATGCAACACTTAATGATAGTGATAAATAAGCAGTCAGGAAATTTGTTCCCTTTTTTATGTAAATTAAATCTGAAGCTCTCATGAGATCTAATGTGGTAAAAATAGTAGGCTTTCGGCAAATATTTTAAGAACTTAGGAAAGATAGGAAGACGGTAGCTATCCTTAAACGTTATAAAATTCAGAACCAACAATGATCCATTCTTCTAAATTAACAAACAAAACAGGAGCATTTGTGGTGAAGAGTAACAGGCAGATAATCTAGTAAGGGTGTTTTGTGGGAATCTGAGCTCTAACAACAAGAACTCACAACTCCTGCTGTGGGATTCGAATGGAGGGGATTATGAGACTATGATACTTGCATGCTGGGACAATCAAAATTATGTTATCATGGTCCCAATGAATGTACATATTTGAGTCTAAGGGCAGTCCATTTCCAAGACTATTGAAAAATTTACAGAGAAAATACATAAAATTATTGTCAAAATCCTAACAGTAATGCAATATCAAAAATCAAACTTCATATAGGATCTCGTGTGAATCAGATTTAATGCATTCCAGCCTTCACTTCTCAGCGAGTATGTTAAGCTGGAGTCTCTGTAAGTTATCTGATTTTCTTTCTCAAAAATTCTCTAATGCAGTATGCACAGATGTGAGTCCTAAAAATAAGAGCTGGGCATCAATCCTTTCAATTGAAGCAGGGAATTCAATGTGTTGCTGTGTTGCTGATGCACTCAGGTTTACTAGAGCTAACTACTGTCTTTCTCAGGAAATTATTATGGGGAATCTTGTCACATGTCTGGGCAATATTTCATTCCTGAATATTTCAATCTCCCTGAGACTGTAACATATTTATTTCCAAAAGATTAGATTTCCTTATAAAGTATCCCTCTTTTCAAGTACATTGAGTTGTTGCTTCAAAGGGGGATAGTTATATTCAAATTAACTAGAACCACCACAACATAAATCCAGACCTTCCATGCCCTGGCAATATTTAATGGAGCTCTGCTGGTTCCTAGCTGCTCAGATTCAATTTGCACAGTCTATATACAAATATTTGTACAGAGGCAAGAATAAGAAAGAAGAGTGGCATCTAGGTTTCCTACCCTTACTCTCTCATATTTTTTCAAACACTTGACCGATACTCAAGCTGAATTAGATTAATACACTGAAAGTCTCTGGGTTGCCTGCAAAATACATGTGTGTGATATTTCACCTGATAGTCCCTTTTATTGGTCTCTTCATTTCAGGCCACAACTGAAAATCAAATATATGTGGTTAGAGAGCACATATTCCATTGTAGCTGATGGATTTGATAGTATATCACTTGTTCACATTGCAGGAGATTATTATAATTCTCCAAGTCCTGGCAATTCTATAACAGAATGCGGTATTGCCTATTTTACAGATCCAGCAGTAAAAGATTAATTATAAATCCGAATTACGCACCATCACCGACCTCCGCCTCTTCCGCCAATGTCTAAAGACATACTTATTCCAACAAGCTGGCCTAGCCTAACCTCCCATGGGGACTTTTAGATAGTTTTAAATCGGGTATTTTAAAATTGGGTTTTTAGCATAGGATAAGATGGTTTAATTTATATTTTAAATTGTGTATTTATTTTGTATTTTGTATGTTTTTTAAATTTCCTGTGCGCCGCCCTGGGTCCTCTGCAGAGAAGGGCGGGATATAAATGTAAATAAAATAAAAATAAATAAATAAATAAAATGATTGGGATCAGTCAGTGGTAATTCCCCCCCCCCCCCAAGGTCTTATAAAAATGTAGAATTCACTACTGAGAGAAGATGGTACTAAGTCTGACAGGAGTCTGAGCATGCTTGTCAAATAAAAAGCAGGTGTTTGGCATCCTAGTACTTCTGCTTATCAGCAACACCTGTAGGGACTTTTAGCTGGAAGGAGTAGTGGAGCACTGCTTGTGGCAAATATTATCCCATCTACTGGACTAGCTGGTTCATTATCTGGGTTAACTGGTCCAACTTGCTGTGATATCTCAGCAAGACACTAAGCAACCTGTTTCGGGGTCATTGGAGTTACCAGACAACTGCTGCTTCAGTTTTCCTCCTTTAGAATTGGGAGTAAGAAGATGGGAAATTTTCTGCCAAAGCTTCCTGCTAACAGTTAAACTACTTACATTACAAAGAATATTAAACAGTGTGTGGGTGTAAGATATATCTAAAATGAGACATGAACAATTATTATAACCCCACCACATACAGAATGAAATATTTGGAGCCTTTAGCTCTACATTTCCAAATTTAAATCCTGTATCCAGAATGAATGCCCTGATTAAAAAGCAATTCATATTGTATTTTGTAGGATTAATAGATATGTATAGAACAAATTTGTTCAGGTTTTACTCTGTCTAAATATTTCCCCAATATCTTGTCATTTTCTTTTATCATAAAAATTTCTTAAAAGATTATAATTATTTCCCATTACCACTTTTAGATTTCCCATTCTGTTTGATATTAAGTAGTTAATTTTCTCAATTAATATGAGAATTCCATATTTATCATTCAGTGAGTTTGTTAGTTTTATTAATTCCTGTTCAACCAAATTCTCTTTTACATCAAGAGGAGAGCCAGTTTATATAATCTATCCAAACTGAAATATATGGAAATAATTAAATTAACTGCACAGTCCCATGATATACCTCAGTAAATTAGTATGAGACAATTATACTTTAACAACATATTTCAAGAGACTGGCGCATTTTCACTAAAAATCTTAGTCCGCTTTCCTCAATCTGACTTTTAAGATTTCATGTCACTAGTAATTGCCCAAACATTTAAAGCCTATATCTGTAGTTTGAACTTGCTTCTGAAAGCACATAAAAGAAGAATGCAGAGTGATACAACCACTAGATATATGCAGTCTAGGACAGTCAAATACTTACAAATTTAAGAAAAAGATGTAATTCTTTATGATCCAAGGGATTGATGGTTGCTTCAAACAGAGGTAGGAATATGTTTTCCAGCATTTTCCCAAAGTTAGGCAGAATGTTTTTTGCCCTAAATATATCACTGGGGGAAAAAACAAATATTTGAATATTTTTATTGTGCTTACTTGGGATATGGTCTACTTTAGCAATAGGTATTCTTGTACAAACCCCCACCCCAAGATCTCAGTTGAATTTTGGCTGCAAAAAAGACCCTTAAACAACATTAATTCAATCACTTTAAAGTACGTAAAAAAGACCCAAACAATACTTGAGTTATGTAACATGAAAATACTCTGAATATTCTAGCTTTACCTTCCAAATGCTATTGTTATTATTGTTGTTGTTGTTATATAACATATTATGTTACTGTTACCCATCTGTAATCTTTAATCTAAAATAATGGGAAAAATGATAAAAGTTATCATGCAATCCCATTCCTATGCAAATAGAGCTGTTCAACAAAATCCTAAGGCATTGCATATAGTTATTTATATACCATATTTATTAGATCAACTAGCCGTTCCCGGCTAGTGGCCCAGTCTGGTTAAATGGCAAACCAATCTGTGTGTAGATCTACACCTGCACACACAAACACGTATACACAACCACCGTATAACTTACCTACTCCCTTTTTCCCTCTCTCCCTCTACCTACCTACCTACTATATTTCTCCCTCTCCCTCTCTATCCCTCTACCTACCTACCTACCTATCTACCTACTGTATTTCTCCCTCTCCCTCTCTATCCCTCTACCTACCTACCTACAATATTTCTCACTCTTTATTCTCTACCTACCTACCTACCTACCTACCTACCTACCTACCTACCTACCGTATTTCTCCCTCTCTCTATTCCTCTACCTACCTACTTACCTACCTACCTACTGCATTTCTCCCTCCCTCTCTCTATCCCTATAGCTGCCTACCTACCTACCTACCTACTTACTGTATTTCTCCCTCTTTCGCTGTATCCTTCTACCTACCTACCTACCTATGGGCAGAGTATTTTATGTCATAAAGGATGACATAATACCTGTGGCCCACTGCTATCTCTGTATCCATCGACCTACCCTTTTTACAATTTTTTACATTTCTGTTGCGTGTACCTGGCACAGGTGTGACATCTACACAATCTATTTATATCATTGGTGCCGTACTCGAAAGGAACATTGTGTGAAAACTTGGAAGCGATCAGTGCAGTACTTTCGGAGATAAGCAGTTTTGAACAAACTCTTGTTACATTTTTATTTATATAGATTTATATAGCTATCCAATCAAAGTACAGCTCAGAGCATCATACAAATTAAAAACATCAAATAGTAATAAAATCATTAAATAAAACATATTGTGTCAGAGACAATTTCAAAACAACCAAAAACAAGAAACACAATCAAGATAGGCCCCAAACCTCCTATCTCTGTAAACGCTATTCTTCAGAGTCTTCTGAAGAGTAGGCAGGGTGTGGCCATCCAAATGTCAGGGGAAAAGCTTTTCATAGGGGAAATGTGGCAACAGAGAAAACACATTTCTTGGGTTCCTCAAGATGACACTGCTTAAGTAATAGGACTGGAGCATGTCCGACCCGACAGACGTATCAGATACATCAAAGTAATCACAGGGAGCCTCATATATAACCAATTCCTGTGCAACAAATGCTTTGTATGTAATGACTAATACCTTAGATTGCACCCTAAAACTTACTGGCAGCTAGTGCAATTTGTGAAACAGAGATATTGCATACAAGAACCTAAATACTAGTATAATTATTCATACTACAGTACTGCATTCTGGATCAGCTAAAGCTTCTGAGTGGCCTTTATGGACAGGCTTTTAGGGAGTGCACTGCAGTCATTCAAACAATAGGTCATCGAGGCTTGAGTGACCTTGAATAGGACAGTAGGGCTGCACAAGGTAGATTTGTGCAAAGACCACCTGAGTCATAGCTGCCACTTGTCCTTCGAGCAAGAGCCATATTGGCAACCCCAAATTGAATCAACCTGCTTGTTCTTCAAATCTCCCACATGAGTCATTTTTGCAATATTTGTAGAAGCAACTGAATAACAAGGGCAATTTAAATATAGGAAGAGATTTGGGAGATGCATCTTTGCTTCCCATGTATAAACTCGAACAATTATAAATTTAAAGTAAAATTGGACTGCAGTTTACATGGATTGCATTTACACATTTATCACAATGTTACACAATAAGCCATTTTTTATTGGGAAATGGCAGGATGGAGCTGCACAATGGCTCTCAAGTCTCTCTTTTATGTTTATTAGAAATCAGCTCATCAAACTATGGAAGCAACCTGCTAAAATGCTGCTAGCTTTGCGCTAATCTCCCAGGTTTAACAGACCAGAAAGGAAGGGGAGGTAAACCACACCAACTCTTCTAAAATAGAAACTTCCTGGTACCACCCACTTTAGGAATGCCATGTCACTGCCTAGCTTTCTTTAGTCCTTTTATCTCCCAAATCTTTGTGGTTTCTGAAATATTGTCCTCGACACCTTTTTAAAGCAACATGTTTGATTCTTACAGGCAAATTAATTGAAGCTGTCAAACTCTCCAGATGGCCTCACACAATATAGTGTGGTAACAGTCATGGTGCAAGATTACTTACTTAACCACAATTGTGGGAAGAAAAAAAAGGTCAGATTTCCTCATTGCTGTAAGGGAAGTTCTTACTTCTTATACTTAATCATATTTTAAACCTCACTCTCTTTTAAAGAACTGGAAAAAAGAAAAATGAAACCATTTCCACTAATGCAATTAATTATTGATTCTTTTACTTACTAGATTCTTGGGACCTGAATAATCCAGCGAATGTGAGGTGAATAAACTTTGTGTCTTATGAACCATTTAGCCAAATTCTGCCACTCATCTGCTGAACGCCCATAAATAGACAGCCGAGGTTCTGTGTACTGGTATTTACTTTCTTCTAGTTCACGGGCAACTTCCTATTCAAAATAAGCCATTGTTACTTTTCTGTTTACAGCAAACACATCTCATCAAAATGTCTTGCATGCAGAGCCTAACTTAGAAATGCACCACTAATCACAATTCATTTTGTATTCCACATCTCAAATTCCCCAAGTGTTTACAGATCTAATGATGCCATTTAGGATTGTTTTTAATTTTGCAAATTATAGAATTCCTGCCACATAATATTTACAATATTAGGGGTTAGAAATTTTATATACTTCAGCATAACTCCGATGCAGTACCATGAAATTCAGAAATGTGAGCAATAAGGGAAAGGCCTTTAAATTTGTTCCTGTCTTCATATATGTATGAATTTCTAAACTTTGTTAAGACAGAAATATTCCCTCCACCATAGAAACCTAATTGGAAGAGGTGAGGAACTCATCTCTCTCAGACATGGATACCAGGGTTTTGCTGAAATCTGATGGGAGGACAGGAGGAACATAGATCATATTACTAGCTACAGATGTTGCATCCTAAATTCATCCCAATCATGAATGTCTGAATGAAGAATTATTCCACCAGTACTGCTAGATGACCACTAGATGGTGACACGGAGATCCAGAAACTGTGATGTATATACTCTACATAACAAAGTTAATAATTGATTGCATCTGTAACTGTGAAACCACAGACTGAGCTGTTTGAGACTTGCAAATTCAGTGATCGATGTTAACAATAAAATTAAGCACCAGTACATGAAACTATACTGAGCCGTTTCCATTATATCATCCAGGATCTGTTTATCAATAAAAACACTCCTTTATCAATAAAAGCACTTAAGTATAGGAAGATGCCATCAAGTCCACCTCCTCTTCAGTGAAGGAAGCTTCCGGAGGCTGGGGAGGGCAAAAAGCACCCCCAACGAGCCAATCAGAAGTTCAGGAACAAACTGCTGGTGTGCCATAGGTTCGCCATCACAGACCTATACCATTTTAGACAAGTGACTGTCTAGTCTCTTCTTAAAAACCTCCAGTGAAGGCAATCTCTTCCACTGGTTAATTGTCATCACTGTTAGGAAGTTTAATTCCAGGTTGCTTCTCCAACCATTGTTTCTTGTCCTGCTCTCCGGTGCTTTGGAGAATAATTTGACCCTCTCTTCTTTGTGACAGCCCCTCAAATACTGAAATATTGCTCTCGTGTCACCCCTAATTCTTCTTAAAGCATTCTGTATCAGAGGCATCGGCAAAACCCAGTTCTTTCATCAAAATGACCAAAGCAGTCTTGCATCATTGCAACATAATTCCATTCCTTTCACAGGTGCCTGCAATATCATGATATGTGTACAAAAAGGGAAGAATTGTGCCGTGAAGCGTGGCACCACTTGCCCCTCTTTGACTATCCTTGCAGATGCATCTATCCCAAAATAATGGCTATCCAATGCCTCCAGTGAAGAGTGCAGTGGCTCATTAGGTTAGGCACTGGGCTGATGATCAGCAGACTCGTGTTCGAGACCCGATTGCTACTGTGTGAGACGGGGTGAGCTCCCATCACATGCTGTAGCTCCTGCCAACCCAGCAGTTCAAAAGCAAGTGACTGTGAGTAAATAAGTGAGTACCACTTCAGTGGACAATTTAACAGGGATATGAAAGGAGTCCCAAACTTGGCGTTCCCTGGGCAACGGTGATGTCGCTGTTCAATCCTTTCAATCCTGAAGAAATGTGGCGCTCCCCATTTGACTGTAGGAGCAGTATCCAGTGAAGGGGAATCCCTACCTCTTTGGATTAGATCTAATGTTTCTTCCTACATCAATTTGGACATGATACTCCTATTCTTCAGGCACAGTTGATGTGGTTCTTCCATGACCTGAACAAATAGGCACTGTAGGAAGACCCCTCCCTCAGCAGTGTGTATCAACAATGAGCTATACAATTAGCCACAAAATATAGGTATTCTAATTAAGAGTAATAAAGCATATGAAATTGAAGCCACCCCGTCTTTGTTTTAGTCTACACACTCTTCCATTATTTCATAAATGTCATCCTCATAATTAACAGCATCTCTGTTAATTAATATTAAACAGATATGCTGCTAATATATGAATGAAATAGCATTCATATAATTACTATTGCATTCAGTCTTATTTTCCTAATGGAAACAGGATGTCCAATTTTGTCTTCTAATTGCACTCGCAAATGTCCACAAATTTATGCAATGAAGCAATCCATAATTCACAGAAGACAGAACACACATTTTCACTGTTGAAAATGAGATTTAAATGAGATTAACCTCTAAAGACTAACATTAAAATAATTTTGAAGAACTGAACAGATTAATCAGATATTCCAAATCATTTCTTGTGCTTTGGGTAACTGTTTTATACCAGAATAATGTAAATGGTGTACTATTTAATCTTTATAAACATTTTATGTATGGTTCATATGTACATGTACACATGTATGTGTACATCATTTCTCTTTATTCAAATAGGTCAAAGATGTCCACCGATTCCAATCCCATGCATATTCACCGTAATTTATGCACACAGAAAGTATTTGTAGATTTATAATACATTTTTTGCGCAAAATTTGATTTATATTATTGCTAAATTGTATTTCTCTTTCAAATAAAAACATTTAAGATTAATAAATCATCAGTAGTATCTAGAGATCGATACAATTGGATTAGAAAGCTTATTTTCATGATTAAAACAATTCATTATTATCTACAATAATGGAGAAAAATCTGATGAGAAATTCATCAGTCAGAACAGTTCACATTAGATATTTATTTATTTTTATTTATTTTATTTATATTTATATCCCGCCCTTCTCCACAGAGGACCCATATATGCAGGTAAATGGTCTATGCAAGACATCAGCCCATGGCATAGTCACAGGATTTAGCTTTTGGAACAGAAAACTTTAGGACTTTAAAAAAAACGCTAATGGAAGAATAAGATAAGGCTTCAAAGCCTTGTAACAATTGAACTGCATCTAGGATGAATTATTATCCTGGTTTATATACTGCTTCCTTCATAAAGACTCTGAGCAATAACAAATGCATAGCAGAGTGAAAACAATGGTTAAAACAAATATAAAGTAACTGATAAGCCACACCTCTGGTACATATGGTCCTCATTCATTTGAATCCAAAGCAGAGGTGCTATTCTGCCGGTTCACCCCGGTTCCAGTGAACTGGTAGTGGCAGCGGCAGGTTCCACCCACCTGCCCAGACATCATCACGGATGCTCTAAGCATGTGCAGAAGGTTGTGTGCATGCGCAAAAGCACCGTGCACGAGCTCCTGGTTCCGAACCGGTAGTGAAGAAAAGATGATTTCATGCCAGGTCCAAAATGTTTCAAAAGAGGTACATTTTTTACCGCTCTTTGAAAATATTATCAGCAAGGGATCATTTAAATATCCAAGGCTAGGCTGTTCCAGAGTAGGACAGCCATCACAGAGAAAGTTTAATAATGGGGTCCCTGCAGATGATATCCCCTTAGTGCAGTGATGGCGAACCTATGGCACAGGTGCCACAAGTGGCACGCGGAACCATTTCTTAGGGCACACGAGGCGTTGCCCTGTCAGCACTAGCATGCATGTGTGCCCTGGCCAGTTGATTTAGGCCTTCTTTTGAGGCAGTTTTTCACACTCTGAAGGCTTCAGGGAAGCTCCTGAAGCCTCTGGAAGTGGGGGGGGGGGCTGTTTTCACCCTTCCCAGGCTCTTAGAAAGCCTCTGGAGCCTGGGGAGGGTGAAAAAAGCCCGCCAAAAGCAGGGGGTTGCGCACATAGAATTATGGGTGTGGCACGCCAACGCACAACCCCCCTGCGCTCCCCCTGCTTTTGGCACGCGAGCCAAAAAAGGTTAGCCATCACTGCCTTAGTGGGTAAGATCTTCAGTGAGTCTCTTCCTGAAGAAATTCAACCCCAGGCAGACGATCTCAAAGATATCCACAAACCTTTGCATTATGTAAGGTTTAAAGATGAACCTGAGACCTTGGATTTCATCCAGAAATTGACTGGCCACCAAAGCACCTCCCACAATAGAGATTTTACACAGGCAAATCAATTCAATAATTCAATAAGCTGAAAAGTGGGGAAAGACCCAGGAAACGTACTATGTTAAGAAAATCTAATGAAGGGATTAGATTGAGAAAAAAATGAATGCAAGGGTCTTCAGAAAAACAAGCATCTACATAGATTGAATTCTTGTTTCACTTTTATATCTTTGGTTATTAGTAACCTATCATATTTTTCGGAGTATAAGATGCACCGGAGTATAAGATGCACCAGAGTATAGGACGCACCAAGATTTTGAAGAGGCAAATTAAAAAGTAAGTGTTTGCATTCTGCAGACCTCCTAAAAATGGCCTGTTTTTCGCGCCAGGTTTTGGGCCTGGATTTTTTTTAAAGGGGCATGAAAAGCCTTTAGGAGGCTTGTAGAGTGCTCCTGGGGGGTAGGGTGGGGGCAAAACTGAGCAAATAAATGGCCCATTGTTAGCTCATTTCTGCCCTCCCCAACCCCCAGGAGAAATTTTGAAACCTCCTAAAGGCTCTGCCCAACAATTTTGATGAAGGGAGCAGGGTTTGGGAGGCAAAAATGCTGTATTCAGTGTATAAGATGTACCCAGATTTTCAGCCTCTTTTTTGAGGGAAAAAGGTGCATCTTATACTCCGAAAAATACGGTATTTAAAATGGTTACATGATGACATGCTCCTACAGAGTTTTCTGTCCATTATAACTGAATAGCCTAAAATCTTTCAGAGCAGGTGTAACTTCTCTGGTTTTATTTGGCATACAAAAGAACTCACATTCTAACTAGATTTATTGGATGGCTTTGAACCAGAACAAATAAATATATAATGGCCAGGCTCTCCCAGCCCTAGAAAGAAGGTAATGGAAAGTCACTTCTGAAAAACCTGCCAAAAAGCCTTCAGGGATGGCTCCACATTAACTTGGAAGAAACTCAAGGTAAGACATGATTGGCTGAAAAGCTGCTTACCTTCACCATCCGAGCAAAATATTCACCACCGAGATAGTTTTCTGTTTTCAAGTATAAGTCCCTCAACTCACTTGCACCAACTGGATTATATTTGGAGTTAAATTTATCAAACCGGTGAAATGTCTGGCGATCCTTAGAAAAGCGGGGGTTTAAAAAAGTAGATTTGTTATATTCTTAGATTTATATTATTTATCACTGGATATTAATTTTAGTAACACACATATTTCCCACCCCCCCTTTGGAAATCCATTCCTATTCACACACCATTCCAAAGGTGTTCATTTCAAATTGCATAGCTAAAAGTCTGTAGAAATTCTCAATCATCCAGGTGGTCCCCACCCCCAAAAAAGTCATCCATGGTTGTCCCAAAGGTGCTTTTTCAGGAGGCAACTGGACTTTCTTATTTTTTCTTTGAAGTTTCACTTCTCATCCAAGAAGCTTCTTCAGCTCTGACAGGATGGTGGGAAATGGAAGGACTTACAGATTAACAGAGTTGGAAGGGACCTTATAGGTCATCTAGTCCAACACCCCGCTCAAGCAGGAGATCCTACACCATTTCTGACAAATGGCAATCCAATCTCTTCTTGAAAGTCTCAAGTGATGAAGCTCCCACAACTTCCAAAGGCAAGCCGTTCCATTGGTTGATTGTTCTCACTGTCAGAAAGTTTCTCCTTATTTCTAGGATGAATCTCTCCTTGGTCAGTTTCTATCCATTATTCCTTGTCTGGTGATCAGGTGCTTTGGAAAATAGCTTCACCCCCCTCCTCTCTGTGGCAACCCCTCAAATATTGGAACACTGCTATCATGTCTTCCCTGGTTCTTCTCTTCACTAGACTAGTCATGCAGAGTTCCTGTAACCGTGTTCATACGTTTCCATCTCCAGTCCCTAATCATCCTGGTTGCTCTTCTCTGGACTTTTTCTAGAGTCTCAACATCTTTTTTTATAGTGTGGTGACCAAAACTGGATGCATATTCATAATATACTTTAAAAAAATATATGAACCTACAAAAAGGTAACAGACTATAACAACTACCACAGTAAATGCACACAAGGTATGAGTTTGTCAACCCAAGGTTTCTTTCTCTTTCCATGGCTGAGCAACTTACACAACCTTGATAATTATTCTGATGTGATCTTTATTTAAAATGCACTTACTGCATGGACATCTAGTGAGTCTACAGTGAGGTCATAGGGGTCCATGTGTAGGCTTTCAAACACCTGCTTTAAAGTCAGCTTCTTGTCTTTTCTTTCCCCAACTATCCTGTTGGGTTCAGTTTGATAAGTGTGCTTAATGAACCTCAGTAGATGTTTCTGATTCATGCAAGCAGCAGCGTGGATGTGGGTATCAACCTGAAATCATAAAAAAGTAACAATTTTCCTCAGCTGAAGCTATTTTATTACTATCTCTGTGACACCAATTTAAGTTAAAGACATTACAGATAATAATCGAGCCTCAAATTATTGTTGCTAAACAAGATAGTTGTTCAGTGAGTTTTGTCCCATTTTATAACCTTTCTTGCCACAGCTGCCAAGTGAATCACTGCAGCTGTTAAGTTAGCAACATGGTTGTTAAGTGAATCTGGCTTTCCCATCGCCTTGGTTTGTCTGAGGGTCACAAAAAGTGACCACATTATCCCATAATCCAGGGGTCCCCAACCCCCGGTCCGCGGACCGGTGCCGGTCCGCGGCTTCATAGGCACCGGGCCGCAGGGCCAGCGAGGAGGATGTCCGAGCGCGCCTCCACCAGCTCCTTCTGACGGCCCAATGCACTTTCCGGGGCTTCCTGGAGGGGCCGGTATGTCGGCTGGTGAGGTTAGCCCGCAGCGGGCGGGCGAAGGACTCAAGCTGCGGCTACCTTAAGGTGCCGCCAAAGCCACCCGGGCGTCACATGCCCACCTCCCTTCCAGCCCCGTGAGGCGCCCGGACGGAGCTCGGGTCCTTCGCCCGCCCGCTGCGGGATAACCTCGGCAGCCAACATGCTGACTCCTCTGCTGCTTCCCCGGGGGGAGGGAGGGAGAGAATGACAGACACACAGAGAGGCAGACTTAGAGAGGCAGAAAGAGAGGAAGAGGGAAACACACACACACACAAATACAGAGTGACAGAGATGGGTGGAGGGAGGAGAGAGAGAGCGACAAAAAAACAGAGAAAGAGAAAGAAAGAAAAATAGAAAAAGAAAGATGAATGGAGAGAGGGAGGGAGTGAAGGAAAGAAGGGGAGGGGGGAGGAAGGGAGGGGTGAAAGAAGGAAGGAAGGAAAGAAAGAAAAAGAAAGGGAAAAAGGGTAGGAGGGAGAGAAGGGAGGAAGGGGAGGGAGGCAATGGAAGGAAGGAAAGGAAAGGCAGAAATCTATTTTCCTATTTCCTTCCACCTCAAGCTACCTGTTTGGTTAACCAGGTTAAAGATCTATTTTTCTCCCAGTGGTCATTTTAAAGCAGGGATGTCCAAACTTAGGAACTTTAAGACTTGTGGACTTCAACTCCCAGAATTCCCCAGCCAGCTATGCTGGGAGTTGAAGTCCACAAGTCTTAAAGTTCCCAAGTTTGGACATCCCTGTTTTAAAGGAATCACATCCTCTGAGTCATTTCCTGGATTCAAACCAGCATCCCAAAGAGTCATGGGCTGCCTTTACATATAACGAGTGCCCATAAATCCATTTTCACCATCTTCAGAAGACCCTAAAGACCAGACAGAAATGGAAGGAAGGAAGGAAGGAAGGAAGGAAGGAAGGAAGAAAGAAAGAAAGAACTTAGGACCACAATTGAGCACAACATTTTGGTTGCTAAGCAAGACTGTTAAGTGAGTTTCACCACATTTTCCAAGTTGGCCATGCCCACCGGGTCACATGACAAAACAAAACAGGCCACACCTTTTGGCTCTCAAAAGAAATTTCAGTAGTGGTACTGTTGATATTTGGTTCTATTGACTAATAAGTTTGCTCACCACTGCCCTAGACGGCCAAGTGAGCCGACCCCCCCCCCCGCGTGCGCATGCGCCGCCTGTTCCCCCTCCCCCCTCCTCCTCTAGGCCAGCCGGTCCGCAGAATTTTCTTTAAAATGAAACCGGTCCCTGGTGCAAAAAAGGTTGGGGACCCCTGCCATAATCTATCCCAAGTGTCATATATGAGTCAGTGTCTGAATTTTAGTCATGTGGCCATATGGGTGCTGCATATGGTCACATGACTATGGTCACATGACTCTCACAGTCCCTTCGGGGAGAGGGGGCGGTCTAGAAATCCAATAAATAAATAAATGGTTATAAGAGTGAAAATGGTCATAAGTCACTTTTTTCAGTTCTGTTGTAACTTCAAACAGTCACTAAACGAATGGTTATAAGTTGAAGATTATTTGTAGTTTATCTGTTAATGTGCTACTGTTAACGTAATATTACAAAACACATTTTCACAGATATCAGAGAACAAGTAAGGTAAGAAAGATAATCTTGAATTCACCCAAAACCACGCCTCTAATAAAACTGAACTAGGTCCCAAACAAGTCTGCTTTGAGGGTTGGTGAAGGATCACAGATTTCGTTTGTTTAACCCTTAGGACAGTGATGGCGAACCTATGGCACGTGTGCCACAGGTGGCACACGGAGCCATTTGTCAGGGCATGCGAGGTGATGCCGTCAGCTGGTCAGCACGCATGTGCGCGCTGGCCAGCTAAAATTTTTCATGCTTTTTTCACCCTATGAAGCCTTTGGAGTCTGGGGAGGGCAAAAAGAAAAAACTCCTCACCCCCCAAAGGCCCTCCAGAGGCTTCATGAACTTCCCTGAAGTCTCTGGAGCACTCAAAATAACGCTGCAAGCAATCGGAGGTCACTTCCGGTTTCGGTGGCACGTCATTTTGAGCACTCCGGAGGCTTCAGGGAAACCTCCTGAAGGTTGCTGAAGGTCACTTCCGGTTTTCTCAGGGCATCATTGTGAGTGCTCCAGAGGCTTCCCAGGCCCTCCGGAGGCACTCACAATGATGCCCTGAGAAAACCGAAAGTGACCTCCGATTTGCTTGCAGCATCATTTTGAATGCTCCGGAGGCTTCAGCAACCTTTAGGAGGCTTCCCTTAAGCCTCTAGACCACTCAAAATGATGCTGCAAGCAAATCGGAGGTCACTTCCGGTTTCGGCGGCACATCATTTTGAGTGCTTCGGAGGCTTCCCAGTCCCTCTGGAGGCCCTTCGGAGGCTTCAGCGACCTTCAGGGGGTTTCCCTAAAGCTTCCGGAGCACTCAAAATGATGCGCCCCCGAAACCGGAAGTGACCTCCGATTGCTTGCAGCGTCATTTTGAGTGCTCCCGAGGCTTCAGGGAAGTTCATGAAGCCTCTGGAGGGCCTCGGGGGGGGGGGAGAGAGGGAGGCTCTTTTCGCCCTCCCCGGGCTCCTATAAAGCCTCTGGAGCCTGGCGAGGGCGAAAAGAGCATGTAAAAATGGGGGGGGGGGAATCTGTAGTGCGTGCATGCGCACTAAGGGGGTCGCGCATTGCATCATGGGTGCGGCACGCCCGCACACGACCCCCCCCCCCGCGCTCCCCCACTTATGGCACGCAAGCCTAAAAAGGTTCGCCATCACTGTCTTAGGATAAGAAAGTTCCTAAATTGAAATGGAAGAAGATTGGGAACCATTTCCAAACAGTATAGACAATTGTGCCTTTGAACAGAACATTTACAGCTGTTACTGTTTGGACACAAATGTGGAACTTAATAGTCTTGTGAATGATATATATTACTGTTGGTAGAACAGTCTTTTATCTTAATCAGTTGTAATCCTAATATTTGGTCCATCAACAGAAGAGACTGGTCCATTTCCACCTCACCTATATCTTTGTAGCCCATAAGGACTGTTTGAGTTATTGCCCAAAGCAGCATCCACAGCAGCAAAAGGAAATTACTGAAAACTAGAGATTTGATGAGTGATTAGAGGGTGGGGTGGCTCAGGGGTTAAAGACATTTGAGCCTTGTCAGCTGAAAAACTGATAGCCCAGGTTCAAGACTGCATGACAGAGTAAGTCCCTGTTACTTGCCCTAGGTCCTGCCCACCTAGCAGTTCAAAAGGATGTAAAAGCAAGTAGGCCAATAGGTTCCATTTCAGTGGAAGGTAACATTCTATGAATAGTTTAAAGTCATATATACTTATGTGTGTGTATATGAAGAGAGAGAGACAGAGAGTGAGACAAAGAGAGATATGATAGATAGATAGATAGATAGATAGATAGATAGATAGATAGATAGATAGATAGATAGATAGATAGATAGATAGATAGATAGATAGATAGATAGATAGATAGATAGATAGATAGATACCTATGCATTTTTTTCAGGACTTTTTCTCATGATATACGTGTTTTCCCTTTTCCTGCCAATTTTAATTTACTCCCTTATTTTGAGCATATCTGAACCACAGCCAACAGTGTTAACCAAGTCAGGAAAGAACACTCCATCTTATTACCCTATTAGGCTGTTTACTTATTTTTACTCAAAAATATTTAGCATTTTAAAACATATCCCATGTGTCTCATTTTCTCAGGGATTGATGACATTTTCTCCAACCTTAAGATCTATATCAGGGCTGTCAAATTCGCGGCCTGTGGGCCGGTTGCATCATGTGCTGGCCCCGCCCCTGCCCCATTTAGCGAAGGGGAGAAAAGTCCCGATACGTCATGTGACAACACCATGATGATGCAAGTTTGGCACCCCTGATCTAAATGAACCAACACTTTTATGTTATCGTCACAGAGAAAATACAGTTAGATCTATAATCTTTCTGCCGGATATGAGAATTGAGTGCAAGCTAGAAA
The DNA here is from genome assembly GCA_039707465.1 of Rhabdophis nuchalis. Classification (NCBI taxonomy): domain Eukaryota; kingdom Metazoa; phylum Chordata; class Lepidosauria; order Squamata; family Natricidae; genus Rhabdophis; species Rhabdophis nuchalis. The sequence continues at coordinate 122,493,439 of CM077643.1, forward strand.
AGAGGACTGAAATAGAATAGAGTTCTTATGTCTGCAGAGTCCAAATTGTTATCAGATTCTTCTCCAAAGCAATTGCATTTCCGACTATTTGTAGAAGCGAAGGGAAATGTCTTTTTTTAGCTCAAGCAATAGGCCACATTTTATTTCAGCTCACAAACATTATTATTAAGAATTTAAGGTGATATGATATACTGCTCCTATCAAGGGAGATCAGGATGGATAAGCTCTTCATTGAATAGATGAAACTGAAATATCCTTATTAATTTCATTTCAGTTGCAAAAATAATTCAGCCTCTACAATGATTTTAAAAAATCCTTCAAGTTCATTCAGTCCTCCTTGCGTTTTCTGTGATCTTTAATCATAACTACTGAAGCTTAAGCAAGAGGTATTTATTTAAGGGGCTATCTATTTTATTTTCTATAAACATTATTTAATGAACATGGCAGGAGAGCACTAAATGAATTAACATTGACCATATATTGTATGCCTATCCAATTATTTAGAAATTTGTAAGAGGCAAGCAGAAGATTCTAGTATACTCAACAAGGAAACAAACATTCAATATGGAAATTAATTTCCACAGCTACTATTACATTTACATCATGCAAAAATGTAGCTTGTTAATCAAGTCAAATGCTGATTGTATTACTATAATACTGTAGCAAAACTGAGTTTCTTGATTGGTCCATTGACTAATCAACTCAAAGTCAAAATGACAAAAGTACATTTAGTAAGTCACATCCTGATCTAAAAAGATGTTTTAGAAATACAAGTAGATTTTTGTGTCTATTATACCCTTCATTGCCTCTTCAAAATACTGCTGTTGAAAAAGATACTTATTTTACATGTATAAATCAGTCCTAAAATAGAAAACAGCAGCAACGAATTATCTCTTAAAAGCAGCAATATCAATAGCACTTATATACCACTTCATAATGCTTTACAGCACTTACTCTGTAAGTAGTTTGCAGAGTGACCTAACAATCTAGGTCCACATTTTACTATGCTTGAAAGGATGGAAAGCTGAGTCATCCTTGAACTGTTCAGAATGCAATCTATTTTGACCAAAGGTAGGTTAAGGCATCTTACAATATAACAAGGGGTTAAAATTAGGGAGGGAAACACCTAAATTTAATAACTAACTATTCAATTAATTAAACATAATATCATTGCCCTCTATTCATTTCATTTTCCCTTTGATTACATTAAAAATTATGGGATGGTAACAATTTTCACAAAAGCTGAAGGAAGTTTTGAGGAGGTTGTACATGGTCCCTGTGGTTTCAGATTGCCCACTAGTTTGTTAAGGCTGGGCATCTTTCAATCATGATTCAGAAAGATGCTTCAGATCTCATAAGAATTCAGCACTTCTCTGCTACAGATTAAGTCAGCCAAGTTCTTTTTCAGACTACTGAAAACCTGAAAAATGATTATGTTGCTTTAAGGATTCATTAAAGCATTTTTTTTTCTTTTTTGGCAGATGATGCTGGAAAAAAGCTGTAACTGTTTTAATGACTAGCAGAGAGGTGCTTTGCTTGAGTAAGATACAACACAGTTCTTTGAAATCATGTTTGAAATCAGCACAGCACAGTAATAAGGCAAAGAAGGAAAGTCCATTAAAAAATGTTATTCAGAAGCATTTATTGGACTGGTTGAAAAAGAGCCACAGATAGTGCTGATGCCATTCATGTGGTCATCAATTTATGACTGCATGGGTAAGTGAACCATTCAGATGAAGCAAGAGAGAGGTTTCAGGGCAATTAGCAACCAACACAGGTTCTATAATCAAAATATAAACGTATGTGAACCACTCCGTAATTGTAGTGGTAGATTACACTGATTTACAGTATGAATATTCTATTGAGTCATCCAGAAATGACCTATTGAGCATATCTATCTATGAAGATACTATCCACTACTATTCTTCTATGTGCATAATATTCTTTGGAAAGGGAATTCAGTTATGATAGATTTTTCCCTCCCCATATAATATTTTCCCAATGAACTGGAAGTAACCCAATCTTATTATCACAAAATTAGGAGATCACAGGGAATCATGCAGAGCAGAAGGATTCATGGAATCTGACTTCCATCACCTTCTTTTCACTGAAGGCTTCAGAAAACAAAATGCTCTTAGAGGGACAATGCTGAAGTCTTCTGTATTTATTTACTCTTTACCCGTCTTTACTCTTTATTTATTTATGGTTATAACCCTTTCCTACTTGTGGTAGAAAGACCACTTTAATTTATTAAAGATTTTTAAATGTCTGAGAAAAAACCCTCAATTATATTCTCCTCACAGTAAGATGTTCTTTTCTCAATAAACAGCAAAATCTTTACATACTTCCTATGAATTCCCATCAGTTTAGAACACAGTTAAAATGTTTTGTGTGCTTCACTTAGAATGCACAATTTATTTATGTATTTATTTCACTTATAGGCTGCCTGACACCATTATCATTCTGACAGCATACAGACTAAAAACAATATAAAACACTGACATATAGAGATGCTAAAAAGGAAAAGATATCTGGAAAAAAATAACAGAATATGAAAAGGCAAAATTATTTGTTTGGAGTATATTTTTTCCTTTGCCATTTATTGTGTTAGGACACTTTTGGGGAAGCAATAATAGCCAGTTTGTACAAATCAGAAAATCTACAGATTTCAGTACTAGACTGATTTATTGTTAAGGATACACAGTGAAACCTCATTTTAATTAATTGGGGAAACTTCATTTTAATTATTTGGGGATTAATTAATTGTCTGTTATTCGTGAATATCTGCTAAATAGAAAATTACATAATTTTCATCCATCTTTATTATTTACATAATTTGCATAGCAAAAATGTATATGTATATTTCTGTGCAAACCTGGTCCATCACATATGATGTATTTTAAATCAAGGTCTCCTAAACCAGAATATCTTTAAATTTTAATTTTTGGAGGTACAGGTTCAGAATATAAACACTGATGTCTTGAGTTTATTCTGAAAGTTCCAAGCAAATATGAAATTGCATTTGTTGCCTGGATATATCACCCAGAGGTAAGGTCAACTCAAGCATGTTCTTCATCATTTTTAAAATGAACAGCATACAGGCTTTTTAGAAATGTTCTTTCCAATTTCCAAAGAATTCTCAAGACTGTATCACAAATATCTTGATTCTGGTGTTGTAAAATGTTAATCCAGAGTAATAATCCTATATCAGTACCTAAGTATTTACGAAAGCTCTTAGAATTTTAGGAAGACAATAATAAAACCCATACAGCTGATTTGCACTCCAGATAGATAATTAATTAGCATACATCTTTTATACACAATTTCATTTGAAAATGTGAAGATGACAGAAAGCAGCATTTCTCTAATCATTTGTCTTACTTTATCTTTTATTTGCTCTGAAAATCAAATTGGCACAAACTCTGAAGGCATATGTCTGCTATTATTTTACCATAGGATCGTAACTAAGTTATAGTTTAGTTCTTAGGCAAAAGGTACAGATCTGAATAACAACTTTAATATGTATGGATAAAAAAAGTAGGGCAGGGGTTCACCTAAACCAGGGGTCTGCAAAGTCGGCTCTTTTAAGACTGGTGGACTTCAACTCCCAGAACTCTGGGAGTTGAAGTCCACCAGTCTTAAAAGAGCCGACTTTGCAGACCCCTGACCTAAACTATATTTTGTTTATCATGTTAATCTTAAATATATCTGATACGCTATTATTTCTCTCCTTTTTCCTCCTCCTTTCTTCTCCTTGGCACCCATCTATCCTTTTTGGCCCCTTCCATCAACGGGGTCATTGAAGGCACTGCTAAGTTTACAGAATACTAAACTATTTTGACACCTTCCAACATTCTGATGAGGGAGGTGGCACTTGAGAGTTTTATGTACACACATGTATTAAATCTGTCACCAAGATAGATAAATATTCTATATTTAGAAGGGTCGGTAATTCTATCATTGTCTCCAGCAGTTTACATAGTGGTGATAGATGACTTTCTGATGCTTCAGTCAAGGTTACCCAAGGCGTCCCAAAATATAACATCAATTCTGTAAATACTACTAGTTTTCATAGAATGTTGAAGAAACATGGCAAATAGAGACACTGACAAAAATAGCTTTGATTTGAACATATTTCCCATAATTTATTTAACATTACTGAATTATGGTTGTTTTATTATTACTTGGGATTTTCTTGTTGGTTGGTTGAAAATCTTTTCACTCTCAGAGGCACAATTGTGAAATGGGTGGCTATATAATCAATATATTAGGGAAGCAATGGCTCAGTGGCTAAGATGCTGAGCTTGTTGATCAGAAAGGTGGGCAGTTCGGCAGTTCAAATCCTTAGTGCTGCGTAATGGAGTGAGCTCCCGTTATTTGTCTCAGCTTCTGCCAACCTAGCAGTTTGAAAACATATAAAAATGCAAGTAGAAAAATAGGAACACCTTTGGTGGGAAGGTAACAGTGTTCCATGCCTCTTTGGTGCTTAGTCATGCCAGCCACATGACCCCGGAGACGTCTTTGGACAGTGCTGGTTCTTCAGCTTTGAAACAGAGATGAGCACCGCCCCTTAGAGTTGGGAATGAGTAGCACATATGTGCGAGGGGAACCTTTATCTTATAATCAATATAATTCATAAATAAATAACAACACTGAACACTCAAATTCTTAGGTTGGATAATAGTAGTCGCTACACAAAGAAAAATCAAAGCACAGCAGCTCATATTTAACTGACTGCATGCTCAAACTAATTTTCCCTCCAACTAAGCTAATGTCCCCTGAGCAAAACGAAAATCATGTAATTTCATTTCATCAACTACACTTCAGGATAGGTGGAAGCAATCAAGTGCTCTCCAAATGCCACTGAATCACAGAGCTGGAAGGAGTCATTTAAGTTATCAAGTCCAACAACCTGTCACAGCAGGAATCCAAATTGAACTGAAAATATTCAGCAAAGAGGAGCTCACCATCTTGTCAATCATTTGTTTCTTGCTGATTTGCTCCCATTTTTCTTTTTTAAAGATTCAATTAAAATGTGTCCTCCTGTACCTGGAGATGATTCTTTTTTCTTCTGAATAATACATCTTTTGGGGGATATTTGTGGGTGCTTTTGTATTCTCAGGTCTAAACAAATCCAGTTCCCCTCATTTTGTATAGTGAATCCTAGCATTATGGTTAGTGGCAACACCGCTTAGGAACTGTGCTTTAAACATTTGAGGTCATAACACCGTCAATCACTTCTAAAAGGCTATACTGAGCCAGCATTATACAGGGAGGAAGAAGAAGATGATGGAAAAAGTATGGTAAACTTTTAGCAAGCTATGGGGTGTTGCACTGGTTCAGCTCCTTTCTTCAAGAATAATCCCAATCAGTGTTGATAGGGAATGAGAGGTCCACTTCATGATTGTTTCTTTCTGATGTGCCACAAGAATTGGTGCTCCATCCGTTCCCTTATAATATCCATCTGAAACCTCTGGATGAGATCATCCAATACCATGGGATAAGGTACCTTATCCCAACTTTTTCTCTCCATTCCTGGTGATCAAAGTGATTCTATAGCTACCCTCTCCCAGTGCCTGGAAGCTGTGAGGGTCTGGATGGAGAACAGCAGGCTTTAGTTGAATCCCATAAGATGGAGTGGCTGTGGATTTATGTGGCCTGGGGATCTGTTGGTTTATCATTTTTAATTCTGGATAAGGTTGCATTACCTCAGATCTGGGAATTCTTCTAGGCTCGCGACTCCTGTTCAAAAAGCAGGTGGCAGCAGTGGCTAGGAAAATCTTTGCACAACTTTGTGTTATGTGCCAATTTTCCCGTTCCCTGGATTGTGAGGCCCTGCACAGTCACTCACACCCTGGCCATCTCTCAGTTGGATTACTGCAAAGGGTAGCATGGGACTACCCTTGAAGCTACAACTGGTACAGAATGCAGTGGTGTGGAAGGTTCTGGAGGTCCTTCATGTGGCACATGTGACAATGTTGTTACACAAGTTGTACTGGTTACCAATTTCCTTCCATGTCCAACTCAAAGTTTTGGTCATTACCTTTAAAGTTCTTTATTGCATGGGTTCCCACTCATGTCACTGAAATAGATCTACTTCGGATCCCATCAACCAAGGAATTATGGGTGGAAGATGGTCGGAGTGGGGGTCTAAGAGAAGAGCCTTTCTATTGTGACTCCTGCTCTCTGGATTATTCTCCCATTGGAGGTGAGGTCCACTCCCACGCTCCTGGCCTTCCGAAGAACCTGAACATTTGGCTCTGCTGTCTGGCTTTGGACCCCAACAGAGACATGTTAGTTAGTTAGTTAGTTTATTGGATTTGTATACCACCCTATCTCCCAAAATGGGACTCAGGGCGGTGCACAGGAACTATAAAAATAAATATTAAATCCACATAAATACTAACAGTTACAATAATTAAAACGAAGATTAAATAAATTTGACCCGTGCTAAGAACATTGGTTAAAAACCCAACTAAAATAATAAAATAGCTATACTAGCTATGCCAAGCCGGCCAAATGAAAAAAGTAAGTTTTTAATGCCTGACGGAAGAGGCGAAGGTCTGAGATTGTACGGAGGTCTGGGAGCAGGTCATTCCAGAGGGCGGGATCTGCTACAGAGAAGGCTCTTCCCCTGGGAGTCACCAGCCGGCATTGTCTGGCGGACGGCATCCTAAGGAGGCCCTCCCTGTGGGAGTGGACAGGTCGAATGGAGGTATGTGATAGTAGGCAGTCCTGCAAGTAGCCCGGCCCGATGCCATGGAGCGCTTTAAAGATGGTCACCAAGACCTTGAAACGCACCCGGAAGGCCATAGGCAGCCAGTGCAGCTCGCACAGGAGAGGTGTTATATGGGAGTATTTTGAAACTCCCAAGATCCCCCGCGCACTAACTGGAGCCTCTGGGTGCATCTCAAGGGAAGCCCCATGTAGAGAGCATGTTGTATTAGGGGTGGAGGGTAGGAAAGATCCCTATTCCCAGGCCACGCACTGTCTTAGTTTTTATCTTTCTTATTTTACTCTCCTAATTTTAATTTCCTTGTATGATGTTTTTAAATTTTTCATTATATTGTAAGGTGCTCAGAGTTAATATCAGTGAAATGGGCAGCATAAAAATTTAAGAAGGAAGGGAGGGAGGGAGGGAGCAAACAAGCTATTGTGAAAGCTTTCAATTGGTCCATATAACAAAGCTGTCACATTCTTATTATTCTTATAAAAAGCTTCTCTAATCCTTCATAGCAGGACTCTGAAGACTGAAGATGTTCAATCATTTGACATATATTACCAGGTGAGCAACAGAAGCAAACAAAGCAACCAGCAACTATAGTTACAAGTGATAGTAATTCTGAGACAATGAGAGGCTACAAATACACAATTGCTCTTTTCCAGGATCAGAGATGTTTAATTATTGGTTTAACTCAGCGTTTCTCAAATAGTGGGGCGCGCCCCCCTGGGGGGGCGCGAGGCTCTGTAAAGGGGGGCGCGTTTGACCTCGGCAAATCGGCTCTGCCGATTCCCTTTCTCCCTCCTCCTCCCTCCCTCCACAGCCGGCATGCTGGCCACTCATCGTCTTCCAGGGACTGCCGTTCCTCACACACACACACACACGCACGCACGCGCACACACACACACACACACACACGGAGGCTTCTCAGCTCCTGGAAGGAGCGGAGCGAGTGAACGAGCGATCAAGCACGGGTGGCCGGGGCAGGCTAAGGCGGGTGAGCCGGGCTGAGGAGATTCCGCGGGGAGTGGGGGCGGGGCGGGGCGGGGACGACGACACACAGACAGAGAGAGGCACAGACACAGAGAGAGACAGGGAAGGGGGGAGGAATCAGAGAGTGACAGACACACACAGAGAGACAGAGAGAGACAGGGAGAGAAAGAGAGAGACACAGGAAGTGCGTGAATGCAAGACACACCCACACACACCCACACAGTGATAGATGGGCAGACGAAGGAGAGACAGACAGAGAGAAAGAAAAAGAAAGAAAGAAAAAAGTGGGAGAGAGAAAGAAAGAAAGACAGACAGAGAGAGAAAGAGAGAGACAGAAAGGAAAGAGAAAAAAGAGAGAGAAAGAAAAAAGAGAAAAAGAGAGAGAGAGAAAGAGAAAGAAATTTCTTTCTTTTTTTATTCTCTTATACTTAAGGATACAGTGTTATGCAGAGGTGTACTTATAACAATTTTATAGACAAATGATACTATTTACAGTCGCGCGCGGGGGGGGGGGCGCGAAATGCTTTCTTCTTCCTAGGGGGGGGCCTGACAGAAAATAATTGAGAAACACTGGTTTAACTGAAGGCTATTTTATAGGTAATCTTCAAATTATGACCACAACTGAGCCCAAAATTATGTTGCTAAGCAAGGCTGATGTTAAGTGAATGTTCCCCCATTGTATGACCTTTTTGTCACAGTTGCTAAGTGAATCACTGCACTTGTTAAGTGAACTATGTGGTTATTAAGTGAATCTGGCTTCCCTCAACTGACTTTGTCAAAAGCCAGCTGGGAAGATTACAAAGCACATGGCACTTACCAACTGCCTGAAAACTGATCACATGACCAAGGGGATGCTACAGTGCAGGGGTGGGTTCCTACGGGATCGCCCCGGATCGCGCGAGCCTGATCGTAAAATTTAGAGATCCGGGCCGATCCCGTTGGACGATGGACCTGGAAGTTACTTCCGGAACACGTGACTCGCTCCGTCAAAAGTAAAGTGCGGGGGCCGGCCTTGAAGCTCTTTCTCTGTTGGGGCGGCTGGGGGGGGGGGTCGCAGCAGGCTAGCGTGCCTGCCTTCCGCCGCCCCTAGCCTGCCAGGCTTCAAAACTAAAGGGCGGGGGCCGGGCCTTGAAGCTCTTTCGTTGTTAGCATGGCTAGGGGAGGCAGGGGAAGGCATGCTAGGTGCGCGAAGGCCCCCCCGCCCTCCCCAGCCGCGCCAACAGGGAAAGAGTGTCAAGGCACTTTAGTTTTCAAGCTGCCAGGGCCGGGCTGGGCCTTTCGCGCTTGGCGCGAATGCAGAGGCTTGGGGGGGGCTTCGCGCAGCTATTCGCGGGGTGCGCGAAGCCATCCCGACCCCCTGCAGCCACGCCAGCAGCTTTAAGGGCCGAGCCGGCCCTTTCACGCTTGGCGCGAATGCAGAGGCTTGGGGGGGCTTCGCGCAGCTATTCGCGGGGTGCGCAAAGCCATCCCGACCCCCTGCAGCCACGCTGGCAGCTTTAAGGGCCGGGCCTTTTACATTTGAAGCTGCCGGGCACCGGGGCCTTTCTCAACATGGCTAGCCGCTAACTTGTTGAAAAAGGGGCAAGCAGATTCACAGCATTTAAATTTCGCGCTGCTGGGGGGGGGATGCCGGTGCGTGAAATTTAAAGCGCCCTCTATGAAGCTGCCGGCCCCTTTTTCAACACGTTAGCGGCTAGTCATGTTGAGAAAGGCCCCGGTGCCTGGCAGCTTGAAATGTAAAAGGCCTGTGCCTTTTAACACGCGTTTGGGGGTAGGCTAGCTTTCGCACAATGGCCAAAAGCCCCCCAGCTCCCCTCTGTCTCAGCCTCATCTGGCTGGCTGCCTCCCTTCTCCCTCTAGTCAGATAGGTTTACCTGCATCTTGTTGCCTCTTTGCATCCATCGGAGAGCTGCTGATTCTGCCTTCTGGTAAGTGACCTGGTTTTTTTTCCTCTTTTATTTTTTTTAATGATTTTTTAAAGATTATTTTATTTATTGTGCATATAATCTTTTAAAATTGTTTTACCTAACTATTGAATAGAGAATTTTTAAAAATGGTTTACTTCAATTGATTGTGTGTGGGTTCTTTTTTTAAATTGCCTTAGACCAGGGATGTCCAAACTTGGGAACTTTAAGACTTGTGGAATTCTGGGAGTTGAAGTCCACAAGTCTTAAAGTTCCTAAGTTTGGACATCCCTGTCTTAGACTATTTAAAAAAAGATTCTATGAAAAACAAATTAATATAAACCATTTTTAAAAATTCTATACTCAGTACTTTATAATGTATTGAGTAGAGAATTTTTTTAAATGGTTCACTTCAATATAGAGTGTTAACTGGTTTCATTTTCAGTCTTTTGTAGGAGGGATTCTAGTTTTTGGTGTTTTCCTGGCACTGTCATAGTTTGCGTGGGTGTATTATGTCCTGCAGCAGTTGTACACATTAATAATGATCAAGTACTACTAATGTTTCCTTATACATTTTAGTGACCTTTCCTTACATAATTGGTGTTGTCTTTCATACTTTTGGATTTCTATTTTCTGTTTCTGTTACTTAGCAATTGCTAAAACAAATCCCACGTGAAAAAATATTCAAAGCCTTCTTGATTTTAATTGTCACTTTATTTATTCCTGCACATTATAGTATTTATTCATTTTCATATCTGTTTTTCCACTGTTGTGCAAACATAATTCCAGCAGCTGCTAACATTCCCACCTGGTCACATGGCCAGAAAGCCACTCCCACCCGGTCACATGGCCAGAAAGCCACTCCCACCCGGTCACATGGCCAGAAAGCCACTCCCACCCGGTCACATGGCTGGCAAGTCACTCCCACCTGGTCACATGGCCGGCAAGCCACTCCCACAAAGCAGGCCACACCCACAGAATATGTTCCAAAAATTTTGAAACCCACCCCTGCTACAGTGGTCATAAATGTAAAAACCGGTCATAAGTCACATTTTTCAGTGCTGTCACTAAACACTCACTAAACAACTGGTTGTAAGTTGAGGACTACATGCATTTTGTATTTGTTGTATGTTACAATAATTCGTTTTGAAATCTGAAAGATCTCCACAATTGCATTACAATCCATAACGCAACATTTTATATGTATTATTTTGCTTTCAACTCTTTTGGGGGAGGGGGGGATTGTTACACCTACACAGTCTAGGTCAATGCAACAATCTGATATACTTGGTGAGTAGTTTATTATTGGATGTTTTATGGATAGTTTATTGTGGGCTTTTCTTATAACTTGCTTGTATATTAGTCACAGTAAGGACTTCCTAGAATTCAGAGTAATCTTATGAGGGCAATGTTTATATCATTCCTTCCCAAGCAAGGTCACTCTGTCCCTTCTGCTCATATGCAATGCTTGTGCTAAACATTATTCGCCTCTTGTGATAGTCAATAAACATGAAACTGCACACCATCTGGGCCAACCCTGAAAGAGGCTTAACAGAGATATTTTAAGATATAAGAATCTCCTTTAGAGCTTGCAGAATTCACTATTCCATCCTGTTTTGTTGGAAGGGGGGAAAATGCTTTTGCTTATTTACCTTATTCTTAATCTTTAGTTCTCCTCACTACAATCAGAAATTATGTTCACATGATATAAATAAAATAAAATATAAAAATACATTAAGCATAAAAAATATTACATAGAATGCTTTATTTTACTTATCTTTGCACCTCCCCCTTTCTCGACTGTTCTCAACTATTTCTCTTGTTCCGTTTTTGTTTTTTTTAAGATTTCTACATTTGGCCTAAATTACTGAAGTCTATCAAATGGGGAAATGACTGGAAGAATACAAATTAGGCAAACCTGTTGCTACCTCTAATTCTCTGCCTAGATCTTATACAATAGGGAACCTGAAAAAGCTCACGAGGATAGACCTCTTTCAGGAAGGAAAGAGATATAGGTAAAAGAGAGACTAACTCTTTTCAAATGGCAAATCTAGAAAGCATACTAAAAAGCAGAGGCATCACCCTGCCAACAAAAGTGCCTACAGTCAAGGCTATGTTTTTTACAGTTGCAATGGGTGGCTGTGCAATGGGTGGCTGTGAAGGCTGGACCATAAGAAAGGCTGAATGCCAAAGAATTGAGGTCTTTGAACTATGGTGCTGGAAAAGACTCCTTGGACTGCAAGGTGATCAAACCAATCGGTCCTAGAGGAGATCAACCTTGACTGCTCTTTAGAAGGCCAGATCCTGAAGATGAAACTCAAATATTTTGGCCACCTAATGAGAAGGAAGGATTCTCTGGAGAAGAGCCTAATTCTGGGAAAGATTGAGGGCAAAAAAGGGACGGCAGAGAGGGCAGAAGTGGCTGGATTGAGTCACTAAAGCAGGAAGCTTAAATGGACTCTAGAGTATGTTGAGGACAGGAAGGCCTGGAGGAACGTTATCCATGGGGTCGGACATGACTTTGCAACTAACAACAACAACTCTTTTCATACCCTCTCTCCCCACAACTCTTCCAATCGTAATAGGAGCCTTTCTATGAGCTCCCATTCTCTTCCTTAAGTATTATACCAGTGAGGAATCTGTTAGATTACTAGAAGACATTATTACTAGAAAACAATTCCAAGAGTATCCAGTAGATGAGAAAATGCCCAGTTGCAACCAATAATCAGCTAAAAACTAGGAAGAGAATGAATTGGGAGTGAATTTATAACTCCTCAGACTTTTCTGGATTTTATCGGATTGTGTTTCCTTTTGAGTCCATATTGTCCATGTATGATGTAATTTGGCCAAAAGTTACTGGTCAAACAAGAATTTGAATCTGGTTTTTCCAATTCTAATATTCTATTCACTGGTTTATTTATTATTCAACTTCACATCTTAATATGCACTAGCCCGGATTTATTTATATAATAAATTCATTCTCTACAAAAAGTATCAAATCGTTTGAGTTATAAAATATTAAATAAATTGAAAAAAGATGTTTAAGATGTCTAAGTATATATTACACTGACTGAATAAGAACAATAACAACTTCCACCTCATCCTAAAGATACTAGTAGTTATGATTTTTGCATTACATAAAAGTAAAATTGGAGTAAAAATTAAAGTATCAACTGCTCACTTTAGATCTCTTACATGTGTGAAAATTAAAAAGTTTTGGCAGCAATTGGAAACAACGATGTGTAAAATGATGAAAAGAATAATGATATTGAGACCGGAAACTATACTGTTATTGATAATTAACGAACTAGAGTTAACAAAATATGAGAAAGAACTGATTAGAATTATGATTATAATAGGTAGAATTGTAATAGCAAGATATTGGAAAATAGAGGTAAATATTAAAATAGAAGAATGGTATTGTGAAATGTGGAAATTAGCCTTAAACGATAAAATGACGTGTGATATTAAATTTAGAGAGGGGGTTTATAAAAATGATATTTTTTGGAAGACTTGGAAGCCATTTGTGGACTATGCACTTGGAACTTTGGATGTCTCGACGCCTGTACCGAGAGAACGTGGATTTTGGAGATTTTAAAGACAATAGACGACACTTGAAACCAACTCTTCCTTTTGTTTTGTACAGCACCGGGTGATATATTGTAAAAATTAAAAAACAAAAAAAAAAAAAAAGATCTCTTACATGCAAAGGTCTGTATTACAGACTCTTTCTTTAGATAAGCACATTTGCTTTCAATGTTTTGCTATTACATATTTCCATACTTCCACCTCAGTTACACTCTTAAACTAGCTGAAAAAAAATTGAAGCGATGTCCTTAGTGTTCTATTCCTTCAGTGTTCACAACCTTTGTTCCTGCCACCAGATTCAAACTTTAGATATGGCTATCCATACACAAAATGGCTTTAAGAAATGAGATTGATTACAAGATATATCACTGAAACAACAAAATGTTAAAAAGTTATGATATTTATGTAGTTACTTACAAAGCACATCTACTGTAAATTATGTTAAAGTAACCAAACTCTTTACACTCCCCAAGGCATGTCATACTTTTTGAGCACCCCTAATGATTGAAAATTGAAAGTTGAAAAATTTGACATTTCAAACTTTCACTATACAATTAAGACAGTTTCAATGATTGGGGAGACTAGATGTAAAAAAAATGAAGAATAATTGCATAACCTTTCACTTACCTTTCTTACATTATAAAAATCTCGATGAGGGTTACTTTTCAGTTCTTTTAGTTCAGACATCTCATTTAGCATTTCATGTAAACCAAACTTAGATCCTAGAAAGTTAAGCCGCTTGTGGCAATATGTTTTCCTGTGAAAAATGAACCATCATTGGTTAATTATACTTTTATATTTTATAGAAAAGAATTGTTTTACATTAAATAACAGATATCTGCCAGGGCAGTGATGGCAAACTTTTTGGCAGCCGTGCCAAAAGCGGGGGGAGCACAGGGGCGCTGTGTACCGGTGTGCCACACCCATACTATGTGCACATGCCCCCCAGCATGCATGCATGCACACAATCAGCGACACACACACACACACACCGCTTTTGCTGTGGGTTTTTTTGCCTTCCCCAGGTTCCAGAGGCTTTCTAGGAGCCTGGGGAAGGCGAAAACAGCCTCCCTGCCCCACCACCGGATGCCCTACGGAGGCCTCAGGAGTTTCCCTGAAGCCTCCAGAGGGCAAAGAAATGGACCTATAGGGAACCTGGAAGTTCAGGAATGGTAACTTGTAGGGCTGGTTTTTGCCCTCCAAAGCCTTCAGGGAAGGCTCCTGAAGGCTTCAGAGGTTGAAAATCGGCCCCACAAACAAACTGGAAGTCACCATTCCGAAATTCTGGGTTCCCCATAGAGCCGATTTTCAACCACTAGAGTCTTCAGGGGGCTTCAGGAGGCTTCTCTGAAGGCTCCAGAGGGCAAAAACTGACCTTATCAGCAAACCTGAAGGCCTCCAGAGGCCGTAAAATGGCCTCAAAAGAAGGCCGGAGTCAGCTGGCCAGTGCACACATGTGTGCTGGCCAGCTGACAGGGCAACGCCTCGCGTGCCCTGACAAATGGCTCCACATGCCACCTGTGGCACGCGTGCCATAGGTTCACCATCACGGTGCTAGGGATTATTACTGGCCAGGGACTTCTGCAGTAGGGAGGTCAAAATGTAAATAAGACAGTTGTGAGCACATCAGTCCTTTCTAATATGTGTCACCTGTAGGTAAAAAAGGGGCAGGACTGACCTCACAGTTGTGTGAACCATCTTATCTTTTTGACCTGCCCAGAGGAACCCTGGTACAAATCATTTTGAACTAGAACTCTTTTAAATGGGAAGCATTCCATTTCAGCTTTAAAATGTACTATTTCACACTAAAACAACTGTTTTTTCATTCAAGGGTCATTTTCATTCTTCTGATTAAGGAACTATTTATCTATTTATATTACCATAATTTTCAGAAAATGCTGGGAGTTAACCTAAGCCACTACCACCACTCATACACATACTATTCTTCCTCTGTCTTTACCTGCACCTAATAATGTATTTTCAGATAAAAGCTATTTCTAAATGAACTTGTATAGGATTAGGATTCTAGAACTTCATTAAACAGAAGTGGCTGAAGAACTACTGCAGCGTTATGATTAATAAAGCATTTAATATCCTAGTCTTGTGGAATTCTTAAAGTTAAAAAGAACCATACGTTGGGCCATCGGCAATAAGAGCCAAGACATGGCTGAGGTCAAGGGTGTAGGTGTGCCGATCAGGATAAGGCAAACTTCGTGGTTCATTAAGTTCCATCATGTCTTTGTTTTCAAAAACTAAGAAGATGCCATCCTTCATCTTTACAACATAGTCCAAGTTCCCTGGAGAATCATCAAGATTGTAAGGATCCTGCAGTTCTTTCGGTGGTGGATGGAAATCTGTAAAACATCAATGTCAGACATTCTAGCATCATTTAAAATACAGACTCATTCTATCGAAGCTGGAAATTAAATTGCTAGTAAGCAATAGCTTTTCTAAAAAAAATCTGTATGCTATATCACACTGGTCTTATTGTGAAATAGTAACTCCACCTAAAGTAGGTAGAAATGCTCAGTCCTCCAGGTCATGGTTGTCCCAAAGGGGCTTTTTCAGAAGGCAACTGGACTATCCTGTTTTTTCTTTTGAAGATGTTTCGCTTCTCATCCAAGATGATGATGATAATGGTGGTGGTGGTGGTTATTGTTGTTGATGTTGTTATTATTATTATTCTGTGGTTAATCTTTGGTGAGATTCACAGCCTTTGGGGCTGGTTGGTAGCTCAACAGTTCGAGGCCTAACCAAGGACCTAGGAACTGTCAAGGTAACGTCAGAGGACATAAGCAGTTCCAAGCAGCATGGCCCTTTGTAGAGTTAGAATGTTCAAGTCCGGCAAACCTAGAACCTCCACATAGCGAGGCAGTCCCCTAGGTATTGCTCCAAGGGTAATAATAATAATAATGATAATAATTATTATAATAATAATATTATAATTATTATTATCTTTTATTCATTAAACATGAAACTCAGTCAACTGAACATTTAAAAATGTGTCACAAATACGGTGTTTGACCTTCGAAATAAGCGCTTGGCCTTATTTTCAGGGAGGTCTTATTATTTTTGAGGTGCAGGAGGCAGTGAGCGTGGTCACCTCATGGCTGCTGCTGTATTGCAATATTTTTGGGGAGGTCTTATTTTGTGGGGAGGTCTTATTTTAGCACATGCGCTCAAAAGCCCCTATTGGGCTTATTATCTGGGGAGGTCTTATTTTCAGGGAAAGAGAGACTATTGACTGGTGCTAATGGTTGGTACAGGTTGCTGCCAGCGTCCTAGGTATCAACCAAGTATCTTCTTCAAATACATGATGTTCCGAATAGCAGAGGTTTTTTTGCAGTTCCACTGGTGTTATTGTAGGAAGCTGCAATTTATTGATGTGTTTTGTAATCGGGACACTTGGTACCATAGCTATTATTATTATATACTTTATTCATTAAATATGAAACTCAGTCAACTGAACATTTAAAGATGTGTCACAAATACCATTGCCTGGGGCTAATGGTTGATACGGGTTATACCTTTGGGAGTAACTCTGCTTCCACACCAAGTGATGCAAGGATATTTACAGTGGTACCTCGGTTCACGAACTTAATAGGTGAAATGACTCTGGTCGCGATCCGAATTGGTCGTGAAGCGAGGCACAATTTCCCATAGGGTTCAATGTAAATCCGATTAATCCGTTCCGACCTTGTTTTTTGGTCGTGATTCTTGAACTGACTCTGTTCGCGAACAGAATTGGTCATGAACAGAGGCAGTTTCCCATAGGGTTCAATGTAAAGCAGCTGAGGGGCGATGGAGCAAGCCAGCATGACTTTCGCCTGTCTCTTTCCGGGCTCGGCGCTCCTGCTTCTCGGGACGCTTCCCAAAGCCAGCAGCCCCGCGGCCAGCCGCTCCATTTCTCCGTCTTATTCGTCGGTCGCCTCTCAGGGTCCGGACCCACCGCCGCCGTGCTCCCCGCTGTTCCACCCTCACCAGCCCGCCGGCGGGGGCGCGGCGGCGGCAAGTCCGGACCCCAAGAGGCGACCAATGAATAAGACGGAGAAACGGAGTGGCTGGCTGTGGGGCTGCTGGTTTTGGGAAGCGTCCCAAGAAGCAGGAGCGCCGAGCCCGGAAAGAGATGGGCAAAAGCTGCGGAGCCTGGCCGGGAAGGCAGCTCCTTCCCCCCTGCGTCCACACACACACCGCGCTCCCCGCCGTTCCACCCTCATCAGCCCAAAGCCAGCAGCCCCGCGGCCAGCCACTCCGTTTCTCCGTCTTATTCATCGGTCGCCTCTCGGGGTCCGGACCCGCCGCCGCCGCGCCCCCGCCGGCGGGCTGGTGAGGGTGGAACGGCGGGGAGCACGGCGGCGGCGGGTCCGGACCCTGAGAGGCGACCGACGAATAAGACGGAGAAATGGAGTGGCTGGCCGCGGGGCTGCTGGCTTTGGGAAGCGTCCCGAGAAGCAGGAGCGCCGAGCCCGGAAAGAGACGGGCGAAAGCTGCGGAGCCCGGCTGCGGAGCCCGGCCGGGAAGGCAGCTCCTCCCCCCCCCCTGCCTTCGCTTCCACACACACACCCGTCCCCCTCATTCACAACAACCGCGGCAGGGTACAGCCCGGAAAAGGCGCAGTGCGAACTCACAATTCGCCTGCGCCCTCAATGGACCGGCCGCCACGCGGAGTTCGTGCAGCGAGGCGGAGTTCGTGCAGCGGAGCACATTTTTTGGAAAATTTCTGGTCGTGCTCCGAATTGGTCGTGAAGAGAGGCGTTCGTGAAGCGAGGTACCACTGTATTAATCAAAATATATGTAGTACCATCCAGCAGGCACATAAGCCATTTATTTGGTTTATTATTATCTACACTTTACCATGCAATGAAGTGTATTTATATATTGAAAGGAAGACAAAAAGCATACATCTCCAAGGGGGTTAGCTCTGAAACAGCCATTCTCTCTCTATTTTTTAAACCCAAATAAATTTTAGAAGCAATTTTTAAAGCAATTAAAGAGGCATTGGCCCTTGTACCAAAATGATAGCAACATGCTGGTAACATAAGCCCCACCCTTTCCTACATGCGTGTGACATCATGGCAAATACATGGTAAAAGCAGAACGTATGCTTTTTCACTCGACCCACCCTGCAGACGCTTCTAATAATTAAGATTCTTTTTCATCTTTCAGTCCAAGAAAGAGCAAACAACCAAAATTGGTTAGGATATAGAAAAAATACTCACTATTCCAAAGATTTTAAAAGGAAAGTTATGTTCTCAGTTAATGATAACTATATTTTCTTCATATCCTATTTTAATACTTTCAATTGCATTTCCACATTAATATAGCAAGTGATGGTTTTTCTTGCTTACATTAAGTACCATTAACTTTTATTTTGGCATGTCAAACTCTTCTTAATGCATAGGGAAAAAAACTAAAAGCAAGTAAACTGATTTTTGTTGTAGGAAATTCCTGCATATCTAAAAATGTAGTGCACAGCAATTGCCTATAGCAGTGGTGTCCAAACTTTTTTCAAAAAGGGCCAGATTGGATGAAGTGAACATGGTGGAGGGCCGAACATTTTTCCGAACATTCTTTGAACCACTACAATTAAATGCAAATAAATTATTTTATGCCAAGTTAATTGCAAATGACATACTTTTCATTTCATAACATTAAGATCAACTGACAGTTGAGTTTTCACAATGTATTGAAAATAAATTTTTAAAAAACTTACCTACCTCTTTCTCTTTCTTCCTCTCTCTCTCTCCATTTCTCTCGCTCTTTCTCTCTTTCTCTCTCTTTCTCTTTCTTTCTGTCTCTCTTTCTTTCTCTCTCTCTTTCTTCCTCTCTCGCTCTCTCTCCATTTCTCTCGCTCTTTCTCTTTCTTTCTCTCTCTCTTTTTCTCTTTCTTTCTGTCTCCCTTTCTCTCACTCTCTTTCTCTCTCTTCCTCTCTCTCTCTCCATTTCTCTCTCTTTCTCTCTTTCTTTCTCTCTCTTTCTTTCTTTCTGTCTCTTTCTCTCTCTCTTTCCTTCTCTTTCTCTTTCTCTCTCTCTTTCTCTTTCTCTCTTTCTCTCTGTCACTCTGTGTGTGTGTCTGTCTGTCTGTCTGTCTCTCACTCACTTAATCAGTCTCTATCTATCTTTCTCTCCCTCCCTCTCTCTGTCTCTCCCTGTCTCTGTGTGTGTCACTCTCTCTGATTCTCTCCCTCCCTCCCTCTCTCTGTATGTCTGTCTCTCTCTTTTTCCCCGTCTGTCTCCGATTCAATCCGATTCCGATTCATTCTCTATCTGTGTCTCTCTCCGTCTCTCTCCCTCCCTCTCTTTCTCTCTGTCTCTGTCTGTCTCTCTGTCTTTCCCTCCCTCCCCTTCTGTCTCTCTCTGTGTCTGTCAGTCACTCCCTCGCCACTCGCAGCGGGCGAGGGAGCAGGCGGGGTGAGCACCCAAGGCTACCGTCATCTTAAGCACCACCGAGGCTGTTGCCCGGCAGGGGCGTCAGGCAGGGAAGCCGGTCGCGGCTCCATCGCGGCTCCCTCCGGCAGGCACCACGGCTTACGTTCTGAGGCCGCACGTCCGTCTTCCCTGCCTGACGCCCCTGCCGGGCGACCTTGTGTGGCGGGAGCTGCACGTTCTGGGGCTGCGTGGCTGGGAGGGAGGTGAACGCGCTAAGCGGATGTTCTGGGGCCGCGCGTTCACCTCCCTCCCAGCTTCGCAGCCCCAGAACGTGCAGCGATGGAGGCGCGACCGGCTTCCCTGCCTGACGCCCCTGCCGGGCGACAGCCTCGGTGGTGCTTAAGATGACGGTAGCCTTGGGTGCTCACCCCGCCTGCTCCCTCGCCCGCTGCGGGAGGAGGCGTCCGTAACCTCCGTCCACCTCCCTCCCAGCCACACAGCCCCAGAGACAGAGGGAGGAAGGGAGGGCCACATTTACACAGAGCAGGGAGGGCTGTTGGAGGGCCGTATTAAACCGACCCCCGGGCCGCAAATGGCCCCCGGGCCTGACTTTGGACATGCCTGGCCTATAGCTATACATAGCATATTTACTGAAATATAATGTTTATATTGGTCTGTGTCCATGTGCTTAGAAATCATCATGCATTTTTATATGTATCAATTAAAAGGGAATTGTATGGATGAGTGATTGTTAATTAGAGACCTGTAATTAATTCTATTTGAAAGGAAGAAAATATATAAAAGAGGTCATCTTCATGTGTAAATCAGACTGAATACGGTACATTTGTAAAACTTAATTGATTCCAGGTTACCATTTTATTTCTTTTTTAAGCCACTATCTGTTAGTTTGCTTTTTGCTCAGCTTGTTGCATGAGTGTGTCCTATAAAAAAGTTGACAGTTTTAAACAATCAGTAATCCAACTGCAACGTAATGAACAAGCTTTTCATGGCTATTTCATGGACTAAATATTGTAATGGAGACAGATTTCAGATTGCTCTATTATAATTTATGTACTCAGAATACATCAGCATGTGTTTTTTTAGAACTTCTACCACTTTTTAAGTGCTTATTTTACTTAAAGAAGTAAATAAATACCTCTGGCTAGATTTACATGCTGGAAAAAAATCAATAGTTTCATTTGTCATTGAGTAAAATTATGGTTTTAAGAAATGACATGCTTTAAAGTTAAATACAACTTGGATCATGACATTTAGTTTAACAAATCAAATTTACGGAAGCCATAACTTAGCTCAATGGTGGGACTCGGCCAGAAATCAAAGCATTATTTTTTTTAATTAGAGCTAATTTACCTGGGAGCACTTCATCTTCACTTTTCCATTTTTCATTTTTCATACTGCATAAATATTGTGCTGTCGTCCTTGGAAAACGATGGTAAGCAAAGCGGCAATACTTCTCTCGAATAAGTAAAGCTTTTGCTAAATTTCTAGCAGCTTGTTCATAATCATCAACTGTAACCTAAAGGGAGAGGTTATACAGTTATTAATTAAAAGTATAATCCTAATCCAAAATGAATGTATTCGGAAGTACATTATGCTTCTCTTTGAAGCAATACATCTCTGCCAGACTACAGGAAAATCCCAATAGCCTCCTTGCCTGAGAGAACAGCCCACTAACCATTTTCCAAAGACATACTATAGGGTCTAGCTCACCATCTTCCCACAGGGGACAGTGCCCAAGGATGGCTTAAACAAAATGTTCTGTAAGTGGTGTTTTCCTAACATCCCTCTTCAAGACACTCTGTCTACACAATGTAAAGAGTGTTGATGGACTTCATAAAAGTAGCCTGAAATTGCATGCTCTGGGTCGGCAATATTGCCACTCCAACCGGAATGTGACAACTTGCCACAGCCAATTTGCTGTGGCCAACTCACTGTGGGACAACTCACTGCTGAACAACTTAACAATTCTATTTAATTATTTAAAATAAAATTTAAAAATATTCCATTCACATTTTGTTCCGTCCCTCCATTCTTTAAAGTTTCTATTCCACTATTTCTTTAATATTAGTGTACCTCTTATCCTGCAGTGAGTTGTCCTGCATTGAGTTGGATATGGCCAGTTGGCCATGGTGAGTTGGCTGCAGTTAGTTAGCCATGGCAAGTTGGCCATAGTGAGTTGGCTGTGGTGAATTGTTATAGACTCGACTCCAACTAGTTCTGTTGTTTCCTATGGAATAATTCCCTCCCATTACATCCCTGAACAGTTTCAAAACATGCTTTAAAATTAAATTGGCCAACAGTAGAACAGATTTTTTTTTAAAAAAAACCTGTAGTGTATAAAGTAACAAATGTGTACCTGCCAACCCCAATAAATGGGCAGACATACTGTATAAATGGAACAACAGATAAATAAATTCACGTACTGGATGATATTGGGCAAGGCTAGAATTTCAGTTGAGGTGGCCAACCTTCACAGCCATTAATGAGTTTTTAAAATATATTTGATCATTTATTATATGTTAGATTTAAATTATGAGAAGTTTTCTAGATTAGTGATAATTAGCATTCTAAGACAGTTTAAATATTGAATATTCATTTCAATTAGAGAATAGTTGTTATCTTTGTACTGAAATAAGTCAGAAGTCACTTTTTAAAAATATTTGATCTATTTTTGTATTTTTAACTTGCCCCATTATTCCTCTCCCTATTTTCCCTTTATGTTAGTTTGTATATTAATGTTTGGTTATGAAATACAATAAAATGCTTATAAAAAAAAGAATACTGCACGTGAAAGTTGAATGAAAACAGTGCAGCGCAGACATATTGGGGACACATAACAAGGGTGCAACAGTGTGTGTGTGTGTGTGTGTATAAATCAGGGATGTCCAAACTTGGGAACTTTAAGACTTGTGGACTTCAACTCCCAGAATTCCCCAGCCAGCTATGCTGGCTGGGGAATTCTGGGAGTTGAAGTCCACAAGTCTTAAAGTTCCCAAGTTTGGACATCCCTGGTATAAATATTTAGAGTGGGCATGATTTCCTGCCAGTTCTGGGGTGGGAAAGCAGCTGTGTGCATGCAGCCTATATTATTCAAGAATGCAAGTGGGGGTCAATACACAGAATACTCCTTCATTCAAAGGAATTCCCTGCATATAAAAAGCTAGAAAATTGTGACAGAATGCTTCTCACTAATGCCTTATTAAGTATCTTGTGTGAAAATGTTTAACAGATGGGTATTTAATTATCCACCTTCTATCTGCAGTCTGGCTAAGATTTATCACTTTAAATCAGAAATGATTTAAAATATAACTTTGTCAAACAATGTGATTAAGACCTCAGCTAATTCATTAAATGCAAAACACATTTCCAGATCTTTGGCTATAATTAATGGTTCAAGAAATTATATTCAGGTCTAGGCTTGTATCTGATTTCAGAGGACTTGTTAGAAAGGATCCTTTCCGTTTAATGAACACTGTTACTTCATATCAACACATCATACAAGTGAAGATGTAATATCCTATTTGTTACCTGAAGCTAGGGGCCTCTGGACATTTCCCACAAAGTTATTTGACTCCAACTACATACCTATTCATATTCCTAGTAATAATATCCTGCAAATGGAACGAGGCCAATATATGTCACTATGGAAAGTATGCTTGGATTTCCTATTTTAGGTAATGTCTAGTCATGTTGTTTAGCAGTACATGCCTCCAGTTGAGGATTAACATGAAGAAGAGAGTGAAGATAAAGATTGTCTTTGACTACTTATATGCGAGACCGCCTCCTGCCCCATACATCCCTCAGACCGATACGGTCCCACAGAGAGGGCCTCTTCAGGGTGCCGTCAGCTGGACAATGCCGACTGGCGACACCCAGGGGAAGAGCCTTCTCTGTGGCGGGGCCAGCCCTCTGGAACGACCTACCCCCTGAACTCCGCACCATCTCCGACCTCCGCCTCTTCCGCAAGTGTCTGAAGACACATTTATTCCATCTAGCCGGCCTAGCGTAACCTCCTTTATTGACTATTAGAGAGTTTTAAATTGGGATTTTTAATTCGGTTTTTAGCACAGGGTTTTACTAGAATAAGTTTTTTAAATTTTATATGTTTTGTATGTATTTTAACATTCCTGTGCGCCGCCCTGGGTCCGTTTGGAGAAGGGCGGGATATAAATTTAATAAAATAAAATAAAAATAAAAATAAAACTACTACAGGAATCCCACAGGACAAATTGTGTACTCCAAATGTATTATTTGGAATATTGTATTTCTATCGTAGTATATTATATCTTTATTCAGTACAACAAAGATATTGACCAGGACAAAATTCCCATGGCTGCTTAAACAATACTACACAAGCATAAGCATAATAAAATAATAATTCAATGTCATGTTATATATACAACATTTAATTTATAAGGAAAAAGGCCATTGCCATCATCTGTCTGTTTGCTTACCCCAGCACAGTAATCCCCACTAATTGTAACTCTTTGAAATTCTGGAACATCATATGTCCCTTGGATAGGTTGAAAGGCACCTGGAAGAACTGGAGTAGGAGGAGACACAGCCGGAGTAGCTAATGGAGGCTTCCAGTCTTGCAATGGAATTTGTAATGACAAGGACTGAGATCGAATCATCTTGAAGCTTTTCTTCCTAAGTATGCATAACATACAAATATAAAGTCAACAAGACATCAATTTAAGGCAACAAATTGTTCTGGAGATCTTCTAAAGAATAATACACACATTTCTTTATTCAAAAGGCTTTTTTGCTACTTCATAAATCCACTATGTTACTTTCGTCTCATGTAGAAATCTCATTAGAAATATTCAAAAGAGGTATTTATGAAAAATATTAAGGATTGTAAAATATGGTACTATACAGACTCCTGAAAAAGTGTTAGACAAATGGTCTGTTGAGACTTCAGTACAAATGCTTCATTTTACAATGTTTATCAAATGAGCAATGTTTGTAAACTTATTTCAAGATTCACAGTATTACAATGTAAACCTTTTGACTGTTGTTTGAATGAATTTAGAAGTAATTTCCTCCGTATTAAAAAGCAATACTTTTGTTTAATTAACTTGCTAAATATTTTGACAGAAGGGAACATAACTAATTTCACTGATTATGTGATGCCCATAAACATATTTTGTATTTATGTCTTAGCCATCTATTTATTTATTTATTTATTTATTTTATTTTATTAAATTTATACCCCGCCCTTCTCCTTGTTAGGACCCAGGGCGGCTGTTCATTGATTACTTGTCCTCTGTTCCTGGTGAGAAAGATACAGAATTACAGGGACAATAAGTATGAACTTCAACAATAGTCAAAGGCTGAACAATTAAAAAAAAACGTAATATGCCTTTACCAAATGGGTATATGCAGGGAATGAATTTGGGTTTTATGTAGGCTCATACTTGCACATAAGCTGTGTATAAGTAGTAGGATCAATTGGATTCCTGATTCACTCACTTTCTAGATTTTCTGTATAAATTGATTTCATTTCTAAATGGCATTCCTTACCTTCAGTTTAGCTGAATAAACCAGAGGTGGGTGGCACTAAATTCATATAAATAAGAAGAATTCACAGAAAACAGATCAACCAGGATCAAGGTGGATAAACTCAGTTACCGTGGCAATGGATGTAGTGTCGAAAAGATCTGAAAGACCACTGTAAGGTCTTTCATCATGGAGAAAATATATTTATAGGGTTTGCAACTTGATGGCACATTATGAGTCAATCAAGAATACATCATCAAAAAGTCTAAAATCATATAAAAGCCAATGGCAGGATCAGAGAGTGACAACACTTCATATTATATCTGATGGTATCAAACAACTGTTCTTAGCAGACCTCAAATCTCCTTACTAAACATTCTTCCACCCCGTCAAACCTACCTTTTGGTAGTTTCCAAAGACTGCTGTTCTGCCAATTCCTTCTGAAGTTCTCTTTCTTTGGCCTCTTGTTGCCCAATAGGACAATCTTCAGGCACGGTGAAAAGGGACAAGGCATCTTTGCTATCTTCTTCTCGAAGAACCTTGGCAAAAACCTTTTCAGCCAAGATTCGCACTGACTCGTCAACTTCAGACACGTTTAACTTTGGGAATTGTCTGGGCATCTCTGCTATGAAAAACAAAGAACCTGTTAATTCTGCTATTCCTTTTATTAATACAAAATGTAATAAATTCACACCACTCTAGTAATTTACAAAAAGCACATTTTACCTTAAATTCTTCCATTTTCTAGTCATCCTAGCAAGCTTTTCTTATATATGGATAAACCAATTTTAAAGACTTGAATAGCTCAGCAGGAATTGCTAAAATTAGGTGAGCTTCAAATATTTCTGCGTGATACGTGTGAAAGATTTTCTAATGAAATGTTTTCTTTCCAGTTTCCATATTCATTTCTTAGTCCTAAATGTATTAGGTGCAATTCAAAAAGCCTCTGCAGTTATATAAAAAGGATGAATGCCTGTTTGCATGATCTGCTTATCTAGGTCTGGGAGGTGTTAGCATGTCATGTGACTATCCTAGGTCCAAAACAGGCCTCCATTTGGGACTAAGGTAACCCTCTGTCTCCATCAACTCTATCATGCAAGCTGCTTACCAGAAGCTTAACTGTTCCTTCTTGATACTTAGACAAATTCAAAGCCTTAAAAAGTCCCTGGGAAAATGTGTCCCTTCTGTGAACTCTGACTTAGTCTGTTATAATCTTTATTCTTCCCCTGAAACCAGAAAGAGGATGTAAAAAGGTCTGAGACAAATGGGCGTGGATAACCCCTCCCAATGTTACCACCATGCCCGAACACTGAACAGTGCTGCCAACATTGATTGCACTACTGTGAACTGATAAATTACAACAGGAAATTGCAGCAGGCAGGAGTGCTGAAAAAGCAAGCAATTTAAAACTGTTTCAATTGTCCCCAACCCTGTACTGTTTGCACTGTGTGTGTGTGTGTGTGTGTGTGTGTGTGTGTGAGAGAGAGAGAGAGAGAGAGAGAGAGAGAGAGAGAGAGAGAGAGAGAGAGAGAGAGAGAGAGAGAGAGAGTCAAAAAAGAGAACATGACTAAATTAACAATGTTGTACTAACATACCGTATTTTTCGGAGTATAAGACACACCTTTTTACCCCCAAAAATAAAGTAAAAATCTGGATGCGTCTTATACTCCAAATGTAGCTCCACCCACGCACTCCGCGCGTCACATTTTTGGATGATTCCATGCAGCGGGGATGCTCACTTTTACGTGAAGGCTGATTCCCGAAGCAGCCTGGGGAATTGTGTTCAAAGCCTTTCTCAATGAAAGCATTTTTGGGCGCGTGCAGAGGCCAAACAAATGCATCGTGTTTCAGATGGCAGGCAGTTCCAGCACGTGCTGCCACCTGAAAATGCTTTCATTCCCAGTTCCCCAGTGCACATCGCAGAGCCACGTGCCCTCCACCTCGTCTACAGACTTGCTTTCTGTTTTCTCTTGGCCAGCACCGGCAGGGAGAAAAGTGAGAGGGCAACGTAGTTGGGTGAGGGTGCAGGCGCGGAGACAGATTAGAGGCAGTCAGCCGATTGCTGGCTTGCCAGCTCAGCTGCTGGCCATCTAGAGTGCACAGATAGCAAAGGAAACCTCGCGTAAGATGTTCGGGCATAATTTGGAGGTGGCAGGTGGGGCAGGAGATGGGGTGGGTGGGGCACGCATGTTACTTGAGTCTGCCCTCTCGCTTTTCTCCCTGCCTCCTCTGGCCGCCGGTGCTGGCCAAGAGAAAACAAAAAGCAGATCTGTAGAGGAGGAGGAGGGCACGTGGCATCATGGTGGCTATCCAACATAAATTATTTGTTTGATAGTATTGTCTCTTTCCTTCAGGAGTTCCAGACAATGTATTCAACATACTGTCTTCCAATTTTCCCCACTGCAACCTTGTAAAGTCCCAGTTCAACATCTTAACCAGTACTTCCTACTTTTATACATACATTTGCAATGGATATTTCAGCATTTCAATGCTTCATTGTTTCTACAGTTAATCAAATATTTATGTAATGAAATATTTAACAGCATAAAGTATATTTAGTTTTCCTTGTTTTGCACCCATATGCAGTAAGAATCAGGACACAGCACAAAATCCATTAGAGTACTTTAAAGGTAACATAGTCAAGGCTATTTGCCTAGGACCAGAAATCCAGGGTTAAACTCAGCTGAAAAACTGAGTGGGCATTTTGGGTCATTCAAAGTGTATGTCTCCAAGACATACAAGCCAAAAATTGCAATTAACAAACATCTGCATTCTGTTTTCTTAACCTGCTGTCATGTACAGTTCTTGAATTAAATTTTAGGTTTACTACTTTGGTTAGTAACCCAGAACAACTGCAATTTTGCACTTAAAAGACATTAACATTTGGAATTAATTTGTTACAGATTTGAAATTCTATTGTCTGTAAACCCCATCAGCAGCCACTTGGCTATAGACAAGAATAAGATTTGGAGTTGGGAAATATGTAGTTTTAAGTCTGTCTTGATGTGAGGTGATGGCCTGAAAAGGTCACAATTGTTGACAATATTTTTTTCAGAACTGTCTTGTTATTATCTTCTTCCAAGTTTGAAAAGGAGTTACTGGTTGGTTTTGCATCGAAGGCAGATTTAGGAATCCCAGACTCCTGGTTTCTAGTTTAGTGCTTCAAACACTATCAAACTATCTCTTCCTTTAAGATTTGGGATAAACAACCTAATATGCCTGGGCATCCATTCCTTATCACAATGATGAAATGATGAAACCTATCATGACATCACTACGCAAGCTACATCACACCAATATCCTAAGGAATGAAGTTTGCATTGTGACATGCATTTTTAATCATTAATCCTAATTCTCTCTTGCTTCCCAGGAGATTTCTTTACCCATATAATGAACACACAATAGAACTAACATATGCTGACTTTTTGCTTAGCCATTGTTCTTAACCCAGCATAATTTAGAGAGGTATTCTGTTGTAAGAATAACACCTCAAACTCTGGAGGAAAGATGCTGCATAAATTTAACAAACTAGACCCATCTTTTTTTCTAGTCTTTTTAACTGTATTCATTATGTCAAGCAACTATCACATGGACTGGTTTCCATTTGTTTTGAATGAAAGCATCTTGTTCCTAAAGTAGGACTATGCAAACTTATTTGAGTCAAACATAACATTTGGACTTGAACTGATATGCCAAGCACCATACTTCAAGAGTTGCAAGAAGCAGGTGAAACAAACACAAAGAATTCAATTTGATTGAAATCCAATTTAATTATAATGAATGCATTATATTCAAATTATATTCAGCTAACGTGATTACTTCAGCTTAAACGACTGTAAAATAGGATTTGAAAGTCTCATTCATTTCAATGAAAGAGTTAAATGAGATCTTTAATTTCCCTGACTAATGACAAGATGTAAAGCATTTTAACATTCGTATTTCTTTACAATGGGCCTATTGTATTTTATTTCCTGTTTCTTATCCAATAGCACTCATTCAAAGTAATATCCTGTGGTAAACTACAAACAATGCAAGTTTAAGTACAATCCTTCGTTTTATACAGAATTATAAATACACATTGTATTTATTAGATGAACAGAAACTTCATTACACAGTTACAAGAGATTTTATTGCTGCAGTTATATCACAGACGTGTATGTGTATGTATAGACATACATGTATACTCCTAATGCTATAACCGGACTTATTTATTAGCTAAAAAAATAAGAAAGAGGCTGGTATTTCCAGGCCACACGCTTTGTTACGCACAAATCAATTTCCAAGATTAAATTTGGTGAACACTGAGAAATTCAGGAGATGCTGTGATGTGCAGTATTCATGAACCCCTGGAAGCTGGCTAAATCTGATGATGTCACTGCATCTGCTTCCTCCTATATATGCTTGCCAAATTCATGATCTGCAAAGTATGATCTTCAAAACACACAGAGTGAAAGGAGTTGCTTAATAAAAGCAGGAGAAAACGAATGAAAGCCAAGTTGCTGGGAGAGCCCTGAAATTACAGTATGAAATGAATTGCTTGCCGCAAATTACTTTTCCGCTTGTCCTTTAAGAAACAATGCCTGCATATGCTGTTTTTTGTGTGTGTGTTTTTGCCTTTTTTCTTCCCTTCAAAGTTAAGATGATGAGCAGGTCCTCCGTTTAATCTCTTCGGAGTCGGCTCGCTCCTTTCCCCTTTCCAGACGTCGAGACCATTTATCGAGTGAGATATACTAGGGCTTGAATATTTTATATTACAAGCCATTAAAGGGAAGAAAAGAGTGGGGAAGATGATGTGCAGAGAGAACGCCGGGAAGCCAACTGGGAGAGCGCAGCCAAGCGATGGGAGCCCCATTCCGGGAAGGGGATTCCCATCCCATCCCACCCGGCTAAGCAGTTCTGCAGGTGCTCCAGCACGGGTTTGCATCCGTCCCGGGGACAGCGGCGTGGCCGCAGCCCCTTCCCGCCCTTCCCCAATCAGCTCCGCGCTTTAAGCCCGGCCACCTTACTTCAAGCAGCGACGCAGCCGTGACTTACCTAGCGTCCCAGGGGCAGTCATGGTGGAGCTCGGGGCACCGGGCTGCTTTTGGCTTCTGGGCAAGGAGGGTTCACACCAGCCGGTCGGCCTGCTGTGGGAAGGAGGCAGAAGGGGGAGGAGCCGCCGCGGTCAGAAGCTGCCGCATACATCTCGCCCGGGTGCCGCAGCTGCCGCGGCCGGTTAAAAAGCCGTAGCAGTTGGCCGGAGCGGGAGCAACGGCCCCTACTCCGGCAAGACGCTACTCCTCCCACACCTCCCACTGCAGCCACCCCACCCCCACCCTCCCTTCTCCTCCTCCCAAGGGCTTGCTTGGCAACAGGCCAGGCCGGAGAGGTCTCCCATGCAAACATTTCGAGTCTTTCCGGATGCGGAGAGGCTCATCCCGAGCACCGCCGAATGCCGGCGGACACCCAAGATGCGCGCGCGCTCCTCTGGAGGACGTGCGTGCGACCCCTACGCGAGGCTTTCCCACCACCACCACCTCAAACGCTGCTAGGGTTAAGCCCCGCGTCTCGGCTTCTCTTCTCCTCCTCCTCCTCCTCCGTCCACGCTTGCCTCTCCCCACCCTCGGTTCCCCTTCGTTACTCTGCCCGTCTGGACCGCCTCTGCCGGCGTTGAAAGTCCACCTAGCCCTGCTCGCGCTCTCGCTCTCTCTGTTTCTCTTTCTCCAGGGTAACAATGCGCCGGTACGGGCGGCAGGACGAGCGTACCGCAGCCTCTAACCTCAGCCGGCGGTGCCCTCGGCGGGTCTCTTTCAGGCAACCGCGTCTGGAGGGGGAGATGGCTGGGTCGTCTTCCCCTGCGACGACAGCCGGAACTCTTCTCCTTGAAGAGGAAACTTCGAAGAACCGAAGCCGGCTCGGTCCCCCTGGTGGAAGGGCAAAAAGAGAGGCGGCGAGGCGCGGCGGCGGCGACACGCCTTGCAGGAAAAGAGTCTTGGCCAAGGCGGAGGGCGCCTCCTGGCTGGAATTAAAGCGCAGGCCGGCTGCAGGTGATCGCCGGGAGGCCAGGCTGGTGCGCGCCTCGCGCCGGCTCTTCACGGACGAAGCCGGCCAGCCGCGGGAAAGCTTCCCTCTCACGCGAGATGTAGGGAAGGGGAAAGGTGGGAGTTCCTGGCCTAAAAGCGGCTCTCGGAGGGAAGTCTTCGGACCGCATCCGGAGTCTGAGGCGTCTTCTTGCCACAGTAGAGTGGTGACAAGCCCATTCATAAGTTGCTTAAAGAAACGTTTGGGGGGGGGGGAGAAGGAACTTATAGTGATGGGTGTCCCAAAGGTGCTTTTTCAAGAGGCACCTGGACTTTGTGGTTTTTTTTCTTTGAAGACTTCTCACTTCTCATCCAAGAAGCTTCTTCAGCTCTGACTCGAATGAGAAGCAAAACAAAATGTCTTCAAAGAAAAACCAGAAAGTCTGGTTGCCTTTTTGAAAAAGCACCTTTGGGATAGCCATGACCTGGATGACCGAGAATCTCTATAGACATCGAGGAAGGGAAGAGCTATGCAGTCATTGGCATCTCCAGATGAAAGAAGTAGCACTTAACGTTGTGCCGCTATGCTGGGATGGTCCATTATGCTCCCTGGTTTTTGCTGTGAGGAAGGTGATCAAGGTCAAGAAGATTAATTTGTGGTATGGGTGCAGCAGTCCTCAGTTTAGGACCACAATTCAGCCCAACATTTCTGTTCTTAGGTGATATATTTCTTAAGTAGATTTTGTCCCATTTTACAACTTTCCTTGCCACAGTTGTTAAGTGAATCCCTGCAGTTGATTAGTTAGTAATCCAGTTAAGTGAATCTTGGCTTCCCCGTTGACTTTGTCACAAAAGGTGATCACATGACTCTGGGATACAGCAATGCTCATAAATATGGACCAGTTGCCAACCATCTGAATTTTGATCACATGATCATGGGGGTGCTGCCAAAGTCGTAACAGTGAAAAATGGTCATAAGTCACATTTTTCAGTGCCATCGTAACTGTCATTAAATGAACTGTTGTAAGTCTAGGACTACAACAGTTCATTTAATGACAGTTACAATGGCAGGGGGAGAGCCATCTCTGTGGGAGTGCCTTCTCTTTGGAATGAGCTACCCCCGGACCTCCCTTCGTTCCGGAGCGCCCTAAAAAGCTGGCTTTTCCAGCAAGCCCGCCTGGCCTGAGTAAAATAAACTATTAATTTTAATTGTTAATTGTTAATTTAATTTTAAATTTAATTGTCAATTGGTTATTGGATTTACTATTTAATCTTTTTTTTAACTTTTGTAATATGTGTTTTTATGTTGTGCGTCGCCCTGAGTCCTTTGGGAGAAGGGCGGCATATAAATCCAATAAATCCTAATCCTAATCCTACTTGTATATGAACATAATGTGATACCAATTACCAGGATCTGAAGACATAGAAAACTAATTCTGTACTACAGAGAGAGAAAGGATTGTTCTATCTGGGTATTCCAATCCAAACCCAAAATAATAAGGCCCAATAATAAGGCTGAGTCCCTTCGGGGAGATAGGGCGGTATACAAATCCAAGAATAAATAAATAAATAAATACATACATACATACATACATACATACATACATGCATGCATGCATGCATGCATACATGCATGCATACATACATACATACATACATAACATGTATTGAAAACTGCCCAGAGTGTTTTGGTGAGTGAGTATCAGAGGTGGGTTGCTCCCGGTTCGGCCTGGATCGGGCGAACCGGTAGTAAAGGCAACAGGAGGCTCCACCCACCCATCTGGGCACTTCTGTACATGCACAGAAGTGTTGTGGGTGTGTGCACCAAAACCTGTAGTAAAAAAATTGACAACCCTTCACTGGTGAGTATAGGTCATTTATAGATGGCCTATAAATGTAATCAATCAATAAACATATTTAAGCCCAAGATCTTAGAGTTCTATAGTTCCAGAAATGGCAAGACAGTTAATTGGACTTTTTATACAATTGCCTTGTCCCATTTAAGAATTGCAGTATTTAAGCATTTAAGAATCCTTATTTAGAAATAAAGTACAACTTCCAACTCCGTGGAAGGAAGCCACAGTTAAGATAATGGGATGTAGGATGAGAGAGAAAGAAAGAATGTATCCATTGTATTCTGATGTGAATTGCATCCCAATGGACCAAAAGATCTTTAAAAGGATGCGAGATCCTGAATAACCACATTATTAAGAGAAAACTTAATGTGAAGATATCTAGGCAAAATGGGCATATATCTGCTTCAGTAAGATTAATGTATTCATTCTAAATTATTGTTTTTTCTCATGCTGTATTTTGTCCAAGCTAATTTATCCCTCTGCTCATCAGTCCCAAAGAAATATATTTTATGGTTTTATTTCACCACCTCTTTATGCCAAAGGGATTCTCCATGCTAGCATCAGTATTGTCAAATTGAAAAAATAAATTAATAAGTCAACTCACATACTCACTGAATATGTAAAATAAATCCCGTAGGAACAGAGTGACGGCATTGCCATACATTAGAACAGAAACAGTAAATGTGAGACTTACTAGAGTCAGAGATCACTTTAACAGATAATGTAATTTGTTATGTTTTGATTTAATATGTGATATATATGAATACAATCATTGTTATTTATTCAGTAGCCAACATTAAATAAATCACTGCTTAGTACAATGTAAAAACTAGGTTGGATTCTTGCAAAGATCGTAGTTTGTTTTTTTAAAATATATGGTTAACTAAAATAACCTTGACTAAAATATAAAAAATCAAAGATAAACTAATAACATGAAGTAATTTTATATAAGATTGAAGAACTTGTAAATAAGCTGCTGCCCCAGTCTACTCTCTCCTACTAAAACCCACAAAACTATATTTCCTAAAAAGAGTCACTCTCCTTTCTGTAAATAGAAATTTGAATTTTAAAACTTTATCCTTTTTTTCCAGGTTGATGTTAACCAAACTACATAATCTGAAAATAGTTCTATATCAATCTGGGACAAGGTTCAATATTGTACAATGTAGATCGATTTCGTCCTGATGAAAATAGAATAAATCATTTTATTTTAAATCAGTAAGTAAGTAAGTTTTACTTGCTATAACATGCTAAACATACCTCCTTTTCATCACCAACTAATCTTAAATCTTCCCACTGTAGAGTATGGCCAGGACCCAAACAGCTACTTGAAGTTCATTCGGGAGCCTTTTCCCCATTTGAAAAGCTGGCCCCGGTGTCATATTGCAAACTATTTTGGAAACTCGCATTAAAAAAAGCTTGCCAGGAATCTTGCATTGAAACCTCTCTTGATTGGTGAAAGTAACTTGGATTCTGGTTTATTTTATTTATTTTTAAATGAAAATGGGTAGGGTTTCAATAGCAAAAAAAAAAAAAGACTCTCAATAATTTCCATCATAGCATGGGATAAGCATATAAGCAGTAATCTGATCAGTACTCTCACCCATTTAGTCAATGACTCTGTTCCCAAAATGGCCAACTGACTGCATAAGGAAATCTAATAGATCTTCCAACAGATATCCTTCACTACCATCAAGTTTAACAGCATTGATCTCCATGACTTCCACAAATTTACCCCGTCTTGAAGCCAGCCAGCTGGTAGCCACCATCCCATTTCAAGGAGAGCAAATTCCAAACTTTAATTACATGTTATTTTTTTAAAACTACTTTTCTGTGTCCTGATTCAGGATCAGTTTCATTGGGTGATGGGAAGGGGAAAATAACTTATACACACTATGCGTAATTTTGTGCATCTCAAGCTTCTCTCCTCTCAGTTGCATCCTGTCAGCCCTTGAAAGTAGTCTGGGGGGGGGGGGGGACCAGAAACCATAAGTATTATGGTTGTAAGGCTACAGTAACACAATCTTGCAAGTACAAAAGTGTTTCTCCTCTCCTTTATTTTGACTTTGCAGAAAACTAAAGAGGGTCCTTTCCGTTGTCCCTCTTCTCTCTTGTGGGCGGCAATATCTTTTGTCTGTCCTTGTCCAGGTTGTGGCTCCTCCATTTCCTGTCTCCCAAGGTTATTTTCACAACCCATTACACCTTTTCTCTAGACTAAAAAAACTCAAATGTCTTCATCTTTCCTCAAGGGAAGTTGCTCCATCATCCCCATCCCCCTTATCATTTTACTGTAGCTGACTTCCTGTGAGTTAAACCTTCTCTAGCTGTGCTACATCCTTATTGACAATATAGCTGGAAAACCCATGCACTTAATAAATATTACTCAATAGGCACTAGACTCTCTACTTCTGATAGGTCATCAACTTTATATAAACAGGTCATATAAGAATTGTAGACATAAATTACAAGCAGTATAAACTAGTCAAAAGGCTACATTTCTCATGTCACATTTGTTCAAAACGTGTATGGCCCTGCGTGTATTTTAACCAAAACATTTATTTTGCTGTCATTGTATTTGGCATGACCTTGCTAATAATATGTAACCACAGGTATGCATGGGAAATCTGTGCCATTATACAGATTTTAGATTATTAGCTTTAAATCTCAGAGATTTCCTTGTATTTACTATATTCCAGAAATATGTATATAAGCTCAATTTTTACACCAAACAGCCCTTATATTAAAAAAAAACTGTTCTCCACTGCTCCTGTTCAGTAAAGAAAATTACAAATTCAGGATTTTCTTAGTTTTGCAAAAGATATTGTAAACTTTTTTTTCTACAATTGCAAATGGGCAACCCACCATTAACAGCACTTTGGATAAGGCAGTGCTTCTCAATTATTTTCTGTCATGCCCCCCCTAGGAAGAAGAAAACATTTCGCGCCCCCCGCGCGACTGTAAATAGTATCATTTGTCTATAAAACTGTTATAAGTACACCTCTGCATAACACTGTATCCTTATTAACGTATAAGAGAATAAAAAAAGAAAGAAATGTGGATCAATTTACAACAAAGAATAGCTTTATTAACTGTAGTAGAAAAGATTTAAAGTGCATTAGAAATTTTAAAAAAATTAAATCCTTAATTAAACTAAACTGCCGAGGTCAAACGCGCCCCCCTTTACGGAGCCTCGCGCCCCCCCTGGGGGGCCCGCCCCACTATTTGAGAAGCACTGGGATAAGGTAAGTTCTTAAACACAATGTTTTGGAACTCTATTTGTCTGCTAAAGTAGTTTGCAACTGAGGAAGTATAAACATGCTTCCCCTACCTACTCAGTTCTATATGCAAACTGCTTCTGTCTCATGTCCTCGTGCCGGAGGAAGTAAAAACAATGAAGTCAGCCTCATCACTCTGGAGAGGGGGTTGTATTATTGCCTATGGGAATATTTGCTGCACCAATTCAACATCCACCTGAAACCTCTCTAATCCCATGAGACGGTCTGTGTTCAAGATCTTCTTCTGCCTCAGCTGCAATGTTTTTGAAGCTGCAGTAAACTTATAAATAGCAGAACACGCTGCAGTGAGGATATGGCATGATCCATTCTACTAATTGCAGGAACCCTCACTGTCTTGCTCTTATCATTTCCTGGTCTTCAGATCTTTCCAGAGACAAGATGCTGCTTCAGCCCCCCTCCCCGCCCAAGAACTACTGGGACTTTATTAGTTTATTTTGCCTTCAGCCAGACAAGTGCACTGAACATTAGCTACATATATGGGCTGGAATGTCTTTGGAACCAGTTGTTAAATTTACTTTTTATAGAGAGTAAGGATGACTGGGGCAGAGGTGCACTTTTTGTTTCTTCTGCTCAGTTTGCAGATTAACAGAGATGTGAAGACAATTGCAGTTCAATGCTTTTGATGGATTGGGGGATTGAAGTGCCAGTAATTACACAAATGTTCATCTCCTGCAATGTCTTAAGATTTTTGCCACAAGCTACCGTTACGACTCTTAAAGGAGGAGTTTGCTAAACAAAAAATGGGAAATAGTTCCTTCAAATGTAAAATTGGCTGCAATATGATGGTGTACATTCAGTGTACACTCAGGATTTCTCCATGTATTTTCTTCAGAATACTAATATATTGTCTGGGGCAGTACTGTAAGTAATGTACAATCCCCCCTTGTCTGTTGGCAACTTTTTATTTTTCCTTATCTGGACATCAGCCTTTTAAGTGCATTCTACTCAAGTCAGCACGTACACAGTAGACTTTGAAAGCCTAGGTTGCTATAAATACCTCATTTACATGCTGAACCACTTCTACAAATATCTAACCAAATTCCTGATTTCCCACTTTGTTTATAAAGTTGGCTTTTGGATTAAACTCTACAGTTAACAATGTAATAGACCACTGTGGTGAGACTGCCGGTTGTGAGTCCCTATGTGTGAAATGGGGTCATGGGAGGCAGCTGGGCTTGCTGATTGTGTACCTGGCTCCCCGCTACATATCAGCAGCCCTACCCGAGCTTCTCAATGTGATAGCCGAGATGGCGATTGAGACCCCCAGACTGTTAGTCATGGGGGATTTCAATCTGCCATCTGTAGGTGAAGCATCTGAGGCGGCTTGGGAGTTCATGGCCTCCATGACGGCCATGGACCTGACCCAATTAGTTTGTGACCCTACCCACACTGGAGGACACACACTGGACTTAGTTTTTGCCTCCGGCCAGTGGCTGAGTGATCTTGGTGTAGGGGAAATAGTTGTTGAGCCCCTGTCATGGTCAGATCACTCTCTCCTTCGGCTGGCCTTTCCAACTGCTATACCTCACCGCGGGGAGGCGGAACCGGAAGTGATAAGAGGCTTCCGCCCCAGGCACCTGATGGACCATGAGACGTTCCAGATGGAGCTTGGGCCAATACCTGAGACCATAACCCACGGCTCGACTGAGGACCTGGTGGCTTCCTGGAATAGTGCGACCACGGGGGCCCTGGACTGGATCGTGCCTTTGTGGCCTCTCACCCGATGCCGGTCTACCTTGGCCCCTTGGTTCTCCGAAGAGCTGAGGGTGATGAAGCATCGGAAGAGATGCCTAGAGGGTGTTTGGAGGACCACCCGCTCCAAATCTGACCGGACACTGGTAAAGTCCCATTTAAGGATTTACCTAGTGGTGATAAAAGCGGCGAAGCGTAACTATTTCTCCGCTCTTATCGCGTCTGCAGATAACAGGCCCGCTGCCCTGTTTAGGGTGTCCCGCTCCCTCCTCCATCAGAGGGCCCGGGATGCCCCTTTGCAGGGTCGGGCAGAGGAATTTGGGTGTTATCTGCATGACAAAATCGATCAGATCCGGGACGGGTTAGCCTCCGATTGGACTAGTTCAGACGGTCCAACGGAGGCAGGTCTTGAGTCTACTTTCAGGGAAGAGTTCGATCCTGTGACTTCCGAGGACATGGACAGGATACTGGGGCGGCTGAACACCACCACATGTTCACTGGACCCGTGTCCCTCCTGGTTGGTACTGGCCTCCCGGGAGGTTACACGAGGCTGGCTCCAGGGAATTGTCAATGCTTCTTTGAGTGAGGGGTTCTTGCCGGCCGCCTTGAAAGAGGCGGTGGTGAGGCCCCTCCTCAAGAAGCCCTCCCTGGACCCAGCTGTTTTGGTCAACTACCGTCCTGTCTCCAACCTTCACTTTCTTGCAAAGGTTGTTGAGAGTGTGGTGGCACGACAGCTCCCCCAGCACCTGGAGGAAACTGTCTATCTAGACTCATGCCAGTCCGGCTTCCGGCCTGGACACAGCATGGAAACGGCATTGGTCACGTTGGTCGATGATCTCTGGAGGGCTCGGGATAGAGGTTGCTCCTCTATCCTGGTCCTATTAGATCTCTCAGCGGCTTTCGATACCATCGACTATGGTATCTTGTTGCGCCGGTTAGAGGGGCTGGGGCTGGGGGGCACCGTTTTACGGTGGTTCTCCTCCTACCTCTCTAACCGGTTGCAATTTGTGTTGGCAGAAGGACAGAGGTTGACCTCAAGGTGCCTCACTTGTGGGGTACCACAGGGGTCGGTCCTCTCGCCTCTCCTGTTCAACATCTATACGAAGCCACTGGGTGAAATCATCCGTGGTTTCAGGGTAGAGTTTCATCAGTACGCAGATGACACCCAGCTGTACATCTCCACCCCGGACCACCCCAACGATGCCGCGGAAGTGATGTCCCGGTTCCTGGAGGCCATGCGAGTCTGGATGGGGAGGAACAGGCTTCGACTCAACCCGTCCAAGACCGGGTGGCTGTGGTTTCCGGTGTCACAACATAGCCAGTTGGTTCCATCCCTGGCTATTGGGGGCGAGTCATTAGCCCCCGCGGAGAGGGCCCGCAACTTGGGCATCCTCCTGGATACTCGACTGTCTTTAGACGATCATATGACAGCCATGGCCAGGGGGGCTTTTTATCAGGTTCGCCTGATACGCCAGTTGCGCCCTTTTCTGGATCGTGATGCTCTACGCATGGTCACTCAAGCCCTCGTTTCCCACCTGGACTATTGCAACGCTCTCTACATGGGGCTCCCCTTGAAGTGCACCCAGAGGCTCCAGCTAGTTCAGAATGCGACCACGCGGGGGATTCTGGGGGCTTCTAGATGCTCCCATGTAACACCTCTCCTGCGCGAGCTGCACTGGCTGCCTGTGGCCTTCCGGGTGCGCTTCAAGATGTTAGTAACAACCTTTAAAGCGCTCCATGGCAAGGGACCTAGGTATTTGCAAGACCGCCTCCTACCACATACCTCCCTCCGACCAGTCCACTCGCACAGAGTGGGCCTCCTCAGGGTGCTGTCGGCCAGTCAATGCTGGCTGGCGACCCCTAGGGGGAGAGCCTTCTCTGTGGCAGCTCCTGCCCTCTGGAATGACCTACCCTCTGACCTACGTACAATCACGGACCTGCGCCTTTTTTGGCGAGCCCTGAAAATCTATCTATTTCATGCGGCCTGGCGTAGTTTTAATTAGTTTTATTAGGGTTTTATAATGGTATTTTAGAGCAGGCCCACTGTTAATTTGGTTTTAGAACTTTTAACATATTTATTGGATTATTGGATGTTTTATTGTGGGGTTTTTTTTTATATTGAAAAAGTTTTATTGAGTTTTACAATTTTTTCACATAGGGTAGGGTAAGGTGAAATAAAGAAATATTTTGAGAACTTTCACGTCGAAATCGTTGGCCCCCTCCGGGGCTTCTTGACAAAACATAGAAAATACATATATCAATAGTACTACAAGATGAAGAGAAGTGCATACATCGTTATAAATTCTATGCTAGCAATCGTGTACAAACATCCAAACAAAAGTTATACTGTATTAAAAAAGTCATTTTTTAGATCTAAGTCTCTTGGCAATTGTATCTTCTTGTTCTCCTCCCTGACCCCCAGTGGGCGAGGCCGTGGCCCCCTCTGCTCCTCCACTTTCATCCTCCAGGATTGAGGAATGTTTTTTAAGAAAGGCTTCCGCCTCAGCAACTGTTTTAATCCTTACTCTTCCTCCTTCCCAGAACACCAACATCCCTTCTGGCATTTATTGTGGTTTTTTATTATTGCCTGTTCACCGCCCTGAGTCCCGCAAGGGAGATAGGGCAGTATATAAATGTAATTACATTAATTAATTAATTAATTAATAGTATGAATCATAATAAGGGTAGAACAGCACAAGATTGAAGGCTAAAGTTAACATGCAGCAGATATTTTAGCAAAAGGTACAGTGAAACATCGAT
Source organism: Rhabdophis nuchalis (assembly GCA_039707465.1). Classification (NCBI taxonomy): domain Eukaryota; kingdom Metazoa; phylum Chordata; class Lepidosauria; order Squamata; family Natricidae; genus Rhabdophis; species Rhabdophis nuchalis. The sequence continues at coordinate 122,534,140 of CM077643.1, forward strand.
GTATAGAATAATTTGTTTATTCTATTATTTTGATTGATTATCTTGATTGATTATGCGCTATCCAGTCAATGTGGATTCTTAGTGATTATAAGCTTCCCCGATTCATGTGGATGATAATAGGACAGTGGTAAAAGCAGAGAATAATACTGGTTGTTAGAGAAGTCAGCATAATGAGGAGGCTCTAGGCATGTCAAAGGAAAAAAGAAGCATGCAAAACTAATGGCATGCTAGAATGCCTATGGATAAATATTTTTGGTCAAAGAGAAGTTTAAGCTAGAATGCAATACTTTCCTAATACACAAATGTCATGGTGAAAAACATTTTATCTTCCTTGATTTGGAGGAAAGATAGGAGAGACTTCACAAGGCATGGAAACGCTTTACAATCAGGAATAGCAGAGATGTATTATGTACTAGAAATTTGATTGCAATAAATATTCAAAGAGGAAACATAATTAAAATAGGATAATATTTGAGGAACTGTGGATTAAGTGCTGGCCTAGAAACCAGAAAACTCTAGGCCTGCCTTAGGCATGAAAATTAATTGAGTGACTTTGGGCCAGTCACTCTTTTTCAGCCCAACCCACACACAGAGTAGTTGTTATGGGATAAATAAAGTGGCAGGAACATTAGGTACATTCATTGCTTTGAGTTACATATTAAAAAGGGGATTAAATGAATGCATAATAGTTAGCGGCTGCAAGAAGATTGCTCAGACTGACTATAAAGAACAAACATAACAAAGCAGCAACCATGGTGCCTTGGAATATTCACAAGAAATACCATTTGCCTACAAGCAAAAACTGGTGGTGTAGTTTATAGTTCCCCTCTGCCACAGTGGAACTATAAAATAGTAAGCAATAGAAAAGAGAGAAGCTAAAGTGCTCTTTGAATTTAAACAGACAAGCACCTGCCATATAACACAGGGGTCTCCAACCTTTGCAACTTTAAGTCTGAAGGACTTCAGCTCCCAGAATTCTGGGAGCTGAAGTCCTTCAGACTTAAAGTTGCAAAGGTTGGGAGACCCCTGATATAACAGACCCAGACTTAACAATTGTTGATTTAAGAAAAAGTCGGGATAGTGAATGTGGCAATACTTGGAGAGAGCAGAATAGAAGAGAAAAAACTGGAGAAAATAACATAATATGAAGATCTGAATATGGAATAGAACAAATGTGGTGGTGGGGAGCAAAGATAGTACTTTGGGGCCTAGGGAGGCAGTTGGGCTTGCTGGTTGTATACCTGGCTCCCCGCTATGTAGCAGCAGCCCTGCCCGAGCTCCTCGAGGTGATCGCTACGGTGGCAGTGGAGACCCCCAGACTTTTAGTCATGGGGGACTTTAATCTGCCATCGTTGGGCGAATCATCCGAGGTAGCTCGGGAGTTCATGGCTTCCATGACGGCCATGGACCTGACCCAACTAATTCAAGGCCCCACTCACGAGGGTGGACATACACCGGATCTCATCTTCGTCTCAGGCAATGGACGAGTGATCTGGGTATAGGGGACATAGTCATTACACCCTTGTCATGGACAGACCACTCACTTCTCCGGCTCGACTTTCCGACCGCTGCTCCCCTCCGCGGGGAGGCGGGACCTGAGTTACCAATCTGGTTCCGCCCCAGGCGCCTGATGGACCCGGATGGGTTCCAAACGGCGCTTGGGCCAGTTCCTGTACCCCTGACCCGCGCCCCGATGGAGGACCTCGTGGCCGCATGGAATAGTGCGACCACGGGAGCCTTGGATCGGGTCGCGCCCTTGCGGCCTCTCTTGCGGCGGCGGAACACCCTGGCTCCTTGGTTTACCGAGGAGCTGGGGGTGATGAAACGCCGCAAGAGATGCCTAGAGAGTAGATGGAGGTCTTCTCGTTCTGAATCTGACCGGACACAGGTAAGAGCCCATTTACGGACTTACATTGTGGCGCTGAGAGTAGCCAAACGTCATCATTGCGCTACTCTCATAGCATCCGCAGAAAACCGCCCTGCCGCCCTGTTTAGGGTGACCCGCTCCCTCCTTCAACAGAGGGTGCGGGAAGCCCCGCTACAGGGTAGAGCAGAGGAATTTGTGACTTTTCTGCAGGAGAAAATCGCTCAGATACAGAACGAGTTACCCCCCATTCATGGCCCAGTGGGATGCCACGAGAGAGATCTTGTTTAGGAGGAATTTGACTCCGTCACTTCCGAGGATATGGACAGGTTACGTGGGCGACTGCGAGCCACCACATGTTTATTGGACCCGTGTCCCTCCTGGCTTGTACTGGCATCCTGGGAGGTGACACGAGGCTGGCTCCAGGAGGTGGCCAACGCTTCCTTGAGTGAGGGTGCCTTGCCTGCTCCCCTAAAAGAAGCGATGGTGAGGCCCCTCCTTAAGAAGCCCTCCTTGGATCCAGCTACTTTGAACAACTACCGTCCCGTCTCCAACCTTCCCTTTTTGGCGAAGGTTGTCGAGAGTGTGGTGGCACAACAGTTTCCCCGTCACCTGGAGGAAGTAGACTATCTAGATCCGCGCCAGTCCGGCTTCCGGCCCGGGCATAGCACCGAGACGGTATTGGTCGCGTTGGTTGATGATCTCTGGAGGGCCAGAGATGGGGGTTGTTCCTCCATCCTGGTCCTATTAGACCTCTCGGCGGCTTTCGATACCATTGACCATGGTATCCTATTGCATCGGCTGGGGGGGTTGGGGGTGGGAGGCACCGTTTTACGGTGGTTCTCCTCCTACCTCTCTGGCCGATCGCAATTTGTGTTGACAGGGGGGCAGAGGTCGACCGCGAGACCCCTCACATGTGGGGTGCCTCAGGGGTCGGTCCTCTCGCCCCTCCTGTTCAACACATACATGAAGCCGCTGGGTGAGATCATCCGTGGTTTTGGGGTAGAATACCATCTGTACGCTGACGACATCCAGCTGTACATTTCTACCCCAAACCACCCCAACGATGCCGTAGCGGTGATGTGCCAGTGCCTGGAAGCTGTACGGATCTGGATGGGAAGTAACGGACTCAAGCTCAACCCGACCAAGACCGAGTGGCTGTGGTTTCCGGCTGCCCGATTCAACCAGCTTACTCCATCGCTGGCCATAGGGGGCGAACATCTTGCCCCTGTGGATGGGGCGCGCAATTTGGGTGTCCTCCTGGATGCCCGGCTGTCCATGGAAGATCAAGTGACAGCCGTGGCCAGGAGGGCGTTTTACCAGGTTCGCCTGGTTCGCCAATTGCGCCCCCTATTGGATCGGGACGCCCTTCGCACAGTCACTCATGCTCTCGTGACATCCCGACTGGACTATTGTAACTCTCTCTACATGGGGCTGCCCCTGAGGTGCACCCGGAGGCTTCAGCTAGTCCAGAATGCAGCCGCGCGAGCAATTATGGGGACCGCAAGGTCTGCCCATGTAACACCGCTCTTGCGCGAGCTGCACTGGCTGCCTGTCGTCTTCCGGGTGCGCTTCAAGGTGCTAATCATCATCTTTAAAGCGCTCCATGGCTCGGGACCTAGCTATCTGCAGGATCGGATCCTGCCTCATACATCCTCACGGCCGATTCGCTCCCACAGAGAGGGGCTTCTCCGGGTGCCGTCCACTAGACTGTGTCAGCGGGCGACACCCAGGGGAAGGGCGCTCTCTGTGGCGGGCCCGGCCCTCTGGAACGACCTTCCCCCCGACATCAGGACAACTACGGACCTCCGCTCCTTCCGTCTTAAATTAAAAACTTACTTTTTCCGTCTGGCCGGCCTGGGATAGCCTCCTTGCCTTGGGATTTTATAGAATAGGTTTTTAGTTTAATCGGGATTTTAGCACAGGGTTTATTTAATTGGTTCTTAAATTTTGTTGGTATATTTATTGTTGTTTGTTATTTATTGCTTTTATGCTACCTGTGCACCGCCCCGAGTCCCCATGGGGAGAGGGGGCGGTCTAGAAATAATAAATTTCATTTCATTTCAATTTCATTTCATTTCATTTCATTTCACTTCGTAGCTATAATTTTATGTTATTGTATATGTAATCATAATAATTGCAGTCCCAGCATATATGGAAGTTAAGCAGATTCAGGAGTATACATTTTGCAAGCTCAGATCCTGAATGATAGCTACCTATCTTTGCAGGACTTCAGAAATTGCTTTAGACTTGCCTGACTACTTGGTGTTGTCAGATTTGGGGAGCTAAGTCAATTTATGTCTGGCTCTGTGCCAGGTTATTTGACATGGGAGCAAACCTCTTTTTTTCCCCCAGGCAGTTTTGCCAAGTTTTTGGGTGGTCTGTTCTTTCATTGGCAGCAACTTGTTTCATCCTGCGGCCCTGGCTTTTTCTTCCCCACACAGTTTCAGCATCTCTTTCATGGAATCTCTTGGAATTCTCTGGATTGGCTCATCATTCTCAAGTCTTTCAAGAAGACAATTGCTGGCCAACTTCAAACTCTTTGTGAGGGCTGGAAGTACAAACAGCCAATGAAACACTCCTGCCAATATGGTTAGAAACTTTAGGGCACAAGTTTCAGTATAAAAGTATAGGGCTTATCCCCTCCAGACACACATACACACATACATCAATTCATCACATGAACATCAGTCAGAAAGCAAAACTATCTTGCACATGCATTTAATAAAATTTCAGTAATCACTTTTGTTAGGAGACTTTAAAGGAGACGGTAAGAACAATGTGTGTGTGTCTGTTTTTGTGTGATGATGATACTGTATTTCTAAACCTTCGTCTTCTGCCAGGTTTTGTCCTGGCCTTGCTTTGATCTCTTTTGATGTTCACTCTTATTACAGAGAGTTGTGGGCAGAGGCTTCTGTTCAGGGGTGGGTTCCGGCCAGCACTACTGCTGGCTCGCTCGTGCGTGCGTGCATGCGCAGTGCAATTAAAATGGTTCTGCGCATGTACAGAACTGAAAAACAAGATGGCAGCGCCAACAGCGCCAACTGGGGAACCATTTCGGGGGCATGGCAGGCCTGGATCACTGGTTGCCAAACCACTACCGCTTCGGCTGAACCTGTCCAAACTGGTAAGAACCCACCACTGTTCGTGTAAATGGCAAGAAAGAATCAAAAATGCAAAATATCAGCATATAGTTCCAAAGAAGGTCTCTGTGCTTTAAGTGTTAGAGGTATTACTATATTGTTTTGGGTTATGGATCAATGATGGAAACTTTTTTTTATTAAAAGAGACTTTTAACTTTCCAACGTGTCATACTCTTTCACTCATTTTTCACCAGCAGTTGGGTTTCCTCATACTCTTATACTTTTGTGATTTTATACTTCAAATTTCATGTAATGTAATATTTTGTTTGTAAATTACTTTGGAGGATCATTCTTGGCTGAAAGCTCAGAAAATAACTTCAAGAAATAAACCAATATATTCCTAGTTCTCCTTTCCCGCCCTTTCCTTACAAGAGCCTTCCTCACAGTTACTCCTTCTGCACAAGAGGATCTAGTCAACAGCAGTCAAAAGGGTTGTCACCAGACTGTTAGCTGAGAGATCTGGCTGAAACATTTTGCTTCTTGTAGTGAAGGACTAGAAGGCTCCTTTCTCAACACCATCTACAAAAGGAAATGGAATGTAGGCAGTGCAAGAGATTTTCCTGCTCTTCCTAGAAGTAGCCAACTAGTTTTAGGGACATATAACAGACTGCCCCAAAGAGTATAAATCATTATCTGTCAACAATTGCATCCTGAAAGCTTCCCTAGGTCTGCTAGGTCTAGGGCAGGGCTGTCAAACTCCTGGCCTATAGGCCAGGTGCATCACTCGCTGGCCACACCCACGACCAGTTTAGTGAAGAGAGATACGTCATGTGACGACCTGAGTTTGACACCCCTGGTCTAGGTGACTTCTCTTTTTCTGCTTAAGGACAAAGCAAACCAGTCCTGAATATTTGTATTTAGTGCTTATATTCTATAAGAATGGTATGGCTTCTTTAATATGAAACAAGTAGGCAAAATCAGCTATTGCCAGTCCTATGCCAAAAAAGAAGGAAAGGGGGGAGATAAATCAGAAGAAATCTGGTAGCCTTTTTTCAGGCTAACAATTTTTTTTAAAGGTATAAGCTTTGATGAGGTATAGTTCATGTCATCAGACACGAGAGAAGAGGGAGAACACTATTTTTCACTTCCTAGCATTATTCCTGAGCTATCTCTCAGAAATATTGCAAGAGGGAAAGCACATAACCATTTATATATTCTAAATTAGGAGGCTGTTTTTTTAAAATTATAAGCTACAATAAAAATCGCATTATATTGCATTAAATGCTACTTTGAAATTGATTTAATGATTCATGATCCTTTGAAATGGCTCATGCAAAATGTAGCATTTATTCTATATTATTATCTGACACAGGCATTAGCTAACACAGAGGCAGATCTGCTATCTACATTAAAAGGCCACAACCAAACATCAAGTTGCTATCTTTAAGGTTAGCTTAACTCAGAGTTAAAAGGTGATCCAAATATTTGTTATATTTATTTATCTCCCATTTATTATTTTTATAATCAGTCAAGGCAGTGAACATATTGAATGGCCCTTCCATCTCCTATTTTCCCCATGATTATGTAAAATGGATTGGGCTGAGTGAGACAGAGTGTTCATGCCTAAATCAAGACTAGAAGTCAATGTCTCCTGTTCTCTAGGCCAAAATCTTTTTTGCCACAGTTGTTAAGTGAATCATTGCAATTGTTAACACAATTGTTCAATGTATCTGGCTTCCCCATTGGCTTTGCTTATCAGAAGGTCGCAAAAGGTGATCACATGACCCTGGAACTGTCAATATATGAGTCAGTTGCCAAGAATCCAAACTTTGATCATGTGCCTAGGGCAGGGGTCTGCAAAGTTGGCTCTTTTAAGACGGGTGGACTTCAACTCCCAGAATACCCCAGCCAGCACAGCATTCTGGGAGTTAAAGTCCACCCGTCTTAAAAGAGCCAACTTTGCAGACCCCTGCCCTAGGGGGATATTACAATGTTTGTAAGTCTAAAAAATGGCCATAAGCCACTTTTTTTCAGTGCCATTGTAACTTTGAACAGTCATTAAATGAAGTTTATAAGTCAAGGACTACCTGTACACAAAACTGGCTCACTATGTGTTTGAGTTGATACTCTAGTCCTTTCCCACCAAAAATCCTGAGGAAAAAAAATCTGCGTTGTTCAAATATCTAATGTCACTAAGGATAAAAAATATAATTAATAAACTGATGTAAGCATTATTTGAAGCCATGAGCAGGATCAAAACACTAGGATAATTCATTTGATTTTAAGAGAAATTTTAGCTGTGATGAAGAACAAAAATGCCAAGTTTCAAAAATGCCAGTAATGAGTATTTACCAAAATGTGGATTCTAGCTATTGTTTGTTTAGGTAGTAGGTACCATAGATAGAAAGGAACAAAACATGAAAAGGTATCATGTGATATTATGCAGGAGGTATATAAATCATGAAATAGGCACAAAATGGCACTCAAAAAATTGAACAAGAAAAATTTTGACTCCAGAAGGTTAACAAGTATCAGTTTCCTCACTCTGCAACAGAGTTGTAACTTGTGTTCCAAAATCTGGGCTACAAAAGTCTGAATGGCCATGATTGCATGAGTTGAAAGAGCTTTGTTACATCGTTATTTTTAATCATAAACTACATCCTCTGGTAATATTCTGAGTTATAAGCATAATTAATACTCTTAAAAGAGGTCTATGCCAGTAGTGGGTTCCTACCAGTTCAGACTGGTTCAGACGAACCGTTAGTGGTTTGGCAGCCTGGGTTGCTGGAACCAGCAGTGACCCAAGCCTGCCATACCCCCAAACTGGCTCTCCGGATGGCGCCATAGGCGCTGCCATCTTGTTTTTTGCTTCTGTGCATGCGCAGAACCATATTTCTTGTACTGTGCATGCGCACGCATGGCGTAGCCACAAACAAACCGGTAGTAGTGACTGCCAGAACCCACCCCTGGTCTATGCAGTCTGCCAGTGAAAATGGGTTGCTGAGCTCTGTTTTGGGCTGCAACTGCATCCTGCAACTCATTGCCAGTGAAAACAGAGCTGGGGGGGGGGCACCCGTGGCTCTGCCAAGCTCCGTTTTTTTCTGGCAGAGACACCACGGACCGGTCCTTTGCTGTTTCCAGGGCAGCGCCGTGGGCCAGAACTAAGCACCCCATGCGCCGGATCTGGCCCCCGGGCCTTCAGTTTGACACCCCTAGGCACCACATTCATATGAAAAAAAGAACAGCAGATTGGAAATTCCCTGTGTCAGTATCAGAAGTCAGGGCCTTCTCAGGGTGGCGTCTGCCGGTCAATGCCGGCTGGCTGCCCCCAGGGGAAGGGCCTTCTCTGTGGCGGGTCCAGCCCTCTGGAACGACCTACCCCCCGAACTTCGTACCACCACGGACCTTCGCCTCTTCCGCCGATTGCTTAAGACGCACTTTTTTCATCTAGCTGGCCTAGCTTAGATCCTGATGCAATTACAGATTTAGTTATTGAATTTTAACATTTTTAAACAGTTTTAACCATATTTTATCACAGGCCACCTTTAATTTAATTATATTTTAACGATATGATTGTATTTATTATTGTATGTTTGTTGTATTCTTTTTAATTTTCCTGTGTACCGCCTTGAGTCCCATTGGGAAGATAGGAGCGATATAGAAATGGAAATAAAGTTAAAGTTAAAGAAGTCGCAAGCAATGTGCTGATTAAGGAACCTAAGTAAAAGTTAAGGGACAGAAGTAAGTTGAAATTCCCATGAAAATAACAGAAAATCTATTTCCAACTTCTTGCAGAGCTCTTAATGTGCTCAAAGAAAGAAAGCTACTATATGTATCAAAGAAAGAACGCTACTATATGTTTGACATCCTTTTGTCTGAATTGTAATTATTCCTCTTCCTTTTCCTCCTCCTCCTCTTTTACTGCTTTGGATGACACAGGAGATACAAAGTTCTGGTTCTGGCATTTCTGGCAGCCTCCACCATTGTTATTTTGATGGTGTGTAGTGTGTCGATGATCCCTTTGCATGAGGTTTATTTGCTAGCGTCAGAGTATTGAGATTAGTTGTTGATTTACACCTATCCTTTAATTATTTCAGAGTCACATGAATACAATTTTTTTTTAGGTGTGTATGTTTTATTTGGGTAGTTTGGTCTACTGCCTTAAGCATGAAAGCCAACTGGGTAATCTTGGGCAGGTTTTAAAGCAACAGGATTAGGTTATGCAGAAATGTAGCAATTTGTTTTAGAGATTGATACCTGCATATAATGGATGTTTGTGATTACTTCACTTACATGGGAGAATAGAAGGACTTTAAGTGCAATAAATAACATGAATATAGAGCCACCTAGTGGTCAAACTAAAAATGACTTTACATGGTCATTTTGTGTGTAAAAAAATAAATCCAGGAAGGCAGTTTGTGTGTGTGTGTACTTTTAATTGTATGGTCCTTGTATAATTCTGTGCCTGAAACCAAATAGTATTGGCTTACATTGTCCACCTTTAATCTGCCTTCATCAGTTTCTTCGTTCATGCTATCCCTGATGGCTGAACATTTTCAAAATGAAGATCTATTTGTATTATTAATCCAAATCAAACATTTTTCCCTACAATTTCAGCTATGCTAAATGTAACAAAAAGGAAATGATACTGAAACAGAGGCAGAGAGCATGCTAGAAATGACCATCTTTCTTTTTTGGGTTGAATGGTTTTAAAGGAATGTTGACCAGTGTAATATTAAATTAAGACTTTTGGGTGTGTTTGGTAGCAAGAATAAGAGAATGGATAGAAAACAGAATCTTGATTTCCAACAGTTTAGTTTAGTTTATTTATATTTTTAGTTTATTTATATTTTATATTTTTATACCGCCCTACTCCCAAAGGACTCAGGGTAGTGTACAGCCAAAATAAAACACAGATATACAAAAGTTAAAACAATTTTAAAAAATATTAAATAATTTGGCCCATGATAAAGTTAAAAACCAAACAAACCCAATTAAAATTAATAAAATTTGTATTTATGCCAGCCCGGCTTGTTGAAAAAGAAAAGTTTTAAGAGCATGGCAGAAGGTGCGTAAGTCAGGGATAATTCGTAACTCCGGGGGCAATTCGTTCTAGAGGACAGGTGCTCCCACAGAGAAGGCTGTCCCCCTGGGTGTCGCCAGTCGACATTATTTAGCCCAAGGGTCCCCAACCTTTTTGGCACCAGGGACGGGTTTCATTTTAAAGAAAATTCCGCAGACCAGTGGGCATGGCTCAGCCGGCGTAGAGCGGGAGCGGAGAGGAGGGGGAACAGGTGGCGCATGTGCGTGTGTGTGTGTGAGTTGGCTCACTCGCCCCTCTCATCCCCCAACAGCGCGAGCGGCCGCGCCTGCGCTCTCCCATCCCTGGTGCGCGCTCTGCCCAGGGGGCTGCCCCCTCCTCCCTCCTTCTCCTCTCCAGCCCTGCGGCCCGGTGACTATTAAGCCACGGACCGGCACCGGTCTGCGGCCTGGGGGTTGGGGACCCCTGGTTTAGCCGATGGCACCATGAGGAGACCCTCTCTATGGGAGCGTACTGGCCGGTGGGAGGCTCTCGGTGGCAGAAGGCGATCTCGTAGGTACCCAGGTCCTAAGCCATATTTTTTATACATTGACCAATGATAAACCCCGAGCATACTTAGCATTGTTCTATTACTGTTTAATCTACTGCTAAGACATTTATAACATGACTTTTCAGTTCAAATGAAGCACAGGTCAGCCAACGTTAATAGAAGCCTTTAGCAGGAAAGATAATCAATCTGGGAAACCAGAGGAAAGCAATTAACTGTATTGCAATATAGAACGAATAAAAGCTCTAGGCAGCATTTAGCAGGTTTTGGGCCTTAATAATGAGCTCCTCCAGGAAGAAACTGGTTGGTTGTTTACAATATAAATTTTACAGTATGGTTATTTGCATTTTGTAAATAACTATTATGAATAACTATAAATTATTAGCAAAGCATTTTGTTCACTCCAAAATCCATCTTCAGCTATAGCTGATTTTCCTTTTGCTCTTCACATCCCCATTCTACACATTCCTCATCCCACATTTAAATCCACATATGTGTGTTTATATATGGCCTGAGGCAAAACCAGATTGGGCACCAATAGCTCATACAATACCTAAACCTACCTATCTGCGCCTTATTTTGTAAAAAAGGAAGCTTATTGTTCTTTTCCACCACAAACTTCCTGTCCTTCTCCAGTCTGTCAGAGGTGAAGGAATCCAGATGAATCACTTTCTTTGACCAACGTCCCTTGACCCATCTTTTCTCCCCTGGACACTAGCAAAGCTGGCAAAAAAAAACAAGAGTCTTGCTGTAGTCCTTGGAGAACTATCACTGGCCGAACAGCATTACAGGTAGTCCTTAACTTAAGACCATTGGGACCAGAATTTCTGTGCTTAGCAAAATGGTTGTTAAATGAGTTGCACCCAATTTTACAGCCATTTTTGCCACAGTTGCTAAGCAAATCATTGAAGTTAAGTGAATCCACGCCCCCACCCCCCACCCCCATTGACTTTACTTGTCGGAAGCTGACTGGGAAAGTCACAAATGGTGACCACATGACTCCAGGATGCTGAGACCATCCTAAATACATACTGGTTCCCATGTGTCCAAATTTTGATCGCGTGTCCATGGGGATGCTATGACGGTCTTAAGTGTACTGTAGGCCATAAGTCACTTTTTCACTGCCCTTGTAACTTGAAACAAATTATTGAAAGTTAAGGACTACCTGGATTGTACTAGATGAGCTAGTGATATTAATCAACACAAAGCATCTACGTATATGTCACAGGAAAGTAAGTATAGGAATGCATTTTCCTTTGAGGGAGAGGGGAGGGGAGAAGAAGAGAAGAGAAGAAAGGAGAGGAGAGGAGAGGAGAGGAGAGGAGAGGAGAAGAGAAGAGAAGAGAAGAGAAGAGAAGAGAAGAGAAGAGAAGAGAAGAGAAGAGAAGAGAAGAGAAAAGAGAAGAGAAGAGAAGAGAGAAGAGAAGCTGTTCCACTAGGATTCCACATAAGATCAAGATTAAAAAAAACAACACCTAGAAGAATATTCCATATTTCATAATGACAAGGATTCATTCATGGAGGTTAACTGATGTAGAAAGAGGAAATGATGCATCATGATCACATAGTGATCTAGTAACTGTCCTGGGATCTGTTTTATTTTCCAGACAGTATTATTCCAGATGTTGATCTTCAGCTCCAAAAGTATATAACAACATTTCCTCAATTTCTGTTTGTCCCTGCTGCCGAGAAACAGAGTCACAACATGGCCCTCAGAGAGATGGTTTCTAACCCTTGGAATACTCTCTGCTGGTGCTCTGCCACGTTTCCAGCCCTTTTCAAATAGCAGTAAGGCTGGAAAGTTGGCTGTCAGACCAAATTTGAGTTTGATTCAGTTACAAAAGTGGCCTTTGTGTTTGCTTTGCGAGTGCATCCAATGGCCAAGAGAGTTATTGCAAAAAGAACCGGGCCATGGCCCTCCTGATGACATTCTCTTCTTTTCTTACCAAGGTCATCGGTTAAGCTCCAGATACATTACAGGATTCACGTACGGACTGGATTGTTGAAAAGTATATCAGGAAGAAAAAGGAATGATAAAACCTTACTTGGGGTGCTTGAAGCTTCACTAAAATCTCCACACAATATTCAGATACGTGGCTATAAAGATAAGCAATTGTTGCATGAGAGAAAACTACTCTCAGTTAGATAGGAAGGCTGCATATTGACTGCTGACTAAAAATAATAACAATAACAATTCAAGTCATCATTGTTGCCTAAAGCTCTGTAAGGATTACTAGGCAGGCAGGAACTGAGGCAAGGCAGGTTGTGCAATAAAACAACCTTTAGTCAAACATCTTAACAATGCAAATTGCAAGGCAACTCCTGAACCGGCAACAAATAAATCAGGGAGACTAGTATAGATCTATTTCGAGCTTTTTAGCTCTCATCAGCTAGCCATACCCTTTCTGGGATTTGAACCCGGGCTATACATTACTTGCTAGGCAGGAGCCTTAGCCATTAGGCCAACCGGTTCTCTTCCTGTTCAGCTGAGACAGGAGGATAAGTATATACTTCTTCCACAACACCCTGTTAGGCCCCAATTAACGGAGGAAGCATGCTGTTTCCTTTTCTGCCTTTCGGTTCATCACCAGGGACCATCTAGAGTCTAGACAGAAAGCCATGAGTTCCGTTGTATATATATTTTTATATGTGTGTTAGGTTTTTGAGCTGATCAATAAATAAATCAGGGAGACTAGTATAGATCTATTTCGAGCTTTTTAGCTCTCATCAGCTAGCCATACCCTTTCTGGGATTTGAACTAGTCTCCCTGATTTATTTATTGATCAACTCAAAAACCTAACACACATATAAAAAAAAATTACACAACGGAACTCATGGCTTTCTGTCTAGATGGTCTCTAGTGATGAGCCGAAAGGCAGAAAAGGAAACAGTATGCTTCCTCCCTTAATTGGGGCCTAACAGGGTGTTGTGGAACAAGGATAGATAGATGATAGATAGATAGATAGATAGATAGATAGATAGATAGATAGATAGATAGATAGATAGATAGATAGATGATAGATAGATAGATAGATAGATAGATATACACACATACACACACACACACACACGCACACATATATTCTATCTAAATAATTTAAGAACAGATATAGAAATCTGTTTCTATGTGGGCACTTGGTTCCTCTGAGGAAAACAAATAACAACAATAATATATAAAGAATATTTTTCTGTTACCACAAAATACTTCAGATTAGCTGGATTCTTCATCCTATCTAACAATAGGGTGAGTATTCCTAGAAATAGAGGAGTATTGAAAGGTTTCTGTATTATCACATATTTCAGTAATGAGTCTTTCATGATGTACGCAGAATTGAGAGAATTGCCTTCCAAATGGACTTATCTATATTGTTTTATTCTTGACAAACTTATTTTAGTAAAATGATTCTGTAGCACAATGTATTTCTCATCATAAAAAATTGAGTCAGATCAAATAAGTTCATGGACTATGTCTAAACTAAAAGATAAAATTTATCTTCATATCAGAATAAGGTCACCAAAGGTTTATTCACATAATTTATATGTATTGCCTGTATTTTTTTAAGGGCCAAGGATACTGGCAAACTTGTTGGACAGATGAGAGTTGTGGAAATGTTGTGAAGGACTGTATTTATTCTGGCTCTGTTTTTTATCCTTTTACAGATTGTAGATTGGCCGGGAATTGAAAATATGTACTCATCCAAATGAAATGTTTCTTCAAACTTTCTTCAGGAATCATTGCCAATGCCTGCACTTGTTGCTAGAAATCTGGCAAACCAGCTGCTCTATGTCTCTGAATTGTGTGAATGCATCCTCCACAGCTCTGAACTTAAAAGATTGCTTCTGATGTCTCACACTTATTTATTACATGGACCACAACTGTGTTGCTTTGGATATAGTAAATATATGGACTGATGGCCACATTCACTTTTGAAACACTAAGAGAGATTGCAATTACTTTTTTAAAAAAAAACCTTTTTTTTTTCTCCCAGCACAAATGGCTTTGCAATTTATCTTTGACAAGGGCATTTTCCAGGAGGTCAATGAAATCCAAGAAGGTCACTGTGTAGGCTATTATGTGGGGGCTCCCCAAAGACGTGCCAAAGAAGAGATTTTGATGTAGTAAAGAAGTACCTTCACAATCTGTTCTGAAGCCACTGAAGAGTACTTGGATCATATCCCAAAAAGGAAGCTGCACGTAGGGAAATGGCACAAGGGTTGTGTCGACAGACTGCAAATCCTTCCTTTTCAGGATTGATCATCTTATAGATGACATACAAGCCTTATTAGCCACAGGTTAATGCTGGCACCCATACTGGTAGGTTTTCTAAGTCCATAGTTAAGGAGTAGGATGGCTGATCTTTTTTAGTTTGGAAAAAATTGCAATTGGCCAAAGATTCCAACTGATGTTCAAGCAGAAGCCATGGATTCCAAAGAAACCGCATATGATAACTGTGCTCTTTCAATGAGAACTAGCTTACAGGCCAACACTAAAATTGACATTATTTGACAAATGGTAACTTAAACTTCCTATGATTCACTTTCAAGTTATTTTCCCCCATCCAATTCTTTACTGCCTCAAACATTCATTGCATCTCAGGTTAACGATATATAAGTGTATATCTTTAAGATGTATTTGATACTTTTCCAGCATTTCATGTAGATGCCAATCAAGCCCTGTGGCATTCCATGCTAGAGTAGTTACATGTTCAGTGGTTTATGTCCCATTACTACCAACTAGAGCCACCTACATGGATAGGAGTAGAAACATGGTAAACAATGCCACCACACCCTGTCCTCATAATTGTCCAGAAGAACACCATGGTTGATACTACTGAATGCTGCAAGGATCTCTAATATGAACAGTCCGAACAGAAAAAATGTGACTTTATTGATGTAAGATGTAATAACAGAACCTTGAAAGCCTGTTGTTGCTTCCCTCCTTCTTACAGAAAGTAGAATTAAGATGGGGTTCTTTTGAGCTTCTTTTTTGTACTCCTTCTTTTCCATCCAGTACTGAATTATTATTTCTTCTTACCAGTTCTCTTAACAAATCCTGCATTTCTTTTGTTAAGGCTCCCTCTGTACTTATAGAAAGGTTGGAACACTTGGGGCTTTCCAAAGATTAGAGATCTTTCAACTGACCTGATTCCAGGTGCCATAGTTAATAATGAGGGCCACCCAACTATTGAAGTCCAAAATATTTCCTATTCCTGTTGTATATGGTAACTTGAAGAATAAATAGTCAATGCTCACTTTTACCTTTTCCTCGCCTCACCTTGCCTCCTATTTTTAACCAAACTTAAATTATTTTGGATCAGCATCTTCTTAAATAGAAGAACTCACAAATCCATCTTTTCCTTCTTTTTTCTTCAGCTTCCTTAATTCCATTCCAGCTACCAATGACCTTCCATTCCTATATAAATAGTAAATGATTTCCTGTTGACAAATAATTAATTACAACAATAATAATGAAATGATAATGGATATTGTTTAATAATGTATATATATGCTTTGGTTTGGGTAAAAGAAATTTGGATACAAATTTTAAACAGTGAGTTGGAAAAAAAGGCTAAACTTTATTAATTAACCTTTATTTAGAACATGTCATGAAGGTGTAATGTTATTAGAGGATTTTTGAAATAGCTAATGAATGCCAATGTGTGGTTGTGTTTCTAAATATGAATTATTTCAGGCAAAAGGATGCTTAAATAATTGTAGTCAAATGAAAATGACTGTATATTGATAGTAAGATATATAAAGATTATTGATTTAAAATATATAACCTAATATGAACTATAAGTAATGACCATGGAAGAAATGCACAAAAGTTATCTGTAACCAATTGACACGCTTTTTACAAGATATAATTAAGGATTATTCTTTTTTGTGTTTTTGTTTGGTTAAAATAAAAAAAATTCTTAAAAAATATTAAAAAATGATCGACAATTAAAAAAACAATTTTAAAAAGGCACGTGTTCCTGTTACATTTCTTTTTTAAGTATTGTATTAAAGTAGATTTTTTTTAATTATGGGTTTCAGATAATGACAAGATAATTCAGTTAATAAAGTATTTTGTCTGTCATATTGATTAGCATTGTATGAGAGGAAATAAATTGAATTTATTGGAGATATCATTATTACACTGATGTGTTAGGTTTCTCTAGTTTTAATGTTTTTGTTTTGGTACATTGCATAACTATTCTTTCCATTCACTGTACAATTATAATATGGTCAAATCTGAGTCATGCCAAGTAATTAGCCAGGGGCCATCTTTAAGCAATTTCATAAGAGTCTGTTCACGTGATGCCTATCTTTGGCATTGTCTTTGGGTTGAGTTTTTTCAGAAGGAAAAATAATGCAACCCCCACTTCTACTGGAAAGCTGGAATCCCTTCAAAAGTAGTCAGCACATGAGCCAAAGTATTTGAATTTGAGAAAGATTAAAATATGTCATTTTTCATTATACGTTGGATAATCTCTTAAAGAGGAACATTCCACATTCCATATTACACGTCTTCTGGAACAAGGGTGGCAATCAACATCCTGCTGATTGCCGCCTTGGGAGTCTTCTAAAGTGAAACGGATCAAAATATGTTAAAATGTTACAGGGACATAGAGACATAAGGCACTTAGGATTCCCTCCTCCCCCCGTTCCCTCCCCCCCCTCACTGTCCCAAAGGTGCTTTTTTCAAGAGGCAACATGACTTCCTGGTTTTTCTTTGAACACATTTCACTTCTCATCCAAGAAGCTTCTTCAGTTCTGACTGGGCGATGGGGAATGGAAGGATTTATACTCCTTGCAGACATCTTGTCATTTGCATTCTTTTAGCGGCTTGTTAAGGCCATCTGAGTCACCTGAGTGGTGCAAGTTAGTGTGGAGCCTTCTTGGAACTGTTGAAAGGACTGTGTTGTAGATTGGAGATAGATGATGTTGTATCCCTCTCTGTCTGCTGTTCAGTTTTGACATAGATGACCTTTTTAACCCCTTTTTCAAACAAATCCTCTATCCAAAATATGGACTTTGTTGTAAACAAAGTGGCCTGTGTCTTTTAAATGCTGATGGACTGCTGAATCTAGTCCTGATGTGTTTGTCTCCTACGTTGTGCCATGTGTTTATGAAGTTGCTGTTTCGTTTCCCCAATGTATAGATCTGCACATGGCTCACTGAATTGTGGTGCATGTACCACATTGTTCAGGTTCTGTCTGGGTGTTTTATTCTTGGGGTAGACAAGCTTCTGCCTTAGTGTATTCTTGGGTTTGAAGTGTGCATGTATGTTATGTTGGCTGAAGATCCTCCTGAACTTTTCTGATTCCCCACCATGCCCACCATCCAGTCCATTTGCCTCTTGAAAAAGCACCTGTGAGACAACCATGACCTGGATGACTGAGAGAGGGTGTGTGTGTGTGTAGCAAATTGAGCCAAGTTCATCCTTTAAAACATTACCCCATTCCAGTTCCCAAATGTGATCCCATTCTCTCTGATGAGATCATGAGGCCAGTAGCCCCACTATACCTAAGAAGGTTACAAAATTAATAATACAGCCACTGAGCCAAAAGACTTATCTACCACACAGTATAAAAGGGAGGGAGTGGAAAACTTCTTCAAGGTAATCTAGTTAGTAAATATAAAAAGAGCTTCATCGTTGATAGCTTAGAACAGTGATGGCTAACCTTTTTTGGCTCACACGCAGGGGGGTCGTGCATGGGTGTGCCACACCCATAATGCTATGTGCGTGACCCCTGCTTTTGGTGCGCTTTTTTCACCCTCCCTATGCTCCAGAGGTTTTCTAGGAGCCTGGGGAGGTGAAAACAGCCTCCCCTCCCCACTTCCAGAGGCTTCAGGAACTTCCCTGAAGCCTCCAGAGGGCGGAAAATGGCTTCAAAAGAAGGCCTAAGTCAGCTGACCAGAGCACACAAGCGCACTGGAGCTGACAGGGCAATGCCTCGCGAGCCCTAAGGAATGGTTCTGTTCTGTGTGCCACCTGTGGCACCCGTGCCATAGGTTCGCCATCTCTGGCTTAGAATTTTAAAGGTGAAAACCAGCTCAAACCCATGCTAGCAGTAAGTGTAGATTACAAGGCAGGATCACAATAAGATTATATAACAGAGTCTCAGATCAACTTCACATGCAGCATTTGTATCAATTTGATATTAGCAGCCTATGCGCTATATTCTTCAGATGTTGTCCTCTTTGATTGCCAGATTCTTCTGAATCTGCTGTGGCATAGAACAAATAGCAAAATTTCTATTTTGTGATATGCTATGCTGGAACTCTATGGATCTTGTGGGTGAACTGCTTTTCCATTTGCAGGAATCCTATGTCATGTTACCTATCAGTAGCTGAATCCAAAGCTCCTTAAAAGATTTCATACACAGCTTCATCAGTAGACTTGATTTTAATCCTTTTGATCAATTTCACAATCCCTGTAATCACACACAGTGAGAAACAACAGGTTTGATTGTCCTTTCTTATCCAAGCAATATGTACTAAATTCCTACGCCATCCTATTTCGGTCCTCCAAGCAAAAATTATTACTGCTTCATAAAAATACATACACATAGCTTATTCACACATCTTACAACTATGATTGTAGCTGCTAGAGAAAGTAGCAAAACTGAATGCAAAACTTCAGTATCATCCCTTCGTCACAGTTTTCAATAGGAATTATATGCAAAAAGAATAACATTTTATCAGCCAACCAGATTACTCCTTATACCAACAGCTCAAATGTTTTGCAAAACAACCAGATATGTATTAAATGTACTAAATATTTACAAGACTTTTATCATGTATTGAAAATGTATGAAGTGATGGTGGTCACTCTATCTCCTTTCTATGGAGAGAGGCTTGAGAGTGAGTGTATGTGTTATTCCATTAGCTATGTAGTTCAAAAGACGTGGGCTTCCTGGTTTTATTACTCTCCTGTCAGTTGTATGTAGCATTGATTGGATCATAGTGTTCTCCATCTACTGTAATGTGGCAAACACATTGTACAGCCAGCTTCAATCCTTTTTGAAGAAATGGGGGACTGGAAACAGTGCTGCGTGGAAATTTCTTCGGTTAGCTGCCCTATGCTGAGTTAAATTATATTTATATGAATATTTTCTTTTAAAAATTGCACATGAGACCTTGCAGTTATTCAAAGAGAGGTTGCCAGCATATAAATGAGTTTTGCAAGACTATTTTTCTTCAACTACAATTGCAGCTAAAATATTATATAACTGGGCAAATCCTTGAGGTCTCTTGCTTCAAGCAAATTTTCAATGAAACACTCCTCTGAAGCTGTTTAATGAAGAAGTTTGGAGAAGCAGATCAGAGGTGGGTTGCCAATTTCGGGCATGCTCCCACATGTGCACTTCACATGTGCAGAAATGTTTGGGCAGGTGGGCGGAGCCTCCCACCGCCACTACCGGTTCAGCTGATCTGGGCCGAATCGGCAGCAACCCACCTCTGAAGCAGACACGGTTCATTGCTTTACTGTTTTATGTAGACCCTCCGCAATTGCTTTCTGTCTGTTGCAAGATCTGGAAAAATCTTCTGGCTTTCCCTGTGGGAGACCTTGAGGGAAGCTGTGAAGCAACACTCTCTTCCACAGCCCCCTCTTAAAATCTTCCATCACCTTCACAGAGCCACCTCTGACTGACAGAGTGGAAGAGACTAAAGTAATGCAAAGTGCTTTCTCTATGCAAAGTGTGAAGAGTATCCTGTCTCCTCCACAGTGTGATGCTCTTTGCTGAGACAATTCTAAGCGGCTTTATCTTGTCCTAGTATATCAACCTAATGTAAAAATAAAGGCATTCCAGGCTACTCACTCCACCCTTTAGAAAAAGATGGGTGCAAATCTGTGCCCTGTCTTTCCACTAAGAATCTTACCTCTTTAACACATCTCTAGAATATCTACAACTCAGACAATCACCCCCTCCCCAAACAGTATCTCCATCCTGTCTCATTTCATTAGCTTTCATCTGTCTATGACTCTTCTCAAGCCCTGATTCAGAGCAGCAGCCTCTTAACCTGTATTAGATGAAAAGGAAAAGCGGTATGTTGGTGATAAATCAGCTTCCACCCTCTATTTAATCTGTGCCATTAAATACTGGTAGATTTCTTTTTTTTTAAAAAGCACATGGGGGATGAAAATAGAACTCTAAAGAATCCCGGTTACAATTTATTTCTAAGTTGAACAACTCAGGACAATAGGTGTAAACTTCTTTAAAGGAATGAATTGGGTATTTCACATTAATGAGGGGAAAAGATGTAAACCTCATAACTGTATTTATCTGTGATTAAATCCTACTGCAGTTAGTGGAACTGACCTCTGGAATTAAACAAGCGAAATGCCATAGCAAAACAAAAAAATACCCTCCTTTTAACCAAGAAAAAATATTTCATATTTCTATGAATCATTTCAGACTTTACTCATTTTTCAAACGAGTAAAATATTTTTATTACATTTGTTCTATCCTTCAACTGTTCATTAAAGTTTTCACATTTATAGTTTCACTGAAAATTAAATTTTCCATAGGGATTTATTTATCTGTTTGTGGTTTAATGCGTCTGTATAATATTGGTTCTCCCTTGAAATTGGGACAAAAAATAGAAATTTAATTATAATGTGTTTGGGATAGATAGCAAAGGTGAGGACTCTAATGTCAGGACATAAATAGTGCTTTTCACCAAGGTTTCCATTCTTGTCTGACAGCAGCTATGTATAGCCTTTCTTTTTTTAAAGTTTTTATTGTTGGCACTATGTCTTTAAAAATAGAAATGTTGAGACATAACCAAACCATGAAGAAAATATTCTCTCATTTTCTTCATAAGGAAAGTTGTGAATGAACCTTCAGATGACTTCAACTATATCTGGATCACAATTGGCAAGCTCTTGCTCCTGTTATGGCAATGGGAGATGGAATATTGAGGGTGGCAAAGGATTCATTGGTAGAAAAAGGAAAAGAATCATCAAAGTCTAACAATTCATGTAAATTCTAGTCCTGTTCTGTCATCTATTTCCAATTCAATATGTGAGAAGTGGTGAGATACTTGTCAATATGTGAGAAGTGGTGAGCTCATAGTCTAACTTTCACTCTCTAAGTCACAACAATGGGTTCCTTCTCTACGAGTATAGTGCAATTTCACTGCCCTGAGTCCCGAGAGGGAGAAGGGTGGTATATAAATTAAATAAATAAATAAAATAAAATAAATTGTTAGTATTGGGAGCTTTCATGAGCAGTCCTATGGTATCTAATGAACGCCATCACAATGTGATTTAGATGCACCGGGGGGCGGGGGGATACCACTCTTTTTTCTATGCTTAATTCCACACAATAATCTATTGTATAAGCAGGATTACCATTCCATCTGATTCTGTATTCTAATATGATGACTACAATAATAAGACATTCCCTTGAATTATTATTTACATTGTCAACCATGTAAAAGCATATAGGTATTTGTTACATTTGTGAGTATAGAGCCAGTTTGGTCTAGCGCAGTGGTTCTCAAACTTCCCAATGCTGCGACCCTTTAATACAGTTCCTCATGTTGTGGTGACCCCCAACCATAAAATTGGTGTCTTGGTTCCTAAGACCATCAAAAATATGTGTTTTCTGATGGTCTTAGGTGACCCCTGTGAAATATGTGTTTTCTGATGGTCTTAGTGAAAGGGCTGTTCGACCCCCAAGGGGGTCGCGACTCACAGGTTGAGAACCACTGGTCTAGTGGTAAAGCACCTATCTAAAAAACCAAGGAACAAACATTTGGTTGATCCCCCCCCCAAAAAACCAAGCCCTTTTCCTGCATTTTAAGGAAAAATGCTACAAAGAACAATATATATATATATATATGTATGTATGTATGTGTGTGTGTGTGTGTGTGTGTGTATAACACACACACACAGGCTTCGCGTTTGTGGTCGTACCTCACCAGGTCAAATTCCTCGGCAACTCAGACTAACACAAGCACAACCAGGCCCCCACCCAAACAGAATACGCCCCCATCCAATCAGAGCACAGCCAAACTCCCATCCAATCAGAGCACAGCCAAACCCCCTACCAATCAGAACACACCTCCACCCAATCAGAATGCAGCCAAGCTCCCATCCAATCAAGTCACACCCCCACTGGCAGTTAAAAAGAGGAACCGGCTGAGATCTCACATTGCTCCTGGAAGCACCAAGCCCGAAGCACCAGCCTGAAGATGATGAATGAGATTTCATCGAAACGTCGTGAAGATACTTCCAATTCTACGCGGGAGAAAACCCGAACAACCAAAGACCTACACACACACACACACACACACACACACACACACACACACATATATATTTGTTTTCGTAGATTTTCACGGGTGTAGGTATGCTGGCATAGCTAGCTTCGGGGATCTCTGTCATCCCCTTTGAAGAAGAGAATAGGAGCAGTATTGATGTTTTTGTACTTTGGTGTTGAAGGAGAATTCTGAGAATACTGTGGACTGTCCAGAAAACAAACCCATGAATCATTGAGCAAATCAACCCAATCATTGAGCAGTATCACGTTTTTACTAGGCTCACAAATGACCAGGCTCAAATTACCCTACTTGGACACATTATGTGAAGAACTAACCCTCTGGGAAAGGTTATAATGCTGGAAAAGTTGCAAGGAGAAGTAGAGGATGACCAGCAGCAAGATGGATAGGTTTACTGTTGGAAGAGCTGAAAAACCAGATTAGGGACAGATCATCAAGAGGGGTGGGGGGTGGAATCTATCAGATCAATCTCTACAAGTTGAAATGACTTGATGGCATATAATCAATCAATCCATCCATCAAGTACAACTTCCTTATCAGGGCTGTACAAATCTGGATAGCCATTAGGTGGCAGCACATGAGATTCTAGTGGTCATCTAAACTTTTTGAACTTTTTTACCTATAATAATAATCTTTATTGTCATTGTACTAAAATTACAATGAAATTGGTTAATTTATATTAACAATTCTACAGTATTTTTTAATTCAAACAATTTATATGGCTGCCCATCTCAATATTGAGACTGAGCTGTGAACAAAAAAATTAAAACCAGAAAACTACCAAAAAAAACAATTCATGGAAAAAAAATTGCCAATTAATAATTGCTTTTTTATCTCAGATACAAACCACTATCAAAGGATAGAATCCATGTTTTTAAACAACGTTATATAACAAGAGTTCTTTCAATTCATGAAATAATTACCTTTTTTCCCCCCTTCACTCCAGGACGTATGACCCAGTTCCAAGTATCTGAGTACTCAGAAAGTTGAAATTACTTCAAAGTTAAAACTAATGATTTTCTGAAACAAATAGCTCTTCTAAAAATATTTAGGGAATAAAAACCTCATTAAATGGTCTAATACAATAAACACAACTGATTTAGAGCGGGTGTTAGTGATTTGTATTGCTTTTTTGGATATACTCATGTGCAAGAACAATGTTAAGTAATGCTAAATGGGAAAGGCATTGGAAGAGACATATTTATAAACCATTGTTTACTTATGACATCCAATCTTTTGGAATTTGACCCAGAAAGAAAAATATCCATTAGAATTTCCCCCTTCCTCGGTTTTTTCCTCTCTCAATGTGATGAAAACCTTTTAGGCATCCTTCTGCAATAATATTGTCTTTCATATTTTATCCTAAGCACTGCAGAATGTCTGTCAGTCAGCAGCACTGGTAAATAAAGAACTTATCTGGCTGTTCTCCAAGAGTCAGAAAATGCCACTGTTGGCTGTGACCAGCAATTTTTCTAATTTAGGCCTATGCTGCATCATGTAATCATATGCTTTGCTTTGTGGATATTGTACATATACCAAGAGTGAAGTCAGATGGTGAAAACTGAATACAGAATGGACGGTCATCATAAATGTAAAACAGACAACACATGGATAAGACAGACAACACATGGATAAGATAAACAGCACATGGATAAGACAATGCAGGTTGGTGCAGATTAGGGAGAATGCAGAGTTTTAAAAGGTAGTAAGTACTTCATCATCTGGGGTAGATTTTCAGCAGACAAAATTAGATTGTGGTCACCTATTATTAACTACATTATCTGCGTTTGCCTTTTGGTTTGTAACTGGGGCATTAATGAGAAGAAATATCCCACTGCTAAGAAACAAAAGCATAATGTCTAAAGCATTCGGGCAGACTGCTTCTGTAAATGACTGCCTTGTTTGGAGTCTTATGTTCTCTGAGATTTGCCAAGTGAATGGAAAGAACAGGCAGAGCCGCCCAATGGCATCATGACAGTCCTGGCTGGACTGTCATGAAACTCCACTGGGACAGAAGAAATAAAGTCCAAAATTAAGTGCAGCATCAAGCACAGGGAGTCCCACCATGTGGCAGGCACTAGAATCGGGTTCCAAGTGAAATCTAAGATCTAGCACAGAGAGGCCAGTAGCATAACAGGACTAAAGCATGGCCAACCCACAGAAAGTTAATATATACAAATATGTTCCCTACAGTGAGTAGTCTGGGTAGGAAGGTTTATAAGTCTGAGCACTCCCAAACATCATAATTATAAGAAAGGCCTTAGGTATGTAGACATGGCCGCAAGAAATTCTAATTTTTCCTTTATCTATCCCAGTGGTGGGTTCCTACTGGTTTGGCCCAGTTCAGCCAAACCAGTAGTAGCTTGACGGCATGGGTCTCTGGAACCGGCAGTGACCCAGGTCTGCCACAGTTCTCCTGGCAGCGCCACAGGTGCCACCATCTTGTTTTTGGCTTTGGCACATGCGCAGCAGCATTTTTAGAGTACTGTGCATGCATGCACAGTGCACATCAAGCATGCGCAGTGTGCATCAAGCATGTGCACGGTGCATTCCTGAGCAAACCGGCAGTAGTGGGTGATGAAACCCACCACTGATCTATCCATACCTTAAGTTTGAATTGATCTTTCCCAGACTGAATTAGGGGTCAGCTAAGCAGCATCTCAGAAGGGATCTAAATGCTGGGAAGCTAAGTCTGAGACATCATCATCTTTTTTAATGATCCCATAATCCCTTGCAGGTTGGAGTCTGGGAAATTGAATGGAGCTGAATATTTACTGGTCAGATGCCCTACCTGTCACCAATTTTGAGTTTTTTTCAGCAGGTATAGTGCCCAGAGAGAGAAATATCTGCCTCTATCTAGGACTCAACACACAGCCTCCAGATTGTGAGGCAAGAGGTCCACCTCTAGGCCATTGCACCATTCAAGGTAAGTCTGAGACATCACCCCTAAGAAAACAGGAACAACATTGACTTTTGCTTCACAGGCAGCTACTTCAGGGGCCCAAGTTTTCTAAAGCCCTCCATACAATTGAAATAACATCAACAATATAGTTAGTGTGAAAAAAAATGATAGCTGTATTCTCAAAACATTTTAAACAATGAAGAATATAACAACACTATAGTCACTGATCTGTATTTATGGCAATGCTGCTGATATTGACTAAGGCAGGGAAGGCAAATGGCTGTTGCTAATATATAGTGTTGGGAGAAATATCCATCTGGTTCAGTTCCAAGCTGGGGGGAAAGCACTGGAGACAAAATGGAGGCTGGAGGCTGATTGGAAAGAGGGTCCATTTATTTATGAACAGAAGTACATGTTTGTGGTTCTGGTGCAGCTAAACACATGGAGTTGGAATGGGGTTTTTTAATACCTTCTCTTGGGCTTTGCACTTGAGCTTCCTGTTCCTGTGCAGGAACATGTATTCTATTGGCTGTTGTCAGATTCCTATGGGGTCATATTTGTCTCAGCTCCCTGATTTGGTTGAAGTTTGCTGAGTGATGCAATGTCCTTAGGAGATTGTGCAATGCAGTGAGCTCTGTCTTCTGTTAAATGGTCCTGTTATGTCCTGAAGGGCCATGTCTTAATCCCATCACCCTGGAGCTGAAGGTCTTTTGCCCTGTAGATAGGCTGGTCCTATTAAGAAAGATGGGGGCTGCTTTCTCCTTTAGGGAAATATAATATTCTGCCTTTTTAATATTTCTCAGAATATTTCATTCTCCTAGGAGAGGTGTGGGTGCTGGCTTTCTACAATAGTAGTGCTGCATCAGGAACTCTTTTTGATATGTTAACGGTGAACTTTCTATGACATCAACCGTCCTGCAGCACTTATAAATACAACCTGGCCAACACCACTCTGCCCTCCACAACATGAGTGTACTCTGCATGAGCTCAGCACCATCCACAAATAGCCCTCTTTTGACAGCCAAACTCGGGGGAAGGAAGCCAGCTGACTGGGAAGAGAGCAAAGAATTAGCTCTTCAGGAGAAGGATTTCTATTTCTGTGGAACCATAGCTGTGCAAAAGGAAGGCATTTTGCAGTCCCATTTAAGGGGACCTATTCAGGGGGGGGGGCTCCAAACAGTAGAAATCACAGCCATCTTCATAGAGGAAATAAGAGAACGTCCTCTCTCAGACTGAAAAAGAAAGAAAAAATGGGGTATTCACCGTCAGAAAGCATATCTTACAAAGCAGAATGCTTCTTTTAAAGTGGGCACCTGCACCTTGTTTCTTCTTCTTCTTCTTCTTCTTCTTCTTCTTCTTCTTCTTCTTCTTCTTCTTCTTCTTCTTCTTCTTCTTCTTCTTCTTCCTTTTCCTTTTCCTCTTCCTCTTCTTCCTCCTCCTCCTCCTCCTCCTCCTTCTCCTCCTCCTCCTCCTCCTCCTTTACTCTGATGGACGAATGTAAGGATTTATTCCACAGTTTTCTTCCCTTCATAAAATGTGGGGAAATGGGATGTCATATTTCAGGATCAGAAAATGGGAGGTCCAAGAGCCCTGCAGATGGTTCACCCGTCAGAGCCTGGAAGCCGTGCGGGCCTGGATGGGAAGTAACAGACTCAGACTCAACCCGTCCAAGACCGAGTGGCTGTGGTTCCCGGCATCCCGGTACAACCAGTTGACTCCATCACTGGCCATAGGGGACGAACACCTCACCCCTGTGGATGGGGCACGCAACTTGGGCATCCTCCTGGATACCTGGCTGTCCATGGAAGATCAAGTGACAGCCGGGGCCAGGAGGGCATTCTACCAGGTTCGCCTGGTACGCCAGTTGCGTCCCCCACTGGATCGGGATGCCCTTTGCACAGTCACTCATGCCCTCGTGACATCCCGACTGGACTACTGCAATTCTCTCTACATGGGGCTCCCCTTGAGGTGCACCCGAAGACTTCAGCTTGTCCAGAATGCAGCCGCGCGAGCAATTATGGGAACCTCAAGGTTTACCCATGTAACACCGCTCTTGCGTGAGCTGCATTGGCTGCCTGTCGATTTTCGGGTGCGCTTCAAGGTGTTAGTTATCATCTTTAAAGCGCTCCATGCACGGGACCTAGCTATCTGCGGGATCGGATTCTGCCCCATACATCCCTGCGGCCGATCCGCTCCCACAGAGAGGGACTTCTCCGGGTGCCGTCCACTAGGCAATGCCAGCGGGCGACGCCCAGGGGAAGGGCCTTCTCTGTGGCGGGCCCCGCCCTCTGGAACGACCTTCCCCCCGAAATTAGAATAACCACGGACCTCCGCTCCTTCCGTCAAAAATTGAAAACACACTTTTTCTGCTTGGCTGGCCTAGGTTAGTCTTCCGTTTTAACGGGGTTTTTTAGGGGGTATAGTTTAGTTTTAGTATAGAGGGTTTTTAGCGCAGGGATAATTCGTTTAATTCTTATTTTAACTATTTATGTATTTTGTATTTGCTTTTTAATCTCCCTGTGCACCGCTCCGAGTCCCTTTGGGGAGAGGAGGCGGTTTATAAATAAAATTATTATTAAAATTATTATTAAAATTATTATTATTATTATTATTATTATTATTATTATTATTATTATTATTATTATTATTATTATTATTATTATTATTATTATTATTATTATTAAAGCCCACAATATCACAAATATCCATTCTTCCATATATGGCTTTATTGAATAAAGCTGTAAAAAAAAAGTCCATGATCTGTGAGCCGCTTGTGGCAACAAACTCATTTGTGAAGCATGTTACCAACCCTATTGTTGGCCACATATGATTCCAGATAGCCCATTACTCAAATGACTGATGTGCTACAGATAATTTCTTCTACTGGATCACTTTGGCTTTCACCTTTTCTCCGAGTGAAGCCATCCCATATTTGTGCATCCCCCATTTATTTTCAGCAAGAACGCTAACTTCCTTTGATGGAAGGAGAGGGAAACCTTTATATTCAGCCCTCTGCTACTGGCAGCAAGTATACTGAGCTCTTTCAGTCTCAGCAAAACAATTCTGCAAATTGCATAGCCAGAAATGTCAGGCTGTCTGGATCAGGACTCGGCACTACATCTGAATCTTCCTAACATCAGTGGTCGGATTCAGCCAGTTCTCACCACTTCGGGAGAACTGGTTGTTAACTTTCTGAGAAGTCTGGTGAACTGGTTGTTGGAAGAAATCATTAGGGCCAAGAATCTGTTGTTTGAAATGGCTGTTGTGTTTGGACTCTGCTGAAGTTTCTCAGACTTCAATGAAGTAACATTGAACAGGTTATTGTCCCTCTATCACAGTGAAGGTGCAGTTTCTCTCTTATACTTCTGAAGTTTAAATCCATTGCTTATTTTTACTAGCTTCCTACAGTTCATTGAGTGCTTTGACTTGTACTTCATGGCCTTGAAGCTAATCAGTTATTAACCAGCATCTCTGCCCTGAAATCCATTGGCTTTGGGCTTATACTTTTGAGGAAAGAGGGGGTAAAGCTCATATTTCCCTTATTTTTCAAAATGATATTATAAGATTTAATATGAATGGGGAGAGGAAAAGTATACCTGTGCATATGTGTACAGCATATTGTATGAAAGGATATGTGATGAAAGGGAGAAATTGTCTATATAGGACAAAGGAGATATCTACAGTATGTGTATTGGTAGATCTATATGTGAGAGGTCATTATAGATGTACATGTGAAATAAAATGTGGCTCTCAAAACTTAAAACAAAAATCATTTCCCCTGATTTAAAGCACTGGTTCTTAAATTTCTTACTAAACTAGGGGTCAGCAAACCACGGCTCTGGAGCCGCATGTGGCTCTTACATCCCTCTGCTGTGGCTTCCTGTCGCTCAAAATATATGTCACAACTGTCAATGTGTGATACCTGCCAGCACATGATTTATTGAGCTTTTTGACCCCCAGTAGGCCAATCATGGATAAATTCAAGAAAAGAAAAGTTTCACAAGAAAACAGAATGTTTAATTTAACTAGATATGCTAGTTTTGTGGCTGCTCAGGAAAGTCAGGCACAGGAAAGCTTTTGTGGCTCCCGGTGTTTTCTTTTCTGTGGAAAATGGGTCCAAATGGTTCTTTGAGTGTTTAGGATTGCTGACCACTGAAACAGACCAATCTATAGAAGGCAATCATTTTTGTGGGGGAAAAAATGTCTGATGGATCTGGAAATCATATCCTGTGTTTCACTTGGCATTTGGTTTTCTGTCATGGGGAAAAAAAGGTAGGCATTTACAACTATGACAACTTCCAGAAGTGTTGACAACCCTAAGAACTCTCAGCATCAGCCATGCTGGTGGGAAATTCTAGGAGTTGAAGGCCATATATTTGGAGATGCTGAAGTTGGGAAAGAGTGCCCCAGATAATCACAAGCAGGAAAATAGAAAGAAGGTTGGAAATTCTGTGATTCCTAGATAATTTGACCTAGTGATAAGTGATTAAGGCAAGTTTTAATGGACTTTGGTATCCAGGAAGGAGTTGATAATAGCTATATTTGGTTGGTTATTTGGGAGGGGGAAAAACTAGGACAATCTCTATATCCTAACATGGTTTGATCAAATGATTCAATACATATCCATTTGTAAGTGACACACAAGAATCAGTGACACCACTCATGATCCCTAATGGTTCCAAGTTACTTAGAAGATTGCTACTGCATGAAAAATGACTGTTGAACACGCACGTATATTCATGCCCTAATATCGGTTCAATTTTTTTTTCCTTCCCTCATCTTCTCATCTTTCAGTTTAACACTGTGACAATCAACTCATGGGAAAAGCTGCTATCTCTAGATAAATTCATTAGCTCTGATGAATAAGTAAATCCAAGAAGCACAGAAGCAGGAAGTGTGTCTCTAAACTCCCCATGTTATTTCAGGCTCAGAAATTAACTGATGGAAATAAACAATTCTTTTGGTTTTATTAAAGAATAATAAAACTGACTTGCAAGAACTTAATGTGCTCCATCCCTATTCCTTTGAGCAATGTCTTTTAGCAAAAACAAAGCCAAACAAAGAAAGAAGAAATGGTTTTTTTACCAAAACAGATTCTTTAGTTAAGCCAAACCCTTTCAGCCTATCACCAGCCACATACCAGTTTGGAAAGCAATCCTTCCTTAAAGTATATTTTTGGATGGATCAGCGAACAAGAATGACTTCCTTTCTGTAAAATTCTTGTTTTTCTTTTCATTTTTGTCTCTGTTATAATTTTAACTTGTCTTAGACCTTTGGTCTAGAAAGTCTAGTCATTTTTCATTTTTAGCCATATGCTTGCATCCCTTGTTCTGCCGGGCTCAGAACAGGCCTTTGAAAATGATATTCTGATTTTAATTGAAGAATTTAATGAACAGATGCTGCTAGTTCGTTTTGAAGCATGTGACTGAATATTTTCATAGGTCATCTGTCACCCAGAGACACATGCTGTCCTTGAACTGCTGACAAAACTGCCACTTAGCTTTTAGCTTATCAGATACGCAGACGCTTGGGAAGCTCAAAGTTGCAGGAAAGCATGGACATCAAAAAGCTTTTTAATGTCATTTTCTCATAAGTAAATATTCAAAGGGGAGTTAGAATTATTTTCCCCCTTTGCGTGTATCGGTATATGTTTTGCTAAGGTTGATTGCTGCCTCTTCTGTCCGTTACTTGTTCCAGATGAAAATGAAGAATTAATAAAGCCATTTAAATGGCCTCATGTGTATAAAATCAATGCCAGTCATAGATTGAAAGTTGCCTTTATCAGTATGCATCAGTGGTGGGTTCCGGATCCCGTTGCAACCAGTACAGTGCAACGGGGCCCGGCGTCTCCCACATGCATGTGTGCAGTGCGCACATGCATCCTTACCTCTTGCAACACCTCCGCGATGCTCCAGCTGCTCAGAGGAGCATTGCGCAGATGCCGTATGCACCATGCACATGCGTGAAAGAGCCAAAGAGCTCAAATACAGGTAAAGAGGACAGGCGGGCGAGTGGGCCCTCCGGAGCACCATACCGGAACGAAACCCGGTACTACTGGCAGGCACAAGTACACCCGTACCGAGGCATACCGCCTGTAACCCACCATTAGTATCCATCTAGGCTACTAGATGCAGTCTGCAAAAATCTAGACAATCTATATCATGAAGTTGGGTTATTCATTATTTTTACAGCCCAGATCTGGATACAGTGACATGATAGCAGTGTTCCAATAGCTAAGGGGCCAAAAAAGAAGAGGGAGTCAAGCTATTCACCAAAGCACCTGAAGGCAGGAGAAGAAGCAATGCATGGAAACTAATCAAGGAGAGAAGCAACCTAGAATTAAGGAGACATTTCCTGGCAGCTACAACAATTAATCATTGGAATGACTTGCCTCCAGAAGCTGTGAATGTTCTAAACCCAGAGGTTTCTCAGAAGAGATTGGACAACAATTTGTCTGAAATGGTATAGAGTTTCCTGCTTGAGCAGAGAGTTGAACTAGAAGACCTCCAAGGTCCCTTCCAGCTGTTCTGTATTAACACAGTAGTTCTAGTTTGAAATGTGAAACAATTGTTTTGCCTCTAGGCCCCTTTTCTTGTTCGTACATCATGAAAACATGCTGCTTCAGCTTCTTCTGATAATCAATCCACTGGGCAGTCATAGTCCAGATGTAAGGACTTCAACTCCCACATCTAGCTAGCTAGGGGAATTCTGAAGTTGAAGTCCATGCATTGTAAAGTTGCCAAAATTGAGAAACACTGACTGAAGCACACCCTTTCCCTTAACTGCTTAAACAATGTGAAAGGTTTCTCCCAAAAGGGTGCATTGGAAAAAGTAACTAAAGTTACTGATAGTGAGACAGAATTGGCTGTTCCTTCTTACAGCTTGCCTCCATCTCCTTAGTCTTCAGGAAACAAAAAATAAATACACTATTTGCATTCAGTCTGATGTAAGTGACTGGCTTAATTCTTAATAAGGGTTCTACAGAAGGGGTTTTCAAATTTCTTTCAAAAGGAAACTTGTTAAAAAAAACACTTGGAACCTCTGATCAAGAGATGAAGCTCTAGTGGTAAAGAAGGTGATTGGTTGAATTTGAAGCAGCCTTCACTTTTTTGCCCTTTATCCAGGGGTGAAATCCACTTACCTCTGCTACCGGTTTGGTAGTAATGTGAGAGAGTGCGCACTTGCTTCACTCATGCATGCCACCTCCATACATGCAGAAGATGTCCCAACTTTTTAAAGCATTTTTAAACTACCGATTCAGGAACCCAAGGTGCCAGCTGAAAAATTCCTATTTTACATGGAATAGCCTCAATTGAGAACATAGTTGAGAGGATCCCCCCCCCCCCCCCAGTTTGGACAGAGGATGAAGGAGGATTACTAAAGGCAAGTTTAGTTATAGCTATGGGTCTCACTCAGTGATGGGATTCAAAAAATTTTACTACCAGTTCTAGGGGTGTGTGGCTTGGTGGGTATGGCAGGGGAAGGATACTGTAAAATCTCCATTCCCTCTCTTTCTATCCTGAAGATTACTCCAGGATTAATAGACGCAATGGTAGTCTCTTTGAAAACAAACTCTGCCCATTAGTTTGCTTATTAGATTTACACCCTACCTTTAATTTTGTAGCTCAAACTCTGTACACATTACACTACCTCCTCTTATTTTTGTCTACAACAAACAATTCTGTGAGGTTTGGTTGAGAGAGACTCGCCGCCCTGGGTCCTTTTGGAGAAGGGCGGGATATAAATCGAATAAAACTAAACTAAACTAAACTAATTCCAAATTTCCTAGTGAGCTTCTGTAGTGAAAAATGTTAGGAAGCTGAGATATTAAAAGTAGGAAAATGTGCCACATTCCTTCATTGCTACACCCATGACCTGTTCAAATGCAAATTTTCTTTGGATTGACAAAAATACAAAACTATCCTTATATCTTCCAAGATTTTTTTTCCAATGGCCCATTCTTCTGGTATCCATCAAACATCAGCTGATCCATGGAAAGAGATGCTGAGATATGTCTGCATATAATTTCTGGTTGATTTCTAACACATGGGAGGAAAAAGACATCCTAGTTTTACTTCATATCTGTATTGAAATGAGAAGAGCATAATCTGTTGCCTTTCTGCTGGTCACTTTCATTTCAGTAGATGGTGCTCTTGCCTCTTCTTTTTACTGATGTCTGCCCCAGTTCCATCCCTAACTCCAGAATCAAGAGTACCATCAACAGTTATAGTTTTTCCTGCTTTTAGCTGTATTCAACTAGGCCAGAAATTTAAGCGTTCTGAGTCTTGACATTCTTGGCAATGAAATCACAAGGGCAAAGACGTAAATCGTTTCAAATCAAAGGAATTTGGCAAACAGATGAGAAGAGTAAATAAAAGGAAAAAAACAGAGAGCTGGAATGTCATTATCCGAAGAAGTTGTCCACTTTTAAGTAAATAGCCACTTAGAAACACTAACATTGGTTTTTGGTTGTGTGATTGCAGAAGTTGCCTTTTATTGTAACACCCCCCACCCCCCACCCCCCACCCCCATGGTTTCTTTAATTTCCTCCAGTAATTTTATGAGGCTTATTCTAGTCAGGCTTACTCTGGCTCAGTAGGGAGATACCAAGTCCTCATGAACTCCACGGTTTGCAGAAATATAGCAATATTTAGAAGCAACCTAAGAAAGGAACTAAAAATAGCGGAGTGTGGAATCAGCAAAACCTGAATGGGAAAAATATATATAATCCCACTTAATATTATTTTCCTGGAGTATCTCTTATTGCCTTCCATAGCACACTTAGAGTATTTGATTGTGCAAACCAAGGCCTTGTCACTCCTGATTACTTTCTAATATCTTTTTTTTAAAAAAACAACAATTCGCTGCTAACCATTCTTTTTTTATGAGACAAAATAGTCCTATACAGCCAAAAAAGGCAAAATGCCTTAAGCATGTTAGGAAATGCTAACTAATGCTTGCAAAACCTTTACATGCGGCTGGTATGCAAACAAGCACACTTTAGCCCTGCTTTGAAGTACATTTCAGCTGATAATCCCTAAAGAATGAAAAATCGGGATTCCTTATACATATTTATAAACCCTGCAACATCCTGCTATTACAGCCTCACACAGTTATAAGCAATATATTAAAGTACACATCTCTTCATTAAATACATAGAGCTCTGGGAGTATATTGTTTAACTATTAAATTCATTGCAACTGGAAATCACCCTTTTTCAATCATTGTGATTCCAGACTTCAAAGTATAGCTCTTGCTGACAACATAATAAATTCTTCTGGTAAAACATGCAAAATTAATCAATAAATACAACCGACAAATTAGAGTTTGGTGAGCAGTTATATTTGAATAAGTGCACCCTATACCACAGAAGTTGTAACATTAGTATTGTAGGGATCTTAAAATGAGACGAGAACTCGCTTGTATATTCCAAGAAAAAAGTGTCAACCTAAATGACAGCTAATTCCTAGCAGATGAATGTAGAAGCCTATTTTGCCTTACTTGCTGTCCATTATTCTTCTGAACTGACCTTCTTTATTGGCTTTCTGAAAAATAAAATCACTAGATTGAAAGTATTTTACTTGTTTGTATGTTTGTTCCAGCTATATTCCACCTTACTACTTAAATGAATTGTCTAGGTGGATAACTATAATTGAATTCAGAAGCAACTTTTTAAAGAAAAGAATGAATTAAAAGTAACACAAAACATAATAACCACAATATGTTAATGAGTGTGATGGAATGTGCACCTGTGGCAGCTGAGGGGGAGAATTTTACCAATTCAGCTTTCCTACTAATAGGCACCATTCAAGAGACTTTGCAACCCCAAGCTGGATAGAGGAAAGAGAAGAGGATCATGGTTGCTACACCGTAGAATCTTTGAGGATATATCTAGTAGTTTAGAAAGTTAGAGCTTTAGTTTGGCAAGATTCTGTCCATTATTGTTGTTGTTAGTTGCAAAGTCGTGTCCAACCTATTGCGGCCCCATGGACAACATTCCTCTAGGCCTTCCTGTCCTCTACCATCCCCTGGAGTCCATTTAAGATCACACTGACTGCTTCAGTGACTCATCCAGCCACCTCATTCTCTGTCATCCCCTTTTTCTTTTGTCCTCAATCTTTCCCAGCATTAGGCTCTTCTCCAGTGAGTCCTTCCTTCTCATTAGGTGGCCAAAGTATTCTGCCCATTATGTGCAAACAAATAAAGGATTGGACTTGCTTGGATCTCTCTGTCTCATCTTTGGGCTTGAAATTGAAATTGAGAGATGCATGTTTAAAAGCCAAGTGTCAAGAATTGTCAATTCCTCATATGGCACAGCCTGGAAATGAAACAAGAAAAGTCCCTCACCTGCACACCTAACAACTGATAAACAAGATCCCTTCTGGAAGTCCTCTCGGGTATATTTTAAAGACTGGAAAGGAATGTTATGAGACTCACAGTCCACAGATACTCTAACTCTAAGGTGTCTCTTAAAAGATGAGGATCTCTATAATAAATTCATAGCAAATTTGTTGCTGATTATTGTTTTGTAATTTTACACTACTTCGAGAACATCATCATTCATTCTCTGTCTGTGGACCATGTAAAGCTGTCTATGTTTACAGTAAGATTTCTAATGTAAAAAATAAATCAATAAAAGATTATTGTATGATGAAGAGGGGATAAAAGTAACTGAATACAATTTTACATGCAAAATATTAATTTACAACCTTGGAATTTTTATTTTTAAAAGTATCAAAGATAGGACCAATGTATGGCAATATTTTGATATGTGTTTGTAATGTATGTATGTATGTATTTATGTATATGAAATATATACTGAATATATGTATGATGAAACTTAATTTCCAATATCACTAGCCAGCACGGTGAAGGATGATGTTCAGGGACTTATGGAAAAGAGCTCTGAGACCATCAATTCCAAATTTAACAGAAAAGTGCTTTATGGCCGCTAGTGCTAAAGCAAAAATCTTGCTTCCATAAATTGTATACTCTCCATCAGATTATCATACACACACACACACACACACACATATATATACCCATCTGCATATAAGCTTTACAACCAAATTTTCAATCAAAATACCATGAAAATGTGCCACCCATAGGCAAGTGGACCATTTTTCATGCTATTTTGGTTGAAAATTTGAGGTAAGATTGTTTATGGATGCCTTTATCCACATGGAAAATACAAAATGTATTATTAATATGTACTGGCAAGATAAGCCCATCTGTGGATAAGCTGAATCCCATTTTTTAGGTTTTGGCATCTAAAATCCCTATCTATAAGGAACGTTGAGTTAAAGACATTCATGTTCATGGGTGCTGTTCCACAGCACTTAAGGCTATGGGAAGCTGACTCATCTGTCACAAGGTTAAGTCAACTCTGTTTCATCCAGGTCACCAATGCCAGAGCCTTGTCAAGTATCCCACTTTGCCCATTGGAACAGCTGTGGAACAGCTGTGGAAAGGGTGAGAAAGCCATCCTCTCCATTAGAGATCTCTCTGCCAAGATCAGCAGCAAGAACATGCTTTCAAATGTTGCTGTACTGGCCAAGCCACAGGGAATTGGGTATCAGCTCAGGCAACAGGAAAAGGTCTGGCAATGAAACTTTACCAGGAGTTTCCTGATTTATGGAAGCGGGTGGGAAGACCATATTCAAAATGCAACTTCTGACCCAGTTACTTTAATCTGGTGGTGTTACAATTACCAATGTGGTACCTTGACTAGACTAGTGTCTTACTACTAGACTAAGTATTTCACAAGCGTATGGCTTTTGTGTCTAGAAAATAAACCTTTTTATTTTCTTCTGGTTATTGCTACTATTGCCTCGTATTAGCCAAACCTTTGTCTTCAGGTCATATTGTTGACTTCAGGTCATATTAATTCACTAGTTTTAAATCAGTATTGCAATTGATGTTAACGTACACCCTTGAGAATTTTCCAGCCAGCATAAGTTTAATTTAAAAACATTATTCTAGGATATGCAAAAATACTTCATTTTCAAGTTTCTTAAAAATCCATGTACTGCATTCCAAAATATTACTTGGGAATAAAAATATGCCACGCTGATTTGGGGATATTCTTGAGAAACCAAATAGCAGCACCGGAATAATGATAAATCATGCCACTAGCTGGTGCTGTTGTTACATTAAATGCCATTGTGACTAGAAACTGATGCAATGTGTGTTTTGGTCACTGGTTGTAATGTGTTCTTTGCCCACAACAATCCTCTGGATTAAACCTGAACTGCGGCCCAGGAAATCCTTTAACCTTGGAAGCTATTTTGGCCATTTTTTCTTTTTCTAAGAATATGTTCTTCTCCTACATAAATCTCTGAATTTTGTTGTGCAACGTGAATAGGACAGTTGCTTCTATGATTAATTGCAGCCAAAAATAGTAATAGAAATACAATAAAATAAATAGACAGACCAAATTCTGGCATGTTATAGCTTCACTTAGAAACATGTGTGAGGAGACAGGTCCTTGAAGTTTATGGGGCTTTTGGCCTCAATGCTGGATTTTTGGCCAATGACAAACTATGGCAACGGAGGAGTTTGGGATCCATGTAATTCTAAAGCTGAACATGAAATATCGTGTCTTCCCATCTTGTCTTAATTTTATTTTTTATTTATTTTTATTTTTCGAATTTATACCCCGCCCTTCTCCTTGTTAGGACCCAGGGCGGCGCACAGGCATTATTAAAACCACAATAAAAACAATATACATCATTAAAACATATTAAATTATTAAGCCCATGTTAAAACCCATTTAAAACAGTAACAGAGAATTATTTTTGTGCAATAAGATTTATTATTTCTTTCACATATTGGTCTAGGAGAGATTGTCAATATAACTTCAACAAATGGGGCAAACAGACTAATATAAATACAGTGAAAACTAGAGGATGCACATTTCAATGCACTCCTTGACAAGTAGTTTGTTTTCCATCGGTCTCCTTGATGCTTACAAAACGCACTTTTCATACAGAAAGTATAACTGAATCATAAAACTACACATTACAACAAAGGCTTGTAGTCCTACAGATCCTTACAGGAAAGCCACCTCCACCAAAACTCAAGAGGGTTTATTTTAGAGGAAAGAGCCCTAGGTTAAACATTTTGGATTTTTTAAAGAGTTCTTCATTGTGAAATTTAACCTAAAGAGCACATCTTGCCAATTCTTAAAAAAAGCACTTTTCCTCCCCTAAAACTGTTTTTACACCAATGAAATCCTAAAAGTTGGAAACGAAACTTTTGGGAATTAAAAAAATAATGCCCATAAGCAATATAATCTATATCTATACATATAATATAAAAATATCTCTGTCATTAAAAAGAATACAAGAAGAGAACACCACTTGTTTAAATAGGATTGATTTCTCTCATCAGCAATCACTCGCTCACTCATCCTTACTCGATCGCAGGCAGAAATCACCTCACACACATTGTATATAGTCCATTGCACTTTGCCAGGCCAGATCATTCAAGTATCAAGACGCCCCTCCTGAGAGAAGGACCTGCCAATTTCATGCCATGTGGGGAAGAAAGGGAGGGCAGTCACCCCAAAGTAGAGAAGAGCCAGCCACCAGCAGCACCATCACCACCCTACTTGACGAAAGAATGCCTTCTGTAGCTTCCATCCAGTCTTTATTCCACAAGATACTTAGGGAGGGGTGCAAAGTTTGGTCACCTGTTCTTGCCACAGCCTAAAGCCTGAATCCTTGGAGGGCATTTGCCCGTTCCCCCTTTTTGCCAATCAGGGGGTTGCAGCAACTTTTTTGCTCCTCTCCAAGGTTGGGAGCACATAGATTTGCATCAAAGTGGATTCCAATTTAACCAAACTGGCCGTGAACTCCTATGCTTGGACCAAGAAAGCAAAAGAGCGCCGCTTGCGCCCGTAGCCCGATTTACTGAGCCTCCCGGGAGGAGCTGACATGTCCTTGGTACCATCAGTCCATTGGATGAGCTTATCGGATAAGTGGTGAGTGACACATGTCCCCAACTTGCAACCCGGTTCTCTCTTTGCACGGATGCGTCTGCTCTCCAGGCTGAGACGAAGGAAAAGGAAAGCGATACAAGAAGTTGTGAGTGAAGAATGACAGAGAATCCACAACCACCCCACCCCGGCAAAAACCCAAGGAAGTCACCAAGGTGCAGAGCAGAGCTGCAACAAATGGAGAAGGGCTCTTTACCCAAAGGGTCAAGTTTTGAGCCCTTTGGGGAATGAACCCTCGACCTCCTTTTGGCACCTGCAGACCTGACATTTAATCTTCTTAATAGAGTTAAATGCAACGTGCCAGAGGAGCCCACTTTCAACCATCATGGGGAGGCATCTCTAAGTAGGGGGGGTGCCTCCCTTGCTGGAGCCAAGTCCAACTCCAGCTTCTTTCTTGCTGTCTCCTTTCTTGCTCAAACCTCCCATTCTTCCACCACCCCCTGCAAGTGCTCTGCAAGCGCTCTGAGCGTCAAAACATTCAGGTGAGGAGACTTAATTACCTGGGCTGCTGCAGGATGTCTTTCACATCCCGGGTGCGGATGAAAGAATGCACCCTTGGATCAGCCACTTGCTTTAGCAGGTTCCAATGGAAGTTTTCAGCAGCCGCCGGAGCTGGCAGGTCCCGCCTAGCTCGGCTCAGCAACTTTGGGGGCCACCTGGATAATGAGGCAAAAGAAGAAAAAGTTATGTTGGTGGTATAAAACTAGCGTTGCCCCTTCCTTTGAGAAAGGAGCAATTCCTTGAAGGACAGTCTGCCTTTGACTGGAGGAATAAGAGGTGGCAAAGGGGGACCCGGAGTTCTTCTTCAACTGAACCTAAAGACCCCTCCCCACAAAAAAACTTTGAAAGAACAGTGGTGGTGGGAAGATCCCATAGGCAGACTATCTTTCTCGATCATCACCAGTCTTAACCACAAGTCTAAGTGCTGTTGGTGCCTACTTACTTCCTTTTGATGCTTGATGCAATATCCAGCTTGGTTGCATTTACTCCGAAGAACAACACCGAACCCAGGTAGAGAAGGGTAAGCGAAAGGGCTTTCATCTTGTCTGTGGAGAGAAGGGCAAAGGGTCAACACAAGACTGATCTTCTCCAAGAGTTTCTTGGCAGCTCCCGGGTTCCTCCTCTTCTCCCTCTCTGTCTTCTCTCATTTCCCCCCATTCCTAAGTGAGTGAGGACCTTTCCAGGCAACCGTAAACGACCGCTTAATCATTCATCACAGCAAGATCAATACCGAGCGTCCAAGGGCTTCCATCTGACACACTTTCCCTTTGCTTCGAATGGCTGAAGGCTAACGCCGCCGCCCCCCTCCCCCCAAAACCCCCCAGGTAAAAGCATTTTAAAAACAGGCTCCTGTTGCCTCCTATCGCTGCTTTGCCCCTCTCCCACTTTTGCACAACGCAACTGAATTCTGACCACCGCTGCTTTCAGGCTCGCCCCCTCCCTTGAACTTCTAAAAGAAGCCCCGATCCAAGGACCGGCAGCCTCTCGAGCAAGCGTCTCTCGGCCGCTTTCAGACCCGCCGCCGCCACCTGACAATCCGCGCTGCAGACGCGCTCCGGTTGAACGGCTCCCTTTCTCCTTTATTTTTCCTCGCTCCCCTCCGCCCGCTCCTTCAACTTCCCACTTCAGAAGAAATACAGACCTGATAACGAGGATAATCCAACCGAAGGTTCCCACAAATCCTCCTGTAAGGTAAACTGCCAAAAATATATAACCCCAACAGTTGCTCGGCTCCGCGTCTACCTCGCTTGCGCCACTGAAGTTACCACGCTCCGCTCGCCCTTTTTATAGAGCAGCAGCGGGGGGGAAGGGGCGGGGGGAAGGGGCGGGGCTATTTACTAAGGTCACAGGGGAAGGTGGGGTGGGGGGGAGGCTGTTGAAAAATAGGGAGTATTTTTATTTAACTCCATTTGAAATTAGATCTAATGGACCTGAGGAAAGTCAGGAAATTTCCAGGGCTTACCTCCTAAGGAGAGCCCTCCTAACTTTAACTTCTATAGGTCAATCTGGTCCGGGCGGATCAAATTCAGATCAGATTCTTTTTTTAAAGACGTTTCGGCTTCTGGAAAACCGCCCGGGCTTTTTTTTTTTTTGGTCCGCCGCGGGCCCTGCAGGACCTTTTTTTTGGTCCGCCGCGGGCCCTCCAGGACCTTTTTTTGGTCCGCCGCGGGCCCTCCAGGACCTTTTTTTTGGTCCGCCGCGGGCCCTCCAGGACCTTTTTTTTGGTCCGCCGCGGGCCCTCCAGGACCTTTTTTTGGTCCGCCGCGGGCCCTCCAGGACCTTTTTTTTGGTCCGCCGCGGGCCCTCCAGGACCTGGGGTTCAGGATTTTAACGGCCCCGGGGTCTAGGAACGCGGCACCGCTAGCCACTCTTCCCTTTGCAGCTAGCAGGGTCCCTCGCGATTTGGAAAACCTTGCGGGGAACGGCATTTGCTTATCAACCCGAGGTATTCAGAAGCGGGTTGGTTGGGGGCGCAAAGCGCTCCTTGGATGGGGTTACATTTCTTCCCGCCTGCGCCTTCACTCCGAAAGGAGAAAAAGGCTGTTCAGCAAAAAAAAAAACCAACAACCTCATTTCAAGGGAAAGCCTCGCGCAAACGAGAAGGGCGCGCAACAGTTGTTGCAGCAAACCTTAAAAGCTTGGGAATTGAAAAAAAGAAAAAGAAAAGGGCTGGGTGTGTACGTGCGCGTGTAGGCGCACAGGGGTGTGAGCCTATGTATATGCGAGCATGTAAGGGGGGGGGGAAACCACACCGTGGACCAATGTATTTGTGCTGGGCAGTTGATGCGCCGCGAGGAATCCAGAGCGCATTACTCAGCTGCATGTGAGCTTTCCTTTTAACCGCTATCTCCGCACCTCCTTCGCCCGCCTGACGGGATCTTTTTTCCAGCCGCCAGCTTACGTTCTTTCGCACACGTAGCCTGCCGGAGCAGCCTCTCCGCCAGCTGGCTCTCCTCCTGGGAACGTGCAAAGCTATGCAAATCAGAGGAGCCGGTGGCTTCTCTCTGGCTCCCGTCCCTTCCTCCCATCCCCCGTTTTCCAGGAGTTTTGCAAAGAACCGAAAATAGATTTAAAATTCCCGGGGACTTTTTTTCCCCCCCTTCCGAGATCGCTCTTGGGCTGGCTGCGGAAAAGGTAGCCGCGCGCCGAGAGAAGAGCCGGTTGCCGATCTGGCGCCGGGAACGGAGGTTTGCAGGCGCGAGGAACGACCGAGGCTTGCCTTGACTGCCGAGTGTGGGTGATTGGGGCACAGAAGGGGGGGGCGCCCCATAGGCAGCAGGCTTCGGGAAGACAATTCTGCACCCCGCTGCAACCAAATAAATCTGCTTACCGCTCGGCTTTCCTCCTGTAGGGGTTACTGTTGCTTGCCCCAAACCGAATCAATACCCCCCCTCTCCCCGCGCGCGCAACAATTTGGCAAAACTACGGCATCTATTCAAATGAAGTGCCTTGACTTGGCTTTGAAGAGATTGCCCGGATCGGATCATTGGAGTTTGTAAGGGGGTTGCTTCGCTAGGGATTGTTTTGTTGGGCCAACGCAGCAGAAGGTAGTTTATTCAGTAGAGGTTACACCATCCTTGCCTTTCTGCCGGCGTCAGTCAAGCCTGGGAGAGGTGACGGCATGGCAAAGTTTCAAGCAGTGTTTTCGCTTAACAGCAGTCTAAAGTTTTCAGGGCTGAGACTGGTTCTAGCAAAGCAGCTTTTGATGACTAAGTATGGATTTCCTCGCGGGTGTGTGTACACACACACACACACACACACACACACTGTATGTATTTCGCACACACAGGTAGATTAGATACACACACACACAAACACTATAAGGGGAGGAGAGAGCACCTACACACATTTGTCTCTCCCCAAATCCTGCTGTGCTGCTTCAAGTTGGGTGTGTATGCATGTTCCCGAGTGGGATGACCGAATAACCTCAGGAGTATATGCCATGAATATATATTCCCAGCAGGGTCACCCAAGGCGAGAAGGTCATTCCCACTGCCCAGCTAAAGCAAGCAGACTTCTATATTGGGCTGCAGTGATGTAGGAAGATGCCAGAGGCAGGCAGTTGCTTCATTGACAATGGCAAGGGCACCGCCTTATACTGTGTGGGAGAAGACAGTGGGAGACCTAAGGAAACCATATGAATGTAGATAGTTCTCAACTTACAACAGTTCATTTAACGATTATTCGAAGTTACAGCATCTCTGAAAAAAGTAACCATTTTTCATTGCAGCATCTCCGTGGTCGTGTGATCAGAATTCCGCTGCTTGGCAACCGACTCATGTTTATGACTCATGTTTATGATGGTTGCAGTGTCTTGGGATCATGTGATCACCTTTTGCGACCTGACAGCAAAGTCAATGGCTAAACCAGACTCACTTAACAAGCGTGTTAACTAATTTAACAATTGCAATGATTCCTTTAATAACCGTGGAAAGAAACATGGTAAAATAGGGTAAAACTCACTTAACGAATGTCTCGCTTAGCAACATACATTTTGGGCTCAACTGTGGTCGTAAGTTGAGGACTACCTATTGAAGCTATAAAATAATAATAATAATAATAATTTAATTTTATATCCCGCTCTCTCTCCCCAAGGGGACTCGAGGCGGGGCACAGGCAATTAAAAATACAAATAAAACCACAGACAAATACAAAATACAAAATTAAAAATAGATTAAATTGATCCTGCGCTAAAACCCATACACTAAACTAAAAATTACCCCTAGAAACCCTTAACCTAAAAAGAGACTACCCAAGGCCGGCCAGACGAAAAAAGTGTGTCTTTAATTTTAAGCGGAAGGAGCGGAGGTCCGTGGTTGTCCTGATATCGGGGGGAAGGTCATTCCAGAGGGCTGGGCCCGCCACAGAGAAGGCCCTTCCCCTGGGCGTCGCCCGCTGACAAAGTCTAGTGGACGGCACCCGGAGAAGTCCCTCTCTGTGGGAGCGAATCGGCCGTGAGGATGTATGGGGCAGGATCCGATCCCGCAGGTAGCTAGGTCCCGAGCCATGGAGCGCTTTGAAGATGGTAATTAACACCTTGAAGCGCACCCGGAAGACGACA
The DNA here is from genome assembly GCA_039707465.1 of Rhabdophis nuchalis. Classification (NCBI taxonomy): domain Eukaryota; kingdom Metazoa; phylum Chordata; class Lepidosauria; order Squamata; family Natricidae; genus Rhabdophis; species Rhabdophis nuchalis. The sequence continues at coordinate 122,578,917 of CM077643.1, forward strand.
GGTAGCCAGTGCAGCTCGCGCAAGAGCGGTGTTACGTGGGCAAACCTAGAGGTGCCCATAATTGCTCGCGCGGCTGCGTTCTGGACCAACTGAAGCCTCCGGGTACACCTCAAGGGGAGCCCCATGTAGAGAGAGTTGCAATAATCCAGTCGGGATGTCACGAGAGCATGAGTGACTGTGCGAAGGGCGTCCCGATCCAATAGGGGGCGCAACTGGCGTACCAGGCGAACCTGGTAAAACGCCCTCCTGGCCACGGATATGAATGATATTGTGCCAGATGATGGTCCCCTTAGGTCAGAGTGCTCATTGAAGTGCAGGGATGGGCAATTAATTTTTTCAAGGGACCACATGAGAAACTGGAACTGATGTGAATGGCCCCCATACCTCCCCCCTCCTGACTGTGCACTGGTACCTCACTGCGGGCCAGACAGGGATAGCTGATGGGTTCAATATGACCCTCAGGCTATAAAATGCCCAGGTCTGGTCTAGTACTTAAGGCACTAGGTTGGAAGCTAGGAGACTATGAGTTCTAGTCTTGCCTCATGCATGAAAGATGGCAGGGACTTTGGCCAGTCACTCTTTCTCAGCCCAACCCACCTCACAAGGTTCTTATTGTGGGGAAAATTGGAGAAGGAATATTGGGTGTGCCTTATTGTTTATAAAAACAATATAGGATATAAATGAATATTCTACTGAGGAAGAACTGAGGAGCCTCCAGCGTACTAATGGTGTTTATGACATGGCCAGATTAAAGTTTTTAGGATGTCTGGTTGCTGATTGTGCCGTATAGAAAAAGAAAAACAAAGCTGCAAAAGTAAAATCACAATAGGAACATTGAATGTAAGAAGCATGAGCATGGGAACACTCAACATAGTGAAGGATAAAACGAACTGATAATTGACATTGCTAATTGAGATGGACTGGATACTTCCAACTAGAAGATGCTTCCATTTATTATTTAGGACTTGAAAAAACCCACACAGAACAGCTTTTACAATTAGGAAGAATATAGTAAGAATAGTGAACAAACAATATCAGTTAGACCACACAGAAATCTTTTTAATATGATGATCAAATTTGTGCTTTAATCACTGATACAAAAGAAGAAGAGACTGATAACTTATATGATCAAATTCAAGTCTAGGAAACCAATTTGGTATAACATACCACAGTCTTAGGATCTAGATGAAGAATTAAGATGAGTGACCTTTAATAATCACAGTCAAATAAACCACACCTATCTAACAAAATCACTTCCAAGAATGCTGTTGCCCTGAAATATATGGCATCACTAGAATAGAATTGGGACAGGCCATGCCAGAGACAAATTTCCACTTTAAGGGAATGGCTGAGAGCCCATAATGTGACTGTGGTGCTCTGAAACAAAATTAACACATACAGTTCAAGAATGTCTTCTCAGGAAATTTCAAGGCACTTGGCATGATATTGGCGCAGCATAAGTCAGGAAGCCACAATATGGTCAGAATATGGGTGAAACAGATTGCTCCAAGTTGGCAAAGGAATGAGATAAGCTCTTCTGCTGCTGTGGCCAGGAGGTGGAGCTCTCGCCTCCCAATCAGGAGGTTGTGAGTTCAATCCTAGGTAGAGGCAGATGTAGGGTCTCCTGCTTGGGCAGCGGGTTGGACTAGATGACCTGCAAGGTCCCTTCCAACTGTTAATCTGTTATCAACTTGTATTTATTCAACCTCAATATATATACTCAGGGAAGATGGATTGGAAGAAAATGAGAATGTTTTTAAAATTGGAGGAAGAAACATCAATAACATGCTATGCTGATAACACTGTCCCAATTACCAATGATGCAAAGGAGCCACAAGCTATAGTAATAAAAAACAAGAAGCCCAGTGAAAAATGGAACTAAAATTAAACATAAAACCAAAGAAGAACAAGACATGCAAAAAAAGTATGTATGCGTTAGGGCTAGGGTTAGAACAACTAGCCAATTGACAACTAGCCAATTGACAATGAAGATACCAAAGGGGTACATAGCTTCCTCTTTTTAGTATCAACCATGAACAGTAAAGAAACCAGCAATGAAGAGATACATGCAGACCAGCACTTGGTAGAATGGAAAACAGAATCAAACTCTGTTATATATCTATATGCAAAGAACAGAATTGTACAACCCATATGTGACGCAAATACTGTGACACTCTTAAGGATGTAAAAGTTGGACTTCCAAGAAGCAGTTTAGGAAGAATATTAATATATTTGAATTTTGGTATTGGAGAAGACTTACGAGAATACTGAGAACAATCAAGAAAACAAATCGAAGGATCATAACCCAGAGTTCTCACTTGAAGCACAAATGATAATGGTCTATTGAACACATTATGCAAAGACTTAACACTCTGGAAAGGACTCTAATGCTGGAAAGAAAGAGAAGAAAAGGACCAGTGGCAAGCTAGATACCATCGCAAGGTTTCTAAGACTTCAACAACAACAGCTTGATGGCAATGCAGGAATAATAATAAAAAAGAAATTACACACATTTGAGGACTCTGATGACTAGGTGGAAAAATAGCCGATCCTTAGTTTGAAGATGCACTTTGTGACTGAACAAGATAAATGTTACTTCCAGTGAGAAAATCCCTGGCAGTATCAGGCACTCTAGTATTGTAACTAGGCAGATGTAGATTTGATTCTCACAGGAGCAGAATATTTGCAGTTTTTAAGGGGAAACCCCCGACTTCCCGTTAAGAAGTATGTTCCTCTAAAACCAGGAAAGTACCTATAAATTTCTGGACCAAAACCATAAACTGTTTACTGTTTCCAATAAATAGGAACTATCCAGATAAATTAAGGAATTGTACAAATTATTGATGCTATTTTCAGTGCACCCAGCAGAACACTTTTGGCAGATTTCAGATATTTTAAATTAAACTTAATTTGGAACTATAACTGCTACACTTTTCCCATTTCTGAATGTTTATTCTGGACTTAGACTTAGTTTGCATTTTTATACAATCTGAAATGTGGGGAAGGTGGAAAAGGAAGGAAATAAGCAGGAAAAGTAGGCGAGACAAGGTGACATTTCTGCCTCTGGTGGAACATTGATCAATTTGTAAAAGTGCAAGATTAGAAAACCTTAATTAACTTTTATGACAAAGCAGTGTTGGGTTAGTTTACATCAGAGGGAAGCAATTGTTTGCTTACCAGAAACTACAATTAACATGGGTGTGGGCAGGTGTGCCATATCACACGTAGGGTAAGAGGAAGAGAAATGATATTGTTAAGTAGATGAAGTTAGAATTCTCTGTCCCAGAATCCCCCGTTTTTAAGAGGGTATTTTAACCACCAGTTATCTATTTCTTTTAACTATATTAAAAATCAAAACAACAATCAACATTTGTTATTCTACATTTCTATGCAGCCTTATGCAAAGATGTACAAGGCAGTGCATATGATTCTGCCTCCTTACATTCACAATTATTTTGAGAAGTAGTTTCTGCTTCAAATTGATGACCGATCCAAAGATACCCAGTGGATTTAATGAATGGGATTCCTAACCAGATAGTATCCTTGGTGTGTTGGAGCTGTGCAGGGGTGGGGCTTCAAAATTTTTAGCAAGGGGTTCTTCCCGGTTGCTGGGTGGGCGTGACCATGGTGGGTGTGGCCTAGTCGGGGGGCGTTTTTGCCATCCCGGGGCTCTCGAGCCTCTGGGAGGGTGAAAACAGCTTCCCCAGGCTCTGGAGGCCCTGTGGAAGCCAGAAATGGGCCAATTTCCAGGCTTCTCAAACTGTTTTTGCCCTCCCCATGCCTCCGCTCGCACCCTGCACTTACCTGCATCCAAAATGGGCTGTGCGGGGACTCCTGGCTGGGGTGGGTGGGGCTAGCCAGCAGTGGGATTTGGGGGTTCTCTGAACTGCAGAGAATCTTAGCTAGAGGTTCTCCAGAACCCTTGCGAACCCCCAGCAGCCCACCCCTGGCAGCTGTAACTCCCAGAATTTTAACCAGCATCTAGAACAACCTAGCTCCATTTTTTTCCTCATTCAATCATATCCAGTTCTCAGAACTGGCTGGAAAGTTCCTGAAGTTTCCTTGGCAAGATTTTTTAGAAGTGGTTTCCATTGCCTCCTTTCAAGGATTAAAAGGAACCGACTGGTCCAACATCCCCCAACTGGCTTTGTGCCCAAAATGGGACTAGGATTCATGTTCTCCTGGTTTCTAGCCTGATGCCTTAACCATTACATCATGCTGGATCTCAGCTCCATATTAAATACTAATATATCAAACAGGACTTGAAAGTAAGCATATATAGATGTAATAGGTTTTAACATGGGTTTTAGCACGGGTTAACTAATTTAATATATTTTAACTGATATTTATTGTATTTTGTGGTTTTAATAATGCCTGTGCGCCGCCCTGGGTCCTAATAAGGAGAAGGGCGGGGTATAAATTTAATATAAATAAAAAATAAAATAAATAGGTCCAAGTCACTGTGTGTTGTGTGCAACCCTATTTAGCCAACCTTGGCTGACCTTAGAAAAGCTAAGCAGAGGTTGGACATGGTTAATGCTTATGAAGTGTTAAGCTACATTGGTAGATTAAAAATATTCTAGAAAAAGTCAGTAGGAAACCATATTTCCATTATCTCAATACACTTTAAATATGATATTGTCGTTTTAGCTACCAGTTATATCCCAGGCTGTGTAGAGGTTTTCTGATAGTTATTGTTTCCTCTTATTTTTTTGTGCCATTATAAGCCTTTGTTAAGGTGAAGAACTATTTGAACTGCACACTGTTCTGTTGTTCTGTTGGGACAACTATATTAAATGATTTTTTCATAGTTCTGTATAGTTGTGCCAACACAGAACATTAGGGTAAATTTGAAAAAAAACCCATATATTAAATATATATGCTATTGTACATGCATGCACAATTGAAATATTTAAGAGTCCATGCAACCTTAGTAGGTGTCATCTTCCTTAGGTAGACCAGGTCAGGAAATTAACTCTGGGAAAAGCTAAATCTATTCTAAATAAAATTAATTACAACAGAAGAATCTTATAAGTCTGATTGTTCTGTACATTATCCTTCTTTTTATACTCTAGAGCAGTGGTAGTCAACCTGGTCCCTACTGCTCACTAGTGGGCGTTCCAGCTTTCATGGTGGGCGGTACTGAAGCACTTTCCTTTTTTTAAATTTAATTGACTTCCCTACTTTATAAATCACCATTACTGTGGAACCAGTGGGCTGTTAGAAAATTTTACTACTAACAGAGATACAAAAATGGGCTGTAGGTATAAAAAGGTTGACTACCCCTGCTCTAGAGAATTAAGGGTTAAGGTTAGCATTTTACATTTTGAAATATTATTTTGTGGGTCTGGACTTGAAAAGACACAAGATTTGAAAAGATGTTCAGTCCCCTTTGCCTAAAAAATTATTCCTTGCATATCTTCACCAATCTAATCTTTCTTACCGTCTACAGTACGCTAACAGTCTAACCATTCAGACTAAATTACTGGTTTACATACATTTATCATACAAATGATGCAGAAGTAGCACAGAGGAAAACTAAAACTTCTCATTGTAATTCTTAGTATTGAGTACAGTGCTTGGCTACAGAGAAATCAGTCACCAAAATAATATCAGTTAGACTTGACGGAAAACTCTTTTAATATGATGACTGGTACATCTGTGCTTCAACCATTGATACAGAAAAAAAGGAGATCGATGACTTCTATGATCAAATTCAATATGAAATCGATAGAACATGCAAGGAAGATATGCTGCTTGTCATTGGTGACAAAGTTAGAAAAATGAAAGAAGGAAATGTAGTTGGTTTGTAAGGCTTAGGAAACCAAAATAAAACAGGAGACTGACTTAACAAATTCTATCCCACCAATGCTCCAGCGATTTCTTCATAGCTAGCACTGACTTCAAAGAACCAAAACAATGCCTTCATACAGTGATGTCACCAGATGGATATATAAAAGTTAACCAGTGGTAAGATGGGCAGCCAATAAATTTAATAAATGAACATAAAAATAAAAATTACTATATTATTGCTAAAAGGAGGTGGAAGAGCTCAAATAGAGTATCAAATACATGATTGGTGTTAACTATGTAATTCTTAATACAAATATTGTTTTGTTTTTACTTAAAAGAAAGAAAACACTTTGTGCCTAATCAGCCACCAAACACTTGTAAATTTTATGAGTCAATTTGAAAGTGTATTGGGTTGGCATTTGTTGGCCAATAGAGGAGAGAAGTAAAAAGAACGTTTAAGAACATAAAAGTTCTTAAAACTCATGGAGATGAAAGGAAAGAAGAGCACATCGTGGATTTCCTTAAATTAATATGTTTTTTTAAATGGGATAATATTTATCAGCTGAGCTAAGAATTATGAGACTCTGTTTAGTTCTTGACAGATTTTGTATTTTGATCAATGGGCATTTCCAAACTCTCTTAAAGAGACGCCTTATTAACACTAACCACCACTCTCCCTCCCGTAGTCTTCAAATTGGATCCAGAGGATTTGCCAGCTCTACAGAGAGAGTGTGGGACTGGGGCAGTGGTGCAATTCAGCCGGTGCGTGCACACACATTTGCGAACTGGTAGCGAAGGTAAGTTGATTTCATCCTTGGGCTGGGGGTACATCAAGGGAGAGGAGGAGTTTACTCATTTTTATGATATCAATGAACAAAAACTATTGGATGCAACTTCCAATATTAATTTAGTACACATGTTTAGTATACTTCTTTTAAAAATGAATAGTGAGTTTATGAAAGAAGTCCTATTTTTTGAAGAAATCCTACTTTTTCAAATTCTGCTGAAATGTGGAGAACTGGAATTTTTACCAATATAATTTCCATTTTTTTCTGGGTTTAGTGTCACTTTGTTTGGTCAAGTCCTAGGAAATAATTACTTCTGGGGAATGGTCACTGTGGTATCTAAAAATAACTGAGAATTTTTGTCCTCTCGTGCCCATAGAAGCCTTGGCTAAAACATGATTTGTTCATTTTTGGTTGGGTTCATTGGGTAAAAAAGCTAAAAATTGTAGCTTAGTAAAAAGCATACAGGATTTTAAAGCTCTTGTTTATCATGATGTATGAATGTAAATGAAGCTCAAGTACTTTGGCCATGTAACAAAAGAGAGAACTCATTGGGAAAAAATTCAGTGTTGTAAAAGATTGAAGGTAAAAGGAGAAGAAGATGGCAGAGGATGAGATGGTTAGAGTGTCCATTGATGTAATGAACATGAATTTGAACAAACTCTGGGAGACAGTAGAAGATTGGGGAGTATGGGATGTTATCTCCATGGCAGTGGTGGGTTCCTATAGGTTCAGACTGGTTCGGCCAAACCGGTAGTGGTTTGGCAGCCTGGGTTGCTGGAACCGGTAGCAACCCAGGCCTGCCACACCCTTGACCCAGTTCTCCTATGCCGGCGCCACTTGATTTTTGGTTCTATGCATGCGCAGAACAATTTTCATTGCACAAATTTATTGGTTTTATTTTTTAATGTTTTATTCATGTGCAGACCTATTTATGTGCAAATGTGCATGGAGTGCGCATAAAATTTTTGTGCACACCGAGCTGGCAGTAATGCTGGCAGCAACCCACCCCTGGTCCATGGAATGGCAATTGCAAAGAGTCAGACATGACTTAGTGAGTTGAACAAGTGAATATAAACAATATCACTAAGAGAGTTGACTGTGAAAAAGGAAAGGAGGAAAAGTTTCTGGAGCTGGGGTCGTGGGGAGCAGGGAAGGAAGGGAAAAGCAAGGAAAATGGGAATTCTTCCCATTGCTGCAGCCGGTATGGAACTGCAGGTCTGAAGTCCAAGACCATAAAGACCAGAAGAATTCCAAATCCCTAGATTGGTAAGTGAGGAGATGATGACGAAATGGGATGTCATCAGCTTCTCAGCCAGGCATAATGTGGTTATTAAGGCTATTTTATCATGTGTCTATGTTCAGGGACATATATTCTATTCAGAAGTGAAGTTTATTCTCAAGGCAATGTGTTTCATGCTAAGACAACTGAAGCAAATTTCATTTTATTCCTGTAGTCAGAATGGTCCAATTTTTCCAGTGAATTTAAAATTTGAAACTGGGTATACACAACTACTGTAAAGAAATGCAGATGGAAAATACCAGCTATGTGTTCTTTACAAGGCTGAAGGACTAATATTAGTTGTATCCTGCTAGTTTTGAATTGAGAAGATACTTGAGGTAAGGTTAACTGCCTGCATCTTCTGAAAAATGGTAGGAAGTTGGTAAATTGAAGTAGGTTTTGGTACATTCCTTAGATGCATTAAATGAAGGACTTTATTATGAGCCTTTTGACCTTGCTAAATCTTTACTCTCCCATTCCGTCTGACATGGTCAGATGCTATATGTGATAAATATGCATTACCTACTTAAGTGCCACTTGCATTTTCCATTCTATTACAGTGTGTCCTTCGTATGCCAGTTTCAAAAAAAAATATATCCCACATAGTGCCCACATTTTAACGGAGGAGAAAATGTTCATTGTCTTCTTTGCTGGGAAACTGCATTGTATAATTTGTAATTTGTGTTACTCAATCCCTTTCTGTTTCAACCAAATGATAATTACAGATTGCTTTGCGGTAATTGTTGAACTTAGAGTCTTTAAGTTCCCCACTAAATTTTTTTAGCCCTTAAACCTCATAAAAATAAATAAATCACATGGCTGGAAACCCCCCCCCCCTTTTTTTTTATACTATCTGTAGGCAAAAACAGATCACAATGATGCACACATATTATAAACACTTATAAATATATGCCTTCCAAAGATTACATTAGGGATAATCAGTACTTTTGTATTAGCAGTTCTAAGTTCATCATGATCTGATTTAAAAAATGAGTATGTTCCAGACACATCCATATAAATATTATTTTGAGATCTTGGATAATTGTATTTCCACAAAGTTTTGTAAAACTTTAAATAATGGGAATAGTCATTTGTAATTTCAATTAATGTATACAATATATGTATTGGCACTGTGACATACCAAAGACACATTACAAATGTCAGCACAAATCTTTAAACCCAAGATGAAAAGATCTGAGTTTTACCTGGATACTCTAAATACTGCTTGCTTTGCTATGAAGGTCCATGGTGGTGCACTGGTTAGAATGTAGTATTGCAAGCTCACTCTGCCCGCAGCCTAGAGCTTGATCTCAACTGGCTCAAGGTTGACTGAACCTTCCATCCTTACAAGGTCAGTAAAATGAGGACCCAGAATATTTGGGGACAATATGCTGATACTGTAAACCGCTCCGAAAGTACTATAAAGCCCTATGGAACAGTATTAAGTGCTACAGCTATTGCTATTTAAACTATTTTAAATACTTTCAGTTTGATTTATTCTGGTTAGTTTTGGTCATGTTCTTTAGATCCCAACCCTTGGGCCGTTGCCTATTTGGAAGCAGACTGCGTGTTCTGACCCAGGTCCCCAAACACGACAAACCATCTGTATTTAAATCATTAAATATATTTAATATATTAGGAACACCAGCAGCCTGGCCAAAAGTTTCTCTCTCAATTCAGGCTAAAGTCTCTCTGGCAGGGAGATGAATAGTCATCTGCCACATCTATTCATCTCTGCCCCCTGCCTTTTATCCCCAGAGGTAGGGTGGGGCTTCGCTAGTGGCGGTGACTCTTTCGTCCCAGGGATTGGCCCACAGATTTCCATTGCCTTCTTTGCCTTCTGCGCATCCGTGTGTCAGGCACTGGACCCAGCTATTCCTCCTCCTCCTCAGCCACCTCCAGACCTGGGGGCTGTTGACTCTCCATCTGAGGGCTGACAGACAGCCCAGTCTCCGCCTCTGTCTCTCTCTCTCTGGCAGCTCCATTTCCTCTCCACCCTCAGAGCTCTGTTTGCCTTGTTGCTGACCCTGGCTCCCTTGCCCCTCCTCCTCATTTGATTTGGCTGCTGGAGGGGTTGGCAGCTGAAAAGCCACACCACCATGTGAGCAGAACGCTGTCCTACCGCTTGTGCAAATCGAACTGTGTGCATGCTGGCCAGCTGATGGCATAGCCCCGTTCCACTCTCCCCCCCCCCCCAGCTCGGCCCCCAAGCCACAAATGTTGGCACTGCTGCGTTACATAATGCCAGTTATCTACAAAGGTGAAGGGTGTTTTAAAATAGTTTAAGACTATAAGCATCTATATTTCTTGTTCCGTATATCATATAGAACAATGCAACTGAAAATCTTAAAAATACTAAAGAGAATTTGGAATTCAAATATAAGCTTTTTTTGTAAGTTTTTTTTTGTAAACATCAATTTCTGTAAACGTACTAGTATGTTCTGTATGTTCTCTTTACATTGCATGCAACACTATAAACAACACTATAAACTTCAAAGGCACAATTGCTTTGTAGAAGTAGTCCTCAACTTACAACAGTTTATTTAGTGACTGTTCAAAGTTACAGCAGCACTGAAAAAAGTGACATGACCCTTTTTCACACTTACGATTGTTTCAGCATCTCCACGTTCCCATGAATAAAATTCAGATACTTGGCAACTGACTCAAACTTATGATGGTTGTAGTGTCCTGGGATCATATGATCCCCTTTTGTAACCTTCTGACAAGCAAAGTCAATAGGGAAACCACTTACCAACCAGGTTACTAACTTGTCAACTGCAGTGATTCACTTAATAACTGTGCCAAGAAAGGTTGTAAAAGGGGCAAAACTCAGTTAACAAATATTTCACTTAACAACAGAAATTTTGGGCTAATTGTGTCACTTGCAATTGAAAATGACACAGGAACAATAATAACCTCCAAATGCAACTCTATGGAATTCACCCTTTAAACCCTTCTGGTCCTTAACTCCCAGTACATACCAGTTGATGACACTGAAATATATACTTTCATCCAGCCATTCTTAAAAAGGACCATCACAATCTTCTTAAGGAATTTCCCCCCAAAAGGGGCTTCAATTCTATAAAGTTTTTATTTTTCTGCCATACGTTACTTTTAATTTTACCTACTATTCTAGAGTCTTCACTATATTGTCTTTTAATATCTTTATTGCCTTACTTTTTTACCTTGTAGTCTGTTGACTTCTTGTCTGTATGATTGCATTTCTTTCATCAAACAAACCTCATCTTAATTCTACCCATCTTTAAAATGTCTTTTTTATGCTTGGGAAGGCTGTGAGTTGTTAGTTAAGGTTATTTCTGTCTTAGTGGATAATAAAGATCCCATTCATTTTGGGGCCAATAAATTTCAAATACATATATAAATGATTCCTTATTAGTCATGTTATATGAAGCATCTTAGAAGTTTTCATCCAAATTCAAGTCAATGAACTTTCTTAAAGACCTGTTGTAAGATGGAAACTATCATTAGGAAAGTTTTATTGAAAAACAGCTTGAAACTATATTATTGTGGCATATTTTGCAGCAAACTGACACTTTAAATGTATTAATTAAATAGCATAGCCCAATAATAATAATAATAAAAAGAATAAAAAGAAACCTTTAGGTGAAAATAAAGGGGTGGAGGCATAGGAGACATTGTAAACCTTATCAGAAATAAAAGTAGGAGAATTTGAGGGCATTTGAGTGTTTACGATTCCTAATGGTATAAATTAGACGGTGTCTAAAATGGTATAGGGTTGGACTAGAAGACCTTCAAGGTCCCTTCCAGTTCTGTCCTGATTGATTGATTGAAAACCAATATGGGATTTTTAAAAAGCAAAATAGTTATTAGCACCAGTTATTGGGATATCAATAGTAAGATGCTATGTAAGAAAGAATAGGCATCCGTGTTATTTTCCTTAGGTGAGGCTAAAGTCACCTTCAAATCAAGATCATCTTCTACTGACTTCCTGGATACATCAGTGCAGGTTTCTTGTCAATAATATGGAAATGATTTTGCATTGTTTTCTTCTGGGATAATTCTTTTCCTCACCAGGCTGGCGTACACCTTTGATAGCCTCCCTCACAAGAATGAAGCAATCCTGACTCTGAAGTGCGGAAAAACAATTTCACCTGTTGAGAAGCCACTTCCTAAGCACTTTTTTTCCTTCTCTCATTTGGCAATGTTGCTCTGCCCCTTTTTTCTTTCTGCACTTAAAGAACTATTCGGTTACTAGCACTGTGGAATGTATGCTTTTCTACTCCCACACAACAGATCATCCTGGTGATTTTTATGAGAGCATATATTACAAGACTGCACTTAAAGTTACTGGCAAGTATTCTACCCCCCCCCCCCCCCCCCAGCGTTTTCCTTCAAAACTGTAGTTGAGAAGGGGCATCACACAAGCACAATAATTGCTCCTATTGTATGTGAATCCTGTATGGTATGTCTGATTACCACTTGCCCAACTCATCTTCCCCCTCCTTTTCTCCAGTGGGATATGTTGTTGCCTCAAACCAAAGGAAAATGTAAACAGGAAACATCCTGAAATTCCATGTAAAAATTCCATTCCTGAGAATGAGCTGAGGGGGGTGCTTACATTAAAGAGGCTTTGTTATCTACACTGTGGTACTGATACAAGAAGTACATCAGCAAAATATTAAAAACACATTGCTGGGAGCTATCAAATGGAGAATGACCCAATATTAAATTCTTGTGGTTGGAGAGGCTTTTAAGAGGGATGTGCACAGGCCACAGGCCACCACACAGTCATGACAAAGAAAGCACAAAATGTAGAAACAGTAGAATGATCCTTCGTCATTCTCGAAATGTGTTTTAAAGTTTTCTCTTGTTTTGATCTGAAATTCGTTCATTTATTAAAACTTATTGCTGCCCTCTAGGGTACTCAGCACTCTAGGTGGAATAGAAAATTAGGGAAAGCTCAGGACATTGTAAGCTCAAATAGACAATCCAGACTAAAATAATGTAATGGAAGGCAAAAACAACAAACAAAATAGAAAGGGCCTTTAAACAAATAATAAACATCAACTCCGGGCCTGGGACTAAAGCCAAATGTGCAAAGCTTTCTGGAACACCAGGAAAATAGGGTGCTGTCCTTATCTCTGGGAAGATGCTGTTTCAGAGGATGGGGGCTGCAGCAAAGAAGGCACACTTCCTCGGTCCCACAAAACGGCAATGTTTAATGGGAGGGATCTGTAGTACATCCACTGTGCTAAGTGATAGTGAGCAGGCAGAAACAGTTGAGACAAGCAGTATCTTGGGTAACTAGATCCTATGCCATATAGAGTTTTATGGGCAATAACCAGCATCTTGAATTTCACTCGGAAGCCAACTGATAACGAATATAGCTCATAGCTCAAGTATCAGCAGTGACCCCTAGGCATACCAAGAGACATCTATTATTGCTTACACGGCTGCAAGTTAAGCCAGCTGTAGCTTCTGGATAGTCTTCAAGAGTTGCCCTGTGAAGAGCCCATTACAATAATCCAAATATGAGGTAACCAGGACATGAGTGACTGTCTGAAGGGCCTTCTGATGCAGGAAAGGGCACAATTAGCATACAAGTTTCACCTGTGCCACTTGGGGTAGAATTGGTAATATCAACATGCTGGTGGTACTCCATCCTGAACTGGTAGATGACCTCACTTAATGGTTTCATATAAGTGTTGAACAGGAGGAAAGCATCAAGCCCTGAGGCAGCCCATATGATAGGCCTCAGACATAATTTCTCCTGTCAGCATCAACCACTTGGAAGAGATGAGCTATTGGAACACAGTGCATCCCACTCCTAACCTCTGCAGCTGGTCCAGAAGGATAGTGTGGTTGAAAGTATCAAGCACTAAGTTGGATGCACCACTCCCATCCCAGATCCACCAAAGGTCATCAAGTATGACCAATGTCTTTATACAATACATTGGCTTTAAGGTAGACTGAAAAAAAGTCCAGATAATCTGTTTCCAAAAAGATCAGCTATCTTCCAACCACCTTTCCCACAATCCTGTGAAAAAGGAGAAAAAGGAAACTGGCTGATAATTCTCCAACAGGGAAGGTCCAGTTATGACTTCTTGAGGAGGAAGCATACCACCTTCTCCTTCAGGATTGGTGGGACCACCCCTTCTCTCAAAGCGATTGAAACCATCACTTGAACTCATCTCTTGATCAGTTCCTGGGCTGCTCCAACAAATGGTAGCTGGATTAGCAGACAAAAGGACCTTGCCCACTTTCTCAGGCATAACAGAATCAAGGTCAGTCCAGATAGCGTAACAGGGCTGTTTCTTGGGCAACACATTAGAACTTGATTCTGAGTGAATATTCCAAGATAAGTATTTGAGGATCCTGAACAATTTTCTGTTTAAGATAATTTCCCCCATTATTAAGTGAGCCATATACAAAAGGTTAGGAAGGGCAATTCAACTGACTCTTCCCACAAATCTCTTGGCATTCACTTTTCATACTAAACAGCAAACCTTTAATATGACTAAAATGGTAGATATGCAATAAGTACAACTTCAGTAGTTTGTGGGGAAGAGAACATTAGTCCTCTTACAAAAATAAATTGTTCATGCTGGTTGCAATCTTTTTTGACAATTTCAAAATATGGTTATGTGGTCAATTAGAAATGTAAAATGTGACAGTTGTAGGGTCAGGGAGTTATGTGAAATTTAAACTGATTTCTGTGGAATCAGTAAAAATGCTGTTTACTTCTACTTGTAAAAAGATTAAAGTAACATGTTTTCTGGCTTATTGATATTTCAAAGTAATGTCCTAATTAGAGGGAACACAAGAGAAGCATACTTCTAGAAGAATGCTAGGTGCATTGCTTTTATAACCTGCAATCTTAACAATAACTGAATTCCAAAGACCTGGTATTTATAGAACTGTCTAGCCTTCAAACGCAGGCCCTTCTCTTTGGAAGGCATAACTGTGTACCACAAGTCATGTCTTGCATTTAATTAAGTTTATATTTTATTCTGAACTTGGTTTCACACTTCAGTAGGATCACTCAACTTTTAAGATGACATCTTAAATGATTTTCAGATGGTTTCCTTAGCTTAGAATCACACAATCGTAATGTTAGAAGGATCATCTCTTCCCGTCTTCTGCACCATGCAGAAAATCCAGTTAAATCCTCTTCAAGAGGTGGTGGTTAAACCTTTTTTTAAAAAAACTTTCAGAAATAAAGATCCCATTTCTGTAAATTAGCGGTGTAATTGCCAAATAGATTTGACTGCGTTTTTCTTTCTACTTAAATGAAAATAGGCTTTCTTTCCCTTTTGTCTAAATGAAATTTAAATAATTTAGGGTAGTTTAAGTTATCACCTTTTTATACTCACCAGAAATTAAGCAAAGCTGAGTTATTTGTAGATCATATTGAATTCACTATTCCCTATTCAGTTCTCGAACTATTATGAAGCTACTGCTATGCAGTAGTTAATCAGGTCATTCTGACACTGTTTTTATGATATCTTTATATGCAACCCAAACATAATTCCTACCCTGACCAAGAAAATTTGAATGGGTCAGTTTAAGGTCTCTTGTAAGAGAGGCCAAATGTGTTGTTGTCTGCCTGATTTGTATAGTTTCTCCTTTAAGACTAGACATGGGAGGGAGAACTCACATCTTCCTAGAGAAAGGTATGGAAACATTTGTTCTGATGATCCAGCAGGCTTTTTTTTACCAGACCCCAAAAGTTTGCAGCATTAACAGAATTACATGGCTTTCTTCAAACAATATGTCACTTCTTTACCTTCCCCACCCTGCCCTACACAAATAGAATATGAAAGTATTTTCGTGCTGCAAAAATCTGGATGACCACTGGATGGAGGTAAAGATGCAGAAAAATCTAATTATTTGCTCCCATCTTGTGCTCATGTGGACTTCTGCAGCCTTGATGTGGTAGATTGACATACAAGTGTAAGCAGTTTTTATTTCTTTCCTTTTGTATTATTATACATGTTGATACATTATATTTATGTACATTGTTGTTTATATAATTAAAGGCTGTGACATCTATTATTTAAATAATGTAGAATACTGAAAACAACAGAGAAAAAAAGATATAAATTGCAATTTAGGATTAATGTTATAAGCATTAAAATTACTTGGCTTTGCTATTCAAAATTTAGTAAAAACATTTGTTATGTAGTAAATATTAAGCTAATTACTTAATATTAAAATTTCCATTTATTACATTACACACAGAGACATACCTTAATGAAAGGAAAAGACAGATGAACAGAGCAAATTTAAAACGAATGAAAAGATGAAAAAGGAAAATTGAGAGGAAAAAACTACAGTTAGTTCTCAAGTAATCTTCCTAACTAAGCCCATGGTTGTAAAGGATCACATGACCAAACCTGATTTTACAACCTATTTTGGACAGTTGTTAAGTAACACAGCACATGCTAATCATAGACTGCTATCATTAAGCAAACTTTTTGTTCAGTACGGGGTGAGTTTGCTGGAAACTAGAAATAGATGTTTCTGGGAAAACCACTGTAAAAAGCAGTCAGGTTACCATGGGGCACTGTAAACAGCCATTAATGCAGGCTGGCTGAATTTCCAAAATGTAATCATGTGACTGCAAGGGGACCTTGATATCAGAACTTTGAAACTAGGCCTGACTAAGTAGCTTTTTGGGGAGCTTTGAATTATTGCTAAGTGACTGGTTGTAAGTCAAGGACTATCTGTATTAGGTTTCTATCTTGTCCCTTTTTATACAACTGCTAATTTTCAATAGTGTATTTGTAAATCTTTAAGCCTTCTTAGTGATTATTTTTGCAATGCTGTATGAAGTTGTATGCATATAAGAACCATGCAACTGTAAGCATTAATTGGGTAATTTGATTTAGATGGGCAATTTCCCATACTAGATTCTATAGCAGTGATATTCACAAGTGTTAAAATACAACACCATCTGAAAAATGTGTTTTACTTAAGCCACTTCATACATTATTTTAATGGAGCTATAATTAATATGAGGCAAATCCTAAAGACTTCATACAGTAGCCATAAACTAGATTATTTAGACTTATTTATTTTGTGCGGCCGGCCTGGCGTAGGTTTTAATCTGTTTTAGCAGGGGTTTTAATAGGGGTTTTATGACAGGCCAACTATTTAATGTATTTTTAATGTATTTTAGCTTTTATATTATCGATTTTACCTGTCTGTACACCGCCCTGAGTCCCAGCAGGGAGAAGGTGCGGTATATAAATTTAATAAATTCTAATTCTAGATTAAAGTCTCTATCGTTATACTCTGATTCCTGTAACTTTTCATTAGGCAAAATGGTACACCACAAGACAAGATACCTGAAATGGGCTAATTTATATATGCGTCCAAAATCCAGAACCCACAATTCCTGTGGAATTGGACTATTTTAAAGGAAAATGCATCTCTGAATGTATCACAACTTTTCCAGTGAAGGCAGTACGTTAGAAATTCTGTCATTGTTGAGGGCACTCTGGGATCTGGTAAGGAAATATTTCATAAAGGATAACCTAACAGATCACAGGTCCTCTAGTAAGTTATGTACCCCATGCTATTATTTGTAAATACATTTAAAGCATTATTTATTAGCTCCGAGAACAGATAGTTGTTGCCACTTTAGTTATGAAAAATTAAGTATCAATCTGACATTAGTACTATTACTGCACCAATATTTAGAGAATATCTGACAGCCAAATTAGGATAAATATGTTGCAATTTAGCATAAGTTCACTATAGCAAGTCTTCATTGAGGTTTAGGCCAAAATTATCCATGGGGTATCCATTCCCCTTCAGATCCCATTATTAAATTAGTTAGTTTTTTCAAAGCACTGATTTGTACTGATTTATTTCTAAAGAATTTAAAAAATAATAATAATCATGGGTGAGACTAGTACTAAATATAGGTAGTCCTCGACTTACAACAGCTTGTTTAGTGACCATTTGAAGCTACAATAAAATTGAAAAAAGCGACTTACAACCATTTTTCAGAGTTATGACATCGTTACAGTCACACGATTTACATTTGGATGCTTGACAACTGGTTCACATTTATGAGAATTGCAATGCCCCTGCCCCCTGGGGCCATGTGACCACCCTTTGCGACCTCCTGATAAAGTCAAATCCAGATTCACTTAACAAATGTGGTTACAAATTTAACAACTGGGGTGATTCATTTAACAAATGTGGCAAGGAAAGTCATAAAATGGGTCAAAGCTCACTTAACAAATTTCTCATTTGGCAACATAAATTCTGGGCTCTATTACGGCTGAGGACTCACTGTGTAAGATTGTTTTCGAATCGCTTTTGAACCCAGCAAATTAGTGCCCTCCCCCCCCCCCCATTTTTTCCCCCAAGCCACACTTCCACAAAGACAGAAAACTCCCAAGCGACAGGAGGGGAATTTAGCATCCTTCTCAACAAGGGCATTTAGAACAGAATGGAACAGTGCTGGAAGGCACCTTGGAGGTCTTCTAGTCCAGCCCCCTGCTCAAGCAGGAGAACCTGCCCTATACCATTTCAGACAAGTGATTGTCCAGTCTCCACTTAAAAACCTCCAGGAATGAAGCGCCCACGATTTCTGAAGGCAAGCCGTTTGCCTATCCCCAAGACGTGTCTTCTTACTCGGGAATCAGTCTTTTACGAAAATCAGCCGGAAACCGATTTCCTGCAGGAAGACGGCTTCCAACTCTTCTCCTCGCCTACCAAAAGCGCGGCGGCTCTTGTTCAACTTCGGAAACAGGAAGGAAGCCTCTGATTGAAGAGGGCGGCTGAGCTTTATTTCGGAGAGCGCCTTCCGATTTCGGATCGCGGTATCAGGCGAGCCCCGTACAAAAGCAGTTATGCAACCCACGTCCACCCCGGGATATAACGGGGGAGCGAAGAGTAAAGAAACCCGCCCTGTCGAAGCTGAGCTGGAGGCAACCCCGTCCTGGACACAGCGCGCGGCGCTTGTAAGACCCGGAATTGCCTCTGCCGCCGCCGCCTCCTCCTCCTCTCCACCCCTCACCCCCCTCCCTTCACCGCGAGCCCGGCTCGAGCGAGGCCACTGGAGAACGGCTCTCCGAAAGGGAGGGGGGTAGACAGAGAGAGAGAGGACCGCGCAGGCGCACCAGGAGCCTGACTGTCCAACATGGCTGAGCTGCTGCCGCCGCCACCACCGCTGCCTCTTTTTGCAGGACAGGGGGAGTTGAAGGGAAGATGCTGAACTACTCCGGGGCAGCAGCGGGAGCGGTAGGTGGAGCGAGGCTAGCGAGGACGGAGCCGGCCTCTGCTCGGCTATGGCCCGCCTGGCAGATTATTTCATTGTGGTGGGCTACGACCATGAGAAGACAGGTAGGTGTGGCTACGGGTAATACGCCGTTGTCTCTGCCTTGTATTTGGAGGGGGGGTTTCCTTTTGGAAGGGGCCGGGCGTGGAGGGAGGGGAGGCAGCTGGTCATCGTGGGGAGGGGGAGGTGGCGGCGAGGATCCCCTTTGGGACAGAAGGGGGGGTTATCATGGAGGAGTGGGTGGAGGAATGTCGGGAACAAGCGCTTGGGCTTCCTCTCCCGTGGTTGAGCGGCTTGGCAAGGAAGAGGAGTGTGCGTGTGTATGTGTGTCAGTCATCTTCCTTTACAAGACTTGCTGGGGATTTGACACGCAAGGGGGATAGCAGCATCAACAGCGGGGGCTGGTTCTCCCTCTTTGAAAATTGGGCGTGAAGATGTAAAGGGGGCACTTCCCCCCTACCCTTGAAAATCCACCCCCGTGGTTTTTCTATGGGGATGGGGGACAGGTTGGCTTCCCAGCATGGCTAGGGAGGAATTTTATTGACCACCTGGCCAAGGAAAGTGAAAAGAGGCCAGTAGCAGCTTCTCCCTTATCTATTTAATGACACCCTGGGCTGGGTCTGTGTATTAGATGAATTGCCAGGTGGAGAAGGCGATCTTCCTTCTTCCCCAGCAATGGGAGAAAAATAAACATTAGAATGAATGTGCCCTCCTCGTCTGTGTTATCATGAGCATTAACATCCAGTAGTAATTAAGGTTTGTTTGGCCACGTGAGAGTTGGCTAAATTTAGTTGGTTTGAAAGTACAGTGGAGGAAACTTGGGTAACTTGTTGAAACATGATCAATGCAGATATATGACCATTGCAAAAACCAGTTACTTGTAATTTGCAGGGAGAGTTTGAATCTGGGAAACAAATTTATACATTTATATAAATACAATTATTCAGGTTCTGAGAATATTTTAATAGATTTAAGGTAGTTCTTAATAAGAACACAATGCTTCAAAAAGAAGCACAGATATTAAAGGGGAAAAACAAGTTGTATAGTGGAAAGTTGTTTAAATTTTCTATAATCTGAATAGAGTACCATTTTTGAAGATATAATGAAGGGTTAGTCTAATATTTTTCTTACAAGTTTTCTTTTTGCTAAATAAGAAGCAAATGTAGTTTGGTTTGTCTGAATGTTTCTACATAAGACTGCAGGATCTGGCAGTCTTCTATCTACTATAGTTACACTCATAGCACAGTATGCTTATAGAAATATGGGATAAACAATGTAAGCGTACTTGAGAGATGATGATAATTTTACAGAGATATGATATGCAATACAATACAATACAATAGCAGAGTTGGAAGAGATGTTGGAGGTCTTCTAGTCCAACCCTCTGCCTAGGCAGGAAGCCCTATACCATTTCAGACAAATGGCTATCCAACATCTTCTTGAAGACTTGCAGTGTTGGGGCATTCACAACGTCTGGAGGCAAGCTGTTCCACTAATTAATTGTTCTAACTGTCAGGAAATTTCTCCTCAGTTCTAAGTTGCTTCTCTCCTTGATTAGTTTCCACCCATTGCTTCTTGTTCTGCCCTCAGGTGCTTTGGAGAATAGTTTGACTCTTCTTTGTGGCAACCCCTGAGATACTGGAACACTGCTATCATGTCTCCCCTAGTACTTCTTTTTATTAAACTAGACATACCCAGTTCCTGCAACCATTTCTCATATGTTTTAGTCTCCAGTCCCCTAATCATCTTTGTTGGTCTTCTCTGCACTCTTTCTAGAGTCTCCACATCTTTTCTACATCATGGCGACCAAAACTGAATGCAGTATTCCAAGTGTGGCCTTACCAAGGCATTATAAAGTGGTATTAACACTTCACGTGATCTTGTTTCTATCCCTCTGTTTATGCAGCCTAGAACTGTGTTGGCTTTTTTGGTAGCTGCTGCACTGCTGGTTCATATTTAAATGGTTGTCCACTAGGATTGCTACTATTGAACAAGGTACCACCTATACTGTACCTGTGCATTTTGTTTTTCTTGCCTAAATGTAGAACCTTACTTTTTATATGGAATGCTGAGCTAGTGTTATTTCCCTATCTTAAAAAATAATAAAAGTTTTAAGATTCATGTTCAAAGAATTGAAACAGAAGTCAGGAAACAAATATTTAGGAATTTCACATGGTAGTAGCAACAATGCTATACAGCAGTGTTCCTAAAGTATGTTCCTAGAATCCCTCTTGCCTCCCCTGCCCGCCTCCTCATGGGTCTTTGAAATAAAAATTATTTGCCAGCCTATGTTCAAAAATAATACAACCTTAAAATCCTATTAAACAATCTGAGAAGTGATAGTGGCAGTGAATGCATCAATTTTAATTTTTAATAAATGTTAATAAACATAACACATTCAGACAAAAAGCTCTTTTGGAGTCCTCCATAATTTTTACAAGTAGTAAAGGGTCCTGAGAGAAAAGTTAATGAAAGACTGATATACAGCAAGCTTAACTCTAAGTAACTCTTTATTTGTTGTTTCTCTTCCAGTGTTATATTCATAATATAGGATATTCCTCTATCCTAGTCCTATTAGACCTCTCAGCGGCTTTTGATACCATCGACCATGGTATCCTATTGCGCCGACTGGGGGGGTTGGGGCTGGGAGGCACCATTTTGCGGTGGTTCTCGTCCTACCTCTCTGGTCGGTCGCAATATGTGTTGGCAGGGGGGCAGAGGTCGGCCTCGAGGCCCCTCATATGTGGGGTTCCTCAGGGGTCGGTCCTCTCGCCCCTACTGTTCAACACATATATGAAGCCGCTGGGTGAGATCATCCGTGGTTTTGGGGTGGGATATCATCTGTACGCTGATGATACTCAGTTGTACATATCCACCCCAGACCACCCCAACGATGCCGTCGAGGTTATGTCCCGGTGCTTGGAAGCCGTACGGATCTGGATGGGTGGTAACAAACTCAAGCTCAACCCGTCCAAGACTGAGTGGCTGTGGCTTCCGGCGCCCCGGTTCAGCCAGATTATTCCAACTCTGGCCATTGGGGGCGAAAAACCGGCCCCCCATGGAGAGGGCGCGCAATTTGGGTGTCCTCCTGGATTCCCGCCTGTCTTTGGAAGATCATGTGGCGGCCGTGGCCAGGGGGGCGTTTCATCAGGTACGCCTGATGCGCCAATTGCGCCCCTTACTGGACCGGGGTGCCTTACGCACCGTCACTCAAGCACTCGTCACCTCTCGACTCGACTACTGTAATGCTCTCTACATGGGGCTCCCCTTGAGGTGCACCCGAAAGCTGCAGCTAGTCCAGAACGCAGCTGCGCGGGTGATTACGGGAGCGCCTAGACACTCCCACATAACACCTACCCTGCGCGAGCTGCACTGGCTTCCTGTGGTCTTTTGGGTGCGCTTCAAGGTTTTAACGACCATCTTTAAAGCGCTCCATGGCTCGGGGCCTAGTTATATGCGAGACCGCCTCCTGCCCCATACATCCCTCAGACTGATACGCTGCCACAGAGAGGGCCTCCTCAGGGTGCCGTCGGCTGGACAATGCCGTCTGGCGGCACCCAGGGGAAGAGCCTTCTCTGTGGCGGGCCCAGCCCTCTGGAACGACTTACCCCCTGAATTCCGCACCATCTCCGACCTCCGCCTCTTCCGCAAGTGTCTGAAGACACATCTATTCCATCTAGCCGGCCTAGCGTAACCTCTATTACTGACTATTAGACAGTTTTAAACTTGGGATTTTTAATTCGGTTTTTAGCGCAGGGTTTTATTTATTAGAATAAGTTTTTTAAATTTTATATATTTTGTATGTATTTTAACATCCCTGTGCGCCGCCCTGGGTCCATTTGGAGAAGGGCGGGGTATAAATTTAATAAATAAATAAATAAATATGGTGTTTAAAAATACTGCCTATATCACAACATATACACAGTGGGAGATCGTACATTTTATAGTTATGATTTAGTTGTCTATATTATATATCATTCTATTAAAGTCGCCTATGTATGAGTTGGGTGGCCATATAAATTTGTTTAATAAATAAATAATGTGCCTATTAGTTATACTTTATCAACTTTAGACCTGAAAATATTTAAGAAATTGTCCAGTTTCATGAAGCAGGATTTGAAGAATTTTTAAAGTGTTCTAAGAAAGTTTTAAAATTGTATGTTCCTGAAAATACAGGCTTAGTCTGGCAGTGTCTTCTAAAAACGAAGTACAACCAATGCAGATTTTAAACTCTTGATATAGTAAAATAACCTATCAAATGTATGTTAGATTTGAAGCAAATGAATCTTCAGATTATTACTTTAAATTTTTACAAATATGCAGTTAAATTCCCCTTTGCACGCTTGTTTATTTTTAGAGTCAGTAATTAAAACTGTTTCAGAGAGAACCTTCTGTAAAAGAATAAAGTTCACTGTCCCTTCTAAATTCCTTTATCCCACATGCAGTCCCATGATGCATAGAGAATTGACCTTTTTAAATCAGATTTTTTTCCTAGTGAAACTCCAGCATTAGGAAGACGTTCTACAATCCATACACCCAAGAACAAACAGTAGTGTAGTATCTCATATTTAGTTTTTAATGGATTTAGTTATTAATATGCTTTGACTTAGGCCTAGTATGTTCTTCAAATTTAACTATAATCTGGAGCAATACTGTTAAAAACTGAGAGTCAGGGATATTTTAAAATCTCTGACAGGCTCATTCTTCCAAGGGTTCCCTGATAGACTTCTCCCAAGTCAGGCTAAACCTTTTAATGCTATCTAGTTTGTCCACCTTGGGAGTTTTTAGCCTTTCATCAAAGTCTTCTTTCTTGTGTTTATCTTTTGGAAAACAGAACATGCTTTGGATTTCCAGAGAATCAGACAATTTAACAAATCTGGCAATATTTGACATAATGCAGTCTGTGGAGATTTTCAATCATCCAGGTCATGGTTGTCTAAAAGATGCTTTTCAAATGGCAACAGTACTTTCTTGGTGAAGAAAGTTGCCTTTTAGAAAAGCACCTTTGGGATAATTGTGATAATCTTCCATGTGTCCAATATTTTAATGAGATTCTTGTCCAAACCAACTCTTGAGATGTAGAAAAAGTCTATTGGGAAAAGGTAAATTCAGGACAACAAGGGAAGGCAAGCTGCATCCATTCTGTTCTATAAGCTCTGCTACTCTGACTTGACTGCAGTCTACTGCAATGTGGGAAAGGGTTCTTTAAATTATCCTACAGGTGATTTTTCAAGAGGCAACTGGACTTTCTTGTTTTTCTATTAAAATGTTTTGCTTCTCATTCAAGAAGTTTCTTCAGCTCTGACTAGATGGTGGGGAATGGAAGGATTTATATTCCTTGCAGACAGCTGACCATTTGCATTCTTTTAGAGAAGGGGTGTCAAACTAGTGGTCTGTGAGCCGGAGGCGTTACATGCAGGCTATGCACATCCCAGCTGTACAAGGCAAAAACATTGACACATCATGATACATCACATTACTCAATCAAGTTTGACACCCATGTTTTAGAGACTCAACACCTCTCCACTTGGAGGTTTATCTGTGTCCTCAGGATCATCTGATTAGTGCAAATGGATATGGAGCCGCCTTGGAAC
The DNA here is from genome assembly GCA_039707465.1 of Rhabdophis nuchalis. Lineage (NCBI taxonomy): Eukaryota > Metazoa > Chordata > Lepidosauria > Squamata > Natricidae > Rhabdophis > Rhabdophis nuchalis. Next base: position 122,603,649 of record CM077643.1, read on the forward strand.
AGGTGAAATGGCTGTGTTGTAGACTGTATCCTTCAACCTCTGTTGAGAGGGCTGTTCAATTTTGACATAGATGGCCTCTTTGACCCCTCTTTCAAACCAGCGGTCCTCTGTCCAAAATGTGGGTTTTGCTGTCTTCAAAAGAATGGCCTTTGTCTTTTAAGATGGACTGCTGAAACTTTTCCTGATGGATTTGTTCTATGTTGTGCCATGCATTTATGAAGTGGTTGTTTTGTTTCCCCAATATATAGATCTGCACATGTACTTCATATACCTCATTGTTCAGTTTGTGTCTGGAAGTTTTATTCTTGGGGTGGACAAGCTCCTGCCTTAATGTATTTTTGAGTTTAAAGTGTGCACGTATGTTGTGTTGGCTGAAGATCCTCCTGACCTTTTCAGATATTCCTGCAATGTATGGAATGACAACATTGCTTCATTTATTGTTATTGTTGAATGTACATGTGTACATTCTGCTTGAGATTAGCTTTTTGTTTGAAAACTCTTCAGTTGGAGAGTTTTTAAAACCCATTTTCAGGAATCCCTCTTTCATTGTTCCATATGCTGGAATAATAAATATTTGATTTGATCCATTATTCTATTCTCCATTGAAACATTGCCTGATGCTAACATGACTGTTCCTCATTGTCATGTACTTTGATATTCCAGAGTTCCTTTTAGCTCACTTTTGTCTAGGTTGACCGGGATTAGCTCTTTGGTGACTGCTGATATGTCATATCAAGCTATAGTTCATTGGCTTTGTTTTGATGAATAAGACATTCAATACGTTAAATCGGGAATCATGTTTTTACAGAGCACAGTGGATGAGTTCATGCTCTATACAAACTGAAGCCAAATTGTTCTGAATTCATGTGATGTGTAAATCTAATGCTGTGGTTTCATTAGAAATCTTTTCCAGAGTTTTCAGGGACTGAAACTATTCACATTCTGCTTAGTTGTTTTGCAAAGATTTTGGCATGGAGAGATTTTTCCTGTTACATGCAGCATGTCCTTCAACATGTAGCTATGTCCTTTCATTGTGAATTGAGTGTTTAGAAGGCTTGCAAGCATGCAGGTTTTTGAAATTAATTTAATTTGAAAAAGCAGATTTCTATAATATTTTAATGTCTAAATAGTGAGATTGTGCTAGATGGTAGCAGCTGGGTCAACTTGTGTAGTAGGTTCAAAAACTGAACACAGTTGGGTTTGATTAATATTTGGATGGCAGAATGCACCCATGGAATTTCAAAGCTGTAACCTTGAACTGGGAAGATAAAATATATCCTAAACCTAAATGCAGAAATGGCAAACCTATTTCTGTATTTTTGTTATGAAAATTGCATGGCTGGCCCTTTTAGTTGCCAAGATTTGAAGCTAATGACAACCTATACCTTGTTTGAAACTGTGTGAGAGTATTTTACCAACTTTGCTGTTCAATTCACATCTTACTCTATAATATAACTTTAATGTAGTCATATTTACTGTATATCAACATATATATTATCCTAATTTTCCAGGCAAATTTCAGGGCTTGAATTTTTTCTGTGTCTTGGGTTGCAGATACCTATTGACAGTGTTATTTGCAAACCTGGAAATTTGTAGAGCTATGATGCAAAAGATTTTATATATTACCTGACAAAAACATATAAATACATGTGACCAAAGGCATGAATTGTGTGTGCACCTGAATACTAAAATATATATTTTCTTGTGAAGAAAGGGAACAAGCTATTTGTTATTTATGGAGACATAGAAACTCTGTACTCAGTAATTGCCAGTTTTGAAACAAAGTAAGTTCTGACTGGCTGGCTGGCATTGTCTATGATTGCCTGGACTGTGCAATGGACCACATTCCAAAGGTCTGTTTTCAAACTTTTCAAAAGTCTCCAATAGTTTAGTAATACTTAATGAACAATTTCTGAAAGTAAAATAAAGCAATTTCTGAAAGCAATTTCTGAAAGTAAGGTTTGTGAACTTAAAAGTCTTTACTGCTGTTGTTAGCAAGATGTCTAATCCCTTTGTCTCCAGGTTCTCAGACCCACAAGAAACCACTCTCCTGCAGTCTCCTTATGAGGAGCAGCTGTCTAGAGCTGTGATGGCGAACCTATGGCATGGGTGCCACAGGTGGCACATGGAACCATTTCTTAGGGCACGCGAGGCGTTGCCCTGTCAGCTCCAGCGTGCATGTGTGCACTGGCCAGCTGATTTAGGCCTTCTTTTGAGGCCGTTTTTCGCCCTCTGGAGTCTTTAGGGAAGCTCCTGAGGCCTCTGGAAGTGGGGGGAAGGCTGTTTTCACCTTCCCCAGGCTCCTAGAAAGCTTCTGGAGCCTGGAGAGGGCAAAAAAAGTGCGCCAAAAGCAGGAGGTCATGCACATAGCATGGGTGTGGCGCACCCATGCACGCATGCCCTGTGCCCCCCCCCGCTTTTGGCACGCAAGCCAAAAAAGGTTAGCCATCACTGGTCTAGAGCATATGTGGGCAACCTCCTGTCCTTTCCTTATCCAGATAAATGTCTTTGTCACTGTCATTGGCACCACTTTTGCAGAATTCTCTTCAGTTTGCAATACCTTTGAAAGTTTTATAAAGTGTGATTTAATATATTAAATAATTTTGGTAAGATGCAGTGTAACATTTTTGTGGCCATATCTTTTAAAATGTATCAATAACATCAATAATTCCCATGTAATGTTGTTTGCTAGAATATTTCTAGGACTTTAGGGAAATAAACAGATGTTTACAGAAGATAAGCAGAAATATAAATATCCCACTCTTTCCCTTTTGATTTCTATTTATTAGCATGAACAGGTTTTAGTTGATCTTGCATTTACAGGGAACATATGATCTCTGAGGTTCTTTCCAACTCTGATTCTATGAAACTTTGATCATAGTTGTCAGATCCAGCCGCTCAGAAATATAATTATAGCAACTTTCTCAGGGACATATACAACCAAGCTGAAAACTATGGTAAGTTTTATTGCAGGCAGTTTTAATGAACAAGAAAAATATTGATCAATTCTGACAGTGTTGAACTGTCATTAAAGAAACAGATTCCTATCCAGCTGCCATATTTCCTATGTTTATAACCATCAAATCCAATTTCACTTTAGATTTCTTGCTCCTTCTCCTGAGGCTATAGAATATCTGCATTCTCCGTATTCCTTCAGTGGAAATGGACAATGCATTGGTCTTAGGCTGAAGAACTTCTCTTTCCCCAAACTTCTAAGAGTATTCATGTTTAGTTGTTTTGTTCACCTCAGTAAATATCTTGGACTTCCATAGATACAGTTGTTTAAAACTAAAAATGTTTAAAAGTACGGTGCTAGGACATCTACAAGCTACCTTTTAGTGATAAATGCTTTTGGATTGGTTGAAGAGCTAAAAGGAACTATGTAAGCTAAATCATATAATTTCTTCAATAAATATGCTTCATACACATAGCATTAAGCTACAAAAGGAAAACTGTTTAAAGGTTGTAATAAGCAGACATCATCAGGCAGACACATTGTGTCTATATTCCATTGCTTGAAACTCCTGAAAAAGTGTATATTTGATATCCTACTTAAATGCAAGACTTTTATAGAATGTCAGAATCAATTAACCATAAATAACCTTTGTAACTCTTTCTTTATATTATTTCCATGGCCAGGGAGGCAAGCAAAATGTGTTCCTCCCAACAGGAAATATCTGACACAGCTAGTTTGGTTTTAAAATTAATGCCCAGAAGGGACACACATTTTTGTCAGCAAAACATCCGGAAACCCATTTAACTTCCCAATTTGTGAAGACATTGAGACTGTTCAATGTAAGGGAAAGTACTGAAGTTTATTTTGAGCCAAAATGTTGATAAAGAGAATAGTTGTTCAGTATAATGAAACAATGTTGCTACAGTTGTGCTTAGCATCTGCAGCTTTATTTATTGATAGAGACCAATATCTCTTGTTTTTTGAATGTCATGTGGTGTTTGAGTAAATCTATTAATTTAATCTATTAATTGAGCTGTAAGCCATAATCATCACAGTTATGACAAATCATGCCTTGAACTATCTTGCTTTGCATGTAATGGGTCTATGTCATATATTAGTTTCACCTTTTAAGTTGCATTACTGAAATAAATGAACTTTCGCACGATATTCTAATTTTTTGAGTTTTACTTGTACAGTAGGTTCATGGGCATAACACAGTAGAAAGTCTTCCACATAATCTGGATGGGTTTTGTACCTTTTGTATTTTTTGATGCAAATAGATGATATAAGATAGTCGTCAACTTACAACCATTTGTTCAGAGACCATTCAAAATTATAATGGTGCCGAATGAAGGGATTTACAACCAGTTATGACCACTGCAGTGCTACTATGGTCACATGAACAAAATTCAGGTGCTGGACAATCCACTCACCCTTATGATCAACTGCAGGAATACTGCTGCTACCCTTACCTGTGTATCTTCTCCATCCTCCTGCCCCGCTGAGTCCCTTAGACCCACCTCCCACAAGCCTTGCCTTTGCTTCCTGCCCCACTGGGTCCTACACCTTTGGACCTCCGCTCCCCCCCATCATGCTCAGTCCACTTACTTTTTATGAAGATTGCCTTTGAGAAGGAAAACTGGTGGATCTGCCACAAGGCCTAACTATACAGAAGCCATATGATCCTGTTCCAGAAACTGGTGCCGTTTTGGAACTAGCCTCAGGTTTTGAATCATGAAAATTACCATCATTCCCAAAATGTTGCTGGCCTTTAGGAAGGCTACGCAATGGATAGGCTGGTTCTCTTTCCCAAGGTGATCTTTTGAAAAAAATAAGTGGATTAAGTTGTGATGGGGAGGAGGAGGCTGAAAACTGTGAGACCCAGTGGCCAGGAAGATATGTATCAAGTGCCTCAAGGGGTATGGGAAGCCTAGGGCAGGCCACATGTGAGCTGGGGTGGTGCTGCTATGTAGGCATGGACCTGCGCTAGGCCTCCTAGGGCCTTCACAACTCTTTGAGGCAACCCATGCTCCGCTTAATGAATTGTACAGTCACTTAACCTCAAACAGGGGCAGCAAGGATTGTGATAGTTAAGCAAGGAGATCATACGGTACCTCACTTACGAACATAATTCTTGGCTCAGTTGTGGTTGTAAGTTGAGGACTATCTTTATTTCTCAGTTTCAGAAATGTAAAAACTGATTGTAATTTTTCAGTTACTTATTGACTGATGTAGATCTAAGGATGTATTTTTAATACAGTAGCTGGACACAATTGCCTTAAGCTATGTATTTATTGAGGAAATGTATTTTCTACCCATTCAAACTTAATCTATAATCTACATGATCTTATTTTACAACTACAATATTGCAACAATTAAGATTGTTGCAACTTCAAGCAAAATCGAAACTGCAAACCATGACAAAGTAAATGTATTTTTATTAGGATGATGCATAAGTGTGACATCTGTTTCATAATAAAATGAATGCTACGACATATGACAATTTCCTCCATTAAGTGTATATGACAAATGCTTTTGTTTAAACTGTTAACATTGAAATTGCTTGTCATCTTTTGCTCTTGTACATCTTGGAAGAAAAAAAAGATGGATATTGGATAAGAAGGAACATTGGAAGTTCAATAAAATCTGACATTCCAACAGCTCAAATTTTATTATATAAGAATACCACAGATTCTTTTTATATTCTTGAAATTTAGGGAGATTTGCAGTTCTTGGACAACTTTGTTAATTTCATGCATAGATCCTCTTTGTAAGGAAAAGTGTTTTCTTTATGTTACTAATTTTTTTCTCATTCTTATTCAGTATTTGAAGGGTTTGTGGTTTTGGGGGGGATTGGTTGGTAAAATCTCAAAGATTCGAATCTGAATATATTATTCAAAATACGCAAAAGGTTTCATGATGGAATATTACATGAAACAGTTACATTATTGAGCAACAGTTGGGAGAGCAAAATAGTTTTTTATGCTACGAGGATTAAATCTTTCAGTTTATTCAATGAAGAATATTTATCTTTTAAAAAAAGACTTATTTTTTGCATTTTAAATATTTATAATACTACATAGTTCATATTTCTTACAAATATTATATTTTTGTAAATATAATCTTACATAGGCCTTCTGAATATGTTTAAACATTTCCCCAATATAAACATAGGCAATATTTAATGAATATTATGGTTGTAAACTGGAAATAATAGTTTATGATATGAGCTTTAAATGCTTATAAAATCATAAGTATTTTTTAATACTTGTTCCTCTCTTTCTTTTTAATGTGTAGTTTTCCTTGACATATGATTTTAAATATATTGCAGAACAAAGGATATAGTTTAGAAATAATATAGAAGTTCTATTAAAATGGCTTTATTGAATTGACTATCTGTCAAATCAAAGGATATTTAATTTTTCATCATCAGAAACCTTATGAGAGGTTTTGGTGCTCTCTCCAAATAAACTTGCCTGCTATTTTAAAATGTGGGTTATTCCATACTTCCATAAGCTCTTCATAAGTATTAAAAATCAAAACGTTATATATAGCTCAATATATTCCATATGTTAAATACTAGTACTGAAACTAATCCTTGAATGCAGAATGTCTTCCAGAATTTCAAAAGGATCAGATAACAAGTTTCAAGTTCAGCCCCAAGAGAGTTGAATTCTGAAGTTCCTTATTCCAACTGGTATCTAAAACTGAGATAAGTAGCATTATAATCCTAAAAATATTTAAAAAAATAGTACCTGATTTTTAAAATTGTTAATTTACATAGTGAAATTTTTGAAGGATGCTCCAGCTAGGATAAATTCCTTAATGATATTTTAAATTCACTTAGAGTAGTACAGAATAAAAATAAAAAACTAAAAAAAATATAAGCCAATTTCAGAGTTAATCACAGAAATTTAGACTGTATGTTTAGGACTTTCGTTTGTTCAAAGAAGGGGAGAAACTATCTGAAAGAATTTCATTTAGTATATAGATTTCCAAGAAACATTATATTCTAGATCTGGCATTTCTGTCATGATCTTGTTCTGGGAGACTTGCCCTTAATTGTCAACTGCAGATCATGTCCTTGATTGGAGGGAAAGAGGGTCTATTAAAATGGTCAATCCCAGATGTCTGATCAATCCAGGAGATTTCATGGTAGCACTTCGGGGAGTTTCCCAGTGATCTGGAAGTTGCTTCTATTTAAGTGCCTTGTTGGCCACTGGAATAATAGAGGCAAATAGGGTATTTGGCAAGATCAGTCCAAGAAGCTTTTCCTCACTTGCCAACCCCTCCTGCACAGGTTGATTTATTGAGAAGCTCTGTGAAAAGGAATGAAGAAATGCATGCAGGGACACTAGTGTAAAACAAGAAATGAATGTGGCCAGACGTAAAAGTCCAGGTTTAAGTCTGTGTCAATAAGAGTGAAAAATGTTTTACTATCCTTGTGTCCATGGAATGCGAACCAGGGGAAAAGTGGGCCAGAAGATCCATTCATTGTAAGTTGTGATTGACCAAATATTTTGTTGATAAAAGTGCGCATATCTGCTCCAAGTTAGGAGTTTGATGGGCACGATCTATTTTGCTGACAGAAGTTACCTACTGTAGCTTTATCTGGATCCTAAGGTGGTAGAGTCCTCTGCAACTTTAGTTCCGCCACTTGTGAGCTAGACCCCTGCCCACCTGGCTAATTCAAGTTGGGTGGAGATTGAGATTGGGATATAAAGTATAGTCAATGCCTCTTTGAGAGAGAGAAGGGGAGTCTCCACAATCTTGAAAAGTTGCTATCCTATCCCTAACATTTTTGGAAGAATGTTTATTGAGAAGATGGTGGGACTACAGTTGCAGAAAGCTCTGGAGAATGGATATGGGACACTCTGATTGATTCCAATACTGTGCCAATGTGCTATCTTTTTTTTTCTTGGATTATGTTCATAGAGCACTTTCATAATCTGACGGTGTCACTGGACTTGTGATTCTTGCTGTAAGAACAGGGAGACTATGGCCATCAAATCCTGCTCAGTGCAAATTTTAAAAAAAATGAGACAGATACAAGCAATAAGAGAAACACACCACTTTTCTTATAATTGGTTTCAGTCATTTAACCAGAATCTACCTACCTGCAATTTCATCCTGCTTTCTGGGCTGATAAGAGAACAAGTCTTTATCTCCTATGTAATATTGTTTCAGGTATGTACCGTATATTATCCCTGCTTTCTCTAATCAAGGCTAAATATTCCCAGGATTTATTTATTTTTGCTCATTCTCTGAACTTCATTTCAAGTCCCAATTATCCTGTTGTTATCTGTCGCCAAAAGAACACATTGCTTAATGTAGGTCAAGTCAATGCAGAACAAAATGAAGATATTACTTCCTATTATTTGAAAATTATTATATTTGTGACATAGCTTAAAACTGCATTAGCCCTTTAAAAACTTTTGCAGCCATATTATAAATTAAAGAGTAAGGCAAATGATCTTGATGGAAATATACAAGAACCTCACTGATGAGACTGAAACATTAAGCCCTGGGAAACAAGTTTAATATTCTAAAGTGGCTCAGACAAGATGCCTTTCTGATTAACTGGAATAAAAAGGGATGGGGGATGGGAGAGTTACGGTACAGTTAGGCTTGCAAGACTTTGATATTTTACAAAATGATATCAGTGTTAATGAGGTTTTCCTGTTGTGTTGATTTCCTGGTCTGATCTAGTAAGACTGATAGTTACAGTAAATACAGTAGCATTCTCTACAGCTGATTAGTAACAAAGCAGTTACTATTTTAGAATCTAAATTAATGATGTACGGTTGTAGGTTAAGAATTAGTTATAGAATTAAAATCCTTCAAAATTGATGTTATGTAAACTTCATAAAAAGTTAATGGCAATTTACATTTTTAAATACTTTATTATAGATCTCTAATATTGGGGCCAACAAATCTATAAACATAGATTATACCATTTAAGAGGAAAACTTTTGGGCCAAGGACTTTTCCATTTTTATGAGTTTGATTGTCTGTAATATCTTGTGAAGTTTCAAAGATGCTTTCAAAATGCTTACGTAATCTTGTGATAAGAGTTGAATGTTAAACTCACTCAAAACATTACCCATTGCTGTTGATTTACTATATTATCAAATTTATAAAATTGCTTATAGAATTGGGAAAATAATAATAGGTTTATTATCTTTGAGTCTCAACTCACTTGTTTTAAACAATGTGCTAATAATTTACCTGCTTTTTTATCTGAGTCGAAATATTTTCACTTTAATTTACTCCCAAACAATTCAACTTGGTTAGCATAAAAGTAATTTATCTGAAACTTGGTTACATGACTTCCTCATAAATTTGCCCTGAGGGATTCCTTGTATCAGTCACTAACCATTATTTAAGTAGAATCCACTTTGCAATCTCTGAAAGCAAAATAATTTTTATGTCCTGAAAGTGGCTACTATCAGGTTTATGCAAACTGATTGAGATAAGTAGCAGTTTTAAAAATTCTTTGCACTTGCATGCAAGTTTATGAAAAAAAGAAAGCTATTGGTATGACAGTTTATCTAACCAGGAGTCAAGAATAGAATAAAATACAATAGAATAGAATTCTTTATTGGCCAAGTGTGATTGGACACACAAGGAATTTTTCTTTGGTGCATATGCTCTCAGTGTACATAAAAAGACAAGATACATTCATCAAGAATTATAAAGTACAGCACTTAATGATAATCATAGGGTACAAATAAGCAATCAGGAAACAATATCAATATAAATCGTAAGGATACAAGCAACAAAGTTACAGTCATGCAGTCATAATTGGGAAGAGATGGGTGATAGGAACTATGAGAAGACTAATAGTAATAGTAATTTATTTATTTATTTACTTATTTTTGAATTTATACCCCACCCTTCTCCTTGTTAGGACCCAGAGCGGCGCACAGGCATTATTAAAACCACAATAAGAACAATATAAATCAATTTAAAACATATTAAATTATTAAACCCGTGCTAAAACCATTTAAAACCCTGCCAAATAGCAATTTATACATAAAAAGTCAGAAGCGGGGGGGCTATGCTAGGCCGGCTTGTTGGAATAAATACGTCTTAAGATGTTGGCGAAAGAGGCGGAGGTCCGAGGTAGTGCGAAGGTCGGGGGGGTAGGTCGTTCCAGAGGGCCGGGCCCGCCACAGAGAAGACCCTTCCCCTGGGTGTCGCCAACCGGCATTGCCCAGCCGACGGCACCGGGAGAAGACCCTCTCTGTGGGAGCGGATCGGATGAAGGAATGTATGGGGCAGGAGGCGGTCTCGTATAATGCAGCCTTAGTAAATAGTTTGACAATGGTGAGGGAATTATTTGTTTAGCAGAGTGATGGTGTTCAGGAAAAAACTGTTCTTGTGTTTAGTTGTCTTGGTGTGCAGTGCTCTATAGCATAGTTTTGAGGGTAGGAGTTGAAACAATTTATGTCCAGGGTGCAAGAGGTCTGTAAATATTTTCACGGCCCTCTTTTTGACTCATGCACTGTACAGGTCCTCAATGGAAGGCAGGTTTGCCATAATTGTTTTTTATGCACTCTGCAGTCTGAAGTCTGTGTCTGTCTTGTTGGGCTACAGAACAAAACCAGACAGTTATAGAGGTGCAGATAACAGACTCAATAATTCCTCTGTGGAACTGTATATCAGCAGTACCTTGGGCAGTTGAGCTTCCTGAGTTGGCGCAGAAAGAACATTCTTTGTTGTGCTTTTTTGATACATTTTTGGTGTTAGGTGCCCATTTTACGTCTTGAGATATGATAGAACCTAGAAATTTGAAGGTCTCTACTGTTGACACTGTGTCGTGTAGTATTCTAAGAGATGGTAGTATGGTAGGGTTTCTGCTAAAGTCTACCACCATTCTCTGGTTTTGAGTGTGTTCAGTTCCAGATTGTTCCAGTCGCACTGTGAGGCTAGTTGTTCAACCTCCCATCTGTATGTGGTTTCATCATTGTCTCGAATGAGACCAATCACTGTTGAATCATCTGCAAACTTCAGTAGGTTAGATGATAAATGACTTTAAGGCACACAAACATCGAAAAATACATACTGTATTTTTCAGAGTATAAGACACACCTTTTCCCCACAAAAGAGGGTGAAAATCTGGGTGCATCTTATACATTGAATAAAGCATTTTTGCCGTACTGAAACCCCGCACCCTTTGCAAAAATGGATGTATAGAGGGTTTTGAAGGCTTGCAAAGTGCTTCTGAGGGCTGGGGAGGGCAAAAATGAGCAAAAACCAGGCTGTTTTTGCTTACCCAGCCCCTAGGATTACCCTACAAGCCTCCCAAAACTCTGCATGCCCTTTTTTGGTAAAGAATGGCCCATTTTTGCTAAAAACGGTCCAGATTTTGCTCATTTTTGGCCCCCCAAGCCCCAGGAACATTCTACAAGCCTCCCAAAGCTCTGCATCCCCCCCTTTTTATCTTCAAATCATGAGAGGTGCAGAGGGTTTGGGAGGCATGCAGAGTACAAACCTTTAAAAAAAAAAAACCTCTTCAAAATCATGCTGCGTCTTATTCTCCGGTGCATTTTATAATCCGAAAACTACGGTAATACATATTCATAATATATAGACATCCAAAGTCTGAATTTACTTTAGAAAAAAGCCTGATTTCTTAGGGATTTGCTTCTAAGTGCAAATGAAATTGCAGCCATTACCCTAAATTTCAAATGATTATTGTCTCCTTCATCATTGGTAAATAATTATTCAGCAGTCCAGTTCTGATTTAAGTATAACTTAAGTTTTTAAATTTCACTCACATGTCAGTGCTTTGTTCAACAATAATAACAAGCCCTTTCATTGTTGAATATTATGCCACATCTTTTTCACAAGTGACATTATTGGTTGAACATAGAAATTGTCCATAAACATTGTATAATCACGATGGACCAAATATTTACCTAACCAATAGCATTAGCTTTGTGAGAACTTTGTTTCTCTTTGAGAGGAGAAAGGAAGGAAGATGTTGGTTGTGATAAAAAAAGTATTCAAAGTAGTTTGTTGTCCAGGTGCATTTCTGCAGCTGTAGAGTTGAAGCAAATAATAATGCATTGTATAATAAAAATATTGCTGAAGTCTATTATCTTGATGTTGCAGGAAGCACAAGGGTGGATATTTCAAACAGTTATCAGTCTGTAGGATTTTAATGGTATTTATGCACCTGCTCAGCTTTGGGAAGATAGGAAGCTTTCTTTTTCACATGCCTTCTGTAAATCCTCTTAATTGTTTGAGTAATATGGTCCAAAAATATTAAAATAGTTTACTGTTAGAAATAACTGATCCCCTATTAAGATAATTTAATTTTAAAGAAATAATATGCACCTAGGGCTAGTTGGAATGGGCCTTGAATGGAAGGCTTTCTATTTCTCATATGGGAATGAAAAGAAGATAAATTTATACATCAAATCCATGTTTCTTAAATAAATGTATCTTCTTAACATCATTACAATAAGTGGAGAAGGACAGAGGCTTCTTTATGTATAATTTTTATATAACAATTATCCTGCCTTCATATAATATTAATATTTTATAATAATGTTCTTGATATACTAGATCATTAGTAAGGCTTTACATTCTGCACTTGAGAGCATGGTCTTCTACTACAATACAATGAAAACCTGAGGACCTCTTGCAGTGGACCTTGAGATACAAACTTTATGCAAGTTGAAGAAACAAAATTGTACCACAGAGTATTATAAAATTGAACCTTAAAATTCAAACTTTATACAAGCTGTCATAATCTAAACTCTAAAAGGCAAGGGCAGAGCCAAAAATATTATATAAATAAATTAAATTAACTACAGATAGTTTTTGACCTACAACTTTCTGTTGCTAAATGAGGCAGTTGTTAAGTGTGTTGTGCCTCATTTTATGATTTTTTTTAACCATAATTGTTAAGCAAATCACAACAGTTGTTAAGTGGATCATGTGGTCATTAAGAGAATCTGGTTTCTGCCATTCACTTTTCTTGTTGGAAGCTGACTGGGAAGGTTGCAAATGCTTAATCCACACCCTCCAGATGAAGCTGAAATTCAGCATTTATCATTCAACATCATTAAAACTATTTTGGCCAGGTCTGATGAAAATTAAAGTTCAGCAATATCTAAAACACTAGATATTGTGCATCTCTCTTTAACTTAAATAGCAACACAAGTCTTTGACCTAGGAAAAACTCATTAGATCACTGTTTGTGCTATATCAACTTCCCTTTTTTAACCCAAAAGATGGTTTGCAATGAAAAGTCTTCTCTAATGTATAGCAAAATAATCTAGCTTTTCTTAATATCTATGGAGATTCTCAGTCATCCAGATTATGGTTTCCCCAAAAGTACTTTTTCATGAGGCAGCTGGACTTCTTGTTTTTTTTTGCTTCTCATCCAAGAAGCTTCTTCAGCTCTCTTCATTCTCTTCATGAAGGATTTATATTCCTTGCTGACAGCTGGTCATCTGCATTCTTTTAGAGAGTTGACAAACTTGGAAGTTTGTCTGTGTCCTCAGGATCACCTGAGTAGTGCAAATGGGTGTGGAGTCTTCATGGAATTGCTGAAAGAACTGTGTTGTGTAGCTGTACTTTCTGTGGGATGTTTTAAGAAATCCATGTTCATCACAAAAAGCTCTTGTCTATAATGTGTGCTAAGTGTTTGTATATATATATATATATTTCCAATACTTCAATAAAACTGTTTCTTTCAGGCAACCTTATAAGGTGGTACATTTCCATGACTTTTAAATATTGTGTCTGTCTTTTTAGATGTTTCTGTGGCCTGTTTTGTTAGTGGTTAAAACAAGTGCTCCAAAACTGGAACGCCTTCTGTTTTGCGCTATAACTTGTCTGGTATGATTTCTGTAAGAGGAATTTAATCAGTATGGTGAAGCAGCTGAGACTGAGGCGTTTGTCATAGGCGTTTTACAGCTTTGATCAAAGATTTTTTAGATGGGTTTGAATTTAGGCTGCTTCTAAGGATGTGATCTGTGCGTGACATTTTTTTGACATGTGAGAAGATAAAACCAGCTCTTCATCTCTATCAGGATGCCTGCTGGTTTCTACATTGCATCATACTGTATTATAGCAACAGGGCAGAAATACTGGACTTTCCAAATGTTAGACTTTATCAAGCGTTACCAAATAAGTACAAAAATAAGTTTCTCTTTCAAACTAAAATAGTATTTGCAATTAGAGTGGGGTTTTTTTTAACCTTAAGATAAATCATACAGATTTACACAGGATCTGTATATATGTGATACTTACCAATAATGGTAAGCAAGGTATCATATCAGATCTGGATTCATCAAGGGTAATTGTAATCCAACCCTCCAAGGAGATATTATAGTTCAGATGACACCCTAGGAGGGAGCTTTAAGATATGTCCATTGTTCCCTTGAGGTAGAATTTTTATCTGGCAGTGTGAAAACTGGACTATTTACTAGACCTAGAGAGCCAGAAAGTACAATGACAAGCAATAATTGGGTAAAAAAAATAAGTGCTGAGATTAAAATCTCCAAACTTTAACTTTAAACTGTCTATTATTGACCTCACCCCATTCCTAAGAGGTCTGTAAGGGGCATGCATAAGCGCACCATCATGCCTATCATCCTGTCCTACTGTCCCTATTTATTTGTACTCATTTCATTCATATTCATGTTTATTCTTATACCTATTATCTTGTAAACGATTGACAAACCAAATGAATAAATAAATAACAATAAATAAAATAGCATAGAGTTTTATGAATAGACTTCTTGAAAATGAAATCATGCTCCCACACTTTCACCTCTCAGAGTCCAGTTTATCAAAATTGAACTTTGCATGACAACTGATTTGGTTACTTTCATTTTATTTCTTGGACTATCTGGATTTCATCTTGAGCTGCAATTCACTCTTGCTGAAGTTAGTGGGAATTGCAGTACAGAGAGCTGTAGTTCTCCAGAACCTCTGCATGATACTGCTATAGTTCTGGCCTTAGTTTGCTGTTGGTAACCAGCTTGTACTTATTTGCAACCTTCTCTACTGGCTTACCACAAACAAAGTCAGTCCTGCTCCTGCTGCTTTTTCTTTTAATATAAGAATAGAATAGAATAGAATAACAGAGTTGGAAGGGACCTTGGAGGTCTTCTATTCCAACCCCCTGCCTAGGTAGGAAACTCTATACCATTTTAGACAAATGGCTATCCAACATCTTCTTAAAAACTTCCTGTGTTGGAGCATTCACAACTTCTGGAGACAAGCTGTTCCACTGATTAATTGTTCTAACTGTCAGGAAATTTCTCCTCAGTTCTAAGTTGCTTCTCTCCTTTATTAGTTTCCACCTATTGCTTCCCTTGGATGCTTTGGAGAATAGTTTGACTCCCTCTTCTTTGTGGCAACCCCTGAGATACTGGAACACTGCTATCATGTCTCCCCTAGTCCTTCTTTTAATTAAACTAGACAGTCCCAATTCCTGCAACCGTTCTTCATAAGTTTTAGCTTACAGTCCCTCACAAATAAGCTGTATCTAATCTTTTCCTTCTGCATATGCTATACTTGAGGCTATTTACTTGATTTGACTGATCAACAGCTTAAAAAGAAATATTGAAAACAAATAGAATAATACATAGGAATATTGAAACTTAACTGCAACACATTTAAAATAGGAGTAGACTAAAGCAGTCTGGTAACTTTTCATAGTTTTAAAATTTCCAAACCTGATTTTAAACCTATTTTTTTCTCACTGCGTAAATTTAATACATAGTAATTACTATAGTGTCTAATTTAGAAAACAGTCTGTACACACTTTATATTTTGATACTGTTTTATATGTGGTTTTTTTTTAAAAAAAGACCCTTATCTAGTGAGCATTAATATCCCAGTTCTTTAGTTGCTTATTTTCAGTATTTGATACTAAGTTTATTGTTGCTTCCCTTGAATGTTATGCTTTGATCATATTTTGAAAAGGTATATACATACGAAAAATGCATTATTTAAATAATAAGGGAATCATTTCTTAGAATTAATGTTTTTATGAAATATTTGAATTAATGAATAATTTTTCAATAGCCAACACTTCTTTGTAAACAAAAATAATTTGTAAATTTATAAAGGCTGCCATCTAATATAAATGATACTTGAAATATTTATCAGTTACTGTATAAATGTTTTGTGTAAGTAAAGATTTTCTAAAATATTTATTAGTGTAAAAAGATTACTGAAGTATAAAGTTTATGTATGGGAAAAAATTCAAAACAAATAGCGGCTTATATGCAACTTGGAGAACTCATAATTTAAGTAAAGTGAACCTTGCAGTATATTTAGACTGAGGCTATACATTTTGGTAGTAAAATGAAGATCCATAAGGCACCTATCCTATCTTCTATTACAGTTTTAGTGTTTTACAGACATTTTGCTCAGAAGCAGGTGAGACCAAAGTAAAACCACACTGTTTTGCCTTTCTTGCTTTTTAAACAGATTTGCCCAAATGAAGTTGAACTTCTCTAAAGAACCAGAGGCTAGCAACACCTTTCTCAGTTAGTGGAAATTCTGAAGCTTTACCAAAGCAATTTTGCAAGTAAAATCTGTTCTGTATTCCAAAAAACTATGAAGATTTGTAGGAAGAAGAAAATAAAGTAATGTACACTAGGTCTTAATACTTTGCGCAATTGTAATGACCAGGTGAAAATAGTACCACCCAAGGCACCCTGAATAACCTGTCATCCAAGAAAAGATTGCCTTGCTGATTTTTCTTAGTTGGCTTTGATGAGGAAGGAGGAGAAAGGGCCATTTCTCTACTGTGGGCCAGTGGCTAACACAAACAACAGATGAAGATTGAAAGAATGGCTACCATTCCTGCTACCATTGCTGCTGGTTCCAGTATGTTTACTATGCTGCTCATATTACTGGTACATAGTTGTACATGCAATTAGTTACCACTGAATTCTGATCTAATATAGGATGTTATCCCAAATGTAGGTTAAACTTCACCTATCTATATTTGGATATGCAATTGTTGTCTTGCTCTTATGATAGCAGGTCAAATTTGTTCCATTGTGCTGTAGATGATAGATATATTCTCTGTGATTCTCAATTAAAGCAAAACAAAAACTATACTATCAGATAAATCATAATAATGGAGAAACAGAAGAATATTTATACAGAAAAAGTACTCAATATTGTAAAAAGCCTACTTAAATGAGGTAATTTTCACTTGGCACTAGATAACTAGGCTCTAGTCAAACAGTTTGCCTTTTTTGTGTTTGTACAGCTGTATTCACAGAGAATATTTTGATCAACTTCTCTTGTTCAGTTTCAAAAATAAGTACCGTGTCTACTTCACCATTGTTGTCCTAAAGAGGAAATGCTGGCTTTTTTAAAAAAATGGTTGCTTCTCAACACCTTTTCTAAACTGAAGTAGAACTTCCAGTAAGGCATTCAGATGCATTGGTAGCTGCTTAACTATTTATAGGCTTTCTTCTCTGATAGAACTTTACCTGTTACTGTATTAGTATACATTAGGTTGGTTTTCAATTACCTAATTATCTAGTTGTATTAAGTGTCAGATAAAGCTAGGACTTGAACTCTTACAGCAGTTGTTAGTTTATTAAATGGACTTACTCTTCTTTGATACTGATTATTCATTGTGTATAATTAACCAGTTTCACTCTAATTCTCAAAAACATTCATTTAATCTAACCCAAGAAAGATTGCAGGGTTGATAATTGAAACAATCAAAGTGTTGCTAACAATTTCTGAACAGGTTTCATTAACTGGGTGACCATGTTAATGTGATACCCATGAAACTCCATAATAATCTTCATGAATATAAACACCATGAATACAATGAGGTTTCATTTTAAATAAATAATTCAACAAAAAATGCATTTAAGATTTATTGAGCCTCATTGTGTTTATATAAATCAGGACTGTCAAACTCCCGGCCTGCAGACTGGATGCATCATGTGCTTGCCATACCCATGCCCAGTTTAGCGAAGGGGGGAAAAGTCCCAAAAGGTCACATGACGCAGCCGTGACAACATGAGTTTGACACCTCTGATATAGTGTTAGTGTTGTGTTGCAAATAGTGTTTCATTAAAAATTGTGTTTTGCACTGGACTAATATTTATATTTATTAAATTAACATTGAGACTCTTGGATGTCCATATTATTTTGAATTATGTATCTATTGGAAACTGATGATTGGACAAAATAACATGAGTCCTCCTTTCATTTAGTCTGAACTAGTTTTTCAACATTGGAAATATAAAATTTCAGCCACAATTATTTAGTGGATTGAAGATCTGATGTTGTGATTTATAAATAAGTTGCTTATGGACATAAAAGCTGTACAAAACTTATTATGAAATATGCTTATCCTATGTTCAAACTTTTGAATGTTAGTGATGGATTGGAGAAGACAAATAATATGAATAGCCAAAAAATCAAACAAATGGATTATGAAACAAATCAATTCAGAGTTCTTACTCAAGGCACACAGGTAAATTATTTTACGTTGAACACATACAAAGACCTACCTAGTTTTCTGGAGAGGTGAAAGAAAAATAAAATTACTAATGATGGAAACAATTACAGCAGTAATGGGTTTACTATTGAAGGATGTGAAGGATCAGATGAGAACTAATGATCCTGGAGAAAATCTATCTATGGTCACTAAGAGTCAACACCAACTTATTATTACGTAATCAATTGGTAACTAAAACTGTTGTGGAATTTCATTTACATTATTCAGTCTAAATTTATGAAAGGAATCACGTCTCAGCTACAGAAATCCAGACAAACACTAGATGGCAGCAGAAAGGGAAAGAAAAATCTTAATTGTTTTCTGCCATGTAGAGATCATTAAAAATTCTGCAGCACAGATCTAGCATCTAACGTACTGTATATGACAGCACATGGGTTGCAATATATAAGAATATTTTTTTTGATAAATTGTTTTAGGTAAGTTTCAGTGGGAATTCATGCTGAATAAGTTTTACTTATAGAGAAAAAAACGTATTGTTGCCCAATTTTTTCAGTAAACCAGGTATTACCCACTACCTTTCTGCCATCGTGAAAGTGCACATCTTGAGCATATCACTATTTCCCCTTATTAGTAAGTATTTAAAAAAAACATACAAAAAATCATTTAATTTGTTTTTATTTTTTGCCAGTTGTGTATAATATAACATTCAGTCCATTTTCCCCGTCAAACATAACTGGATTGATTTTTATTAAATTTAGTTCACATCCATTGTTTCATCAGACCATCTAATTGCTCAAAAACTTTTGCTTACCAATTAGCTACAAGATATATTACACATACTTTTTAAAGTCCACAATCAAGATATTTCATTGTTCAAATTTTTATTAGTTTATCAAAATATAAAATACAGAAATACAAAGACAAATGAAAATAATAGAAAAAAGGAAAAAAGAAGGGAAGAAGGAAAATTGTAAGGTAAATGGGAAAAGAAAAAAATGATTTCCATTTTTTTGGTGCAGTAGAATGAGGTAGTAACCTAAAATTTCACCTTTTTACTTTTACATAATGTATGCTAACCATTTCTATAACAACAAACCTATCTTAGATCTTAGAAATTAGAACAACTACGGACCTCCGCTCCTTCCGTCAAAAACTTAAAACACACTTTTTCTGCTTGGCCGGCCTAGGTTAGTCTCCGTCTAATAGGGTGTTAGGGGATTTTAGTTAATTTATAATTGGGGATTTTAGCGCAGGGATAATTTTAGTTTAATTTGTTTTTACTTATTCTATTTATGTATTTTCTATAGCTATTTTAATTTCCCTGTGCACCGCTCCGAGTCCCCTTGGGGAGAGGACACGGTTTACAAATAAAATTATTATTATTATTATTATTATTATTATTATTATTATTATTATTATTATTATTATCATCATCATCATCATCATCATCATCATCATCATCATCATCATCATCATCATCATCATCATCATCATCATCATCATCATCTAATCAGCATAACTCAAAATCGAAGTTTCAATTTTTCCTCAAATCCAAAAGCAGCTTCTAAGAAGAAAAAAGTTAATTGTATTCTTTAATCAAAGCAGTCAACTTAGCCATCTCTAATAACTCCAACTTTTGCAACCATTCATCCATTATGAGAACTGAAGTACCCTTCCATTTATGTGCACAGAGAGTTTTCTTGCTGCTGTCAGCATATATCACATCAAAATTCCATTTTTAGTGGTTATTTATCTATTAAACCCAAAAGTAAAGTCTCTTATCTTTATATTCACTTTAAGAATATTCTGAATTAAGATGGGAATTCTCAATATTTCTTTGCTTTATCACAAGTCCACCATAAATGGTAAAAAGTTCCTTTTTTACATTTACATTTCTAACATTCATTTGAAGTACCTTTATACATTTTTGACAATTTATTTGGTATTAGATACCAACAATACATCTTATAAATGTTATAAGTTATATGCGAGACCGCCTCCTGCCCCATACATCCCTCAGACCGATACGCTCCCACAGAGAGGGCCTCCTCAGGGTGCCGTCGGCTGGACAATGCCGACTGGCGACACCCAGGGGAAGAGCCTTCTCTGTGGCGGGCCCTGCCCTTTGGAACGACCTACCCCCTGAACTCCGCACCATCTCCGACCTCCGCCTCTTCCGCAAGTGTCTGAAGACACACCTATTCCATCTAGCCGGCCTAGCGTAACCTCCATACTGATTATTAGATAGTTTTAAATTTGGGATTTTAATTCGGTTTTTAGCGCAGGGTTTATTTATTAGAATAAGTATTTTAAATTTTGATATATTTTATATATTTTGTATCTATTTTAACATCCCTGTGCGCCGCCCTGGGTCCATTTGGAGAAGGGCGGGGTATAAATTTAATAAATAAATAAATAAATAAATTTTAAATTATAATTGAATGTAAATGTTAAACGTTTCATCCACATATTTTTCTATTATTCAAGCTTTATTTTATATCCAAATTTTGTTGCCCACTGAATCATACAATGCTTCACATACCCATTTTCCAAGTTCAATTTCAATAACAATTTGTAAACCTTAGCAATAACATGTTCACAATAAAGATATCTCAAATATGATCATAAGAATTTATATTATTATAGTAAACAAATTTATATAGTTGCCTAACTTACATAGATGACTCTGGGTAGTTTACAACAGGGGTCCCCAACCTTTTTTTCACCAGGGACCGGTTTCATTTTAAAGAAAATTCTGCGGACCGGCTGAGTGGCTCAGCAGTCATGTGACGGTGGGCGGGGCCAACTTGGAAAATGTGAAACTCACTTAACAATGATCTTGGTTAGCAACCAAACTTTTGGCCTCAACTGTGGTCATAAGTTCGTTCTTTCTTTCTTTCTTTCTTTCTTTCTTTCTTTCTTTCTTTCTTTCTTTCTTTCTTTCTTTCTTTCTTTCTTTCTTTCTCTTTCTTTCTTTCTTTTTTCTTTCTTTTTTCTTTCTTTCTTTCTCTTTCTTTGTCTCTGTCTCTCTTTCTTTCTCTCGCTATTTCTTTCTTTCTCTCTTTCTCTCTCTTTCCCTTTCTCTCGCTATTTCTTTCTCTTTCTTTCTCTGTCTCTCTCCTTCATCCGCCCATCTCTGTCACTCTGTGTGTGTGTGCGTGTGTCTGTCTGTCTTGCGTTCACTCAATCACTCATTCTGTGTCTCTGTCTATCTTTCTCTCCCTCCCTCCCTCTCTCTGTCTCTCTATGTGTGTCTGTCGTCGTCGTCGTCGTCCCCCCAGCCTCCTCAGCTCGCCTGCCGCGCTTGGTCGCGCGTTCGCTCGGTCAGGCTCCGTGGCTGCAGGGCTGGAGAGGAGGAGGAGGGAGGAGGGGGCAGCCCATTGGGCAGAGCGCACGAGAGAACGCAGGAGGATGGTGGGGGCTCTTCCTCCACCCTCGTCGACGGAGGGACTCCTGTGCGCCGCCGGAGCAACCCTCCCAACGAGGGTGGAGGAAGAGCCCCCACCATCCTCCTGCGTTCTCACGCGTGCTCTGCCCAATGGACTGCCCCCTCCTCCCTCCTCCTCTCCAGCCAGTTCCTTCCCCCGCTGGCAGAGCCTCCGCAGCCCCTGGAAAAAAACGAGTGGCCGGCATGCCAGCAGGGAAGGGAATCGGCGCCCAGGAGTCCCTCCGCCGACGAGGGAGGAGGAAGAGCCACACTCCAACGGCGCGAACAGCCGCGCCTGCGTTCTCCCGCACGCTCTGCTCAGGGGGCTGCCTCCTCCTCCCTCCTCCTCCTCTCCAGCCCTGCGGTCCGGCTCCCACCCAGCCACGGACCGACACCGGTCCGCGGCCCGGGGGTTGGGGACCCCTGGTTTACAACATTTAATTTTCTATATGTTTGTCCATAAATATATTAAGGAACCAAGATCATATCAGTTAATAATGTCTAATTATTCTCAGTTCAGTGTTGAGTAATTCCTTAGGCAATCAGTTTATTTTCACACATGGTTTGGTACCACTCTTGCAATATTTATCAACCATGTTTCAATTTTGGCACATTTTGGCTGGTATGCCATAAGTACAGCCATAGTCCAATCATTAGCCTTTGTGTGCTGTTTTATCAGGGTAATAACTCTAATTTAAAGACTGTATTGCAAGTCATTGTACTGTTATTCATATCTCACCAAATAGGAGATATAGGTTATATGTACACAAACACACACCATTAATTAGAAATAAAGATTTAAATCTTTTCAAATCAAAGAATTTTGAAAATAATTGTACTCTAATTGTGACTCTGTAGTACAGTATATTCACTGATGAGAATTGAATAACTCTGTAGGGCACTTTGACCACATGAATTTAGGTGATGACATATACAATGGACTGCTTAGAATTAACCTAAAGTAAGCTAGTATTTTCAGTTTCATAAATAGAATGTTGACTTTCAGCTGATTCTTTGACAACTCTGGATCTTAAAATGTCACACTTAGATGTTCAGGGAAAATTTTGTGTATCACAAAATGTCATTGAGAGTCCTGAGAAGGATGTGTGGCTTTGCACCTTAATGGAGAGAAGAATGATTGAAGAATTAAAGGTTAATAGTCATCTGATTTATGGAGCTCTGATGCTGATAAGCAGGATTTTCACTGAAGTGGTCAACCTTTGTCATTCTGAGACCTATATAGTGTGCCAAGCTGAAGGTTGCCCATATGCATCAGTTTGTGCAAACCTATTTTTTTCCTTATACCCAGCCTTGTGACCAAAACCAAATCAGCAGATTCCTTCTTATATTACGAATAAGAAATCAGTGATCCATGTCTTCTCAGACAGCCGATGAGTTGGTAGGACTTTCTGCAGTTTGGAAGAGTAAATAAAATTCCCCACATCTTCATTAACTTCATTTGTTTTAATGGAAAATTTATTGCAGTGGATCTTTGCATATCTATAATTATAGTAATTATGAAAGTGTAACAAATATAAATTACAGTGTTTTATAAATATATATCTAAACAAAACTGGACATAATTCAGAATTTGAAATATTTCTTTGCCTTGTATTTGTGTCTTTTTTTTTTACATTCATAGAAAAACTTTTACATGAAATTATTTATGAATGCTATGATTGCTGGTGTAGGAGTTGCAAGTCACTCTCTGAAAATAGCCTTTGCAGAAGTCCTGGAATCTTTTGCTCACATGATATGGAGTAAGAGCAGGAGAAATTACCAATAGGTATTTGGTATTTTTATAAGACTTT
This sequence comes from Rhabdophis nuchalis, assembly GCA_039707465.1. Classification (NCBI taxonomy): domain Eukaryota; kingdom Metazoa; phylum Chordata; class Lepidosauria; order Squamata; family Natricidae; genus Rhabdophis; species Rhabdophis nuchalis. Next base: position 122,627,315 of record CM077643.1, read on the forward strand.
AGAGCCTTCATGTTTCAGATCTGAAAAACTACCTTAGCCCTCTGGATGTTCTTGCTTTAAAGCCAAAGAGGCAACCAAACATTATACTTTGCCACGTTATACTTTGCCATGTTGCCAAAACTCGTATGTGGATTATATTTAACCTATCACTCAAGAAAGTTATGCATAGGGATCTGAAAGACATTTTGCTGACAGAACAGGGCTGTATCAGACTTCATGCACTTGATTCTTGGCATTAGGAAAAGAATGAAGGGCACCGCAAGTGCAGTTTGGAACTACATCTTCATACATTTTATTATTTTATCCCGTGTTATGCTTGCCGAAATGATTCCCATTTGAAGAGGAACAGTTTGATTTAAATTAGACTATTATTTGAAAGAGAAATTTTTTATTTCTAATCCTGCCCCAGAACCGGAGCCAAAAATGATAGAAATCTTTAATTGGAGCAGGCTACAGTTTAAACTGGATAGTACATGTTGTCGATGCATTCTTGCATGAAGTCATTTTTGACCAGAAAGGATGGGTTATCTTTTCCAGATGTAACAGTGCAACTCTTTGGTTGCTTTATTCACATCATAGAAAAGAGAGAGCATGACTGAAATATCAAAGCCAGGGTCTGTAACTATAAATTCCAAAATTGGTGTCCTCAGAAAACCTATGCCAAATGATTGTAATGCAGTAATTTTATTATGTGGTTTAGTCTGTGCCCATAGTTATGTAATTGACATTTCCAATGCAGGGTATGCTAAACACCTTTAATGAAACATTTTCATATTTGCTTGGGAATCATGGTTGATGTACTAGACAAAAAACTTTGTTTTTTGAATGAATCCTCTCATAGTAATTCTCCCCACCACTTTCTGAGGCTAACCTCTTCTTTCCCCACCCATAATCTTTCAAAAGATTTATTGTCACCTTTGCAGATTCATTTATAGAGCGAAGTAGCATCATATCCGTTGTGCCTTGCAAAACATTTCTGCAAAAGGGATCTCTGCTCTGTACTAAAAGCAAGGAAACAGTACCTTTTTTGCCTTTTCATTTTGTTATCTCCTTAAGACAGAGTAATGCAGGTAGTCCTTGACTTAGAACATTTCATTTACCAGCAGGATGGAGGGAGGGGTCACGGATGGGATATTGCCACAGCCTGATTGGTCTAGAGCAGGGGTTCCCAAACTTGGCAACTTTAAGACTTGTGGACTTCAACTCCCAGAATTCTCCAGCAGCATAGCTGGCTGGAGGATTCTGGGAGTTGAAGTCCACAAGTCTTAAAGTTGCCAAGTTTGGGAACCCCTGGTCTAGAGACTGAGGGAAATATCTTTAATTCCTAGACACTCCCCTTTGGCTCCCAGTTTCCCCTCAGTCTTTGGTCCAAACACTGGTTCTGGTTCCCATCCTGTGATATTGAGAAGGAAAATTGCAACTATTTGGTTAATTGGTTATTCTAAATTTACTCCAAAATTGTAACTAGGCTGCTGCCCTAAAGGACCGGGTTTCCGGCTTGCTGGGACAGGAGAGCCTCTTCAGTGACTTCTCCTCCCGGGGCATCGGAGCACTGCCCAGCTCCCAGTCAGCGAGGGTGACAGGCTCCTTTCTGCAGCTTTGAAAGTGGGCTGATAAAGGGTTAAAGGAAAAGAAGCTACAAATCTCACTTAACAACATAAATTTTGGGCTCAAATGGGGTCATAAGTGAAGACTGCTTATACATTGAAGTTAGGATGATATTTATACTAATTTTCTTTATTGTCCAGATGGTTTTTATTGGTAAAATTTATGCCTTGTCCATTGGTCAAGGACAAAAAAGCCCTGGCTCATTTCATTTTTGACTCCCAATGAGTCTTGTGCATCTACTTTACTTTTACTTCTGCTACTTTGTGCTTTTTTCCCTGTCAAATGGAACAGGTTAGAGTTGAGGTTGACAGTTACCTATGCAAATTTATGTACCCATACTTTAATCTTAACACGGATATAGTGCCAGTTATATATGTGCCAGGCAAAACTTTTTGAATATGAAGGCAAGCGAAAATTAGCAAGATCTCAAGTTCTCCCTACTGTGGCAAAAAGGACAAGATGAAATAAACATTAGTATCCAAGTGTTTCCTTCACTTTTCCTTAGAATTCTGAAGTGCAACAGATCCTGAATGATTTGCAGAGCAATGTAGCAGACATACAGCCTGGACTGTACAAACTGTCTCCTTTGTGGATCTGCCACAGAATGCTTTGCCTGCAGAGAATAAGGTCTGTCAGTTATTTCTGAGCCAGATGCCATTTCTTTAGATTTATTTATAGAGAAAGTTAGCATAACATTCATTCAGTACAGTATAGCAAAATACCAAGAGGGAAAAAGATGTGTGATTGATGTATTATACCCACTTTCAACCCTGGAAGAGTTTTCAGCTGTGCCATTTCTTTAGATTTATTTGAATAGAAAATTGCCATGACATTCCTTCTTATTTACAAAGAGTTTAACCGTCCAATGATTGAAATCTTAAGATTCCTATCATACAAATAAGTATGGGTAGCATTGCTGTTCTCTAATGCTCCATTGGCATGTTTTCATCTTTTGGAGCACAGAAAAACTGCATTTCACCTCAAATCGTGTTATTGACCTGACTCTGAGTTTAGTCAACCACTTGTGCTGTAAAAATTTCTTAGGGATTTTCCTCCCCCTCCCCGCCGCCACCAAAAGCAGGCTTAGAAGCATAGAAGTATGCTTAGTCTGAAAATAACACAGGAGTAGGGCCTCTCCCATGTGACAAAAAGGTTAAAAAGGAGTTTATAGTCTTTAAGCTTTTCCAGCTTTGAAGGTCAGTATCAACATCTTAAATTATGCCAGTAAGCATTATCGTCCAGTACAAATCTTTCAGTATGAGAAGCATATGATTCCTGTGTGCTATACCAGATAGCACACAAACACGAATAACTATTGAGAAACCTCACTGGTTCAGGAAGAATCACAGCTGGGGCACCTGTGCCATAAAGAAGGGGTCCCCAACCCCTGGGCCGCAGACCGGTGCCGGTCCGTGGCTTGATGGGAACTGGGCCGCAGTGAGCGGCGCAACTCACCCCCCCGCGCACGCATGCTCTGCCTGTTCCCCCTCCCCCTGCTCCACCTCTATGCCGGCCGAGCCATGCACAACTCTTAGAAAGGGCCAGAGAGGAGGAGGAGGAGGAGGAGGGAGCAGCCCCCTCGGCAGAGCGCAGCAGCTCGCGTCGTTGGCCGAGAGGGGTGAGTGAGCCGACTCAGCCCCCCCGTGCACATGCGCCACCTGTTCCCCCTCCCCCCAGCTTCCCCTCTACGCCGTCCGAGCCATGCCCACCGGTCCGTGGAATTTTCTTTAAAATGAAACCTGTCCTTGATGCCAAAAAGGTTGAGGACCCCTGCCATAAAGGACTAAAGTCACCGGGGTAAATTCACAGTGATAGCTGAGCACCAAGGAAAACTCATCAAATGAGAACTCAAGCTTTCCATCCTAACCTCCTAATATTTATTCCTCAACCCAATTTCTTATTTATTTGATATAATGCTCATATTTTATCTGATTTTAATTTCAATTTAATCTCCTCCTCTAATCTATTATCCAATTTGGCAATGTTTAGGGATACTAATTAAATGCTAAGGTACGATATATCTGGTTTTCATTACCATGTTGATGACATACCATTCCCAATAGTTTCATGAAGATATTGAACAATATGGAAGAGAAAATGGACATCCTCTGCCAGCAGCCTTAGTCTCGTGGCTCCAGATTGTAAGAGTAGCCTAATAGAAGGATTGAGATTGTATTAAAATAGTGTCATGAAAGCCAGTTCAGCCAGAAGATCCAGAAAGATATCATGGGTGCTCAATTGCAAAATCCATGGCTGAGCCATATTGTATATATGTCACATAAACAATTTAAGGTGGCAGAACCCAATGAAAATTTGTGGAATGAAAGAAATACTGGATATTTCTGGTAAAAAATTCAATTTTACGTTGCTTGAAATATGAGTAAGCAATTTTGATTTGTGGAAAAAAATATAAAACAAAAAATTGTCATAGGTTTTGGGGGAGGAAGGACAAATGTTAAGGTTTATTATTAATAAAGCTCTTTAAAATATATAAAGAATATTGATAAAACTAAAATAATCACATCTTAATTTAAGACTAGCAATATGAATTATATGTCTTTGAGATTTTCAAAACATAGTAATTACTAATAGCTTGATTTAAATTAGCTTGATTGATGGAGAAAAATATGTTTATTAAACCTGAATTTTGTAATTATGAATTACAAAATGTATATGCCATGTAACTCACAGTGAGCTTATTAACAATACATTTTAAAACTTACCTTTGTTCTTCTCCTTTCCAACAGTCTTGAACAGGTCAAGTAGAAAGCAATTAGGAATTTTTCTTCTTGCCAATGACGTACTCCAGATTGCCACCAGGAACAATAAATCAGAAATCTGGTCACTGCCATTCAGCTGATTAGATGACTGATAGGGACCAAAATAGTTAGATTTCTACCATTAATAGCATAAGGAAAACAACAATCACTTTCCTTCTGGTCAGCTGATTATGCTGCTCAGTGGCCAGTGGTGAATTTGAGTAAGATTTCCTATATATGGTATGAGGCTTGTATTATTTGTATATGAGTAATTGCATATGTCTTTACATAGTCCTATGGGTTAACCTTTCTTTCTCCAAAATTCTCCTCATAATCTGTAATCCCCTACAGATTTTAGATTTTATTCAATTTGTATCCCGCCCTTCTCCAAAAGGACCCAGGGCGACGCACAGGAATTTAAAATCACATACAAAAATAATATCAAAATACACAAATTTAAAACCAATTAAATAACGAAAACCTGCGCTAAAACCAATTAAAATCCCCCATGTTAAAACTACCGTATTTATTCGACTATAACGCGCAAAATTTTGTACCCAAAAAAGAACTCAAAGTTTGGGTGCGCGTTATAAACGAGGGTTCGGGTTTCTGCGCGGCGGCGGCAGGAGGAGAAGCGGAGCCAGAAAGAGACACGGTTTCCTCAGCTGCGGAGCCCTTTGCCCTGCCGGCGGGCTGGTGAGGGTGGAACGGCGGGGAGCGCAGCGGTGGCGGCGGGGGGAGAAGCGGAGCCCAGAAAGAGACGCGGTTTCCTCAGCTGCGGAGCCCTTTGCCCTGCCGGCGGGCTGGTGAGGGTGGAACGGCAGGGAGTGCGGCGGCGGCGGCAGGAGAAGCGGAGCCCAGAAAGAGACGCAGTTTCCTCAGCTGCGGGGCCCTTTGCGGTTTGCTCCATCGCCCCTCAGCTGCGGAGCCCGGGCGGGAAGGCAGCTCCCCCCCGCCTTCGCTTCTACACACACACCCGTCCCCCTCACTCGCAGAGCTCTCGCTGGCTTCGGGAAGCAGAAGCGCCGAGCCCAGAAAGAGACGGGCGAAAGTCATGCTTTATAAAAATCGGTATAAAATAAAAATTTTATACCGATTTTTAATTGAAAATTAGGGGGTGCGCGTTATACACGTGTGCACGTTATAGTCGAATAAATACGGGTATCTAATACTAGTCACAGCGGTATTACAGGACATAACATAAACTGAAACTTGGATTTTTCAGACCTCCCAATGGAACCAAGAGCTCATTTTTTATTGTGTAGTTGTCTCATTCACGAGAAAGGAAGACACTATTGCACACCAATTATATTTTTAAAGGAAAATACATTTGTTGCTCAAAGTTGCGCTTCATCTAGAAAACACCTTTACAAAGCAGCAAGTCCGGTTCAGTACACAATATAATAACTTGCATAGATTTTGCCTATAAAACAAATAGATTTGATCTGTTGGTCTGATTGTTCTAGCAAGAGTCAGCTAAGTTATTAATTAACACACTTATTACAGTCTTGACTACTTAATGGACAGATCACATGTTTAAACTATTTTAGAGGGTTTTTTTTTGTGTCAACTGCTAATTTTGGAACATGAATATAACAAAACATATATTACACATATTTGGGCTTGCAAAATCAAACGGCATTTTCAGCCTTATTTCTTCAGAAGTCAAAGGGATACTGTTTTACTGTTAATAACACTTATTTTTATATGATGTTGTCAATTTATATACCCTGAAAGGGATACATATAATACAGTCTTTGGAATGTATTTAAATTTTAAAATATTTAAAGTGCTGCTTTAATTCCAATGAAGTCATGCAGATTTTCTAATATAAACTTTATAGAATAGAATAGAATAGAATATTTATTTATATAACCGCGTCCTCTCCCCGAGGGGACTCGGAGCGGTGCACAGGGAAAAATTAAAACAACATAAAATATATACATACATAAATACAATAAAAACAAATTAAATCTAACTATCCCTGCACTAAAATTCCCATTTTAAAATTAACATTTCCCAACCCCTGAGGTAGAGACTAACCTAGGCTGGCCAAGCAGAAAAAGTGAGTTTTTAATTTCTGACGGAAGGAGCGGAAGTCCGTAGTTGTTCTAATGTCGGGGGGAAGGTCGTTCCAGAGGGCTGGGCCTGCCACAGAGAAGGCCCTTCCCCTGGGCGTCGCCCGCTGACAAAGTCTAGTGGACGGCACCTGGAGAAGTCCCTTTCTGTGGGAGCGAATCGGCCGGGAGGATGTATGGGGCAGAATCCGATCCCGCAGATAGCTAGGTCCCGAGCCATGGAGCGCTTTAAAGATGAGAACTAGCACCTTGAAGCGCGCCCAAAAGACGACAGGTAGCCAGTGCAGCTCACGCAAGAGCGGTGTTACATGGGTATAACTTGCGGTACCCATTATTGCTCGCGCGGCTGCATTCTGGACCAGCTGAAGTCTTCGGGTGCACCTCAAGGGGAGCCCCATGTAGAGAGAGTTACAATAGTCCAGTCGGGATGTCATGAGAGCATGAGTGACTGTGCGAAGGGCGTCCCAATCCAATAGGGGGCGCAACTGGCGAACCAGGCGGACCTGGTAAAACGCCCTCCTGGCCACGGCTGTCACTTGGTCTTCCATGGACAGCCGGGCATCCAGGAGGACACCCAAGTTGCGCACCCCATCCACTGGGGCAAGATGTTCGCCCCCAATGGCCAGCGATGGAGTCAGCTGGTTGAATCGGGCAGCCGGAAACCACAGCCACTCGGTCTTGGTCGGGTTGAGCTTGAGTCTGTTTCTTCCCATCCAGATCCGTACGGCTTCCAGGCACTGGCACATCACCGCTACGGCATCGTTGGGGTGGTTTGGGGTAGATATATACAGCTGAGTATCATCAGCGTACTCTACCCCAAAACCACGGATGATCTCACCCAGCGGCTTCATATATGTGTTAAACTGGCGCGGGTCTAGATAATCAACTTCCTCCAGGTGACGGGGAAACTGTTGTGCCACCACACTCTCAACAACCTTTGCCAGAAAGGGAAGGTTGGAGACTGGACGATAGTTGGTTAATAGAGCTGGATCCAAAGAGGGCTCCTTAAGGAGGGGCCTCACCATAGCCTCTTTTAGGGAAGCAGGCAAGGAACCCTCACTCAAGGATGCGTTGACAACCTCTTGGAGCCAGCCTCGTATCACCTCCCAGGATGCCAGTACAAGCCAGGAGGGACACGGGTCCAATAAACATGTGGTGGCTCGCAGTCGCCCACGTAACATGTCCATATCCTCGGAAGTAACGGAGTCAAACTCCTCCCAAACAAGATCTGTCTCGTGGCATCCCACTGGGCCATCAATGGGGGCTAACTTGTTCTGTATCTGAGCGATTTTCTCCTGCAGAAAAGTCACAAATTCCTCTGCTCTACCCTGTAGCGGGGCTTCCCGCACCCTCTGTTGAAGGAGGGAGCGGGTCACCCTAAACAGGGTGGCAGGGCGGTTTTCTGCGGTTGTTATGAGGGTGGCACAATGATGACGTTTGGCCACTCTCAGCGCCACAATGTAAGTCCATAAATGGTTTCATCCAACTGAACCTGATCATGGTTCTTATCCAAATGATGTTGTTTTTTAGACTTTATTATGAGATTTTCATTGCTTGGTTTAATGGTAGACCCGGGTGTGTATATCTAAGATACATTTGTCAAGATATTGTATTTTAAGACAACATGACTCCAGTAGTTCTTTTTCTTTTCATCCACATTCTGCCTATCTTTGATGTAAATTCTAAACCTCTCTTACGTATGGAGCACGACATGGGACAGTCAGTCTCATTCTTTTTTTTTTTATATTGAAAAAGTTTTATTGGTTTTACATTTTTTAACAGGATAGGGTAATGGTTACAAAGAAATTTTGAGAGCATTCACGTTAGAGTCGTCGGACCTTCCGAGACCTCAAAATACACAATAAAAAAGTTAACATAGAAAACATTTTCCATACCACTACAAGATGAAAGCAAGTACATTTACCTAAATTCTCCGTTCCATGCTGTCAGACATTTACAAAAAGTCCAGATAGAAATATTATGCAAAATTGTTCAAGAAAAATCAAGGCAAAGTTATTTTTTTGATCTAAGTCTTTTGGCTATTGTATCTTCTTTCTCTCCTCCCTGGCCCCCCGTAGGCGGGGCCGTGGCCCCCTCCGTCCCCCCTGGATCTTCCCCCAGGACAGAGGAATATTTTTTAAGAAAGGCTTCCGCCTCAGCAACTGTTTTAATCCTCACTCTTCCTCCTTCCCAGAACACCAGCATCCCTTCAGGTGTCATCCACTTGAACCAAATCCCGTGATCAAACAAGGTTTTAGACAAGAAGGAAAAATTCCTTCTTGCATCTCTAATTTTTCTAGGGATCTGCTTCAAGATAGTGACCGTTTTTTGTTGGTGAGTTAGAGGTTTTTCTCTCTGCGCTTTCAGGATTTCCTCTCTGGTTGACCTTCTAACAAATTTCACATGTATCTCTCTAGGCACTTCATTTGTCCTGGCATATGCAGAATTAATTCTATAGGCTAGGTCAATGTCCCCCCTGATCTCATCCTTAGGTTTATGTAAATAGTCTGCTAAAATTGTACTCATAAGATCAGGCAGGCATTCACCAGATTCCTCAAGAACATTCTGAAATCTCAAAAAATATGTCATTCTTTCCATATCTATCCTAGACACATGCCCATTTATTTCCCCCACCTCATTAGAAACATTTTTAATCTCTCCCTTAGCCCCCTCCAACCCCCCCTTCCAGTTCTTCATTCTTCTGTGTGTTCTCCAACACTTGCTTCCGGGTATCCAGTAGCTCCTTCTTGAAGGTAATATTTTCAGCCCTCTGGGCCTTTATTTCTGATATCAAAGTTTGCATAGAGGTTTCAAGAGAAGCCATCCTTTGTTCCAAATTTACAAGTGCTGCTTCTTGTGCCATGGTTAAAAGTTAGAGTCACTGCCACCAAGATGGCGTTTTCCGGGTGGGACTGGTGGGGCAAATCAGGAGCTCAGTTCAGTTCAGGGCTGTGAAGTTGCAAACAATTCAGAAACCAAAAGAGACACAGTTTCCCAGGTCAGCAAATAGTAATAACGAAGGTATTCCAGAGAAGAAATCACAAATCCATCAAAAGAAATTTTTTTTCAAAAATCCAGAGAGAGTCCTGCTTTCAAAGAGACGCTGGAAATTTTCCTTAGTTGAAATAGTCAGGCAGGGACAAAGAAAAGCCACTTCCACCGCCCATCTCAGAGCCAGAGGGAGAGAGTAGCAAAATAAGAATTTTTTAACCAGCCAAACCTAGAAACAATGTTGCAAAGAATCGCATTCCACTTTCCCTTGTTAAAGACCGTCCGGAGTGAAAGTTTCCACTTTCTCTTTGCAGAGAAGCCATTTTAACGTGCCGCTTAAATCCGAGGGTTTTTTTTTTAGAAATAAACACCCCCCTCCCAGTCCGTTCAGCCTGGCTGGCAGCAAGGAAAAAAAAAGGTGTTCTTTTAAACTCACTCTCCCTCGCAGCTGAAGCCTCGGTGATCCGCCCGGTCTCTCCGTTCAGCCCTCTCCATTAAAGCGAATGGCGCCGACAGCCGTTGGCGAAGGAAAAACCCCCCGCAGCATGTTCCTCTCCACCTAGGTCGCAGAGAGGAGCGCTCTCCCCACCGCCGTGACGAGGGACGCTCCCTCTGAGCCGACCCTACGGGAAACCTCCGGTAACCGGAGAGTTTCGCCCCCGTGGGGGGGCAGAAAAGGCAACAAAGCGGCGAGCGAGCCCTAGGCTCGCCCGTCGCCGCTGGAGCCGGATACCGGAAGTCAGTCAGTCTCATTCTTAACTGTAACCCACTTCACAGGTTATTGTGGGAAAAATAGGGAGAAGTATTGAATTATACAAATAAAAGGATATGAATCGGATGGATGGATGGATGGATGAATAAATAAATAAATAAATAAAGTCTTAATACCAGGTTAACTTACTGAAATTGCCTTTTCTGATACAGCATAATTTGTTATGCAAATTGATGTGTAAAATTGTGTCAATTAAGAGCTTAATTGAAGAGCAAATACTTAAAAACTGATGAAAGAGAGCTAAGTTAAATAAAACTGCTAAAATTCAATATTGGTACTGTGTCTAGATACCTTTGTTATCTGAAACAGTTACAAGGAAATGTGAGACCAAATCTTTCAGTCTACTGTGAATTAATGTGGTAGTAGAAGTGTAATTTTTTTAAATGTGGAGAATAGCAGTAGGTAGCCTCTGCTGCCCTCTCCTGCTGATGATATTTACCTGGGTTTTGGCTTAGGACAGTGGTCGGCAAACCGCGGCTCGCAAGCCATGAGCGACTCTTCCTCTCTCCTTTCCCCCCCCCCCGGAGGCAGCGGAGGGCCCGGCATGTCGGTTGGGGGGGGCTCTGGCTGACTCCCCCTGGAGCGAGCGAGCCAACGGGCGGGTGGAATGCCCGGGGCTGTGGCTGCGCTGGAGCCGTCCGGGCGGCACGCGCACAGGGAGGCGGGCGCGCGCCGCCCGGACGGCTCCGGCGCAGCCGCAGACCGGGCGCTACCCCCGCCTGTTCGCTTGTTCGCTTGCTCCAGGGGGAGACAGCCAGAGCCCCACCAACCGACATGTCGGGCCCTCCGCTGCCTCCGGGGGGGGGGAAGGAGAGAGGAAGAGCCGCACCTAAGAGGCCAAAGAGGGACCTGGTGGAAACGTGGCTGGCTGTCCTGCCTGATGCGCTCAGACGGCGGGAACTGCCTGTCGCAGGGCTGCATGCCAGCAGCAGCAACAGCCGCCTGCAGAGAGCGCCGAGCCATGCTTTCCGGGCTGGCCGCCACGTGCGGCTGGGACGGAGGTGGGCATGCGGCGGCCGGACAGCCTCCGCGGTGCTTGGAAGGCCGCGGCCTCGGGTTCTCCCCCCGCCCGCTCACTGCGTGAAAACCCGTGCCAGGCTTTGCACTGCTTGGGGGGGGAAGGGAGGGAGAGAGGGAGGGGGAGACTGACATACAGAGAGAGACAGAGGGGGAGGGAGGAAGAGACAAACAGAGAGACACAGAGAGAGAGGGAGGGAGAGAGGGAATCAGAGAGAGGGAGAGAGAGAGAGAGAGAGGCACACACACACACACAGAATGACAGATGGGTGGAGGGAGGAGAGAGAGACAGATAAAGAGAGAGATAGAGACAAAAAGAGAAAGAAAAATAGAAAGAAAAAGAAAGTGGTAGAGAGAGAGAAAGAAAGAAAGAAAAGGAAAGAATTTTGGTTGCTAAGCAGGACCATCGTTAAGTGAGTTTCACCACATTTTCCAAGTTGGCCACGCCCACCCAGTCACATGACCGCTGAGCCACTCCCACAAAACAGGCCACACCTTCCGGCTCTCAAAAGAAATTTCAATCGTGGTACTGTTGATATTTGGCTCTCTTGACTAATAAGTTTGCCCACCACTGGCTTAGGACAAAATATATGGCTGGGCAATGGATAAGAGATTTTAGCCTAGAAAATGACAAGAGGGCTGCCAGTATAATTTCTAAAACCAATAAATGTTCCAGAAGCTGTGGATTCATGTTGGGAGACCTGTTTATGCGTTTTAAAATCTAAAGTAATCGTATGTTGATGAATTTATATATTTAAGTGTCCTTACCTACTGTATATGAATTTAGTATCTGTGCATCTGGTTATTCATAATGCTTCACATAGATTACTTAATTTATATTTGCTACAATTCCTTCAATATAATTATACTTCTTATTACAGGTATAGAAATACATAAAGAATAGTCAGTGCTAATTATTAATTCTGTAACTGTATGGTTACAGATGTTATTATATCTACTCAAAATGTTTTGTTTCATTAGAATAAAAGAAAGCTCAAAATTACAGAGAGAAATGTTTAGCTTGTTTGTGTGTAAAGGCAATATATATGTTCGTAGTGTTTATGTTGTCTTTTTTATATATCTTCTGTTCTTGAGAAAATACAGAACGCATTTGAAAGTTACTTGGAAATTATTTCACAGAGTTTGAAGGAAAATGATTATGAATAAGACAATTTAAGAAAAGTGAAGTATTTGAAATTAGAGAGCAGGAGAATGAACAATTTTATGAAATATGGAATATGTTTTACCAATGGTTGGAAAAAAGAAAAACTTAAGGATTATATATTGAATAACTGTGGAAAAAGACTGATTTGATAATAATGCTACTATGTGGAAAATAAGGTGATATATAATGAAATGATAACGGACAATTATGTTTGTAATCTTAAGTACTGATGCACAAAATGCTTGCCTGAACGACATGTTGTACAAAGCACAAGATGAATAATGTTTTTTATTTGTTTTTATGTTAAAAAATAAAGTTTTTACAAAAAAAAGAAAAGTGAAGTATTTAAGGATAACATGTTAGTCCTCTAAATGTTCATGTTTATTTACCTATAGAAATATGATGTCATATTGACAAGATATTGTCAATTTCGTCATTTTGACAAGCATATTCTTGATATATAGCTATTAATAGTTCAATATTGTGAAGATTTAATTAGTGTGAAAAATATGGAAACAATCTATAAATTGAATATATGTATGTGATTTATTTTATATATATGAAAATAAAATTTAGCCAGAAACTTGCAGTTTCCTAAAAATTATTTCTTAATTTAATGCTAACAAAATAACTGGAGAGGCATTAAACTTCATAGCATTATCAAAAGGTTGATGATATTTGTAAAGCCTTTCATGTCTCAGATTGGATATTTGTAGGGCTGCCTTCTGTTTCTGTTTCTTACTATTTCTGCTTTCCTATAAAATTGGACAGGTTTGGCATATGCTGAATATTATCAATCTCTGAATAGAGTTGTGGTGCAGTAGAATAGAAACTGGAAGAGCTTCATTATAAGAGCAATGATATTTATTTAGAAACTGGAAGCTAAGTCTTAAAAGAAGAGTTGTTCCATAAGATTTCAGTTTTCATTCTATTTCAATCCACCAATCCCCACAAATCAGTATAAAGTTCATCTTAAATTATTTTCACTTTTGTTCACCTCAGAGTCTTGGGAACAAGTTGTGCACACTTTGGTCAATCCGTTCTGTTTCTAACTAACCAATTAGAGATTTGCAAAACAGTGGCCTGCCTTCAGACCCCACAGCTTTTGCACTAACTATAACAGCAATGAAATAATTCTATTCTCCATCTCAGAAAAAAGGGTAACTTTACTAACTTGTGGCCTCAGATCATAGTTATAAATTTGAAATTTGCAGCAGTTCTAGTCCTTCACTCTTTGGGGACCTGAGTGTACAGAACTGATAAGATTTCTTCTTAAAAACCCCTCGTGGCCCAACCAGGTCTCCGTTATACCCACCAGGTCCGGGTCCCCCTCTGACACAAGGTCACGGATGAGGGGGGCTTTTTGTACCACGGACCTGGCATTGCATAACATCAGCCTAGGGCCCCGTTTCTGTGGTCCTTGTCCACCTAGTCCGCGATGGGAGCACGGGGAGTTGGAACGCGTGACCGCCTGTAGCCAGTGGCCACGGTCTTCCAAAAGATGGTGTCCAATCTCTCCCACCACCCCTGCCCCTCCCCCGAACCAAACTGATGGACAAAACCTCAGTGGAAATGACCCCCCCTCCCCTTCCTCCGTTTCCTCACTTCTGCCGGCCGGCCTGGTTCTTTCTCGCCCCCTAACTGGACTGTCCCTCCCCTGGAACCCCCTAAAAGTCGAATTAAAAAATTACGTAGAAACCCTCTCAGTTTGCGCCTCGCCCACCTCTCAGGAGCAATCAGTCCATCCTCGAGGTGACCTCGTGTTAGATAAAGGGGCCAGGCCTGCGAGAGGGGAGACTCTCGCAGGCAAAGGAGATCACGCCTTGAATACATTTCAGGAACCCCGTTGGTCGTCCCGACCCGGAGAGATAGTTGCAAGTCCAACAGAGTCCAGGGAAGAGCAGGTGTAAAGTGACAGGTTATAAATAAAATGCAGTAGATGTAATAAGAGATAATACTTCTTAGGGGCAGGAGGGAAAAAGTCAATTAGTCAATTAGACTAGGGGTCCTGCGTAAGGCAGAATGTGGCTAACTTCTGTGTGACATCACTTTTAAGTACTGGAGGAGTACCCTAGTCTTCTCTTCTTAAAGTTAAAAATTACAAGATCAGTCAATTTCTTTTCATAAAATGTACCTCTGAATCTGTTTTAACATATGCTGAGAATTAGACAAAGTTGGTGATAGATATAAATAATTATTTACTTGTTAGTATTTCATTTCCTAATCTTGATTAAAGATCCTAGCTTTCATAAAAAGCTGGGATAAAACTGGCATTTGATTGAGATTGTGGTAAACTTGCCATATCATACCCAAACTAACCAATATTATGACCTTAATAATAGCAAATAGTTCTGCAAGTGATTTGGTACAAGGAGATTGGTAGCCAAAACTATTCTTTCTTTTCCTTATTAAAAAAGCACCCAAAGCATTAGTCAGTTAATGACTGTAGCAGAAGGAATTGTAACATAGAATTAAGGATAATAAAAGTCGGAGAGTATGAATTAATAAAAGAAAAGAAAAAGATGTAATAGATTTGAATAAAGATGAATTGCTCTTGTGAAATGTTGATATATGGAAGTGAAGATTTAGGTTAAAAAAGGAACTAGAAAGTATATAGTTTCTGGTTGATACGAAAATTGGAATGAATACATTGGTATTTTTTCCATGTTAAATTGCATATCTTGGTATCTCTTTGCCCTTCTACCATCACGCAGAAGATATCAAAGTATAGCCAGCCGAACGAACAGGTTTAAAGGTAGCTTCTATCCATGGGCTGTGAGACTTTTAAATTCAACTGCAATCACTCCATGCACATGCTAGTTTTTTTCTTTTTTCTTTTCTTTTCTTTTTTGTTTCTGTTATAATTTTGCACCAGTGAAGTTAAAACCAATTTCATTGTAATTTTTACAATGACAATAAAGATTATTATTATTATTATTATTATTATTATATGTTTTCCCAAAAAATATCCTATAGTATCTTTTATTATCACTACTCATTGGAATAATAATAATAATAATAATAATAATAATAATAATAATAATAATAATAATAATAATAATAATAATAATAATAATAATAATAATAATAATAATAATTTAATTTCTTGACCGCTCCCTCTCCCCGTAGGGACTCGGAGCGGTGCACAGGGAAACTAAAAAACCATAAATATACAATAGATATACAACATCTTAAAAACAAATTAAACAGTACCTGTGCTAAAATACCCATTTTAGACTAAAATTCCCACTAAACAACTAAAACCCCATAGAGAGAGACTACCCTAGGCCGGCCAAGCAGAAAAGATATGTTTTTAATTTTAGACGGAAGGAGCGGAGGTCCGTGGTCGTTCTAATGTCGGGGGGAAGGTCATTCCAGAGGGCTGGGCCCGCCACAGAGAGAGCCCTTCCCCTGGGCGTCGCCCGCTGACAAAGTCTAGTGGACGGCACCCGGAGAAGTCCCTCTCTGTGGGAGCGGATCGGCCGTGAGGATGTATGAGGCAGAATCCGATCCCGCAAATATGCAAAATTCTGAATTACCATCATCTGAGAGAAAAAGTAATTCCGTTAATTGATATGAATGAATGGGTAGAACAAGATGGAGAGTACATAAAAAGTGATTTAAATATTCAGAAACCCCAAATAAATGAGAAAGGTGACTAAGGTAAAGGTCTTCTCCTTCAAATGTATGATTTAAGCATAAGTCTACCTGCAAATATATTTTACAAAAACATACAGTTGTGTTCAAAATTATTCAACCCCCAATGCTGTAAAGGGGTTTAGGGAATTTAGTGTACATTTGTAATTGTATTAGAATGAAATCCTACAAGGACTTTTTAAAGAACCAAATGCAACTAAAATGACATCAATTGTTTTTGTAATACAGTAGTAAATGTTTCTTTTGTGATTTCTTCATTGACACAATTATTCAACCCCTTAAAGACTACCACTCTGAAGAACAGAGGTTCATTCAGGTGTTTTCGATCAGGTATTGAAAACGCCTGTGGATGTCACCGAGCAGCAATCAAGCATAATAAGCACCAATTAGGCAGCTTTAAAATGACTGTGATACTCAGCTCCTTCTAGACATTTACTGGTGTGGTTACAAACATGGTGAAGTCAAGAGAATGGTCCAGGAAGACAAGAGAAGAGGTGATTTCTCTTCACAGGAAGGGCAATGGCTATAAGAAGATTGCAAAGATGTTAAACATACCAAGAGACACCATAGGAAGCATCATTCGCAAATTCAAGGCAAAGGGCACTGTTGAAACGCTACCTGGTCGTGGCAGAAAGAAGATGCTGACTTCGACTGCTGTGCGCTACCTGAAGCGTAGAGTGGAGAAAAGTCCCCGTGTGACTGCTGAGGAACTGAGAAAAGATTTGTCAGATGTGGGTACTGAAGTTTCAGCTCAGACAATAAGGCGCACACTGCGTAATGAAGGTCTCCATGCCAGAACTCCCAGGCGCACCCCCTTGCTGTCTCCAAAGAATAAGAAGAGTCGACTGCAGTATGCCAAAAGTCATGTGGACAAACCACAAAAGTTGTGGGATAGTGTTCTGTGGACTGATGAAACAAAATTAGAACTGTTTGGGCCCATGGATCAACGCTATGTTTGGAGGAGGAAGAACAAGGCCTATGAAGAAAAGAACACCTTGCCTACTGTGAAGCATGGCGGAGGGTCAATCATGCTTTGGGGCTGTTTTGCTTCTGCAGGTACAGGGAAGCTTCAGCGTGTGCAAGGTGCCATGAATTCTCTTCAGTACCAGGAGATATTGGATGAAAATGTGATGCAGTCCGTCACAAACCTGAGGCTTGGGAAACGTTGGACCTTTCAACAGGACAATGATCCCAAGCATACCTCCAAGTCCACTAGAGCATGGTTGCAGAGTAAAGGCTGGAACATTTTGGAGTGGCCATCGCAGTTACCAGACTTAAATCCGATTGAGAACCTCTGGTGGGACTTAAAGAAAGCAGTTGCAGTGCGCAAGCCTAAGAATGTGACTGAACTGGAGGCTTTTGCCCATGAAGAATGGGCGAAGATACCCGTAGATCGCTGCAAGACACTTGTGTCAAGCTATGCTTCACGTTTAAAAGCTGTTATAACTGTAAAAGGATGTTGTACTAAGTACTAAGATTGAATGTCACTTGGGGGTTGAATAAAACTGATAATGATGTGAGCACAGAAAAGACATTTGTGGTTATTTCATTATAAATGTTATGTTATATTTGTCTGACCTACAAGTGCTTCTTTGATGTAAATGTAAGCAAGATGACTGAATGATCAAAATCAATGTCAAACTGGCCAAAACACTCAATTTCAGTGGGTTTGAGTGTAAATATGTGTGTACATATTGTGTGTACATATTTACAGTGTATTTACATACACTGTAAATATGTATTTACAAGCATTGTGATCACTTAAGAAGAATTGAGAAAGTTATTGAAGAAAACAAAGTGATGAGATGTGGGACAAACCATTCATGGTTGTATCAAGAGGTAATCTTGCATAAAATTGAAAGATTATGGAAAAAAATGAGATATGAAATGAAATGAAGGAAAAAGTAAAAAAGTAAAAGTAGAACATCTACATGAAAAGAAACTATGGGTGCGGTATGAAAAGAATTAATCACATAATATAAAGCAGATTGAACTAAAGAGAATGTGGATATTGCTTGGAATACAATGAAAATTATGTTAATAGTCCCATAAAAGTATGTGGAGTTATGCTAATAAGAGTAATCCTGATTAGAATTATTAAATGGACAAGGCTCTGGATGCGACTAAAAAGAAATACAAGAGATTATTTGTTGAAAAAGCAAATATATAAAAAAGATATTATATAATGTGTACAGAGAAAAAAGTTAATTCCAAGTAATATAATCAAAGAGCAAGGAATCTTTAATGTAAAAGATGAAAAGAAAATGCTGTCATTTTGCAAATAATTAAACATCTTGATTTTGTAGAAAAAGTGAGGTGCGGGAACGCTGGGAGTAATAGTGATATGTTAAAAATAAAATTGATATTAACCCTATACAAGTTATTGTCCAAAACGTTGAAGAGTGATTTGTAGATTGTACAAAAGATATTTGTAGATGCTGTGCCATTTGATGAGCCAGTTTCATATAGTAGGTAAAGGTATTAGGTCAGAAATTGGAAGATCATGAGTTCTAGGGCTTCCTTAGGCACAAAGCCAGCTGGGTGACCTTGGTCCAGTCATTCTTTCTCAGCCTTGGGAAGGAGGCCATAGCAAACCACTTTTCAAAATGTTGCCAGGAAAACTGAGGAAATCTTACAGACAGTTGCCAGGGGTCATACTGACTTGAAGCAAGGAATAAACATATCCTGTGTGAATGTTTAAAAAATGATATAGCAGGAGGTATAGACAATGTAATTAAAGAAATGTTAAAATATGGATATATGATATGGTTTGACTTTGATATGCATTTTATTTTTATTTAATCAGTTATTTGTCAGATTTATATTCAGCATTTCCTTTAGGAGCTTAAGTTCCAATATGTAGTATTTTCCTCTTCTAAACTTTCCACATAGCATCAATTCTGTGAGTTTGATTAGTAGGAGAAAGGATGACTGGCCGAAAGACATCCAACAAGTTTCCATATCTGCAAAAAATATTAGATTGTGTGTTGCAATGAGAATTGTGGATCAGAAAATTAATTTATTGAATACCCAAATTACAGTAGCTATATTTGATATTGGAAATGAATGGAATGAGTACAAGTTATACATAAATAGTAAAATTTAAAACAAATGGATGAATTTATGTACATTAGTAGAATGTTTACTAAGTGCAGGAAAATATATGGAGACATTTTGAAATCAACAGATGATGGTAGAATAGTAGCAGAAAATGTGTGTTCCGTTGGAAGGAAAGAAGGCTGCATTTCTGGTTGAAATAAGCAAAAACTATTGAATAAAAGTATACTTTTGCCACTTTGTTATTTGGACTGATAGTAAATAGAATGCACTGGGAAGGCAGATGATTCTTTTATCCAAAAGTTAGAAATATTCAGGATGGCTTTATAATTTCTGGCTTTTTTTTGGCAAAATACTTTTTTACTATCTCCAGTTGTGTTACTATTTGCCAGTATATCTGATTCTAGACAGGCATGGCTTGGCCACAATGACCCATCAAATGTGATTATATATAAGATTAAGGTAATATAATATACTATATATGAGGCTATCCTTACTTTGCCATGGAAGGTGGAGTGACTAGAAATAGGACCTTCTCGATGGTAGACCTCAGGTATACAACTCCCTTCCAAGGCATGTTTTCCTGGCCACACATTGTTGTCTTCTAAACACCAACTCACAAGATGCCCAGTCATTCATACAACACTGTTCTAGGACCAAGTTACCTTTTAGATGGCTTTTTTAAAACAATTTTTTATGACTTTTTGTGATTTTTATTGCCTTTATTTATTGCCTTTATTTATTTATTTTATTTAATGTATATGCTGCCTTTATTATTTATAATATATAGTTAGTATTAATCATTGGGGATTGGAGCATAAATTGGAGTATATTGCCAGCTGGCTATTATAACCTTTTGTGTTACAAGAATTTTAAAATTATTTTATTTTTTGGGTGGCGTCATTGTAAATCTGTGGATATCCCCTTTTTTTTAACTTAATATGGTAGCTTTGCTATAGATTTTCTTGGCCTGCCTTATTATCCCACATACAGAGCACAGTTTTAAAAGATGTTTTTTCTTCAGTACAGTATCTATCAAATGAAAGACTTTGTTTATGTTCTGTATTGAAGTTCCCTGTACTCCAATTATCAAGTGGCCTTGAAATTTTTTGCTTATTCTTGGTCAACGTGCATTCCCTACTAATTGGGCTCATCCGACTTTCTGGTGCCTTCTACATTTATCAACAATTTGAAATAACACATTTGGTCTTAATTATTTCTTTAATGACAATTTTCTTCAGCATTCCATGATCTTTTGAAATAACTCCTAGTAGACCCAAGTACTCCAGAATTAGTTCACCAGGAATAGCTTTTCCACATTAGAGTTTAGTAACAGGTGCAGTGTCATTAAAGAGCCAATTATTTCTTATGCAGACAAGATTGTTCTGATAAAGTACTGCATGACGTTTCCATCAATTTTATGGTGCTGCTGTTTGAATTGTAAAGCCTTAAACCATTTAGGTGAAGCTGCCTGAAGAGTATTTCCTTCCAGGTTACTGCCAAGACCCAGAATTTTAACCTGAACAACTAATTAGGAGTAAAAGGGGTTGATAGATATTAAACCTTCTTGCTTGTTTGCTTGCAAAGCTCATCTATTGAGAGGAAAAATTTCATTTGGTTATAATGTTGGACTACAGAAAATCTTTTCCACACAGGATTTTTTCATTTTGGTACTTTCCTGATTTGTTTTCATAATTCGTTTTCATGAAGTGAATATCATATTGTTAACTGCATTGCTTTTAACTGAAAAATGCT
The DNA here is from genome assembly GCA_039707465.1 of Rhabdophis nuchalis. Lineage (NCBI taxonomy): Eukaryota > Metazoa > Chordata > Lepidosauria > Squamata > Natricidae > Rhabdophis > Rhabdophis nuchalis. Next base: position 122,648,174 of record CM077643.1, read on the forward strand.
TATATGTGAGAAAGACATTTATTATGACTGTTTGTGTATGGTAAATGCATGGTATTGTGCTGGAAGAAAAGGAGTAAAACACATATATTACAAAAAGAAAAAGTATTTTAAGTCTGCAGTATTAAATTTCTTGATTGAACATACACTCATACCAGTAAAGTATAACAGCATCTCCTTTAAGACTTCTGGCATCTTAATTAGTTTTTCTAAAAAAAAATCGTTTGAATGGTCAGATTATGCATAGCTTCTCTATTTTGGTGTATATACAAATAGACATAAAGAGTAAAATGCTTATACACAAGAGGATTATGTATTTGCATAAATTAGGTTACACATATTACATCTCTCTCTCTGACATGTACCAATATATGAAATAGAAATTCCAAAACTCCAACATTTTTTAACAACAAACAAACCCACAAAATGACATTGAAAAAGTGTATTTAAAAAACACTAACACATATACACATATTCCCCCTACTGATAAATATATTGCAGCAATATTAATTTCCCGCCCCTTTCAAAACAGGCCCGCAAAATTTTAAACTACTAATTCTATTTGCAGATTATTAACCAATCACCTTCTCTACTATATTAATGACAAAATAGTTAACAAGTAGAACAATAATTTAAAAAGCAAAATGATTGTTTCAAAACCTCCTGTTTACAAACTGTTATTGTAATCAACTCGTAAAAAGTTTCCCATGGCTTTTTAACTAAGCCAAATCATCTCAATAACACTGATTTGTATTTTAATTTAAAAAATAAAATGGTAAAGAAGAAGAGAAATATGAACTCCAAACAATATAACTTTTGCACACTTTGGTAATGTACTGTGTATACAACAAAACTGTGCTGCTGCATTATACAATACATACGTATCTCTCGCGATGTGTTTTGTGCCTGTCATTATCAAGCACATATTAACTATTTGCACTTGACTAAACACAGAGTTAAAAACAAATTCAGTTTAGATATATTGTTACTTATATCTCAGAGGGGGGGAAAGGCAAAGCTTATCACAAAACTCATTAATTTGGAATGTAACTTGCACTAACAATTTGCTCCTGGAATTTAAAGGGCAGCCAGGAGATGGCATGTGACCTTTAATAGGAAAGATTTATATAAGAAGGGAGTTGAGAGGAAATGAGATTCAAAAACTAGATTTTTTTTCTTCAGGATTTTAATATTTAGAGTGTACTATTTAAGCAGAAAAGTCTACAACTAAATGGTATTTGTGGCTGATTCTTTCAATTTGTGTGTTATAGATATAAAATTCTTGCAGATTTTGTAATACAGTCCTTAAATTATGTATGATCAATGCCAGGGTTGGACTGCAATTCAACTATTGTATTGATTATGTAAAGAAAACATATTTAAGTGTACCTTATTAGATCATTAATAACTTGCATATGATTTGTAGAATTTTGTATTATGAGTTACCATATTTTTCAGACTATAAGATGCTCCAGACTATAAGACACACCTAGTTTTTGGGGAGAAAACTAGGTACGGTAAAAAATCTGCCTTCCAGCAATTTGCCTTCTTGCAGCAAACAGCCTAATCAGCTTCAGCACAGCCCGATTTAGCACAAACAGCTGATTGGTGGTTGGATCGGCTTCCCAGAATACTGTTTTCCAGGGTAAGGGAATCACCACTGCCTATCGCTGTTGCTGCCTATTGGCATCTCCATGCACTCCGTGTTCCGCCTCCGTGCACCCTGTGTTCGCTCGTTCCAAGCAGCAGGGATCGCTGCCGCCAGCTATCTTTGCTGCTTGGAACAGGCCAAAAATGGGGCATGCAGAAGCTGAAAATGGGGCATGCTAAGGCCAAAAACAGGACACACAGAAGCCGAAAATAGAGTGTGCAGAGGTGACAAAAGGTGGCAGCGATGATGGGCGGCAGCCGTGATATGCGGTGGCGATCCCTGCAGCCTGCAACAGCTGATAGGTGGCATTCTGGTTAGCAGATCCAAACACCAATCAGCTGCTCGTGCTAAATCAGGGTGTGCTGAGCCTTTATTTAAGAAGAGTAGGGCAGCAACATTTATTTATTTTTAAAAATCGAGGGCAAAATGACCATAATATGTTCTAAATATTGAATATGAAATTACAGTTGTCTTGTAAACCCTAAAAGATCACCTGTCTTCTTAAAAGGCTGAGAGGGTCTGGATAGGGAAGAATAGGCTTTAACTGATAACAAGATCAAGTGGGTTTGGGTTTGGGGCCTGCCAGTTCTAGGACTATGCTAGGCCATAGAGTTGAAAATGTAGTTGAAAATGAGCAGGTTAAAATATTGTGGGATTTGTGGAATTAAGTGTGGATAATTGATGTGTCAATATCAAGTGATAATAGCATAGAATAGTGACGGTGAATCTTTTCAGCACCGAGTGCCCAAATTGGAATGTGCACACCAGAAACCCGAAGATCAGTTGGCTGGTGCGCATGCATGCACTGGCCAGCTGGTCTTCGGGTTGCCAGTGCGTGCAAGTGTGCAAAGAGCAGCTGACCGGCGTGCATGTAGATGCTGGAAGCCAGAAGAGCAGTTGACAATGGCACATGTGCCCAAAGAGAGGGCTCTGCATGCTATAGGTTCGCCATCACGGGCATAGAAGACAAAGAATTGGAGAAATCACGAAGTATAAAGATTTGAAAATTGAAATAGAAAGATTATGGCATAGGTCATCTGTGGTAGTTCTAGTGGTTATGGGAAGTTTTCGATTTCATTGAGAGAGCATTCTAACCTAGTAAAACAAAACAAAAAACAGTTTGACAGGGAGTTACCCATTGGAATGTACCTTATAATATATACTATATGGAATATTGTCATTAGGCATTATCAATCTCTATTAACCTTAAAAACTGCCTTCTATGCTTTTTTAATACCTTTTTAATAGAAATGTTTACTGCTAATAATTTCTGTGTTGCCATTTTTAAGAGTGAAATCATATATATGTCTTTTCATATTTAGTATGATAGAAGTTCTATAATCTAAGACTTGCAAAAAGAAGACATTAAATGGATAATTGAAAGAATGCATAGAAATCAGTTAAAGTTTTTTAAAGTCAACGACCTAATAAATTTATTATGACCAGGAATGTTATGGCAGTAGGAATAATCAAGGTCATCACAAATTTATATCTAAACATTAGAAGAATTCACTGTGTACATTACCCTCAAGATTGTTTGTTTGCTTTTTAATTTGTATAGTCTGCATTTTTAAAGGAAATGTAGATGCATGATCTGATAAAGTCATTTTAATTTTTGAAGCATTTTTGGCTACATTGAAATATGATGAGCCCACTACTATGAATGGTAGTATTAATGCAGATTTACAAATAGTTGTACATGGGATGGTTCAAATCATAGAATCAGAGAGTGGAAGAGGCCAGCAAGGCCATTAAGTCTAACCTTCAGGTAAAGCCAGGAATTCATATTAAAGTATCTGGCCAGATGGCTACTTGAATACCAGGAAGAGGAGCTCACCTCCTTCTGGATAAGTAATTCTACTGTTGAACAGCTTCCCCCCCCCCCCCCCCCAATATACAATTGGAATTCTGCTTTTTTTGTAACAAGTCCATTATTCATGGTCCTACACTCTAAAATGTTAGGAAACCATTGATCTTTTATATGAGCATATTTCAAGCATTTGGAGAGTGCTTGAAATATGACCTCATTGAATGACCTCATTGAATCATCTTTTCTCTTACCCAGCTCCTTCAATCTCTCATCCTAGATTTTACTTTCTAATCCCCTGAACATCTTTGTTACCCTTCTTTTAAAGTGTTCTATTTTCCTGAATTCCTCTTAAAAGTGTGATTTGCAGACTTGGATACAGTAATTAAGGTGGTATCAGAAAAAAAAGTAGAACAAAATGAAAATATAATTTTCCATGATATGGAAATTACAGATATGGATGAAGTCTAAAATTAATTTATAGTACTTTCTTTACAGGTACAATATATTGCTGGCTCATATTCAGATTCAAGATCTATCTCACAAATACTCTTACATGTAGTCAGATATCCCACATCCTCTATCAGTACACTTACTCTAGGACATCAGCAAGGATTATTATAGTTTCTACACTGCATTATGCTGTTTGTTTCTCCTGCTTGTCATCTGTAGGAGACTACAAGCCTTTAATCTCAAGATAAAGGTACAGAAAAAGAACTTCATTACCCATAATTAAAAAGTGCATCCAGATAATGTATAGGTTACTTTTAGTTTTCTTCTGTAGCACTGAATGTTGCAAGCAATATTTCATGATCATGAGTATCTTTTTAGTTGATTGTACATTTGAAATTGCATCTTGATATATTCATCCCTCTAGGAATTATGAAATACAGTAACATCTTCTACATCGAATCATACAGGAATTGAATCATGACAATTGAGTTAATCATATGAAATTAGTGTGTTGTACCCATGGCACACAGAACAGTTTTACACCTACCTGCTGCACTCAAATACCAGCCCTGTTGCAACATGTAGCTAAATAGTTTTGCTAGGTTTTGCACAGAAGCACTTAAAATACATCAGAAGATGACCTGTCTTATCAAATCAATTTTAATGAGCAACAGTTGGATAAGTGGCAGTTGCACTTCCAGGCTTGCAAAATGGCAGGTGTGTCAAACTCGTGTCTTTTCCCTCTTCGCTAAACCAGGGATGAGCATGGCCAACATGTGATGCATCTGGCATGCAGGCCACAAATTTTACACCCCTGGTGTATGGGAATGACCTTGGGAGACAGGATAAAAAGCCACAGTCAGAAAAAAAATGGAATGCTATTTCTAGGCTTATGAAAATGCATGGCTTTCTTAAATAAGGTCTGGTTATTTTTAAAAAAAAAAGGCAATGCAAACTGAAGGTTTGGTTGCCATGATGTAAAAAAGATGTGGAGACTCTAGAAAGTACAGAGAAGAGCAAAAAAGATGATTAGGGGACTGGCAGCTAAAAGATATGAGGAACGGTTACAGGAACTGGGTAGGTCTAGTTTAATGAAAAGAAAGACTAGGGTTGACATGATAGCAGTGTTCCAATATCTCAGGGGTTGTCCCAAAGAAGAGGGAGTCAGTCTATTCTCCAAAACACCTGAGGGCAGGACAAGAAGCAATGGGTGGAAACTAATCAAGGAGAGAAGCAACCTAAAACTAAGGAGTAATTTCCTGACAGTTAGAACAATTAATCAATAAAACAACTTGCCTCCAGAAGTTGTGAATGCTCCAACACTGGAAGTTTTATAGATGATATTGTCTGAAGTGGTGTAGGGTTTCCTGCCTAAGCAGGGAGTTGGAATAGAAGACATCCCAGGTTCCTTCCAACTCTTATTCTGGTGTCCCGTCCCCCCCCCCCCCGAAATGTGATCTGGTGTGGTGTAGACAGATTCTTGTGGCATTCAGTGTGAATTCTGATTTTAAAAATGTGCTTTTGAAAATGTTTCATTAAATGAGAATAGTTTGTTTTCATTTCCAAATGACATTTTATATTGGAATAAAATATTTCCTTTCTGCTTTTCTCTAGTTACTTAGAGTAATGATAAACATATGGAAAGATAGTTTGTTACAATGCCAGAATCATAGGAACTTTATTAAAATACTTTTTAAAAGCAAGATTACATTATAGCGTTTGTTAATTTTCATTTTGTTTATATCTAAGACAAAGAGTCTATGTTGGATGCTATATGTATCTTAATACTGCATCCACAACAGAGGTGGTATTCAGCAGGTTCTGACCATTCTGGAGAACTGGTAGCGGAAATTTTGAGTAATAATAATAATAATAATAATAATAATGTATATTATTCCCAGAATAATTCCCACCTCTGACTGTCCCGCCCCTTCTATTCTCTGCCTCCTGAATCCCACCTGATTGGGAGGAAATGGGGATTTTGCAGTAACCTTCCCCTGCCATGCCCACCAAGCCATGTTCACAGAACCAGTAGTAAAAAAATTTGAATCTCACCACTGATCCACAGTGTGTGCAATAGAATTGAATTATAAACAAGGTGGTTTATCTTGAATAGAGTATATTATTTGAATTATTGCTAAATTCTACAAACTTCAGCAATAACTTGTCAGTTGAATATACATTAAGAACTCTAAATACTAAATGCTGTCAGTTCAAAACAGCATTTATATTTAGAGTTCTTAATATAACATGGCACTACTTTGCAGTTTCTCTCACAACGTTTTAATGGGAAAAATAAAATTCTAGAACTTCAGTTTGATATTTGATATTTGTCTTTTCCTTTTATTTGTAGGCTCAGCAGATGGTTTGGGGAAAATAATACAGAGATTTCCCTTAAAGGATTTGGATGATACTCCTTTTCCACAGGGAATAGAGTTGGTAAGTTGATCTATAGCATGCATTTATAAACTTTTAATTCTGGGTTTGTACACCCCACATCCCACTTTGCCATAAGGTTAGCTTAGCTTCAACTGTAAATTTATATTGTGAACAAATCATTGCTTTGAGTATTAGAACTTATTAGGATGTGTGAATATGAGATTCTGGGCTTCATTTTTTGGTGTTCATTTTTGAGAGGAAAAAATCATAATATGCCAAATTTGCCAAATTTCAAAAAATGAGGAATGGAGGCACAGAACAAATGTTGATGTTAATATTTTCTTCTGAGTTAGAAACTAGTATAAGTACAGTAATAGACTTTCTGTGAATTAAGAACTACTGGGCTGCTTTACTTTTTTAGTAATGGTAGCATTTTTATTGTAGTGCACAATTTGATATATGGAGAAAGGTCTGGGCTATGATGGTTTTGCATCCAAATTGCCATATTTCATAAAGTAGTTTTAAATCAGTGAGCTGGAGACCATACATCTCAGTTTTCACCAGAAATTCTTAAGACTTTATTACTTAGAAGACTGTCAGTATATAATTCCCACCAGGCATGTATGGATTATACATTATCTGCATTGTAAATATAAAGGCACAGTCAATCCAACTTAATCAACCATTTCAATTTGACAAGAGTACCATCTGTGTAGAAGCCAATTCCACAATAGAACTCCATACAACAGATTCAATTTTAATAGTATTCTCCTTGGATAATTACTCTAAAATATGTAGCATCTATATACAATATTTAAAATCCTATTCAGGGGTCCTATATGCAGACATTGTGCATATTTAGATTGGCATCCAGGATAAGGCATATTTTAGTGTTAGAGCAGCCATATGGCATAAAGGCTTTCTGGCACTCATGCATACAATAAGGCGAAGTGTAAACATAGTTCTTTGGTTCTGAGCCATAAAAGGAAATGCTTATCACTATACATTGCACACACAAGACTAACTGTGAGCTTCCTATTCTTATAAACAAAGTCATGATATTCTGACATAAATTGTGGATGGACATGCATAATAACCCATTATTTTGGTGTTTTAATACTTCCATACATACTGTGGGAACATTTTTTTCTGTTTCTTGTAAAAGTCACATTGTCAGGAAAATATTTTTAGAGATGTGATTCAAAAATTTAGCATAATGAATTCTTGGCTAAGAAGCATTTGTATGATGGGAAAAGAATACAATAAGAGCAATCAATTCTGAAGTTTTATTATATACATCCAAAAAGGCTTCTCTTTAAATTATACTTATATTTATATTAGTAAATAGGAACTTCTGAGAAAGTTGTTGGCCTTTTGAAAACAGGTAATACTTCACAGAATCTCTTGATGCTAGGGATGTTACAACAATATTTACAGTTATTATTTTTATACTGTGGCATTCCATGTAATTTGTTGAAAGCTAATAACAGTTCAATTCATAGGCAAAACAACTTTATAAACAGTGTACTGTAAACTCATTGCCATGTCTCATATACAAACCTAGCTTACATATTAATGGCTTACAAAGTTGATTATTAAATATCTATAAAACTTTCCACAGGTTTTGATAAAAGTGATAAACAGCATTTCTCTTACTTCTTTTACAATTACTGCTTAGATTAGGATTGCCTATCTGATATGCTTTTTTCTTTCTTCTATCATAGAGACTCAAAATATTGTACATGGGTTTTATGTGTGTCTCCATCCTTTTCTTTTTCAGATCTAAGTCTCCTTTGCTTCAATAGGTTGCAACCTTGTAGCACTGAGCCATAATCAAGAAGTTCTTTTTTATTTTATGAAAAGTGAGGGAATAATGACAATCACATCTTGTTTTTAGAAATAATGTAATGTAGAATTCTGTTTGTTCAAAACTATTTCTAAAGATACAAATACATAATTTCTTCCTTACTTACAAATGGCATTACATTTATTGCCAAATGGATGATGGGACACTTTATCCTAGCTCCATACCCTCTGATCAGTTTTTTTAAAAGCCAATTTATTTCTTAGTCTGTGGAATGTCTACTAGTCACTGTAGTCCAGGTTTATAATAGTATTGTCATACAGCTGAAAATTAAAAATTAAGAAATATAAATTGATGTTAAATAAATAAGAATAGGCATTTCATTTAAAACAAAAGTTCCAAAAAGTTGCACCATTTTGCATTATCAAAATATGTGTACTAAGGAAACTTTGTGTTACATTTCCAGTGATTCTGAGAAAGTTGAATTCCCTGAGCTAAAAATGTATTTAGAGTTCACAATGTCCTAAAACTGAATTTTAGTTGTGTCATTTTTAATCTCACATCATATGTTTCTTCATTTCCATTAGTAGAATTCCATTCATTTTTAGAAATATAAATCTCTAAGCTAAACTGCATTGTTTTCTAAGGTTCAGAACAGGAAGCATATCCATATATAAAATACGGAGTCTTTTCAAAATCAAGTGGATATTTGAATTGCCCACTAAACTACTTGGTTTAGTAAAATGTATTTCAGTTCAAAAGCATAAGTTATTAGCATACCCAGCAATCAGGTTTGTATAGTTTTTAAAAATATTTTTTAAATATTGTCTTTATTTTTATAAATAGTCAAAGTGGTGGACATATCTAATAGTGCTTCCTCATCTCCACAGCAGCCATGTGAGTGGGGCTGAGAGAGAGTGACTGGCTCAAAATCACCTAGCCAGATTTCATGCCATTCTAAAGAGCTGCCTTTAATGCTGGTCTTATGGTACACTAGCCTTGAATTACTTGAAATAAATTTAGGACACCAAAATATTGAGAAGGTAATATCATATAAGTTTCTGGAAAGATATGCAAAACACATATTTTTGCTATACTTTTAAAAGGAAGTGTGGTTCATTCTATTTATTGAGCTATTTTGTGAACTTTAATTGTTTAATTGAAATGAATTTAAATATTTTTATGTAGTAATAATCTTGTTTTAACCTATCAAACAAGATTGGTTAAACAATTTTAATTATAGTTGAATATATAAGACCTTAATCAATATAGTTTGAAAGTAAAAAGTTATCTTTAAAAGTCATGATTCCCTTTGTTCCAAATTAGTTTCAACAAATATTTATCACTGTCATTTCTGAATCCCATCCCATAATACCAAATGCAACTAAGCTTAGAGTTCATTTTGGAAAACTTATTCTTCTAGGTTTAATGTTCCATTTTTTGTTGAAGTAAATCTTAATGTTCTATTGTAAAACAAAATATTCTTGAACAAAATGTTTTTATTTCAAATGAGATAATAATAATAATAATAATAATAATAATAATAATTATTATTATTATTATTATTATTATTATTATTTAAAAGATAAACTACCTAAGTAAACAGTGTAATTTAAAGGTCATTAAATATCTATATTAAAGTACTAAAAAGAAAATGAAAAACTAGCCCAGCAATAAAAATAACTACTGGGGTGGCGGGAAGATGTGGGGGGAGAAACTATTCATTCCCATTAAACATTTCAATTTATGTCAATCCATTAAAAGTAATCATTAGTTAAAATGTGAAATTTATGTTTTATTTATTTCTCCTGCTATCTGAATATCAGTTCTTAGCTTTTCCTTTTCCTTATCTTCTTCATATAGTCCACCTTGAAATGTTTTTATGATACCCCAGTTCTTGCTTAAATAAATCAATTGAGCTTATTAGTTTAGTTTACTTTATTGTCATTGCACCTCGTGCGAAATTAAATGCCATCTTCAGTGTACATCATACATAAGAAAACTATAAAAATAAAACAAAAACAGACATCCTTCACATTCTATACAATTAAATCGAAAACTCCTGATACTGCATTAATATTACACTATACAGTAGAATGCAATATAGTTACTGCTCTGGGATATAAACTATTTTCAGCCTTTTTGCCCTTGTTTTCATTATGCTGTACCATCTGCCAAATGGTAATAGTTCAAAAAAGGGGTGCCCAAAGATTAGATGGATCTTTAAGAATGTTTTGAACATTCTTAATGCAGCAGGAGCTATAAAGCTCTTCCAAGGAGGGGAGAGGGCAACCAATGATCCTCTGGGCAATGATGTTAACCCTCTGGAGTGCTCTCCTATCTGCCACTGTGCAATTGACAAACCATACACAGGTGCAGTAAGTTAATATACTATCCATAGTGCAGCGGTAGAAGGTCATCTACTAATTAAAATGTGAAATGTATGTTTATTTATTTTCCCCACTATGCTGAATATCAGTTCTTAGCTTTTTCTTATCTCCTTCATGTAGTCCACTTTGAAATGTTTTTATGATATCCCAGCTCCTGCTTAAATCAATCATTTGTGCTTATAATTGTAGTTCTTATGACATATTTTCAAACTAAATATTTTTATACATTTCTAATGTTGTAGACCATTATTAGCCTCCTCTTCTCTGAAAATGATTGTTTATTCCACATCACTTTTTTTTCTTTTTCTATCATTTGAACATATTAGTAAGTGAAGCAATTATTTTTAAGTGTCTCAATTTAATTTTAAGTAGACTTTAAATTTCCATTGTAAATTTTGCAGAAGTCACTATTTGTACCCTTAGTTTAAAAAGCTACATTTTAAATAAGTTGAACTGAATTCATTGACACGTGTGTTAAAACCGAAGTACCAAGCAATTCATCTGATATGTCAAAAACGTAGGGATATGCACTGTTACAATCGGGTGTCATTTCCATTTGTTGGTTCTTTTTCCTAGATGGGATTAAAACTACGTGTAAATAATGCATAAGACAAAAATATACTTAAATGTATTATTATGTTCTATAAAAATACATATGCTAGGTTTAAACTTTGCTATTGTGCATGTGCATTCATGTGGTACATAATGAATCACTAAGTCTTTTCTCTAATCATGTGTTTGTGGTTTTCAATTCAAGTGCATACACGTACAAGAATGCATGTATTGCATAGCAAGTCAATTATGCTGCTAAGTGCATTTTGCTGAGTTGTTCATCAAAAGCTCCTCTCCTCTCTTCAAACTGAATTGTCAATGTTTGAGAAAAGTTTAATTTTAATTTTATGTTAAATTATAATCCCAGTCGTGCATACTTTAAGTAGTTCACATACTTTCACACACACAGACACACACACACACAAAGTAATGAAGAGTGGTGACGGTTAATTGTAGTAAAAAACACATTAATTTATTGTGATTTTTAGAGTTTTGTTTAGATTCAGGTGATCCAAACAGAAGAAACATATAGTTTTGAGCCATACTAAATCAAAGTAAATGTTATTTAGACTGAAATTAAGATTTAATTTTGTTACTTCCTAATTTGTTTAAAATTTGATTACATTTTTCCCAAACACCCTGAATTCTTAAATAGAGTGGGAAGAGGATGAAGAGACAGTTTTGTGACTGACAATACTAGTTCTTATTCACAGTGAATGTTTTTATCAGGGCTCCCCAATCATAATACTTTGAGTGTGAGAATGTTGAAATAGTTGCATAGTTCAGCACTTTCTGTTGTTTTCTGTTCCTGGAGCAAAGAAAGTAAAATGTTTTTGTGATGTTTGTGGGATTGAAGAGAGTGTGGCATTAGTCTGTGCTGGGAACATCCTGTATTTTTAAAGCCTCTCTTCCTCCTGTCATCCATCCAAATCCTATTTCACTTTCAACTACTTTCACTTCTTTTTCCATTTTATTTTTACTTTTAGCATTTTTATACAAAGTACCAAACAGCCCTTGTACTTATGCAAAAGCAGTTACTTTCTTTAAAATCAGTTCCTCTACATCAGTTCTATCAGCTAGATCATTCATTCCTAATTGCAGCTGCATGTAATTATGTATGTAGGTAAGCCTCCAACTTAATCAGCAGTTCTTAATAGGAAAAGAACTGCTGATTACATTAGACAGTAATGTAATTCCTCTCTCCCAAGGAGGTACACCCAATGGAACTAAGAAGAAGCACCTTCTCTGTGGTGGCTCCCTCCTGTGGAACATCACATCCCCACAGAAAAGATTGCCTCCTATTCAAACACTCTTTTTCAAGACTCCAAAGATCTGATTTTGGCTGCCTGTGGCTTTCCGGGTGCGCTTCAAGATACTGGTGACCACCTTTAAAGCGCTCCATGGCAAGAGACCTTGTTATCTGCAAGACCGCCTTCTGCTGCCAAATACCTCCCACCGACCAGTCCGCTCCCACAGAGTGGGCCTCCTCAGGGTGCTGTTGGCCAGACAATGTTGGCTGGCGACCCCCAGGGGGAGAGCCTTCTCTGTGGCAGCTCCTGCCCTCTGGAATGACCTCCCCCCTGAATTACGCACGATCACAGACCTACGTCTCTTCCGTCGGGCCCTGAAGACACATCTATTTCGTGCAGCCAGCCTGTCATAGTCTTTTAATTGGGTTTTAGTATTGGGTTTTATAATAATAGGCCAATTTATTTAATACTTACTAATTTGTTATTTTAACTTTTGTATTTCCTCTTTTTATCGTGGCTGTTCACCGCCCTGAGTCCCGAGAGGGAGAAGGGCGGTATATAAATTAAATAAATGAAATGAAATGATTTTGCCAATGGGCCTGGGGAACCCAGAGTGTGTGGGGGGGGGGGGGGGGAAGAGGCCATTGAGTTATTGATTGACTGATTATTGTCACTAGGAAGCTGGGGTATTATCACATTTTATTGCTTTATATTGGGCTTTTACTTTTGTAAGACTCCTGGAATTGGTTAGCCATATACAATTTCTTAAATCAATTGGTCAAATCATATTAAAAACAAATTTTAAATGTTGATTTGTTCATTTCTTGAAATAGCTAGAAAGTTTATGTTCAGACAAACTTCAGTCTTTTCATCTGTACTATCACTAAGTAAAAACCACCGGATATTTGTACATGGGGACAATACAAATTTATTATGCATAGTAATAATAAAAAGTCCAGACATTTTCAGTTCAAACAGCAAGATAATATTGTAAGTTACAGAGTTATCAGAGAAAAGGAGGCATCTTGCTTCAAAATATTGAGTCAACAGTTAGCAACTGGACTTAACAAGCAGTGTTTTAGATTTTTTTCTCCCATTGCAAATGTCAGATTGATCTAGCTTTTAATAATACATCTTGATTGTCTTTTAAAACTGCATACCAGAAAAGCTTAGTTCGCAATGATTGTTCTTGATTCTGGTTGTACTCATATACTTGCAGAGACTTGTTGATGGGTTGAAGTTTCTAAGATGTGATGTTGGATCCTTTCTTTTATCTGTTTCATGACCTTTGTATTAAATTTGACCTCCTTTTCTTTTTTAATAGTGAAATTGGATCTTGTTTAAGAAAGAGGACAGTTCATACTTCTTCCATATTTAGTAATATTCTTGAGGAAAGGTACTCAATAGCAGTGATTTTTAGAGGGTCAAGGTTAGATGCGTTACTATTTGCTATCTCTGTAGCAATCTCTTAATTGATCTTTAAAATAGGAAAGTTATCAACCACTCCAAAGTCAGCATCAATCCTTTTGTGTGAGGTGATGAAATCTCAGAAATATGTCTTATTCTTTTTATACTACAATACAATACAATAGCAGAGTTGGAAGGGACCTTGTAGGTCTTCTAGTCCAACCTCCTGCGTGGGCAGGAACCTTATACCATTTCAGACAAATGGCTATCTAACATCTTTTTAAAGACTTCCAGTGTTGGGGCATTCACAACTTCTGGAGGCAAGCTGTTCCAGAGGTTAATTGTTCTTACTGTCAGGAAATTTCTCCTTAGTTCTAAGTTGCTTCTCTCCTTGATTAGTTTCCACCCGTTGCTTCTTGTCCTGCCCCCAGGTGCCTTGGAGAATAGTTTGATTCCCTCTTCTTTGTGGCACCCTCTAATACTCTAATACATCTCTGCCCTGATTGAGTTTGTCTTATTTATTCATCTTGTCCTTTCATCAAAGGGGATCAGGCATATGTACCACCTTTTTTCTCATTTTTTCTTTGAGGCAGTATTGAGAAGGGAAGATCAAGATACTGACTATTCATAACCTGGGAGCTTTTTGATTATAGAAGAAGAAAAACTAATATGTATACAAATATATAAATATAAATATACTTTGTTCCACAACACCCTGTTAGGCTCCAATTAAGGGAGGAGACATACTGTTTCCTTTTCTGCCTTTCGGCTCATCACCAGAGACCATCTAGACAGAAAGCCATGAGTTCCGTTGTGTGCTTTATTTACAACCTCAATTTCTGTTGCTAATTGAAACATTTGTTATGTGAATTCTGCCCCATTTTATGACCTTTCTTACTACAGTTATTAAGTGAATCACTGCAGTTGTTAAGTCAGTAATAAGGTTGTTAAGTGAAATCTGCTTTCCCACTGGACTTTGCTTGCCAGAAGGTCACAAAAGGAGATCACATGACCTCAGGATATTGCAACTGTCATAAATATGAATCAGTTGCCAAGCATCAAAATTTGTTCATGTGACCATGGAGATGCTACAACAGTCGTAAGTGTGAAAAGTGGTTATAAGTCACTTTTTTCAGTGTTGTAACTTCAAACGGTCACTAAATGAACAGTTGTCAAGGGCTATTTGTAAATATCTATTCTGATATTAAGAAAATTTGTTAGACCTGAATGGTCAGTTCCTCCCAAACACAAGGAGTAGAACTTTGCTTTATCACTGCTTTTTCATTTTTGTTAGTCTGGAACCTCTCTAGGAACTCATTTGGATTATTGATGCTTTAAATCTCCTGTAGAGGACAGGAGCTGCTGCATTTAACACATTCTTCATAGGAAACCTAATGACCTGTTCCAAAGGATGTCAAGTATTTCAGGTGCCTGATGCTGATTCCTTGGTAGCAGCATCTGTCCTCATATTTCGGGTGCTGCTGTGCAGAGTTAAAAAGTTATGGTAGGAACCATACAATAGTTTCAACTTCAGATAATTTTGGCTGTCTGTAAAGAGTTCATGAAAAAGAATGTGGTTTGGTCATCAGTAACCTTCAACCCAATTTTATCATTGCTGAAATGTTGTATCTTTCCTGTAAGAGTACTGGCCACAGTGGACTGTAAAAAAATAATTTGATACATGCGCTCAAAATTTGGACACATAATTTGGCACATGTGTTCAAAATTCGAACAAAATTCGGACAATGGTTGCGGTGTCCCAGGGTCATGTGATCACCTTTTGTGACCTTCCAAATGGGCAAAATCAATGGGGAAGTCAGATTCACTTGTGTTACTAAACTGCAGTGAGTTGTAAAATGGGACAAAACTCACTTCAATTCTATCTTCTCTTCACTGAAAGCCATATTTCATTACTTGCTGTTACAGTATTCTAATTCTTATGCCTGTATCCTAATTATTTTTCAGCCTGAATTTTTCACATTTACTTTGGGATGTTCCACGATTCTGGTTTTTGGGTAATACTTTGACTTTGGTTTAACTCTAAAATTGAACTAATTTTGGAATTTGCTTTAGCATCTAGACTTTGCATTTTGTATCACAATGTATGAACTTGTTCTTTATAAAATATCCAATTCATTCTGTCCATTAGCCACCTGATCTAAACAATGTTTGGTATAATAATGTCTGTAGAGAAACACACGCTTCTTTCGTTTTCTGCCTGGAATTTGACAGATTTAATTCTTTTAAGACTTAAGTGTAGACATGGACCGGTCATGATAAAAGATAGGAAAAACATAGTAAACAACAGCCAAAATGGGAATGATGAAAACAAAAATGAATGTAAAAAAGATGTCAGAACAATACTGAAAACAAATGAAATGACTGAAGTCTTAAGAATTCTGAGTTTAAATTATCTTCTACTAGATGTGTTATAATGCAATGTCTCATTCAGTTTCGGGAAAAAAGCACAGATAAGTTTAAGAGGTCTTAATAGACACCCTAGTCATAAGTAGGGAGTGGGCTTGTGATGAGTAGCAACAAATAATTACTGATGAATGTTTTGCCTGCATATATTAGGATAATGATATTATAATTTAATTTATAACGTAATAAGAGAAAATGTTCATAGGCAAGAATTAATCATGAAACTGCCATGAAAATTAGTATTTTTAAAGGATGTGTTTTGGCAACATCCAAGAAATACTTTACCTTTCTCTACATGCCACCATATTAGGAAAAGGTTTGAACTATGAAATTAGATTTTGTAAAAGTTTTTTGAAGTATTCATCTATGTGACACATCAGCATCTTAATGATTCAGTGTAATTATTAACTATTGAGACACATCGTTATTAGATACACCCAATTATGTTTCATGTTTTAAATTTTGCTGTGGTTTATTTTCAGGAAAAGTGATAAAGATGACATATTAATATTTTGGTCATAGAATTAGTACTGCTGGAAATTGTAATATTAGATGTATAACCATGTAACTTTGGGTATTCAGGTTTGAGGATTTGAATTAGATTCAGTGGAAGTTTCAGCACAGATACCATTACTATTACACATATTTAATGATATAATGACTACAAAATTTATGTTCATTGGTATCCTACATAGCCTTATTAGATAACAAATTGCATAAACTTTAAATTTATATTAATATGCAAAATCAAACTTACACAAAGATATTATTAGTTAAGTAATCCAGTTTGGTCTGCTTTAGAAACATGATTGTGACAATAAATGTAAAATTGAAAAGATACAAATAAGTAAATTGATAATTTTCTGAATGTAGCATAATCAAAGCTGAATGAAACAAATTTTAAAACAAACAAATGCAAAACTAACGGATTTAAATAATATTGGTGACATGATTTATATTGTGATTTTGTCAATTGTGCATTACACAGGTAGTCCTCATCAACAACATTTGAGACTGGCAATTCTGTTACTAAATAACATGGTCA
Source organism: Rhabdophis nuchalis (assembly GCA_039707465.1). Classification (NCBI taxonomy): domain Eukaryota; kingdom Metazoa; phylum Chordata; class Lepidosauria; order Squamata; family Natricidae; genus Rhabdophis; species Rhabdophis nuchalis. The sequence continues at coordinate 122,665,333 of CM077643.1, forward strand.
AAATGAAAAATCACTTGACTGCACTCAACTTATAATGGCAGTTCATCAGTTCTAGTTGCAATTGTTAAGCAAACACAGTCACTAAGCATGATTCTGTCTTCTGGGTGGTCATCCTTATTGACCTTGCTTGTTGAAAGCCATCTGGGAATGTCACAAACAGCAATCACATGACCACAGGAGGCTGCAACTGTCGTAAATGTGTGCTGGTTCCAAACACACAAATCACAATCATGTGATTGGGGGTATGCTGCAACTTTGAGGACAGTTGTAAGACTCATTATTCAGTGCTGCTGACTTTAAATGGTCACTGAACAAATGGTTGGAAAGCAAGATGATGCTGTCTTATTTTTTTAAAAAAATCCAAATGACTTTAGGGAGAAAACCCAAATTATATTTGACTCCTTACCATACACATGAAGACAAAATATACCCACTATAAGAACTAAAGTGTTGTTGCAATATGAGCTTTCTGATGTATTTCAGTGAGCCCTTAATTTCCCATATTCTGAATTTTATTTTGACTAAATTTGTACAATCAAATTGTACAAATGGGCATGTTCATTCTAGCATCATTAGGAATACGTTTAGCTTGGTAATTATGTTAGTGTCATCTTCACTCAAATTTCATTAGATTTTGTCACAGAAAAAAACCTGAAGGTATCTTTAAAATAAAGACAATAGATTTCAAATACACATAAGTGTATTCTTTAAAAATGCATTGTTTTGTATAGTATTTGATGTGTTTTATTTTATGGAATAATTTTTATTACATTATGATTAATAAAAATTCTAGCTATTTAGATTTCTTTTCTTTTTCTTTTTGTATTTGATAATGGAAGAATGATATGCCATTTCCCTGCTTCTTGTTCTGATCTTGGGATCAAACTAGATCAAACTCTTCCTGGAGTGATCCAGATTAAATATCATATCTAGAGCTGTGCTTCAACCCTCAATTCTTTATTTTTTTAAAATTATATATTTTTATCAAAGCATTACTAAAGAGTCTCATGCTAAGTCTACTTGAAAGTTTGCATTGGGTTATTTACTCATTTCTGCAACTTTTGTGCTGTTTAATCTGACTCACTGAGAGATGTATGAAAGTCAGAAAGGAATTTACCTCATACAAGCGTAATAGTTAATAACCATCCAAATAATTGCACCCTTACTGAATCTACAGTTTCATCACTTACAATTCCTTCAATTCCCAGAGGCTTTTTAATCAGCCAGGGATTAACAAGCTTCCGAAGTATCATCATAGGAGGAGTCAATCTTGTCTCTGGCATTTTGCACCAGTGAAACAGGGTAAGAATAATGTCCAAAAGAGCTAATTTGTTTCATCAAGAACCATATCCATTTCACCAAGACCCACAAGCTCAAACTAATTCCAGGAAACATAAGACATCACACGTGGCATCTTTTCACATTTTTAATTAAAAATTAAAAAACTATAATTTAATTAGTTTTTAATAATGTATTTTTGTATGTTTTTTAAGATTGCCTGTGCGCCGCCCTGGGTCCTTGTCAGGAGAAGGGCGGGGTATAAATTTAATAAATAAATAAATTTTATCCAAATGACAAATCCAACTCGAGAAGAAAAAGTGCCTAGATAACTTAGCAGTGTCCTATTGTTGGCTCTTCTGTGTCATGTTTTACTAATAAGGCCTAGCTCATGTTAAAAAGTGTCACTGCATGGCATTATGAGGTTGTAATAAAGGTGGGAAATTACCTATTCTTTACCATCTTGTCCACTGCAGTCTAGACTTGAATCTGAGCTTGTACCCATATCTTCTCATCTTCATTTACCATCCTTCTAGGTGTCTCTTTTATTGCTTCATCTCCCAAAGTTCCCATTATGCCAAGCAGCTCCCTGGGTTTGGCCAGTCAGAAATGACATTAGAGAGTATTCTAATCCTACACCTTTATTATTCTGTGTTCTAGAAATTAACTAGCTATTCAGCTGAATTGCTTTCCAAATTCCTTACCAAACACAATTTGAAAAGACCATAGGGTCTATTAATTGAGTCACTCCATCCTAGTTGGTTTTTCATGTGCAGTTAATGGCTCTGGTTATCCCGAAGATTATGAAAAAGTGATTTTTCTAGAAAGGGCCAGTGGAAAACCTTATTAGCAATTAACTTCATCTGTTATTAATGTTTTGTCTGCTCTAGAGTAAAAACCCAAATCTTCATAGTCTTCTTTGTTCATCTCCTTACCCCAGGTCTTCATATGGCTACTTCCACATATTGCTCTCCAGATATTTTGGTCACAATTTTTGTAGAACCTCTTTCACTTTCCCATACATTGGCCTTTGATTGTTTTCTGAATGGTAGCAACTGCCGAATGGACCCCACTTGATAAAAAGCATCCATGAAAGAGACCCCAGCAGTATTGCAGCCCCAAATGGCAAAAGAAAGTTCGGGACCATATTAGTTGGAAACATGTGGAAGAGGCCTTCTTCCTGCAGTGAGCAGATAGTGGCTAAAATGATGATGATTGTGATGGTGATGAGGAGGAAGAGGAACAACTGCAGAAATAACTGTGCATAGCCATAGATGCCACAGCCTTCATAATTTTTGTTCTCTTGGAGTTGCATTAAAAGTTATAGCACTGAGAAAAGTGATGTATGACCATTTCCCCCACTTATGACTCCAAAGTCATGTGATCACCTTTTGCAACCTTTTGGCAAGCAAAGACAATGGGGAAGCCACATTCACTTAACAACCATGTTACCAACTTAAACAACTACAGTGATTCATTAACAGCTGTGGCAAGAAAAGTCATAAAATGGGGCAAACTCACTTGACAAATGTTTCACTTAGCAACATAATTTTTGAGCTCAATTGTGGTCATATCTCAAGGACTACCTCTATTCCAGCACCATCTCAATATGTATCTACCAAAAGCAAAAGAAACACTTTGAAAAAGATTGTTTAGATCTGTGCAAGCCCCAGCAAGTTAGAAATAGTATACTTTCGCCTATATTAATCAGCTGGAAAGTTAATTACATGGATATAGGAAGTCTAAAATATTTCTTTTTTTTTTGTAAACAAAAAATCTGATCTATATCTCCAAGATACACATTGAAATAGTTTTTTTAAAATAATTTGTACTTTTAGATTTAGTGGAATTGAGATTAAAAAAAATATATATATATGTATTTTCTGAGACATCATGTTCTGTTTATATGTAATTTTACATGCAGCTTTAAGAAATTAATTGAATATCACCCAGTGTGATATGGACAATCATATAAATATGATAAATAAGTAATTATGCAGAAAACATTGTATTTATGGATATCTATGAAACTAATCATGATTGAAAAGTCTTTATTTTGTGTATGATTTTATTTCATATGAGCTGAAAATTAGGTAACTAAGAAGGTTCAATAGTGATCTTTCATGATTTGTACTTCTTGCATATTATAATGCATTTAAAATATGATGAAAATGAGACTGGTCATTTTGAAACAATTATTAACACTTAATGTGCTGTTTTGATTAAGGAATTTTAACTTTTAGCAATGTTTTCTTAAAAGAATTTTAACCTTGTACTACATAACTATCTTTTACGCTACACAGTGTTCTAAATACAGTTTACTAGTGGGTATTATCTACTCTAAATATTTAGTGCATAACAAAATTCCCAGTATGTATTATTTGGACTAGATCCAGATATCTATCTAACAAAAGAGATATAGAGAAAATTAAAATTCTACATTTAGGCAAGAAAAACTGAATGCACAGATATAGAATAGGTGCTTTCTGGCTCAATAGTAGTTACTGTGAGAGGGATCTTGGAGTCCTAGTAGACCATCACTTAAATATGAGCTATCAGTATACTGCAACTGCCAAAAAACCCATCACAGCCATAGGCTGCATTAACAGAGGGATAGAATCAAGTTCATATGAAATGTTAGTACCACTTTATAATGCCTTGGTAAGACCACAATTGATTGCATCCAGTTTTGGTCTCCATGATATAAAAAGATGTTGAGATTCTAGAAAGGGTGTAGGAAAGAGCAACAAAGATGATTAGGGGACTGGAGGATAAAACATATAAAGAACTTTTGTAGGGGTTGGGTATGTTTAATGAAAAGAAGTAGGGATCAGCCTATTCTCCAAAGCACCTGAAGGCAAAACAAGAAGCAGTTAATGGAAACCAATGAAAGAGAGAACCAATCTAGAAACTAAGGAGACATTTCCTGACACAACAATTAATCAGTGGAATGGCTGCCTTGTCCCCAGAACTTTTGGGTGCTCCAACACTGGAGGTTTTTAAGAAGAGATTGGACAACAGTTTGTCTGAAATGATATAAGGGTTTCCTGCCTGAATAGGGGGCGTTGGCTAGAAGACCGCCAAGGTCCTTTCTAATTCTGATATTCTATTCATATTTTGTAAGTCCATGTTCAAATAATACCCAATGTTATTGAGTTAACATTGTTATTTTTTGACTGCTCAAAATTCCTTTTGAGAGGTGAACATCTGTATACGATAGATAGATAGATAGATAGATAGATAGATAGATAGATAGATAGATAGATAGATAGATAGATAGATAGATAGATAGATAGGCTTCATTGCATTATTTTCCCCTGTACATTGTTTCTACTGCTGTCTTACTGTAACCTTTGATGTAAAACTACGTTTTTCAGGTTTGCAATGTGTGTGTAGTCAACTAGCTTATAAAATGCTTTAAAAGATGTGGGTAGCATTAACAAATACATGTTAGAGTACTCCCTATGACGATATTGATGGATGATATAATATTTATGTGCAACCTCAATAGTTCTTAAAACTGTTGTTTCTGATTTGGTAAAAAGCAGAATGCACATCTACTGTAATATTTAATAATAGCAGGCTACCTGGCAAGTAAAGGGTGCATTCTGGTTGCTATTTACAAAGAAGTGGCAGAGGGCCAGTTACACCCAGAGATAATGCCTCATCAACCACTTAGAACAGGGGTATCAAGTTTGCATTGTCACGGTGTCATCACTTGACATATCAGGATATTTTCTCCCTTCGCTAAATCGGGTGAAGGTGGGGCCAGCACATGATGCATCTGGCCCATGGGCCACAAGTTTGACACCCCTGATTTAGAAGATCACTTTCATGTATTTTCTCTCAAACATAAAATCCTAATTAATTAAAGAACTTGTAATATATGCAAGATGGGAAAAACACATGCAATTTTACTTCTATTACATCTGATTTTACTTTCAATCAAACTTTTATTGCTAAATCTAATATTGATTTGGTAAAGGAAAGTAGCTTCTTATTTCTCTGGAAAATAATCAGTGTTATATCAGGAAAGACAAAGTATATTTTACTTACTTTTATATCACTTCTAATTTGAAAATCAAAAGTTTCTTATTACTTTCTCATTCTCACTGATATGTATAATCAGTTATCTAAATACTCCTATCAACTATGGTCAACAGAATGTTTGTGTTTTTCAACTGATCACGGCAGTTAAGCTAGATAATAACATCTCCTCCCTATGGATTTTGGAGAATGTAGCACTTGTCTCTGTAATCCTGTAACGTAGCTTTAACATGAAAAAGCAATATGGTTTGATTAGATACAGATACTATTTTTTTTAGTATGGCTTTCAGTAAGTTTTTAAAAGTAGTTTTTTAAAATAATGGACTGATATTAGTGAAAGGACTTGGATCATAAAGTACAATAGGATTTTTTCTTTTGTCTAGACACTTTAAGTATATAAGCATTACTATGATATATTGTTTGAACAGTATTTTTAGAAAAAAACCAAGGTGATGGCTCTCATATTGCTGGGAGAGAACATGAGAAACAAGCAGGTGCATGAATGACAGAAAGAAATGGGTGTTTGGGGGCCAAGTATTATCTTTAACCTGTTTCAATTCATGGAACAGATGTGAGAAGAATGGAGAAGAATTGTATTTGCCTTTACAAATTTTGACTGAGAATTGTGATATTCATGTGCTTGAGGTTGGGAGAGAGGAAATTAAGAATGATATAATTAAATAAAGTGAAATTGTTCAGTGAAAAAATAGAAGTAGAATAAGATTTGTCTCATATGAGAAATGATGTTAAGTGAGGCGGTGCAGCTCTTTGGATCTGAATGCAAAAGGAGGTTCAGACAATGTGTGTTAACATAACACCCTTCCACAGTTTCTTAAAAGAACTGCTTTTCTTGGGGTTGCATAGTTGTTTTCTCCTGCTGCAGTATAATCCCCAAAAAATGTATGTGGTTTAAGGAACTACAGATAGGTGTGTTCTACCCACAGAAACCATGCACTTCAAAGCTTATTTTTGAAATGAGGAATGTTAGGGAGTTAAGATAATCTGAACAAAAGAATCCTTAGTAATTACAAAAGATTGGCTAAAATGGAGGTGGAAAATCTAGGGAGAGCTATAACAGTAATAATAGTAATAGAGACTTCCGGTTCCGCCTTCCAGCGGCGACGGGCGAGTCTTGGCGCTTGTCCGCCGCTTTGCTCTTTTTTCTGCCCCCCCACGGGGGCGAGACGCCCCTTTTTGGGGGTCTCCCGTAGGGCTGGCTTGCCTGGGTTGGTTCCCCTCTGCGGCAGCGGGGAAACGGCCCTTGTCTTTGGCCTAGGTGAAGAAGGACATGCTGCGGGGGGGTTCCCCTTCGCCAATGGTGGACGGCAACGCATGGTGAATATGGAGAGAGCTGGACGTTCGGGTCGGAAGGCTCTCCGGGACTTTGGCAGCGAGGTGAAGAGTGAGTGGTTTTAAATATATTTTTGCTGTCATCCTGGATTGAAAAGAACTTGGAGGGGGGTGTTTGTTGTCAAACCCCCCCCTCGGATTCAAAGCGGCGCTTGGAAATGGCTCCTCGTTGCGAGGAAGCGGATATCCTAAACCCGGATTGCATTGAAGCAAGGGAAAGTGATTTGCGGCTTGTCTTTTAAAAATGTATCTAAGTCCGGCTGGCTGGAAACAATCTTTCTTTTATTACTCTCTCCTGCCGGCTCTCAGTTTGGGCGGTGGAAGATGGCTTCCCGTTGTTCCTGAATGATTATCTCACTTATGGAAAGTTACCAACATCCCTTTGTGATACGGACTTCCTCTCGCTATTAATGAAGATTTTCTTGGACTAATTGATTCCTTCCCTGGAGCGCTTTCTTTGCTACAACTATTGATTGTGAAACGTGTTTTCTCTTTGGGTCCTGAACTTTCTTTTTCTTTTTGCAATCCTGATTTGAACTTTCTCTTCTCTCCTGAACTGCTTCACCAGCCCCACCCAAAAAACGCCATTTTAGTGACACTGACTTTAACAGCTTACCATGGCACAAAAATCAGAACTGGCAGGTTTGGAACAAAGAATGACATCTATGGAGAATGTATTACAAGCTTTGGTGCAAGAAATTAAGGCTTTGAGAGAAGATCGTACCAACTTAAAACAGGATATTCAGGAAACACGGAAACAAGTGCTGGAAAACATACAGAAGACTGAAGAGCTGCAAGGGGGGCTGGCTGGGGCAAAGGGAGAGCTTAAAAATGTTAATAGTGAGATTGGAGAATTAAATGGGCATATGTCTAGGATGGATTTTGAAAGGATGTTATATTTTTTAAGATTTCAGAACATTTCTGAAGAACCTGGTGAATGTCTTCCTGAACTCATGAGCACAATTTTAGCAGATTATTTAAATAAACCCTAAATCAAGCTCTCGTGACGTCCCGACCCGACTATTGTAATGCTCTCTACATGGGGCTTCCCTTGAGGTGCACTCGAAAGCTACAGCTAGTCCAAAACGCAGCCGCGCGGGTGATTATGGGAGCCACTAGCTGCTCCCACATAACACCGATCCTGTGCGAGCTGCATTGGCTTCCTGTGGCCTTTCGAGTGCGCTTCAAGGTTTTGACAACTATCTTTAAAGCGCTCCATGGCTCGGGGCCTAGTTATATGCGAGACCGCCTCCTGCCCCATACATCCCTTAGACCGATACGCTCCCACAGAGAGGGCCTCCTCAGGGTGCCGTCGGCCGGACAATGCCGACTGGCGACACCCAGGGGGAGAGCCTTCTCTGTGGTGGGGCCAGCCCTCTGGAATGACCTACCCCCTGAATTACGTACCATCACCGACCTCCACCTCTTCCGCCAATGTCTTAAGACATATTTGTTTCAACAAGCCGGCCTAGCCTAACCTCCCATGGGGACATTTAGATAGTTTTAAATTGGGTTTTTAAAATTTGGTTTTAGCGCAGGATAGGTTTATTTAATAGTTTTTAAATTATATTTATTGTATTTTGTATGTTTTTAAATTTCCTGTGCGCCGCCCTGGGTCCTCTGTGGAGAAGGGCAGGATATAAATTTAAATTAAAAAAAACAAAAAAACCCCAAAGATGAGATCAGGGGGGACATTGACCTAGTCTACAGAATAAATTCTGCATATGCCAGGATAAATGAGGTACCCAGAGAGATACATATTAAATTTGTTAGGAGGTCAACCAGGGAGGGAATTTTGAAAGCACAGAGAGGTGGTCCGTTAATTTACCAGCAAAAAGTAGTCGCTATCTTTAAGCAGATCCCTAAAAAAATTAGAGAGATGAGAAGGAAATTTTCCTTCTTATCCAAAAAATTGTATGACCACGGGATTTGGTTCAAGTGGGCGATGCCTGAAGAAATGTTGGTGTTCTGGGAAGGAGGAAGAATAAAGATTAAAACAATTGCTGAGGCGGAAGCCTTTCTTAAAAAACACTCCTCTGTCCTGGGGGAAGATCCGGGGGGGCAGGGGGGGGGCCACGGTCCCGCCCGCTGGGGGCCTGGAGGGAGAGACAGAAGACACAATTGCCAAGAGACTTAGATCAAAAAAATAACTTTGCTTTGACTTTTGATTAATTTTGTATAACATCTGCATCTGGATTTTTGCAAACGGATGACAGCATGGAATTGAGAATTTAGAAGTATGTACTTGTTTTCACCTCGTAGTATTTATGAAAAATGTTTTTCTTTAACGATTTATTATGAAGCCCTGGAAGGGCCAATGACTCCGATGCGAAAGTTCTCAAAATTTCTTTTGTATCCCTTACCTTACCCGATTGAAAAATTGTAAAAACCAATAAAACTTTTTCAATATAAAAAATAATAATAATAATAGTAATAGAAAACTGTTAGCAAACTAAACTTCTATTACTAGTCCATACTATATAGAGAGATATAATCTATATAATCTGTGTAAGATTATAAGTAACATTAAAATTGATTACTTATGAGAAACAAAAAATAGAAGGTGTAGGATTGCAAATAGTCCCAAAGTTCCAAAGAAGCTGAGTTCTAAGTGTACTTGATCCTTTCATATTTTTGCTATATTGCAGCCCCAGAAGTAACTTGCAAAGTTGCATTAAATTCAGGGAAGCACAAATATTGTTAAAGGAAAATCTGATCTCAAATAAGTTATTAATCAATGTCTACAAATGACTGCATTTAGCAGTAGAGTTATATACCGCTTCACGGTGCTTTACAGCCCTCTCTAAGCAGTTTACAGAGTCAGCATATGGCCCCCAACAATCTGGGTCCTCATTGTTTTATGAAGAGACGAATTCTTGATAGTCAGTGATGGAAAATGGTGGGAAGGCAAGAAGAATTATTAGTTAATAAACTAAAGCAGAAACTTTGAATACTGTTTAACAGTTTTATAATGAAAGTTGCTGTTTCATAGGATCAAAGCATTAGTGACATGTAAAATTGCATGTTTCTAGCAAGATAATTGACCTGCCCAGCCCACCTCCCTGTTACATTCTCATGTTTCAAGAAATGTTTTATCCGAAGAATCGTATTTCTTTTTCTAACAAATGGGAAAATTACGTTGTGTTAGCCAAATCTTCACAAGCTCTTAAATGCAGCTATAACATACTGGGCAATCAGGTGTTCTTTTTCCAGAAACAGTCTTCAAAACCAATTTGTGAAAACCCATTCATAATAAATTTGATAATTTTAAAAGTCTTCATATGATAATGGAAATCCCACAGTTTTCTTCTATTTCTATTTAAATTTAGTTAGATCAACTGAGAAGATAGAGCCCAGCAAAATTCAGGAGGATATACTCAGTTCTAACCAAATAACTGTGATAATTGGCCTCCATATAATTGGTATTGAGCAAATCTGATTCCAAAATGAGGGAAATGGTGTCTGTACCTTTATCTCTGCTGAAAGAAGTATTTAAATTCCATTCCATTAGCCAGTACATATAGTTCTCCAACTTACAACAATACATTTTTGGACCAGCCTAATTCCAATATATCCAATAGTGACACAACACAGAGTTCAAATGCTTCTTCCTTTTTTTTTTTTTGATACACGTATATGAACTTATAGTTTGATTTGTAAGACTAGAAATTGAATTGATGTTGCATTAAACTTCCACATTTCTAGCCTTATTGCTGAATATTAAGTGGATTTATAATCAGTAAAATCAATAATGCAGATAAATGCATTTTCCCTTTCTCAATTCTACCAGTGCATTACAACAGGCATTCACATTTGTACCAATATGTAGCAGTGAACAACTTCGGATCAGACTAATTGAGAAATCAGTAAAAACTAGAGAGATTTAAACATTTAGATAAAAATGACTACTTAACACCTGTTGGTTGATTTTTGCATGTACAATATCAATTATAATAACCTACATCTTTTGATCATTTTCAAGGGGAGTATATTGTGCAACAAAATAAGATGGGATTTTAGGAGAGATAGCAATGTTATTGAAGTAACTAGCAATTATTGCCTAAGTTTACTATTTTTATCTTTCCTAATTCTTGTATGTCATGTTCATCTTTTAATGAGGGATTACCTTGAGTGCAAAACAAGATAAAAAGGCTTAATGGAATAAGAATAATTATTTATGTAACTCATATTGGAAGCGCCTATTGAAACATATTTATTGAATAAAATCACATTTGATATTTTTCTTCTTTCATCTGGTTTCCAATTTTCTCTTTCATAGATTGACATCAATTCATATTATTGACTGAGCTGCAGAGCATGATGAACTTTTCAGATATCAAATTCCATGAAAGCTTTTTGTCTAGAGGCAGTATAGAGTTAAAGAAAGTTTTGGAAAGTTGCTGGAAATGAACCAAGCAGTTTGGAGAATTTATTTATTTTATTCAAAATACATTAAGCTTGTTTTTAAATATTCTGAATTATTCACTCCAAGCAAGTAACTGGCATGCTTTCCCCAAAGGTCAACAGCTCTGGTTTCTGTAAGAGCTCATGAGTTGTCAACAGGTTTTTAGTTGTTGTTATAAAACATCTGTATATCAGGAATATAAAGATGAAGTTCAAACATGCTGCCTATGCTGACCATAGTGTCTTTAAAAAGTCCCTTAATTCTTGTAGTATTTATAATCTTGCTACAAAAGGGGCTTTCCTTTTCAACTCTATAGTTCTATGCGGCATGCCTTAAAATTTTATTTTCAAATGGTTAAAAGATTCAAAATTTAGAAATTTGATTGTTTTTGTTTTACTGTACCAGGATGCACTGAATAGAAAGAGCAGAAAGTTTTGGTGTGAACATTTATCTGCATAAGTGAGCCATGTGCAGATCTGTACATTGGGGAAACAAAACAACTACTTCATAAATACATGGCACAACGTAGGAGAACAAACCATCGGGACAAGATCCACCAGTACATCTGCATTTAAAAGACAAAGTCCACATTTTGGACAGAGAGGACTGCTGGTTTGAAAGAAGGGTCAAAGAGACCATCTATGTCAAAATTGAACAGCCGTCTCTCAACAGAGGGGAAGGGATGCATTATCTATCTCCAGTTTACTACACAGTCCTTTCAGCAGTTCCAAATGGGGCTCCACACCCATTTGCACTACTCAGGTGATCTCAGCCAGGGGGGCGTTTCATCAGGTACGTCTGATGCGCCAATTGCGCCCCTTACTGGACCGGGCTGCCCTCCGCACAGTCACTCAAGCTCTCGTGACGTCCCGACTCGACTACTGTAATGCTCTCTACATGGGGCTTCCCTTGAGGTGCACCCGAAAGCTACAGTTAGTCCAAAACGCAGCCGCGCGGGTGATTATGGGAGCCACTAGATGCTCCCACATAACACCGATCCTGCGCGAGCTGCATTGGCTTCCTGTGGTCTTTCGGGTGCGCTTCAAGGTCTTGACGACCATCTTTAAAGCGCTCCATGGCTCGAGGCCTAGCTATTTGCGAGACGGCCTCTTGCCTCATACATCCCTTAGACCGATACGCTCCCACAGAGAGGGCCTTCTCAGGGTGCCTTCGGCCGGACAATGCCGACTGGCGACACCCAGGGGAAGAGCCTTCTCTGTGGTGGGCCCAGCCCTTTGGAACAACCTACCCCCCGAATTACGCACCATCACCGACCTCCGTCTCTTCCGCCAATGTCTAAAGACATACTTATTCCAACAAGCCGGCCTAGCCTAACCTCCCATGGAGACTTTTAGATAGTTTTAAATCGGGTATTTTATAATTGGGTTTTTAGAATAGGATAATGATGGTTTAATTTATATTTTAAATTGTGTATTTATTTTTGTATTCTGTATGTTTTTTAAATTTCCTGTGCGCCGTCCTGGGTCCTCTGCGGAGAAGGGCGGGATATAAATGTAAATAAAATAAATTAAAAAAAAAATAATCTTGAGGACACAGCTAAAAGAATGCAAATGACCAGCTGTCTGCAAGGAATATAAATCCTTCAATTCCCCATCATTCAGTCAGAAGAAACTTCTGAAGAAACTTCTTGCATGAGAAGTGGGAGGAAAAACACAAAAAACCAAAGCCCAGTTGCTTTTCTTAAAAAAGCACCTTTGAAATTATTTATTTCTGTCATCCTTTTACTGCTGCTTATTCATCCGAAGATACTGAAAATCAATTAAATGTTGAAAAATACTGTGTAATAAGAGATTTTATATTTGTCCTGTTATGAATTACATTTTGTAATCTAAATAATTTGTCCATGAACAAGCTCAGATGAACAAGCTGCCTTCATAAAAATATACATTTAATGAAGCAAGAGGGGAACAGTTCAGACTTATTATTTTTGTGACCTCTAGTTCTCAGGTGGAATGGGGAAAAGGAATGGAGGAAGGTCCTGTACTCTGGTTCAAGGTAAGTGAATGTTTAGTTTGACACTAAAACCAATGTTTACAGAGCATTACTTTTTGGTATGCTCTGGTATCTGAAAACAAACCAGGCACCAAAAGAAGCCACTGTTCAATCTCTCAAGGGAATCACATTGCAATCTCTAAAAAGATAGAATGTACTTCTGTTCAGTGCAATGATTTCAAGCTGACCCACTCCAGGAAAGGACAAATGTACTCAGGAGGAAAATATGAGAACAAGGATGTTTAGCAAGGTAAAGAGCAATTTAGCAATCCACTATTGCTAAGGATGATTTGTCCCAATGTCTCCAAGGCCCTACATAATTATCAATACTTAAGAGTTTTGGGTAGGAACATCAAAGATATTTGGGAAGCTCCAGATAATCAACATGTAGTTAATGTAAGAATAGGTAGCCCTTGACTTACAACCAGTCGCTTAATGACTGTTCGAAGTTATAACAACCTTAGAAAGGGTGCTTTACAGCCTATAAAGCACTTCTGACTATATCAAAATGTTCCATCAAGCACATTCCTAAAGAGAAAACAGATCCATCAAGTAAATTCCTAGAGATGAAGCAGATCCTCCTCACTAGGATTCTGCTTGATAAACTTCATGGTTGTTAAGTGAATCAATCAGTCATTAAGTGAATCCAGTGTCCCCCTGACTTGCTTGTCAGACATTAAGTGAACGTTGGGAACGTTGCAAATGGTGGTCACATTACACCAGAACACTGCAGCCATTACATGCCTTTAGTTGTCAAACTTATAACTTGTGAGCAGTCCAGAGACATCTTGTAGGAGAGATGAGCAGCATAACAATGTAATAAATGAAGTTGCCAAGCACCCAAATTTTGATTGTGTAACTATAAGTACATTGTGATATAAGTGCAAGGACCAGTAGTAAGTCACTTTTGGCAGCGTCTTTGTAACTTTAAACCCTAAATGAATGGTTGTAAGTCAAGGACTACCTGTATCTTTATATCTCTATTACTATTTCTAGCATCTCTGTCTCTATCTTTATGTATATCTATCTATGAAAAAGAGTTCATAGCAATGGGTTACTACTACATGAGAGGTGTATCAATGTTCAAATAGCTCTTCCACATATTTGCTAGTGGGGCTGAAATTGAAATTCTTCTGTAAAGAATGTTAGGAAGCTCTCACAGAACAAAAGGGAGGGAATTTTCATCAGATTTTGTCCTCATGCTCTGGGGTTAGAACATTAAGGAACCCTCTGGATATGTATGAAAAAGGTATGTTGTAAGGGAGGTATTTGGCAATAACCATCCCCATTCCCTAGCATGGTTTGTTATTGGATTTCAGTCCTTTTTGTTTGCAAAAGGGAAAGCCTGGATACAACCCAAAGTATTTGTAAAGAATTTTCTAATTTCTTAGAGGAAAAAGTGTTCTTCGTGTTTTGAAAATATATTGTCATTTTAGTCTTCTTTTCGGTGTTTTCTCCAGCTTTGAAGATGCGGTAGCTCAAACTGTAAAGAATATTTCAAGTCTGCAGTACTAGTTTGTAGGAACATAGCTATTTATTTGTATATTAATTTGGGAAAGTGTGAAATATAATAAATGAATTTACAGTTTCTGTCAATGGAACATATTATGTGTACCAAAGAAATAGGCTGCATTTTTGAATAAAATTAATGATACTTGAAATGCAACATGATGTAGCAGAATTTGGTATAACCAAATATGATATGGGGATGCAGACAAATCAATCATCTTAATTTATTTGAAAAGGAAAATTACTTTTAATTTAAGACAATTCCCTATAAAAACAGTTCATTAAACACATCAAAATCTGTGCAATGCTTGGCTTTCTAATTTGTCTACTCTAGTGAGAGTCAGCTTTGGAAATTGGTCTATGCACACTTAAAGGATTTGGAAGAAGTGCCTTCAAGCTGCACAGCAACATCTCTTCCAACAAAAAGCAGTTGCATTTTTTTCAGACTTTTCTACAAGTTCCTTTAACAGCTGGTAGAATGAACTGACTTCTGAAAACATTGGCATTCCCCCACCCCCATTATAATAGAGATTGAGAAAAGACATGCTGCTTTAATTAATAGCAGAATAGTGTTATGTTAATGGAGCATTTATTCCACATCACATAGTTGATGAAAGAAGTCATCAGAGTATTTCCTACCCCAATGCACTGAATCATCTTTCTTCCTTTGCATATGGACAACCTCAGAGCTGCCAGAAACCACCACCACCACTACTAGTAGTAGTAGTATCAATATTATTGATGTAGGTTATCTTATTTCTATTAATTGCTCATTTATTAGCATTCATTGTCACACTAACCATCCTCACCCACAGAAAGGTTTGAGGAGATAGGAATTCATTCTTCTTCTTTCCAGAAAAAAGAAGATGGAAAGCTGGAATGGAAATGGAGTAAGGGGACAGGGAAAGAAAGACAGCATAGAAATGAATGGAAATAAGACCAAGGGAAGACATAAGATACCTGCAATAAAACAAAGTTCCATTTAGGTATTACCAAAAGAGTTAAATTTAACCGGTCAAACACCCCTCATGAGTTAACTGGGTCAGTTAATCTTATCTTTAGGGGGAACTTTCTTTTTCTTCTTCTTGTGCCGGATCCATCATCAGACATCGGCAATCATGTTGACAATCCTATTTTTATCACAACCACACAAAAAGAGTTTTGTCCAAACCAGGCCCTTATTTTGAACCCGTGATGTTCTTCTTGTGCCTGAACCTCATTTGCCTTCAATCTTTCCCTAGAGGATTAAGTGAAGTATGGTGTATTTTTCCGGGTGTCGCATCACATGATAGCAATAGCAATAGTACTTAGACTTATATACCACTTCATAGTGTTTTACAGTCCTCTCTAAGTGTCAGCATATTGCCCTCAACAATCTGGGTCCTCATTTTACTGACATCAGAAGGATGGAATGATCCTTATTAGAGATTTCTATAGTTGGCTCATTTGGTGTGTTTTGTCTTGTTCAACAACACATATTGTTCCCAATAAATGGAAAACAAATACCATAATACACAGATGATAATTGAAGAGAACAAAAACCTGTACTTCCCGTCAGGTGAATATTGTATAAATATTTTGAGCCCTTTAAAAAGTTTTTAGATTTTTTAATCCTGCCTTTATTATTTTTATAAATAACTCAGGGCCCAGAGCATACCTAATATTCCTTCCTCTCTTATTTTTTCCACAACAACATTGAGTTGGGCTGAGAAAGTGTGACTGGTAGTTATATAGTTTTACATAGTAGTTAAGTAGTTTTGGAGGACTAAATCTGGTCTTACATTGCAGTTTTCATTTTCTACATACAAAATATATAATCAAAAACCATTATATTCCAAAAATCAAAAGAAAAACAAAAATAAAAGTCATTTCAACAGAATGGCTAGCAACATTAATCTCCAGAATAGAGAAGCTCGACACATTTGTTTAGTATGTGAATTGTTATATTGTCCCATTTCCAAATAAAGTAACTATATACAGTAGCAGAATATCATAAGTTCAAGACTTAGAATTGTATCACAATCATTATGAAACAACTACAAATCCTTGTTGAGCTAAGCCCAGCTGCAGGCTAATGGCGTTATACATCTGGGCTGGTTTTCTTAGCTTCATTTGCAGTCATAGTACATTTCATGCTCTATTTGTGGAGCAGTGACCATCTATTTAGCTTGGCTAATGCAGTATTTTATCATGCTCTTAATTAAATCCTATGCCATATATATTGAGGCACATTATGTTCCTGAAATATTTACTACCCTTCCTGCCTTTCCACAGTATCATAATGTTATGCTGTTGTTTCTATGTGGATATAAGCATGATTTACATCTCCTTGGGGGCAGTTCAACCCCATTCACTTTTGGATGAAGTCTATGTTTGTTTTAGTCGCTACACTTAGCACAGAAGAGCTAGGAAGTTGATTTCCAATCTGTTCTGCTCCTGCCTTTATCCTGGATACCTATCCTGGATAGGGCAAATCCTTGACATATCCCAGTAAACTGCACAATGAATGGATTGGTTTTGTAAGTTTTAAGTGGGACTAGAAAAGAGGCTTCTCTTGAGAAGAAGTCAAGGGAGTACATTAGGCAAGTGATATTGACGTCACTTCTTAAAAAGCAACACATAGATTTCTTTTTGTATCCTTTATATTTTAAATATCCACTGGTTGGGACTTTTTTTTAAATAAATAAACACTCTGGATAGACAGATTATGCAGTATTTCCATATCCTTTTCAAGTTTTCCCTTGACAATATTAGAGGGTATCTGGCAATACTTTTTCAGACTAACAAAGGCAGTTGGGTCTAGTAACTCCATCAATAAGTGACATGGTTGTAAAGTCAAGTGTCATATGATAACATCCGACTTGCATCAGTTCTGGCTACAGCCATTAAGTGAGTCACCACAGGTTGTTAAATGGGATGGCATAAGACTGCAATCTTTGACGTTCCTACCAGCTTACCCATTGACTTTGCTTGTTGGAAGCTGGCTGTGAACACTGCAAGTGGTGATTACATAACTGCCCTTTAGAGAATACTATGTAACTTGTAATGACCAGTCTTTTTCTCCCTTGTATGGAAATATATATTTGTTCTTCCTTACAGGAACTTGTGGGCCATAGGTACTAAACATAGAGGGGCATGATGGCTCAGCGTTCAAATACATTGATCTTGTCAGCTGACAGCTAACAACCCGGGTTTAAGACTTGAATCCCGCACAATCAAGTGAGCTCCCCTTCCTTGCCCCAGCTCCTGCCTAACCTAGCAGTTTGAAAGCATGCAAATGCAGGTAGATTAATAAGTACCACTTTGTGGGAAGGTAACAGTATTCCATGCACATTTGGCTATAGCCATGCCGGCCACGTGACCACAAAAAATGTCTTTGAACAATGCTGGCTCCTTTGGCCAAGAAACAGATAAACACCATACCCTAGAGTCAGACATGATTGGACAGGGAAGGGAAACCTTTACCTACTAAACAATGTACTAAACAAAGTAAAATATATCATTAATATACTGTATATAAAATTACAGAAACATCATTCAAATGATATTTAACTGTCATTGAAAAATTGGTTTTTTATCTGGATGTTTGTATACGACTGCCAGCATAAAATTCAGAATTTATATGTATGCATTTATTTTCACCTTGTTGTATTACCGAAAAATGTATTACCAATGTTTTATTAAGAAGCCCGGGAGGGGCCAACATTTCCGACGTGAAAGTTCTCAAAATATCTTGTTAACTCACCTTACCCTACCCTTTTTGTTAAAATTTTTTTTGTAAAACTCAATAAAACTTTTTCAATATAAAAAAAAAAAATTTGGTTTATACGGAGAATGATGAGAATATAAAATATGTACATAAAGGTAGAATCAGATATTTGTGTCTATGAAATATAAGAATCTGTTATATCTTTCTGATATTCAATTTAGGACCTTGGTACCTACGAGATTGCCTTCTGTCACTGAGAGCCTCTCACCGGCCAGTATGCTCCCATAGAGAGGGTCTCCTCATGATGCCATTGGCTAAACAATGTTGACTGGCAACCCTCAGGAGGAGAACCTTCTCTGTGGGAGCACCTGTCCTCTGGAACGAATTGCCCCTGGAATTACGAATTATCCCTGACCTATGCACCTTCTGCCGTGCTCTTAAAACGTTTCTTTTTCAACAAGCCAGACTGGCGTAAATACAAATTTTATTAATCTTAATTGGGTTTGTTGGTTTTTAATCTTATTATGGGCCAAATTATTTAATATGTTTTTTGAATTGTTTTTAACTTTTATATATCTGTGTTTTATTTTGGTTGTACACCGCCCTGAGTCCTTCGGGAGTAGGGTGGTATAAAAAAATTAAATAAATAAATAAACAAACAAACCATATTGAATAATTTGAGATAATTAATGGAGAATAGAATATAATAGTCTTAAATTCAGGAAGACAGGTTCCAGATGAGTATTAAAAGACTTCCCTCATTATGCATAGTTTGATAGTGGAAACTGAATATTAAGAGAAACATTGAGCTATACCTCTCTTAATATGTTGAAGCAAAGGGCCCAGATGGTCCCAAATAACTTTTAGGAAAAAAGAAGTAGAGATCTTCTTGTTTGTTACACATTAGTGATATTTTCTTGTAATCAATTGGTTTTTAAATACAGAAGTATTCTTTATTTATTGTCTGGGAAAGTAATCATTGCATTGCAGCTTGTTGACAAGAATATCACTCATACAGTCCTTTTAACTAAGTTCCTTGACTAGTCAGTGAACAGGTGAATGAATTTCTAGGAATTTAATGATGAAGGAGATGCATACAAAAAACTGAGAACATGGACAAATATTTGTTATAACAATCTTGCTATCTGCTTCTTAAAACATCCTTGCCCATTTCAAAGCAAGTTTCTTGCAAGTGTTTCTGATTGCTGATATTTTGTTTGGTTCCATTCTCAACCTACATAGACATCTCTTTCCCAGCCTTGGCATTTTTTTGGCATCTGTGTAGAATTGACTTGATTTTTATTATTCACAACTGTGTTGATGGGTTTGACTTAATGTTTCAACTATTTCAATAAAGATTCGTCTGTGCTACTGTTGACTTTAGTATTCAGAATATATTTGATGTTGGAGTTGATGCTGGATTTGATGCATTCCATTCATAGCACTCATAACATTCATAGCGCTGTTCTCTACTCTTTCATGTACTTTGCTCTGCAAAATTTCTAGGAAATTGCTATTGACAGGATACTAGTCATAAAAAGACTTCAATAAATGCTAATAGAACACCGAGACTCAGCCTCCTTCCATTATTTGAAGTAGAGGCAGTGGTATGCTGGTATATAGTTAAGAACTAAGTTTCCTGGCTCCATTGCTGCCCGCATGCTGCTAGCCATAGAACAGTCAATTACCATACTAAATGTTGGGGCTCAGTTCTGCTCTCAATCAGTTTGCAAAATTCTTGAAAATGTAACTGAGGATTTTATGATCCAGAAATCTGTTCAAGATGCAGCAGTTGGAAACCAGGATCTATTGAGTCTCCTTCAAGAGGTTTTGTTTTTTTTAAGTGAGGAGCAGCTCTTAGAAAAAAAGGTAGATAAATATTAGAAGCAAAAAAGCCTTGAAATTCCAATATGTAAATTCATTGTTTTACTCAATCAAGTTGGCTGTTTTTGCTCTGATATTAATACTGATATTGGCAGAACCTATGGAAACAATACAAGAAACTTGACAGAAACCATATCCAGTGTTTTCTATTTCCAGCATATTGAAAATCTAAACAGAGTACTGTAAATAATTACTTTGTCATCTACATTAAAATTCTAATGTCGGTAAATGCTTCCAAAAACAGTCTTGAAGGATCCAAATTACTGTTATGGATGAAGAAGGACACTAGCTTGATATCCTGGGTTAAAAGCTCTACCTTATGTGGGAATCACCAATTTATTAGCATGACATTATGCTATTAACAACACTTTATCTAGTCGGTGTGCTTTTATCAGAATTTGAAATGTCGTAATTCACGGTGTAGGGTGCTGATAATAACCTTTAAAAACCTTCCTGGATTAGGATCTGGATATCAGTGAGATTATTTCAAGTAGAATCTTGTGTGTGCTGGTTTAAAGTATGTGAGGTACAATGGAAGGAGGCTTGGAGACAAGTATTTTCTGCTAAAATTTCCCTCCTGTGGAGTCAGCTATTGTTAGTCACTAAGCTTTGCCTGAATGAAGCTGCATAAAAGTACAATAAAGTAATAAATAAATATTGGGTAGTTTTGTACTTGAACTGTTTGTTTTCAACAGGGACCAATATTGCACCGTTTTTATTAAACATGCTATGTTATTATTGTAAATTACATTACATGACTTTCATTATAATTTATATGTATATAATGTCCATCTAGGCTGAGGCAGCAGAAAGTAAGTGAATAAATAATGTTAGGACATCTGTATAAAGTGCTATAAATAATACAGAATATATTGTTAAACAGAATTTCTTCTTCAAAGGACATATGACTTCTTTATTTTGTTGCATCTGATGCTTAGTAGAAATATCTAACTAATGTGATCTGTAGTACATCGTTGAATATGTCATTCATGTTTCTTGTTTAGTAAACTGACAGCCAGTTCATGTGATATTTTCATACACAAAATCATAACATTCTTTTTGTTTATTAAATATTCAGAAAATATGCTTTTGTGTTGTGTTCTTCAACATAAATAATCTTAATCCTTCTGGACAATGCAACTGTGAATGGGATAGTCACAGGTATAATTCAAAAAGTACCACAATTATTAGGATTTATATTTAGTACGTGATCAAGTCTCCATCAGCTTTAGCTGGCATTTTCATGAATATATTTCCTTGCAACAGTCCCAAAATAATTTGCCATTGTTTTCTTCTGAAGTGATGTTTAATCTGTTAGCCTCCTGGTTGTATACTAACCATGCCTGACCTTGCTTAGGTTCTGAACTCAGAGAAAGTTGGTCCCATGTTCCTCCTGTTCAAATCAGGGAGTAAGTGATAAACAGATGCCATTTTCTTTCAGAAAGAAATACATTGTGTGAAACAAAATAACAGAGTTGGAAGGGACCTTGGAGGTCTTCTAGTCCAACCCCATACTCAAGCAGGAGACCCTATATCATTCCAGACAAATGGTTGTCAAGTCTCTTCTTAAAAGCCTCCAGTTAACTTCTGAAGTTAAGCTATTCCACTGATAAAAAAAATAAATTAAACAAGCATCTGAACTATTTCATTAGCATTATCAGGTTTTTTTTACATGTATTAAAAACTTTATTGAGGGAGACTGCAGGTTTTCTTTCAAAATATTTTGATTCAGACTTCATTTTAGCATTCTTTTTAAAACTATAGATAAGAAAATGAGATCAGAAATGTTCGTTGTGTACTGAACACTAGCAGTCATACTTAGCAGAGGATTGTCTAAAGATTTATGGAAGCAATAAGCTTTGGGTACTATTTTTTTAAAGGAAAAAAGATATCATTAGAGAAGTGCTTAAATAGTTGTCTAACTGAGAATTATAAATGCAACACCCAATTTTTAGGTTTGTGGGAAATCAAATTATATTTTGTTATACAAATATCATGTTACCTGGATTAGTCTACATAATAAATTATATATTTGAATGCTTCTGGACCAATAGCTTTGTATCAGAATGAAACATGAATTGTGCGTTTTTTTAAAATAAATTATATTAGTCATTAAACCAAAATATTAATGAAATCTGGTACCAAACCAGAAGAAAAATAAACTTTTGAAAATCAGTAGAATATCTGCAGTGATTTTTTTTCAATTCATGACGCTTGGATTTCTTATATTTCTGAATTGATTTTAGATCCACACAATATTGGTTTTGAAATATCAAATTATATGTTTTTTCAGTTATTGATTATTTTACAAAATAAGTTTTATTCTTGTTGTCTAATGCATCTTTGTATTAAATTCTCTGTGTGCTTGCTTTCTTTTTTTCTTTTTCTTTTAGTTTTGTCAACCTGGAGGATGGCATTTATCCAGAGAAAGGAAGCAGCCTACATTTTTTGTGGTGGTTTTGACAGATATAAACTCAGAACGACACTATTGTTCTTGCCTAACATTCTATGAAGCAGAAATCGATTTGCAGGTAAATATAACAAAGCATAATATGAATAAGTAGGAGACCATTTAGAATATTTTTTTTTCAATTTAGAGGTTCTAAACTACCCTTATATATTTACTAGCACACTCTCTGCCAGGTAAGAGGATAACAGAGATGGAAGGGACCTTGCTGGTCTTCTGGTTCAACCCCCTGATCAAGCATACCATTTCAGACAAATGGCTGCCCAGTCTTTTTTTAAAAGCCTCCAGTGATGGAGAATCCACAACCTCTGAAGGCAAATGATTCCACTGGTTTGTCCTACCTTCTAGTGCTTTGGAAAATGGATTGATCCCTCCTCTTCTTAATGGCAGCCCTTCAAATACTGGAACACTGCTATCATGTCTATCCTAGTCTTTCTTTTCACTAGACTAGATATTTCCCTGCAACTATTTGACATACCGTATTTATTCGAGTATAACGCGCAAAATTTTGTACCCAAAAAAGAACTCAAAGTTTGGGTGCGCGTTATAAACGAGGGTTCAGGTTTCTGGGCGGCGGCGGCGGCGGCGGGGGGAGAAGCGGAGCCAGAAAGAGATGCGGGGGAGAATGGGAGGCAGAAAGAGACGCGGGGGAGAAGGGGAGGCAGAAAGAGACGCGGGGGAGAAGGGGAGGCAGAAAGAGACGCGGGGGGGGGGAGAAGCGGAGCCAGAAAGAGGGTTAGGGTGGAACGGCATCACTCCATCGCCCCTCAGCTGCGGAGCCTGGCCGTCATGCTTTATAAAAATCGGTATAAAAATTTTATACCGATTTTTAATGGAAAATTAGGGGGTGCGCGTTATACACGGGTGCGCGTTATAGTCGAATAAATACGGTATGTTTTAGCCTCCAACTCCCTAATCACCTTTGCTGGTCTTCTCTGCACTCTTTCTAGAGTCTCAACATCTATTTTTATATTATGACCAAAATATATTATTCCAGTGTGGTCTTACCAAGGCTATAAGGCACTAACTCTTCATGTGATCTTGATTATACCCCCGTGTTAATACACTCTAGGATTGTATTGGCTTTTTTGGTGGCTGCAGCACCATGTTAGCTCACATTTAAGGGATTGTCCACTAGGACTCCAAGATCCCTTTCACAGTTACTGCTATTGAGCCAAGTTTCACCTAGTTTATACCTGTATATTTGGTTTTCCTTGCATAAGTGTAAAACCTTACTTTTCTCTACATTGAATTTCATTTTTTTGGGTAGGGCCCAGTGTTCAAGTTTCTTAGGATCCATGTGGATCTTGAGCCTATCTTATGGAGTGTTGGCTATTACTGCCAGCTTGATATGATCCGAAAATTTCATGAGTTTCCCTTCTATTCCCTCATCTAAATCGTTTATAAAGCTATGGAAGAGTACTTAACCTAAAACAGAACCTTATAAACTAAATCGTTTATAAAGCTATGGAAGAGTACTGGACCTAAAAAAGTAACCCCATTGCTTACTTCCCTCCATGTAGATGCAATTCCATTAAGGACTACACATTGAGTGGATTTTGTCAACCAGTTACGAGTCCATCCAACCAGTCCATCTGGTGGTGATATTGTCTATCTCACATTTTTCTAGCTTACCAAGAAGCTTGGATTTCATGCCTTGCTGAAATCCAAGTATACAATACATGAATGGATAGATAGGTACAGAAATTTCCTGAAGTAAATATATAGATACATATTTTGTGCCTTCCTACTCTTTATAACTTTAATTACATAAAATTATTCCTTCATTCACACATACTAATATCCATTCAATTTCAATGGAACAGCTCTCTACAAGGAAACAATACAAATTATTTTGCTCTATTTGCAGTAAGACAGCCACAGTTACTTCTGAACCTTGAATTAAGTTAATATTTATATTAAATGGATTTCTAAATAAATTCTGAAAATTTTAACAGTTGATCTAGTCTTAATGTATGTTTCATGTATCAGTGCTTAATTCATTGCATTTAGCCTCAGAAATACTTTTCAGAACATTTACTTGAAATGCAGGCGCTTTAGTTGTCTAACAACAGAAATATTTCTCACAATTGTTTTGTTTTTTCCGAGAACAATTCAACATAACACTTAAGTGGTGTTAAATGATTTGATACCAGTTTCTTCTTACTACATTTCAGTGGAATTTATTTAAACATCCTGCTCCCTCTGGTGGTTATGAATTGGAGGAAAGCAAATCTGCAAACCTAACTTAATTTTTATTTCTATTTTATATAATGAAATGCAAAGTATAATAATACAATACAACAGCAGAGTTGGAAGGGACCTTGGAGGTCTTCAAGTCCAAACCCCTGCCTATACCATTTCAGACAAATGGATATCCAACATCTTCTTAAAGATTTCCAGTGTTGGGTGCAGTGTTCTAAAATATTGGTTCTATATAGAAATTTTAAAAATTATGAAAATTTGTACGGGATTGATCTCTGTGTGTTTATATAATTACAAATTATGCTCTCTGTCCTATTTTCTCATTCATCATTCAGATCTAAAATGGACTATCTTCCCCTTAAAATAAATGCATTTAGATATGAATGCATTCCTTAAAATAGAAATGTTGGTTTAGATTTTGGGTGTAACCTGTTTGGCAACTTCTTTTTAAAATATGTTTCTTATTAACATTTGGATACTGAGTAATCCAAAAATAGTTGCTAAATTAATTGACCCACTTTGGATTTTTAAATAATTTGTCAATGACATATTATTTGGCATGAGGGGATTTAGTGGGAAAATCTAAGGATTCAGATAATGCAATATGTACTTGTGATTTTTTTTCTACAGTGTTTTAAATCATTTCCTTTTAGCATTGCTTTTTTGGCTAAAATAAATGGAATTTTCTTATAATACTGTGAATAATAGTAACCTTTTATTTTTCTTTTCTTTTGTAGTTTTATTATTCAGCATTGCTTGAATCATGATAATACATTTAATATTAGCTTTTTTTAAAATCCTAGGAATATTATTATAGACAACTTTATAAATATTTAAGTTATATTTATTTGCTATGAAACTTCATTATCTAAGTCAGTTTTTTCTTGTAAACTTCTTTCTGAGTTGACTTCTTTCTCCTTATTATATCTAATAATAAAACTTTTCCTTCTGATATCCTTCTCCCAAATGTTGACATTTTAGAAAACGTGTGATTAAGAAAGTTTGGAGCTTTCCAAAACTCAGGAAAGTTGAAGCATTACACACAAATAGTTCAAATATTTGTAAATAATAGTCATGTTTCCCTTCAGAATTCTTACATCATATAGATTATTATTGTCAAATCCACAATTAAATTTCCACATTGTGTTCAATATAGGAACATAGAACACCAGAAGCACTGTTAATGCTAAAATACTGCATTGAAATTAACATTGTCTAAAATGAGATTAAAATCATTTTATTAAACAAAAGCTGCTGAAGGCAGATGTATATTTCAAGTTAGGTATAACCAATTTTATTATCCATCAAAGAAATGTGGAAAGAATGCATGGAATTCTGGAAGCTATTGTCATATATTTTTTTTAAATAAAATATGTACTGTCTTTTGATACATCAATCTGCCATCCACCACACATGTGCAAATACATCCAAACCCACACATAAACAATCCTTTAAAATCATCATGTTTTCAATAAATTTCAAAATGAAGAATTCCAGTTTGGCACCTGTAACTGCCAGCAGGTTCATAAACACTATTATTGGTAGCCACCAAAATAATGCCCCATATGCTATCTTTTTATTTTTGCATTTTTTTTAATGGAACGTAATTATTTGCTGCAAGCAAGCAGGTTGGGGCCCAGTCTTTGTTTCTAAAAATATTTCATGACCCAGTATCTATTCCAAGGGCCAAAAGATAAGAAGCTGCAGCCACTGCTTTCTTTGTAAATATGCCTACTGCTCTCAAGGAAAATGAAGAAATAGGCTTCCTAAGAGATTAGAAATCATTATGAACAGCTTTACTAGGTATTATTTTGGTAGACAAGTCTTTATAATGTATATCTGGCTTTTTTTTTAATTGCCCTCCAAATTTATGCTCTCTAAATTCCAAATGCTCCCATCAATCAAAATAGTTGGGAGGCCCTGCTTTATAGAAAGGTAAATATCAGGAAGTTTATTTTTAATAAGCATGGACATATGTAAAATTTGTTAAAGTATGTGATCATCTGGTTACTAAATGTGCAGGGAAAGGGGGGAAGGAGGGATTTCTTGAATTATTCCTAATGGTAAAAGAAAATTTATTATTATCATGAGGTTATTTGTACTTTACTTGTGCCAGATATACAGAATTGTGCAGTGCTTTTTCCTCATCCTTCATAAAAAAGGATGAGGATGTTAAAAACTTACAATAGATGTGAAGAAATAATTTGGCATCATCAGAGAGAGAATATACAATAACTGGAAACTCAGAACATTTTCTACAGTTTATTGTGTCATTTCGTATTTGTTAAACAATGCCTGGAATGTTGGAAATGAAAGAACATGTATCATCTTTGATACTGGTTGTGACTAGTATAAACTTGATGTAATAGTGTTTGTCTAATTACCATATATGGAATTTATGTCATTTATTGTACAAAATGCTGAGTAATATGTTTGAAAAAAAAATCTGTCAGTTCTGCTACAACTTTCTGCAAAGCTTCTTCTGTTCTGCATTCTGTTTACATTTCTTTCTTCTAGCAAAAGGAGGTTAAATCATTTGTTTGCATGAAGGACCAAAATGTTGTCTAAGTTACAAGTTGGAATTTTAAAATGCAGGATTTTTTTAAGTTTTAGAGGTCCTGCATTTAGATTACTTTCTAGATACTTTCAATTCCTGATCTATCTTGCCCACTTGAGGAAAAGAAACGAGGGTGGACACTTTAGGTTGATAAGGGGGTTTTATGTAAAAGGAAACTGCATGAGAGACCAGTACAACTCATATAATCATAGAGCTAGAAGAGATATTAAAGATAATCTAGTCCAACATCTACTTAGTTTAGAATCCACTAGATCATCTCTAATAGATGGTCATCTAGCCTTTAAAGTTCTCTAGTGAAGGAGATCTAATTAACATCTGGCAGTTTATACAGTCATAATGTTATTTCTAATTGCTAGCCTGAACTTCTCTCCTTGTATTATTAATGCATCGGTTCTGATCCTGCCCTCTTGGGCAATACAGAATATGTCCACTCCCTCTTCTGTGGAAAAGTCTTTTAGATATGAAGTTTATTAACTCATTCCGTAATCATCTTTTCTCTAGGTCAAAGTATCCAGTTCTTTTAACATTTGTCATAGGATTTAGTTTATGGATCCTTCACCATCTTGGTAACCTTCTTCTGCAATCTATTGCTCTCTTTTTCAAACAGTGATGCTCAGTACTAGACATAGTATTCGAAATATGGTCTGACCAGATCCAAGTAAAATGGAACAATTATTTCCTATGATCTGAGTTCTTTGTTCATGTTAATATACTTAAATACAATTTGCAATTTAGCAGCTGCATCTCACATTGGTTCATGGTTAACTTGTATGGTTAAAGGATGGTCTTTCACATGTACTGTTGCCTGGTCAGGTTCCCGCCACCCCATCATATTTGTGCCTTTTATTTTTCTTATCAAGATGCAAAACATTTCTCTCATCCTACTCATTTCAGCATTTAGATCAAGCTTGGCTAGATTTTTAAAAATCTTTTCTCTTTCCTCTGAAGGATTAATCTTCCTTACCAGTTTGTTTTATTCTTGTAATTTTTGGATTTAAAAAGCAAAGATCAATAGAAGAAACAGTGAAAATAGATAATAATAAATGGATAATTTAATTTCTGTTCCAAAGTAGCTCTGTTTTTATTGTGGCAGGACCAGTCCTCCCGTCTAGGAGTTAATATGTACATCATGCTTGCCTTGGAGTGAGGATGCCGCCCCCCATCCCCCCAATCAAAACACCATATTTGGTTTCAGGCGAATATTTTTGCCTAGTTGCTATATTGCACAGTGTCAGGTAAAAACCCTTCCCTCTAGTCACTGGTTCCTGTCCTTTGTGATCTGTTCTGCCTGTCCACTTCTGAAGGGAATTTCCCTATTGGACTGATGAAAGACTGGATTTTATTATTATTTTTCTTTCATTTCTTAACAAGATGAAACTTGTAGGAGTCCTGCCCATTTTTTCTTCTAGCCAAAATTCCAGAAAAGACATTAAAACTTTGGGGTTTCCTTACTTCTCGATTTACTGATATTACTTCCTGTTTACTGGTATTACAGAGGGAAGATGTTATGTACGAGGAGTCAGCAAAAAAGACCTCATAAAAATGACAGCAAACTCTGCTTGTATTTCTGGCATGGATAGAGGGATAATGAATCAGGGGCGATGGTAACCATAATCTAGATGGAATACATAGCTGGCACTGTTGTCAGAGCCGGGAAAAAATGAATTAAAATCTTGACTGCAGTTCTTGAGGCCACTTTCATTTCCTGCTGTTATAGTGGAAAGAACACGCAGGTTAAGGCAGCTGTGTGGAAGAGTCCTTGAAAGAAGCATAAGATTTGAACAAAATCAGAGGGAAATACTACTCCCAAGTATATCACTTTGAGAAATATATAGCAAACATATAAATAAAGGAAAATTTAAAAATTATTATAATGCATGTTGGCTACATTAATTCCCTTTTTATAGAAAACTGGAATATTATATGATGTGCTAGCTTCAAAGTGCAATGAATACGAAGTACACATTATTTACCTTGCTTTGTGTAATACACTTTTATACTATTTATCAGTGTATTGAATTCTGTGCAGATTATATCACTTGGGTGGTAAGATTTTTAGATGTGAGGTACATGTTATATTCTATTGATTTAAAGTTTTAAAATGTATTAAATGAAATATTTCTATTGTAGTTTTTTATACTGTTTATTCAATAATCACCTTCTGTCTGTTAATCAATGCATATCTTTTTTTGAAGGGGTCAAGAGTAACTGAAGGTGAGCAGGAATCTGGGTTGATTCAGCCTGCAGAAGTATTTGCTCCCAAAAGCCTAGTATTGGTGTCCAGGTTGGATTATCCAGAAATATTCAGGGTAAAAAACCTACAAATAACATCTTTATGTATACATATTTATGATAGATAACACATCATCTGAATTAACCTTTGTAACATCCACATTTTTAATAAATATACATACATCCTGCATTTTCTCCAGGAGCTTCAACTAGTTTATAGAGTATTTCTTCAGTCCCCTCCCCTCTTTGACAATAATACTGTGAGGTGGGATATTATAAATAATATATGCCAACGAAACTGGATCCCAAAGTCATCCAGTTCATTCAAAACCATCCAGTAGATTTCCATGGTTAGAGTAGAACGTGAGCCTCTCACTATGTCCAACACATTAATTTCTACACTGATTTTCTTATATGGATACAATGAAATTAATTCTCTCTCTATGGTTTTTTTGGAGGGGAAACATAATTTTTTCCCTCCCAAATAATAGGGAATGATTGTTTCCCAATCATTCATGTTTATGAATTATATTCATAAACATGAATGTTTATGATTGTTTCCCAATCATTCATGTTTATGAATTATATTATATCTTTGTAAGATAGAGAAATCTGAGCAGCCAGAATTGCAAAAAAAGAGCATTATGTCTTCTCCAGGCAGTACAACCACAAATATATGGATCATTAGGAATTTTTCCCAATTATGACCATAATTAAAACTAGACAGCCTTGTGACCCTTTGACTCATTTTTTCAGAGGAAGATTATGCAGTCTAATGTGACTAGAATAACCATTAAATTATAGTCTAACCATATGTTTTACCCCAGTGCTAGACTTTTAAATGGTCATTTAAAAAGAACATACATTATAAGTAGAAAAAAATGTAGTGGCAAACAAACTTCAATAATTTCAATATTTAGTTATTTAAACAGATAAGTAGAATGACAATGGGAGGCAAAATAATGACAATTTGAGTGACTTCTAATTTCCTGCTGACTTTCCCATTGAATTTATCATATTTTTTGAAGTATAAGACCCACCCAGGTTTTGAAGAGGCATTTTTTTAAAGTAGGTAGGTAGATAGAGGGATAGAGAGGGAGAGAAAGAGAGAGAAATACAGTATGTAGGTAGGGAGAGAGAGAGTAGTTAGGTAGGTAGGTAGATAAAGGGATAGAGAGAGAGAGAGAGAAATAGAGAGAGAGAGAAAAATACAGTAGGTAGGTAGGGAGAGACAGTGCAGATTGGTAGGTAGGTAGAGGGATAGAGATCCAGAAAGAGAGAGAGAAAGAGAAATATAGTAGGGGGGAGAGAGAGAAGGTAGGTAGGTATATAGGTAGATAGAGGGGGAAGGAGAGAGAGAGAGAGAGAGAGAGAGAGAAATACAGCAGGTAGGGAGGGAGAGAGAGTAGGTAGGTAGCTGTTTCCAGGTGTATTTATCCATGTGCTGGAGAAGGAAATCGCTAACAAGTACTTAAAACTTTGTTTCTGCTGGGACAGCACTTGATCAATGTAATTCTCATCAACCACTCTAACTAAACAGCTTTCCGAAAGGGGGGGAAAGTTTTTGCACTCTGCAAACTTTCCCAAAACGGCTCGTTTTTCGTGAAAACGCCCCCCCCCCCTTTTTCAAATAAAAGGCATGCATAGCCTTATAAAGTGCTGCTGGGGGCTGGGGGGGGAATGGTCCGTTTTAAGCTCATTTTTGCTTTCCCCAGCCCCCAGGAGCTCTTTGAAAGCTTCCATAAGTTATGCACAGCCATTTTGTGAAAGGATGGGACTTCAGGAGGCAAAAAAAATATGCTGTATTCGGTGTATATATAACTCAGATTTTCAGCCTCTTTTTAGAGGATAAAAGCTGCGTCTTATATTCTGAAAAATATGGTACTTGTGGGAAGCTACCTAGGCACATCAGAAATCACAAACATACCACTGCAGAATACTGCAACTATCACAACTTTGCAAATAAAAGTGGTCTGAATTTAAATTCCATAGGATTTTTAATAATTGTTTTAGATTAAATGACTTTAGATACATTGATTCAAAACTGTTGCAATATAGTGCACCATTTGGGCTGTCTTGAAGCTACCACAGATAAATAGAATAAGATTATAGATTGCCTTGCTTCCTTTCATTTAACGTTTAATACCAGAATGCCACAATAGTAGCCTGAAGGTAAAGCAATCCAATTGAACAGCTGTATTATGGCAAACCTCCTGTAGAAATGCTGCAGTTCAGTATTTGCTGTTACAGTTCAGCAATTGTAGCTTGCTTCAGTGGATTATCTATCTCAGTTTTCTACCTGAGTAATTGTTTTTGAGCAAAAGAGTCTGGTCCATTTCAAGATTAGATTTTATTTGAATATGTTTGTGGTTTAAATGAGGTGCATATGTGGTTTATATGGAGGCAGTTATAGAATGCAATTTTATCTTTTATCATATGATTCTCTGTGACACATTTTTATACTCGTATTTTATGCTACATTTTAATACTATGCTGTATTTTCCAATCATTATTAATATTTATTTTTCTCTGGATATCAATTTTATATATTCCTCTTTCATATTTTAGGCTTGCCTTGGCTTAGTGTACACTGTGTATGTAGACAACCTGAATGTCTCATTGGAAACTCTCATTGCAAATCTCTGTTCATGCTTTGTTCCTGCTGCTGGAGGGTCACAGGTAAAAAAAAAGGGGGGGGTGGAGAAGAGAAGAGATTATTTATCCAGTTAATTTAATTTATGAAGAAAGAAAAATAAATTCTTCAAATAGTTTGATTTAATAAAGGGACATAGCTCAATTAGGTATGTTCTAGTGGCCTGACTTCTAAAGAGTGCAAAAATTCCATTCCAAAATAAGGTCAAGAGGTTAATTCATCATTGTAATTATCTTTCCAGGGTGTTATATCAGTGGTGAAGTTTGCAGAGCTCAACCTTTTTTATTACTGGTGATACAGAATATATTGCTTTTAATTTTTTTCTTTCCATGAGGGAATTGAGTCCCCCTTCCCCACACTTTCTGATGTAATTTACTATTTCAGGATCGCATGTATTTCTATGAAAATACTGGTATTTATGAAATATGGCATTAATGAAACTAGATTTTTTTAAAATAATGCTTAGTAAGTTAAGATTTATGATTAAAAACAACCAGGGATGTTAGTAGAAATCATTCTTTTCTAGCGAAAACATTACTGCAAGTTACAAAAACAGGGCATGATGGTGAAGTCATTAGCCAGGGGTTTTATCACTTGTTCTGGGAAAGGTTGGTAGTATATCAGAGTTAGCAGATTGGAGAATAAACAGCAAGTTACTTGAAGAGAAAACAAATTAATATTCTGGGTGTTTCTTTTTTTAAAAACTAGTTTTATTTTTTGTTACTATACATATCTAAAACAAGCTATTTTTATATGTATTCAAACTGGTGACATTAATTTGATCAGTTTTTTTAAAAAACAACAATTTTTATTGGTTTTTACAATTTTATAAAGAGGAAAAGGGTATGTAGGATATAGAAGAAATGTTTTAGGGCTTCCATGTCAGAGGTGGTGGCCACCTCCGAGACTTCATACAAAAATTCTTTCAGTATAAGGTGGAAAGAGATACATACATATCATATCATAAATTTCATACATTGAATAATTTGTTCCTGTTGACATCCGTTTAGGAATTACAATATATAAAAGAAAAAAAATCATTTTTGTGATCTGAGTCTTTTGGCTATTGTGTCTTCTTCTTCCCGCCAGTGGGCGGAGCCATGGCCCCTCCCGCTCCCCCATTTTCGTCCTTCAGGATTGAGGAATGTTTTTTAAGAAAGGCTTCCGCCTCTTCAATTGTTTTAATTCTTACTCTCCCCACCCCTCCCAGAACACCAACATTCCTTCAGGCATTGACCACTTGAACCACACCCCTTTTTTATACAATTTTTTGGATAAGAAGGAATATTTCCTTCTTATCTCTCGAATCTTTTTCGGGATCTGTTTCAAAATAGCAATCTCTTTCTGCTGGTATACCAACGGGCCTTCTCACTGTGCTCTCAGAATCTCATCCCTTGTTGACCTTCTTACAAATTTAATATGTATCTCTCTGGGTACATCATTTATTCTGGCATATGCTGAATTAATTCTATAAATCAGGTCTATGTCCCCCCAGATGTATTCTTTGTTCTTTTTAGTATAATCTGCTAAAATTGTGCTCATTAAATCTTTTAAATTTTCTGAATCTGATTCAGGAACATTTTGAAACCTTAAAAAATAAGACATTCTTTCAAAATCCATTCTAGACATATGACCAGCAAGATCCACAATTTCTTTTTGAGATTCCCTTATCTCTCCCCTCATCTCAACTGCCCCACCCTCCAATCCATCAATTTTTTGTTTATTTTCCATTAGTGTTCTCTGTGTCTCCAAAAGTTCCAATCTTGAGCTTATCATGTCTTTCCGGATTTCTTTTATTTCTTTCATTATATTTTGAAGCGTTTCCTCTATTGATGATTGTTGAGTGTCCTCTCCAGCTGCTTCTTTCTGTATCATTGAAGTAATTTTTGCTTGCTGTAGTATTGGACTAGCTTTCACTGAAGCAGGGGCGGAAAGAGATTTCCCAGATGGAGGGTTTCTTGCTGCCATAGTAAAAGTTTTAAGTTCTTGTAGGTAAGATGGCGTCTGGTGGGCGAGCAGTCCGTGAGATCGGAGAAAAGGGAAAGTCTGTATCCAAATTCAAAGTGTATGTTGCATAAAGTCCCGAGAGAAATTTTTTTACAATCCAATTCAGTAAAAAAAGAAGGCATACAATGGGAGAAATCCCGAGAGTCACTTGAGTTGGCTTGTGTATAAATTTTTCAGTCCTGTAAAATTGAAGGAATGCTCACATATCAAAAGAAAAAGTTTCTTGTTGAGAACAAAGAAGCGCCATTTTCCCACCTCTTTGGCGGTCGTGAAGAATTAATGAAAGTCCATTTCTGCTATAACAAGACTCAGATACAAAGTATCAACAGCAATTCCATATATGGTAATACTTTCATTTTCAATTAGTTAAAAATAAAATGTTACTTTCACTCTCTCCCCACACCAGGGGAGCATTTTAAAACGCCACTTGTTTTCCGAGGTTTTTTTTTTACAAACTCTATTCTACCTTTTGAAAAGTTGAAAGCATCAAAATCAAAAAGTAAACTCACAAGCCACTCAGCTGCAACGGAGCCTCGGTGCCTTCCTCCAGCTCCGGCTTTTCAGCCCGCTATTCAATCGCTGCTGTTCCAGCGCTCCTTCAGCGAGAGGACTCTTCCCCACCGCCATTGAGGTGGGGGTTTCACCGCAGGCCACCCGTACGGTGGGGGCTCCCTGCAAGAGCCCCCGTGCCCCCGAAGGCACCCGCTAGAGAAAACAAGCGGTGGACGTGTCTGGAACACGTCCGTCGCGTTCGGAATCCGGAAATGGTCTGTCCAATTTGATCAGTTTTGTTCTCTGTCATTTCTACATTTTTGTCAGTTTCTGCTATGTATTCTCTTTTTGAAATATATGTTTATATAGAAAGTCCCATGTTCTTATGAATATCCAATTACAAATAAAAATTAATTAATTTTAAAAAATGTCAAATAATTATTAAAATGCATGTGTGCCTGAAACGCTTAAGTCAAAGTAGAACACATAATACCAGTAGATATAGAAGACTTAGAATAATTTTATGGTCATTTTGAATGTACACTAATCAGGCATGAAATCCTCTTACCTTTGCTATCGGTTCAGAACTGGGAGTGTGTATACGACCGTGCACGCACAGAGCATCTATGATGATGTCTGGGTGGGTGGCCAGAGCCTCCCACCACCGCCACTACCTGTTCGGGTTCTAACCGGCAGAATACCACCTCTGACCTTAATACCAGGGATTCTCTGAAGTTGCCATTAGAGTAACTAGTAATTTGAAAACTTACCTTTGAAAAGAGATGGCTTGTCTTGCTAGCTGAGACAAGCTTTGGAAAATGCTAAAATCAGCAAAAACCTTGTGATTGTGCTAACATTCTTTAAATGAGAAATGAAGAACCCCTGTATCCCATTTGGATTTATGTGGTGCACTATGGTGATAGGTTTCTTAATTGGTCACGTATGTTTGGGACAAAGGAAAAGGTCTTTTGACAATAATCAGAAATCATTTTAGGTATGACTATTTTTCTTAACAAGTTTCTAGACCCCAAGATTATGTCAGTTCATAGTACATAATTCATGATCCTATATCAACTTAATTAGAACTCAGCTTTACTGGAATAGTAGGGCTATACTCTGAGTTAGTATGGCCAAGATTGCACTGTAAAATAGATAATTAATAACAGTAATATCAAGTTGAGTTCAATTTGGGTGATTAAATGAACATATCTGTTTTGTGGTAGCATATAAATTAGTGATGTGACTTCCTTTGGTCAGGATAATCATTCAGCCTATTTTATAGTTTGCAATAAGCATGTTAACACTTCTTTCTACAGAAACTGTTTTCCCTAGGAGCTGGAGACAGGCAACTGATACAAACCCCTTTACACGATAGCCTTCCAGTAACAGGAACTAGTGTGGCTCTTTTATTTCAACAATTAGGTAGGTTTTTTTTTTATTGTTGCACAGTTTTTTGTAAAATGATTAGACAAATGTTGTGATTATTTGTAGTTGTTTTTACTTTAACAAATTATGTTACTGGTAGTGTGTTTTAGAATATAATTTACTGGCAATTTGTTAATAATCTCAGCCTTCGTTTTGATAACTCAGAAATAAAGAGTTATAGTAATTCACAGTAATTTAAGTAACAAGTTTTTTCTTGGTGTCAGTTTTTCCATCCTTCCCAAAGTAATTATATGAAGTTAAAATAGGTCTAAATATGTTCATATAAAGATTGTTTAATTTATTAAACAATCTTTCTTTATCAATAAGTACACTGGATATGAAAGACCATAGCACCACTGATAGCATATTTTTTCTGAGGCTTAATGATTATTTGCAGGGCAGATTATTTGGAGGTTCTTATAGCCAGGAGGAAATTCAACATAGAAACATTGGCATGAATAGATCCAGGAACTAGATGCAGTTTGACTGTGACAAAATTAAATTCCAAATCACAGCAAGTAATAGTTCCTGTATTGATCAAATATGTGTATTTTGAGGTCTCGGAAGGTCCGACGACTCTGACGTGAATGCTCTCAAAATTTCTTTGTAACCATTACCCTACCCTGTTAAAAAATGTAAAACCAATAAAACTTTTTCAATATAAAAAAAAAATATGTTTTTGAGTATATAGTAATATCCAGTACTATGATGGTTTTGAGTCCACAGTAAAGAAAATTTCCTTTCCTTCAGAAATCCTGAAAGTCTGGGGTTTCTAAGGTTTTTATTTCCTAGCCCCTTGTTTGCTGAAGCACCTGAACAAATCCCAATTGATTTTCTGTCAAAGAGAGAAGTAGAAGAATTTTATCTTATAGTTGAAGTGAAAAATCAACATAATTTTACATGACAAAATGTTTAGCAGTGAAAATTTTAAGACCCCTCGTTCTGTCTATCCCCAACTGAATCGAATGTCCTCATTCTATGGTGACAAAGCAGCACAATACAAGAAATACCAAAAGGTATTACTGGCCTGTTCTAAAAATAACGATTAATAGCTTAAGGGCATTTACTCATTTCTATTTTTTATTACAATTTCACTGTAGTTATTCAGCCACTTATAAATCTAGAATTAGGAAACACTGAAGGAATCATTTGGGTTTAAATTTAAATTGTAAATTTAAAAAATGTATACCACAACAAAAAGCAAAATCTAATAAGTTATACTTAAAGCATAAAATCTGCTAAAAAAACAAGTTAGTGAATATTCCGTGGTTAACCAAGTTTGTTTATTTGGTATGCTTGTTTTTAGCAACTTCTTCCTTCGCACAATATTTATATGTGGAATGTTAATTAATTAGTATGCTTAATCACACAAACTTACTCATCTTAAGCAGGCAATAGAAATTAAAGTTAGTAAAGATGATTAATATGCTATGTTATTACCAATCTGTAGTACTACTTTTGTTATAGATTGGTTTCAAATGTTACAATAAATATACAAATGACAGCACTCCTCATTCTTTCCACTGCCATCATGGAGAACCTCTTCACAACTTCCTGCCAGCTTTTAACAAGAAAAGTCAATGGGGAAGCCAGCAGACAATCCCAGGTGGCTCACAATCAGGCTAACAAGCTGCTGTCAGCTGCAGAAAGGTGCATGAGATGCCGGGGCTTGGGGTGGCTCTGACCTTGGAAACTCACCACAGCCGATTCCTTGATCCAAAAGTACTTCCACATATTAAGAGGCCCCCAGGTGGTCTTCATTTGGAACATTATTTCAAATTTCTACCCTCTTGATTATGCAACTTTCCAGAGTATGAAACATGACTTTAGAAGGTTTCGCTAAAAGTTCTTAACCCTTGAAAAATTTTAACTGCATTATTGCTTTTTTAGATTGTTAAAGTTGTTTTATGTATTTATGTTGTCCTCAATATTCACTACTAAAAATTTATCATCTTGAATTTATTTTTATGAAAACAAGCAGTCTACAAACACAGCACCATATATCCTACAGATAGTTCTTGACTTACAACTTAGTTACCATTCAGAGTTGTAGTAGATTCTTTCCCTCTTCATCCCTGCCCACAAAAAATAGTACTTATGACCTGCTTCCAAAGTAACCACATTTAAGACGCTTGGCAACTAGCCCGCATATATAACTGTTTACAGCATCCATGATCACCTGATTCTGATTTACTACATTTTTGCCCAAACCTGGTATTTACTTGCAATTTTCAGCAAAAACACCATAGAAACAATGAAGTCACTTAACATCTGTGGTGTTCAATGAACTACCATAGATTCACAAAATGACCATAGTGATTGGCTTAATAATTGTCACAAAAAAGTCTGTAAAATCAGGTGAGCCAGCTGTCAGACTTACAACCATAATGATTAGGCTCCATTACAATGGTAAGTTGAGGACTACCTTATTGTAAGTCACTTTAGTTGTTACATTTAATTCAGTTCAAACATTAATGTAGCAAAATTTGTTTATGTAAAAAAAAAAACAGTGAATCACTAAGCCTTCCTTCTGTACTTTTAACATTATTTTTATTTAACTATTGTCTGGGCAGATGAATGGTTGGAAAATTAAGGATGGAATAGTGAAGGTTTACTTTTCATCCTGTTCTTCCTTGGTTCTGAATTATGACCTATTACAAAATAATTTATTAGAATCCCATATTCATGAATTCACAGCTGTTAAGGGAGGGAATTCCAGTGTAAAGTAATCTCTGCTTCAGCCAAGAATGACCACTAACAAAGAATTCCATGTTAAGGCAACAATTCCTGCTTTTAATTGCAAGCAGTCGAATAGAAAGGCAGCCTTTTTATATGTATTTTAGTATGTCACACAGAAAGTAACACTTGTGAGGAAATAATATTTTTCATAAATATAAATATAAATGTATTAGTACAAATGCAAGCTATTTTTAATAAATTATTCTCATCTGTGTACTAAATATAAAATAACCAACATTTGCAAAATAATTTTATAATTTAGAGAGACATTGTGCAATATCAGTATGTAATTCACTCATCCTGCTTTCCTCACTTTTGGTAAGAAATTAAGGGAGGTTCTTTCTACATCATACAGAACGCATTGTTTCTAAAAAAAGAAAGGAAGAAACATCCAGAGCACAATTTACATTTCTTGTCAGTAGTTCAAGAATAGTTTGCATTTTTATTATTTCATAAAGTAGATTTATGAAATGCAAATTTAAAAATCCCTACATTTTAAAAATACCTATTTGTAATAAAATTAAGAGAGGCTTGTCAAGACTTACAATGTTTCTTTATTTTATTTTATTTTAATGATAATATAGTTCTGAAGGCTTCACTGAAACAATGAAAGCCAAGTCACCTATTTTTAATCTTTATTTCAGTCAGTTCAGGGTTAATTTTAATTTGAATAGTTTCAGTAACTGTTAATTACTTCTGTTTGAAAAAGATCATCAAAAATAACACAAGGATGGTTACAGCAGCAAGGTTGTTGATTGCTCAACATTGGAAGAAAGATTTTGTACCGACAATTGCTCAATGGATTCAAAAAGTGGCGGGGTTTGCGGAAATGGCAAAACTTTCAGCTTTCCTAAAAGACCAGAAGCAGGAGAGCTACACACAGGAATGGGCAAAATGGATTAATTATATACAGAATAAATATCAGACTGGGAAATATCATGTAGCTTTTAGGTAGGAATGTTTGGATTGATAGGTGAATAGATTAAACAATATCTGGGATGTTTGGAATGTTTAAAGTGGTGTACAGCGGAACTCAGGGGGGGTGGGATTGACTGGGAGGTGGGGGTGGGTTAGGGTGGAGGGTGGGGAAATATAAGTGGATAAGCAATATAGAGATGGGTATAATGGGATATGGTCATGTTATGATGCTGAATTAACTTAGAAAGGGTGTCAGGGAGAGATTGATGTAATTTATACTAAATTTATATCATGTTGGTCGGGGGTATAATACTCAATATTTGAATGAGAACTTTATTTTAAGATGGGGGGAGGTGAGGGGTATACTTTTTGTATGTGATTTTATATTATATGTCGGGGGGGTAAAAGGGGGGAAAACTTGTCTGAATAAAACTTTTGCAATAAAAAAAATAAAATAAAAAAAATAACACAAGGGAAGTATTGATTGAATAAATTTGGTTTTCTCATAGATGAACAAGCCTATTTTTCAGAGATAAGAATAGCTATCAGACTAACCTATAATAAATAATAACTCTGTCTCTATTAAGAACACCAAAATACAAGTTCCTTGATGAATCTAATTGGTGTATAGGTTCTGTAGGTTATATAACAGGACTAGATAATAATTTTCTGGCTCTGGGCCACCTTCATGTATTCATATTAAATTCAGTTACTTATGGCATCAACTGTATGGCAATGACATATTGATGCCACCAAATGGAATTTCAGTTGAACTTTATTAGTCTTCTCAAGGGTTTGAAGAGTATTAAATTACATTATTTACTGAAAGATTTATAGAATAATGAATAAGTTAGAACTGAACCCAAATAAGACAGAGGTGCTATATGTAGGAAAACTGCTTTCTTTGTTACTGGATAGGACAGTGCTGTTTCTGAAATGAAAAAAAATATGCTACTTAGATTATATGTGAGTGGACAATATCATGTAAGGGTCTTCTTTTCATTAGCTGTGCTTTAGTTATATGAAATTTATGTTATTACTAGCTATACCCGGCCACGCGTTGCTGTGGCCCAGTCTGGTTAAATGGCTAACCAATCTGTGTGTAGATCTACACCTGCACACATACACCCAACCAC
Organism: Rhabdophis nuchalis; assembly: GCA_039707465.1. Taxonomy (NCBI): domain Eukaryota; kingdom Metazoa; phylum Chordata; class Lepidosauria; order Squamata; family Natricidae; genus Rhabdophis; species Rhabdophis nuchalis. The sequence goes on from CM077643.1 coordinate 122,706,380, forward strand.
CATATAAGCCCCAACCTACCTACCTACTGTATTTCTCCCTCTCTGTCTATCCCTCTACCTACCTATCTACTGTATTTCTCCCTATCTATCTATCCGTCCCCCTACCTATGTACCTACCTACCTACCTACCTACCTACCTACCTACTATATTTCTTCCTTTCTCCCTCTACCTACCTACCTACCTACCTACCTACCTACCTACCTACTGTCTCTTTCTTTCTTTTTCTTTCTTTCTTTCTTTCTTTCTTTCTTTCTTTCTTTCTTTCTTTCTTTCTTTCTTTCTTTCTTTCTTTCTTTGTATCTATCTATCTATCTATCTATCTATCTATCTATCTATCTATCTATCTATCTATCTATCTATCTATCTATCTATCTATCTATCTATCCATCCATCCATCCATCCATCCATCCATCCATCCATCCACCCACCCACCTACCTACCTACCTACCTACCTATATACCTACCTTATTTCTGCCTCTCTATCTATCCCTTGGGGGTCATCTAGTCCAACTCCCTGCTTGGCAGGAAGGAAGCCCTATACCCATGTTGGCGAACCTATGGCATGGGTACCACAGGTGGCACACGGAACCATTTCTTAGGCCACTCGAGGCATTGCCCTGTCAGCTTCAGTTTGTATGTGTGCCTTGGCCAGCTGATTTAGGCCTTCTTTTGAGGCCATTTTTTGCCCTCTGGAGGTGGGGGAAGGCTGTTTTCACCCTCCCCAGGCTCCTATAAACCCTCTGGAACCTGGGGATGACGTAAAAAGCATGCCAAATGCAGGGGGTCATGCACATAGCATTATGGATGTGGCACATCTGTGCACATCGCCTCTGCACTCCCCCTGCTATTGGCAAGTGAGCCAAAAAAGGTTAGCCATCACTGCCCTATACCATTTCAGACTAATGGCTATCCAACATCTTCTTGAAGACTTCCAGTGTTGGGGCATTCACAACTTCTGGAGGCAAGCTGTTCCACTGATTAATTGTTCTAACTGTCAGGAAATTTCTCCTCAGTTCTAAGTTGCTTCTCTCCTTGATTAGTTTCCACCCATTGCTTCTTGTCCTGCCCCCAGGTGCCTTGGAGAATAGCTTGACTCCCTCTTCTTTGTGGCAACCCCTGAGATATTGGAAGGCTGCTATCCTGTCTCCCCTAGTCCCTCTTTTATTAAACTGTATTTCTCCCTGTCTCTCTATTCCCCTATCCACCTACCTACTGTAATACAATAATACAATAGGAGAGTTGGAAGGGACCTTGGAGGTCATCTAGTCCAATCCCGCTGCTCAAGCAGGAGACCCTATGCCATTTCAGACAAATGGTTTTCCAGTCTCTTCTCTCTTCAGTGTTGGGGCATCCATAACTTCTGGTGGCAAGATGTTCCACTGGTTAATAGTTCTCACTGCCAGGAAATTTGCCCTCAGTTCTAGGTTGCTTCTCTCCTTGATTAGTTTCCACCCATTGCTTCTTGTTCTGCCCTCAGGTGCCTTGGTGAATAGCTTGACTCCCTCTTCTTTGTGGCAACCCCTGAGATATTGGAAGGCTGCTATCCTGCCTCCCCTAGTCCCTCTTTTATTAAACTGTATTTCTCCCTGTCTCTCTATTCCCCTATCTACCTACCTACTGTAATACAATAATACAATAGGAGAGTTGGAAGGGACCTTGGAGGTCATCTAGTCCAATCCCGCTGCTCAAGCAGGAGACCCTATGCCATTTCAGACAAATGGTTTTCCAGTCTCTTCTCTCTTCAGTGTTGGGGCATCCATAACTTCTGGTGGCAAGATGTTCCACTGGTTAATAGTTCTCACTGCCAGGAAATTTGCCCTCAGTTCTAGGTTGCTTCGCTCCTTGATTAGTTTCCACCCATTGCTTCTTGTTCTGCCCCCAGGTGCCTTGGTGAATAGCTTGACTCCCTCTTCTTTGGGGCAACCCCTGAGATATTGGAAGGCTGCTATCATGTCTTCCCTAGTCCTTCTTTTCATTAAACTGTATTTGCTGTCAGATGGGTGATTCTTTGTTACAGTTTGGTTCAGTTTGGTTCAGTATTAAACAGTTTAAAGCAGCTGCCTGCCTCCATTTTTTTTTACCTCAGAGAACAGTCCTGAGCAGAATTTCTCCCCCCCCCCCCCTCTATGGGCCACCTGGGAGTTTGCTGTCCTCTGTGCCTTTTTGGCCCCAAGAGGCCGCCGTATGAGGCCTATTCCAACACTGGCAGTTGAAAAGCAGTTTGATGGGCGTGGCTACAGGGTTGTTTACACACATTCAGTGGGTACATTTTTTTGTGTGTCATTTGTACACAACTCACACGTGCTAGGCACAAAATGATTAGCTATTCTATTATCGGAGGTCCTTGGCTACGTTGTGTCAAAATTTGAGGCAAATTGGTCCAGTACTTTTTGAGATTAGTGGATTCGTACAAACTATTTTACATTTTTATTTATATAGATGTTTTCTGCATAAACAAACAATTTGTATGTGCTTATAGAAGTTAGTACTGGAAGACCTTGCTTAACGACAGTATTTGGGATCGGAATGTCTATTACTAAGCAATGTGATCATAAAATGCACCTTTATGTGATAGCACCACTTTGCTTTGCTATCAACCAGCAATCCCTGATTACCATTGTTAAGCAAATCATTGCTGGTCATTAAGTGAGTAACTCACATGACCATGATTGCCATCTCTCTGCTGGCTTTCTCATTGACTTGGCTTGAGGGAAGCCAGCAGAAAGGTCATAAATCACAATCATGTGGTCATGGGACACTGCAAAAGTCAGAAATCTGGGCCAGACGCCACTACTCCTATTGCAATCATATGACTTCAGGGGAATTGTGAGAGCTGGAACTTTGAATACCAGTCATAAGTACTACTTGTTCATCATAAATTTGAACAGTCATTGAATAAGTGGTCATTAACTAAGTACCATCTGTATAGAGGTGTTATTTGTATACTGGTAAGCAGTAGTAGTAATAACATCTGATTTGTGGACTTTGTTCTAATTGATACCTATCAAACCATATGATTACAGTCTCCAAAGAGGCACTGATGTCTCACTTGTTTACTCTGGCTTATAATTGAAAGAGTTCTAATTAGTGTTAATTGATTTTAATTGTGAATTCTTGATCTGGTTTTTCTCGAAATATTGTTTTAGTACTGTATAAACAAAGAGTAGGGTTGTGGTTTTTTTTAAAGCACATTATTTTGAAAGTGTATTTTAAACATCTTATTGGTATCTTAAAATACAAACATAACTCATGTCATACAACCCAGTCTTAACTGAAAATGTGGAAATTAAGCAATCATGTTTAATCAGGCAAATATGCATCTGTCATTATGCATTTCTGTTAAAAATACTGGTCAACCCTTAAGAAAATATAATTTATACCCAATGTTTGAACAATTTTGGAAAGTTCCTTATCAACCAATGATTGATTTATTCCCTTTTGAATGAGGGCTACTTAACTTCAAATGTTTTTCTTGTAAAAGAAATTATATTAGAATAACATGATACAAAGTATGTTGTATTTTATTATGTGTTAAACACCAGCTTTAGAAAACATATTTGCAAAACAGGATTCATGTAGCTGGCTTCTAAATAAAGTTCATTGTCTTGGCATTTTAAATCAGGAAGATGATGATTGGAATGGAATGAAGGATCTGACCCTTGCAAATATTCCAAATTTAGCAGAAGCTGTTGTAGTCTGAAAATATTGCAAGGTTAACAGTTGATTCCATACAAGGAACAAAAAATAGTACAATTAATTATTGAAGATTATGGCTGTGAATTTGCAGTTTCAGGATTACTGATATGAAGTTGCAGTTACTGGACAATAATAAAATATGAAATTTTTGAAATGCAGAGTTTAATTTCTAAAATAGTTTTGAATCATTTAACATTCTGAACTTCAATGAATTTATTACTGCCATGAATTATATAATTACCTTTAAAAATTAAGTTTATTATATGCAAAACAATGGCAATCCCAACACATTCACAATTAACTGTAACAGTGAGAAATTATATTGCACTCAAAATTATAATACCTGATATATTAAGAGTTTTATATTTCACTCTTAATTGTCCCAGAATGTTATGATCAAAGCTCCTGGTATATCGCCTTTTATGTCTTACAGCATACAATAAAGCATTTACTACAGGATGTTGACCTTACACTGACCTATTTTAAGTGTAGATTTCCAAATAATGATTCTATTCCTTTGGAATTTGAAGACTTAATTATTCTGGAAACCAATTACAAAGCATTAAACAAGTCAATAGCATCCAAAATAAAAAATGAAAAAGCTAAAACAAACAACCTGAAACTACCTACATGATTAAGCATTATATCTGGCAAGATTCCGCTTTTAGAATATCAGATTTTGTTCAATAGGAAACATAAAATACTCTTCATATGAAAATAAGTTTTATTCTCTATATGTACTGAATGATCGCTTATCCCTAGAAATTTAATATGGTTAAATACTTTTATCATATTTTGGTCTATTAAATTGGCCATTTCTATCTAGATATATGGTCAGTGTTATTACACATGGGTTAAACAAGAAATGTTGCTATTTACTGTTTGATAATTTTCTCAAAATATTGAATAGTATTTCTCATATGACAGAAACTGATTTTCCCCTATCTATTTTTTTAAATTCTAATTAGGATGATGTTGTTTTATTTCCTGAAATTACTGCCTTGTGAATTTTTCCAGGTTACTTCAAAATTATATGCTGTAAAGGCTCTTTGTGTTAGCAATACTTTTCTGCTACATACTAAAAACTAAATATAATATTACAAGTCAGAATTTCTTCAGGATTGTATTTTAGTGCTCTTATTTCTAAGCTTTTGGTTGCACATTGCTTTTTTAGTCTTATTTTAAATTTCTAATAAATATTGATATATATTTATTTTATTTATTTTATTTTATTTTATTTATATACTGCCCTCTTTCCCAAATTGGGACTCAGGGCAGTGCACAGGGATAATAAAAAGTTAAAATACATATAAATACAATTTAAGATTAAATTAAATAAGTTTAACCCGTGCTAAAATAATTTAAAACCCTATTAAAACAACGATAAAAACAAACTATGCCAGGCCGGCTGCATGAAACTAGTAAGTCTTTAATGCTCGACGGAAGAGGCGAAGGTCCGTGATAGTACGAAGGTCGGGGGGCAGGTCGTTCCAAAGGGCTGGACCCGCCACAGAGAAGGCTCTTCCCCTGGGAGTCGCCAGCCGGCATTGTCCAGCGGATGGCACCCTGAGGAGGCCCTCCCTGTGGGAGCGGACAGGTCGGATGGAGATATGTGGCAGAAGGCAGTTCTGCAAATAACCAGGACCCATGCCATGGAGCGCTTTGAAGATGGTCAACAAAACCTTGAAGCGCACCCGGAAGGCCACAGGCAGCCAGTGCAGCTTGCGCAGGAGAGGTGTTATATGGGAGTGTCTTGGTGCTCCCAAGATGTATTTATTTTATTTATTTATTTATTGGATTTCTAGACCGCCCCCTCTCCCCAAGGGGATCCCCCGCGCGGCCGCGTTCTGCACCAACTGGAGCCTCCGGGTGCACCTCAAGGGGAGCCCCATGTAGAGTGCATTGCAGTAGTCTAGGCGGGAAATGACAAGAGCTTGCGTGACTGTGCATAGGGCATCACGAACCAGAAAGGGGCGCAACTGGCGTATCAGGTAAACCTGATAAAAGGCCCCCCTGGCTACGGCTGTCACATGGTCATATGGTCATCCAAGGACAGCCGAGAGTCCAGGAGGACACCCAAGTTGCGAGCCCTTTCTGCGGGGGCTAATGACTCGCCTCCGATAGCCAGAGATGAAACCAACTGGCTATGTCGTGGCGCCGGAAACCACAGCCACTTGGTCTTGGACGGGTTGAGTCGTAGCCCGTTCCTCCCCATCCAGATTCGCATGGCCTCCAGACACCGTGATATATAACATATATTGGTGCAGATGCTCAATTAATAAAATAGCATATTGCTGTAACTTGTGCATTGTAACTTATTATACCTACATTCAACTTTCCATCAAACACTGCTCAAGATCACAAAAAATAATTGCAATATAACTGCAGTAATGTATTCTGTAAAAAAATAGTTGCAAAAAATAATTGCAATATAATTACAGTAATGTGCACAGTAAAAAATAGAATCTGAACAATGAAGTTCTTAAATATAAAGCTAAACTATTTACCTTTATCCAAATCAGTCAGCCTAAGGGACTGCTTCTATAGCAATAGCACTTAGACTTATATACTGCTTTATAGTGCTTTTCAGTCCTCTCTAAGCGATTTACAGAGTCAGCATATTGTCCCCAACAATATGGGTCCTCATTTTACCGACCTCGGAAGGATAGAAGGCTGAGTCAATCTTGAGCCAATGAGAATCGAACTGCAAACTGCTGTTAGTCTGCAATCAGCAGAATTACCCTGCAATACTACATTCTAACCACTGCACCACCATGGCTCTAATGAATGAAAATGTCATATAAGAAAAATGCAGATTTCCCATCTTGAAGTCAGCCACTCAGAGGGCCCCCTGTCATGTCCTAATAGTTGCACTTAAGACGTTGGCAAGACAAAAAGTCCTCTTCAAATGTTTTAAACTGGGATAGGATATAATGTGTAATTTATTTATTTGGATGACCTCATCCCATACCAGAAATGTTTAGCACTTTTAATTGTGTTGGGAATATAGCAATAAACAATATTTGCTGGTATTTTCTAGATTAACCTTCAGTTTGCACACTGTCATAAACTCTAGTAATGAACTTGAAATTTTTCCTTGGATTTAGATAGACATGAAAATATTACCAGCATATTATATCATAAATCTAGAGGACCTTGCATGTATTAAATAATATTTATGAAATAGTAGATGATGAGATTAGAAGCCTTTTTTTCAAATACAAAAAAAGACTTAGTAGTATGTAAATTATACAATATTTAGCACAATTTCAGTTGCTAGAAAAAATGCTTAGGGTTATGCAATGCATTGCAGATTGCAATGCAATGAATGTAGATCCCTAAATAGAAAAAGAGATGTCAGTTGTTTAAGCTGACTTTAGAAAAGAGATGGGAATATAAGCATTATTATTGCTGATGCACACTGAATAATTAAGATAGATAGACAAAGAATACTAAAAAAGTAGGTACTTCATTGATAGAAAAATCTTTGTTTCTATTGATCATGTCAATAGTGGGTTATGCTTAGAAATATGAAAACCCCAGAACATCTCATTCTCCTCATGCAAAACCTATATATGAGTCAGGAAGCCACAGAACATACCAAACAGATAGCTTCAGATTGGCAAAGGAATAAAAAAGGCTCTATACCCTCCTCTTATTTATTCAAGCTATATATTTATGAAACTGGATTGGAAGAGCATGGTTTTAAAAGTGAAAGAAGAATCTGTACTACTAAGAATCTGAATCTTTAGCTTCTGCCTTTTAGATCAACCATTAACAGTCAAGAAACAAGCAATCAAGAAATACACCAAAGACTAGCACTTGGTAGAGCAGCCATAAAGGCCTTAGAAAAGGTATTTGAATGTCATGATGTATCTAAATCTACAAAGATTAGAATTCTGCAAATTCCTGTGACACTCTGTGGAACCAAAAATTGGACTTTGAAGAAGCAGGATAGAAGGAATATTGACACTTTTGAACATTGGTGTTAGAGAAGACTCTTAAGAATAACATGGACAATAACAAAACCAAATGGATCATTAAACAAACCCAGGATTTGAGATACAGATGACCAGACTCATTTTATCTCACTTCCTGATATTAAAATACAAACCATACTTTTTAACACAATCCTTAAAATAAATTGGTTCCAGTTTTTTAACAACTTCAGACTTTAATAACAGCTCTTTGAGCTGACTCAGAATTGTAAAGTAGTACAATATGGATGTTACATGTTCTAATTTCCTAGCTTGCATTAGCCTTAAAATCTAGATGGCTCAACATTTGAAGTTTTCTATAAAGACAGCCCCATGCAGGGCACCTTATTCCCCAGTCTGTACTCCTGTTTAGGCAAGTATATCTACAATTCTACATTTTAATATATTTTTTTCCATTTAGGAAACCCAAACTCGCTTTGAGATTCTAGTGATTTGAATCATATGTGAATTATACACTCTTAAAAAATAAATCCACAGTTTGTGAAATTTATTCTTCATTACTAAACATAATTATTTTTTATTTTGCTACAGCATAAAATATCCAAATCTTTATTAGGCAAGAGACATCAAGATTCTCTAAATGCAGTTTTAAAAGGCTGTGTACTCTATTTGTTTAGTGAACCTGATTTCCCTTCTGATTAAAATGCTGTTTGCATCACTTTCTGGAATAATTCAGAAAAATTTTCTGCTAACTGCTAACCGATATTTGTGAATTAGTCTCACTAAATTACTGATAATTGGAATAAAAAATTGTGCAAGCCTGTTTTCTGTTTCATCATGTGGCAATTCCGGCAAATTCTATAATTCTTTTTGTGCTAATATGGTAACACTTTAAACAATGCAGTATGTACGTGAGTGTCTATGTGTAGCTTGTAAATCATTTTTAGAACAACAGGAAACAGGATGATTGATTACATTTTTTTAAAAAAAATGTAGGAAGTCAGATATTTCAGTGCAAATTACTTACCTTTTCAAATCTTTAAAAACAGTAAAAAAAATTAGTCAGGAAGCTTCTGTCAATTTTTTTTCCTAACGTATGGATAATGTTCAACAGGAAGCATGCTTGACTATGGAAGCTTAATCTGTAATAATGAACACTAGATATATTGTTTATTTGTTTTAGCATTGTCTGGTCTGTTTGTGCCCTTGGCTAGTCAGTATCACAGATGTGTTTTGAAGTTCAAGGTGACAACAAATATAGTTCTGCAAGCATGAAGATCTGTCTTTAGAAGTTGACATTGCAATTGGTTATTTTTCAGAAGTTAAAGTTTTATATTTTTACGTCACCTAAAGTAAACTGTTGTTATTACTTATTACTATTACTTACTGATTGAAATAAATCTTATTTTATCCTCCAACTGTTTCAACTTTTGGACTTAAGCATTGCTTTATATATTTTTCTGACAGGCTTAAAAAAACAAATTTTAAAACGGTAACTAAAGCTTTGATTTTTGACTTTATGCTTGCTGATATTAGCCAGCCCCAAGTAGCATCACGTGTGACTTATTTATCATAATTAGATAAAAAGTTGTATGGTTTTGTTAAATTTTAGAGATGCAAATATCTGTCACTTCTAATTAAGTCCTGATCAAAGCAAAGAATCTCACTTTACCTAAATTCACATTGGATATCAGGAATAATAGAATACTATTTAGAGGCATATACAAAAAGAAGAGAAGGTCAAAGAATACAAGGCAGACCCAGAAAAAGATGGAGAAACAGCACCTATTAACAATGGTTGAGGCCACCAGAAGAGCAAGAGCCAGAACTTTGACACCCAAAGTGATAAAAGAGGAAATAAAGAAGAAGTTCTGTTTAGATGGAGAAAATCTGTATGAACATTGATATATTGGGTTGAAAGCATATATTAAATATATTTGGATTAAATAAATACAAGACTGATTTGTGAATAAGATTCACAGTTGGTGTAGACTAATTTTAAAAACTGAGTTTTACTGTGTAATAATTTCCCCCTGCCTCTGTTGATGGACACACATTGCCTAGTCTTGATATGATGTGTAGTTATAAAAACTGCAGTTGTTTAACATCCTTGGACAACAGTCTTCTTTTATTTCCTTATTTCAGCAATAAGCAGATTAATATTCCAGACAGCTCATTGAGTATTAATTTGTGCTTATTTACTCACTAGAGAGAATGCATGGAGTCTTCAAAAACAAATCCAAAACTCAAACCACTAGATCCTCAAAAAGTCCTCAAACATTATTCTGCTGGCAAGCCATCCCATATTTGCTGCCATGCCACAGGCTGAACAATTGACCAAAGGTGCTGTCTGAGTCCTAGACTTGCAAGTGTAGAGACAGTGCTGTCTGAATAAGCTTGCAATCTGTTGAGCGGAAGGACAGTGGTGAAGAGAATGCAGATTGATTATAAAGAATACTGGGAATAATTATCACATGAGCCAGCTGATGGTAGTGCTCAGAGTGTCTTAGAGTAAAAAATGAATTTGGAGCTAACACTCTCCTTGATTCCTAAATTATCAGCTATTTAAAAGACAAGTGTTCTTGAATATTTGTTGTTTACATTTCAAACCTTGAAATCTACTGTTGAAGCTTCTAAATTTTCCCAAATATGCCTTAATTAGCACAAGAACCAAATACTGTATTACTAGTACTTGCAAAAAGGAAGTAGCTGTAAACATAGTTGGTTTTAGAGTAATATCATATTTGACTTCATTAAGATTTGAAATATAATTAATGTGCATGGGGAAGAGAGGAAAATTTTTAACACTAGGAGATAACATTTATTTATCAATTACAAGATTTGGGTAATGTAATGGAACAGAATAGTTAAAAGAAGTAGTACCATGTTTCCCTGAAACTAAGATAGGGTGTTATTTTCTTTTGACCCCCAAAATAAGTACTTGGCCTTATTTTCAGGGAGATCTTATTATTTTTGAGGAGCAGGAGGCGGCAAGTGTGGTCACTCCATGACTGCTGCTGTGTTGCAATATTTTCGGGGAGAGGTTTTTTTGGGGGGCCTTATTTTAATGCATGCACTCAAAAGCCCGATTGGACTTACTATCTGAGGAGGTCTTATTTTCAAGGTACAGGGTACAGGGTACCACATGAGATATATGATAATAGCAGGGAATGAAACTTGCAGTAGTAAATAGACACACACAAAGTTGGAGAAACCAGAAGTATGTAAATTATTATTTTTTTAAAAATGGAAGTGTTTGGAGGATTATTAGTGAAAATTGTTCTTATTCTGTTTCCAGTATATATCCTTTTCCACTTTTCCAGTATATATCCTTTTCCACTATTTGGGGGGAAATGAAAATAACAGAAGGAAGAAGTGACAAACAGCTTTTATATTGTAGCAGAAAGTTGATTCAGATGAGGCCTTTTCTTTCTAGCTCAGTACATTTAGTTTTTTTATACTTTTCACTTAATCTTCTTTAAGTATTGTACTAATTGAGTTTTAGGTATTCTCTCACTGCATCAGATGCATCAAATCTTTATTTCAATTATCAGCCAGTGTTACATAATCAACCCAACAACGATTAGAGCTAAATAGCTAAATTCAGAAACCCTGGACTTCAATATTCAGATAACAGGATAGCGGAATACATTAATTTTAGAACTTTTTACTAATGAATTCAATAGAAAATTAGCATTCACAAGGCAGGGCAACCGGCAATGTCAAAATGGCAGGTGTCATTTGGCAATTAAAGCCCCACCGTTTAAATTCTTTGTTGAATACACCTAAAAAAAGGAGTGGACCTTCAGTATAAAATTACAACTACCATTTGGTGCTGTCATCTCTACAGTGTATCAATTCCTCCTTGGTTGAAAAAATACTTGCTCAGTCAGACAGCAATACTGACTTCTAATATATAGAGCACTACTTATGAATTATAATATCCTTAAAATAAAAAATATCCTTAAAATAAAAAAGAATTCAGTCCCTCATACAACTAGCACCATGAAAGATAAATGCTTGAAAATATATAGGATTGGGATAGTGGCATTCCTCAGAGATGAAGGAGACACTATAGCCTACAATACAAGGCTGAAAACTTGCCAGATAACCACTAGATAATAGCCAAGGGATACTTCTTCCTGTAGTCATTTAATGTCATCCAGATATTTGCAGTCTATACCTAGTAGCATTACATTCTTTACTTTTATCTTTGAAAAACCTGCTCAGAGTTACAGGTAGTTCTCAACTTAACAACTATTTGTTCAGTCACCACTTGAAGTTACAACAGCACTGAAAAAATGATTTGTGACCGTTTTTCACACACGACCATTGCAGGCAGCACCCTGTAGTCACGTGATCCAAATATGGATGCTTGGTGGCTGCCATGTATTTATGGCAGTTGCAGTGTCCTGGGGTCATGTGATCATGGTTTTGTGACCTTCTGACAAGCAAGGTCAATAGGGAAGCCAGATTCATCTAACAACCGTGTTACTAACTTACCGTAACAACTACAGTATTTCACTTAACTATTGTGGCAAGAAAGGTCTTAAATTGAAACAAAATGCATTTAATAACTAAAATTGTTTTAATTTTAAAGGGTGACCTCAGAATTATAAATTCTTAGAAACGTTTTGGCAGTTCTTATGCTCTATTTTTATTGGTGTCTGATTCATTAGACAATCACAATTAATGAAAAAGCTTCTTAGATTTTTCAACCAGCTAATTTTCAGTCTCTTTATAGAAAGTATGTTGGATTTTTTTCAAGCTCATAATTATTAATGTAAGTTTTGCAGATAAGCTCAGAGATAATTTTTTAGAGCAGCCTAATTTGTTTGGAGTTCTGATTTTGTAAGATTGAGTTATTCTATAAGATTGTGCTGTTATACTTGTTCGATAAACTACAGTAACCACTTAAATGGCTTTTAGAATAATAAACAACAGAACAAAACACATTTGAAGTAATTATTGAGCAATGTTGGAAAATGGGATCAAATATACTGAAATATATTCAATTTCTATGTCATATTGTTATAATATGGAAATAATAGTATAATGCAGACATGTCAAAGAACAAATGAAAGAACTCAGAAATATGATCTCCAAAACAGAATATTATCACATATTTTCCTAAAGTAATTCCAATAATAGTCAATTAATACATCATAATTGTCATTCTTTTGTTATTGCAATAAGTCTATATATTTTAAAACTTGTGTATCTTTTTTTAAGGCATTCAAAATGTGCTGAATCTATTCTGTGCAGTCCTTACAGAAAACAAAGTCCTCTTTCATTCTGCTAGTTTCCAAAGACTAAGTGATGCCTGTAGAGCATTAGAATCCTTAATGTTTCCTCTCAAATACAGGTAAAGTTTTTATAATGAGTATTCAAAATCTTTATCAATGTGGACCAGTACTTTGTCAAATCTTTTATTTGCCATTCCTTTTTCATTTAGGACTGCCAAATTTTAGAGACATATTGCAAAATAGTACATCACACATATATCCCTCAATGTTTTGCGATCTGACTTGTTTTATTTTAATTCATTTGAAATACAAGTCAAAGAGCCTTCACAGAAATGTTAAGTTTCAAAATGAGGGCTGGAATGTCTTTTTAAATAAATAGTTTCTACATTAAAACCAGATTTTTAGGGTATAAATCTAATACTGTGCTTCACATTATAGAGGTTATAAATGCTGCTATAGTTATTTGATTTCTGAAACGGTTGAACCTTCTGTACAGTCCAGCTGTGTGATGTGCCAGGTAGCCTGACTTCCTCTTTTTCCAATATTAAAAGCCCTTAATTAAGGCCATTGATTTTGTGACACATGCTAAAGGCTTCATGTGCAAAAGTGAGATTCAAGATCCAATCACAACAACATAATGTTCAATTCTACTGCCAATAGCTAAGCCACCTGTCCCATCATAAAGAGGACACAAGCTCGTGGATATTGCCTGCCCAATTTATTGATCTAGTGAAAAGTTCAACCATTCATGATTATCATAAAAATCGTAAAATGCACAAGTTCAGTATGTGTATTCAATCATAGCCATTTTCAGCACCTTAAAGACAACTGAAACCACCTCAAGTAATATGGTTACACCCTATGTGTGTAATAATTTACCCATTATTTTACAATAAAATATTTTGACAAGTGATGGAGGTCATATTATTGGCATAATTCTAGATATGGTGTTCAAATTCTATATAAAAGGTCCCTGGAAAGGAGGAAGGGGGAGGGAGGCAAGGGGAAGATATTGCTAAGTGCCACATGAATGCAATTTTAGAATTCTTCCTACCTGGATAAGCTTAAATTAATAATTTTGTTTAATATATTTTTTGCTATTGAAATAATTTCTGTATTTAAAGTTATTTCACATATATTTTTATTGCTGCCAGCAAAGTACAGATAAAAACAGCTCAGTTTCAGCTATTTTAACTAATTGTTCTTGCTTAAATATAGATTACAGTTCTTGCTTATCTGTAACTGTTTTAGATAAATAATGTTTGTCTTGGAAAAATCTAATTTTAAGTATTTTACCTCAATCAGTAGTTGTCTGCATATCTTGTATTCAGCCGCCATTAATTTTAAAGATTATATTTCAGTCATACAGTTGAGGAAACTCTAGATACAAAAATGCAGTCTAATGTATTTTATGATATTTTGTTAACCAGAAACTAGAAAATTAAGTTATTTTTGTAAACACTCTACTTATTAAGCAAGAAAATATTTTTTTTAAAGTAAATAAAAATCCAGCCAATGTATTTTTGCGGATATAATGGAAATAGTAGAAAGCATGTAAAGTTTCATGTTTAACAAAGTAGAGTGGCTGCATTATTTGTCCTTCCTTATCTTCTCAGTTACCCATACATTCCAATTTTACCTGCACAACTCTTGGAGGTTCTAAGTTCACCAACACCTTTTATTATTGGCGTACATTCTATCTTCCGTAATGATATTCATGAACTTGTGAGTATATTAAACTGGATTTTATGCCTGATACAACTTCATCTAAAATTAAATAAATAATTCTACTCAAACAATGGGAGATTCTCTTACATTCCTTTCGTGCATACTGTGCATTACAAAATCTTAACTAATTGCCTACTATGCCACCAACTATATGTGGTTGGACTGTCATGGGAGAGCCCCATTACTAATGCTATATTAGCAATAGTCATTGATTGATTACATTTCTATGTCACCCAGCTCTCTGATATAAAAATTCTTAGTGAATCCAGAGTGATTATGTGGTGAAAAATATTAGTACATGGCAACCTTAACTGTAAAAATTTCAAAGTGCTACAAATGTATTAGTAACAAACAATATCAAGAAATTGTTACATATCTGATAAATATAAAATGAATATAATGGAAAAAAGTAGAAACTTTGGCAAGAATTTCCCATTTGGAAACTATAGTCATAATATGATTTACCAAGATGAGTATCTCAGCCTTTTGATTTTGAATGACTTCTGAAATTTTCTATGCGCAATATAAGAGTAGCACTGAGTAAATAATGAGTTTTATAAATAATAGGCAAGTCTGGTAGTGGTTATTCTAGTGGATCCCTTATTTAAGGGGGAGGGAACCAGTGGCATTTGATGATATTTGAAAATTTTATTTGAAAAAATAATCAGTTTATATGGTGAATTGGATCCAGACATATAAATAAATACATTTTATCAGCAGGACTCCTATTTCTCAATTTGTGTTCCTTATACTTCACGCAGAATTCAAAATTGACTTGAAAAATAGACAAAAGATCATTGGGGAAAAACCTGTATTAATATTGCTCTGTCCTTGAAATACGAGGAGTAAATATGAGCCCTTTCTTTAACAAAAGGGCTATCTAAAGCTAGCACTGCAGTGAGATCTCCTATGCAAAATGACTATATTTACAGCTTAGTTAATCAAACATTTTAGACATCAGTCAGAATATTTTAACAATTCCAACCAAAATTTGATTTAATATCAGAACTTTATATTTCAATAAATTCAGCCCCTTCCTATTTCTCAGTGGATATTCAATGCTGTTTGGTTTATTGTCATTTCAGTATTCTATCTAAGTTTAATGATATTCAATACCATACAAAGTGTTTATTTCTATCTCTGTATCTTCTAGTTAGATGTAATCATAGCAGACCTAGATGGCGGTACAATTAAAATTCCTGAATGTATTCACCTCTCCCAGCTTCCAGAACCACTGCTCCAGCAGATGCAAACTTCTCTATCTCTAGTAAGTATAATTCCATGATGTAAACATTCATGCACATTCACCCATCCACATAATTTGCAATAGCTGACAGCTTTGTTTAGGATGACTACAACCCTCTTGAGTAGAAGGGACTCTGAAGTGCATCTATAGGGCTAGGCAGAGGATTTTGCAAAGCATCTGTGGAACAAAATTGCTTAGATTTGCTCCCAATTAAATGCCAGCTTTAGTTAAGTTCCTATGAAGGTGCATAGGTATAGTCCCGCCAAGGAGTTGAACTTGTTACATCTAAAGAAGCAGATAGCATTCTCATGACGTGAGCTCAGCCACTGCCTATTGCACACATGCCCCTCCGAATAGGTAAAGACTGTTGGCAATTGACTTACAATTAGACTTTAGCAATGGTAAATTCTTCTTTGTGAGAGGCAGTGGTTTTCTGCCCCTCCTCAAGAAACTATTACTGGACCCAACCATACTGGACAATTTTTGTCCGGTATCCAATCTTCCCTTTTTAAAAAAGGTTGTTGGAAAGATGATTGTAGAAAAGTTTCAGAGGACCTTGGATGAAGTGGATTATCTGGTATGGGATTGAACTATGATGGTCACAATTTTAGATTTTCATTTTCATTTTATTAAATTTATATACCGCGCCACTCTCCCCGAAGATGACCTCTGGCAGGTGAAAGATTTGGCTACTGCATCAATCCTTATTCTATTTGTTAGTACTCTTCAATACCATCAATCATTGTAGCCTTTTGGACCAGCTCCAGTAGCTTGAGGTGGACAGCACTGTATTGTACTACTTCTCTTCCATATTTTGGGGCCAGACAGTGTTGATCAGGAGCAAAAACTCCCATCCTCTACCACTATTATGTGGGATGCAGCACATTCAGTACTTTCTCCACTCCTGTTTAACATCTACGCCATGGGCACTGTTGGCAGTCGTCTGTGGCCATGGGATAAGATATTATCAATATACTGAAGATAAAGTAATTGTACATCTTTGCCCTGGCAAATTAAGCAAATGTATTATTGTGATACCTGGAAACTGTGACAGTTGGATGAAAAATAACAGACTTCAACTCAACCTTGTCAAGATTGAGGAATCTGTAAATTTACCATCTTTAATTCTGGATGTGGTGACACTGTCTCAAACAGACTCAGTGCATAATCTGGAGGTCCTTCTAGACTCATAACTCTTCTTTCAAGAGCAGATATCAATGATAGCTAAAAGAGTCTTTGCATAACTTTGAGTTGTGTGTCAGTTGTGGCCATTACTGGACTAGGAGGCCCTAGACTGAGTCACTTATGCTTGTTCACCTCCTATATGGATTATTGTAATGTACTCTACATGGTGCTGCCCTTGAAGAGTAACTGGAAGCTTCACCTGGTGCAAAATGTATGGCATGGACCATTATGTGTGCATCTAGATCATTGCACATTATACCTTTGCTCTACAAACTACATTGACTACCAATTTGGTTCTGAGTTCAAGGTACTGATGATGATCTGTAAAGCCTTATAGGCATGGGGCTAGGGTATATGAGGGACCACCATACTCCAATTACCAAGATCTAGCAGAAAGGGTATATGGTGTGGCTCCTGTCTATGAAGGAATGCTATCTGATGGGACCCAAGAGATTAGCTTTTTCTGCTCTAGAGCCCACCATTTGGAACATCATCTGCCCTGAGGTAAGGTTGGTCCCAATCTTGTTGCCTTATAGACGAACCTAATGACATAGCTTTGCCATCTAGCCTAGATAGTTGGTGACATTGGTTCAGAGTCTGCTAAGTGATTGAACTATTAGGAAAATGAATGGTGCTGTCTCACTGATTATGTTTTTATGGTTTTAATAATTTTTTAGATTGTATTGGTTTTAATGATTTTCACAATTATTTTTTATTGCTGTTTTGGATTATTAACTTCGTAAGTTGTCCAGAATCACAGCAGTGAAATGGGAAGCTATATAAATTTAAGAAATAAGTAAAAATAACCAGTGCAAACCACACCCATATACCAGCCTACACTGTATCATTTTTTTTAGCATTCACTCAACATATATGCTTTTATTAGTTTTATTCTTTGGCACCAACATTTAGAGTATATAGTTCCAATCTGAACTGATATATAACTCTAATTATCTTAATCAGTAAGATCTTCTAGCATTCCCTCACGTTAGTTTCATGCCAAATTTTGTTGGTTTTATATTTATCTAGAGAACCTATGACCTATTGGGCTAACCTTTGAGAGAAATATAATGTAGTCTTATGTGACCAGAATAAACATTAAAATTTCCCACTGGATTCTTGTTCTCTCTCCCTCCTTGCCACTTCTTGGTGACATTTGATGTCATTTCTTGATCATGATGCTTCCCCCTCCCCTTCCTTTCCACACTGCACAATTAGGCTGACCATATTCTTGCTAGACATGCCCATTAGCAGTATCTGCATAATGTTGATGGCAGGGATATTGCAGTGACTAGAAAATTGAGAGTAAACTGGTCAGAATATGGTGGTAATTTCCATGCCACAAGAATAACAAGTCCTGGATTTTTTATGCATTCTTTAAGATTTGAAGTACCTTGATTGCAAAATTTCTGTGGTATAATGCACCAGGAATAGGAGCGACTTCTGACTTCATACCAGTTTCCCCGTTGTCTTTGCCTCTGGGAATCTGTCAGGAAGCATCATAAATTCTAATCATGCAACTGCGGAGATATTGCAACTATCACAACTTAGCAAGTAAAACTGGTGTGAACATTACGGAAATTTCCATTTGAAAGAAGTAATGGTTAATAAAGAAGTAATAAAGATATTTAAGTTAAGCGTTAGGGCATTTAAGATACCTTGATTCAAAAATTGTTCTGCTATAATGCACTATTGATAAGGTACAAACAAAGAAACAGGAGAGTTTAGATTACATTCATTCTGGTGATCATCAGTTTTCATTCATTTTCAAATCCATTTTAACTGCTTCTTGCTCTCATTGATTACATTATTTTTATTAGATTTTTATCCTACGTTTTTATCCTGCATTTATACACTTGCGCAGCTACCAACCCACCCACCACATACACACACACACACTTACAGTCAGCTCAAGACAGTGAACATACCTAATTTTCCTGACTTCTATATTATTTGTATCTATCTTCTTTTGTACATGTGCATTATATAATACCTTCTTTCACTTCATTTTTCAGCAGTTTTTCTATAATATACCTTTTTCCTAGCTATAGTCTCTTTCACATCATCATTCCACCAAGCATCCTTTCTGGTAATACCTGTTAGCATAGTTTTACATATTTGTGCCATTCTTTAACATAATTCTTTTTACTCTAAGTAGCTTCAACTATTTTTTAAATGTTTGCTTTCCATTCATTCCAGTAGGAGATTAAACTACTTTCTAATTATCTCCTACTTATTACATTTTATTTATATTTAATTTGTTTTTTCATTTAAAAAAACCATTCTTGCCTATTAGGATCATTTTCTTTATTGCTTCCTTTCTTCCTTCCTTATTCTTTCTTATCTTTTCCTTCTCCTTTTGATTCATTTTAGCAGAAAAAAAGCATTAGACATAGATAAATAAAAAACACATTTAATTGTTGCCATGAAAAGAAATTGGATCAACACAGATCAGTCATATGGCACAGGACCTAGTTATTTGCGGGATCGTATCCTGCCCCATACATCCCTTCGGCCGATTCGCTCCCACAGAGAGGGACTTCTCCGGGTGCCGTCCACTAGGCAATGCCAGCAGGCGACGCCCAGGGGAAGGGCCTTCTCTGTGATGGGCCCGACCCTTTGGAACGACCTACCCCCCGATATTAGAACTACCACGGACCTCCGCTCCTTCCGCCAAAAAGTTAAGACCCATTGTTCCATCAGGCTGGCTTGGCCTAATTTATGCTTCTCGCCCCAGTCTGTAATTTAAATTGTTTTATTTGATTTTAATGGGATATAGTTTTAACGTTTTATAAATTTTGTACAGGGTTATTTAATTCGATTTTAATTATGTATATATTGTTATGTGTTTTAGATGTTTTAATTTTTCCTGTACACCGCCCTGAGTCCCTTCGGGGAGAGGGGGCGGTCTAGAAATTGAATAAAATAAAAGAAATAAAATAAAATAAAATATTTAAAAACTCTTCTATGTTTTTTGAGAAGTTTTACAACAAAGGGATCCTTTTTTGTATAATGTTGATTATTCAATCTGTTTGAGTTTTTCCCCTTTCAAGTTTAAAATCACAGTTAGCTGCTTTGAGTTATGAATGTTTCCTAGCTGACTTAATATTTGTTTCTTTGTATTTAGCATCAGACTGAAATAATAACGATACAAGAATGAAAACATTTGTTAAATTTTAATGTGAAATTTAAATGTGGTACAATTTACTTTTATAATATAAAAAAAATATTTTAAAAACAAATCTAAACCACTTGCTTTTAAATTTTGTTCTTGAAATTGTAGGTTTTATATCCAGATTTGGCAACAGCAGATTATGCATTTCCTCCCCCTCGAACCGCTCTGTCACATTCCAAAATGTTGGTAAGACACAATGTTCCCAATGCTGAAATAAACAGGAAAATATAATGTATCTCCATTTCTGTATTTTCCCCAAATATTTTTACCTTATGCTATCAAAGATGCTGATCTAATCATTCTTGCTGGAGCTGATAGGAAAGGGTTAATTCTACTTCCAGCAAGAAAACAAACTAAAATTTTGGGCTCAATTGTGGTTGTAAGTTGAGGACTACTGGTATCAGTCCTATCTTTTAATTATAATTTGAAGCATCACGGCAGTATCCCAGCTGTCATCCCTGAATTAAATTTACTTCCCGCAGTTAGTATCAATGCAGAGTTTATGGGAAAATGCAGTATTGGTGAAAATTGAAACTGAACTGAGGTGTATCAAATGTACTGGTGCCAGTGTCCTTAAAGGTGAGGTTTAACCAATTTCATTGTAATTTTTACAACGACAATAAAGATTATTATTATTATTATTATTATACCTGAATAATTGAAGTTCTTGCAATCAATTGTGGATGAATATAAGCAAGCTGTTTACATGGGCATTTTAATTTTAATATCATATTGTGATTTTTAGCCCTTTGAGAATTTAAATGACTAGATTTGAGTGGATGCATTTGGAACGTTGAAAGCGTGTTATATATTTTAAAAAATGGCTTAAATGGAAGCTATATCCAGTCATAAAATATCCATTCATAAAGGTATACTGATTTTGTTACACATGCAGTTTCCAAGCAAATAATGGCTACAGCCACTTGACATTTTTATTGTTTAAGAATGTTTTCTTGGTCTCTATGGAACCCATTTATCTTCCTATTTTTTAATTTGAAAAAAACTAAAATAGAGTAATCTCTGGTGGGTCTTGAAAACTGTATGGTGTCAAGAAAGATGTTTTCAATCTATTGGGGTATCAAGATACTGATGAATGAGTTGAGAAGCTTTATTTGCATATTACAACAGTTTGATGTCTTTCTTAGGATAAAGAGGTGCGAGGAGTCTTTCTTAGATTATTTGCACAACTTTTCCAAGGATATAGATCTTGTCTTCAGCTAATCAGGATTCATTCAGAACCTGTGATAAACTTTCATAAGGTAACAATAAAGTTGAACCTAATAGTTTATAAATAATATTGCATTTTTTAAAGGTTAAAATAAGCAAAATACTATTAGTTCAATAGGTTCCTTGATCTAGTCTGAAATTTTAAGATAATCCAATTTCATAAAAACTTGTAAAGTGTACTTTTTCCTACTTTTTTCTCATGCTGTTTTAAAAACTAAGATTATGTGCCAATAATGTAATTCTACATGTAATTTTATCTCTTTCATTTTTGTGTAAATTGAACTTCTGAATATGTTAGCTGCAAATCCAACTAACAGTGTTTTACTAAGTAAATGTATAATAAACAACTTGTAGAATATTTTCCTTTCTACTAAAATAATGTATCTAACTGATATATATTTAGGGTAAAAATCTGAAATGGAACCTACGGGAAACAGTAATTCCAAAATGTAATTTTTACATTTAGTTTCCATTTAACAAAAAATCTATTTCCTTATGCTTCCTTTTTTGTTTTTGAGTTGGTGTTGACTCCTGACTAGTCAACTGGACTATCTGGACTAGTTTTTGCACTTTTGTGACAAAAGTTTGGAAGTGAGTTGTTATTGCCTATTCATTTTTTACTAGGGATCTGAAGTACTCTGCTATACAATACAGATGCGTTAATACAGGGACATGATATGTTTTACAACACTTGTTTAAATCTTGTTGTTCAGTACCTTGAGCAACAGGGATACAATGTTCATATCTTTAATGAGGCTGAACCATAGGTGTATTAAATAGTATAATTCAGCAGTAGATCTGGTTTAGAATCTAGGACTGTCTGAACACTTCCTGTGAGTGCTGACTGTACTTCTGATCATGGCAACTAACAATATCATCATTATCATTACTCCTAAGAATGCTGTGATTATATGTTATGATTTATAGTAAGTGCAATGTTTTATATAGCATTGCATGTTGCATCAGTTTGCAAAAAATGATTTGCCCTTGTGACAATGCTTGTATATTTCTTATTTGTTTTCCCAAGTTGGACAGGAATGTACCCAGTACAATAGGCCCAGAGTCTTTATTTATCATTTGGATACATGCCTGAATAGTTGAAGCTGCTACACCATCAGATTATAAGCAAGTTGTCATTAGGGAGAGGAAAGAAGGAATCTCAGATTCAAATTAACTGTTTCTTGCAAATAATAATAGTCCGTTTTACTCTTGGTATCACCTGATGCTAAAATTCCTGAGGTTAATGCTGATCTAATTGAGTTTTGTTACTTACTCCCGAAGTAATTTCAAGTCCTGCTCTGATACTTCATTCTGCAATTGGTACAGATCAGAACCACATTCCATAGAGTTAGTCTTCTAGCTTGTCTCCAAACATGATACATTGCTTGTACGCTTACCATTAACTTGTAGGACCCAGCCAGATGCAGTTTTAATGGCTGAGACAATCTGAATTGCCAAGCTGTCCAATATGGTGGCAGGTAGTTAGTACTATCTCTCCTTCCAAAAGGATCTTCTGACTGACAGAAAATAAGTGGAATTTTCCCTATTCAGCACAAGAAATTAAGATTGCCTCTAAAGCTCTTTCCACTCTGTACTCAGTTTTTCCATTGATATTTTTTTATATTATCTGGCAAATTGTTTCTGCATATAGCTCTCCTATAAATTGTTATATATTTTTCTCAGCTCCTAAGTCAGAAATTTAAGGCTACTGTGTAAATGTGTGTCTGGTTCCAAATTTAACTCCATTATGGAGTCTATGTTCTTCTTCCAGCTAACTACAAAGACCAAATCTATGGCAATTGTCTTTTAAAATAGCTATTATTTCCTGTTTCTGAGCCAATGTTATTTGTATTTCATGTAGATTCCGCTTTATCTTGTTTGGCTTTGAAACAGTGGTTCTAATCATAACTGTAGTCTGGGCACTATCAATTGACACACCTATCATCTCTATTGATATTTTTTTAATGATCATCATGTACTGTTAGGTATTCAAGTTGTAAGTCATTTGATTGAGTAGCTCTCTGTCTAATACTGCCATAGATCACCTGCTAAACCTACTGCGTGTGAGCACTGAGACTATAAAGAAATATAGCAAGTTATCTGTAATTGCAGTTGGCTTATCAAATTTTTTCTCCAGTTCTCAGTATTGTGGCCTATTTTTCACAATTTGCTATTTCAATATGAGTAGGATTCTTGGTATGATCTTGCAGGATCCAGGATCCAGCCAAAATTCTCAGCTTTTGCAAGTTCTGTAAAGGTAGTTTGTACTAATGTAAACATACAGTATGTTTGAATGTAAAGATGAGTGCACAAAGAACCATGGTTAGCAACCTGCTGAGATGGTTAAAAATATTGTGCCTCCTAGCAGAGATTAGGAATGAATAATATGCTTTATGTTAGATGTTAATTCCTGATCCAATGAATAGTTTTGTAAAATGAACCAGATGGCTCCAGCAAGTGAGCCAAAATGCATTCCATAAAGAGGAATAAACAAAAACGAAGAAATATCTGACCATAGGGGGAAACTCTTTTTGACCTCAACCGGATTGTGAACATGAAGCAAACTCATCCACCAAGTTGTTTTTCCAATTGAAAAGTTTCTTGGCTGTTTAGCAGCAATCTTCCCCCACCCTTTGTTCCTTCTTCATTTGTCTCATCACATGTTCTGTTGCCCTAGAGGAAGGTAAAAGGTTGTGTATGTGTGGAGATGCCATGTATTAGGTGAGCTAAGCACATTGGCTTGTATCTCAAGAGACGGAAGTCCAGATTTGAATTGATAGGGCAAATAAAGTTATCTAATCTAGTTTTAATATCATTTTTATGTTTTTAATGACCACACAGCTGTTAAATAGATTCTGTATGTAGCCATTTTACATCTTACCTTGCATAAGTTAAGCTTATTGAGAGAAAGCAGATTTCTGAATACATTCCAAGCATATTTGGAATGCACATTTGCATGCATTCATGGAAAGTTTTCTGTTTTTACAGCAACCTTGATGGTATGGTAATTCATGGTTTGGTTTTATTAAAAACATTAAACACATTGTTCTTTTTTGAATTTTACAGTCTGTTTTAACCATCCTTTTTTTCTTTGTGTTTCTGATAAAGTCTTAGTTACAATTTATTTTTATTTGCAGGCAGCTTTTTTAAGCCAGCGGGGCTTAATTGAGAATGATTTCCTTACCAAAATTCTGAATGGAATGGCATTTGCAGGTTTTGTGTCAGAGAGAGGTCCTCCATATAGATCCTGTGATCTCTTTGATGAGGTAGAATATTTACATATACGTATATACATATATTTTAAAAGTTAATTGTGAAACTTGAGAGAAAATATTTAATTTGTTTGAGGGTTTTTTGTTTTGTTTAATTTTTGGGTCGCATTAGCCTTGCAAAATATATTGGAGTGAATCAGCATAAAGGGGTAATTATGGGCATATATTAATTTTTGTTTTCAAAATATTTGGTTGAATTTTTTAAAAGAACATTATTTTTCTTAAGAACAGATATCAGGAGGAATTGTCACTGGTAAGATAAATATATGTAAATAGTTTGCAATATTTGTCATAATAAAAATTTTGTTGACCATTTTAAAAATTAAAAACTGATAATATTACTTTATTATTTGTAGGCTTTTTTATTACAAACTTTCAAAAAGTATGAGAATTTGTTAGGAGAGCTAACTTGGAAAATTTAACCAAGTGTTGTGAAAAGAGAGGTCATTAAATATTTTAAATATTTCTTTCACTATTAGTATTCATTGTATGTATTTATGAATACTTAATTTGGTGCACCCAAAATGTCAAGTTTATTATTGTTTGAATTATTAACAATTATAGAACATGTAAGCAAAATAGAAAGGGGAATGAGTTATTAAACATAGTATGTAAATATTTTAGCAGCTATGTAAAAATACTATCTAAAAGCTGCCTTTTTTATCAACAAAAATATGCTTTATTTTTAAAGCTGGTAGCATTTGAAGTAGAGCGAATTAAATCTGAGGAGAGCAATTCATTAAAAGTGTTAAAACATATCCGAGAACTTGCAGAGCAGCTACTGAAAAATGTAAGTACAGTGTATTTTTATGATATAATTCATTAATATTTCATTGTAAATAATTGTAAATTGAAGATGCACAAAGCTACTTGCAGTTATATAAATCAATTACAACTTAAAAGTATAATTCTTAAGTAAGTAATGGTCTTTTTTAATTACTACATTTGGTAAAAAAATCTATTTGATATGCAACATATCCTTGGGTTATGAAACCTTAAGGTCAAGTCATAAGTCAAAAAGACGAATTGTTATTATTTTTTTCATTAATTGTTTTATTTTCTTATAGTTACAATATGTAAAACACTCAGAGTAATTTGGGAGTTGGGCAACTTCTAAATTGAAAAAAAAATACTTTTCATGTCTGTTGAAAGCAACAGATTTTCAGTCCATCTATTCTTTTTCAGCCTGAAGTAATACTATCTCTCATTATAACGTGATTGACATTTTACTTTGTTGTTACCTATCACTGTATAATATTGATGTACTGTAATTATGTTATTCCATTTTATGATTTAATTTTGGTCATCATTAGAAGATGTTTTATTGGAAAGTCTGCAAAGAATATTTAAAATATAAGATAAAAGAAAGTGGTTATCAATTGTTAAACTTTGGTTTCCATACATACATACCAAAAATTAATTTTTGCTTTTATTTCAAGACAGGTGTGGTTTATCCTTCAATGCATTAATTATTAATAAAGAATAATTAATTGCACTTTATTAATAAGTCTTTTGGCAAGAAAATTGTTTAAATAAATAAATAGTTTACATCTCTGAATATAAACACTCTTTATTTAATGTCTGCAGGAGAATCCAAATCCTCATATGACATTCCAAAAAGTTCCACGACCTACAGAAGGATCTCATCTACGAGTTCATGTACTTCCTTTCCCCAGAATTAATGAAAGTCAGGTTCAGGATTTAATTCAGGAAAATGTGATTAAAAACCAAAGTGCACCGTCTGCTTCTCGCATTGAAAGGAAATGTGTGGTTCCTGCTGGCCCACCTGTTGGTATGAGAGTTATCCTTATGTTTTATTCAGTTAAGTCAAATTGAGAACTGTTTTGAAACCTACAATTAACCCCCCTGACTTTTTAAAGACCATTTAAGACCTTGATAACATTCTGAGAAATATAAAAGGTGGTGCCAGTGTTTGTAATTCTTTTTTAATGGCATTTGACAATAGGAATGGTTTTTTTTTACTTTTATGTTTGTTTGTCTTTGTTGAAAAATAAATAAAAATTGTTTATAAAAATAAAAACAAAAAAATATTTAAAATAAAACAAAAAAAGAGAATAGGAATGATAAGTCTCCAGGATCAATAACAACCATTCTCAACCTTAAAAGTTCTTAAAATGATCCTAATCGAAAGGAAGAAATATTTGAGACATTATTGGTGGGGGCTGGGGGTGGAGATAGGATGGGAGTGGTTTACAAAAAAATAGAAATCCTGCTTTTTCAGAAGCATTTCATTTGAGAAATTAATTTCTAGAAATGCCCTGGATCAGCTGGAATAATCAGATTAATGTGGTGTAGAGGAGAAACAGGAAGTTTTCAAATTGTTAGGTTTTACAAAAATCTCTTTATCTTTTATAACCTCCCATTCTTATTGGAGAAACCCAAACTTCAAGCAAGGGATTAAAACTTTACCAGAAACTAGATTTTACTTTTCTATTCTTCATTTGGAACAAAAAGAAAAACAAAAAATATCAAACAAATCTCATCACCAAAGTTAAACTATCCTGCTCCTAAATTTCAGTGGCAGTCTTTTGATTCTGGTACATCATGTTTTTCATAGATTTCCCCCCATGCCCCATGTATTGTTTAAATTTCTGTGTCACCTATCTCACTGATACAGTGACTGTGGGTGGCTCACAATGTAATAAAAAGTAGAAAGCATTAGAAAACAATTAAAATTAGAAAAATTGAACAGAGAAGCTAAAAGCCAACATAATGGGTGGCCTAGGGGTGAAGTTCTTCTCTATCCAATCAGCTACTCCCAATATAGCAGGCCCTTGTTGGAGTCCCAGGCCAAGTGACAGAGACAAATACTTCCAGAAGGCTGGGAGTGTGTGTGAAGACCTCACCTCCCATTAGAGAATATTCCAGAGGACAGGAGCCATAGCAGAAAAAGGCTGTTCTGGACCCCACCAACTGAAATCCTTTGGTTGATGGGATCCGAAGTAGGCCCTGTCTGCTGAATGAGTGGGGTGGGCTAGTCCCATCAGAATGAGAAGGTGAGACTGGGTGAGATGCTTCTTCAGATACAAATATAGATGTTTGGACTTCATAATAATAGTGTATATTTGATTTTTAGAAAACACTACAAAGTATCTATTTGTATTTCCCATTTAACTAGGATCTTGAAAGCTGTTTGATATGTATAATCATATCAATTCCTAAGGTTAGGATTTAATATATTAATACATAATATATTTGCAGGCAACTCTAATGTGACATTCCCACAGAGAAATTCTTTTTTATTAGTACTGATGATATTCAGCTTACATTCATCCTTATCCCTTTTAATACTGCTTTTTGAAATTAAAAGTATCAATCCCTGACTTCTGACCAAAACTGAGCCCAACATTTTGTTAAGTGAAACAGTTGTTAAATGAGTTTTGACTCATTTTACAATCTTTCCTGCCACAGTTGTTAAGTGAATCACTGCAGTTGTTAAGTTAGTAACACAGTTGTTAAGTGAATCTGGCTTCCCCATTGACTTGGCTTGTCAGAGGTCAGTCAGTTGACAAGTGTCCAAATTTTGATTACATGACTATGTGGATGTTGCGAGGGTCATAAGTGTAAAAAAAGGTCCTAAGTCACTTTTTTTAAATGCTGTTATAACTTTGAACTTTGAACAGTTCTGGAAAGTAATGGACTAATGCAAATTTTTATACTACCCAAATTTATATGAAATTTGTAATGAATGTTTTAAAATTTAGAAATTTTGTACTACATATATACATTACATCTGATATCATCATAGATTACATCTGATATCATATTTCTTACAAATTTACAGTTTTTCTTTATAACAGACAGACTGAAATTCTGCTAATATAATGATATGTAAATCCATATACAGTATGATTATATATTAAGAATTAATACTGGAAAAATCTTTGTATCTGTCCTTGTGTGCTTCTAATAGGAACACATGTACAGAATAAAACCTTGGTATGTAGAAACCATCTTTGGAATGTTTCCATTATAATAACCTTTTAGTGATGGTAGTTTTAAAATAAATGGCCTCACATATGTTTCTATTTCTTTCTTTTCTTTTCTTTTTAGTTTCCATAGTAGAAAAGTCAAGCACAGTTTTCAACAGTGCACAAAGACTGGAAGTTGTTAGAAATTGCATCTCTTTTATATTTGAAAATAAACTTTTGGAGACTGAAAAGGTAATAGGATTTGTTAAATTGTTTGACGGGCTTTTCCAAGTTGCTAAAATATACCATACATGTTAAGAGATGAGCTCTTTCTAGTCCTTTAAAACTTACAGCAACTCTACTTTTATATATCTGTTACACTTTTCAGTTCGTACTGCAAGTATTTGAGATAAAAGAAATATACTGTCTGTGAAGAAATAATTGGCATTGCAATCTCACCTCCATTTCTTTTTCTACCCCTTCTACTGAACAATTGTATTTAGTTATTAGTTTATTTAATAATGAGAGATTATTCCCTGCTTTGTATTTTTCTCTTAAGTGAAATGCAAGCTCCTCACCCAACCTTGAATACTTCATTTTCTACTTAAAGAGCATTTGAAAACCAAACTAATTTACCTCATAGATTGTTTTTTTAAAGGGAACCTTTTAACGTTTTTTGTAAATTTTGCTGATGTTATGGCTAATTGTACAACATATTTGCCCTTTCGTAACAATCCTCAAACATATGGAAAAGAACGTGTGGTTTCTGATCCTTACTTTTGTGAATCCGATATATTCTTTGTGCTTAGGGCATAACTAAGGCCTTGCTTGATGATTGCTTGATTAATTCTACACCTCCTGCTTTATTATTTAAAGTTATGTTTAATTATGAAATAAACTATCCAGACAAAAAAAATCAGAATTCATTCAGTAGTTTAATAAGGACAATTCATATCAAGATTGCTGGTGGAGCTTATTCTGTAATACTACAGAATATTAGCATAAAAACATAATTTAAAGTTAGGGTTCTTTTAATTTCTTACTTTTGCTAGCATTCTTGTCTTTAGACCTTGCCTGCTGCACTGAGAGCCCTCAAAGGAAAAGCAGCTCGCCAATGTTTGACTCAGGAACTAAGCCTCCACGTTCAGCAAAATCGTGCAATTCTGGATCATCAGCAGTTTGATTACATAATACGAATGATGAACTGTACTTTGCAGGTACGTGCATTTAGCCATATTTTGGGTTCTTTGTGGTACTTCTAGCTTGCTCTGTGTATTTTGCTATATCTAAACTATAAATTATATGCAAAATGTAAATTTTTTCTTGGAGTTCATTGTTCTTTTTCTTGTCATTGTCTTTTTCTTTTTCTTGGTTTTGTTCCTTTATTTGTTTCTTTGGGTGTTTTTTTGGACAATTATTACGAAACTGTTCCTTCCATCAGCAGAGGATCTGTGTATCTTTTTAAGGAGGCATTTGCCTTACATTCACAATTTTCCTTAAGAAATGCTACAAGAGTGCTTTCCTAGTTGTTACCATCTTTACCATCTTTCTTTCACACATCTGCATCTTTTTCTCTCGACGTTAAGCTGCAATTGTTAGTCTGACTTTACAAAATTCATGAAAAGAACATTGTCAGATCTTTGGAAGCATGGAAGCAGTGAAGATACTGGAGTGGCAAAGGCCCAGGCCTATTGCTATTTCAGTGTTGCATTGCTCATACATCTATAAAGGAAGTTTTCAATTGATTAAGGAATTATTCTTATATGTCCAAGAATTTTCTCAATCAAATTAGTTTATTGCAACCTTCACTGGTTGGCTAGCACAGAAACCGTAAATTCCTGGAAAATCGCTGGAATAGTTTGGGAACCTACTGTCCTGTGGGAATGAAGTTCATTACTCTCTTCTGCTTTTTAGAGTGATGATTGTTGTTATTTGTAATTAGTGAATGAAAACACATCCTATCTCATCACCATCTGTAAAATAACTACTCAGATAATTATTTTGATTGCTTTAGGACCTGTACACTTTTATTTATCCAAGAGAAAAAACATTTTATGGGAGAGCTAAAACTCTAGCATGGTACTAAGGAAATAACATTTAGTTGAGATGAAATCATTTTAATAATTTGTGTTTGTGATGTATGAGTATTATTTTTCCCTACAAAAAGGTTTCTGACTTCAATTATTTTTTTTCCAAGGTACTTGAAAAAAATTTCTGTGCAATTTTCCGAAACTCACAATTATTGCCTTCTTTCACAATCGTTTATTATTTAAATTGGGAATAATTATTGGATACAATAAAGAAATCTAATAGGCAGCTTTATGACAATCACAACAGATTTTTTAAAACTTCTGTATTTGAAAATGCAGTCAAGAAATTGAAAAATCCATATAAACTTTGGTATCAATACTATACTTTTTCCTCTTTTGAAATTAATAAAAAATGAATCTACCTTTGTTGGAAATTATATAAAAAGTGGAGGTCAGTAAAATTTTATTTTGAAATAAAATCAGTGTTTCAAACAGCATTAACAAAATCTATAAAAGATAAGGATCTGAACAAGTACAATTCAGTTTTTCTTAATAAAAATATTGGGATTCTTCAAATTTAAAATGTTTAAAAGCACCATAAGCAAAGAAGTAAATTATTTGATCTACTTTTAAATGCTACTTTTAAATGCTTTTAAATGCTGCAAAGATTATGTCTTCAAATTCTAAAATGTTTCTGCTTAGCAAACAAATTATGGCATAATTCAATGCCTATTATCTCTTTGGACCACAAAAATAGAGTGGGTAGGATTGCAAATCCAGAGAAGCTAACTTTTAAGTGTACTTGATTCTTTTATATTTTTGCTATATTGCAGTCCCAGAAGTAACTTGCAAAGTTATATTAAATTCATTGATGGAATTATGTTTTTAAAGGAATATCTGATCTCAAATAAGGATACAAGTCATTAATCAGCATCTACAAATGACTGCATTTAGCAATAGCACTTTGACGTATAGACATCTATACCACTTCACAGTGCTTTACAGCCCTCTCTAAGCAGTTTACAGAATCAGCATATTGCCCCCAATACTCTGGGTCCTCCAGCAGCCTAACTGCCTGGAAACATCCAGAGGCCATTGGTGATGTCTTATTAAACAACTAATGGATTACTTTTTTTCAATATCCAGTATTATATACCAGAATTAAAGCTCCAATTTAGCAATAGCAAAATAATAGCATTCAATACGCAATATTAGGAGTCATCTAATGATAAAACGTTAAAATGCAGTCAGTATATTTATGAGCCTTCATTTACCTTTATTCATGGCATAAACAGTAAAAAGATAATGAGCATAGGAATTGAGCATATCTCTGTCTAATAAACTATGATTCACAGCTCGCTGAAAATCAATCTTTGTAAAAAAGAATGTTTGAACTCTAAAAATTAATGTGCCGTAACAGGAATCACATGAAAGATAATATACTACTACATAAACCAGTAACCTATAAATATGAAGAACTTAGGTAGATTTAGTATACCGGTATATGCGAACTACAGATGACTTTAATGCAAAAATGCATTTTAAGCTAAAGAGCAAGCCAAATAAAACAGGCAATAGTATAGAGTTGCCATTTCTTCCTATCATACAATTGTAAACTGCAATCCAGTATTATCTTTAGACTATCTAGTCTCAAAACCTCTGAGTAGTATAATGAATAGTAACATAAAGGGCAAAATGGTTAAATAATTGAAAAGCAAAATGTGAAAAGTTATCTCTTCTGTTCCTTAAAATTTCTTCCCACAAATTCTTTATTTTTACACAAGGGATATCTTGTGGCACTTTCCCAAACAAATCTCACTGGGATATCCACATTCATTTATCGGTTTAATTGTGATCTCATTACTTTTCAGAATTTTTGTAGATTATGTATCAATTATAAACTACATTGCTTTGTAAATCTTCCTATTAAATTTCTGTGGATAATAATTCAAATGTTTCAATTTCAGTCACATAACATGATTAATTCCCTGGCTTTAGGTCATGAATAGATAGGCTTCAGGCTTACATAATTTATTTTAATTTTAACTAGAATATCATCTAAGATATGTTAAGAAATTATCTTCATTTTTATGTTAATTTTTTGAGTTAACAGCATGATCTGCTTTTTCCCCTCAGCATTTTATTTCTGAAAACTTTCTAATCTTCTTGTGGCAGTTTTATCAGCCCAACAAAATAAAATGTCCACATGTATGAGAGGGGGGAAGTAGAACTGACTATAGAAATGCTGGTTTATTTCTGTGTTTATATTTAGAAGTTATAGACAGAGGCGTAGCGTGGGGGGTGCAGGGGGGGCCGGCCGCACCGGGCGCAACATCTGGGGGGGCGCGCTCGCACTCGCAGCTCTCTGCCCCTGCCTGGCTCACTCACTCTCTCTGCCTCCCCACCCTGCTTGATCGCCCCCGCCCTCCACCCCGGTTGCAACCAGCAGGCCTCCCATGACATCATGCAGGTGGGCCGGGCACCGGGAGGCGTTCTGCTGCGGCTGCGGCGGGCTTTGCACTGGAAGAGGCAGCGGCGGGTCCCCACGCGGGGAGAGAGGGATGGAGGGAGGGGTGGCTGGGCTCCCCCTCGGCACCACGCGCGGCGCGCTCTGTCTGCGGGGGGGGCCAGGAGGCGGCAGGACGGCGCGCCTAGCGGTCCGACGCCCGCTGGAGGTTCCCCCCCCACCTTCAGCATCTCCTTCAGCCAGACGGGCCGGCGAGGGAAGGACAAGAGAGGAGCCGACGGGCTCTGGCTGGACGCCCCGGGTGTAATTTTACCCTAGTTTGGGAATTGGCAGTGGGGCTAATGGGGGAACCCCCGACACAGAGGGCATCAGCCGTTTCTGGTGTGAGCTGAGCATTGGGAGCAGCTGGTGGGAAAGAGCGGAGATGCTGGGAATGGATCCAAGCTTCATGAGATATCCAAAACTGAACGGTACTTCTGTCTGATTGCATCGCCCTCTCCTAATTCTTCTTTAATATTAATCATTTAAAAAAAATGCTGCTCCTAACCTCAATTAAATACTCTCTTAGAATCTAGTGATGAGCGGAGTTGACAAGGGTTAGGAAGTCGTCTGCTTAAATTAAGAAAAAAGATGAAGAAAGTAATTATTTTTTATTTGTATCTTGTCTGTATTATTTTTATAAAAAATTCAAGGCAGTGAATATACCTTCCTCCTCCTATTTGCCCCACGGCAACAATCCTGTGGGGGTTGGGCTGAGAGAGATTGACTGGCCAAAAATCACTCACCTGGTTTTTGTATCTAAGACAGGTCTAAAATTCCCAGTCTCCTCTTTTCTACTCCGGAGCCTTAACTACTAGACTAGGTATTAGCAATTGAGTTCTGTTCTATTGCAATACAAGTGCAAGAAGCTATCTAAGTACATTTCTACATTTCTCAGCTCAGAAGCTCTATCTCAAGGACACTAAATGCAAAGAATGAGAAATTCTATCTATATGTAAAGAATAGAATAGAATAGAAAAGAATAGAACTCAATTCTTTATTGGCCAAGTGTGATTGGACACACAAGGAACTTGGTGCATATGCTCTCAGTGTGCATAAAAAGACAAGACAAGATGCATTCGTCATAAGGTACAACACTTAATGATAATCATAGGGTATAAATAAGCAATCAAATCATATTAGGAAACAATCAATATAAATTGTAAGGATATAAGCAACAAAGTTACAGTCATACAGTCATAAATGGGAGGAGATGGGTGATGGGAACGGTGAGAAGATTAATAGTAGTGCAGACTTAGTAAATAGTTTGACAGTGTTGAGGGGATTATTTGTTTAGCAGAGTGATGGCGTTCGGGAAAAAAACTGTTCTTGTGTCTAGTTGTCTTGGTGTGCAGTTCCCTATAGCGTCATTTTGAGGGTAGGAGTTGAAACAATTTATGTCCAGGATGCGAGGGGTCTGTAGATATTTTCACAGCCTTCTTTTTCACTTGTGCAGTAAACAGGTCCTCAATGGAAGGCAGGTTGGTAGCAATCAACAACTGAGAGCATGTAATTAATAAATTAAATGTCTATGGAGATTCTCAGTCATCCAGGTCATGGTTGTCCCAAAGCTCCTTTTATCAAATGCCCAGGGGAAGGGTCTTCTCTGTGATGGGCCCGACCCTTTGGAACGACCTACCCCCTGATATTAGAACTACTACGGACCTCCGCTCCTTCCGCCAAAAAGTCAAAACCTATCTGTTCCATCAGGCCGGCTTGGCCTAATTTATGCTCCTCGCCCCAGCCTGTAGTTTAAATTGTTTTATTTGGTTTTAATGGGATACAGTTTTTAATGTTTATAAATTTTAGTACAGGGTTATTTAATTCGATTTTAATTATGTATGTATTGTTATGTTTTTAGATGTTTTTAATTTTCCTGTACACCGCCCCAAGTCCCTTCGGGGAGAGGGGGCGGTCTAGAAATTTAATAAATTATTATTATTATTATTATTATTTAAGAGTCAACTGGACTTTCTGGTTTTTCTCTGAAGACATTTCGCTTCTCATCCAAGAAGCTTCTTCAGCTCTTCAATAGAAGCTGAAAAAGCTTCTTGGATGAGAAGCGAAACGTCTTCAAAGAAAAACCAGAAAGTCCAGTTGACTCTTGAAAAAAATGACTTTTGAGATAATAAATCAAATGCAAAGAAATGGTCAGTTACCTGAACATGCAACTTATGTTTGGCATTAGCAAAAAAAACAATGCAATCTCAGTGCTGAAAGAGAGAGTTAAAAGAAGGGAGTGGGACGTTTTGGTTCATCGATAGCATTTCCAGCAAGATTTTTAATTCCCTGAAGCAAGCAAGCAAACATTTGAGTTAGTAGGGAGTGACTTTCCCCGCTGCATTCACGTCTCAGGCTGGCAGGCAAAGAAGCAAGCCTCCATATTACAGATGGCCCTTGACGTACAACAACCATTGGGTCAGACTTTCTGTTGTTAAGCAAGACGTTTGTTAAGTAAGTCATGCTCAATTTTATGACCTTTGTTGCTAAGGTTATGAAGCAAATCACGGCAGTTGTTAAGCGAATCAGGCTGTTGTTAAGCGAATTTGGCTCCCCCCATTGACTTTGCATGTGGGAAGGGGTTGCCAATGGTTGCCAATGGTGATCACATGACCCCAAGATGCCGCAACTTTGTAAATACAAGTTGCCAAGCACCTAAATTTTGATCATGTGACTGTGGGGGATGGGTGCTGCCATGGTTGTACTATCACTGTTTCTACAGCGAGTTGTGAAAGAAGTTTCTCAAAACTTAAACTAGTTAAAACATATCAGAGATCTACAATGAGCCAAGAAAGACTGAGTAATCTAGCAATACTGTCCATTGAGAGAGACTTTAATGTAGATTTCAATTCCGTTGTTGAAAAATTTGCGCTAATTAAAAGCAGGCGAATTTAAATTAATCTGTATATTATATACAGATTGATATCTTGCACTTCTATTAAAGAATTACAATTAGAGGTACAGGATTGAGGAAGTTGGCTCCATCTAGCCCAGTCTTGGATCATCTCCAGGGTATGGTTCCATTTTGATGTTTAGTTTTTGTTCTTGATATTGATATCATCTTGATATGATGGTTGTGAGACGACATTTAATAGCATGGCCCATGCTAGGTTATTACATTTGTAGATTTGTATTCATAGACCTGCTGAAAATGTGGAGAATGTGTAATGCATGTTCGCCCTCAATAAAGTGTTTGAAAATAAACTTGTATTTAGATGCATTTTACTTTAATTACATCAGTATTTTCATAACAAACAATACATGTGCTTAGGGGGTAAGGGTTTCTTTAACTAATCTAGTGGAAGAGACTCGAGTGCTAGAATCCACGGGTTAGGGGGCGCAAATTACTTGCCTTGCCCCGGGTGCTGACAACCCATGCTACGCCACTGGTTAT
Organism: Rhabdophis nuchalis; assembly: GCA_039707465.1. NCBI lineage: Eukaryota > Metazoa > Chordata > Lepidosauria > Squamata > Natricidae > Rhabdophis > Rhabdophis nuchalis. The sequence continues at coordinate 122,742,956 of CM077643.1, forward strand.
AGAGCAACGTTGTGTTGTGTGATGCCAAATTTATGTTTGTTGGATTATTCTTTTCCATTGGTTTTTTTTTTTTATCTAAACACTTCATTTAACATTGGGAAATTGCTTTTATCTACATATTTCCTTTAAGGCCTAGGACTCCACTTATTATTTTTTCCCCATCATATAATTGTAAACTGCAATCCAGTATTATCTTTATTAACTTACTTTAGTCTAAGTAAAGAAGGAAGATTGCCTTTTGAGTCTTCATTTAGTATTAAACAGCATGGGAAATTTTTGACTTCCAACGGAAGGCTGCATGCTAAAGAAAAAAGTATCTATGTTTCAGGTAATGTCCTCTATCAAGTAAGCAGATAATCTTACTACTTGAAGGCTGTGAGTGATCAAGGAAATTGAAGGATAGACTGTTCCAACAAGACAACTTCTAGAGCCTATTCAGGAGCTGATGACTCCTGGAGTTCCTTGTCCTGGACTGCTAATAATTTATAGATCTGCCCATTTACCTTGTAGGGTCCTAGTATTCTATGACTGTGAAGCTGTGGGGCAAGCTTCTACTGGTAATATCTACGTACCTTTTTGTTTCTGTAGATGTTGGGAGCAAATTTTAGTTGAGATTCAATAAAATCTAATATTATTGAAAACAGCCCATCTAATTGGGAGGGCAGATACAACTAAGAATGTTGTGATCTATTTTGTCATCTGAATACTTCTAATGCATTTCCTTCAAGATGCTTAAGGCAGTATACTATGATTCACTTATCTCCCATTACTGGTGATAATATTTTTAGGCAATAGTAAATGCCTCAGGATTAGAGAGGATTATAGGAATGTTTTAAAGAAAGGCTAATCAATTCTAGCACTCATGGGCTACAGGTTCCTCTTTTTGGCATAGCAGTCATTTTTATTCTCCAAAGCCAAAGTTGCAGTTTTCTCATCATCCAACTCAAGTTTTAGTGCCTGTGTAAATTAGTAAATAAAATAAAATTAGAGCAATGTTTCTAAACATATCAGTTTAGATTTGTTTAGATACTAACAGTTGAATTGATTTCGTATGGCCATAAATAAGATTTCATTTTATGCTTCTTATAAATCAAATTAATAAATGGTCTTGCATTCAATATTTCAAGCAATAAAACTGTTTGAAGAATATATGTAGCAAAAGGATTTGTTGAACAAAATATTTAATGTGGTTATGCCTCATTTTACCTGAGATGCTTATGCATATCACATTACTTTTGCTATCTTCTCTTACTATATTTTTGTTCTTTGAGTATTAAGTAAGGATTAAAGTTAATGCAATGCTGAAACTGTTAAATTAGAGAAAGTCCATCTTTTTCACACAGTATTTCCCATGTATCAAAAGAAAATGAATTACTGAAAAATAGGAGATAAAATGTGAAAATGTAAACTACAGAATCTCTGGGAGCATAGTTTTTTTTTGTTTCTGTAAGTGGGAAAATAGTAAACATTGTAAAACTTTTAAAAAGTTCTATGCTATTTTGTGGACCATATTAAAAGTTTGATTTGCTTTAAAAAGTAGAAAGCATCTGGAATTAACTATTGTCTGAACAGTTGCACTCATAATGGTTCCGTTTCTAATGATGTTATAACAAGACCATGTCTAACTGGGTTTTCATAGAAATAAAATGCAATCAAAGCAGCAAAGGAAAAGTCATTAGGCTTTGTAAATCCTTCAAAGAAGGTGCCAAACAAAATGCTTCATAACGCATGCAAGTGTGCACAAAGATTTTTCTTCACATCATTAAAATTGCAGCTTTTTTTCCTCCAGGCTTGTACAACTGCTTCAGTCCAGCTCCCCGCTGTCTCTGCATCCATGGCTGCTCTAATAATTCAAAGAGAAGTGCCTCGTCGGCACTGCCCTTAAGTGATCATTAACCATGTCTTGGAAACTGGGGAGAGGTATCAAATGGTGTGCCACAAAGTTCAGTCCAGCATCCTGTATTACTATAATGCTTTTATTGGCAAACACGGAGAAGAAATAGAGGAAATGCTTATCAGATTTCAAGAAGACACAAAATTAGGCAGTGTAGTTAATCGAATAGAAAATGAGAAAATAATTTCTGATAGATTGGAGAGAGGGATGAAAACAACAGAACAAAAGTTAATCAAGAGAGTTGTAAAATACCCCTCTTTAGGAGATAGAAATCATGTGAGTAATATAGGGTAGGTCATACCTGGCTTGGTAAGAGTAGTTACGGAAAATGTATGGAAAATACATTAGATTAGCCATTAATTGTAAACTCCAAATGAGTCAGGAGTATAATATGGCTGTATGTAAAAAAAAAAATTTTTTAGTGATCAGCACAAGTTTACTTTCTAAATCACCTAAAGTAACAAAATCCTTGAATTAGTGAGTCCTCAATTTTGAGCACCACATTTTAAGAAGGATTCAAAAGGACCAAGATAAGAATAGCAACAAGATTAATCAGGCAACTAATAAAGAAAGGAGAAGAAGAAGGCTAAAGATCTTGAGGATGTTTAGCTTTGAGACAAGAAGACTGGGAAAAAAAACCAAAGCACTGTTCGATCACTTACAATGTGTCACTGCTTTTTATCGCTTTAGAAAGATGCACATTGATTAATGGGTTTAAATAATAGAAACTCATATTATAGATAATGACTGTCTTCTAGATTGGTAGGTGGGAGAATGCTTGCAGGAAGCAGTATTTTCAATGCCTTTTGTGATCTTCCTGTTCTTGTGCCATTATTCCGCTGAATACCTTATTACCACAGTACTGTCTTATGTCAAAGTATATTTACCCATGTAGTATGGTTGTATTACTATTATCCTTCTCATATGCATCGGAGACAAATTCCTTGTGTGTCTAATCACACTTGGCCAGTTTTTTCTTTTCTTTTCTTTTCTTTTCTATTCATGAGGAAAAACTAGTGAAAGATGGTGCATTTGGGTATCTTAGCAGAAAGTTCACTAAAGATTGGAAAAGGGTTAATACTGTTTAAGAAAAGAATGTGGCATGTGGTTTTTGTGCGTGCCTGTAATGTTGCTTACTCTGAAAGGAATTAGCATGATATATCTGTCTGACCCATGAAATCTACGTATCCATAAAGAAAAATGAATATGGATTGCATCTAAAAGAAATGTGTGTAAATAATAATAATAAATTTTCCTGAAAAATAACTTCATTTCCATATTCTATTGTGACCCCCCCACCTTGTACCTCACTATTTCAGATCTTTTTTAAATCAGACCCAGAGAATATTTTGTACACAGTTTATGCAAAAAATGTTTCATTTTCCACTTAAGCGAAACCCATGTTACATCGCTGCATCCTTTTAAAATGCACTATTTAAAAAAAGGTGAAAAGGGGTCTTTTACAACAAGACAAAAAACATTCCTCCATGGAAGAAGATCACATATTTTGTTATATTTGGATCACTGCCAGAGGAAAACAACATAAACATTTTATTCATTTCAGGTCTTTATTCTTTGGGGGAAGTAGGCCTATTTCTGTTTCTTTCTTTCTGTGTTTCATTGGTTGTTGTTTTTTAATACAAAAAACCCCACACGCAACAATGGAGATGTTCTTTTTTTGTGTGCTGGAGGGCAACTGAAGCAGAACTTGAAGACATAACAGAACAGTAGAATAACAACAGAGTAGAACTGATAGAATTCATTCATCTCTAAACAGAATTGGAGAGATTAAGCTAAGTGTGGGAAAATGGAACAAGTAAAGTTAGATGGACTATAAAAAGAATAATTAGTATAGACTGAGTCTTCAAAACCAACAGATGAAAGGGAAGGAAGATAAAAATGAGGAAAAGAGAAAAAATAAACTAATGGTAGGATGAGCTAAGTTGAAATATACAGTGTTTCAGAGTTATTATGAGTGATTCATAAAGCCTATATAATTTATTTTGAAAATCAAAAGTTCCTAATTTTTTTGAGCATTTTCTGAATCAAACAAAAGTTACCTAATTTGCCATTTTTGCAATGTAACATTTTAGTACAAATAATGTAACAAAATTAAAGCAAAATACAGGCTGGCAGAATTGGATATGGTAATATCCAAATAATTTATAATGCAATATAAACTGCTTATTGTTTTTATTATTCCATCACTAGAATTTTCTGAAGCCAGTAACACAATAGTGTTATGCACGTGGCTGTTAATATATGTTCAAGAAATAATGGTTATGCCTTCGATATATTCTTTCAAACTTGCTAAATTAAAAGAAAAACTTATCTTATGGTTATAGATTTTATGTAGAGTATGGAGTGAGACCAAGCTTAATTAAATGCTCAAATGAAAAGGGATTGCTTTAGGTTAAGCCTTTCATGCCCCAGGTCTGCAACAAAAACTTGCTTTAGAAGCTTTGCATAACTTCACTTTGATTAAATAAATAAACAAACAAATAAACAGATAGCCATAAGTTCTTCTATTTTTATCAAAATTGAATGAACATTAAGGCGTAATTAGCCCATGTAATTGAATGCATCTGCCAACTTTCAGGGGAACGGCTTTAAAAAAAAAGTTGGAAAATGTTAGTGTTTTAATTTATTTCTGTTTTCAGTTCCTGGTGATTTGATCAGAAATTTGTAGTTGGAAACTGATACAAATAATAGAGGCATAATCTATATTCATAATTTGTAAAATATAAAAGACTGAAAGTAGGGTTTAATAAAATACCAAAAATGAAAAGGTGATACATTATTTCCCCCCCAGCTCATTTACATTAGATTTATAGAAGAGACTTTTTGTTGATGGTGCTGATAAAGTGTAATTTTGCAAAACTGTATGAAGTGTGCAGTACATTCCTATTTCTCCTTTTGTAGGCATTTTGTTGTTGTTGCTTTGTATTCTATGATACCACACTTATAAAATCATATTGCTCATAAATCTGCTTATAAAGTTTTAATATGTTGGGGTATATTAGTAAAGGCAGAAAAGCAGCCAGGCCTGCCCATAGTACCATGGCCCACAAAAGCAGAACTCCCCTGATGGAGGGGAGTTCTGTCCTCAAAACGTCCAAATCAATTTAGAGGAAGATACAGCGACTATTGACAGAAGGCGAAATAAGTAAAATTTACCCACCTTAGAACACTAAAAGCGTCCCTGTTTGTTTCCTCCTGTCAGCGCCATCTGTTCATCTGCCCTGCTTCTGCCTCCAAGAGAATTGGTTTCTTGTTGCTATCAAAAGAAGACCTAGTATGCATCTTTTCCCCATTTGTCTGGTTATAGACAGAAGAATTGCAGTATAGCATTATGTTTGAAATATACATATTTATTTCAGTGTGGAATCAAACCTAGACCAAATTATCTCCTCCTTTAGTGGACTTTAAGTCCATAAAGGGGAAAATATCATTCAGAATCTGACTGGCAATCTTCTTTGTGGGACCATGGTCATTTTCTTCTCCAGATGGTCTAGTAGGTGGATGATGTTCCCATCAGAGAACTTCAGGGCATAGTCTGAGTAGAATCATGCAAAATACAAACTCTCCATTATTTTATTAATGATCTACTTGTCTTGTATGGAGAAGGATAAGGTTTTTATGGATTGAAGTTGCTTCTCCCACCTCTCCACACTTGCCTAATAAATTTCAATTCATGAATACTTTTTAGACATAAGTCTCTTAAATTGCAAAATAGTAGATTAATATAACCTGAACTGTGAGTAAATCAACGTGAAAACAATGGTCTCCATTTGCATGTTTGGCTCAAGTGTAGAAAGCATTTATATGTTTTCTACATGAACTAAATATTTTACTTTAAAAGATGGGAGTCTGTAAGACAAGTGCCTTTGATAAAATAGGAAACTTCAGTTCACCATACACTGAACTGAGCTGTGTATCTTTTAAGTAATAGAATTGTTTCAACAAAGGATCAAACAATGCATTACAGTTGGTTTTCTGAAGCAACAGAGCTCAGATGCCGCAAAAGATTCTACCAACCCTATATTGGAGAAGCGAACAGTTCAAACTCAACTAATTTTATTTCCAAAGAGTTGTCTAATTTACAGGTATTCTTGACTCTCAAGAGAGGATAGATACTGGAATTTTTCTGAGAGACGTTCCCTTAAATATATTCATTAGAGATTTGGCTCTGAATCTTTGACTCCATTGAAGGAAGAGGATCAGGACTTTTTGCAGTTTCCAGATCTTCCATAACCTGGTAATGCTTTCTAAAACAAAGTAAATTATTGGCCATACTGTCAGATTAGTGGGGAGGAAAAAGGCACAACTTTATGTAAACTGAATGTCAGCATGTCTTCAGCATCTCTCTCTTTTTCTTTTTTAGTCTTGCAGTCTGGAAGAGTGAAGAAAAATCTGAAAGCATTTAAATTGCATGTGATTTTGATAAATTGTAATTAGATTTGAGGTAATAGTAGTCTTTCACATGCAGCCAATTATATAAACCATAATCTGTGAAAGGATATTTTTTCCCATTCCTTTGTTTCTCAAGTTCTGATTTAGTATTTTACTGTACTGTAATAAATCATTATCGTGTTGAAATGACAGTGCTGGACAGAGTATATTTTCAATTCCTGTAGCATTTCCTAAAAATATTTGCAGCTAGCGATCAGCATTTTTTAAAGATTGCTGGGCTGCTTTCACAACAAGAGTACACAAGGGAAAACTATTGATAATCCAATAAAATGTTTTAAGCATAATTTCTGTTGTAAGCCTTTGAGTCACTGGTGACTGTGTGGAATAATCCCTGCAGGTTTTTTGGCAGCTTTTTCAGAAGTGGCTTGTCTCCTTCTTGGACTGAGAGAGTGACTGGCCCAAGGTCACCTAGCTAGCATTGTGCCTTGGGCAAGACTAGGATTCATAGTCTACCAATTTCAAGTCTGATGCCATAACCAGTACACTGAACTGTCTCTCTTAGAAGCTCTTTAGGAGGGCATCAATCAGTTGGTTTTTTAATTAGTTATTAATCTGTTTCTCAAAAAAAATCTGTAAATTCTAAAGAAAATATTTTCCCTTTTTTCTTTCTTTCATTTATAATAATAATAATAATAATAATAATAATCTTTATTGTCATTGTAAAAATTACAATGAAATTTCTTCTCAACTTCTAATTTTGAGTAGACGTTTTTGAGCCCTAAGATGCAGAATTCTTTAAAACAACAGATGGCCTCATTAGATGAAACTCTATGTAAAAAGACTGAGAAGTATGATAATCCTCACTTAATGATGATAATTGGAAGTGACAGTTTGTTGCTAAGAGAGTAGTTGTAAAACACAATGTAGCCATTACCCTGCTGATTTACTCTGTCAGATATAGTAGTCAGATGTCATTAGGTGAATCCTGCATGGTCATAGTGTCCCATGGTCATGTGATTCTCATTTCAGAGCTTCTGCCAGTTTCCCCATTAACTTTATTGGAAGCCAAGAATGAAGGTCCTAAATTAGAGTAACATGATCACCAGACATTGCAATGTAATAACTGCAAGCTTTTTGCCATACACCTAAATCATGACAATGTGAGGGATGCTATGACAGTTGCAACTATGAGGACCCATCATGCTCGCTTCTTTTACTGCCATTATCATTTCAAGCAATGGCTGAACAAGTGGTTGTTCAATAGCTGTATATAAAAGTAAAGGTTTCCTCTTTCCAGTCGTGTCTGACTATAGGGGGAAGTGCTTATCTCCATTTCTTATCTGAGGGAGCCAACATTGTCCAAAGACACTTCTGGCAGAATTAATTGCTTTTTCAAGATTGTGATTGGCCTTTGAATCAGTTGGAAAGCTTTCTTCCTTTTCTTTTCTCAGCCCAGGTGACATACCATGCTGAGGTATTAATATTTCTACTTGTACCAAGTAATTTATTAAACATTGAAAATTTAACCACTACAGATAGTCCTTGTATAACAACCATTTATTTAGTAATTATTTGAAATTAACGGCAAAGCTACATGAATGATAGATCCTTCTGGTTCACCAAATTTTGGCCATTGAAGTAACCCTGTGGTCACCGTGACCAGATTTCAGGTGTTTGGCAGCCTGCTTGCATTTAGGACATCCACCCATCTCCCCTCCATTTTTGCCTTTTTGGCCACTTCTAACTCTACTGCCTCTGCCAGCCCTACCTCCCTAAGACTTTACCCGCCTGTCCCCAGTTGATCTTCACTATCTTATTTCTTCTCCGACTGGAGGAAGCATGCACCACCACACCCTTTGTCAGGCAGCTCCTGGCTACCGACAAAAGGCTGTGCGGCACTTCTTTCCATGGCCTATGCAGCCTTATCCAAACTTCATACAGCCTTCTCATTCCAAATTGCATGCAGAAGTTGGCAGGATATTGCCAGGAAGTACTTGCTTAATAACCTGCAATTTTTACTTAATGATAGCAATGGGGACTACCAGGATTGCTGTCACTAAGCTATGCTGTCCCTTGATGTCACACATTGCTTATCAATGGGAATTCCAGACCCAAGTTACTGTTGTTAACCGAGGACTACCTGTAACAGTTTTACCAAGACTGTTAACAGTACACAAGTGCTTGAAAAGCAAAATTTAGAAAGCATAAAAATATTTGGAAATAGATGTTAGTCAACATTCATAGAAATATCCTCTGAAGGAGAAGGGCAAAGAAATGTCAATCTGACTAAATCATCCAATCCTGTTTCAGTGAGAATCTGCATGTAGTCTGAAATATGAGGAGTGCAGAATGTTGCATTGCAGTGTCAACACATTGGAAAAACAATAATAAATTTGATATTAAATGTTTTAACTGTTTTGAAAAATGCTTCTTATTTCCTAGAACTTGTAAGTACAGCTAGGTAGTTGTGCTTACATACATGTATGCACATATGTACTTACATATGTGCATAGGAAAGTAAACAGTACAGTTTTCTGAATAAATGGAACTGACTTCAATTTAAGGAGCCCACATGGCTGTAACAGACCAAATTTCAATCAAGATAGCCTTCCAAAATAAAGGAAAAGTGTATTGCATCTGAAGTAGCCCAGACAAGGCAGTTGAATTTATGTCAATTTTATGACATTCATAGACATCATTTGTGAATGATGTCATTGTACAACTGACATGAACAATATATTTTATAACAAATCATTTGCAGTGATACAAATGCAGCATTTCTATAAATGATATAATTTCTACTTTTTATGAATATTTAGGAGTAAGGTATTCTTCCTCCCAAATAGTCCAATAAACGGAAGATTCACTGAATGCTGGAATATTACAGCTGTTCTTATGTTAACATTTTTATTTGAGTTTAATTTTTAGTCCTATCATAATATAGGCAGAAATACTTGCCTGAGCAACAGACCTAAAATTATCAACTACACAACTCCTACTAATGTGTTGTGCCTTGAATCCTTTTATGTTTGCCCTGTATTGATCCATTTTGCCTTGCTAATTTGTTATATGCTATAAAATATTACCTTATTTAATTAAAAATGCGGGATATTTCTGCAGATTCTCGCATAGCACAGTGAATTTGCAGATGGTGTAGTTTAAGATTTGGACAGAATTGAAGTGAATGAAGTCCTGCTGTGAAATATAAGGCATCTTGGCATCCCAACCATTTCCTTGAGAAAAGATTACAGCCAGAGTGTGCCTGAACTTTATTGCTACGGGCCTCATGACAGTTTTCAGAAACATTCACGGCATTCTTACTAAAGAAATTCAGATGTGCTGAAATCCATTCTTGTACTTCATGATTGGTTTAAAAAGGGAATAAAAAAATATAACAGGGTTTGTTTTTTTACCCACACATTGTAAGGGTAAATATGCTGTGAAATATATAAAATGACTGGGGTTAGTACAAATTGTATACAATGACTCTGGAAATGAATATGCCGTGTCATTGAGTTCTGTTGCTGTTAATATTTCAAAGCTTTCCAGGACATGTGTTTTCAATTGTTAAAATTCATAATCCTTGTGAAGTAAATCAAGGTAAAAATACTTTTCGTCAAAGTAATTGATTCCAAGATTGATTAATGAAAAATTAGATCAAAGTGAAGATTTACTTTCTCCCTACCCATTCTGAATTTACTGAAAGTCACGAATGACTAGTTCCTGAAAAATCAAATTTAGCTGAAAAATAGTTGTAGTTTAAAAATTTTAAATACAGCTGTACACCTCATCACCTTATGTCTCAGACTGCATAAAGGTTAACAAATCCAGTAAAGTATGCAGTTAATCAACAGGTTAACCTGTTCTTGGTTTTTTTTTTAAAGGACTGACATAGATAAACGTGATGTTATGGAAGGTCGGCTGGGTTTATGTATGAGCACAACATGTGATTCGATGTGTGCATTTAAATCCCCTTATTCAAGCATTCCTGGAATAAAATTCTTGCACAATTCAACATTGCTGGTTATGTGATGTGATGACAAAGAAATTACTGAGTTGACCGTTTTCAAACAATCCGGTGACATAAGGCTGCATTTTTAAAATAAAGAATAGATTGTCTTTATTTTAATGTTTATTCTCTAGCCAAAACCCTAGTGGTTGCACAAGGCAATGTTTCAAGAACAGTATATCAACTGTCTACAGAATATCAACAGGTCTCAGCTTAATTTTATTAGATTGATGAGATTTATCAGGTTTTAACTTAGGCCAGGCTTATCATATTGTAGGTATGAATTCTCCAGCTTTGCTGGCTGGAGTATTCTGGGAGCTGAAGTCCTTCAGACTTAAAGTTGCAAAGGTTGGAGACCCCTGCTTTATAGGATTTGTGGAAGATTTAATATTTTGATGTGATACATGGTCCCCACCTTTTTGAATGGGTACATTTAACAATGGGTTATGGATACTTTCACAAGTATTGCTCTTCACAACATCCTGGGTCATTAGTGGGGCACTTCCCAGAGCCAACAACTGCAGCAGTAAAAAGGGCCAATGGTTGGATTGGTTCCTTGGAAGTCCTTTCCAGATTAAAGAGAGGACAAGAATTACCCAAAAATTTGCTCTATAAATAATCTTCCTGTGAAGACATCATAAAATAGTGGTTGCCACTGCATTTGTTTTGCCTAAACCACAGTTCAACGCCATTAATTTGGACACTGGGTTTGCCTCTCATAAGTAATTTCAGAGACAGCTTGTTATTTACTTTCCAGGTGTTAAGAACCATTGAAAGGATAAGTTTCATTACTCAAGAATTTCCTACCCTGAATGAAAAATGGTGGGAGGTTTTGGGGAGGAGGGATAAGTTTTAGGATTAAAAAGAAACATTTTAATTTTGGGGAAACAACAAAAGGCAGAGTAGAATCTTGATTTTGGAAAGTTAAAGGGTAGATGGAGTATTTTCTGTGGAGTGGTTTAAAAATTTATAAGAGAATGTATAATGATTTTGAGATTAAGTATAAAAATCCTTCTATGAAAAAATTTGGTTGATTGGGAAAAAAGATAAATTGGAAGGTTGACTCCATGAAACCAGAGAGAACAAAGGATTACAATTAAAGGAGAAGCAACCCATTGATACAGTGGACCAGTACTATTTGACTATAGAAAAAAATTAAGGCTGTTTTGGGAGAAGAGACCCAGAAATTACTTACAAAATTGTCTGGTAGCATAACAGAGATATAGAAGAACCACAAATTTTATTGGCTGAAACAGACTGAGGATGATTTGAATGTAGATGTGGATTTTTAAAATAATGCTAGATTACAAAAGTGATATGGAAAATGATGCTATGGATCTGAAAATGGATTGTAAAATCCTATGTGATATGAAAAAAATGTGGCTATGGATTTACAAATTAAACCAGTTGCCTTAATAATTAAAGAAGACAAACAAATAATAAATCAAGAGTGACTTGAAAAAATGTTCTTACCCTGGATTGACCAAGGGGCATGTTAAACTAATGGAGTTGTTCCTGAGGGGAGGCAATGAGAAAATGATTTTAAAAATCAGCTTGAGGGACATTATTTCACAGGATTAAAGATCAAGAAAAGTAAGCAGAAGGAATTCAAGGTGAATTGATTTCATCAGGGTTATATATTGGGGTACTGACAGCTATGAATGAAATTTCATTTTGATGAGGACTGAATGATGAAGCTTTAAAGATCGGTTTATAAGTGTAGAGAGTTATTTTGCTTTCTTTTTTAGAGAGTGTGGTAAATTGGAATACAAAAAGGATTTATTAAATAAGGTTTTTGGTAGCTTTTAACAGACTTTTGCTGATTAGCATTGAATGATAAGTCTCTTTCTTTTGGATTATTGATAAGGGATGAGAGATGGGCAAAAGAGACCTTTTTATTGAAATATTAGAGAAGGTGTTACATTATTTATAGCTGTTTGGAGGAGCAAGGGAATCATCACACAATTGGACATTAGTACTGCTTGCAAACCACTCTTAATGTTCCTAGTAACCTACAAGTAGACTATGGGGCAATATTACCTCCTGACATGATGATGATGGGCACAATATTACCAATGGATACACACTTGGGATCACAATTCTGGATTAAGAGATAATTTCATAGACATCTGTTTAAAATGCTCTTAATTCATGTATGAAATTTCTTAATCAACTAGATCATGGTTATGTGAAAGATACCTTTTACAAAAGGCAATTGGGCTTTCTTTTTTTTTCTTTTGACAATCTTTCTCTCCTCATCCAAGAACTGGAAAATCTGATTGGATGAGAAGCAAAATGTTTTCAAAGAAAAAAAACAACAAGAAAGTCAGTTGCTTTTTAGAAAAAGCACTTTGGGATATTTATTCATTTAAATTTAACATAATTGTAAGCTGTCCAGAGTCACATGGATGAGTTGCACAGCTATAGAAATTGAATAAAGAAAGAAAATAAGCTAGGGTTAAAATATTATTGTTGTTTGCTTTAGTGTCACAATTCAATATAGAATATTCAGGTATTTTTGATCCCATCTGTGTCAGGTAATCCTCTTTTAGAGACCATTTGTTCAGAGACTATTCAAAATTACAACAGCACTGAAAGAAGGGACTTACAACCATTCTTCATAGTTGTGGCCATCACAGGGTCCCAGTGATTACATGATCCCAATTCAGATGCTTTGCAACCAACCCACAGTTATGATGGTCACAGGGTTCCACGGTCATTTAATCATTTAATTTGCAACCTTCACAACCAGCTTCTGACAAAGTTAATAGTGAAGCTAGTAGGAGGTCACAGTGACAATGATTGCAGGATGCTACAACTGCACAAGATTGACCTGATAACAGCAACTAGAATTGCTGCAATGGTACGTTGGCCATTGGTTTCGTGCTTTAGACGTTCTGTATAACCATGTTAATAAGACTGATATCTCAAGCAGCAAGTGTTTGGTGCTAGGAAGCATCAGGAGAAGGTCAGAATTCAGAATGGTATATATTACATAACCACCTCTGAGCTGTGTCCTCCTCTAATGTATTCTGCAGTCCTCTGGAGTGTTATAGGATCATCTTCCATTGACAGTGTTAAAGTAAGGTTTGAGTTCAAGTCAAGGCAATTTCCATAACTGAAATGGGATTCAACTGCTAAGGTAGTAAAATATCTTGATTGATTCTGTTCAAAAGTGTCTCTCTTATTCTTTATACATCTTAATTTGTCCAAAACAAAGACCAAAGGAACAAAAGTATTGTGGTGCACGACCCTGAGAATAAAAATCAGGCCATTCATTTCCATCATTACTTTCTCACTGCTTTTCAAAAGTATGTTTTCCTCATTGTTGACAGCAACCACATTTTTGATGGATAATTATTGTAATGGCAAGTAAAAACACAATAACTCTTGCTGAGAACTGAAAGCAGGTTTGCGAAAGCAGCTTGTGCAATCTTCACCCTCCATAGAGTCAAAAACTGGATATTTTTTGAAACGGCTGTTTGCAAAATGATGCTGTAAAAAAGCAAACTTGGGGCCTCCTGTCAAGACTGATATGAGTCTCCCCAGTTTCCTCTGAAAACCATTGCCTCTGATTTTGTTTTGTTTTTTTAAATATTCGTGGCTTAGAGAGCTGTGGATTTTCCCCCTTTGCTTGTTAGTTGCATAGTTGCCTATGCATATTGAATAGAGGTGCAGAATAATAGTTCCATTAGATGGAATGACCACTTTTTTTCCTTTTGGGAAATGAATATTTCAGATTACCTAGCAAGTACTAAAACCAAAAGCCTCAGAGGCAGAGATTCATTGATTAGCTTGAATGACTATGCTTACTCCAAGAACCAGAAATGTATTTTATGTTTTATTTACCGTATTTTTCAGACTATAAGATGCACCTAGCTTTTGGGGAGGAAAAAAAATCTGCCTCTGCCTCCCAGCAATTTGCCTCCTTTCAGCAAACAGCAAACAACCTGATCAGTTTCAGCATAGCCTGAATTAGCCGGAGCAGCTGATTGGCAGTTGGATCTGCCTCCCAGAATATCGCCTATCAGCTGTTCCAGGCTGCAGGGATCGCCACTGACCATCGCCGCTGCCGCCTGTCTCCGCCTCTGCATGCTCCATTTTCAGCCCATTCCAGGTGGTAGGGATACATGGCGGCAATCCCCGCCACCTATAATGGGCCAAAAATGGGACATGCAGAGACTGAAAATGAGGCACACGGGGGCAAAGATAGGCAGCAGTGGCAATGGACAGCTGATAGGCACTATTCCAGGAGACAGATCCAACCGCCAACCAGCTACTCATGCTAAATCAGACTGTGCTGAAGCTGACCAGGCTGTTTGCTGTAAGGAGGTAAATTGCTGGGAGACAGAAGCCAAAAGGTGGGGGCCAGCGGGTGGGTGAGGCTTTGGCAACATTCACTCTATAAGACGCACAGGCATTTCCATTCACTTTTAGGGGGGAAGTGCATCTTATACACTGAAAAATACAGTTTATTTAGAGAAATTATGTGGCTGCCCAACTCACAGTCATTCTGGACAACTTATAGAAAGAAAACATGTTCCTCCATGGGGATGATGCTCCACAAGGAGAAGCCACCACAGAGAAGCCCCTTCATGGTCACTAGGTGGACTCCATAAGAGAAAATCCATAACATATCCTGCCCCTCCCCGCTCTCATGGGTTGGGTAGATGTAACTAGGAAAATACAGTCCTTCAAATTAAAAAGAATTAAAAAGAATCCAGCAACTGCCAAGTAAAAAACACAAGCCATAGCAATGGAAGCAAAAGTTTCAGTTCCTGTATCTCTTTCTCCAGCTTCTGTTAGATAACTTTGAAATCTTCTCCATTCTCCATTTTGGACTGTGAGAACAATAGACTCCCATGTAGTGTAATTGTTAATCCAGTTTCAGGCTGTTAACTGCTGACCTGGGCTGATATACAGTAGTTCTCCCAAACACTAGTCTTTTATGTTTGCAACATTTTACCAATAAGCATTCTAATATATATATTTATTCTATCATTTCTCTTTTTCCTCAAAAAGGCCAAAAGTTTTATTTTCAATATATTTCCTTTTCCTCGTTTTAACCCTTTTCTGCTCGCTTTAGGTAGCACACATTCAAGAACTGCTTATAGCCTAAACATGTCAGTTTAGAATCACATATGTGGGATGCGCATCTGTATAAATAGATTTGACAAACAAGTAGTTTGAATGGTTAATGCTCAAAATGCATGTTTAAATATCTACATTTTTCCTAGAGTAGGAAGAATAGAATCCTAGACAATATTTTTATCTTGGTGTTATTGAACACATGTCAGAAGGCTTCATATTTTCTAAGTACCATTCTCTTCCTCCTATTAAACATAAACAGGTTACAGTTATTTACAAGGTGCTTCTGTTTTATATGGAAAAGGTATATCCGTTCTCCCCAGAGCCAAATTGCCGATATTCCACTATAACTATGTGCTGGATATCACAGGCTGGATCAGGTAGTAGGATTATTGGAGAAAGTAAAAGGTTATACAGTACATTCACACCAAGTTGATTTCAAAGGAGTGGACACTGATACCAATTGTACTTGGATATATATCTAATTTACTCCTACAATTTTTCTCCAGAAGTGGTCTGTATATAAATATTTTTAGTTGGGAAATGTTTTTTATTTTATTTTATATCAAGATTTATTTAAGAGAATATCAGGTTCTTCATTTTATTTTTAGCATGACTGAGTGTGATTTGTTTTTGAGTTACAATTTCTAGGAATATGATTCCTGATTAAAATTTAAAACACTTCGATGAATAATTATAGGTTGCTAACATTCTCCTTTTTGTTTTTTTCTATGAACCCAAAGGATTGTTCATCTTCAGAAGAATATAATATTGCTGCAACATTATTGCCATTGACCACTGCTTTTTACAGGGTAAGTTGTGTTTTTCTAGGAATTAGAATATATATATTTCATAACTGCACTGAAATTACGTGAAGGATGAAGATTACAAGGGCATCTTACCCATATTTTTCTTCTTTTTTTCCAACCCAATCTTTTAATCACTTTCTGATACTGTTGGGTTTCCTGACTTTCCAACATTGTGTAATTCTAAAGGGCATTAAGGGACAAAAAGCAACTGAAAGGATTAGATTAAATTTAACATTAAATTTGACATGATAATGTTAGGCAGACATTAGAGTTGTTGTACTCTTTGTTTTCTTATGTTCTATATACAGTAGAGTGGAGAACTGTAAAGAAGGAACTTTGCTTTGCTTTGCTTCTATGCTGAAGTGTTATAGAGAAGGAAGAATCTTCCTTTATAGAAGGATACTTCAATTATATTCTATCTCTAATTAGTCTTGACATGTCTAATCTATTTCTTTCAAGTGTTAGTTAGGTGTCATAAATCTAAACAGCAGCTGAAATAAAATAGAAATAAAAGAAGTTGTAAATTCTATAGTTTCAAAATAATAAAATTAGGACAAAAATGTACATCAAGAAGCACTCGTAGTTTTGATCCAGATTATATCTATAGAGCATATTATAGGCAACTCTACAAAATTAATATGCCATTGGCTTAACCATTCACAAAAAATGAATTATCAAAAGCCAAATTTACAATCATACTCCCCACATCCCTCCTTCAGGGTACTCCCTCAATTTATCCTTGACATCATTCTAAGTAAGGTGGTTCCATTTCCAAATAACGTCATGGGAAGAATCTGCTATCAAATAGTTTTATAAAGATTGGATTGAAATACATACTGGATTTAAAGGCATTCTTTTGGAAGTAAAAGAGTTTGATGCAAGATGCAAGAACCAGTTTGATCTAGTGGTTAGGGTACCAGGATAGAAACTGGGAAACCATAAGTTTGAGTCCTCCCTACCCACAAATACAGGTGGATGACCTTTCAGTCTTAGGAAGAAGGCAGTGGCAAACTTCTGTAATCTTGTCAAAAAAGTTGCAGAGAGTTGTCCAGGCAATTTGCTAATAGGCAAAAGAGGATAATTACATGCATCAAAGTACATTGGCTTCTAGTTTTCCCATTTAATTTGTTTTTAAATTAAGAACAATAACATTTCTTTTAAAAAAAATGTGTCCTATGACAAATTTTGGGGTTTTTAATGCTCCCTTCACAATGATTTTATTTAGATAAATTATTATCTAAGCTACTTAACAGACAGTGCTTAAGCACTCCTAATGTCCATCATTACATTTAAACATTTTAACTAAATAGCTATGTTGTTTTAGACCAGTGTTTCTCCACTTTGGCAACTTGAAGATGTGTGGACTTCTATACCCAGGATTTCCCGGTCAATCACGTTGAGGTCCATACAACTTCAAATTGCCAAGGTTGGGAAATACTGCTGTAGATAAAAATTCCAGCCAAACACTAAAATAACTTTAACCTAAGGGAATAGGACTATTTAGTTGAAATAACACAGAGAATGCATACTTAGGATATATTGTGGTTTTTGTTGATGTTTAGTAAAAATCTAATGCAGTAATTAATATCCTATGACTAGGCTCTGACAAAACTTGACAGAACAGGATATGACAGTGGAAGTTCATGGGCTCGTAGCTTTCAGCATTAAACTCATGAGCAAGTCAGTATATTGGATGCATACTTGTGGCCGGGAAAATTTTTATAATTGTTCAGCAGCAAGCATCACATAAATGTTATAGTACCTTAACAACAAACATCTTCCCATTAATTGAAATTTTATTTATTGGTCTAAATAATCAGAGGAGGATGAATCATTTAAGCCAGGGGAAGCGTTTTACATTGTACATGTAAAAGTTTTTGTGTAAATAAACAACTTTAATCTTTAGTACAGAAAACAATGTTTCTGTTTACCGTTAGTAATACAATTGGAATTTGTTTAAAATATCAATTAGTACTTGTACTTGAGATACAATGTTTTTGTCTTTCTTTTAAAGATAATTAATTTTTGACTGAATACTATTTTATAGCAGTGGCATTTAGATCACTTTTAACATTTTCAACTGTCTGAGGAAATTCCTTAGAATTTAGGAAGCTAACTATAAATGTTTCAGATGCAGATTTGTTGGAACATCTCCCTGTGTTGAGTGAGTGCATACTTAGCTTTGCAAATTATAAATCAGCATGAGAAGAGGAAATATAGTTTGGTGTGTTCCTCATCTGCTGAATGTTTTGAATGCATTAAATATACTCTGATTTTTAACATGTTAAAAAAATCTTTTTTGTGATTGCTGGTATATCTACTAGGTTAGTTCGGTAACTAGACATTGGTTTCAATAATTATGACCAAGGTTACTGATTTACAGAGTAAATCCCATGAAACATATAGAACTTATATGTAAACTCACATAGTTTACATCTAAATCACACTTTAGCACATTTATGGCCCCATTATTTTTGCTAGAATATGCAATTTGATTGGTTATATATTCTCATACAGAAAGCATTCTCATAGAAAAGTAAATTAAATACCATGCACCATTTCTTTTAAAAAAAATGCAGTTTGCAAATGGACTGTTTAAAGCCCATAATTCAGAAGGATTTAATCAACCTGAGAACAGGCTTGCTGCTGTTTTCTAAAATAAATCTGTGGCTGTATTTTATCACAGTATTTTAACAGAATTTTTAAAAAGAGATAAAGCACACAAAGACAAAGCAGCCCTGTCTGTTCTTGAATAAAGCTCATATTTTTAAATCTATATGCTATTTATGTCTGGGGAATGTCGGAGCAGTCATCTATAATCATCTGTACTCATCAGATGGATAACTTATTTTTGGTTACATTTCCTTAAGGATACTTGGAAGCCACAACTTCCTGAGGCTAAAACTGCAGGAGACTGAATTTGCAAGTTGCTCTGGTTAAAAGATTCTTAGCCAGCTATAGAACTGTGTGCTTTCTTCTACCAGTCACTCCTTTCTTGTATGAACCAACTAATACTTTTCTCACCAGTCTTAATTGTCATTTAAAAAATTATATAGACACCCACAAAGGAAGGCAAATATGTATGTCCCAGGTTAATATTGCAGGACCTAATCTGGGTCAGTCACCAGGACCAGAGGATTAGTCTTCCAAGCTTTCGGATTCATGCTGGAGCCCACCCTCCTTTTAAAAAATTCTATAAACATTACTTATACAAGGATTTCAGAGCATTTTCTCAAATTGGTTTGAGGGTCTTGTTCCTTTGCCTCTTAAGGAGTCTTTGGTTTGTTCCCTCTTAAAGACGTCATTGCTGGTTCCACTGTACTGGACAATTTTTGTATATTATCTAACCTTCCCTTTGGGGGAAAGCTGATTGAGAAAATGGTTATAGCAGTTTCAGAGGACCTTGGATGAAGTGGATTATTAGGGTCTCTTTCAATCAGGGTTCTGGCCCTGGTATGGGACAAAAATGGCTTTTGTCATGCTTTTGGATGATCTTTGGTGAGGGTGAGATGGGGGTTGTGCATGCATCCTTGCTCTACTTGACCTCTCATTGGGTTTCAATAGTGTCAATCATGATCAACTCAAGAATTGAGGGTAGGCAGCATAGTGTCATTCTTGTTCACCTCCTTCCTCTGAGGATGATTCTAGTTGGTGGTGGTTGGGCAGGAGACATCCTGCCCTCGGCCCATGCTATATGGGGTGCTTCAAGGTTCGGTATTCTTCCCCCCTCCTATTTAAGATCTATATGACGGTCCTGGGTGAGCTCATCCATCACCATAGGATTGAGGTTTATTCTGGGCCTGGAGGCTGTGAGAATTTGGGTGGAAAATAACAGGGCCCAGCTCAACTGGAGTGTTTTTGAGTTTGGGGGCCGACAGTGCCATCTTTGGTGCTGGATGGAGTCACACAATCTGTGCCCAAGGCAGACAATCTCGGGTTCCTTCTGAATTCCTTGAAGAGCAGATGACATTAATGGCTAGCCAGCATGTGCAGCACATTACTAGCACTTTTATCAATTAACAATTGTAACATGTGAAGAACTCACTGCATTTGTTGAGACCTTTTGAGATTACCTGAATTTTTTTCATGTATGTGGATTTGGCAACCTTGCACTCAGTGGTGGAATTAAAGTACCATTTTTCCAATAGAATCACTAGAGTGTCCTGATAGATTGAAATGATGAAGTTATTTTGTCTTCATTTTGAGTCCTCATGTCAAATTTATGATGATTAATTATTTTATACAAAGTTTGTCCCATTTATCCTATATAGGATCCAGACTTCTTTATAAATCTGCTGAGCAGAAGTCAAACTCATTTTTTTCCCAATTGATGAAGGAAAAGTGACTATTTTATTCGGCTGCCCTAAGAAAGAAATAACATATACCTTTTCTACAGAAATCTATTGCCCTCTGCTGGTTGTACATAAGCTTCACTTAATGGCACTCATCCGAGTTTTATTTAATGAAATGTATATAATCAGAAAAATTAAATAGAATAGTTTGAAGATTTGGTTTGATTGTAGTACAAAATAATGTTGGATAACTTGTATAATTTTATAGTGATACACCATCATAACATGGTGATTCTTTATTCATTGATGGTTTTTATTTTGATGGCTATTACCCAGAATCCTTGTCTAAAGTTCAGTCTAGTTTGAAGAAGGGAGCCAAATTAGGCTGTTTGTGAAACTGGTCTGTGGTGTTGTTCACTATATATTTACCTGAAAAGGAATAAGTTCTCCCCTCCCCCAAAATACCTTTGAACTGGAGTTCTATTGAAAACAAATTAATTGGGAATTGCAAATAATGAAAGCAAGTGGGAGGTAAGAGAGGGGATTGTATCAGCAGATGAGACAAGCTCTTTTGCCTGCCATTTTTTTTGTAAAGGGTGTTTATTTGCAGGGGAGAGTTTTCTCTGTAGATGGAGGCTTTGAATGTAAGTGATTCTAATTTCTGGGAAGTTACATTGACTTTTTGTAAATATAAAAGGGGGAAATAGTTCATTAACCCAAGGATTGCTTCCCTAGTGTCCATCCCAGTTTGAATTGAATAAATTAGTAACTATAAATCTATTCTTAGCACTGCAGAAGCCAATGCACTCTACCCTGGGCATAAGGACTGAATCCATCTGGGTTTAGAATAAACATAGATAAATACTTGCTTTCCAAGCACAGATTTCGACAGGCTGTCACACTCAGACATGATGTGTGTATGTATGTGTGCCTATGATAACAGCAGTTTGTGAATGAAATAAAGGTGTGTGTGTGGGTGTGTTTGAAAATGAAACTGATCGTAAACTGTATTCCATGGAATGCATTCCCATTCTTTCTTCATTGTTACATTTTTATGGAACTATTGTACTCTGAGTGGCAAAAATGTATTCATTATTTCCAACGGTCCTGAACACTGAATTAGCATTAACTATTTCTAGAGTAGAAATTGTCATTGTGGTTGGTTGCAAAATCAGCTAGACATTTAGACTAGATTTTTTATTTAGGTCCTGGGATAGACAGATTATTGTTCGATGGTTTTAAAGTCACAAGATGTAAGTTTTTCCAAGTAAAACTGCCTTTTGCAATGCCAATACTATTATTTAATGGTACATTAAGGAATTATTATTACAGAAGTACTGTATTATTGAAGCTCTAGGGAAAGCATGGAAGTCTGAAAGCACTCATTTTTCATCCATATTTTGGAATTTTGATGAATATATTAACAAAGAAAGAAATAATACTTTTTCCATGGAAAGACACATACTCATTCTTGCAATGAAAGAATGGATGGAGTTAGTGGTTATGGCAAAATTGATTCTTCTAATAAAAGAGAAGAATTTTATCTAGTTTTGCTTCTATTTGGAAACCAATTCTGGATTTTGTACTTGAAACTGGAAAAAAAGCAAGTTTAATTTTAGGTTTTGATTATTACAATGATTGTATTGTTATAAAAATGGTTTGTAACATTTAGAAATATAAACCAAAAGGTTGAGATTGAAGTTTTTTTCTATTCTGTTGAACTGAAGTCACTATTCTTTTCTTTTCCACTTCTTTCCACAGTTCTCTTCCCTCTTTAACCTTTTGATATTTGTTTCTATTTGTATTTTATATTATAATAAACCTTGTACTTGTATTTTGGGCAATGTAGAGATTGCACTAATTAAACCTTGTGACAATCTCAATTTCTGCTCATACACATAGTCGTTTTTGATAAAGTTGTTATTGAATTTCCCTTCCATGACTTTTGCAAATAGAGTACTTACTCTGAGAAACAAAGGTATTATAAAAATATTTAGGGGTAGCATAAGGGAAGCCTCCAAGGTCTATGTAGCAGTGATATACAGTTTCAGATCTCTTATTTGATAAGTATAAAGCATGTACTGTTTGCTTAAATTCAAGCATGCTTTCAACTATGGCTTTTTCTGGAGTCGATAAAAGTAGGAAATTGGATGGGAGTTCACTATAGGCCAGAGGTGGGTTCCTACCAATTCAGACCAATTAGGCCCAGTATGTAGTAACATGACCTGCCACACCCCCAAACTGGTTCTCGCTGGTGAGGAATTTTTACTGTTTTAAAAGAGACGGCCCCCCAAAAAACTTAAAGCTAAATTAAATTTGAGAACAGAAGAAATAAGTGGCAAAATTAAGCTTTGGATTGCATTGGACAGTGTGTTATCTTACTTTTTAAATGTTATTTTATGGATGGAATCTACGCAAGCCTTTTAAAGCAAACAGATTAGTTTTTCTTCTTGTATTCTTTTCTTTATTTTTATAGCCTATAGATTAAAAGAATTTTTTTCTTTCTCATTTCTACACGAGCATTTTACTTTTTTCTACTTTATTTCATTCAAGAATTTTACTTCTTTTAAATTTGAAATATAAAAAAGATACAAAACGAGTACAAAGAGGGTTGTAACATCAGAGGGAAAAGAAAAAACACTGCCACTTGGAGGCTGGAGGCTTGAGCATTGGAAACATTGTACTTTCACTATCTTTCTTTGATCATTCGGATTTACATTTCAAGGCCTTGCAGCTTGTTTATAGAGAGTGATAAGAAGAAGAGCATGAATTGTTTATGCACATGCCCTTTTGAAGTTTATTGTCAACTAGAAAAAAGTGAAAACAAGGTCTCATTGTGAGATTATAAATGAACTTGTGGTTAATCTAATAAAAAGCTTTGAAAGTCAGAGTGGCAGCATTTACCAGTTGGAAGAATGGCATAATTTCAACATCAAAAAGAAACCTTAACATTGCAAAATATAATGTTTGAAATCCAAAAATTACTTGAAGTTTCAAAGAGAATTGAGAAGAAACTGGAAAACATATAACAGCAAAATATGATGAAGAATTTGGAGATATTTATCAATTGGAAAAAAGGGGAGGTTAGAGTCCTAAAAACCGAAGAGAAAAATGAATACAAAGATAAGAAATCTGTTGACATCTACGGTGAATGGATTGTGGTTGGAAATTGAAAGAATGGAATATGGAAAGGGGAGCTAGATGGTCAGGAACTCTACCCCGGATGGCAAGGTACAGAAGAAGAAAAAAGAAAAGAATTGATGGATTTAAGGAGAGAAATCTTATCAGAAACACCATTGATAACTAAAGATCAGCTGATTAAGGAAACCTATGGAGGGTATTGAGATTATACAAGAGATGCAACAAGCAATGAGCTGCGAAGAGAAGTCCACACAAACTCGACCAATGAGATAATTAGAAGATTAATGCCACAATGGCAAAAGATATAAGATTGCATTATTACTGGAAAGATACAGGCTGATATATAAAAGCATACAATTAAAAACTAGGTAAATTTAGTGAAATTTAATGATAATAGCTATGGTTAAATAAACAATTGATAGTGATAATAATGTATACATATGTATTGGTTTGATAAGGGGTAATTGCATATGAATAGTAAATAGCAACTATGAAAGGAAGATTAGAAATTTTTGTTATATATAAAAGCTAATAATAAAGAATTAAGTTAAATTTAATTAAGCTTTGAGTATTAGGTTAAAAAAATTGTTATGATTATGACAACACATATATCTATTGCTTCAATATAAGGAAATTGGATGTAAATTGTAAACAGTGATTTGGAAAGAAGGACTAGAAACTTTGTTACCAAACATTATTGAGTTTTATTTAGAACAGGCCATAAGAATCTAATGTTATTGGATGATATTTAGCTAATGAAATGCCATAATAATAATAATAATAATAATCATCATCATCATCATCATCATCATCTTTATTGTCATTGTAATAAGATTGCCGTAAAATTACAATGAAATTGGTTATGTTATGTGGTTATGCTTAAAATTTTGGAATACTCTGCAGAAGGACATTAAAACAATTTAGTCAAATGAAAATTGAGGCATGATGATCGTAATATGTACAAATATATTTGATTTAAAACATATGATTTGATATGAATTATAGGTGATGACTGTGGAAGAGATGCACATAAGCTTTTTGTAACCAACTGATACACTTTCTATAGTATGTAAAGAAGAGGATTTTTTGTGTTGTGTTTGTTTAAAAATGAAAAAAAAATATTTAAAAAAGTGTGTGTACACAGCACATCCCTAAGCGAACCAGCAGTAGCAGCAGCCAGAATCCACCCCTGCTGTAGGCCATGTGTGTGTTGCCTACCATAGTAATGGAAATTCAAGATGGAAAACAAGGCTTTTGTGAGAGATTTGGAAACATATCAATTTATGAGTGTTTGCCCTCCCTTTTAGATTAAAAAAAACCAAACATATTAGACAAAATAGATCCACATAGATTTTATCCAAGCACAAGCATTGCTACAATTATTTCTCGTGCTGAAACTATCTGTCCTAACAAAGTTTGCTTCTTGAAAACTGAATTTTCTGTAGTTCTTGTTGGGTACAATTATTCTGCTGACTTCTTTGATTTTCAGAAATTAGGTCCTGGAGTCAATCAGTTTGCATATACCTGTGTCCAAGACCACCCAATATGGGCTAACCAGCAGTTCTGGGAAACAACTTTTTATAGTGATGTGGAAAATCAGATTCGCTCTCTGTATCTTTCAACTAAGGAAGACAATCATCCACAACACTTAAAGCAAAAGGTAAGGAAAGCAATAATATGAAATACTAATGTAAAAAAGCTAAATTGCACAGGGTTTCTGGGAGTTTGTTTAACCAACAGGCTCTGTAACATGAAAAAGTTTGAAAAATTCTGTTCTACAGTACCATAGTAATTGTCTCCACCATCACTTTCTCCAATTAATTATTAAAAATGTGGAAAAGAAATGAGCCAGGAACAAAATCAGGTGATTCCCTCTTGACACCTTGAAAGAGGAGTCATTCGTGAGCATTATTTAAATATCTCAATGCAGTTGTATCACGTACCTAAAACAATCAGCATAAAAATATAGAATCAACATAAAAGATAATAATATAAAACAAATACTAGGCAAAGAGAGAATAAGAGAAGCTTGTCTCAGCAATGGAGCCATGTAAACCTATCTCTGGTTTCTTGAAGCACAGGCTGGTGACATAACAGTCTTGGAGGACTTCTGAGATGTAGAAAGAATGGGGTTCATCTAATTTGGGGGGAGGGAATGTTCCATAAAGTGTGTACCACAGGAGAAAAGGCCTGTTACATGGGACCCACCAAATGTACATCTCTGATGGTAGCAGCATATCTTCACTACCAGATCTAGTGAGTACACTATTCATACATTCATGTTGATTTCAGTAATCACTATAGTCTTTTCAAAGTGCTTAAATATCTGATAGTTATGGTAATTATCCAGAATCTTCCAAGATGTGGTTGTCAGATTAACTACTCTGTAGTCCCTGGAGCTTCCTTTTTCTATTTTGTGAAGAGGGGACTAAATGGCCTTTTCTCTAGTCCTTTAATACTTAATCATTCTCCAGGATTTTTCAACAATGATGAATAGAAGTTCTTTTTAAAATATACAGTATATCTGTGATTGTGAACCTTGGCATGCGTGCCGCAGGTGGCACATGAAGCCATATTCGCTGGCACGCGAGCCGTCAGCTCCCTGATTTTTAGCCTTCCAGAGAGCCGGGGGAGGCCATTTTCGCCCTCCCCATGCTTCAGGAAAGCCTCCAGAGCCTGGGGAGGATAAAAACTCCCCCCTGCATGGGGGGGGGGGGCACGCTCACCTGCACGGGGTGGGGAGCGCATGCATAGGTGGGCAGGGCACATTGAATTGTGGGTATGGGCATGCACACGAGCACGATAGCACATGCACACATAATTTTGCCACAACTTTAGAAAAAGATTTGCCATCACTGCAGTGTACTGTACATTTGTCCAAAAAGTGCTTCCAGAATAAATTATAAAAAATAAGACTATAGAGTTAAGATCATGCCAATAATTATTCATACATTATAGTCATATCATTCTGCCTTTGAGCATAAGTTAGCTTTCTCTTAAATTAAAAGTGAACATTCCTGAGTAGTATGCATAAATTAAAGGAGGTTTCACCATGATTCTTGTATTATTGTAATGAGTGGCATCGATATAATGAAATATAAAATATACTTGGTTAACTTAAAACCTCCTAAAATCAAACTGCTAACATTATAAACAAGATTCTTACAGTTTAAATATCATTTTACTACTTCTGAAGTCAATATGTAAACACTTCATATATTTCTTTCTTTGGCAGAAATATATACTTTCTCTTCAAGTCAGTTCTTTCAGATAAAATGTTGATATTTAATTAAACTATTCAATTTAATAACTAAATAAATGGAGCCTTTTTCGTGAATGTTCAAGCCAAATTAGATTTTCTATCCTTGTGAATCAGCAATTCTCATAGTACTTTAATAATAATGGAAAAGCTGGTAGGAAATTAAAGGCTCATGCTGCTGTCAGATTTTTCTTCATTCCAAAACAACAGTATTTCTGATTTTTTTTCTGCTAATGTATTCATACACATATTCATTCACACACATTTCAGAATTGTCAATAATGTAGATTTCTTCCAGAAGTTGCCAAAGTTATTTGGAGTCATGAGGAATAACCTGACTGTTCAGCCAGAAATTTGTGTTCTTTGTGCAAAACTGAAACTAAGAAGCAACAGCATGAGTAATTAGTAAAACTGGGATGAAAATGTCTGGGGTTCCTCAACATGCATATGTACGCATGTACATTACATATGTACAGGTAAAGGAGAAAGAAAGGAAGAAGAACTCCCTGAAGATTTCTTGGCCATAGCTAACAGAATTACTAGTAGTAGGTGAGTAGTAGGCAAGGGCTATAAGAAAAGAATGTTAATGGAAAGAAGTAAGTGGCAAGCTTGCTTGAACTTGTTTTTGTTTGTTTGATAAAATTACCAAGAGTTTTATAAGAAGAACTTGCATTCAGGTTTTGTACCTGATCCCAAATTCCAAGAAAAAGCATCAGTTCTAGACAATTTCCTATAGGCTCCTTGAGAATGCATGAATAGAAAACTTGATATGAAAATCATTTCATTGGCTGCATTTTTCTGAGTCCATCTTAGATTAAACCAGATTTACTTCTCCTTTCATGAACTTCCTTTGAAGTGTTATTTCTAACACTGAACTGAAAAGGCATGTCAGTGTCATAACCTAAGTTGGCTTCTATTTGTTGTGGTTTTGTCACTATGCCATGTTGTATCAGTTGCGTTTTGTTTTGTAATGTTTTCTTTTTACTATTTTGTGTTTCTCTGTCCTTTTGGACACTTTTCTTTTTCTTTTTTATTCTTACTTTTAAAGTTATGTTGGGAAAGCAATATTCTGATATGGGAAATTGCATGTCACAAGTTATCATTTGTATTATTCTGAAAGGATACTTAATGCTTCTGTGAGTATATGTTGTATGACTAAAGGAATATACCTTGGGCAACCTTGGTGGATGCCAATAATATGCCTGTACATGTTTCATAGACATTATAGGAATGCTGCACTGTGTAAGTATGTTACAACCTTTAGAATGAAATGAGGAATGGAATGAGGCATGTCTTAATTATCCAGGGATACTTGACTTACTGACATTATGTACCCTGGTGATAAATAAATACATCTCTCTTACAGTAAAATTTGTGAAATGGAAGATTTGGCATCTCAATAGAAAGTAGCAAAAAGAGGCTCTTTCTATCATATTGTGTCATACTATTAATTACATGCCTGTTGAATTATATGAAATATAAAATATGACGCAAGCACATTTTCATTTGTTTTGAAAACAAGAACATTCTAGTTAAGCTTTATTTCCCATTGATGTCACACAAAGATCTTGAGTGTGCAGCTGAATGTGCAAATATTTGCAGGGGGGAACATTTGTACATATATTGGCTTCCACACAAGCTCAATTCATATAACATCTGAGCAATGTTGGCAAAGGACATGATTTTAAGAACATCTGACAAGGGCTAAAGAAATGTATACAGTCAGAGAAAGATAGAGAAGGACAGCAAAAAGGGGAGAGGGAAGTTATTGCAAACACGTGCATGGAGAAGAACAGCTGAATTGCTGAAGAGAGAGTTGTAGCAAACAGGTATTTTCTTGATGCCTTTCCCAATGTTCTTCAGATGTCTGGAATACTATGTATATATGCAATTAGCAGTCATGAAGTCATGTAATGAGACTTGCCAAGCACCTTTGCCCTAATTTCTTAAGTATATCATATATCTTGTCTAGTTTGCAGGGAGTGATACACGCAGCTCGTGAAAACGTGAACATTTTTTCAGTCCTACAGAGCTATTAACACAGCT
Source organism: Rhabdophis nuchalis (assembly GCA_039707465.1). Classification (NCBI taxonomy): domain Eukaryota; kingdom Metazoa; phylum Chordata; class Lepidosauria; order Squamata; family Natricidae; genus Rhabdophis; species Rhabdophis nuchalis. Next base: position 122,771,907 of record CM077643.1, read on the forward strand.
CGCCTATTCATATAATACAATAACAACAAATAGAATATAACAACACATAGAAAGCAGAAATAAATAATTGTTATACTAGAGTGAAGGTGAAATGAAAACATTTATACCATTTTTTTAAAAACACACTTTTTAAAAAGGCAAGCAAACAAAAAACAAGATGAAGAAAAAACATTTTTTTAAAAATAGCATTACGGGAGCCTCCCTCCCTCTCTTTTTTTTCCAGCTGTTAATTGCTACTTATACTATACTAGTAATGGTCAACCTATGACACACGTGTCAAAAATGACATGCCATGACATTTTGGGTGAGAGGCCAGCATTCACCAACACCTGAAGACTATTCTCAAAAGCACACCCCATTTTTGTGTGATTTTTGGAGGATGTGGAGATCTCCAGACCTGCTGGAAGTCGTATGAGAGGACCATCTGAACCTCTGAAAATCCTCCAAGAACAGGACAGGCTTTCTTGTGATTTTCCAAGGCTGCAGAGGTGCAGAAGAACTTTCTCCGTAATTGTTTTGAGAACTAAGACCTCATGCAACCCACAACAGCCCCAGCCTCGAAAGACCTGTCAATAGAAAGAGAACACAGCCTGAAAATAAGCAGCTTGCAGAATGCTGCTATTCAGGGTAGCCTAGATTGCTGAGAGGCATTTTGCTAATTTATGACATGCTGAACCCAAAAGGTTCAACATCACTGTACTGTACTTAGACCTTCGTACTAATTAGTACATAGTAAATAGCTCATTTCTCTTTGGTTCATTTTGATTCTTATTTTTAAGACAGTTTTTTTTCTTCCAAAGCTACATTCTTTTTTAGAATAATTTCATTAAAGGTTATAAGTACAAAAATAAAAGATTAATACATACTAAGTTAAAAAAATAAAAAAGAGATAGAATAAAAAAATAAGAAAAAAATATAAGATGACTCTCCGACTCCAGACAAGTAAAAACCATTTCAGTAACTAAATAGCTTTTCTAATATTTCAATCTATAAAAAAGATTTCTTCTTCCTATATTTCATTAATTATCAATAATCAAATTATAAAAACTCATAAGTACTGATCAAGTGTCTTTTAAGAGCTACCAGAAATATTAATTTTATTAATTGATTTATATTTATTTAACTTTTTTGAGCATTTTGGTGAAAATACAGGTATTTCAGGAACATAAAGAAATAAATAATATGTATTTACCTATATTGCAATAGTCTGACCCAAGTTGAAATCCAATAAATTCATTCACTCTAATAAAATTAAATTGAAGCCATATTCTGTACACAATTCATTTCAGGATATATTATTCCTGAAACATTGCCTTGTAGAATTTCAGCTACAGAGTAAAAATCAAAATAAATATAACTTATTATTTATTTTTAAAAATATATTTTTAACAGCCCTCTCTCCAAAGACTACTGTTATTCACATTTAGTAATTTATAATAAATTCCTTTCTCTTTGAAAACTTTATCAATTTTTCTTCCATTAATTTTTCTGGTATGCTGTTATTTTTCCAATCTTTAAAAACCAAAACCCAATGGGATATAAAAATCAGATATATGAAGGAACACTATGAGTATGAATGATCAACTTGGCAACTTCTGTTTTGTCATCATATCACATATCAGCAGTTCCTGGGTTGTAGGTTCTATTCCAGGGATGTTTGAATAAGAACATTTTAGTGCGCATCAAATCATGTGTTGTGATCATACACAAAACCAATGCTTAAAAAATCAAGCAACAGTTTAATTAATCTATATGCAAGTACATTATTTCTTCAAACACCTCAGTTATAAAATGGGCTAAACCAGTAGATTGTTTCATACATCTTTACAAATCCTTGATTTTTCAAGGATATTCATGTCTTTGAGTAAATTCAGAATGAACATGGAGAAGATAAATCCAAACTTTGATTTTATTTTTTATTGTGATGAAAAGCATTCATTGCTTGAATTTGGTTAGGCTTCTGCTATGAATATATACACATCATTTTTCCATTGCTGCACATCCCTCAATTTTAGTCTCCCAATTCTGTGTTGACAGAATTCTGTGTTGACAGCAATATTTATCTTTTCCAAAGTTGCACTAGGTTAATTATTGCTGCCTTCGGCATATATTTTAATAAATTGTTATGTTTTTCAGCTAAATTATTTGACATCATACCTAATAGAAATATTTGTGGTTTTAATTCAAATTTTATGTTCAGAGATTTCTAGATGTTTTGGGGCATTTTTTCCAATACTTCTGAGTCTTTTTGCATAACTACTACATATGGTAAAATGTTCCTTCTTTGTTGTGGCATTTGCAATATGTATTGTTCATGAATTATCCATTTTGGAAATAATTGAGTTTTATGCCATCTGTAAAATATTCTGTACCAATTTTCTCTCAAATTGCAGCTTGGTGTAAATTGTGTTTATTTTTTTCCACAGTTCTTCCTATTGTTCCACTATTCTTTGAAGTTCTGCATTCATTTTATCATACCATTTTTTACTAGTTCATTCTCAGCATAAAACATTCATAAAGAAGAAGCAACTTTATATCACAGAGCAAAGGAGGATAGACCATTGGAAACTTCTAAAGAAAATTAGACTGGAACGCACCACTCTTTTTATAGTATTAACAATCATATATTGCCACGTATTCTTTGGGCATCTGTCAAAAATAATTGGAATAGTACTTTTTAGTTTTTCCTTTTATGTTATTGGATGTTATGCTTTTACTGGGTGTAAGAATAACATTGTCGCAGTTATCAAGCGGGCGGCCCATGAACAAGAGAGAAGAAGACACCACACCAGTTCTCCTTCGGGGAGGGTGAAAGCGCGAGCAGACAAAAGCCTGCAGCCTCTTTTATTAACTCAATCAGAAGGCAGGGTTAAGCATAGCATACGTCATGTAAACATTACAACTCATAACCATATATGGCAATACACACAGTAGAAAGAATCAAGTGTCCTTTGTTGATACTTAACACGTTGCAGAGAGGTGGGAACTTTTCTCCAAGGTGTTGGATGTCAGAGGGTGTTGACTGGTAATTTTCCATGCTGGCTTCCTTGTTTATGTTCGACCGGTAAGAACCAGTCTACATTAACAGAAATGCCTAGCACGTGATGAAGTGTTACAATGCAACAACTGGGTCTGATCTTGAATGTACTGGAAAATGGAATACAGCTTGAGATGGGAATTTGGGAGAGAAAATCTGAATAGCACATAGCTCCAGATTTGGTATATCCTAAGCCAGGGCAAAGTAGGCACAAAAGCAGGATTGGGTTTGAGAGTTGGAGCAGCACAAGATCCTACCTGTGAAGGTCATTTGTCTCTTCACATACACAATAGCATGACTATTGGAATGATATAGAAGCTGCATACCAGTATCAAGTCACCTTCTGATTTTGTTCCTTTGAAGCTTTGTGTTATCTTATTGTGGTTTATGTTTATGTTTTTCTATTCTTCATCATTGTGTCTTGAATATATTTAAGACAACGATTTCTGCCTCGGATCCTAATTTTTTCTCACTTTGGTTTTTTATTTGATTTATATTCTTGTTTCTTGTTCTAAAGGAGGAAAACATTTTAAATGTTGGAAATAAAATGATGCCTACCTGTTTTTCTTTTCCAGGACAAGTTTTCCGAAGACCAAGGACAAGAAAAAACTGCCATGGACTTGGCAGCTGAGCAGTTACGTATGTGGCCAACACTTAGTAAAGAGACTCAACAACAGCTGGTGCAAAGTGAAGAAAGCATGGTCTTCAGCCAAGCAATTCATTTTGCCAACCTCATGGTATATCTGTTAGTGCCACTGGACACCAGTAAAAACAAACTGCTAAGAATGTCAGCTACAGGAGACTGGGAGAGTGGAAGCAATAGCATTGTCACAAATAGGTGTGTCAGTAGAATTCCCCCATCGTTACAATTTATTGTCATACATATTGATGTATTTTCTTAGCCCAACTGGATTTAGCTTACTGGAATTGCTTTTTAGCATTGCAGGCAGTGTTGCAGAGAGCTATGATACTGAAAGTGGTTTTGAAGATTCTGAAAATAATGATGTTGCCAATGCTGTGGTGCGCTTCATTACCAGATTCATAGACAAAGTTTGTACTGAAAGTGGAGTTACACAGGATCACATCCGAAGTCTTCATTGTATGATACCAGGTATGAGCAACCATGTTCTTGTCTTGAATTCCTCTCATAGGGAGATATTTTGTTCCGTCTCAGAAAAGATAATCTTATTTGTATACTATACATGTGTGTTCTTTTCAGGTGAAAATGAGAGTTTGTTAGTCTAGTTTTAGTCACGCCTGAACTATAGCGGGTTTTCTGGAGGCAATTTTTAGAACGGATAAGCTGTTTTGTTAGTCCGTTTTGTTCTTGCTGTATTTTGCTCATTTGAGATGGAATTTATTCCCAGGAATTGTAGCCATGCACATTGAGACTCTGGAGGCTGTCCATCGAGAAAGTAGAAGGTTGCCACCAATTCAGAAGGCAAGTATTTCAGCCTGTTTATACTGCTTTATAGCTGTGAAAAATAAAGCCAGCTTGACAGTTTTAGCTTTCCTTTTTCTAATGTGTTTGATGTGTTTGATAACATTTGAAAAGTTCAAAATATTTCTAGAAAACTAATAATTTCAAACAAATAAGCAGCTTTTCTGCAATTGTGTGAAATCCACACCAGAGAAAATACTGTAGCTCAGCCAAAACTCTTAAGTAAAACAAACTGCTCTTGTATGTACACTGCCACTTTAACATCCATTATATGCTGGGACCCAGCTTTAAATCAAGGAGCAGTTTAACCAATAAAGCTTTTTTTTCTTTAGACTGAAGAGTAATTAACTAATCGAAACCTTTTCTCACTTATCCTTAATTCCAGTAAATAGTTGACTTCCGATCATGAATAATGAGAAAAGATCTAAAATATTCTAAGGATCTACAATATTCTAAGAGTGGGGAAGCAGTGGTTGCCTAACCAGGATAATATATCCGTTTTTACAGGGTTTTTGAATCAAATAAAAAAGGGAGATGAGTACTCTGTCCCAGAGGATTATTAGGTGGAGTATCTCTTCCAATTTATTAGGCAAAATCTGGTTATAGGGAAAAAAATGCTTTTGAATGAAATCTTCCTAGGCTACACTGAATTTGCAGAACATCATTCCTGCTCTTTCAAACTAACTTTGCCAGATTTATTATAAAATACTGTTGTAATAATCATAGCCAAAACATATTCTTTGAAATTATATTGTATTTGTTATGTTGCAAGTTTTTTAAATATATATATATATATCTTTGGGTTCAGCCCAAGATTCTTCGACCAGATTTGCTACCAGGGGAAGAGTTTGTGTGCGAAGGTCTCCGTGTGCTCCTGGATCCTGATGGCAGAGAAGAGGCAACTGGAGGGTTGCTTGGAGGCCCTCATATTCTTCCTGCAGAAGGAGCTTTGTTCCTTACTACATACAGAGTTATTTTTAAAGGCACCCCTCATGATCAACTAGGTAGGATGTTTATTATGAGTGCCAAAATAATATGCTTTCCAGAAGCTATGGAAGGTTAACATATTTATTAATTGTTGTTATTAATTGTTTTATTATTTTAGTGTATGCTAGGTTAAACATTTCTAAGCCATGCAGAGTTATCTCTGACAAGATGGGTGGCATAAATCAATCAATCAATAAACAAACACACAGATTAACTATTTCCCAAACCTACGTTCCATTTGTACTGCTTCTAAAATAAAATTCATTCAAAAGATTTGTGTCAAGATTTTTAATATTTTACTCAAAATACCTTTCTGCAAACCCTAGAGTTAATTAAATGCAGAATTACTATAGGAATTGTTGCAGAAGGATTTATTATGTTCTGTCTATAAAGTGGACATGTTATGTATGATACTCTGTGATAGATTTGCAAGAACTGAAAGTAAAATTGTCACTATCTAGAATCACTTTTGATTGCAGGATTAGTGCAATTCCATTATTACTAAGTACTGTCTAGTCTAGTTGTGCTGGGTCTTGATATTTACTGTGGCCATAAACCAGAATAGTTTTTTTTAATATGCATTTATAACTATTAAAATAAGTCTGCCATTGACATCAAGTGAGTTTCAAAACATTGATGCTGACATTTAACCCTTATGTATCTTTGAATATAAGATTATTTTCAAGAGCTTTTTTCCATCTGCTCTGTCCAAATGAAGATAATCAATTTCATTGTAAAAAAGTACAATGACAATAATAATAATTATTATTAAGATATGCTGATGAGTATTTTAAAAAAGAGACTTGCTTAGTGCTGATAAGAAGGCCCACATCTAAATATCACATCATTATATTTTCAATGCCACGGGAATATTTTACCCTTTTCCAAGAAATTTTAGATTGTATCTTTATTAGGTTTATATTAAGTTAGTATGTTTGCTTTTGTATGTATTGAATGTATGGCTTCCTTCCTTCCTATGCTGTTGATTATCTATTTTATTTTTCTTTCTCTTGCGTCCCGCGCCCCCTCCCCCCTCTCTCTCTCACACACACACACATCATTTTTGATACTTTATTTTCATAATAAAAAGAATCATCTCTTAGCACAGTGATGGCTAACCTTTTTTGGCTCGTGTGCCAAAAGCAGCGGGAGCGCAGCGGGGTGCCACACCCTATGTGCACGACCCCCTGCTTTTGGCGCACTTTTTTTTGCCCTTCCCAGGCTCCAGAGGCTTTCTAGGAGCCTGGGGCGGATGAAAACAGCCTCCCCTCCACCTCCAGAGGCTTCAGGAGCTTCCCTGAAGCCTCCAGAGGGCGAAAAACAGCCTCAAAAGAAGGCCTAAATCAGCTGGCCAGCGCACACATGCGTGCTGGAGCTGACAGGGCAATACCTTGCGTGCCCTAAGAAATGGTTGTGCATGCCACCTGTGGCACCCATGCCATAGGTTCCCCATCACAGTCCTAGCATATGCTTATTTAAGTGAATATATGATTCTAGAATTAGTAGTTGTTAGCCAGCAACCATTTCTCTAATCTCAAGACAGTTAAATATGCATCAACATAATAGAAAGTGGCTTGGTAATTTCCTTCATTCTAAGACTTATATATTATATTTCCTTATGATAGCTCAGATCATTTACAGATGATTTTTAAAAAATCTTGTCTGGCTACATTATTTAAAATAAAATGAAAGCTTAATATTTATGGCTCCAAAAAATAAGGGATTTATTTTTATTACAAAACAAGGAAATTGATGTTAAATATTTAGGCAGAGTAGTATCCACCAGGATTCCTTGCACTTTGTAGTATTATTTTTAAAGACAATTAATAAAAAGTATACTATTGTATATTTCAAAATGCCATGAGAATAGTAGCGTGAACAAGTACAGAAACAGCATTCCTTGATTAGCCTTACTGTTAATTAAATGTAGCTGTACCATTCTGAGGATAAACAATCTATTGTGCAGTTTCTGTGGGTTTTATAAAAATAAACTCCAATATTTCTAGACACCATGGAAATAGTGGTAGAAATGATTCATCAATATTTTTCATCAGTGCATAGAATAAGAAACAGTGTAGTAATATTTCTACATTCAGAATAACAGGGATAGTTTGTACTAGCAGGGTTGGGGGCTGATGTTCACTATTTAGCAAATACATGCTAGGAAAAACTGTTTCTGTGATATAACAAATAACAAGGGAGACCACTGGCCTTGCAGAATTATTAAAAATGATGCAGGAAATATAGTGCATAATATAAAATATATGATATCTATCAGGAATGCTGCTGCAATGCATTTTTTGCCTGAAATGGAACTAAAAATTGCATCTACAATTCACCTAGCAAAGCCAGAGGGCTTATGTCCAGACAGATTATTTTGACCCATGAGACAGGAAATACCACAAGCAACTATTCTTGTCTCTTCTTGTCTTGTCTGCTAGATGAGAATATTAGTTCAGCCAACTAAAAATAGCTACTTCCGGGCAGCAGAAAATATCAAAACAGTAAAGGTACAAAACTCAGTAAAGATATAGAAATAGCAAGGATCAGTATTCTTGACTTTACCCTCTCTGTTTTGTCTATTGATAAATACATTTTTTTTCAAAGAAACTATTTTAATAAATATTAAGAAAATGGTGCAACCATTGGAAGTGTGGGGAGGGGAGATTTAAATAAAAAATAGATCAAAGACCTAGGTATAATTTATCTGTCCTTGAAATTTTAATTCCTTTAGCCTTGGCATAGGCCTTTTGTGTGGTCTGACTTCCTATGTATGAATACATCTGTTCAGTTGCCTTACTTGATCGATGATGCAATGCTTCTCTCCTGATATTCTTAGTTGGAGAACAAACAGTTATTCGGAGTTTCCCCATTGCTTCAGTAACAAAGGAGAAGAAAATTACCATACAAAACCAACTTCAACAAAGTATGCAAGAAGGGCTGCAGATCACCTCAGCTACCTTTCAGGTAAATAGAATATAGAAACCTCATAGAACAAAATTTTCTTGTTTTGAAAATCCCATTGATTACAAAGGCCTTTATTTTGCAACTCCTCTGGATACCTTGAATGAGAAAGCAGAGTAGAAACTAATTGACTTATGTTCCAAAATAGTTTTTTAAAAGTTTGTTGGAATGGACACCTGCCCACACAAAACACTACTGCCTGCTCTTCGTTGCCTTTTTGTTCCTGCTTATCATCCTGAGCAGAACTGACAACATTCTCCTGAGATATTTATTAGAGAAATACCAAATAAGAGACCAAAGAAATGAAGTATAAGACTTACTTTAAAAGAAAGATAAGCAATAAAAGACTCTCTTTCCCTTTGTTATGTTACAGTGCAGTTAGTTTATAGCACAAGTGATAGACACTACAGGACAAATTGTATGTTTCAATGAATCCCTAAGAAATGGAAGCGGAGACAAATTCAACGTTGTAGAATGTTAAACACACATAATCCTACAAATTTAAATGCTTATTTATGTTCAGTTGTCTGCTGAACATAAATTTAGTAGACAATTGAACATAAATGATTCATAATAAGAAAATAGTTTGCTTGCATTTACACTGAAACATAGAATTTGATCCGAGGTGCTTAAACTTTTGTATGCAATTCTATCACTCCACACATGGCTTTTTAAAAGTGGGTGAGAAATAATATAGCCTTCTTATAATATATAGTGCTGAAACAATATATTCCTGGTATCAAATTCAAAATATATTACTGTATAACTTAAATGCTCCTTTTAACTATAGGTTTAAATGTTATTAATTATAAACATTATATTTAATGTAACATTTTAAATAATATATTTAAACAGTTTAGTTGATTGACATGCACTGTATTTTTTAAAATGATGTATTAAGATTTAAAACTTTATAATGATGTTTAACTTAGCAATACCTTTTTCTATTTCCCTAATACTGAATATCCTAAAATCTCTTTATCTTTTACATCTCAGTATTTATGTTTTATTTTCTCTTACTATGTCTTTTTATTTGCAGCTGATCAAGGTAGCTTTTGATGAGGAAGTGAGCCCTGAAGTTGTAGAGATATTTAAGAAACAGCTGATGAAGTTTCGCTATCCTCAGTCCATCTTCAGCACTTTTGCTTTTGCAGCTGGTCAAACAGCACCTCAAATCATCTTGCCAAAGCAAAAGGAGAAAAACACTTCTTTTCGGTAATGATTGCACATTTTATTTGTGTCACATTTATTAGAAATATGATATCAATGTAGAAATATAGAGGAGCCTGGTGACCTAGTGGTGAAAATGCTCACCTCCTATTCGGAAGGTTGAGAGTTCAATCCTTGCTGGTGGCAGATGTTTCTCTATCAGGGTGCAATCTCAGCCTATCAGGAAGGGCATCCAGCCAGTAAATGCTGAATTCCATCTGGTTGCTCCAATTCTACCTCAAATAGGGACAACGGGATTATAAAAAAAGGGGGAAATGTTCTTAATTTTAGTTGATTTAGATCAGTGGATTAGACCTATTGCCCACTAGTGGGTGTTCCAGCTTTCATGGTGGGCAGTAGGGGTTTTGTCCGATACTGAAACACTTTCCTTTTTTAAATTTAATTGACTTCCCTACTTTAGAAATCACCATTACTGTGGAACCGGTGGGTGGTTGGGAAATTTTACTACTAACAGAGATACAAAAGTGGGCGGTAGGTATAAAAAGGTTGACTACCCCTGATTTAGATTTTGCACCATGCTTTAACAAAGGAGGTAGTGCCATACATTTGAAATGAAAACCAAATTGTAGTGGAAATGAACAAGTTATAATAGGACATTTATTGTGATCAACCCACACTTCTGTATTTCTGATTATTGAAGGAGGAATGTATATTTAAAGTACACACATGAAAATGGTTTGTGAAAGCTACATTCGTGGGCATAGTAGTTCTTTCTCTTGGAAGGCATGAGAGCTCCACAGTATGCCACTCATTGAAGTAAAGCCTAGCAGACCTATTTTGATGGAAAGAGGAGAATATACAGTTGCAAGCATTCTCTTTCAGCAAAAGTACATTTATTTTTACTTTATCCTGAATTTAGCACTCTTTCAAAAACAATTGTAAAAGGAGCAAAACGTGCAGGCAAAATGACAATTGGCCGGCAGCACTTGCTAAAAAAAAAGACAGGAACAATCATGGAGGAGAGGGCAAATCGTCCTGGATGTAATGAAGAAGATGATGTCTCAGGTAATAATAGATTGAAGCCTCTTTTTTTGCCACTGTCTTGTTACATAAGTCACTGTTTGCTAAACTACTAAAATTATTGCAACTTTAGTTTCAGATGACAGTGAAATGCACACAAGTGGTACTTTGAAAGCATCAGAAAAATCAACAATGGAGCAGTTAGTCGAAAGAGCTTGTTTTAGAGACTATCAACGTTTGGGGTTAGGAACCATCAGTAACAGTTCTTCACGTTCAAAAACAGAATACTTTCGAATAACAGCTTTAAACAGGATGTATTCCCTTTGCAGAAGGTAAACCAGCTTAGTTATTAAAATAGATCTAAATTACATGATTCACTTGTCACAATCTTTAGTCTATATTGCAAATGGCTGAAAAATATTATTTATCTCTGTGGAGGAAAGACTTCTAGAGCAAAGGATTTGCTTGTAAAAAAATCTCAAATAAAATTCCTGAAATCTACATTTTGGGTTAAGAAAGAGAGTGCTTCAATTCAGTGGATATGATATGGTATTGATCTAATTGGGCCAGTAACTGGACCCTTATGTTTCTAAGCAAGAATAAATTTAGTTTGTTGATAACTAGATTATCAACTGCATGCAGTTATTCATGAAATACCAACGTTTTAAAAATTAATTGATCTACAGTTTGTATTCTCATTGCAATACTAACCTCATTAATGAGCAAATAAAACATTTTAGCTTTTTAAAATTTGCACATATAGAAGCTGAAGTATACATAGAATTAAAAGTTAAGCAGATAGTCAGAAGTTATGATTTCTAGTATTTAGTAACCATAAAGACTACTCAATAAAAATGCCAGAATCTTTTTTATTTTTGTGGGCATTTGTTTAGATGTTCATAATCTTCTCATTACAACTATTTAAACACTACAGGCTGGGTTCAGATGGATAGTTTAGGAATGTTATCAGTCACCGGGTGATTTCCCTTTATAAGCATAAAAGTCTGGTATCCTGCTCCCTTTGTACTTTGTACCCAGTACTTAACTACTGTAGTTCTGGTTTGGTTTTGTTTTTAATTTGTTGACAGTGGCCTACCAGGGAGAACAGAGATTGCTGCTACAAAAACCTTTGTAGAGGTTTTTTAGAAGTTTTTCCCCTCACTATATATTTGTGAGAATTGATCTCAGATACAAAGAGCAGTATCTTTTTAAACTGCCTATCTATATCAAATACTGAAATATTTTTTACCAAATGTGTTCGTTTTTCACCCAAGAACCTTTATTCCAGAACAGTTTCATCCATGATTGTGGTGATGGTGGTGGTGTGTGGGGTGTGTGTGTGTGTGTGTGTGTGTGTGTGTGTGTGATGGTGGTAGAGTGATAGCTCATGTGTAGCTAGAGATTGAAAAATGGGTTGAGAGAAGACTTTGGTATTGATATAAGTGGGCAAAACAAAGCAGAACTTTTTTAACAAACTGCATGAAATAGACTAATATTAAGATCAAGCTGTCTGCTAACGATGACCTGTGAAATCTCCCACATAACTCCCAAATTTAGGTTGCGGCATCATACATGGCTGAATGAATTGAATTGCATTGATCCAGAAAAAAAATGGCTTGGTTGCCCAAGCAGAGAGCATCATAGAAATAAGTGTTTCAGAGCCGATGTTGAATAGAGACAAACACTGAATGCTTAATTACAAGGGGCCCTGGAGAGGTGGATGAAGAGGGCTGAGAGTTTCAGCTACTTCATTACTATCTTTATTCCTCTTCCTTCAGAATTCTATCTCTTCTAGAAAGCTTACGTATATGAATTTATTCAAATTAAATAAGAATAAATGTTGTACATTTTTCTTACTAGTTAGTTGTCTGTATGGCATCTTAGGCACATCATTTATGCAATGGTGGATGGGAGAAATCTCTAGTACATTGGCACCAATCAGAGGAATATGAAAAAGAAAAACATCCAGTGAATTTTGTAACCACCCTTGGGAATGGGTAATAGTTCTTATGAACTACTTTCATAATAGCTTAATTAATTACTTTATTTTTTTTTAATTGTGATTAACGTGCAAGTTAGTGTTGTGTATTTCCAAAATATACAGATCATCAGAAATATTTTAAATGTGTTTATTTTGTATGTATTGAATGTATGGCTTTCTTCCTGATCACAGACACAATGTTCCAAAACTCTACAATCTTGTTGGAAAACTTGAACAATACTTTGAATATTTTTTTTTAAAAAGTTACATAATCAGCTATTTGTATACTACAGCATTAAACAGATTTTGAGGCAAGCCAGAGTTCATTTCTTCTCAGGCCCAAAATATTGATTGTGTCTGATGTGTACATTTGAAACATCTAAACTTTCTTATTCGTAGAAACTAAGTATTTATAAACAGCTAGTCATGGACAAGTATGAAATGTACATCTTGTTTTCTTTATTGGTTTCTGTAGTGACTGTCTTACTTGCTAAAGATGTCTTCTATAATATAAAATATTACTATAATTATAAATTAGAATAATATAATTAAGCTGTTAGAGCAGTGATGAAGCACCCACAATGTCTGAAGGAAAGCTGTTTCATTGGTTAATTGTCCTCACTGTTAGGAAGTTTCTCCTCAATTCCGGATTGCTTCTCTCCTTGATTAAGATGGGAAGAAATCTAAGGGCAATTACACACCCGAGGCACTTGGGTGTACTGATTCAGATCAGTAAAAATTAGTGGAGAATTTCATTGACTATAATTGAAAAGAAATCCCAACATCTCTGATCAGCACTAACCGGGCTGGAAAGGAAAGAGATTTCCAAGAACTTGGCAGTCAGAATTTTTGGTAATAATTAAGCAATAATTAATTAAGCAGACAGTCGGGGGCAGGAACGAATGGTAAGCCAGGAATTCACCAGCTATAGTACTTTGTTCGGCCTGAACTGCGGCCTAATTCCACCTGGCCTGAATTCTGAGCTCAGCCTAATGGCGGCCCAAACATCGGCCTAATGGCCTCAGGCCTGAAGTTTGGTCTCGGCCGACTGGCGGTAGTCCTCCACCCTTATAGTGGTGGCAGACGCATTTTACCCTACTATGGACTTAATTGGCTTCCAGGATACGGACTCTTCTGCATTACCCCCATCGATTGATTGACTGACTATTCACTCCTCACCACACCTTCCTGCTCATGAACTTTAACACCACGTGTCTATGAATTTTGATACCACTCATTCTTCTTATGCTTATTTATTGATCATTCTGCTACTCTATTATTGATTGTTTAATGCCGGAATTATGAAATATCTAACTTTAACCTACAACATCTTTCAACCCTCCTGCTGGATGCTCCTCCCCCTATTAGATTCCTCCCCTGATATTCTTCCCTCCAGGTCATTTTAATTCGATCTCCTTCCCGCATTTTATCTATTTATTTCTACGTACTCAAGGGCCACCCTCCTCTCCCTGCGAGAGTCCCCTCTCACACATGCTTGGCCCTCAGAGCTAACGAGGGCCCACCTCGAGGATGGGCTTATCAGCCAAGAGAGGTGGGAGAAACGCAAGTTGCGCAGATTTTTAGTTAGTTTTTTAGGTCAGGTTTTAAGGGGTTCAAGGGTGGCGGGTGGGTCCATTTACGTTGGCTTAACTGAGCAGAGTACGAGACCAGCTGATAACGGCGGAAGTAAGGGTAGAGGGTCTGACTTAAAGAGGGGGGCAAAGGTTGATCCCATAGAGGGCCTTTCCATCCAAACGGTCCAGGGGAGGGGCAGGTATGACGGGAGCCGGGGGTCGTATCAAGTTTCGGGGGGCAGGTGTACCCGCTATTTAAGAGTGGTCGCCCGCCCCGACCCCCTGCGCTCTTCCCGCAACCTAGGAGGTGAGGAGTTACAGAGCCTGGGCCCGAGGCTGATGTTGTGCAACGCCAGGTCCGTGGTGAACAAAGCCCCCCTCATATATGATCTAATTTCAGAGGGGTCCCCGGACCTGGTGGGTATTACGGAAACCTGGTTGGGGCACGAGGGAGGTGTTCCCCTCGTTGAGATGTGCCCACCAGGTTACCTAGCACTTCATCGGCCAAGGGCCCACGGTAGGGGTGGGGGGGTGGCGGTTATTATTAAAGAAAGTCTTCAGCTAAGGGAGGCCACTGTGCCTCAGGTAGTCGGGTGTGAATCCCTGTACGTGAAATGGGGACTTGGGAGGCAGCTGGGCCTGCTGGTCTTGTACCTGGCTCCCCGCTACGTGTCAGCGGCCCTGCCCGAGCTCCTTGAGATGATCGCTGAGTTGGCGGTTGGCACCCCCAGACTTTTAGTCATGGGGGATTTCAACCTGCCATCCGTAGGCGATTCATCTGAGGTGGCTCGGGAATTCATGACCTCCATGACGGCCATGGACCTGACCCAAGTAATTCAAGGTCCCACACATACAGGGGGAAACACACTAGACCTAATTTTTGCCTCTGGTCAGTGGTTAAGTGATCTAGGAGTAGGGGAATTAGTCATCGAACCCCTGTCATGGTCAGATCACTCTCTCCTGCACCTGGACTTTCTGACCGCTACACCCCACCGCGGGGAGGCGGAACCTGAGATTCCAAGATGGTTCTGCCCCAGGCGCCTGATGGACCCGGAGAGGTTCCAGACGGAGCTTGGGCCTATACCTGTAACCCTTACCCACGACTCGACTGAGGGCCTAGTGGCCGCATGGAATAGTGCGGCCACGGGGGCCTTGGACCGGGTCGTGCCCTTGCAGCCTCTCACACGGTGCCGATCCACCCTGGCCCCTTGGTTCTCCGAGGAGTTAAGGGTGATGAAGCGCCGCAAGAGACGCCTAGAGAGCAGGTGGAGGTCCACTCGTTCCGAATCCGACCGAACACAGATGAGGTCCTACTTACGGACCTACTTAGTGGCAATAAGAGTGGCGAAACGCAGTCATCTCGCCACTCTTATCGCATCCGCAGATAACCACCCTGTTTAGAGTGACCCGCTCCCTTCTTCAGCAGGGGCCGCGGGAAGCTCCTTTGCAGGGCAGAGCAGAGGAGTTTGGAAGTTATCTGCAGGACAAAATCGCTCAGATCCGGGACGACTTGGCCTCCAACCTGATAGATCTGGGCGGACCGTCCGAGGCAGGTCTTGAGACTGTATTATGGGACGAGTTCGACTTTGTTACTTCCGAAGACATGGACAGATTGCCGAGGCGGCTGAATGCCACCACATGTTTATTGGACCCTCCTGGCTGGTACTGGCCTCCTGGGAGGTGACACGAGGCTGGCTCCAGGAAATAGTGAATGCTTCTTTGAGTGAGAGGTTCTTGCCGGCCGCCTTGAAAGAGGCGGTGGTGAGACCCCTCCTCAAGAAGCCTTCCCTGGACCCAGCATTGTTATCTAATTATCGTCCGGTCTCCAACCTTCACTTCTTCGCGAAGGTTGTTGAGAGTGTGGTGGCACAACAGTTCCCTCGACATCTGGAGGAAACTGCCTATCTAGATCCGTGCCAGTCCGGCTTCCGCCCCGGGCACAGCACTGAGACAGCATTGGTCGCGTTGGTGGATGATCTCTGGAGGGCCAGGGACAGAGGTTATTCCTCTATTCTGGTCCTGTTAGATCTCTCAGCGGTTTTTGATACCATCGACCATGGTATCTTATTGCACCGGCTGGAGAGGTTGGGATTGGGAGGCACTGTGTTACAGTGGTTCTCTTCCTACCTCTCTGGTCGCTCACAATTTGTGTTGGCGGGAGGGCAGAGGTCGACGGCGTGGCCCCTAACATGTGGGGTGCCTCAGGGGTCGATCCTCTCCCCCATCCTATTTAACACATACATGAAGCCGCTGGGCGAGATCATCCGTGGTTGCGGGGTAGAGTACCATCTGTACGCTGATGATACTCAGCTGTACATATCTACCCCCAACCACCCCAACGATGCCGTCGAAGTGATGTCCCGGTGTTTGGAAGCCGTGCGGCTCTGGATGGGAAGTAACAAACTTCGGCTCAACCCGTCCAAGACCAAGTGGCTGTGGTTTTTGGCGTCTCGGCATAACCAGCTCATTCCATTGTTGGTTATCGGGGGCGAATCATTGGCCCCCCTGGAAAGGGCTCGCAACTTAGGCTCCTCCTGGATTCGCAGCTGTCCCTGGACGACCATGTGGCGGCCGTGGCCAGGGGGGCATTTTACCAGGTTCGCCTGGTATGCCAGTTGCGTCCCTTTCTTGACTGAGATGCCCTCTGCACTGTCACTCAAGCACTCGTGACGTCTCGCTTGGACTATTGTAACGCTCTCTACATGGGGCTCTCCTTGAGGTGCATCCGGAGGCTCCAGTTGGTTCAGAATGCGGCCGCGCGGGGGATTCTGGGAGCTTCTCGATACTCCCATGTAACACCTCTCCTGCGCGAGCTGCACTGGCTACTGGTGGCCTTCCGGGTGCGCTTCAAGGTGCTTGTTACCATCTTCAAATCGCTCCATGGCTCGGGGCCTAGCTACTTGCGGGACCGTCTCCTGCCACATACCTCCCTGTGTCCGATACGCTCCCACAGAGAGGGCCTACTGAGGGTACCAACCGCCGGTCAATGCTGGCTAGCGGTGCCCAAGGGTAGGGCCTTCTCTGTGGCAGGGCCATCCCTCTGGAATGACCTACCCCCCCGAACTTCGCACTATCACGGACCTTCCCCTCTTTCGCCGTTCACTCAAAACATACTTTTTTCAGCAAGCTGGTCTTGCCTAATCGTTTAGATTTTATTGTTACATAGCTTCTGCCAAATACGTAAATGGACGTCGGGTTTTTAGTGGGAATTTTAGCACAGGCTCTTATTTAATTCTTTTTATCTATTTATTGTATTGTTTTATTATTTGTTGGTTTTAATTTCCTGTGCACCGCCCTGGGTCCATTTCGATGGAGAAGGCGCAGTATATAAATCGAATAAA
Organism: Rhabdophis nuchalis; assembly: GCA_039707465.1. Lineage (NCBI taxonomy): Eukaryota > Metazoa > Chordata > Lepidosauria > Squamata > Natricidae > Rhabdophis > Rhabdophis nuchalis. Next base: position 122,789,422 of record CM077643.1, read on the forward strand.
CAAACAATAAACAAACATTGACAGTTCCCAACCAATAAGCTAGAAGGAAATTTTCCTTCTTGTCTAAAACATTGTTTGATCATGGGATCTGGTTCAAGTGGGTGATACCCGAAGGGATGCTGGTGTTCTGGGAAGGAGGTAGAGTGAAGATTAAAACAGTTGCTGAGGCGGAAGCCTTTCTTAAAAAACATTCCTCTGTCCTGGGAGAAGATCCAGGGGGGGCAGGGGGAGCCATGGCCCCGCCCGCTGGGGGCCCGGGGGAGAAGGTGGAAGATACAATTGCCAAGAGACTTAGATCTAAAAAATAACTTTGCCCTGGGTTTTTTTTTTGAGTAATATTGTATGATATTTGTAATCTGGATTTTTGTAATTGACTGACAGTATATAACTGAAAAATTTAGGAATATGTACTTGCTCCCAGCTTGTAGTGTTATGTGAAATGTTTCTTTTCTTTCTTTTTAATAATGTAATTTGAGGTACTGGAGGAGCCGACGACTTTGACGTGACCACTCTCAAAATTTCTATGTATCCCTTACCCTACCCCACAAAAAATGTAAACTCAATAAAACTTTTTCAATATAAAAAAAAAATAAGCCATTGAAGTAAAAATATTTTTATCAATCTCCTATAAAAATATTATCCGCATTAAAATTGTCACTTCTGGATGATGGAAATGCTTACCCTACTACAGAACATAACACTACCAATAACAAAATGAATGGTATTAAAGCCACTAGCAAATTGTAGGAAGTCTGAACTCAAAAGGAACCACTAAAAAGAGCCAAAGGAAAAAGTTCACCAGCAGAAAGTCATTCTGGGGGAGGCTGGGGCAGGGGTGATATCATGACCTCTCAATGGACAGGGAATAGAATCTATTTTACGTGTTCAATTGTATGAAAGCAATGTTTCTGAATCTGTTTCCTGAAGAGTAACAAACAGCTTATTTTGATATTGATCAAGTAAAATGACAAAGTTTAAGCATGCAGGGTTTTTTTTCCTTGAAGTTGTTTACAATGTATATACAGTATATATTTTTAAAAGCTTATTAGGTGGGAAGATTTATAAACAAAAACACCAACCACCGCCACTCCAACAGATTTTAGATGGTCCAATGAATAGCTTCTGACTCTCTGGGCTATGGCAGATTTAACAGGAAATGATCCTAGCCTGGGAAATATCTGTTAAAACAGATGTTAAGTGATAAGTTGATATGTTAGGTGGTCTTTTTTGGGTTGTTGCCATTGCTTCTTGATGTCAGAACAAAGGTGTTTATTAGCTCTTGGAGTTTTCAAATGTTCTAAGTTCACACGGTGTCTAATCTGCTGTTATCCTGGAAATTCATCAGGAGAATTCTGTAATGAAAAGTCACATTAGCTTTTCTTTATAACCAATTCCATGGTATGACCTCCCTTTTTCCCTTTGTTCCAGTTACCCAGGACTGCTAGTGGTACCCCAGTGCGTACAGGACAGCAGCCTGCAGAGAGTAGCTCGCTGCTATCGGCACAATCGCTTGCCAGTAGTATGTTGGAAAAATTCAAAAACAAGTACATTCCTGTTTCGAGCTGGTGGTTTCCATGGGAAAGGAGTTGTTGGCCTTTTCAAATCACAAAATACACAAACCTCAGGTGAGGTTATGTTTTGTATGAATTATCTTGTAGAATGGGAAGGTGTTTATATCATCAATTGTTTTTAAATTGCGTCAGTCTTTACAAATACTTTAGGTCTTTCTAAAACAGTTAATACTTTCTCCAAACAAGTGCCTCCAGATGTTCTGGACTTAACCTCTACACAGGCAAAATACAGTGGTAGTTAAAATACACTTGGGAAGAGGAATGGAGAACATTATCACAGTGTATCATGTAACCTACATCTAATAAATGCATAATTATTAAGCTTTTATCTTGTTCAGGGAATAAGAGAAAAATGTTTCATGTTTAAGTTATTTTTGAGCTTTATGCCTTTTCTGCTCTGCCATGTAAACAGAAGAAATGTTGCCGAGCTAAATCCATAATATCATACATAGAATGTTTCTTACTCATTAGGATATGACACTCCCCTAAACAACCCCCATACCCTACCACACACCCCACAAATGTGACCATTTGCTAGACTGAACTAAAACGAAAATTGGTATTTATTGTATGAGGTAAGAGTGGAAATATAGTTTATTCTATGCTTTGGTAACCAATTCGTATTATTAGCTTGCTTGAAAAAACTTGCCCTATGGAATTTTTGAAGAGGGTAAAAAAAAAAGAAATGAATAGTTATGTGCAAGTTACATAAGCCATGAATCATTCAAAAATGTAAGATGTGAATAGATTGTAATTGCTTAAATACTTCCAGCATAATCCTGGGAATACTATACTGCTTTGTATGAGTTTGTTCTTTGAATGTATCCACACAATAAACAAAAATTCTTCAATGTCAGTAATCTACAAATAATTACTGTGCAGCTTTTGTTGGTATGTCTATGTAGGTACTTTCAAGTGTTTAACTGCAAGAATTGAGCAATTAGAAATAAAAATGTATCACAAAGGATTTTGGATTTGCCCCAAGAACAAACCATCCCCAAAGTCATTGTTTGCTTAAGCCAAACTATATTCAAATAGAGACTGTTCTTTCTTGTCATTATTTTGTTTCGGGCAAAAATATATAGAGGGAACTAAGGGAAAGATTGGAGAGAAAAAGGAGTGCACGATGAAATGGAAAAAGTAGTGAAAGTGAATAATGTAGGGAAATATATAGGGAAAAGCAAGGAAGAAAATGCCAAATTGAAATAAGGATTAAAAGAAGTAGTAGCCAAGCTCTAAACAGGCAATGGTGAATATTAAAAGAAGAAAAATCTTAATTAGTTATCTTTTTAGGCATTATTTGCCATGTTTGGGTTCCCTGGATATTTGCACCTCTATTGAGATGCAGCCAGGGACACAGTGATTCAGTGGCTAAGACGCTGAGCTTGTCTATCAGAAAGGTCAGCAGTTCGGCGGTTCAAATTGCTAGTGCCGTGTAACGGAGTGAGCTTCCTTTACTTGCCACAGCTTCTGGCAACCTAGCAGTTCGAAAGCATGTAAAAATGCAAGTAGAAAAATAGGGACCACCTTGATGGGAAGGCAACGGCATTCCATGTGCCTACATGACCACGTAATTGTCATCAGACAGCACTGGCTCTTCAGCTTAGAAACAGAGATGAGCACCACTCCCTAGAGTCAGAAGTGACTAGCACATATGGGCGAGGAGAACCTTTACCTTTTACCTTTGAGATACAGCCATTTACTTACTGGATTTGCTGCACAGTTTCAGGGATATTTTGAAAATGATTAGGCAGTGCTTCAAGCATCATATGAGTCTTGAGTCCTCTCTGCTTTTCAGTAAAGTGTTCCTTTTTTTCCAGGCTTCTTCCTAAGCCTGAAGAAAAGATGTGGTTACTTTGTAAGTTAATTGAATCCATTCCATTAAAACCTGCATCTTTTCTTTTTTTAGGCTTGTGCAAAAGCCCTCCAAAAGTGAGTTTCTTTAATAAACAGCAGAGTGGTGCTATGCTTCCATGAGTTCAAAGTATTTCTTCTGAATCTTTTTCAGAGCATGCATTGCACAGCTCTGTTATTCATGCTCATATGAGTAGGCCAGTGGGAGAACAATATATGGAAGAGCAGAAAATGCTTGTATATCCACAAACAACATTATACAGTACCTACCAGTACTGAAATGGTAAAGGTATCTTCATAGGGATATTTTAGAAGCAGCTCTTCATTAATACAGAAGTTTTGATTTCATCTGCAAGCATAACGCTTAAATTGCATCATATGACTTTCACAGCGATAGATGGTTTTATGTCTTATCCATGTTGGGAGGTATGACGTTATATTGTATTTAGTTTATATTTATTCAATTTTATTTTTAATTTGAAAAGTTATATTTATTTTATCTGCCCATAATCAAAAGAGCAGATTTAAGATAACTAAACAAACACATCAATTGAATGCTGTTTTCATTTCAGAGAAGTGAAATGTGCTGTACAAATCAAGGGTATAATCTGTTTCCTGCATTTGTTTGCATAGCTCCTACATCACTTGAATCATCAAGCAGCATAGAACAAGAAAAATACCTTCAAGCCTTACTGAATGCGATTTCTGTCCATTGCAAATTGAATGGCAATAATACTCTTACCATCAGACCAGCAATTGCTTTATCTCCAGGTAACATGATCCTTTTGGATAGCTTGGTTAAAATCCAACATTTAAAATGTTATGTTTATAATGATCTTTCTTCTAATTTAATTTTCACATCATAATCTCTCATTGCCTTAATAAATCATAGCCTAGTTGGCTGATTTGTCTCTGGAATTTTGCAAGTATACTTTTCATATAAATGGCAGTATATAAAAGTAAAGTATTTTGAACTGAAGTAAAAATTCTAGCTAGTGAGAATCTAGGTCACATATGTGGACAAATGTACAGGACTTTAGGTCTATTACAAATTTACAAGCAATTTGAAATGCTTAACACAGCTTTATCAACATACAGTGCATATACGGTAAATATATCTTGAAGGTGAAAGGTTAAAATGCGATATGCTTTTTGCAGAATAGGTCTGGATAAAGCCATTAAGAAATGCATTAATATTCTATTTCAGTTGTCATGTGATGAAACCTGTAGGGTTCAAACAAAGGTAACGCTGCTGTTTTAGATACAGGAGCATGCAACTTGCCAAGTTTGTCCATTTGGCTTAATCAGTTGGTGAAATCAATTGTATCTAAATTCTGGCTTTTTCATAACATAACCCCATCACCAATTGTGCATGCTTTGCTTCATTTGTTGTTAAATACTTTGATTGTGTTAGCCATGCCTAACTTCCTGTGATGCTGCAAATGTATACTTGCTATTTCTAATTATGTGTAATGTCTCTTAAATGTGGGAAAGTGGCAGCAGTTAGATAAATGAACCATTGACAGAATATTTCTATATATGTGTCATTGTTGTTTTCAAATATAGGGTTCAAGTTAGGGTAATATGTAGGGTAAATGTGTCAACTTGAATGATATTCTACTTTTAATCTCTCCATTCTTTTTGACTGACTTTAGGCACTGAAAGGAGGGCTTCAAGAATGTCTACTGTGTTTAAGCAGGTAGTGCCAGGACATTTGGATGTAAATCTATCCAATAGCTTTGCTCGAGGAGGTTAGTAAGACTAGTTCAAAGCCTACCCATGGATCTAAGGGTGATTCTTGAATTTTGCCTCACTTGATTGCATTATACACACTTGAATTATAACTTTTTATAAACATTGCCTGATCTGCATATCAATGCAAGAATATGCATTTTGAAATAAAGATTGCACATGCAAATTAATATGCATGTAGTTCTTGTCATTTGGGGGTGGTTTTTTTTGCATCAGCAGTAAGGACTGGTAACAATTATGATTTCTAGATTTCAGCTGTGGGCATTTTATCAGATGGGAGATGCCATCAAGAGTGTATTTTAGGTGGAATGCTAGATGGGCCACCTGTCATAACATTTATTCATATATTACTTACATGTTCAATATTTGTCCACATACACAGAATATGAAACTACATATGGAGCATACCAGGACAGTGTTTTCATAGAATAGAATAGCCATGGCTTCCAGCAGCTATTCTTTTCTACACATTCACAAATGTAGATCATTAAAGTAATAAATTTTAATTACGTGTAGAACTCAACTATTCAGCCAAGATGTTTCATCCTGAAACACCTTTTATGTATAGATATTAATGCTGTATATTGAAATGAGAATATCTACCCACAGCAGAATTAGTAAATATAATAAAATACTATAACAAATTTTTTTTCTGAACATTGCTTTTAAACATCAATTTGTCCCTAATGATGCTCTTCAAATTGCAGAAATATGCTTTTAATAAAGTGATAATGTAAAATGACCAGGATTTGACTGGGGAAAAGATATAATTCAACTGAAAGTAACTTCTATCTAAAATATAGATGCGAATGTTTTAATAAGGAATAGATTAGAAACTAATGAAAGAGGTCCTTTAAAAATACAATAAATCCTTTATTGTGACAATACTATAAAATTTGTATTTTATCATATATGGTAGATCAAGAGTGACAAGAGACAATAGGCTTATGAAAAAAGTTTTACTTGTTAAGACTGACACTTAAGGAACAAAATGCCTCCGGTTACAGTTGTTAGAATTAAACTGAATTCAAAATTATCAGTGTTTCACAAATCATATCTGGCTACTCTTTCATTGAGGATACCTAATTTAGAAAGCAATAGCTATTTGTTGTAGTTGCTGTTGCTATTGATAGGAATTAAAATTATTTGCTCACCTACTGCAACTCACCTAGGGATCTGCCAGTAGATATCAATCTCCTTTTTTTTTACTATCTTTTAATATAACAAACTAGGGCCAGTGCTGAATTTGGAAGTCAAATTTATTTAATTTGGGATAGATTAGGTGTAATGATATGGATTGGCTGTAACAGTACTCTGATAAGTGAATAAGTGAATCAGTCCGAGAAGGGTTATGTCTACTAATAGAATAGAAACTTTGAGTAGACATGTTTGTACTAGCTTCTAGCAAGATCAATCATTGTATTGGTTAGCATGCTTATGACAGCATGTAAGAGATTCATACGCATCATATTAGAAGAACGTAGTTGCGAAAGTCACCAAAAGCTTTCCTAGATTTATTCTGTAAGCAGTCCAGAAAATATTTAGGCTTTCCCTAAAAATAAATATAGGATAGCAATAGCTTTCCTCCTTTGTAATTACATAATTTCAATTCCAGACATTGCTCTCATAAAATCTTAATATAATAACAAAACATGCTAGGGATAGAAACAAAATATATTCATTTTTTTTCTTCTTTTACATGACAATTTACCTCCATAATGCAAGGAGTACCAAAAAGAAGCACTTTACTGTAACGGTAACTGTGAATTCAGCCTTGTATTTAATTTAGAACTTTCTTGGCAACATTTTTGTATTTTGGGATGAAATAGCTTTTCAAAACATTCATTATAGTATTAACATTTATTTGTTATCTTACTTTCAGAAGAATGGGTATATTAGTTGATTGTCTAATGTAGATTTCATATAAAAGCACTTCATTTCTTAGAAATCTCAAGGAAGAAAATCAGAACTAGAAGCAAGGAAGCTGTATTTAGAGTGATTACAACTATCAGCATAATTAAGTTCAATTAAATGCCAAGTGAATATTCTTGAATGATGTAATATCTATGTCAATTGGTTCCAATTGCTATTTAGATGAATGGAAGGCAGCCATTTTTTAATATGTTCCCTGTCTTGATCATAAAGAATTATAAAGAATACAAAAACAGAAGAAAACTGCCTTAATTGGCGAAAGCATCATACATGAAATATATTCTTGGTTAGTTATAAACAATGTCTTTATTTTTTAACATTAAGTCAATATTTGAAAGAGAAGAATTCTGCCACCCTTCCTTATGAATCTGTTGATAAGGCTGTTGGATTGCAAAGTTTATATGAACAAATGATTGTATTTAAAAATACAGTTCCAATAGCTAGAAATAAAGTTTTTGGCTTAGGTTTGAATTGCAGGGTACTTAAATCAACTGTATGAATAAGGTTTAACATCCAGGTTAACTTTCAGCTACCTAAATATGTATTAAATTGTAAGAATAGTGGAATAAAATGTTTCAAAAAGAATACCATTTCTTGTTGCTTTCAAATTTTTAATGCTTTTTTCTTTAGAAAACAAATTAAAAGCAAAGCTATTTAAATATGCAGCTCCATTTTATAGAATGATTTAATCAGTTTAATACCATAAGACTAGATATTATGTTTAGTATTCAGTGTATTAGTGCAGTACAATAGGCTCAACCAAACAAAAAAAATTGCACGTTAATAATTTGATTGCACAAACACATGCTTTGCATGGTGCTTGAAATAAAGAGATAATTTTGTTTGGCTTTTCACCCTGCATTGATTTTAATCTTCAACCAATAAAAATAAATAATAGTGATAAATTATGAATTTTGAAACTGATGCATTTTTCCAGAATTGTTTTTTTTTCCATAGTGGACATTCTTCCAATTGGTGTAATTTACTATCATTGCAGCTACTGCAGTGCTCATAAATGTTATCCTATATTGCAGCTGATCTACATTTTTCTTCTTGCAGCTTGATTTAGAGATTGAATCCTTGATTAATCCTGTTAAACCTCAAATGTTACAAGCAATTGTTTTTATCATAATCAAAGCAGTAGAAATATAGAAGTAATCTTTCCTTTTTTCTGTTCAATATGCTGTGACTGCTTTATTGCAATGTCCGCCCCATTGCTTTTCCTTTTCTTCCTGTCCTTACTGATAACCGCCAGTGGTTGGGTACAGAGATAAATATTTCAAACAAATTCCAAATTAGAAAGAATCTACATTTTCCCATCTCTTTTATGATGTGTATTAATGTACCTTAAAGAAACTAGATTGGTTTGTTTAGGCATGAAATATAATTGCCAGGCCATCCTCTTGCTATAATATACTATGGAGTGATTCATACACCCCTAACCATTATTTTTATTGCAAAAAGGTAGAATTATGCTCAGATCACTTACCAAAAACCAAATAATGAAGGAATTTTGTTACACAAGTACTCTTGCTCACATAAATACTAATGGTTATTAAAAAGGGAATAAATTATAAGATAAAAGAATGCATATATCCATTCTCTTGTTTTAAGTATTATCTTATGATCACAAGAGATTTGAAAGCTATCTATATGTCCTTTAATCACTGTAACCCATCACTGGCTAATGTGGTAATCTGCATGTGCTTTTCAATTTGCAATCATCGCTTTTTATGTAGTGCAACATATAATCAAGCTCTGTTTTAATAATGGCAAAAGGGGAACTGATGCTTTATTTCAGATTTATTTATTTCTTTTCAGGAAAAAAGATATAACATGATCATTTTGTCAGCTAATGCTCTGAGTCTTGAATGGCAACTGGTTATTTAATTATTTATTAGTAGTAATAATAATAATAAAGATTGCATACCGTTTTCTTTATTTCAGAGATTACTTCAAATAATAGTTTATCACCTTCAGTTTCATCACTAAAAGTCAGTAGGCTGGCTTTGTATATAGGTGACAATTCCTGTCAGCAATATATGTGTGGCAACACTTCGTTACTTTTTAATCATAGTACAGTTTCTCAGTAATAATATCAGTTGATCTGGAATTTGCAGCTGCATTATTAATGTTATTAATAAATCCATAGAGAAGAATGACCCTCAGACTAAACATGACTTATTTTAATATACCTGCTGTTCTCAAAGAGCGTGTTACTTCACATGACAGTTTTCTAGGGCCAAAAGAGCTAAAGAACCATTGATGGGAAACAGTAGAATCCGCTTGTCTCTATTACATGTAATGACCATCTGTACTGTAATGGTAGTATATTTCTGGCATCAACTAAATTGCTCAGATCACACGATTAATTTCAGTCTCGATACATAAGAAATAAGAAATCACATGGCCCCAGTTCAATGTACTAATGTTAGTAGTGATACAGGAAGTGGTTTTTTAATGGCATGTATGCCAACAACATCATATTAATTAGTAAATGCTTTTGCCTGTTCTCTAATCCCAATGCAAGTTAATGCACTTCACTTAAAAGAAGCTCACACTGTTTCTACATAATGTGGTTACACAATGTCTACAGCAGCTAGCTGAAGATACAGAAAAGTAGCTTCATAAAGAATTAAACATGAGGTGATTTGAATGTGATTGTTATGGTAAACTATGGTTATCAATTCAGAGCAGGTTACATTAAACATGCGTTTAATGTAACTGATTATAATAGTGATGCAAATGTGTTTCAAAGTAATATATACATAGATCATTTGCAACTGCCCAGAGTCATTGGGAGGCAGCATATAAATTTAATTAAAAAAAGCTCATGTATGTGAAAATACAAAATATTTCATAACATTTTAAATTTTTATGAAGGTGTGTGGGCCAGTCTTCGTTCTAGTGGTCGATTTATCAGCACTCAAATGCCATTCCTTGATGTGGGTGCAAGATTAGCTGGAAAAGATGGTTCACCTTCATATACCAGCAGCAGTGCCTACTTACAGAACCGACTCCTCAAGCGCCAAGCTGCTCTTTATATATTTGGAGAAAAATCTCAACTCAGAGTATGTCTGTTTTTCATGTACATTTCTAGGCTTTGGGTGGAATATTATTACAACTTGTTTATAACTGGAATACACCACAGCAATGAACTGTGCACATTGGAACGCTCTTGGTTTCAATAAGTTTTAAATCTCACAGTTGTGCTGGACTGCAGGATCTCAGCTGAAATAGCATAGGCACAGGGTGTCAGGTCTGCTTCTAACGATAACCAAGAAAGAAACCCCTCAACTCCATTTTGGATGGAATTAAAAGTACTTTTACTGGTTATGAAATGAATAGCATAGATGCTAAGCAAGGTCTGAAGCATTTAGGCGCGAAATCATACATATCAATATATGTCCAACCCCCTTTTCCCAGTAACCCCCACCCCATTGTCCAATGTGCAAAGCCCTCAGGTGTCATGTGGGTTACATCTTCCAGGAGCATCATCAGGATGGCATGTAAGACCGTTGACCTTGACCATCGCACGGCCCCAGCCATGGTATGCAAAGTAGATGGCGATAAAGTACTCCCTTCTGCAATTCACTCTCCTGTACCATACAGTCCCAATACCCTCACAGCAAAGCCCCTCCCTCCCCGTTTCATATGGCAGCTGAAGCAAACAGCAAAGCGGAGGCTGACACAGGGATTCTGTCGAGTCTTTCAAGATATATTCAGTGCGTTATTAGAAGCAGCAAAATCAGAAAGAAAGGGAGCTGGAAGGTACTAAGAAGCATCACTGAATAACCTCTCTAAAAACCTAAAATGGTATCACCAAAACTTGTCAAGCTGCAAGTTTCATGTGACTTGGGGAAACTCAGGTTGCCTAACTCTGCATTACAACATAATGTGTGCAAACCTGCCCTTCACTACACAGTGGCCACTGAGAACAATATGTTGATACCTTGAGGCCAACAATGTAATTTCATTATTAGTTTTAATTAAGTTATTTTACTCAGTTAAAATTAAAGGCTATTTGTCACAGTTCATTCTTTTCAGTGAGATGGATGCTGAGTTGAGTGTTCACCTATATTTGGGCATACCTAACTAAACAAATATCATTTTTACATATGACTGGAAGATCTATCTTTGATTATATTTACTTATTCTTGTTCAGTGATGTATTTATTCATTTAACATATTTCATAATAGCATTTCAGAACCATGATTTTCATAAGGAATTTTACAACACAAAATGGTAGATTCAATACCAAATTTTAAAAGTACCTTAAATCATTGTTAAATAAGCCAAGTAAATACAGTCAAATGTATAATATCAGCAAATGTTGTACAACTTTTTAAAATTGAAATCTAGTGGTGATTTTAGAGCACAGGTTGGTTTTCAACCAGCTTTCAATCCAAACTATATGAATTGTATGTAATATTAACAGCATGCATAGCAAAATGGTCCTGCCACATTTTACAGTGGTTTCCCAACAAAGATATATAAATTGAGGAATTCAGAACCCCTCAAATCTAAATAGCACTTTTATGTTCAGTAACTTCAATTCATAGTATCCAAAACCCCTTTCCTAGGGTCATAAAAAGGGAAAGTCCACAATTGCCATTTTTATTCTAATTATTCTAATTAGATTCCAGGAGAGAGAAAATCTGCAGTCTTTTTTTTTTTTTGAAAAAAAGTTTTATTGGAGTTTATAATTTTTTACTCCATAATATAATGCAGTCTGCATTATATTGTATTACATTGTAATTTTGGTACAAGGATCTGCATAATACTAAAAAAAATGTACTGTCATCACATTACAGAAAAATAGATCCAAAAGAGGGTTATGGGTCATGAGGTCATTTGTATTTTGCAGCCAAAAATCAAATAGAAAGAAAGTTATGTAAGATATATACTATACCTAGTAATACCATGTCATTTCAGGTCTCAGAAAAAATGTTAAGTTCTTCCAAAAAATGGGATAGGAAAGCTAAATCCCTTAATAAATAATTTAAGTGTATGTTTAAAATGAATAGCATAAATAAATGCCTTCTTTGTCCACAGGGCTTCAAACTTGATTTTGCTTTAAATTGTGAATTTGTTCCAGTTGAATTCAGTGACATCCGGCAAGTGAAAACTAGTTTTAAAAGACTCATGAGTGCTTGTGTTCCTAGTAATATTCCAGCAGATTCTGAAATAACATTCCTTAAAGCTCTTGGAGAGTCTGAATGGTTCCCTCAGGTAAAGTGATATGGGGCAATCATAAATGCTTGCGATTGCTATTTTGATTCTGTAAAAAAAAAATTCTTTCTTCGTTTTTTTCTGTATTAAATAAAATCTGTATTTCTATGGAGACAAACATCCATTAGTGAATATTTATACAATGGCAAAATGGATTTAACCATTGAGATACTCACTTAATCACAATCAGCCATAAAAATGTTGCATTTGGCTATAATAATTTAAATCTTGAAGTCATTTTCCATCTTCTACTTTTAACAAAAGTAATTCAGTTTAAGAAACTATTATCATAGACTATCCTATAGTAAATGTCTCATCACTATATGATTGGCAAAGTCAGGTACATGGCACAGGTATATTGAAACTAAATAGAGTGTCTTTCTTGATAATGATTTTTATCTAAATATTTTAAGGTGGGTTTATATCCAGTGTAGATTACTAGATAATTGGCCACTCATTAATTTTTTTAAAGGAAAAAACGCAATGATTTGTATTGTGGAATTTAATCCCTAGAATCTATATAATTATATCATGTTTTGTAACAGAAGCTTTTGTAAAACATACAAAATGCTACAATATAGTTTGAGAGCCAATTAGCCTTGAAAAATTTATGACTGAATTATATATCAAAAGAGAGCAGCACTTGGCTAATTCTGAACACTAAGAAGTGCCAGATCTGGTTAATACTTAAATGGAAGACTATGAGAAAATTGAAGTTCTAAAACTAGACTTGTAAGATAAAACAAAATCCTGAAAGAAGGCATTGATCAGCCATTTGCATATTATTGCCAAGAAAATGATATAAATGTGTCCATCAAATCTTCAGTCTTAAGGCAAACGTTAACTAGAGCATTTGATCCATAAAACTACTTTATGGATCAAAGAAAGGGTACCCATATTATTTAGTGCTCTGTAAGCATTTTCATTTAATAGGAAAAAAGATGTTCCCTCTGTAGTCATGAGGCCTAGAACTACTAATTCAAATATGGATCCAAATGAGGGGGGAAATCACACTGTACTTAATTCTGCATTCTGTTCTTTTTGTTTTAAACTTTATAATCTATTAGTTCAAGAAGTCCTTATTCAAACTGAGTATCTAATATTTCAGTAGTTTTAATAAAACAGATTTTATAAATCATTGCATAAACTATCATTCGTCTTAGTAACCTGTTTCCTTTATGTTTTGTATAGCTTCACAGAGTAATACAGTTGGGTGTTGTCATATCAGAACTACTTGAAAATGGTTCTTCAGTTTTAGTTTGTCTGGAAGATGGCTGGGACATCACAACGCAGGTCAGTTATTATGACCTACATGTATAGCAGGCAAAGTGAGAGAGACTGGAGTATATTTGGACAGGGGATGTAATAAGAAGGGGAAGTTAAGAAAAAATTCCTTTTGCTGCTGCAGAGAAATGCTTTCCATTAGCAAAGGAAGCCAATCCCCTCTAGTGGGAGAGGGTTAGCTTGATCAAAATGTTTTTTATTTAAAGCTCAATTATATCCTGAACCCATTCTGAGAATACACAAAACAGAAAGTAATGCATTTCCTTTAAAACCCCATCATTCAAAAGAATATCCTGTGAACGCTTTTCTAGAGAATTTTAGCTTCATCTCTAGAATTCATTGCTCCTCTTCACAAACCGAAGTACAGTTTTCACAGTTGTTTTAAATAGGATGTAGTAAGGCCCCCCAAAAGCAATCTCTCTCATACTTTCTTATCTGCAAATATTCTTTGCATATAATTCTATTAAAGATGATTTTCTGATTAAAAACTGGAGGTAAGAAATTGTTATCCTGTAGAACAAACAAACAAAATTAACATGATTATACTATTTTCAAATATAAGTTTAAAATGTGTTTCATCTTTAAATTGAAAGTTTCCAGATTTCCATAAAAATTATGTCTACATTGTAATTCAACCCTGAATTAACCATTAAACAAAATAAGCATGTGCTTAGAACACCAAGAGAAAGAGAGCACCACAAAAGATTTTCCTGTAGCTACCAGGCCCTTAACTCTTTCACTACCATACTCAACTTTAGCCAGATAACATTTCTCATGCTTAGCAATAGCACCTAGACTTATATACCGTTTCACAGTACTTTACAGCCCACTCCAAGTGGTTTACAGAGTCAGCATATTTCCCCCAACAATCTGGATCCTCATTTTACCCACCTCGCAAGGATGGAAGGCTGAGTCAACCTTGAGCCTGGTAAGATTCAATCTGCTGGAAGCCAGTGATCAGCAGAAGTAGCCTGCAGTACTGTATTGTATCCACTGCCCCACCGCAGCTCTAGATGCTTAGGGCATCTATTGGGGTTAATCCTCATGTTGTAGCAGTTGTGAACTAATTTTCACTATAAATAATTGAGTAATTCCAATGTTCCAAAAGTAGATAGTATGTTTACATTTATATCTAAACAGAAAAGCCTCATCCTAATGGTAGATAGAAATAAAATATGTATTTGGGTGTGTATATAAAAGCATTCAGATTAACATACCAGTATCATTTTGTGGCCTAGGTGGTGTCTCTTGTGCAATTACTCAGTGATCCATTCTATCGGACACTTGAAGGATTCAGAATGCTAATAGAGAAAGAATGGTTATCTTTTGGTCATAAGTTCAGCCAGCGCAGTAACTTAACTCTTAATTGTCAAGGAAGTGGATTTGCACCCATTTTTCTGCAGTTCTTGGATTGTGTACACCAGGTAAGCCTAAATAAATGAGCATATTTATGTACATAGTGGATATTTATTTGTTTATAAAAATCATAACCTGCATTTTAATTGTTTATAATACAGAAATTGAGAGCCAGTTTGGTGTAGCGGTTAAGGAATAAGGCTAGGAACTGGGGAATCATTACTTCCACACTAGATGACCTTGAGTTAGTTACTTTCTATCATTAGAAGAGAATGTTTGTAGCTCAGGGTTGAACTGTGGGTTCTAGCACTAGCACTGAATATGTTGTTTGGTAATTAATAAAATATCTGCAAAAAAACCCACCAAACTCAAAGAGCAGCAAGTACCCTATTTTCTCTCAGTCTTAGAAAGAAGTCAGTGGCAAACCTCTTCTATAAATTCTTGCCAAAAAAACCTGCAGACACTTGTCCAGGTAATCTTCAAGAATCAGACATGATTGAACAGAAGAAATTCCCTGTGTCTCGATGTATAGTCATGCTAGCCACCTGATCATGGGAATGTCTTCAGACAACATTGGCTCCTTTGGATAAGAAACAGACAATAGAATATAATTCTTTATTGGCCAAGTATGATTGGACACACAAGGAATTTGTATAAGAACTCAGTGTACATACAAGCAACACATGATAAATCATGATCATAATCATAAAACAATAATCAAAAAATAATTAGATACAACACTCAGTGATTGTCATAGGATACTAAATAATCAATATAAATCATAATAGGATACTGCATAAAAGCAATCAACATAATTTGTGAGATACAAGCAGTGAGTTATAGTCATAAAAAGCTAAGAAAATAGGTAATAGGAAAGATGAGAAGGATAATAGTAATAGTAATACAACCCTACTAGGTGGCTTGACATCACAGAGCATAAGACAGCCTTTGGGGAATTAGTTTTTTAACAGAGTGATAGCATGAGGGGGTGTCTTTGTGGCTAGTTGTTTTGGCATGCAATGCCCTATAGTGTCAACTTAAGGGAAGAAGTTGAAACAGTTTATGTCCAGGATGTGAGGGGCCTATAGATAGTTTCACAGCCTCTTTTTGGCTCATGCAGTATACATGTACTCAATGGAAGGCAGGCTGGTTGCAATTATTTTTCTGCAGTCCTAACTATCTGTTGAAATCTGTACCTCTCCTGTGTGATTGCTGTGCCAAACCAGAGAGATAAAGAGGTACAAATGACAGACTCAATAATTTCTTTGTAGAACTGCATCAGCAGCTCCTTGGGCAGTCTGAGCTTTCTGAGTTGGCGCAGGAAGAACATTCTTTGTTGATTTTTAATGACGTTTTTGGTGTTAGGCATCCATTTTAAGTCCTGAGATATTACAGAACTTAGAAACGTGAAGATTCCTACTGTTGATACTATGTTCTCTAGTATTGTAAGAGCTGTAGAATAGGAGATCTTATCCTAAAATCTTCTATAATCTGTACAGTTTTTATTGTATTCAATTCAACATTGTTCTGGCTGCACCACAGGGCCAGTTGTTCAGCTTCCTATCTGTATGCAGATTTGTTGTCTTGAATGAGACCAATCATTGTTGTATCATCTGCAAACTTCAGTAATTTAACAAAGGAATTATTTCAGATGCAGTGGTTGGTATAGAGAGATAACAGTGTTCTTAGAACACACGGCCCTGGGGTGGGGATTGGGCACCTCTGCTAGAACAAGTATCTGATGTGATTTTGCATAGCTTCACCTGCTGCTTCCTATCTGTTAGAAAGCTTATGATCCACTTACAAGTGTGTTCAAGCACAGCTAGCTGTGTCAGTTTAGTGAAAAGAAGAATATCTGGAATTATGGTATTGAATGCCGAGCTGATATCTACAAAAAGGACCCTTGCATAGGTCCCGGAAGATTCAAGATGTTGTAATATGTAGTGCAGTGCAGTGCTATATTAAGAGCATCATCTGCCGATCTATTTGCTCAGTTAGCAAATTGCAAGGGATCTAACAAGGGATCTATGATGGGTTTCAGGTGGGACAGGACTAGCCTTTCAAAGTTTTTCATAATTATGATGTCAAAGCAACCTGTTTGTAGTAATTCATCTCCTTGATGAAAGGTTTCTTAGGCACTGGGATGATAGTAGAGTGCTTGAAGCAAGAAGGAATATAACATGTCTCTAGTGATTTATTAAAGATAAAGGGTGAAGATAGGGGCCAATTGGCCAGCACAGATATTCAAGCAAAACAGGTTACCTTTTCTGGGCCTGGTGCTTCTCCAGGCTTTTGTCTGTGAAATAGACCTTGCACATTTTTTCCTGTGGCCACCAGAGGGATGGAGACAGTTGTAGGAGACTTGGCTGTTGTTGGTGTATCTGAAATGGAAAGGGTAGCGATATGGGTATGCTTCCTCTCAAACCTAAAAGAAAATACATTCAGGTCATCTGTTGATTTAAGTTGTCAGAGATGACAACTTAAACTTTTACCTTTTAATTGACTTCAGCAGTTATGAAAATGAAGTTATAACCACTATATATTTTCCCAATCTTGTATTCCTTAACAAATGGACACATCTTCATCCTAAATTTTGGCTTATAGAGCAGTTGGGAGAAGGTAATCTGTTTTATCTTCTCCATATCATTTTCAGGCAATTTAAATCCCTCCCTATCCATCAAACATTTCAATGAATAATAAATTTGGAAGGATAGCTTGATGCAGTAAGAATAGATAACACCAGTGTAAGTTTTATGAATTCATGCACATCTCATTGGTGTTTAAAAAAATATTTCATGTCAACACAAAGAAAATGACTGTTGGATTAGTCAGTTCAATATATTTATAACATGGCTCATGCAGGTGCTTTTTAAGTCAGTTAATTGCCACAATAGTAATAGTGATCTATTGCTGCTGATATCTAAAATATGGAAAGCCTATATTACATATATTAAGTTATTTTTTGTGAAGGTTTTTTCTGATCTCATCAACTTCCATAATTATGCTGAAATAAAAGTATTTTGCTCTGCAAGTCGTAGAAGGTTATTTTTTGGAACAAATATCCTTTATTTCTTCATGTGCTTGAAGTTGTAAAAATATATATTTGGAAAGCTAATTTTAGATTTGACTAATTTTAGATATGCAGTATAAATCATAAGAGTACTACATTCAAACAACCAAGAGCAATAACTGAAGATTTAACAAATGAATCTTTTTATGTGGTTGAAAAGGAATTGTCCTTATTTCGCCTAGAGGGTACATAGAAGTTGTGATGCTTAAATTAGAAATGCATCATCTTTTAAATAGCCATTGTTTATGCCAATATCTCCAGGTGTCAAGTGAATTATTAATATGAATCGTTATTTCACAATAGCAACATCTGGTAGATTATCCAGTTATTTCTAGGAAGACAACTTTAGTGACAATAATGTCATATTATAAATGATGCTTCCCTCACTTTCTTCTACAGTTCTAGCGATTGCTTAAT
Source organism: Rhabdophis nuchalis (assembly GCA_039707465.1). Taxonomy (NCBI): domain Eukaryota; kingdom Metazoa; phylum Chordata; class Lepidosauria; order Squamata; family Natricidae; genus Rhabdophis; species Rhabdophis nuchalis. The sequence goes on from CM077643.1 coordinate 122,807,891, forward strand.
CTTGTGGGAATAATACTATTTGCATAAAATCATTTTAAAAATAGACATTATTCCTTCAGCTGTTCTCCCTTTCATTTTCCCAAATGTCAAAATGGAGAACATAGATTATAACTATTATTTTATCCACTATGTGTATATTTTGTAGATAAGGTAGGAAGACTGATACAGTTCAAAGAATTCTACTAAATTTTATTTTTCCCATTACATTTGCATCACCAAATACCCACTAACCACAGAATTTCTGTATAGTCTACAGTCTGTTCTAAAACTCTCTTATAAAAGTGAATATAGCAATCTTCTGTGGGTAGAGCCAAGAAATGTATGTTCTATTGCAGACCAAATTCTGAGAGGGAGGGGGGGGGGATACACTATAAACAGCAATGTATCACTTCTTTAAGGGGCTCTGTGGACCAGGATATTTCAGCAACCCTCTTTCCTTGGTCTTAGAAACTCTTCTGATTGCTTGTTCACTAATACAGGAGAAATTATATGTAAGTTATCTGTTATATACCAAAACCCTGATTATAATTTCTGATTTGATTTAAGGGCAACATAAGGACTAATCTGCCAAGGATGTTAATATCTATCTATTTATTTATTTACACAGCTTAGATGTCACTAAATCTATGTGCCTCATAGCAGGTTTACAATGTAATAATATAAAACATCCAATCAAAATTATAGAATTAGAAACTGAATCACAATGCATCTATAAAATAATAAAATGAAATGAAAATAAAGCAAAGATTAGTGCTAATTCCATCTAACCTGGGCAACATAAACTGGCAAAAGCTCTGTGAAAAAAATTAATCTTGACATCTTTATAAAGCAATGTAGGAATGTGTAACAAAATAGATCACCATGGGAAAGGCAATAGAAAAGTCTGTATCTGTACCCTTACTATCTCTATGTGGGAAACATAAAACACCTCTAACTATTTTAATCTTGCTGTTAAAAAGATACCTAAGATCTAAAAAAAAAATGAAATAATATAATTTGCTGACTTTGCTCTTGGTAAAAAATACATTTATGACCATTGCTTTTGTTTTTATAAATTTCAGATTCACAGCCAGTATCCAACAGAGTTTGAATTCAATCAGTATTACTTGAAGTTCTTAGCATTTCATTATGTTTCCAATCGATTTAAAACATTCCTGTTGGACTCAGACTATGAAAGACTGGAACACGGTATGGATCCCAAGTTAATTTGGCTACTATTTTATTATTTTTAAAGGTTTTCATCAGAAATGGATTGAAACATTATCACTGGCATCTGCTTTGTATTGAATAATCATAGAATAATAGATTTGGAAGGAACCTTGGAGGTCTTCTAGTCTAATTGATAGAAGAAAATTTATAGAGGAGTTGTGTATATTTATTTTGTTAATTGGATTTAGTGATTGCCCATTTCACTCACAGAGCAACTGTGAGTGGTGTACAGCTTTTTTTTTTTAAAGAGCATATTATCGGTCATTAAATGGTCTTTCAAAATTCCATCCGTATTTTCAGAAATTGAAAAATATCATTTAATGGTTCCTAGTAATTGGTTACTATTTCATTACAATAACAGAATATGGAGGCTTACTTATCTGCAAACTGCCATGTACTGGCATCTATTTATTTATTGTAATAGCACTGAGGCAAATTAGGAATCTGAGATGGACAATGGAGAATAGCTGTATTATATGTTACAGAGGCCTGATGAACAGAGATGATAGCAGAAAATGTTGTTGAAGGTTTTCTGATAGTGTGGAGCGATGAGCAAGTTGGTAGCAGCAGTGCTAATTTGCTCACACGACCCTGCAGGGAGCAGGTTTCTGGATGTGTAACATGGTTTCAAGTGCAAATTTGCTGTGTTCCCAAAACATATGTCAGCCCTGCAGCCAGTTCCTTTTGGGATCTTTGACCTGTCACACTAATATTCTATTCTGCTATGCTGTTTCATTAGTGGGGAATTGGGAGGGGGAATAGTAAGGAGTAGAATTTGATGCTGTCAAAATAAAATTCCTTTCTAGAATCCTTTGTCTCTATACTTTTGCACCTGACCGGAACCGGATGGGTGGAACTGTCAGCATGGCAGTGGAAGATTCAACCATGTGATGGGCTTGTGGGTGTGGGGGCAGGATCTTGAACTTTCAATTGGGTGGGGAAAACTGGGAAGTTTTCAGATTCAGATTTTTCCAGTTGTGCCAACGTTTCTCTTAATAAATTGGAACTTGGAGCCTTGGATTCTGATTTAGTTTTGGGTGTTATTTGGAACCCTGGCAACATGTATATTCTCTCTCTCTTAGTCAAAGGTAATTTTGGAAATTATCATCATTTTGGGAAGCATAGTTTGAAAACAGAAAAGGTATACATATACCAGATATGTATTTTGCATAGTCAAATCATAATACATTTATAGTTAATAAAATACCCCAAAATAAATATCTTTAGTAATATATTTTTATTCTTTGCTCTTGCATTTTTTATAGATGGGTAGCTGAGTCAAATCACTTATACAATAATCTATACAAATGCAGCTAGTAACACTATTAGATAGTAAAAAACTAAAGACGTTTTCATCCTTTTTACAGATAATTGGTTAAGCATATCAAAGTATACCTAGGAGGTATTTGTGCAAATATTGAAATTTAAATTTGTCCTAAATATTTAAAAAGCTATTCTAAGCTTTTTTTCTTCAATAAAATAGCATAAAAGTCATTAGAATAGTTTATAAAAATATTACATCGGAACCAAACAACTACCATAATTAAAATCCATCCCAGCATAATTTCTGTGGAGGACAGCAGAGCTGTGTAACTTTTATACACTGAGTTCTGTCATTTCTCTAATTTATTTTGATTTGATTTTACCACTTTTATTGCTTAGGGTTCCTTGACTAATCAATAAATTATTATTGAATCATATTGTGTTTTGATTTTAAAACACGGAACTCTTGTGATGATTTCAGTTATTTTGCTTTTTTTAACTCTTCCTAAATTCCCAATCCATATAGTTTCTAGTCAATATTTTTGTCACTAGTTCTCTTAATTTTAGTTTGTAATCTCCTTGACAAAATTCTAGTATCGCATGATAAATTAGCTATTTCTATTTGCCTACTATGTATCACTTATAACATACTTCTTGTGTGAGAGCCCCAGATATATTTTCAGGCACATTTTGGATTTGTCTCTATTCCACATTCACAATGTGGCACATCTAACTTAAATATTGTACCACAATTATCCACGCCATCCAAATCTAATGTTGTGTCCTTCTAATTACTTTACATTTTATCATTTTAAGGAACATTATTTGAAGATAAAGGAGAAAAACATGGCAAAAAGGGAATTTGCATTTGGGACTGCATTGACAAGATACACAAAAGGAATCCGGTTTTCTTCAATTATCTCTACATGCCAGTTGAAACAGAGGTATACAGCCGACATGTTCACAGTCTTTTTAGTTCTAACACCTAATAAATGCAGCTTACCATTAGTGTAATTAACATTTATTCAATGGGTTAATTTTCCAGTTTTCAGAATGATTACCATGCTGTCTAGACCAGGGGTCTCCAACCTTTGCAACTTTAAGTCTGAAGGACTTCAGCTCCCAGAATTCTCCAGCACAGCTGGCTGGAGAATTCTGGGAGCTGAAGTCCTTCAGACAAAAAGTTGCAAAGGTTGGAGACCCCTGGTCTAGACAGTAGTTTTTCAGATGCAGGGATCTAAAGACTATAGCCAATGAGTCTGGTTAGTGTGCATTTTTATGAGGCGTAGTGTTATTTTAAGGATGTTGTGATTTGGCAGATATGAGGAATTTTTTTGATATGTAATTGCAGTGATAGTTTTATCACTGAGCCAAAATTATATTATAAAAGCAAATTTATTTATTTTTTAAGGGTAAACTCAAGTGTTGCAAAGTACCCTTGCTTCACAAAGACAACTTGTTAATTGTATGTCCATAACCAAACAGGACTGGCTAGTTTGGTTTGGGGAGAGCTCCATATGCGTTTTCTTACCCTCAAGGTTTTTTTTTTAATCACTATGAAGATCTACTTGTCTCCAATTTTTACTTCAAAGAATATGCCCAAATATGTCTATGTAATAGTTATATATGACTGTAGTTTATTGAGGTAGCAACATATAAAACTAGCTAAGGATTTAACAGGGCTACCTGGGATATACAGTTGTAGATGGTGATGCTTATTGTAATCGAAAGGTCTTGATGCTAATGTTATTAGGGTGTTGTTGTTGAATGTTGGCATACTTTGAAATAAAGGCAATGATTGTCCCACATTTTTTATGTTACTTGATTGCAAGGGACCAAAATATTTGCAAAGCTAGATTTTTTTGGCATGCTGTATTTTAATAACATTTCTGAATTCATAAGTTTCATAATTATTTTAATATGGAACTTACACCCTGCCTACTTCTGTTGCATCATTTCACAGGAATAAATTGAGCAAGGGCAGAATCCCACCAATTTGTTAAGAACTTGATATGTTCTAGGCACACAGAATTTAAAGGAGAGGAAAATAGAGAGGATTCCCAGGGTTAGAACTGAATTGGGAAACAATTTGCTTAACCACAGGAGGAAACTTTAAAAAGTATTGAATTGCTTCCTACTATTAAAATGGATTAAATGTTTATCTGCATTAAAGTTGAGGAAAATGATTTGAGCCAGGGGCTCATTAGGGAAGAAGAGTCAAATCATATTTATCAGCTACAAGGGTTCTTTTTTATACAGGTATTAAAACCAAATGTCAGCATTTCTTGCCTTAAAAAATGGGATTACTACACAGAGGAGACTTTAGCCATGGGGCCAGGTTATGACTGGACTATGATAAGTGCCAAGTGCAGTACCTTGGATGAAACAGATCAGTTGGATATGTCACCTTCTCAAAATAAGAGAAAAATTGTCTGGCCATGCTATGATAACCTGGCTAAAGTGCAACCTGATGCCATCACCAACTTATTTAGTGTAAGTATAACCATTTAATATATTCATGTAGCTTCTTCTATTTCTTTTAATTATTAGTTTTCAGTGTTTTTAATTTAACAAAAGAGCAAGATATGAAAATGTAGAGGACGGGAGAGAGTCAGTTTTTAAAGTAATTTTAAAAACTTTCACAAGGAAATACTGCATTTATTAATTTATTGACCATTACTTAAATTTCATAATATACTATATGTTCATATATTGTCTGACTATATATCCATATCAATACAAATACCATAACTGATGAACTTTTGTTTATATTGTCTACCACCTTATTCAGTTTTTAAAGTAATGATTCCATTAAATGCTAGGTTACCTCCAAAAGGAATGACATTTTTTCTGAATTACAGCTGACTAAATCTGTTTTCTATATAGATTTTCTAGTAAAATACACCATTATTATTATGTTATTTCCCCACCAACATAAATAATATTTAGTATATGCATTATTCAAGAATTTGCCGGAATATCTTTTGATTAATTGTGAAGAACTTATTTTGGTATTTTGTGACTTGGAGTTTTTCTTGTCATCCACAAAAGCTTCCTGCTTTAGTTAAAATAATGAAAGCAGCTCCATTACTTTTGGCATGCGTATGGTATGACATATACTTAGGCTTTGGAAAAGATATTCAGATATTGTGATCTCTGGACAGTAGAACCTCCTATCACGACCATAACTTTGGTCACAAACCAATTTGGTCGTGACCTGAACCTAATTTTGGAATTTTGGCACGTGAAAAAAAAAATGGCATGGAAGGGGAAATCAGGCATGGAAAAAAAGGCGCATTTTTTGGTCAGACCCAAATTTGGTCGTAGTTAGAAGCATTTGTTACCAGAGGTTCTACTGTATCTGTCTACAGAAAACAGAATTATACAGTCAGTGGCTTTCCCCATAACACTCTTTGGAAGAAAAAATTGAGCTTGAAGAAGCAGAATAGAAAACTATTGGTGTTGAAGAAGACTCTTGAGAAATTTATGAACAGTTAAGAAAGCAAACAAATCATGAATGACCAGCTCAAATTATCATATTTTGGATACCTTATGCGCTGATGCACCTCTCTTGAGAATGTGTCATACTGGGAAAGGTGAAATAAAGATGACCAGCAGCAAGGTAGATGGACTTAATTACAGCAGTGATAGATGCACCTTTAGAAACTTTGAAAAGCAAGTTGAACACAGATCATCCTGGAAAAAAGATTTGGGGGCTGCTACACATCAATATTGACTTGATAAATCTTTAAAATCTTAAAATTGGATCAATAATTTGTAGCAAATATAATAACAACACAGGTCACATTTAGGATTAACTGAAGACTTTGCCCTGTGTCTTTATATAAGGAGTGTAAAATATGAAATGAAAAATACTGTTCTTCTGATTCTTAAATAATTTGGGCTATCAAATCTAAACTGCCAAAATCCAGAGGGTCAGTAGATAGCAGAAAACAATTAGGGCAAGCTAGTGGAAATATGTTTGGGGTTTTTTGTAGTCCTGGTCTAGTAGATGTATAATAATATATAATAATCTAATGATATTTGTAAGTAAAGAGTACAAACCCTGGGAGATTGAAGAATGTTGATATTGCTGAAGAATGATTGATAATGATGATGCTGAAGCATACTACCTGAGCACTTGAGAAAAAAATGTTTCTGTCTTATTTTTCTTTTTCATTTTATTTCATTTATAGCTTATTCATAGGCAATCGCTCTAATAAGAGGCAGTAAGGGAATTCAAATTCCCATTTTAAAAGTAGAAATAAATTGCAGTTTGGCAAACACATTAAATAAATTTGTCACATTTCCTTTTTTTATTATAATTTAGTACTGTTTCTTTCAAAAAAAAGTGATAAATGTTAATCTTGGCAATGTAAAATCTTGCGGTCACAGTATTGGACTTGAGCTGTGTATTTTTTAAAACACTTCCAGTCCTTACCATCATTTTCAATTGTAGTAAGAGGTTGTAGCTCATGTGTTTGAAGGGACAACAGAAAGATTTAATCTTATGGATACTTGTTTTTAGGAAATTGAAAGACTGGAGAACAAATTAAACCACAGCCCAGAAAGGTGGCAATCACTGTGGGAAAGAGTCAAAATAAATGTGAAAGAAGATTCAGGGAAAGACAATGTAAGTATTTTAACAAGAGTCTTCAAACTTTCAGCAAGGGCTAAAAATAATTGTCTCAAAATTCCACATATATGTATCACTATCAAATTATTGAATATGGCAGTGTATACATTTTAAATTCTTAACATATTTACAATACATCTCTGTCACTGGATTCACATTTCATGCTGAAATGGGATAATGAGTTATTACTGCCAGATAATGCACCTGACTGTAGTACTACATTCCACTCCCCAACAGTGTCCATCTTAATTATTTAAGAATGTTTTTAGTTTTCTAAAAACTAAATGATATACTGTATATTGTTAGTGGTTGATACAATAAATCCAAGTTAAACTGTGAAACATGATTTTGACCTAGACTTATACAGATGTCAATGGCTTCAATGGCTGCCTTCAATACAAGGACTTGGCACACTGTGAGGACCCTTGGAGTAATGTAGAGTAATGCCAGAATGTTTGCAGTGAGAAAGGATAAGTAGCACTGCTTGGGAGTATGGAGGGCAACAAAAAGAAACATGGAGGAAAGTTCATGAACAACTTTTCTCCTTGCATACATCTGACTCCAAAGCATTATGAACTTAGAACTTGGAAGAACTTAGAATAACTTTATTGTCATTTTGAATATATACAAATTGGCATACATTAAAATGAAATGTCTTTGCATACAGCTCTCAAAGGGTCATCACCTCCAATATACACAACATAAACATGACAAAATAAATACAAAATTATGCACATACTTACATATATGACACAGAGAGGCAACACAGTCTAATTTGTATGTATACATGTACATGATGAGAAAAATGAATCCTTCAAGTTTACCAGATGGTAACAAAGGATAGGGAACAAAGCTGTTACAGAATCTGATAGTCCTGCTAGAAATACTTTGAAACCTCTTCCCACAGGGGAGTAACAGAAACAGACCATAAAGTGGGTATGTGGGGTCTCTAACAATGCTTTGAGCTCTAAGCACATAGCACTTATAAGCAGTATCCTGAATAACAGGAAGTGAGCTTCCTATAACCTTCTCAGCTGCCCTTACCACTCTCGGTATGGACTTTCTATCTGAGGCACTGCTACCACCAAACCAAACAGTGATGCAGTTTGTTAAAATGCTCTCACTAGTGCCTGGGCAGGGCAGAAGGAGGATGTGATCTCCTCATCCGACGCAGGAAATGCAGATGCTGGTTTGCACACTTCACTAAGGATGACATGTGGCAAGACCAGTTCAGATTATTAGTTATCTGCTAGTTATTGTTAGTTATTATAACTAAGAATATATACTATAAATACAAAGAACCTCAATATAAATAATTATTATTATTGCATTTCAATCACCATCCCTGTGCAGAATATTTTCTTCTTGACTTTTAATTTATCCAGTTTCCTAGGCATGGGATAAATAACTTTCATACAGGCTAGCCAAGCTCACTCAATTATACTACCATTCATTTTTTCTTGAACATTAATATTGATAAGCTTATTTCAATTCCATTTTTATGTATCCTTAAATATAAATCTCTAAAATACTCCTTCTACTTTACCTTACTTCAATTTCATTTCAAATAACTATACAGTAATCCCTCGTTTTTCGCGGTTAATGGGGACCGGAACCTTCCGCGAAAACTGAAAAACCGCGAAGTAGGATTTGCAATACACTATACCGGAAACTTGAGTTGGTGGACATCGTTTAAAGCAAGCACTAGGGGGCGCTTGCCTCCTACCAATGCATTTTTTTTCTATTCTGTATTTTTGAAAAACCCGCGACGCACTGAAGCCGCGAAACATGAAGCCGCGAAAAACGAGGGATCACTGTACCTCTTTTTGTTTAAAATCCATTCATTTGCAGGAAGTTCCTTGTATAGCCCTCTTCACCTACCTCCAAAACAAAATGGGCTTTTTTCTCATCAAAACAGCTCTCCATTTTCTACCCTTCTTTTAGTTTTAACTTTTTCTTCCACATTCTTTGTGGCTATGTTTCCCCCCAATCTTTTATTTTTGCTGTAATTGTTGTCTTACTTGCTCTTTTCCTCACAGCCTCCTTCATGTCATTATTCTTTCCAGCATTCTTTTTCATGCTTCCATTAGCATAATTCCCCATTTCTTGGGTTTTTCTGAAACGTAATTCTTTTCATTCTATTTCAAGCCTTTTTTTCCACTCTTGATATACTGTAACCAAATTATGATCTGTCCCACATTACATCACTCAAGCATCCTTTACTAAATCTTTTATTTGTTCATCTTAAACGATCAAATCAGTCATGCTTTTTGATGAATTTCCTTACAATGTGTAAGCATTAATTTCTGCTTAAATCAGAAAACAAAGAGATTTTTATGTAAGCAGATATCAAAATGTCCTGCACTTGCTCAGAATGTGGCAACCCATCCCTGGTTTTTCCATTAGAACCATTTACTGGAGCACAACATACAGCTACCACCAACATAGGGCTTCCTACCAGTGGTGGGTTCTGGATTCTGTTCCAACCGGTATGATTGGAATGGCCCCGGTGTCACCCACATGCACATGCGTGGTGCGCGCGCACAAACGCACAGCGCATGCATGCATCATACTTGCCTGAGACGCTTCCACAAGCCTCTGCGATGCTGCCGTTGCTCTGCAGAGTGTTGCGCAGGCACCGTATGCACTATACACATGCGCAGAAGCACCAAAGGCATAAAGGACAGGTAAGGAGTGAGGGCGGGCGGGTGGCCCTTCCAGAGCACCATACCAGAATGGTATCCAGTGCTCCGGGCAGGCTCCAATACGCCCATACTGGGGTGTACCGCCTGCAACCCACCACTGCTTCCTACTTTCATATGCATTCCCAACAGCTTAAATAAATCATAAATTCATACTTTCTGACATAATAACCATTTCATTTATAATTAGACCTATATCTCTATTCCCTAGCATGTATTCCTTTATTCTCTTCTTCAGATCTGTTGAGTCCTTCCTTTTTTTTCTTCCTTTTCCTTTTCCTTTCTACTACTGATAGAAACACAGTATATAGTAAATATATTTTGATGATTTAGGACTTGTATGAATCACATTGCTATGTTCTAGCTAATCAAAGCTACAGTAATTGCTAGAAATGAGAAATTTACAACCAAAAATTCATTTGCCACAAACATTGAATAAGTTCTAAACTATTTTATAGATCCTTTCAAGTATCTTTAAGTGCCAGTATAGTACCATTTGTCTATGGCAAGAAATAGAATATAGCAATTCATTTCTTTATATTGAAAAAGTTTTATTGAGTTTTACAATTTTTCCAAATAGGGTAGGGTAAGGTGTGAAAAGGAAATATTTTGAGAACTTTCACGTCGAGATCGTAGGCTCCCTCCGGGGCTTCTTAACAAAACATAGATAATACATTGTTTCAATAGTACTACAAAGTGAAGAGAAGTGCATACATCATTGTAAATTCTGTGCTAGCAATCATATACAAACATCCAAACAAAAGTTATACTATATTAAAAAAGTCATTTTTTAGATCTAAGTCTCTTAGCAATTGTATCTTCTTGTTCTCCTCCCTGGCCCCCAGTGGGTGAGGCCGTGGCCCCCTCTGCTCTTCCATTTTCATCCTCCAGGATTGAGGAATGTTTTTTCAGAAAGGCTTCCGCTTCAGCAACTGTTTTAATCCTTACTCTTCCTCCATCCCAGAAAACCAACATCCCTTCTGGCATCACCCACTTGAACCAAATCCCCTGTTTAAATAATTTTTTAGATAAGAAGGAATACTTCCTCCTCACCTCTCTAATCTTTTTCGGGATCTGCTTCAAGATAGCGACTTCCTTTTGTTGGTAGATTAACAGACCCTCTCTCTGCGCCCTCAATATTCCCTCCCTAGTCGACCTTCTAACAAATTTAATGTGTATCTCTCTGGGTACTTCATTTATCCTGGCATATGCTGAATTTATTCTATAAACCAGGTCAATGTCCCCCCTGATCTCTTCCTTAGGTTTGTGTAAATAGTCTGCTAAAATTGTGCTCATAAGATCAGGGAGGCATTCACCAGATTCTTCAGGAATATTCTGAAATCTTTAAAAATATGACATCCTTTCAAAATCCATCCTAGACATATGACCAGTTAAATCTCCAATTTCAGTATTAACATTTTTGAGCTCTCCCCTTGCCCCAGCCAGCCCCAGTTCTAACTCTTCAGTCTTCTGTGTATTCTGCATTAATTTCTTCTGTGTTTCCAAAAGTTCTAATTTGGAACTGCAGTGGTCTTTTCTAAGCTCTTTAATTTCCAATACCAAAGAATGTAAAACTTCTTCCATAGCTGTTAATCTTGCATCTGTGTCTGGTTATTCTGGCTGCTTTTTGGAAGCCATGGTGAGTGGTTTAGATCAGTGACAATAAAATGGCGTTTTTTGGGTGCGGCCAGTGAAGCAAGTCCAAAAGCAAAGTCCAGTTCAAAGTTATAAAAGTTATAAGATCCAGAGAGAAAGGCAAATTTTTCACTCAATTATAAAGAAAAAGAAGGCACTCCAGGGAAGGAATCAGTTAATCATTTATCACAAATCATCCATTAATAGAAAGAGGCAGTCCAGGTCAGAAGGGAATGTCGGAAATTTTCCATGAAGAATAGTCACTTAAGAACAAAGGGATGCCATTTCCCCCCGCCCAATCTGGGAGCCAGCCGGAGAAAGCAGCAAAGGAAATTGTTTCATTGTAGCAAGACTAGCAATTCATTTCTGAAGTGTTTAATTCAACCCTTGGATTTCTGCCACAAGGTTAGGAGATTTAAGCAGTCACTGAAAAAGAGGGAAAGTATCTCTGTTTGGATTTTTGGCTAACCCATGATGTTTTTTTCAACCCTGCACTATGTCACATTACGTTTAAAGCATCAGAGACATCCTTCTGGCTCTTCAGCAATGTCTGTCAACCTGCACTCTTGTCAGAAGAGGTCTATGTTGCATCTGCCAGACAGTGGCTTGGGTGAAGAACGAAACAGCAACATTTCATCTGCCAATGGTGTGGAAAGGAGAGTAACAACACTGTACAATCAGTTCACTTCAAAGCATGATGAAAATAGGTGAGCTATCAGAGTATGATACAAGTCTGGCTTCCTTAAAAATTTTACAAAATTGTTATATTTGCTGTATTTTCATTCTGTTTCAAATGACTCACAAAACAATTAAAATTACTTTTTTTCCAATTGCAACTTAATCTGGTTATTTATAAAACAAATATGTTACAGTGGAAAATAGTGCCCTCCAGATGGATTGGCTGTTGGCTGTGTTGGCTAAAAATTTTGAGGAAACATAAAGTCAAATTAATTAACAAGAAAGAGTAACAGGACACCACTGTTCAAAAAAAAAAATTCAGTGGGGGGGGGGGGAATAGAGCGGGACGAAGAAAAAAAAAGCGAGGAAATACAGATGTATTTAAAACAGTGTGATGTGATAATCAAAGGAAGGGTTCTCAAAATTTAAATGAACCTTAAGTGTTAAATCAGTCTTAATCATATTCACATTCAGAAGAATCTGAAACCTTTGGTCTAGATCCCATAATATTTGTCTGAAATAAGGGGTAAATTCACATTTATCAGTTAAGAAAACTTTCTGAGAATTATTATACCAAAATAAGCAAAATAAATAAAGTTATCACATTTTGTTAGCTCCTACTAGCTCCAGCCAATGTTAGCCTGTGCCTAGGGCTCATGCACTCACCAAACCTCCATATTGGAGAAGGAGTTTAAATAATAATAATAATAATAATAATAATAATAATAATAATAATAATAATAATAATAATAATAATAATAATAATAATAATAATAATAATAATACCACCACCACCACCACCACCTATATCAAAACATTTTACATATCCTGTTCAGGAGTCTTGAAATACTTTAAGCTGGTAATGTTTTAAGCTGCTAACATTTTGCACACCACTGTAATAAATGAACTAAATTAAAACCTATAACTTGATGTTGAGGTAATGGATAGGGAATTACTTTGGTAGGGAATTAATAGGAAGTTTTACTTGGCCATTTTGTTCTAATTGCTTTAAGTTCTGTCCTATGAATTGAATTGAATTGAATTAATAAACATCATTACTATGTGGGTATTTTTCTGATTTCCATTGGTTAAAATCTATATAAATAAAAATGTAACAAGAGTTTGTTCAAAACCGCTAATCTCTAAAAGTACTGTGCCGATTGCTTCCAAATATTCACACAACGTTCCTTTCAAATACGGCAACAATGATATATATAGATTGTGTAGATGTCACACCTGTGCCAGGTACATACAACGGAAATATAAAAAATTGTAAAAAAAAGGTAGGTAGATGGATACAGAGAGAGCAGTGGGCCACAGGTATTATGTCATCCTTTATGACATAAAATACTCTGTCCATAAGATTCAAGGAGAAATACAGTAGGTAGGTAGGTAGGCAGCTATAAGGATAGAGAGAGGGAGGGAGAAATGCAGTAGGTAGGTAGGTAGGTAGGTAGGTAGGTAGGTAGGTAGGTAGGTAGGTAGGTAGGTAGAGGGATAGAGGGATAGAGAGAGGGAGAAATGCAGTAGGTAGGTAGATAGGGAGAGGGATAGAGAGGGAGAGGGAGAAATACAGAAGGTAGGTAGTAGGGAAAGGGAAAGAGGGAGAAGGTAGGTAGGTAGGTTGTGTGTACGTGTTTGTGTGTGCAGGTATAGATCTACACACAGATTGGTTGGCCATTTAACCAGACTGGGTCACAGCAACATGTGGCCGGGAACGGCTAGTAAGAAATTTTTTTTTTCTTCTAGATCTTTTGAAGGTACCCTTTACAAAAGAGGAGCTTTGCTAAAAGGTTGGAAACCACGCTGGTTTGTGCTAGATGTTACAAAACACCAGGTAAAGTGTAATAATGGTCTATAATATATGTATGCAATCTATGAGCTTCCACTCTTTCAGGAGAGCAAGTAGAACCCCAGAAGTATCCTTCTCCCACCAATGTTCTTCATCTGAAATGTTGTCTCTTTCCTTTGTTTATTTAAATGTACATTGTTGTTATTTCATTATATTGTTACATCATTTTCTTACCATCAAACTTCCAAGGCCATGTTGAGCTTTAAATCAAACTTGCTTTTAAATATTTCAGATTATTAAGTAGGTACTTTATTTGTACCTACATAAGTAGTGCTTCAAATTTCCCTTGAGCACAGTGCTTGTGTGCTGTTTTCCTCCCTCAAATTACCATGTGAAAACGGTACTACTTTCTTGCAAATTTAATCGTAAAACTTTTACATTAACACTAGGCATTAATAATGAAATGCTATTTTTGAATGCTAATTTTAATCAAACAATGTTAAGAAATTGCTTTTTACAATGTTGCTTATTTTTAAAATATTAATACAGATTACATTATACATTTTCCCGTGAGCATTTCAGGTATCCAACATATTTGGATATTTTTTTTTCTTTACTATCCTTAAGGATTTGAAATAATTATGAAAAGATTTAGAATTTTCAGTATTTTGATTAATTTTATTAATAAAATTAAACGGTTTATACAGTTATAAACCGTTTAAACTTCCAAAATGGTTCAGAAACTGTAATCCAGGACATCCCCTATACCTGTGATGGCGAACCTATGGCACGCATGCCACAGGTGGCACATGGAGCCATATCTGCTGGCACCCGAGCCATCAGCTCCAGCGCAGATGTGCGTGCCAGACAGTTGATTTTCGGCCTTCCAGAGGGCCGGGAGAGGCCATTTTCACCCTCCCCAGGCTTCAGGAAGCCTCCAGAGCCTGGGGAGGGCAAAAACACCTACCGGAAGCTCATTTCTAGAGGCTTTCCTGGAGCCTGAAGAGGGTGAAAATGGCCTCCCCCAGCCCCCTGGAGGAAATACCAAGCTCAGCTTGGAGGCAAGAAGTGTGGCACGTGTGCGTGTGGGAGTGTGGGGGAGGTTGTGCACACATGTGGCTCTTTGCATTATAAGTGTTGGCATGCACACACGCTATTACGCATACGTACTTGCATTTTTGGCACCCAACAACAAAAAGATTTGCCATCACTGCCTATACCATGCCTTTTAACTTGTCTTCCCTTTCTCTGTATTTGCTACTTTTATGCAGAGGTGAATTTTATGAAATTAAAAATTGTCTACAACATCTCATTTGAGATAATGGCAAATCGTAACTACTCAATATACAGTTATTCACACGTTTAGTATAACAATGGCAGACTGTTCATATTACTATGCTGGTTGCTTTTTTTAACGTTTACTGTTTCTTTTTCTTTTCACCCTAGCTAAGATATTATGATTCCATGGAAGATGCTTGTTGTAAGGGCCATATTGAGCTTGCAGAAGTAGAAAGTGTAATCCCTGCTTCACCAACTATTGGTGCTCCAAAACATGCTAATGAAAAAGCTTTCTTTGATGTAAGTAGATCGGTTCCAGACTACCATCTGCTTTAAATTAATAACATAAATTTGTACTCATAATCTGTGCTCATACTATCTCTCATGCAGAGATACAACTGTCTAATTTTTCTGAGCCAGATTTAACTACATTTGTAAGAATTTTTCTGGGAGTGGGGGTAAGCTGCAATATTGGATATGATTGTAATTTGCACATTGAGAAGACACCAGTGTAGCACACTTCTCCATTGCCCTTATATATATGTGGTGCTACATACTTGAAGTAATACCCTCTTTAATGTCATTTGATTGGTCAAAGGTAGGTTTCCATGTTCTAGAGAATAGGAGTTTTGGAAGCTGTCTTACATTAAATCACATCTTTCTCCATCTGTTTCACTACTGTCTGTGTGGATTGGCAGCAGTTTTGCAGAGTTTTGGATTGATGTCTCTCAGTTCTTCCCAGATTGACTACAGATTTAACCTGGGATTGATCCAAGGAAAGCAGATGCTATGCCACAAAGTTTAGTCCTGCTCTTAATTCACTAGACCAGTTTTTCTCAACCTTGGCAACTTTAAGATGTGTTGGCTTCAACTCCCAGAATTCTCCCAGCCAGCACACTGGCAATAGAATCTGTGCAGAATGTTTCTTAAATAAGGACATGGAGAAATAGATACATTTAGCCAGTACTCCATTTCTACCAATAGAAGAGAAGAGAATGGCTCAGGATTGAATGGTGGAGTCCTTGTGGTTGTTTTCATGCAGACATTCATTACCTGGCTAAGTAACATCTTCAGTGCTAGAAAGGAGTGAGTGAGAAAGGCTAGAAGAGAAGAGAATGGCTCAAGATTTAACAGTGGGGTCTCTGTGGTTGTTTTCATACAGACATTACATTACTTGGCTAAGTAACATCTTCAGGGCTAGAAAGGAGTGGAATTTGCTCCCTGTTTATATATAACAGTTGCTTGTTTTGGCCACTCCCAAACTTGGTAAGAGTGGTGTTGTTTTCCCCTTGGTTGATTAGGCTGTTGTTGACTGCTTGGTTCATTGTTTGGTTTTGCTCCTGGGGTTAATCCCTGCTTATCTGGATTTTGATTCCTGGCAAGGATTCTGATTTTTTTTCCTTTTTAACTTTTTATTGTCTCATGGTGTGTAAATGTGGTTCATCTATGCGCCTGTTGATGGATGATTTGTCTGAATGCCAGGCTTCAAGCAATTCCCTAACATTTTTGCATGTAGCATGATCTAGGATATTCAAGGTTTCCCAGTTGAAACTATGCTTAAGTCTGTTCATGTGTTATTAAATTTCATCATGTCTTCTGACTCCTACGTGGTGTTCATGGATGCACTTTGCTAGTCTTCTGTCTGCCTTTTCTATACAGTGGCTATTGCAATACTTACACTCTCTAATGTACATGATTCCTACTTTTTCTTCTTGGGCTACTACACTTGTTCACTTAAAGTGTTTTGGAGGGCTTCAGTTGATTTTATGTTGATGCCATGTGACTATAAATAGTCCATTGATTGTTTCAGAGATGTTTTTGATGCATGGGATGTTATGTTTTTCATATCTTGTGTTGTGAGCTATTATATATAATAGAAAGCAAACTCCACTCCCTTCTAGCATTGAAGATATTACCCAGTTAGGTAATGAAACATCTGCACAAAAACAACCAAGCGCCAAAGACTCCACGCTCCCTTTTCTTTCGTAATTTATGATCCATTTTTAGGGGTCATAGGATTGTCCAAATAAATAGCTGAAAATTTGTGAAATGAGTCTACTACTATTCTTTTCAATGGGTAGCCCTGGGATCTACCATGTTTCTCCAAAGACTCCACATTCCCTTTTCTTTCATAACATGATCAGCCATTTTAGAGGTCATAGGATTGTCCAAATAAATGGGCCAAAATTTGTGAAATGAGTCTACTACTATTTTTTTCAATGAGTAACCCTGGGATCTTCCATGTTTCTCCAAAAAGACGAATCACCTTGAAAAGAAACCCTATCGCATTTTTAGTGCATGCAATCAAATTAAGCCCCACCTACAAGATTAGCAGTAATTAAGACCATGCCCACCCCAGGGTACAGGGATGGGGTGAGGCACACAGGTAAAAAATAAGCTAGAGTGAGGGTTGGGTGCTCTACTTACTAGGCCTCACACACCCTGACACCTGTGGCTGCTTCTTTTGCGGCCGCTTGCCACCACTCGCATGCATTGCCCTGGCCTCAATTTTGCCTTTAGATGCCTGCCAGAAGGCGTCTGCAGCCAATAACAGAGCTCTGGATCAATCCAGAGCTATGTTATCGCCTGTAGATGCCTTCTAGCAGGCATCTGAAGGCAAAATGGAGGCCTGGGTGATGCAGCCACAGAAGAAGTGGGCCAGCAGTCGGCTACTGCTGGGTGGGGCTATCGGTCAATAATTAGAACCCTCCAAAAAGAAGGTCTAGCCAAGAAGGTCAAAAGAAAATAAGACCCAGCCTTCTTTTTGGAGAAACGCGGTAGATACTATGTATCTCCTTAACAACCTGCAGAAAACTGGAGAATAATGCTTGATATTGGATGGACAACTAGATAAAGAAAAAAAATAATGCTTAACACATATTAGACATTGGAGCTCTTGAGCAGTCAAAAGGCAGATAAAAGGATTGCTAAGCACCACTTTAGAATCAAGCAGCTCTTAAGGAAAAGATGGGATGGAAACAATATACTGGAAATCAATATATAATTTCTCTCCCTGACTTTCTTCAGTTGTGAAATTGCATTTAACCTAGTTGGTAGCTCATCCTTAGGTTGCATGATCTAGGTAATACATATTAGACTACTATCTATCAAACAGAATGTTTGATAGATACAGGAAAGGACAGCAATTTTCAAGGAAGCAAATTACCTCAGCATTTAAAGCTGCTTGAAGAGAGAATTCACTCTTTGCAGGCGAGTCTATTATTAGATACACCCTATTTCTTGAGAAAAGTAGGGGGAAATATGTGTGGCATCCAATGAAACACACATAAACCCTTGTCTTACAACTATAACTGAGCCTGAAATTATGGCTGTAAGTCCTGCTGATAGTTAAGTAGGTTGCCATATAATCATATCTAATTTTATGACCTTTTTTGCAGTGTCAATCAGAAATCAGAATTAAATAGCTGGTTTCTGGGGGGTAAGGTGTAAATTGAGTTCATGTGATTACGGGGCACTGCAAACAACTACAAATGCAGGGCAGGGGGAGGGGTCAGAACTTCAAATCTGGGTCATAAGTAGCCCTTGGGAGGCCATTGTAACTTTCAATAGCCGGTAAGCAACCGGTTGTAAGCTGAAGACTACTTGTATAGTAGAAAAAATTGATTTGCTTGCAGCTTCTCCTTGCAAACTTCCCATGCATTTGTAGATATGATTCTCTTCCAAATGGTAGATTTTTAGAGTTCATGAGAACAGCAAAGAGCAATGTTGCTGCTGCAATGACTATAATGACAATAGGATTTGTGAAGTATGGAAATCATGTATGTTCTAAAATTAATACTGCTTTTATCTTTTAATTTTAATTGTGCAGCTAAAGACAAGTAAACGAGTATATAATTTTTGTGCACAAGATGCACAGAGTGCCTACCAGTGGATCGACCGGATACAGAATTGCATTTCAGATGCATAATAAGGAATTTATTTTTGCTGTCATCATCATCATATATAAACAATATATCTGTTGATATGCCTAAGTAACTCTACTTCCGAGAAGAATTGTTTATTGCAGTTCGAACAGCCTTATATTTCAGCCACAGTGCTCAGAACATCATATTTCTTTTAGTTGATAATTTATATAATGCCTCGTTCTCCATTTGGAAGACACTAACTAACCTCATTGCCCAGAAAACCTCATCTTCCATACAATTCCAGGCTAAGTGATCCCAGCGGGATAACATTTTTCTACACACAGGAATGAATAATCCAGCAGAACACTTGATTTTTGAAAATAATCCTTTATTTATCTTTAATCTTCTTAGCTTCCCATTTTAGAAAAAGGGATTCATATTCAGACTAGCAGTGTTTTCTGAGGAAGAGGTTATTTAAACCTTTAAACCCTGGAGACCAATAAAAAGGCACACTCGAGACACCATAAATTAAAAGAAATGCTTTCTGTTCTGCCACTTGTTCTCTGAACAGTCTGCCTTGAGAAAGATCTTGCCATTTTTCTACTCGTTAATTCATCTTTGTAGATGAGTGGGAACCAAGAGCAGGCCTCGGGAAGAGGAAATGCTAAATACAAAAGTTGTATATTAACTGATGCGCTGTTCTGCTCATTGTAAAAAAGAAAAAAAATGCACTAAACAAAGCAAACACTTGCACTGAAATCTTTGAAAACAGGCATTTTGAAGGAGAGAAGTAAATTATTTATAGCAAAATGCTAGCAAGATAACAACAGTTTAAGATAAGGATGTGTACATAATTTGGCTTGATGTGATGTAATTTGATACTTTAAATGTTTTTGCACATAAATTGGAAGAATGTTTTTAGATTTTTTAACATTTGCCAATGTGTTTGTTCATCTTAAAAATCTCTGACAATTTTTTTACAAACCAAAATAAATAAAAGCTTTTCTTGCTGCAACACATAGTGACTTTGGAGAGTGACAACCCTAGAAAGAGAATATGTTTTCTTTAAAAAGTAATATGTTGAAATTAATAACTCAATGTTTGTTTA
Organism: Rhabdophis nuchalis; assembly: GCA_039707465.1. Classification (NCBI taxonomy): domain Eukaryota; kingdom Metazoa; phylum Chordata; class Lepidosauria; order Squamata; family Natricidae; genus Rhabdophis; species Rhabdophis nuchalis. Next base: position 122,828,058 of record CM077643.1, read on the forward strand.
TACTAGCGAGTATTTACTAGGGTTCAGTGACGTCACTTGTAAGTTAATGGCTGAGTTCACATGTAATGCAAAGTCAAAGTTTAATGAAATAAGGACATCTCACTGCAAATCTTGGACTGATGGATGAAATCCTTCCCTGGCTTGGAAGCTTTCATATTAAATTCCATTCTAAGAGTTGAATTAGACAGTGATTAATCTTCACTAAAGTTGGCTATAACAAGCCACTAGTTTTTGAAACAGCTTATTTATTTTTTACTAACCAGAGTTAAAATTAACCACGATTTATTATGATCCTTAAATTATGATTCTCAAAACTAAATCAAGAACTGTTAGGGTGCTTATCTTACATACAGTAGAGAAGGAAAAGAAAAGGGGAGCCCAAAGATCCAAAGCTCTCAGTAGTTCCTCCTTCTAATATTAAACTATGGTTTAGCATTATGTGCAAATCAGGCCAGTATTGACAAAGCAAACTGATTTCACTTGTAGGATTTCAGTTTCTGGAATTGTTTACCTTTTTTAAAAAAAACCACTATTTTCCCTATTTTTCTAATGAATAGTGAATACAGATTTCACACTACACAAAATAGGAAATATTTCTTTTTTAAATATATTTGGATTTCCAAACTTAAAGAAATGAAGGATTTTTCTAGCATTTTCAGCTGATAAATTACCACTTGTGAAAAAAATGGTGTTTGCACATTCATGTACTTTTCTTTGTATATGAAGTACTTTTTTATGTGCTTTGTAAAATAATGACTGTGTGTTGTTTTAAAGTTGTTTAAAAAATATACACTACTCATAGAGTTCTAACTAGGAATTTTAATTATTTTATGTATGTTCCATTACTAGCATTTGTTAACTAACTTGTAATAAAGATACTTCATATGACAACATTCCCTCTTTACCCAGTGGAATAGTTAATACCATATCTTTAATTGTATAATTTAGATTTCAAGTTATCCTGTAATAAAATTCATATTTTTGTACAGAAAATGCCATTTTGCATGTGAAAAACCGTTCCTCGCTCTATTTTTTCATTGTTAAATTCAAAACATTCCATGAATATCACAAACTGGCCATATCAGTTATCTGCCTTGAAAAGTTAAACTATGTATTTCATTCTGTGTTGACTGAATAAATAAAAATTGTATGAAACATAAATATGGCTACATGATACAAATAATATAATAGCAACTTCCATGTTATTGGAACTGTCATTGCAAAACTTATACATCTGACTGCAACTTGTCCTTGGGAGAAAAATAAGCAACTTTTTAATGGGGCATAACTTATGAAAGACGTTTTAGTGTGTGTAAATTAAATATGCATATTAAATTGAAATACCAGCAAAGACTTTTTATAGGAGCATAGCTCTGCTAAGAGGTTATTATGAAATTATTAGTCATTTGTATAATTCACAATGTCTAGCCAGATGAGTGCACAATTTACTGGTTTTCTCTTAATAAATAAGTTGCTCTCATGATAAGGACAGTAAGTATTTTGTGATTGTTTTCCAGCTTTCCTAATGTTATATATAGCCACGCTAGCCAGTTTGGAGAAGCAATTTCTATGCATGCATGCATGCATGCATGCATACATATGACAGTTATTAGGTCCCATCTATCTCTTTTTTTTCTTTTTTTCACAACAGTATTGCTGTTCATAGGGCCAACAGTTCCTTTTAAACCAAAGGCCTCCTTACATAACAATTTCCCTAATATCTGGTCATAAATTGCCTGGCCAGTGGAAAGAAAGTTGGTGAGTTGAACTCAGCTCACATCCAGGCAGAGGTGAAAAGAGGATGAAACGCAGCCTACAAACTAGAGGAGGGAAGTCCTTCCTTGCTAGCAGCCATCATACCTGGTCCACCTAATGGGCTTCAGCAGGATGAGCATCAGATGTCCCAAATAAAGAAACCAATTAGAGCTGATGCTAAAAGCAGGGTCAGAAACCAAGTTGAGCTATTACCAGCAGCTAAAACCGGTGAAGGCAAGAAGTCACTTTGGGTTATATGCAATCATTGGTTGTGGAGGTTCTGTGTGCTTAATATTTTTAAGTAAATGTTGCTTTGTTAATGGGAATTGGGTCTTTTTTTCATTTTGTGAAAAAGTCCCATGCATCATAATAAATGCAACTAGATTATTTACTACATCATATTACTTTTGAAGATTAAGAAATGTTGAAGCTTCTCAGCGAAAAATAGCATATAGTGCATGTTACGAAATAAGCAAAGGAATCTGAGAAATAGATGACACATTTAAGCATTTCCAAGGAGTTAGAAGTCAGTTAAAGCTGCTGATTCCTGAAATAGTAGGTAACAAATATGAAGCATGTAGCGCTACTTTTGAACATTGCGGGAAATTAGATTGCTAGTATCTTTAAAAGCATGCAGCTAAGCAAGGCAGAGAAAAAAATTATTGGAGTTGTAAAACTTTGCAGAATGTGTATCGAAAGGGGGGAGAGAGACATTTGAGATATATAAGCTCTGTAAAAATATTTGTTTAAGAATGTTTTTCTAAAGAATTCCTTGCGGATTCAGTTTTAGGCAGAATACCATATCTCAAATAGCACTCAGATTTCAAAAAAGTACCCCCCCAAAAAAATAAAATGAATTTTAGAACACGTTTATTAGATGACAAAGGAGTGTGCAAAATTAATTATTAAGGCTTAATTGAAATGGATAGTTTCTGTTTTCAGTTTTACTTTTATAATAGCACAGTAAGAGTTCATTCCCAGCATGAAAACAAGTCAAAGCTGCAGCTCATAAAGTAGATCATAAAAGAACAAATGCAAGTGACAAGGCAACTGGAAATCGGTATGTGGATATTTCTGATTATTTCGCCGCCCTGGGTCCTTTTTTAGGAGAAGGGCAGGGTATAAATTTAATAAAAAAATAAAATAAAATAAATATTGATAAAACATCAGGTCATCTGTGCTAGCTGACCTGTTATCCTATCCTATTATACTTAAAAAGATAGCTAAATGGGGGAAAAAACAGATAAAGAGTGCTGACAATCCACAGAAGTTAATTGATAGGAGCAAGCTGAGAAAATAAAAATAATGTTATTAGTCATCATAGGAAAACTAGAAACCTAGCTCTATTTATATCCAAAAGAATGTAATAAATATGTACAATTACCGCATTTTTCATTGGCCACAAAATAGGATATATTTAGTGAGGGCTGGTGCAAACTATTTTTTGATTGTGGATCTTCAGAATCTGGCAGGTTCTACTGCATGAACAATGTTCAGTTGTCTATTTTTAACACTTTATTTGGAGTAAGCTTTTTTAGACTTCCATTTGACTTAAAATAACGCCAACTTTCTGTATGGAACATATACAGTATAATAAATACCGACAATTGTATGAGATAGATTACATTAAAGGTATTACAAGTTATAAAAGGCAACCAAATTGAATTTTAACGTAGACAAATTCAACTGAAGATTTAAATCACCTTTGAAGGCCAGAAGCCTCAAATTTATTTTGTCACAAATTTTCTAAATCTTTGCACCTGGGCCCTTCCTTCTGTCCCCTAGGATTATGACTTGGTTGACCTTACTGCCACCACCTATCTTGTAGAGGTGCCTCACCCAGTAACCTACAGTATATAACTCCCAGATTCCAGACTTTTCTTTTTCTTTTTAAGGGATGAAATTTCAAATTTAAATGGGAAGGCCTGGAGATTGTGGAAGTTCATTAATCTGACAAACCTGTTGATGCTTATGAACTGGGCAGGGGTATTGCAGACGTCAATGTGCAAGATAGTTATTAATTTCAGTTGAACTGCCCTCACCACTCAAAATTATTAAGGGTACCTTGGACATTATGCTGAATCATTGTCTTCCTCTTCCATATTGTCAACTGTTGGCAGATCTCAGTGATATTTCTAAAATCCCTGACCATAGGTGCATTTACTGTATATGCAATCCATTGTATATAAAGCAACCTTGACATTTATTCTAATTTCATCCATAGATACCAAAACCTATCATCCCTTTTTATTTTCTGAAAGGGAAAAACCAAGCTCACTCATAAATAAGCTCTATACATTTACGTTATGCATGGACAATATCTATGTACTTTATTGCTTCTAGCAATATGAAGTTTGCAAGTTTTTTTTTAAATTTCCCCCTTTATAATGCTGGTTTGCAAGTGTAACAACTATTCGTTGTTGCACCAACAACAAATAGTAAAGTCCCTCATATCAAGGACAGATTTCTTCTTTACTCAATACTTCATTCTGTTCCTAATTTCCATAGCATATTATATTGATAGCATGGTATTTACAGCCCAGTGCTCCCCACCATACCTGTTATTTGTCATTGGTGGTATGATACAAAAACAGCTCCACAAATCCCCCTTTTTTATAAGTCAATTCTATAATTGTTCATCTTTAATAGTAAAGACTACATGACTCTGGCCTATAATCATATTATCCATGGTAGTTCCATGCTCACAGTTGTTTGCTTTAACTTAGGCACAACTTGAACAGAAGCCTCTAACTGAAATATTTTATGTGTCCAAACACATACTGCTCAAAAGCTCTATTCCTAAAACCTGTTCTAAATTGCTTGGGGACTTCCTCTAGTTGGGTATTTATCCTCCTTCTCTCCGAAGAAAACAGAAGTGTCATAAAATATATGTGCATCTTCTCCTATACAGTGTAACAACATGCTATATTTTGTAGATGTGTCTTTTATTCCACTTATACCTCCTCCAATTTTCTGCAGTATTACCCTGAATGGCCAAAAGTGTCCTAGAAATACCCATTCTAATCACATGCTCTTACATCTTTCAATAGCAAGCTCATATGTGGCTTCAAACAGAAAAACTTGTATCTATCTCACTGCATGCACTACATAAAGACATACAGTCTTTATCACTGCAGCATGGCCTTGGCCAAAGCTAAGATAGTCTCCAGCTGGATGCTGAGGTCATATAAACAATATTTATTTGGCTCAGTAAAGCAGTATGAGCCATAGATACTAAGACAGAAGGTATAAGGTTCACTTTTAATAAATTTAAAGGGAACTTCTATGTTCTGGAAAGTTGAAAGGATTTCTATTTCTTAAGTAGAAGCTTTCTTCTTCTTCTTTTGATTGATAGATCATGTACCATCAGGTCAATGTCTTAGTGGCCACATGTACTATCAGGTCAATGTCTTAGTGGCCACATATACCATCAGGTCAATGTCTTAGTAAACCTTCTCCAATATGATCTTAGCCTGGCCTTTCAGATCTTCTAGTGATGCAACCCTCACTGCTAAAATTTAATTTATCCATTTTACTGAATATATCTACTGGTCCTGAATTGATAGAATTGGATCTATTCACCTGGTGCTCTTTTCTTCCACCTTTTCAATCATTATGGATTTATCAAATGAGCTGAAACTTTACATACTGTCTCCAAAATGTGATAATTTGAGCCTGGTCATTGTGTCTGAAATGAAAACTCTGGATTGATTGATAGCTTTCTTGGCTCTCCACAATACTGTAGTCCCAGGAATCTTCTCCAATAAAACATTTAAAGGATCAATACTCCTTCTATCCTGCATCTTCTAAGTAGAGCTTTTGCTTCCCTAGGGAGTCACAAGGAAAACTATTCCATGCATATTTCTTTTTTTGTATAACAATTTTTATTGATTTTACAATTTTATAATAGAAAAAGGGTACTTAGGGTGTTTTAGAGCTTCCATGTCAGGGTTGGTAACCTCCTCCGAGACATCATACAAAATAATTTCAATAAAAGGTGGAAAGAAATACATACATTTCATATCATAAATTCCATGCATTCAATCATTTGTTCGTGTTAACATCCGTGTAGGAGATACAATACAAATAAAAAAAATCATTTTTGTGATCTTAGCCACTTTGCTATTTTTTCTTCTTCTTCCTTACCGCCGGTGGGCAGAGCCATGGCCCCTCCCGTTCCCACATCTTCGTCCTCCAGGGTTGAGGTGTGTTTTTTAAGAAAGGCCTCCACCTCTTCTACTGTTTTAATTCTAGCTCTGCCTGCCTCCCAGAACACCAACATTCCCTCTGGCATTAACCATTTGAACCACACCCCTTTTTTGTTTAATTTTTTTGATAAGAAGGAATATTTCCTTCTTATTTCTCGAATTTTTTTAGGGATCTGTTTCAATATGGCAATCTCTTTTTGTTGATATATCAAAGGTCCTCCCCTCTGCGCTCTCAGAATCTCATCCCTTGTTGACCTTTTTACAAATTTAATATGAATCTCTCTGGGTACATTATTTATTCTGGCATATGCTGAATTAATTCTATAAATCAGGTCTATATCCCCCCAAATATGTTCTTTATTCTTTTTAATATATTCTGCTAAAATCATGCTCATTAAATCTTTTAAATTCTCAGAGTCTGACTCTGGGACGTTTTGAAACCTTAAAAAAAAAGACATTTTTTCAAAATCGATTCTTGACATATGACCAGTAATATCTGTAATATCTTTCTGAAATTCCTTCATCTCTTCCCTCATCTCAACTGCCCCTCCCTCCAACCCATCAATTTTTTGTTTATTTTCTGTTATAGATTTAGATTTTTTTTTAGATTTTATTCAATTTGTATCCCGCCCTTCTCCAAAAGGACCCAGGACAGCTCTTTGTGCCTCCAATAATTCCAATTTTGTGCTTATATTGTCTTTCCGTATCTCTCTTATTTCCTTCATTATGCTTTGCAGCATCTCCTCCATTGTTGGTGGAGTGTCCTCTCCTGATGTTTTTTTCTGGAGCATTGTAGAAATTTTTGCCTGCTGTAGGGATGGACTGGCCATTGTAGAAGGTGGAGCGGAGAGTGATTTCCCCATCGGAGGCTTTTTCGCTGCCATTGTTAAAGTTTTAAGTTCTTATGACAAAAGATGGCGTCGAAGGGCAGACAGTCAGTGAAGTCCGAGAGAAGGAAAAGTCTATATCAAAGTTCAAAATTTTGTACTGTTTAAAATCCAGAGAAACAATTGTATCATCCAATCCATCTAAAAAAAAAAGTAAAAAGGCTCGCAATGGGAGAAATACCGAGAGCTGCTTGGGTGGCTTTGATCTTGTAAAGGTGAAGAAATGTTCTCAAGTCAAAGAATGTTTACTGCTGGGAACAAAGAAGCGCCATTTTTCCACCCCGTTAGCGGCAGTGAAGAATCAGTGAAACTTTCATTTTAACTGTAGCGAGGCTTAGATACAAAGTTTCTTTAGCAACTCCATATATGGTAATACATTTCCCTTTCTTTATGTTAATTCGGATGTTTCACTTTCTCCTTCTCCCCGATCCCGGGGAGCATTTTAAAATGCTGCTTAATTCCGAGGGGGGGTTTCTGGCAACTCCCCCCTCTATTCTTGTTTTCAAAGAGTTGAGTGCATTAAAGTCAATAACTCACAGTCCGCGCAGCTGTCCAGAGTTTCGGTGCGGTCCTCCAACTCCGGCGTTTAAGCCTGTTCTCCAAACTTTCGTTGTTCCAGCACTCCTTCGGAGAGAGGACTCTTCCCTCCGCATTCTGTCTTTTAGCTCCTGGAGCAAGATGGGCACGCATATTTCTGATGTTTGTAGGTATGGAAATTATTTAGTAGTACATTTGGCAAGTAGCTTCCATCCAAGGAAGAATTTTCCTGAGAAATTACCCACAGGCCTCTGTTGATAATGTCTGGCTAAATTGAATACAGTACATCCAAAATTCAGCTCAAATTATAGTATCACAAGTAAATTTGTTTACCTCTTTGGATTATACTAGAAATTCTGAGACCATAGTAAGTTGTTGGCCATGATGGATTGTCTGGGATTGCTCTGAAAGCCAAGACTGTTGCTTCATGCAAGTATTATAGCATTATCTGAGTTTCAACTTTTCCCATGGTCACTGTTGTTGCTCTCTTTAATGGAGAGCTGCCACCGGAAGGAGTAAGGGAGGTGCAATGCTCGTAACTTTGAGGACCTATTGTAAACAACTATTTCTAAGGCCATTGTAACTTCGAACTGCTGTGAAGTAAATGGACATAAATCGAAGACTATCTATAATCTGTATTCAAGTCTACTGAGAAGAGGGGTAAAAAATCTTTGCTGGTCCAGTGGTGTTGCACCAACATGGTCCATAGCATCCTTTTCCATTAGTCATGCTGGCTAGGACTGCTATAGTTCAAGGCCATCCAGAAGGTTACAGTTCTTGTATAAGTTTACTACATTTCTCAAGAAGTAATACTGTAATTACTGTTTTTCCTAAGTGATAAATTTGCTGGAAATATGGTTATGCAACCTTGTTCCTGTCTCATCTTTCCTCAATGAGTATCTTAAATTCAAGCTCTCCTTCCTTTCTGAGATACACAGTATTACATCAACATTATTATATAAGGACATCCTTATAATATTCAGGGCTAATATGTTTCCTTTCTAAGTCAGCATCCCATGACAAATAAACATAGGTGACACAACTTTTTTAAAAATTATTTCAGACTTAGAAACTTTGTACCGTGTCAGGTCATAAGAGCAGCAATGGGAGCTTTAGCTCATTGACTCCTTTTGTGGTATTTGGGGGAATTTTAGAAGACAAATATGTCGAATAAACAAGGGATAAAGTATTCTATTAACTCAAACTCTTGTTTAGATGTGTTGGATAGAGATGCATAACATTGCTGGGAACAATTTGTTTTTGTAGCATTGACTAAGTCCATGATATCTGAACAATCTTTATCTTGAAAGTTTTTTTCAGCTTTATTTTCCCTTCACTGAATGGTAATTGCATTAAATTGCATCTTCCCGCACAAGGTTTGTTTTTTTTATTTCTGTTTTTCCAGCTTTTCAGTGAAGAAGAAAAAGGAAGCTCTTTCTGATTGGACATATGCCAGCACTGTCATGTACTTTTGACTTAGACTCAAAAAGACAAAGGCATCTATAATTAAAATTTTACAAGTGAAAGTTTTTTCAATGAGCTTCTAACAGCTTCTAAATTGGTTTAGTTTACCAGAAACTAAACTGGTAAAATGGAAGTACCAATAGAAGAGAATATTTGTAGCTCAGGGTTGAACTGCAAGGTCCTCTGAGTTTGGTACAAAGCAGTGCATAGAATTCACATTTTCTAGAGATTCATTCATGGGTTCATTTGTGACATTTTTGTGTGGTCCCAAATTAAAGCTCATGAACAATTGAAATGCAAAGGAATATACACTTAAAAATAAATAATAGAACAGAATTCTGCATGTGCAGAAGCGTCTGGGTGGGTGGGCGGAGCCTCCAACCACCACCACTACTGGCCGGTTCACTCAATATGAGCCAAACCGGCCGCAACCCACTTCTGGCCCAGATGTTAAATCTGAGAGGTCAGAACTACTATAAATTTTAAAAGGTTGGATAATGGAACTTTGATCTGGCACTGACCACAAATAATGAGAAAAAAGACTCTCTAAAAAGAAAGATCTCTATGTAGTTTACCATTCCCCTTCCCCCAAAACCCCTCACATATCATTCATCCACTTTAAAGAGTTGCTTTCCATCTTTTTTGAACAACACTGTCATTGGACAGTCTAACTTCATTGAACTGTCTGTTTTGATACTAGATAAAGAGAAACAACACAGGAATTAAAATCACATTTCCATTACTTTCCTGGAACCTGACAAAGCTCATGGGATTAATATGCAAATGTATGGATTTCACCTTTCTGAATCTTTGATTAGCTTTGTTAATAGATATTCTCTAGTAAGAGTTGACAATCCATATGTATAAGTTAAACTTGCAATGGGAATTTTTCTCTTCCGCAGAATTGTTTCAAAAAGAATTTTACTTCCAGGGCAATGTGTGTGTGTGTGTGTTAGGAAGATTTCAATATTAAATTTAAAAAAGCTAACTTTTTGACAGACAGAAGTTTTCCACAGGTGCCCAAAATCTTAAGGTTTACCAAAATAGAATCATCAAGACCACAGGATTATTATCAGTGTCTGACTTTATTTATCTAGTCTTTAATGTACACACACCCTATTTCACTATCCAAATAATCTCTGAGTGGGTATGTCTCAGATAGCAGAGACATTAGGGATACCACATAGGGTTAAAAAGAAATTGGAGGAATATAAATTGAGAAAAGGAAAAAAAAACCCTACAATTTCCGCCTCTATTTACATGATCGGAGTGGGATAATTGCAATTGCTTTGTACAAGTTCCTAAAACTTGTCAGTACCATAAGGAAAAGATCTTGTTCCCAAAGGGAAAACATCAAAATATTACATAAGTGTCTTTTATTTAACAAGAAAGAACTAAAATATCTGACAACTTTCTCTTTTTTTAGTCTTATTAAACAAACTATTAATAATAAGTATTCCAGCTATTGCATAGAATTATTCCATGTGAATGAAAGCTGCTCAGCAGAAAACATTGTGGTGCTACATCATTTTAATACTAATCATATTTGACATTGCAAGAAAAACAACTATATAAAGAATAGATGACCTGGTTGACCTATTCAGATTCAGAGATGAAGTGACTCAGCAGAAGATCTTCAACAATTTCATCCAGCCATTAGATGCAACTCACTTCAACCATAGTGTGTGTGAGCCTCAACTTAGAAAGCAACAACAGCAATGAAAATGACCGGTGGTGCTCTTCAGAAAAGCCATTATGAAAGTAACATACATGAATATTGTGTTTGGGAATCTGTGTCATGTAGTTATTATGGTTTTAGGATTTTAATACTGTAAGCCACCTAGAGTATGATAAATCAGAAGGCATACAAATCTTTGTAATAAACAAATAAATGCAAAGAAATCCAAATATACAGAGGGTGGTATATCATCAGCAACGTATTGTTTGAAAAGGCTTCTCATTGTGACAATATGTTCAAATTCAAACAATATGTTGCTATGGAGATCTTGTAAGCTGAAAAAACCCAGTGAATTTTTGAATAATTGAAGGGAGTCTTTCTTTTCCTTTCTACGAATTTGCAAATGTTTTGTACACTTTGAGATGAAGTGCCACTACCTACAGAATTACAGACCCCAAGAAGAAAGTCCTACCTGCTCAGAATTGAAAAGTGAACTTGCAGGAACATATGTCAATTCCCCTTCCAATCAAAAACTAACTTACAACCTTAATTGCTTAATTATCTCTTTTGATAGCGTGGATGCTTTTCAATTGATTTATCAGTATGAAACCCAACCAAAGCAAACACCACAAAGTTGAGTTTACCTCAGGCACTTAGCTGTCCACCAGGGATGGGTTCCTGTCAGTTCTAACTTCTTCTATAGAAGAGGTTCCACAAATCTACAGTGCCGTTTAGAACTGGTTCTAGCTCCCTCCCCCCACCCATCCCTCCATCATCAAGATGAAGAGCGAGATGAGGAATTCTGGGAGTTGAAGTCCACAAGTTTTAAAGCTGTCAAGTTTGAACACCCCTGGGTTTTTTTTTCTAAAGGGTTAGGGGTGCAAGGGTCTTGTAACTTGACAGCTTTAAGACTTGCGTGCTTCAATGCCAGAGTTCCTGAGCCAATATGACTGGAAGAGGAATCTGGGAGTTGAAGTCCACAAGTCTTAAAGCTTTCAAAGTTTGAACACTCGGGGGGGGGGGGGTTCTAAAGGGTAGGGGTGCAAGGGTCTTGTAACCTGACAGCTTTAAGACTTGTGTGCTTCAAATGCCAGAGTTTCTGAGCCAACATTTTGGTTGCTAAGCAAGAGCGTTGTTAAGTGAGTTTCACCACATTTTACAAGTTTACCACTCCCACCCAGTCACATGGCTGGCAAGCCACTCCCACAAAGCAGGCCACACCTACAGAAGAGGTTCTAAAAAATTTTGAAACCCACCACTGCTGTCCACACACTGAACTAAACATCTCTGGAAGGCAGAGCTATCTCATGATAGGATATTATTTGCATGTATGAATCAGTTACATAATAACTTATATAAGAAATGCTTTATTTTTAAGTATGGAATTATTTCAACAGAAAGTCATCCCTTAATACACACCTACATTTTTTTTCTCTTATGCAGCTTTTTGCATCCAATTTCAATGTTGTTTTCAACAAGAGAAAGCTAAAAAAAAAGTTATTTATAGTGGATGACACCCATCAAATTTCCTTCTCTTTGGGGTTTTGTCTTATTCATATTATGCTGTTACTAACAAGACTTCAGTGCACTAGTAGTTCAATTACATCAGCTCTACTGTTGGTTAGCCGCCTTATTGGTTTAAGCAAAACAAAAACATTTATTTATTTTTCTTTTATTTTTGCCTTTTCCCAAATAGTTTAAGAATGATGTTGCTCAAGTTTTGGAACTCTGCATCCCTGGATATCCTGTTGCCTCCAAAAGTCACCACCTGTTTTTAGCCAAAGACGAGATGGGAAGCAAATGATCTTTGGAAGGAGTCAGAGTATTAAATGCTACTTCACTCTTTGTGCTGCTTGGCAAGTTAGGATGGGAACTCTAGTAAGGATCTGTTTTCATATCCTCATCGTCTCATTCAGTTCCCAGCTAAACAACTCTCCCAGTGTGCTAATATATAAACATAAATGAGTTCAGGTACCTAGAATTTATATTCTGCCACACTGACACTGATTTCTTTATGTTGTTGCAATATATTGGAAATGTTATAATTGCTGTTCCCCAAACTGTATATATTTATATATAAGCAGTTTATATTTATTGGTGTTCTAAATAAACTAACCATTGGCAGGAGGCAGGCAAATTTGGAAGTTTCCATCTAAAGTTTCCCGCTTCAGATAAGCAATTGATTCCTTCCATCCGCATATCAAGCCCAGTTTTGAAACAAAATTTGTCTGAACCAAAATGGCTCTTATTGACTTGAGACTTGCAACACCGAAGATGATTCATGTTTCTCTCCTTTTGTGGTAGCCGAAGTCTCAAACATTTGCCACTGAGGAAGATGAACTGGAGCCAGGAACAAAGTGAAGTTAATTTGGTCATTACATCCAGTAAAAGGCATGTTCTTGTATCCCTGCATGGAGTGTATTAGCAATGTCAACGTGGCCCAAAGGTCAGCCTCCAGTCTGCTTAATTAGTTATGTTAACTCTTGGTTAGAGGGTTTTGACATTCCTTTGCCAGTGAAGTCCATCTACCTGATGAACTGTATTCATTGCCACGCTCACATGAAAGTACTTCCCCATTTTCAGAAAAAAGCTGGTGCAGCATTTTTGAATTAAGCTTACGAGTGTTGTATATTTTATACATTAAAGTGTGCTATTTCCAAAATCAAGTAAGTAAGAAAATGATTTTTTAAAAAAACTATTAATAAGGAAAAGAACAGCCTGGGATACTAAAAAAAAAATCTCTATGTGGCTTGAGAAAGACAACTCTAGCCTTGCTAACTAGGAGAAATACTGTATCCCAGTGGTGGGATTCAAACATTTTACTACCGGTTCTGTGGGTGTAGCTTGGTGAGGGGGCATGGCTATGTTGGTGTGACTTGGTGGCATGGCAGGGGAAGGTTACTACTGTATCTAATTTCTATTGCTCATTATATTAGTCCTAGTTAGCAATACAATACAATAGCAGAGTTGGAAGGGACCTTGGAGATCTTCTAGTCCAACCCCCTGCCTATACCATTTCAGACAAATGGCTATCCAACATCTTCTTGAAGACTTGCAGTGTTGGGGAATTCACAACTTCCGGAGGCAAGCTGTTCCACTGGTTAATTGTTCTAACTGTCAGGAAATTTCTCCTCAGTTCTAAGTTGCTTCTCTCCTTGATTAGTTTCCACCCATTGCTTCTTGTTCTGCCCTCAGGTGCTTTGGAGAATAGTCTGACTCCCTCTTCTTTGTGGCAGCTTCTGAGATATCGGGAGACTGCTATCATGTCTCCCCTAGTTCTTCTTTTCATTAAACTAGACATACTTAGACAAACTAGACAATAAACTTCTGCATCATGACTGATCATATTTTATAAATAGTCTTCAAGCACAGCTCCCCATATAATTCACTACTGCAATCTAAATTGAAGGTTCCCATTCTCTTCCAAGCCTTCACTAGTTGGGATGATAGACAAAGATGATACAGGACATGAGAGAGAGAGAGGCAGAGAGAGAGACAGAGAGAGATAGAGAGACAGAATCCCAAAATCTTAGACATAGCACCTATGAGGCATCTAGCAAAAGCTGCATCTACAAACCAGATTCACAAATCTACAGTATTCCTTTACAGCACATGCAGCCATGCCCAAAGCAGATTGGAGCCCCATATCTGCACCAATCAACCACTGCATCTATGACTCACCTGGATACAATTTCAATTTTATTGGATTATGTTTGGGCATTACCGAAGCCAGGCACTGAGTTACCATGTAGCATATACAGCTACTTAGCAATAGCGCTTAGACTTTTATACCGCTTCATACTGCTTTTACAGGCCTCTCTAATCGGTTTACAGAGTCAGCATATTGCCCCCAACAATCTGGGTCCTCATTTTACCCACCTTGGAAGGATAGAAGGCTGAGTCAACCTTGCGCCTGGTGAGATTCGAACTACTGAACTGCAGCTAGCAGTCAGCTGAAGTAGCGTGCAGTACTGCACTCTAACCACTGTGCTACCTTGGCTCTCTACCACCTACCACCTCAACCCAAACCAGATGAAAAAAAAGAGAAATGCAGCCAGATATTATCAGCATATTGATACTCCAAATCCCTTGGTAGCCCTGCCTTGCTCAGGAGCTTCAGTAAGATGTCTTAAAAAATCTAAAGAAGCTGTAGCAGAACAAATCCATCTCATCTGGCTCAGCCCCACCATGTTTCTTGGCTTCTTGCCTGGTTCTTTTCCTAAGCCAGGTGCCACCCAAGGGTTCCAAGCAGTGTCCTCCTGCTGCAGGTCAGACCTGTTTACTTGATCACGCTTAGATTAAAAATAGATTCAGAAAGGCCAGTGGGCAGGACCAGATAAGCAGATGTAGGCACCAACTCTTTTTCTTTCATTGCAACATATATGAATAGTTTCCTTTGATGTTGCATAAGTTTCAGCGTAAAATGAAAAGACACAAACTGCCACCAACCTTCCCCAATCTTCTGTACATCAGACAATATGCAAAGCTACATATTTACATCTGTACATCAGGCAAGAGAGATTGAGAGATAGAGACAGAGATGATCGAGGTAGAGAGAAAGCGATGTAGCCTGTGTCCTAAAGCATCCCTGCTTGTCCTGGATAAGAGAACCCCTAAAGCCCCTGCAGCTGTTGTTTACTATTTGGTGGAATATTCTGGTCCTCCATCTGTGTCTCTGTGGACACACAAAGCTCTTTACAAGAAGTGAAGGACAGAATTTGTTATGTAACTGGTGAGAGACGGCAACGGCAGAGAACAAGCAGGATGTACAACTAAACAATCTACTGGATGAGATTATTTCATGACTATAGGACTTCTTTTCTCCTTCCGATCCCAGGTTCCCCAAAAGATTTAAAATATGACCAAGCAGATGAGATATTTACTGGAAGATGAGGGGTGCAGACAAACCTACACCAAAGCCCTTGCCAAGGAAGACAAAAAAGCATCCAAACAAATGCTAGTCTGCACAGAAGAAAAGGACAAAGATCAAAAAACTTGGAACTGGTTATGACAATTGCACGCATGAAATGCCTGGCGGAAGAGCCCTCTCAACTGTCAGTATTGGGAAAGAGAAACAGGCAGACATTCTGAGTTTGATGGCCAGTTTCTGCAAATATTTTAGCTCTGGGAAACAGCCTCAGAATGCAGATACTGCCACACTTCTTCCCTCACATTTAATATCATGGTCCTCACCTTCTATGCTTTTTAGGTTATGATTGCAAGCAATCAGATGGGCAATGGAGAATGCACAAGAAATGTATGGCATTGCAAAGAGGATAAGCTGGAGTTTAATTAGATGGGGGCATTTCTGCAAAGTAGCATCAGCTGATACAAAAGTCATGCTCCTAGCTTCCTCTAGGGCAGGGCTGTTAAACTCGTGGGGCGCGGGCCAAATGCATCATGCACTGGCCACGCCCAGTTTAGCAAAGGAAGGAAAGTCATGATACGTCATGTGACACCGGTGTGATGATGCACGTTTGACACCCCTGCTCTATGACCACACAAATTAAATTGAAATAACATCTGATCCATATCATGTCTTTATATTTGCCAATACTGGCCACATAGCTGGCTGCTAAAGTAAGCAGATTGAAATTACTCTGCTGCTGTGCCATCCCTTTAAACCAGTGCTTCTCAAATAGTGGGGCGGGCCCCCCAGGGGGGGCGCGAGGCTCCGTAAAGGGGGGCGCGTTTGACCTCGGCAAAGGATTTAATTTTTTTTAAATTTCTAATGCACTTTAAATCTTTTCTGCTACAGTTAATAAAGCTATTCTTTGTTGTAAATTGATCCATATTTCTTTCTTTTTTTATTCTCTTATACGTTAATAAGGATACAGTGTTATGCAGAGGTGTACTTATAACAATTTTATAGACAAATGATACTATTTACAGTCGCGCGGGGGGCGCGAAATGTTTTCTTCTTCCTAGGGGGGGGCATGACAGAAAATAATTGAGAAGCACTGCTTTAAACAGAAGTCATTAGGTAACCAGCTGCGGATTTATTTCTGTAGTGCATAACTAAGGCACTAAAGAGACTAACTGGCAAGTTTAGTGGAATCCTAAACATTAAAAAGAACTAGCTATGGTTTTACAGAAATATCTAAGTAAAAATGGGCCCTTACAAAGAGCCCACCAGGCTCAGTGATGGCAGAATGCTTGGTTGACTGGAGAAAGAAGCCATAAAGAGGAATGAATAATCTGTACGAGGATATTGACTAGGAAAATGCACTGCAAGCCTCATTGGCTTGCTGTTAAGAGGTGCCTCAAGACATGCTAGAAGCTTTCTGTGTTAAGAAAAGCCTATGACTCAGCCTTCCATCCTGCCGAAGTCGGTAAAATGAGGATCCAGATTGTTGGGGGAAATATGCTGACTCTGTAAATCGCTTAGAGAGGGCTGTAAAGCCCTTAAAGCACCATGAAGTGGTATATAAATCTAAATGCAATTGCTATTTCACCTTATGGTTCCAGCTACTGTAGATATAGCTTAAGATGAACTAGTTGTTGTTAATATTCCCCAAAACATTTAATTCTCTAGGAGGGGAGGGCTTCCCATACTTGCATTGCTGGTCCAGTGGCATTTACTCTTTCAGCAGCTGAGTACCTCAGATCTAAAGGGATAGAAGGATGGAGACAGAGTTAACATTTACTTTGCATCTCCACCATCATTCATCTGCCCTCCTTCTCTGCCTGGAGACTGCCATTTTCAGGCCTTTTTTCCTCTCTTTGCTCCTAGGCACACACAGAGAGGGAGAACCTTTTGGCTCTCCTCAAAGTAGCTAATAAGGTGCTAAGCTACCCGCAGCCCATCCAGGTATTTTCTTAAATAAATAAACCTTAAATTTTAAACTTAACTTAAATAAACCTTATTCTGATTAAAGTGGCAAACCTGCTTCGTTAATCCTTGCTCAAAATAGAATTTCACTCTCACAAATCCCCATGTTGTAATCTTATCTATCTATTGCCAGTTCATGGATGAAGTGTCTAGAAAAAGCACAGTTCATGTTATCAACAGATCTTCTTTAGGTTGTCTCTAAGGCAGGTTAGAGACCCCTGCTCTAAGGCACCAATGTTTTGCAAGCAACAAAGCAGAATCACCTCAGTGCGAATTTGCTTGCTTGAGGGACTTGAATTCCCACAGCAAATGATACCTTATTCCTTATCTATTTCTAAATCACATGGTTTGGGATTTGCCTGTTTGCCTTGTTAGATGCAGAAGGCCAGGAAATTAGAACTCTACCTGCTGTTGTGATGGACGTCTTCTCCTATTCCAACTTTCTTAGAACATTTTTCTATAACTTTATTACTTTAAAAAATATTAAGCAGGAAAAAAAATTGAAAAAAAGAAAATGCCCAGGAAAGGAAATGAGAAGGAAGGAAGGAAGGAAGGAAGGAAGGAAGGAAGGAAGGAAGGAAGGAAGGAAGGAAGGAAGGAAGGAAGGAAGGAAGGAAGGAAGGAAGGAGCAAAGGAAGGAAGGAGTAAAAATACATCAAACTCTTACTCTGAGGTTAACGTTTGTCTACATTTGTAGACAATCCACATTGATCATACCATATAATTCTAATCATCCAATCCCCAAACCAACTCTTCATTTAATTTCTTGCAAAAAATAAAAAAAAATGTTTTCCAAGTAAAAATAAAAGTTGTCAAAGTCTTTTCTTTCATCAAGGCTGTCGATCCCCCGTAGTGTTTTGTGGTTTGTAAGGAGAAGTGTAAAGTGCTTGCTTTGTTTAAGGAAGACAGGCCTTAGGCCAAGCCTTTCCCTTGGCCCACTGACCAGAAGAGACCTCATCATCTTCTATAAAATGGGTCTTCTCTGAAGCTCTTTCCCATTTTACCTAAAATAACAGCCGTCTGGCACAAAACTTTACAGTGTTCATTAATGTCAGGCTGTGAGCAATTCTAGATGGATGGAGAATTGTTTCTTCATCTCCTGGAATCTGATCAGCATTAAGAATCTGTAACTCTGCAGCCGTAAATATAAGGCACAAAGGTAACATTTATCTTGAGTCAAGTTTTCTTGGCAACAATATGGAAACTAGTGAGCTTTCATATGGTCCACTCAAATTCATAATCCAGTTTTTGCTCTTGTATCTTATTATGCTATTTTACAAAAATAGCTTCCAATTGCTATCATAATGTTAAAAGGCTAACTTAATTATTTCTAAAGCAACTTCTAAAGTTTGGGTAGTAACAAACTCAAGCTCAACCCGTCCAAGACTGAGTGGCTGTGGTTTCCGGCACCCTGGTTCAGCCAGATTATTCCAACTCTGGCCATTGGGGGCGAAACACCGGCCCCCCGTGGAGAGGGCACGCAATTTGGGTGTCCTCCTGGATTCCCGGCTGTCCATGGAAGACCATGTGGCGACTGTGGCCAGGGGGGCGTTTCATCAGGTATGCTTGATGCGCCAATTGCGCCCCTTACTGGACCGGGCTGCCCTTCGCACAGTCACTCAGGCCCTCGTGACATCCCGACTCGACTACTGCAATGTTCTCTACATGGGGCTTCCCTTGAGGTGCACTCGAAAGCTACAGTTAGTGCAGAATGGAGCCGCGCGGGTGATTACGGGAGCCTCTAGATGCTCCCATATAACACCGATCCTGCGCGAGTTGCACTGGCTTCCTGTGGTCTTTTGGGTGCACTTCAAGGTCTTGACGACCATCTTCAAAGCGCTCCATGGCTCGGGACCTAGTTACATGCGAGACCGTCTCCTGCCCCATACATCCGATGCACTCCCACAGAGAGGGCCTTCTCAGGGTGCCGTCGGCCGGACAATGCCGACTGGCGACACCCAGGGGAAGGGCCTTCTCTGTGGCAGGCCCTGCCCTGTGAAACGACCTACCCCCAGAACTCCGTACCATCATCGACCTCCGCCTCTTCCACCAGTGTTTAAAAACACACCTGTTTCATCAGGCCGGCCTAACATAGCCTCCGCTGTGACTAGTATTAGATAGTTTTAAAATGGGGGATTTTAATTGGTTTTAGCGCAAATTTTGATATTTAATAGGTTTTTAAATTTTTGTATTTTGTATTACTCTGTATGTTATTTTAAATTCCTGTGCGCCACCCTGGGTCCTTTTGGAGAAGGGCGGGATGCAAATCGAATAAAAACTAAAAACTAAAACTAAAACTAAAACTCAAAGCTTCTATTTTACAAATATCAATTATTTTACCCTTTTTAACAGCATATGCCTTTTTTTAACCTTCACAGGTCTACAAAATGCCTTAAAGCTTGCATATTCCAGAAATTATTTATATGGTTTTATATTTATTATTATGTTTATGTTTATGTTTATTATTAAATTTGTATACCCTTCTCCCTTGCGGGACTCAGGGCGGTGAACAGACATCAATAAAAACATACAAAAGACATCGATACATAAAATACTTTAAAATAATATTAAATTGGGGCCTGTTCTAAAATCTAGATAAAAGCTCTTAAATAAAACCAATTAAACCAATTAAAAGCTACTACTCCAGGCCAGCCACACAGAATAAATGCGTTTTCAAAGCCCGACGGAAGAGGCGCAGGTCAGTGGTTGTACAAAGGTCGGGGGGTAGGTCGTTCCAGAGGGCAGGGGCTGCCAGAGAGAAGGCTCTCCCCCTGGGGGTCGCCAGGCGGCATTGTTTGGCCGGCGGCACCCTGAGGAGGCCTTGTCTGTGGGAGCGAACTGGTTGGTGGGAGGTATTTGGTAGCAGGAGGCGGTCTTGCAAATAACCAGGACCCATGCCATGGAGCGCTTTGAAGATGGTTACTAGCACCTTGAAGCACACCCAGAAAGCCACAGGCAGCCAGTGCAGCTCGCGCAGGTGAGGTGTCACGTGGGAGCACCTTGAAGCTCCCAGAATCCCCCGCGCGGCCGCATTCTGCACTAACTGGAGCCTGTGGCTGGACCTCAAGCGCAGCCCCATGTAGAGAGCATTGCAATAGTCCAGGCGGGAGATGACGAGGGCTTGAGTGACCATCCGTAGAGCATCACGATCCAGAAAGGGACACAACTGGTGAATCAAGTGAACCTGATAAAAAGCCCCCCTGGCCACGGCTGTCATGTGATCGTCTAATGACAGCCGAGAGTCCAGGAGGACACCCAAGTTGCGAGCCCTCTCTGTGGGGGCCAGTGATTCGCCCCCAATAGCCAGCGATGGTACCAACTGGCTGTAACGTGACCCTGGAAGCCACAGCCACTCAGTCTTGGACGGGTTGAGTCGAAGCCTGTTTCTCCCCATCCAGACTCGCACGGCCTCCAGACACCGGGACATCACTTCGACGGCATCGTTGGGGTGGTCTGGGGTAGAAATGTACAGCTGGGTATCATCCACATACTGATGGAATTCTACCCCAAAACCACAGATGATCTCACCCAACGGCTTCATATAAATGTTGAACAGGAGAGGCGAGAGGACCGACCCCTGTGGCACCTCACACATGAGGTGCCTTGACATCGACCTCTGCCCTCCTGCCTACACAAATTGCGACCGGTCGGAGAGATAAGAGGAGAACCACAATAGGATACCATGGTCGATGGTATCAAAAGCCGCTGAGAGATCTAACAGGACCAGGATAGAGGAACAACCTCTATTCCGGGCCCTTCAGAGATCATCCACCAATGCGACTAATGTCGTCTCCATGCTGTGCCCAGGCCGGAAGCTGGACTGGCGCAAGTCCAGATAGACAGTTTCCTCCAGGTGCTGAGGGAGCTGTCTCGCCACCACACTCTCAACAACCTTCGCCAAGAAGCAGAGGTTGGAGACCGGATGGTAGTTGGCCAAAATAGCCGGATCCAGGGAGGGCTTCTTGAGGAGGGGTCTTACCACCGCCTCTTTCAAGGCAGTCGGCATAAACCCCTCACTCAAAGAAGCGTTAACAATTCCCTGGAGCCAGCCTCATGTCACCTCCCGGGAGGCCAGTACCAACCAGGAGGGACACGGGTCCAATAAACGTGGTGGCGTTCAGCCGTCCCAGCATCCTGTCCATATCCTCGGGAGTCACAGGATCAAACTCTTCCCAAATAACAGTCTCAAGACCTGCCTCCGTCAGCCCGTCTGAACTAGCCCAATCGGAGGCTAACCCGTCCCGACTCTGATCGATTTTATCTTGCAGGTAACCTCCAAATTCCTCTGCACGACCCTGTAGGGGAGCATCTCAAACCCTCTGGTAAAGAAGGGAGCAGGTCACCCGAAACAGGGAGGCGGGCCGGTTACCTGCAGACGTGATAAGAGCGGAGAAATAATTTCATTTCGCCGCCTTTATCGCCACTAGGTAGGTCCTCAAATGTGACCTTACCAGTGTCCGGTCAGATTCGGCACGGGTGGTCCTCCAAAGCTCTCTAGGCACCTCCTTCGACCAAGGAGCCAGGGTGGTTGAATGTTATTAAGTCTGTTTTTTAATATTTTAATAGTCATTTTATTTTAAAAACACAATTCCTATGATTAAAAACTAATACAAACCAAAAAAGAAAAATTAGAAAGTGCAGAAAAGAAAAAGAAAAAAAAAATACACACATAAAGAAAAGACTTGCACCTTTGTCACGCAATAAGTATAAACAGTTTTAGTTAGTTCTATTAACATACAACAAATGGTCTCTTCTTCCCTTATCTAATTTCTTCTCTATAAACCAATAATTAAAACTGCATCATTTCTGTCCTGGTGAGCAAAAATCCATAAACGGTTACCAAAGATAAGATAGAACCTATCCATTTTAACCTTGATCACGTAAACCAACTTTACACTCCTTGCTTTTATTTTTAACAGTCTTGATCTTTAGTCCCTTCAAATAAAGTCTTAGAACTTGATTTCTTTTCATTTTGCTTGTGTTGCTTCTCACAAAATTCTTCAAAGCCTTAAGAAGCCTCTTTTGTAAATCCAGCATACAAAAATTACCCAGAGCCTTTCAGTTTCTTATTTGTATATCCCTTTTAATTATTAAGATTAAATTTCCTTTTTATGTCCAGTGTTTCATCTTTGGATTTCCGGAGAAGAAATTGCAAACTGAAGTGTAGCAAGTAGTAAGTAGCAAGTAGACTGGCTGTTTCTTTCTAGACAGATAGAAGGCCTGGGATCACCCACAAGTGCTACTTATAGAAAAAGGCTTTTATGGAAAAACACTTCTGTTTTTAATTCTGTTAAAAACATCATGATAGGATGAGATTTTGAGGTTGGACAATAGAAGGAACCCAAAGGAACTGAAGATTACAATTAAAGAAACAGAATACTTGACATGCTAATATAAAATAATATAAACATTTTAGTGTAGGGCAGAATATTTTAACATTGGATATATTAATGAATATTTTGGAGTAATTGATCTAGAACTAAATTTTAAGAGAGTTTGGCTGTAGACCATGTTAGAATGTGATACATTGTTGTTGTTATGAAAGAGGAATAGGTTTTACTCGACAAGACTGATATGAAAGTGGATTTAAAAATGACAGGCTACAAGAATAATATGGGAAAAGAATGTTATGAAGCTATTGAGGTTATACAGACTTTAGAGAGTGACTACACTACGTGAGTGTACTTTTAATGATCTATTTAAAAAGAAATGAGAAGGAAGCCAATTGTTTCTGATTAGAACTGCATAAATATAAGAGATATAACAGTGGGAGAAGCAATTTCCATACAAAATACTGCAGACATCCATTAGAATGAATAATTATCCAACAAGATGTTTATATTTCAATATAGTACATATTTTCACCTTCAAACATCTAACATGTTCCAGAGATATATTATGGAGCTGGATATCGACAAGGAAAAAAAATGTATTAAGACATCTCAATATGCTGTATGCATTTTGTGAAACATTGTTGCAAAGACTCAATTAGGCCAATTATGGCAAAGTGACACTGAAATTTTAACAGCAGATGTAACCCTATAATCTCTACTATATAGCCACATTCTAGCTTTCTATACAAGTGTGTGATTTTTAAAAAGGATGTACATCTAATTTTCTGTGTATAGGTTGCTACTGGTTCGGGTGAACTGGAAGTGGAAATTGTAACTGGGTTGCCAAACTGGTAGGGACGCAGGCCCACCACACCCCCGAACCAGTTCCCCGGTTGCCACAGCATGTTTATTTGATATTTTTAATGTTCTGCGCATGCAGAGACCTATTTACAGGAAACTGCGCATGCGCACACACCAAACTGGCAGTATTGCTGACAGAAACCCACTGCTGATGTGTGTGCGTGTATCCAAATATATTTTCCTACATATCAGAATTATCACTTTGATGGGCATGATGGATTGAGATTATAGAAGGGATAATCCATCACAATGGAAGTTCCCAATTGGAACCCATGAGTGGTGCAGATCCATGTGAGATGCCTAGAGAAAGGTCTTGCTCAGTTAGCTGGGAACTGTTCGATTTTGTTGCACCTGAGGAAATGGACAGGAACCTCAATGCAACAGGGCAACCACATTTCAATTAGATCTCTCTGATCCCACACCCAGTTGTTGAAAGCCAATACAATAGCAGAGTTGGAAGGGACCTTGAAGGTCTTCTAGTCCAACCCCCTGCCTAGGCAGGAAGCCCTATACCATTTCAGACAAATGGCTATCCAACAAATGGCTATCCAATGGCTATCCAACATCTTCTTAAAGACTTGTAGTGTTGGGGCATTCACAACTTCTGGAGGCAAGCTTATTGCCTCCACTAGTTATCTGCGAGACCGTCTCCTGCCCCATACATCCCTTCGGCCGATTCGCTCCCATAGAGAGGGCCTTCTCTGGGTGCCGTCTGCCAGGCAATGCCAGTTGGCGACCCCCAGGGGAAGGGCCTTCTCTGTGGTGGGCCCAGCCCTCTGGAATGACCTACCCCCCAAATTCCGGATCACCACGGACCTCCGCCTCTTCCGCCAACGTCTGAAGACTCATTTCTTTCATCTAGCCGGCCTAGCCTAGCCCCCGAGACCACCCCTATAGACTGAGTTTTAAATTGTTTTAAATTGTTTTTAATTCACTGGTAATTTTCTAGGGTATTTTTAGCACAGGCCACTCTAAATTTAATTAGATTTTATTGTTGTAGTCTTATCTATTATGTGTTTGTATTTATTTCTATGTTTGTACTTCTATTTTTAACTTCCTGTGCACCGCCCTGAGTCCCTTCGGGGAGATAGGTTGCGGTATAAAAATCAAATAAAACTAAACTAAAACTAATTGTTCTAACTGTCAGGAAATTTCTCCTCAGTTCTAAGTTGCTTCTCTCCTTGATTAGTTTCCACCCATTGCTTCTTGTTCTACCCTCAGGTGCCTTGGAGAATAGTTTGACTCCCTCTTCTTTGTGGCAACCCCTAAGATATTGGAACACTGCTATCATGTCTCCCCTAGTCCTTCTTTTCATTAAACTAGACATACCCAGTTCCTGCAACCATTCTTCATATGTTTTAGTCTCCAGTCCCCTAATCATCTTTGTTGCTCTTCTCTGCACTCTTTCTAGAGTCTCCACATCTTTTCTACATTGATGGTAGAAGTGCAAAGAGACACCAACCAGCGTGTGAATCATCTCTGAGAATCTTCCTTACTCTGCTAAAGCAGCGATATCTGGTGATTTCATCCAGTGGTATCAGAGGGCAACCAATGGTTTCTTGTGCCGAATTGATCACTCTCTGTAGTGCCTTCCTGCCCGCTATAATATGAGACATTATCCACACTAAAAAATGTTCAGGAAACAAAATTTGTTTGAAAGAAAGAAAAAAAAACTTTCTTCACTAAGTATTCAGCAAAAAGGATTTTAAAATCCTTTAAAAATTAAGATATTCAAGTAACTCATATAAAGAAAGAGACTTAGGATAGCCACTCCCTGGACTCTTCCAGGATATATTAGTTAGAGTAAGTGTAAACTCTGGCAAGATTCTGTCTATTGCGTTGTGGGTAACTATAGAACTAAATTCTGTCTAAATTGCTCTTTGTCTTTCTTGGGCTTAGCCTGGCAGAACACTTCTAGTTATGTTTGCATAATTTCCCTGCAATCTTATACATTTTGTTCTAAAGAAGGAATGCTTTAACTATTATTTTATTACTATAATGCCAATTGCCTCAGTAATTCAACTTGTAGTACAACTGATGTATTACAACAAAGTTACTAAGCATATAGAAAGTTATTTAAAAACAAGATGTTGACTTGTGCACCACCTGTCTTTCTGAAAATGAAACATTTTGAAAATGAGACTCCACTTTTTGAGAAGCACCTCTCCCCTATAATCATTCCACCTCATTTCATTTGATGGAGGCACCAAGAAGAAATGGTCCCCTAGTTAATATATATAGTTAGTATATAAATGATCTCTATCAGAGAATGAACATATTTTATTCAGAGGTGGTATTCTACCGGTTCGGACTGGATTGCCCGAACCGGTAGCGGAAATTGCGGGTGGCTCCACCCACCTGCATCCAGCTCTATGGCATCCCATTTTTGCCCTTTTTTCACCAAAAGTGCATGTGCAGAAGGATCTGCTCGTGCACAGAGGTGGCGCGTGTGAGTGAAGTAAGCGTGCATGCACGCTCCTCACTTTTGTGAACCGGTAAGGAAGGTAAGTGTATACCACCCTGGATTTTATTCCACTTTCTTCTATCATGGAATTCAAAGTGATATCCAAATTTGCCACTAATAAACAGAATCAAAGCTGCAAGGATTAATATATATCATTGCCTTTTATTAGTGCCTGTACACCGTCCTGAGTCCCGGAAGGGAGAAGGGCGGTATAAAAATTTAATAAATAATAATAATAATAATATCAGAAAGAATTTGAAGTACATGAAGTTCTATGCACCCTTCTTTATGGAAGCTCAACAGGTTACCCTCAACTTCCAAATTAAAGGAAGAATAAAAATCTGATAAAAGTTCTTCCTGAACAAGAATTGTGGATTAAATCAATGCAAGGAACTAAATGATCTAGGGCACCAGCACTTTCATTTATGGAAATGCTGCATCACTATTGAATGATTGGAGGACCACCATATAAGAGTCAACAATGTGGTGCATATAAGTGCCATAGGACCTCATATTAAATATATTTTCATTTGCATCCACATATTTTGAGATTTTGCTATTGCCCTACAACCAATGTGAGATTTAGGATATGAATGTCAAAATATGACATTATTTCAATACAATTCAGGGTGTTTATTTTAAATTAAATTAAAAAATAGTTTATCAGCCTGAGTCTGTTAGCCGAATCAACCCTGGCGATCAATGGGGTGACAGATGTCGTAGCCAGATCGCCCTCACATCCGCTCAGCCTGAGTCATTATTTGACTCCCACTAAAAGATGATTTTATGTACAATATCTCGAACTCTTTAGAAAAAAGTCAGGAATAGAATAGTAATATAAATGCAACCGTTATGTAAAGTAAAGAATTAGAGGCTTTGCATGTGGCCATTTTCCTCTATCTTTGGGTCCTTCTCAGTTCCGCCTCTTGCACTCTGACTTGTAAACAGAAAGTTGGAAAAGAGTGGAAATCATATAATCATGCTTCTTTGAACTCTCCTTTTAATGTTTGCATTCAAGCACATGTAAGTCTACCTCCCCTTGAGACTTCCTGGCTGGACATGCAGAGGTTAGGAGGAGCAAAGCACAGGATGTGCGGGACACATGGCTGGAGGGAATGGGTTGGGAGCCAGGATACATCCTTGGTGCACTTTAGTTCTCTTGCGCTCATTAAGAGCACCTGAAAAGGCTTTCTCCAGATTAGGATATATCTATTCTCCTTATTCATTAGAGAAAGGCCTTTTATGGTATTTTGATAATATTCCCTCTGATAGAACCTACCTATACAGTAACTGAGCGCAGTGATGAAATTTCATGAATACACAAGAGTGCCATTAAAATCAACAACTAACCACTGTGATGTGCTTTCTTATAGCACTTGGTTTCAGTAAAAGTTAGTATGTCTTTAGTAACAATGAATATACTTTCAGGAAAGAAATATCAATCCATCCAACTGCTTTCCCATCAGATAAGAGAAGCAACACCAAAACATGATACTTACCATATTTCAGTGATTCCATTGAGCTGAATCCTCATTTATTGGGAAAGCTACATTCTTTTTTTAAAGCTTTCTTTTGTCTAAAATGTCCCTAGAGTCAACCACTCAACGGTGGAAGCTTTCTTATTTTGTGAACTTCCGGAGCTGGGTTCAACAAAGCACAGCAAAGACACTGTGTTGCATGGTGCTCTCAAATGCTTTCAGTATGTAATTAAAATTTCATTTTAATTTATTGAAATGTATTTCATAAATAGTGTGGAGGTGGAAGGGCAGGGTAGGCAAGATATGCAGATACTTGATTTCTTTGTGCCCTCAGTCGGGATTAGAAACTAGGAGATGAGATGATCTCTTGCATCTGAAATTTTCTGCCTCTGTTACATATGCTTACTATGCTGGTGTCCACCCTTTTCTCATGAACTGTCCTTTGGGGATGGACACTCTCTATCTCCAACGTGGCCTTCAGATAGTTTTCTGAAGCTCAACTTCATTTCTTCGCAGCTCAAAAACAATGCCAGCAGCTACATATCTTTTCCTCCCTGAACTTTGATTACCACCAAGCAATATTTGGTGACCAAAGCCCACATTTAATTTGGGAGGCCAAGAGTCAAAAGGTGGCTGTGGTCAGAGCAAGTTTTAAAAGAAATTTGGTTGTTTTTCTTAACATTCTTGTATTATATCTATTTTCATGTATTTTCCACATCAGCAGAAAACTACTATCAGTCAGCTAGGGTGCTCCAAGGGCCATGCAAAAAAGGTTCAGATAGAGCTATCAGACTGCCTATGAAGACAAACACTGTAAAAGGAACTAATGAAAAATGTAAGCATTTTGTCAGCACTGGAGGCCATCTTTTTCTTTGGATCTTCAGGGCTGCCACACTTAGTGCATAGGCATGCTGTGGGGAAATGGGAGGGGCATTGCATGAAGTGGGTGGAGATATATAGCCATAACAACATTCTTTTCTCTGGGAGTCAAGGATGTTCAGCCTGCACCTGGAGAGGCATGACTGGGAAACGTCTCCAGTTGGGACAGTGGATTGATTAGATTATATGATGGGCATGTGGGTGCAGGGAAGGGACTTTGACTTTCCTTTGGGTGGGGAAAACCCGGGGTGCTTTCAGATTCGGATTTTCCCAGATGTGCCAATATGACATCTCTAATAAAATGGAACTTTGAGGAATTACCTGACCCAGAATCTTACTTGGCTGGGGTGTGTTAATTGGAACCCTGACACATGTTTTTTTTTTAAAAAAATAATGGCCAGAAGTGCAAGGAATCAGCTCAGCCACTAGACTTGCCATTTGGCATGACTTCCTAGAAGCTCTCTGTTCCCAAATCTTCTGGATGGCCATTGACTACAAGCGTATTCATTATACTAACTGTTGTGGCCCAGCCAGATCCGACTGAGCTGATGATGGACTTGGAGAGCGAGGAACCATATGAGGGAGATGAGGGAGTGTTCAGAGTCAGAGCAGGAATCAGAGAGGCTGGTTGGCCACCAGGAGGCGTCTGGGTCATGGAGCAGTGGGGAGGATCAAAGGCAGTTTGTCCATGATGCAAGAGTGAGCAGAGCTGAGAGGCGGAGGCAGCAATTACGTCGTAGGCAGGCTCACAGGAGATGATTAAGAACCAGGTGTTTGTTGATTGGCCCCTCCCAAGAGAGTTTATAGGTGGGGCATTGGGAGGGGATGTTTGCAGGAAACAACTGTTCAGAATTAGTAGGCAAGAAAGTCTGTCTGGGTATTCTAGCCGTGTTCGTGTGGACTCTCTGTGCATTCTAGCCAAGTCTATACCTTTGGGAATATCTGTGTGAAAGGTCACTGCAGAGCTAACGTAAGTTGTCTGGACTCTCAGCCAAAGAATTCATTATCTCAGTAATTGAACAGTGGCAAACAGCCAAGCCTGTGTTCTGGTCTATTCACAGGCCAGTGGACAGAACAGCTAACCATGATATAAAGGCCTTCAGAAGTAGTTGATTATGCATATGCTCACATGCAGTCAGCCACTAACCAACCAGATAGACAAGTTACAAAGGCAGCAGTTCAGAGTAGAGTCAAAGATGGGGAAAGAAACAGTGAATAGGACACTACACTACTGTATGTCCTGTACTGTATATTAGGAACCAATCCAAATTATGATCAGACACAATCGAAATAATTGATTGTGAGATCTACAGTGCCTATGGCAACTGAGTTAAGAGTTTAACTTTCTCTGTGTCATATAATATATGTGGGTATATGCATAATTTTGTATTTATTTATTTATTTATTCTGTCATGGTTATGTAGTGTATATTGGAGGTGGTGACCCTTTGAGAGCTGTATGCAATGAAATGTCATTTTTAATGTATGCCAATTAGTGTACATTCAAAGTGACAAAGTTATTTTATTGTGTTGTGTTGTGTTCTTGTTCCTGTTCCTGTTCCTGTTCCTGTTTTTGTTCTGTTCTATTCACTTTTAAAGTTTACTACCCATTTTCGGACCACTCTGCTATTTGCAGTGGTCTTTAATAATTTCCATAACCATCTTTGATGCATCTTGTTCTTTGCTGTTCTTCTGATCAAAAAGATGAACCCTATTGATGACTTCTATTTCCTCTGCTCCCCTGGATAATAATTCTGCCATAAACATTCATAATCCCCAGTTATGGAAAGTGGCCAGTTGAGGACAAGTGGAATGGAATTCAAGCCATGCATGGAATTCTAATTTGAGACAGCTCTAGAGAAGAACTTAACAACTCTTTGCTGGTCCTCTTGGGTCTGAGGTTTGACAGGAAATGAGTTTGAAAGGTTCAGAGGCAGGTCACAGAACTCGCATCACTGCCAGTTGCTCTGATGACCCCAACAGTATGTTTTGAGAAACTTAATACACATGCTTATTATTAAAGCTCTTTTTCCTTGCAAAAGACACGTCAAAAACTGGGTTCCACTAGAGACATGGCTAGCCTACTGCACCCTTCCTCCCCCACATTCTTCTCAAGTGAAACCTATTGTCTGACCTAAGACTATAATGATGCAAACAAAGCTATGTTGTTAACTAGGGGACAAATGCAAAAGAATTATTTGTTTACAGGAACTTTCCAGCATTGCTTCCTTTGCAACATTTGTTGTGGTTAACAGTCACCCCCAAATCCAGGAACAAACAAAGAGCTGGAAATTCCTGAGATCTGAATCCGTGGAGCACAATTGGATGAAAACAGTTCATAGAACACAACTACTGAAACATGGAAAACTGACCGGACTAAATGCATCTACACTAAAGTTTACTATTCCAAAAAGCCAAATACAAATGGATGCAAGTAAGATAGAGCTGTGAAAACCTGAAGGTTTTCTTGTTCTTGCAGACCTGCAGAACGGCTTCTATCAAGTCATTCCTTTGCTGTAAAGAAAATGGGAGGGGGGACAACTTACCCCAAGGATTCCTTTAACAGTTCCCACCTCAACATTCATGGAGTAAATAAGTGAGGCTAAACTTATCCATCCCCAGCAGAGCACTAAGCATCTGCATAACTGAAGTCAGATAGGGACCATTACAACATAGCAACATTCTCACCTCCCATGGGTGAATTACAGATAGGCCTGTTATTATAAACTCACAAGAGAGAGGATTCTCTTTGAAATAGTATGGTTTGAGTATCTTAATATATGAAGATGGATATCCATTAATTTTTATGTGAGATGCCTTATTCATTAAATGATTTGTTAATCAGTTATTCTTTTATTTTTGGTCTTTTTTTGGCAAATGTGTCATTCGTGTGTGTGTGTGCGTGCGTGCGTGTGTCCATATGAGTATGTAAGCCTATCTATCTATCTATCTATCTATCTATCTATCTATCTATCTATCATCTATCTATCATCTATCTATCTATCATCTACATATATCCATGTCCATATCCATGTGGTTCAGTAGGAGTAACTGTGAGAGGGATCTTAGAAAAGTTAAATAAAATTGAATTATATTAAAATGTTGGCTAAGAAAAGTCACAAAAAATCAAGAATGAAAGAAGAAAAACTGATACATAGAAGTCTTAGATGCAATTTATAACTAAGGAGAAATTTCCCGACAGTTTGAACAATTAACCAGTGGAACAGCTTGCCTCCAGAAGTTGTGAATGCCCCAACACTGGAAGTCTTTAGGAAGATGTTGGATAACCATTTGTCTGAAGTGGTATAGGGTTTCCTGCCTAATCAGGGGGTTGAACTAGAAGACCTCCAATGTCCCTTCCAGCTCTGTTATTCTATACAGTACTCTATATTCTAAGTCAGCTTGACATCCATTTTCATAGGTAAAAAGGGGAGTGAGATAATCCATACACATGGCCATTTCTAGTTTCATAGAAGGGAAAAGGAAATGGAAAGACACTAGTTCCAAATCAGGAATTCATTCTTTCACATGAATTTAAGTGATCTTGAATTCTGCTACTTCTACAGATGACCCTTCAGAAAATGGAGAAGAGGACAGAATCATATTTTGTGGAATTGTCTGTGGTGTGGTTTAGTGCTTGTATTCCCTGTGTAACCATAGTAGATGCGCCTTTTTCTTAATGATAAGGGTACAAGTGTTTTTCAGATAAAGCTATCACATATGAAGGGAAGCAATGATTTTAAAAAAATCTTGAATTCTGGAAAAAAAAGTGACATGAAAGATGATGGAGAACAGATGTCTTTTGTTCTTCTTAATAGAAGGTCCAGGCCCAGAACAAGTCCTGTTCTTTTATGACATCTAAAAATCTGCTGGATGATGTAATTACTTAATGATAGAGCTGACTTTGGATGGGCATTTGCAGGACAGATAGATTATTAGAACACTTTAATATTAAACAGACAAGAAATTAGTTTGCATTTTTTCCCTAAGAACCATTGATTAGGAGTCACTGAAATTCCCTCGCAGATGTTTTTCAAATGTGGAATTCTTGCCTCCACAGCAAAGGGAATATAAAACATCAAGTTTCAATATTGCAAGCCAACCTTAAACTATTCTTAAAATTCTCCTTTGGCATCATGTATGCCAAATCTAACACTTAATTCATTCTTATGAAATGCTGAGGTTGATCCATGCATTGGAATCACAGGTTTGGACCAAGTATCTATATATCTTTGTGGTGGTAAATAGAGAAATGTAGTCTTAATTGCAGAGCTGTTTTGGAAGTGATCTCCTGGGAAAGTGTCTTGACCCTATTTGGGGCTGGGATCCATTTTGGAATACATTCATGATTCACATCCAATAATGTATTCCAAAATGGAATACAATCAGTCTGATTGCATTCTAATCTGAGGGCAAGATTAGACTGAATGCAAGAAATATATATGAATAGTCAAATATCTAAGCTTGCTGAATTGTCAAAATCTGGGAAAAATATCAATATCTTCTAATAGAAACATATGGTGTCATGTAAGAGAAATAGTTCCATGCAATAGTCTATTAGTCACATTTAATTAATGAAAGATATCAGCAAAGAGATGCAAAGTGAACTAATTTAGCAAACTGTTCCTATTTTTGTAGTTGGGAAAAAATCAACTTAAGAACAAATTTCATGTCTATTTTGGTCTGATCTTTAAAGTTGGGAACACATATTACATATGAAGAACATAATCTAACCAAAAATTAATAATGTAACAAATAAATAATCTCACAAAAAAATAACTAGTCCAAAAAATAGCACCATACTAACACAATAAATTTCCTATGTTTTAAGCAGAGTTTCTTCATAAGAGAAACTGCCCCAATCCCAGAAGGAATGGAAATAGCTCAGACTACACTGTTTCTTCTTGCCAAAGCAGCGAATGAGCTAAACAAAAAAAATCCAAAGTATTTTAATTGATCCCGCCTGGCTCCCCAGGGTGTACTGATTCCTCAGCTTGTGGGCAACAGAACCAAGGAAGTTGTCCCATAGTGATCTGTCGTCCCTCCGCTCAAAAAATGGAATGCACAGACCCAGGTTTGACTGACAAGCCATCTGACCACAAATGGAAAAGCTGACAAGACGTACCTTCCAAGTGCAGAGTGATGTAGACAAAGGTCAGAGAGCCTCATTTCACTGTAGGCTAAATTAACAGCATTTCTCTTAATTTAATTAGCTGTTACTACACTTCAGTTGTGCACATTCCATTGAAGGCATATTTGAAAAAACTGGCAATTCATTCAATGAAAGGGAGGCTTCAAACAAGGATTGTAATGTACTTATTTAACATCCCACCCACCCACCCAAAGTAGACCACTATAAATGACTTAAATAGTCACAAACGATTCACTTTTCTCATCTTTTTGCAATACAATAAGGATGAAGCTGATGTACTGTTGGAATTATATTGTAATCTTACAAAGGAAAAGTTATGAAACGGCTTTTTAAATAATAAATAAAAGCAAATATGAAGGGTGGAAAACAGAGTAAGAAGAGGGGCGTGCAAAAATATTTTAAATGTCAAGCACTCCATTTCATATTCGAAACAGTCGTTTCAAGTTTGGGATGGGTTGTTCCAACTGTTGTGGTGGTGTTTCACAAAATTTTTGTCTCAAAACCCTTCCAAAATAATCAGAGTGATCCACGTCAAGCTGGAAGCAAGTATTTTAAATTTAAAATGCTTTGAACACCTTAGGTTAGGAGGCAAAAGGGCACCTGCATTCATCAAGCAGGGGACATGAAAGCTAGACCTATCACGTTCACCGTGCATGTTTTCCTTTAAATTTCTGTTTTCAGCACGACAGAAATTAATATGCCAGGAATTCATGGCAATCTCTCTTAAGGATACATTTTTCTCTGAACAGTACATAACAGAATAACAGAGTTGGGAGGGACCTTGGAGGTCTTTAGTTCAACCCTCTGCTCAAGCAGAAAACTCTATACCGTTTCAAACAAATGGTTGTCCTATCTTCTTAAAAACCTCCAGTGTTGGAGCACCCACAACTTCTTGTATATCAGGGCACAGCTCAGGACCCAAAGTAATGAGATCAGCCAGTATGCTAAGCCATAGTGGACTCATTCACAAAACATTCTAACCAAAGTCAAGCAAGCACACATACTGTAGTCTACAGGTGAGGTGGAGTGACCTGCAGCCTTCATCTGGATCTTGATTATTTATGGACAACTTTACTCAGCGCCAATGTTATTATTTAAACCTGAGATTAGGCTTACATAGTTCTGGTATTTCAGTAGTTGGGATGCTGATGCATACTTTATTTTGCTCTTCCTTTTTCAAAAGAGCAATCTGTTTCTCTTCTGAATCCTTCAAAGCTGCTGGGGTATTGCTTACATTCAAGCTTGACATGATAATTTGATGTTCTCCAGACCAGGTGTTATTTTACATAGTTAATCATAATAATTTTGTTTGCTTTATTTGTTACAGGATGTTTACATTTCATTTCCACCACCCCCCTCTTTCACAGCTGTTGATTTTGTTTGTTTGTACTTAACCTGTCTGTAACTTTCTAGGCATCTCAAAATAAAATGAAAATTAAATAATTGAATAAAAATTAGAATGCAAAACAACAAAAATATTGTTTCTGGAACTAGGAAATCCTCTCATGAACCTTTTGTGGATGGAATTGTACAGATTCAGGCCCTTCTGTCATTGTTTTCGTGAACTGTAGTCTTGAAAAATAATGAAAGAGCAAATAAATGTGTTTAGGGTTAGGTAACATCCAAAGTGTAGAAACAGCTATAAAAATGGATATGCTACAGGAAGAGAAGGTG
Source organism: Rhabdophis nuchalis (assembly GCA_039707465.1). Taxonomy (NCBI): domain Eukaryota; kingdom Metazoa; phylum Chordata; class Lepidosauria; order Squamata; family Natricidae; genus Rhabdophis; species Rhabdophis nuchalis. The sequence continues at coordinate 122,863,259 of CM077643.1, forward strand.
GGCAGAAAATGTTGCTTGTGCCCTTCACAAACTACACAATAAAACAGAGACATTAAAATGATTCTCATTAGAACAATTCTGGATCCCAACCATTGATAAAATAGACTAACACAAACACAAAATGATCTCAGTCTTTCCCAGCAGATCATGCTAGCTCAAAATTATTGCTAGCTCAAAATTATTCCAATATCTCAGGGGTTGCCACAAAGAAGAGGGAGTCAAACTATTCTCCAAAGTACCTGAGGGCAGAACAAGAAGCAATGGGTGGAAACTAATCAAGGAGAGAAGCAACTTAGAACTGAGGAGAAATTTCCTGACAGTTAGGACAATGAATCAGTGGAACAGCTTGTCTCCAGAAGTTGTGAATGCCCCAACACTGCAAGTCTTCAAGAAGATGTTGGATAGCCATTTGTCTGAAATGGTATAGGGCTTCCTGCCTAGGCAGGGAGTTGAACTAGATGACCTCCAAGGTCCCTTCCAACTCTGCTATTGGATTGGATTGGATTTGAAGCCCAGTATATCTAGAGAATGCCCACTGAAGAAAGCAAGAATAGCTTGTGTTGTTAGTTCAAAATATATGTCTTAGATCAGCGGGAACACAAATACAGCACACACAAAAGCAACCAAACCACCAATGAAAAGTAGGTAATGAATGTTCTTTATCTATAAAAAGGGGAATAGATATATTTTGTTTTAATTTGTAGAATAAAACAGAAAGGCATACATGGATTAATTATGAGAGCAAACATATAAAGTTTTCTCCAGACCATAAGGTGGCAGCTTTTCACTGCTTTTCACTTAAAATTAAGTGGGCATCTCACAATATCATTAATATATATTTATGTAACTCATTTTTTTCTAATCTGTGATAAACAAATATAAATTTTCTGTTTAATCAATACCTGAATACAGTTTGAACTGAAAAGTAACAATAGGGGGAAATGCTTCCAACAACTGAAGCATTCAATTATGCCAGTTATACAGTTATGTATGATTAATTCCAATTGTACATCTCCCACACCTTAAATTTTAAGTCCACAACGGGAATTTTAAAATTGTAATATAATTTAAAATGTTCCTTTTGTGACTTAAAGTTATTATTGTTGTAGTATTAATATAGTTGATGTGGTAACATCTAGTAATGAAATAACCACAAGTTGAATTTTTGCAGTTACTGTGTATTTTGGATTGCAGTTTTTGCAGTTACTGTGTATTTTGGATTGACTAGTTCTTGGAAATGCCTCAGAAATCAGAAGTAATCAGAAACATTTTCCCAAGTGTTATAGAATCACAGAATTGAAATGTAGAAGATACTTTGGAGAACATCTAGTCCAACTATCCACTCAGTGCAGAATTAACCACTATAGCATTCTTGTCAGTCTGACAGGCTACACGGTCTTTGATTGAACACATTTTTCTTTTAGTAAAGAAAAATCCAACACTTCTGAAAGTAATCTGTTCCACTGTTGAATGAGTGGAATTCTCAGGAATTGTTAGGACTATTTAATCTACACCAGGCTGGTTTTCCAAGTATTTAAAGTATTCCATTATTAGTGCGACTTTTTTCTCTGAAAATTGGTAACTTAGTTCAGGAGGACATTATCCAAATCATCTACCTATTCTGACAAGTCTACGCCGCAACCCAATACAATTGTTTGTTGGTTTGTTTCTTTGTTTCCTTCTTTCCTTTTATTCATAAAGCCATCATGTTGAGTCACAACCTAAAACCATGCCTTGGAACACTTGAAGACTTCAAGTTGCCAAAAAGAATTACAATGAGACATTTTATCAAGCCCTCCTAGATTTTAAACTTGCTTCTTATCTAGGCATTCTAAAGTTAGTAATGCAACAATTCACCCGGAAATGGAGTTTATTTTACTTATTCTGGAAGAGGCAGCCTCTCACAATTCCAAGCCATGACATAGCTCCATTAAAACTCAAACTGAAAGCCAAAAGTCTTCCAGCCCAAGAGACCCCAAAGAACATCTAGAAAACAGCAAGGAATAGAAACAGCTGGAAACAGACCTTGTGTAGCAACCAGGCAATTAGACCTGCCACACCTGATGTTGTCATTGCATTCTTCCTTGTATTCTTATTTTTGTAACCAATGTTTTACAGACAGGGCATAGCCAGTGAACATATGCATATTACAGATGCTCTTTTAATTCTTTACACACACACAACACACACACACACACACACACACTTTTTACCAACAAGAACAAGGCAATGGGAACAGCCTTTGTTTTCTCTTTAGTCATGATGATTGCCATGATTTAAATCAGTTGGAAATAAGAACAATATGCACTCAAGAATATTTCTTCTTTTTCAATAAAGGCTGGAACACTTTTTTTTTGTAAAGTAGGATATTGTTTATAAAATAAATAAAAGACAAATAAAGGAAAGAGGTGTCCTTTGTAAGATTTTTTTTTTAAATCAGCAACTGTGGTCCCCAACCTGCTTTTGTCTCTCTTTTGGGGAATAATATTTTGAGAATGACCCTTGAATTTTTGAAAAGTTGTTTATATAAATTGGCCTGACTAAGCCTGACTAAATGACTTGAAATAAAACTTTATTGTGCCTGAAACAGATAAATAGCATTTTAAAACAATCCTATGATAACACAGCTGTTATGAAAGTTAAATGCAGTGACAATATTTGTGACACAGCCCAATGTGCTTAGTAGCTGGAGTTTATTTAAGGCAGGCAGAATCACCTCTTATCACATTGTTCATCAGGCTGTTTATTAGCCTGGGCAATTAACATGCTTAAATTCTGTTTTCATTAACACCGATGTTCAAGCTTTGATTGTTGCTGCGGCTCCATCTCAGATCATTGTTTTGGAGCAGGAAAATAAACATGAAACCATACTTCCAAAATATTCATTTGCACAAACAAATCACAGGTGTGAGGACATCCATGTGTTCTGTGCTTCAAATCCTTTCTCTTTATTATTTTGTTATGGGTATCAAACATACATTGGATTAAGCTGCTACGCATATTGTGGTGAGATGGGTGCGGGTTACAAATGTTAATAATAATAATAATAATAATGATGATGATGATGATGATGATGATGATGATGATGATGATGATGATGATGATGATGATGATGATAATGATAATAATGATAATGATAATGATAATAATAATAATAATAATAATAATAATAATAATAATAATAATAATAATAATAATAATGAAATGTTTGGTTGCTTCCAAGATTTTACCATTCCCAAGTAAATTCCATACAGTTTTGCAAAATGGTCAAGGGACCTGTCTGGTTTTATGTGGGAATAATAATAAATGTCAGCCCCAGTAAAGCCTGTTTGACCAGCAAAGAAAGAGTGATGATTCTGCAAAGACATGAACTCTCAGAAAGAGTGCCCAGACCTGCACTGCAAAAACCCAGTTGACCACAGGATGGCAGTAAAGAGCTAAAAAAGATTCTTTACTCTTCGTGGTCAGCAGGGTTTCAACAGCCCTAGTAGAAAGAGCTTAAATGCACTTCTCCTTTTTGTTTCTTATACAAAACAAGCTTAATACTTTTTTTTAAAGAACAAAGTCAATTATCCTTGTAGATGGGAAAGAAAGGAGAATAAATGCACTAAATTAGTGATAGCTAAACCTTTCCCCATCGCGTGCCAAAAGCAGGGGGAGCGCAGGGGGATCGTGCGCAGGCTTGCCCACACCCATAATGCTATGCACTCAACTCCCGCCCTTTTGGCGTGTGAATGGACCCATTTTTTGTCCTCCCCAGGCTCCAAAGTCTTTCTAGGAGCCTGGAAAGGGCGAAAACAGACTCCCCCACCCCACCCCCAATGCCCCCCAGAGGCTTCAGAAGACCCCTGACGCCTCCGGAGCGCAAAAAATGGCCCAACGGACAAACCAGAAGTCCAATCCTGAACTTCTGGTTTGCACATTGTGTTTACACGTTGAAGCCTCTGGAAGGCAAAATACAGCCGAAAAATAAGGCCAAAGTCAGCTGACCACCACGCGTATGCAGGCTGGAACTGACAGGGCAACACCTTGCATATCCTAACTAATAGCTCCACGTGTCACCTGTGGCACATGTGCTGTAGGTTCCCCATCATGGCACTAAATCACATATACAATATAGCAAATAAAAGCCAATAAATTATCCTATATATTACTTGTCTAAGCAGACACTGATGTAGAGTTCCTTGCAGAATTGCAAATCTGAGGGGGGGATTCAGTATTTTAGACATCAGATGAGTTTACTTTTTCAAACAACAAAAGTTTGTGTCTTTTAAGCTATAAGAGGTATACTCCAGTTTTGCTCAGAATTAAACGAATGTTCTACTACTCCACATTCTCTAAAGCAGTAGCAATAGTCAAAGTACAATGTGTAATTTCTCCCACACAGGTAATGGACAGGCCAAACTTTAGGGACTTATCCTGAGCCTGGATATTTGAAAGGCCAGTTTGTACTATTCAATTACAATTTCAATAACTACATCCCAATGGGCAGAAGATATTGTGTGCTGTTTGATAAATTTGTAAAGATACCCAACGCTGTCATTTTCCAGATATTACGCCAGTGTTTTTTTCAGGACCCAGTATCTATTAAGTTTCAAAAATAACCTTAGCAAGAAGCAGAACTCCAGTGACTGCAAAATGGTTGTGTTTTTTTTAAATCACAGCGTCTAAGAGAAACTCATCAAGTTCTCACAAAAACCTGATGCTCTCAGAATACAGTTGAAAAACTTTTTTTATATTATAAAATGATGAAAAGACATGTTAATGCCCAAGTAATTACTGTACTTAATTTAATAATTAATGCCAAATTAATTACTTAATTAAGTAATTTCCAGTACAAACATTTCTAGGATAAAAGTTCTCAATCAAGAGAAGAATTAAAACAGATTCCTTAAAACTATTAGCCGAAGCTCTGTTCATAACACTAGGATGCCTACAACTTTTTTCCAGAATCTAATCAATTCCATCTAATGTGGTTCTTCAGTCTCTCCATTGATTCATTTTTCTTTCATTCATTCCCCTTTGTATACTTGTTTTGCAGTTCTATTCTTATTCTTCCTACGTGACTAAAGTATCTTAATGTGCTTACTTACTCATTTTTGTATGCAATTCACATTCTTTCAGCATCCATTCATTCATGACCCTTCCTCTAGTTTTATGACAAGCATTCCCATTTTACTCAACTTTTATACTTTTCTTGATAGACTTAACTATGCCTTCCACATAACAAAGCAAGTAGAAGCACTTTTCTTTCTTTCTTTTTTCAATAAACATTCTTTCTTCTCAATAAAGTGCTTACTTTCTACCACAGTTTGCATGTCTCCAAATTTCTATTTTCCCATTTTTAATAACCATTCTACCAAGTACATAAATCTATTTGCTGTAGTTGGGCTTATTGTGTATGTCTTTCAATTTGTCCATTTTACTGTCAAGCACAGTTGCCTTGGTCTTTAATATATGTAGATAAGATAACAGATTTTATAAGTCATCTAGTCCAACCTCCCCCCCCACCGCTCGCTCAAGCAGGAGACCCGACACCATTTCTGACAAGTGGCAGTCCAATCTCTTCTTGAAAGTCTCAAGCGATGAAGCTCCCACAACCTCCGAGGGCAAGCTCCATTGGTTGATTGTTCACACTGTCAAAAAGTTCCTCCTAATTTCTAGGTTCTCTCTTTGGTCAGTTTCTATCCATTATTCCTTGTCTGGCCTTCAGATACCTTAGAAAATAGCTTGACCCTCTGGTCCTTCTCTTTACTAGACTAACCATCTTTAACCGTTCTTCATGTGTTTTAGTCATACATGTCATATATATATATAAAGAAAAATAAAAGAATATAAAAACCTCATATAAAAACAATAAAACTAATAAAAGAGAGAAACTTATAATAAATTGATAAAGTAATATAATAAAATAAACCCCCTACCCTGGTGACAAGTCATCGCATGAGCCATTTAATGGGCTCCATCCCACTCTGCGTTCCCCAGGCCCCATGGCATTTTCAAATCCATTATCCTTATGCATCAGTGTGATATAATTTAATTTAGTGTCTGATCCAGTACAATGCCTCTCTGGCTTTGATCTTCCAAGAAAAAACTGGACAGTGCTCAGCGGAACTGTGGCAGGTGCAAAATTGGGAATAAAAAATGGGGGCTGATTGATAATACTAACTGTGTCTGTGAGAACATCCCACAAACTTTATATCATGTTGCAACAGAATACCCTCCTCATAAGGTTCAAGGATCCCTGCAAGAACCACATCTTAAGGGCACTGCTGTCCAATGGCTAAACAATCTTGATATCCAGCTGTAGACTCAGTCTAGTAACTGCTTGCACATTATTTAATTTTATTCATAATTTTGTTTATCATTTATATTATGCATTTTTAACAGTTCACTGTACTAGTGTTTTATATTTTGATTCACATTTTATATGCTGTTTTTGTGAATGTTATGCACCAATGCTGTTTTCTGTTATGCCATACAAAATAAATAAAGTGTGGTATAGTGCTTAAGGGGCTGGGATAGCTGGAAGGCACCCTAGCTTCCTTATCCACCCTTAGTCACTGAATCTCATTGTGTGACTTGCGTTCATTCATTCTCTCTCAAACAGAGATTGGTTTATTTACTGAAGAAATTTAGATGACCACCAACTCACAAAAATCACAATTTGGGTCAACGTAGAACAATGAAGCTAGTATGGCTGTTGTGAGGAAAAATAGATAAAAGGCCAGTATTGTGGTATTGAGCTTATGAATAAATGGTGGGATATAAAGTTAATGAATAGATTTATGTACTAAAGATTCACCATAAATTATTCAACAGCACTTTTTCGTGCGGCTATCGATAAAAATAGGACCGCCAACATGATCGGCAACGTCCGATGATGGATATGGCATAAGAAGAAGACGACAAATTATTCAGGCTCTTTGACAAAAGTATGGCATTATTTACATACAATATTATACTTGCATTTACACCTCCAATCAACACATCTGAAATGTCAACACAAGCTTTCTGTACACATTTATCCACAGGTACATTGTGCAAGCAAGGGAAGGTCACATATTTATTGATGGGTATCCGCTACTAATCATGTGATGAAAAGCAAACAAGACATCCCAGCACAGATCTGCTGACAACATCAGACTCAAGTATACAAGTCACAGTGTTCACTTAGCTTTATCATTTCCCTCTTCCTTCCCCCCCTCCCTCTTAAGCATGTCCTGTTTAATGTTGAACCACTCCTTCGTTGCCCGATTTGGAGAAGACAGTTCCTGTCCCATTTTCAGGCATTGCCTTAATTTAAATAGGAGGTTTACAGGTCATGGTAACTGTAGCCAGACTGTCTTAATCCAAATATGTTTACAGTGCTATATAAATTGAAGCTGACTAAAGTTCTCAGCACCTGAGAAACGTTTGTGCACACTGGCTTGTGCACACCAAGAACTCACTTGCGGGAATTGCTCACTATGCGTCACTCCAGACTATTTCTGAATTTCATCCCAGCATTTCTGTCAACAACCACATTAAATTTTTCTATAAAATAGTCATGACCTGACATGAAGAAATTAAGCAGGCTGCTTTGCTTTCCTGGCATATGGGGGGGGGAAAAACCAAAACCCCAATGGGGAAAGCAATTTTCACATGACAGACAGATGTTAAAGTCACAGAGGCAGAGACACTAAAAGAAAGTTGGCCACTCCATTAATAGAGAGCCGGGGAAGGGAGAAATCGACAAGCCAAATCTGAAGGGTAGGAGAGGGGAAAGAACAGATTCTGACAAAGAACACTTGAAATAAAACAGACCCTTGGAAATTCCATCTGTGGACAGCTTGCAAAGGAGGTAGTGCAGAACAAAACCAATAGCAAAATTGGAAAACACACAAGAAGTCAGAATCAATTCTGCTATTGTTGACCCCCTTACTTGGATTCTGCTCTTAAAAAATAAGCATTTAACCGGGGGGAGGCACCTTTTTCCCTTTCTCCCTTTCTCAAAATAGAATAGGAATATAGGGATTTGTGAGGTTGGTCATGGATATTGTCAGGTTTCACCTAAGAGGCACTTTAGATTAGCTGTTAACTATAGCATGCCTATCCAAGTACTCAAAAACATGTTGTTTAATAAATTGTTCAACTGGACCAATATAGACGTCACACTGACAGGTCTGCAGTTTTTTGGTGATGCTGGTGGTGGGTGTATTCTCCTCCTCCTCCTCCTCCTCCTTCTCCTTCTCCCTCTCTCTTCTTCTCCTCCTCCTCCTCCCTTCTTCTCCTTCTCCTTCTCCTTCTTCTTCTTCTTCTTCATCTTGAAGATGGGGAAGACATTTGCTCTCCTCCAGTCTTCTGAGATCTTACTACACGGCGGAGAGATCCAGTACACTGGTGAGGGTATCTCTTCACAAGCTAAGGCTGGTTTGATTAAATATTTTACTCCATGAAGAAATATTGTGATGGACCATCTGAATCAGAAATCCTGTAGAATACAAGCACCTAATGAATCCAGAGGGTAATCTATTGATCGCTTGGAGAATTAGCTAAATGTTGAGAGCAAGAAAGTTTAGGAACAGATTTTATTTTATCGCAAACCATTGTATATCTTCAGGAAAAGATGTTGACATTGGTTAAAACAGCCATAATGGACAGATTATTTTAAACAATCAAGAAACTCATGCAATGGTTGCAATGAGTAGCACCTCCACAGATATTTCCATTAATCCCGTTCATCGGCCAAAGGTGAGGCAAAAACCAGCAAAAGTTAATCAAACAGAGTCTGGTGACAGACATAGTGTTCCAGAATTCGGATCTAGCAAAGATTCATGGTTAATATTGTGAATCATTGCATTATTTAAGAGAACAATGTTGCCCACTGAACCCCCTGCAAAAATTATATTGCAAAAAGAATGGACATTTTATTGGATCATACAACAAGCACACGTTTACAATAATTAATTCTTATTCTTATTGCCCAGAGGCAGTTTTTTTATATTGAAAAAGTTTTATTGGTTTTACATTTTTTAACAGGATAGGGTAATGGTTACAAAGAAATTTTGAGAGCATTCACGTTAGAGTCGTCGGACCTTCCGAGACCTCAAAATACACAATAAAAAAGTTAACATAGAAAACATTTTCCATACCACTACAAGATGAGAGCAAGTACATTTACCTAAATTCTCCGTTCCATGCTGTCAGACATTTACAAAAAGTCCAGATAGAAATATTATGCAAAATTGTTCAAGAAAAATCAAGGCAAAGTTATTTTTTTGATCTAAGTCTTTTGGCTATTGTATCTTCTTTCTCTCCTCCCTGGCCCCCCGTAGGCGGGGCCGTGGCCCCCTCCGTCCCCCCTGGATCTTCCCCCAGGACAGAGGAATATTTTTTAAGAAAGGCTTCCGCCTCAGCAACTGTTTTAATCCTCACTCTTCCTCCTTCCCAGAACACCAGCATCCCTTCAGGTGTCATCCACTTGAACCAAATCCCGTGATCAAACAAGGTTTTAGACAAGAAGGAAAAATTCCTTCTTGCATCTCTAATTTTTCTAGGGATCTGCTTCAAGATAGTGACCGTTTTTTGTTGGTGAGTTAGAGGTTTCTCTCTCTGCGCTTTCAGGATTTCCTCTCTGGTTGACCTTCTAACAAATTTCACATGTATCTCTCTAGGCACTTCATTTATCCTGGCATATGCAGAATTAATTCTATAGGCTAGGTCAGGGGTCTGCAAAGTCGGCTCTTTTAAGACTGGTGGACTTCAACTCCCAGAGTTCCCCAGGCAGCATAGCTGGCTGGGGAATTCTGGGAGTTGAAGTCCACCAGTCTTAAAAGAGCCGACTTTGCAGACCCCTGGGCTAGGTCAATGTCCCCCCTGATCTCATCCTTAGGTTTATGTAAATAGTCTGCTAAAATTGTACTCATAAGATCAGGCAGGCATTCACCAGATTCCTCAAGAACATTCTGAAATCTCAAAAAATATGTCATTCTTTCCATATCTATCCTAGACACATGCCCATTTATTTCCCCCACCTCATTAGAAACATTTTTAATCTCTCCCTTAGCCCCCTCCAACCCCCCTTCCAGTTCTTCATTCTTCTGTGTGTTCTCCAACACTTGCTTCCGGGTATCCAGTAGTTCCTTCTTGAAGGTAATATTTTCAGCCCTCTGGGCCTTTATTTCTGATATCAAAGTTTGCATAGAGGTTTCAAGAGAAGCCATCCTTTGTTCCAAATTTACAAGTGCTGCTTCTTGTGCCATGGTTAAAAGTTAGAGTCACTGCCACCAAGATGGCGTTTTCCGGGTGGGGCTGGTGGGGCAAATCAGGAGCTCAATTCAGTTCAGGGCTGTGAAGTTGCAAACAATTCAGAAACCAAAAGAGACACAGTTTCCCAGGTCAGCAAATAGTAATAACGAAGGTATTCCAGAGAAGAAATCACAAATCCATCAAAAGAAATTTTTTTTCAAAAATCCAGAGAGAGTCCTGCTTTCAAAGAGACGCCGGAAATTTTCCTTAGTTGAAATAGTCAGGCAGGGACAAAGAAAAGCCACTTCCACCGCCCATCTCAGAGCCAGAGGGAGAGAGTAGCAAAATAAGAATTTCTTAACCAGCCAGACCTAGAAACAATGTTGCAAAGAATCGCATTCCACTTTCCCTTGTTAAAGACCGTCCGGAGTGAAAGTTTCCACTTTCTCTTTGCAGAGAAGCCATTTTAACGTGCCGCTTAAATCCGAGGGGGTTTTTTTTAGAAATAAACACCCCCCTCCCAGTCCGTTCAGCCTGGCTGGCAGCAAGGAAAAAAAAGGTGTTCTTTTAAACTCACTCTCCCTCGCAGCTGAAGCCTCGGTGATCCGCCCGGTCTCTCCGTTCAGCCCTCTCCATTAAAGCGAATGGCGCCGACAGCCGTTGGCGAAGGAAAAAACCCCCGCAGCATGTTCCTCTCCACCTAGGTCGCAGAGAGGAGCGCTCTCCCCACCGCCGTGACGAGGGACGCTCCCTCTGAGCCGACCCTACGGGAAACCTCCGGTAACCGGAAAGTTTCGCCCCCGTGGGGGGGCAGAAAAGGCAACAAAGCGGCGAGCGAGCCCTAGGCTCGCCCGTCGCCGCTGGAGCCGGATACCGGAACCGCCCAGAGGCAGTTTTGTTGCCACATATTTTACATGATTCCACTGCCCATGCACTGCAGATATTTTTGCTCATTTTTAGTACACTTATTCAATATTACAGTTGATTATTTCTGAGAGGTGGCCAGTTTCCTTTCTCCAATCTTGTGAATATACATGTGTGTGTGAGAGAGAGAGAGGGGGGACGGACATATTTCTTCTTATTATGCCAAGAATAATTGAAAGATAGAATGCTTTCATCATAATTTGGGGGAGGGGGATGCATGCTGCACACTGTGAGAGGAGGAACTGAAAAAAAGTAATTTTATAAGGTGTTAAAGACATACAATATTGGGCTACCCTTAAGAGTTTGAAGGGAGACACCTACCAAATTGCTTCTTTCTGAGGATCGGTACTATATTTGGACTAGTTTCTATCCTGAAATGAAGATGGGTTAATTTGATTCAGCTTCCAAACATGTCTTCAGAAGTGCCAGGGCAAAATGAAAAATTATGCTCTTATCCCAAACACACAACATTTTAAAAATTTTAAATTTTAAAATTAAATATAATTAAAATCACTTTATAAAAATTTAAACAGCAATTTTCAAGTTGGGAACTGAATGTGTGTTACTAACAATATAGTTTGGAGCCAACTTATCAAAATGTTCCCTATAGTTTGGAGTAATCTATGAACTACTTAAATACCAAAGACGATCATATTTAATTAGAAATTTCAACTTGCTGAAAAGTGGTGACAGCTGCATCTCAAGATTCTGGGCCCAGACAATAGAAAAACCTGCAACATCCCCACCCCACCCCACTCCCACCCCCAGAAAACAGCAAGATGGGGCAGACCTTATAGATTTCATAATATATTTATACAGTTATATATATATTTCGAGTAAAGGTCTTCCATATACGAATGTTAGTTTGCTTCTCTTTAAAATTGTGATATTTTCTGTGTTAGATGTGTAACTTATTCATGTATTTATTATTACATTTAAATTTATATGCCACCTATGCCACTATCCAAATTACCGCTTAAAGGGTGTTAAGTTACAGCTTAATCTGTTTAGTTTGTGTTAGAACCTTTAACAAAGGACATAATGCAGCCATTCGTTTAGTGACAATTCAAAGTTACAATGGCACTGAAAAAAAGTGACTTATGACCATTTTGAACACTTTTGACTATTGCAGCATCCCCACTAGGGGGATATGATCAAAGCTCAGACATTTGGCAACTGACTCATATACCGTATTTTTCGGAGTATAAGACGCACCGTTTTCCTTCAAAAAAGAGGGTGAAAATCTGGGTGCGTCTTATATACTGAATACAGCATTTTTACCTCCCAAAACCCCGCGGCCTTTGCAAAAATGGTTGTGCATAGTCTGTAGGAGGCTTCCAGAGTGCTCCTGGTGCCTGGGGAGGGCAGAAATGAGTGAAAAGCAGACTGTTTTTGCTCATTTTTGGCCCGCCCCACCCCCAGAAGCACTCTATAAGCTCCCAAAAGGCTATGCATGCCCTTTTTTTTTTGACAAAAACCGGGCCCATTTTTGCAAAAAAAAATATTTTTTTTTGTTCATTTTGCCCCGCCCTCCCAGCCCTCAGGAACACTCTATACCAGGGGTCCCCAACCTTTTTTGCACCAGGGACCGGTTTCATTTTAAAAAAAGTTATGCGGACCGGCTGGTGTAGAGAAGGAGCGGGGGGGAGAGGGAAGAGGCGCCGCATGCGCACGTGGGGGGGAGGAGTCGGCTCACTCGGCCCTCTAGGGCCTCCAACAGCCCGAACAGCCACGCCTGCGCTCTCCCATATCTGGTGTGCGCTCTGCCCAGGGGGTTTCCCCCTCCTCCCTCCTCCTCCTCTCCGGCCCTGCGGCCCAGTTCCTATCAGGCCACGGATAGGAACTGGGGACCCCTGCTCTATACTGTCCTAAAGGTTGGGGACCCCTGCTCTATACTGTCCTAAAGGCTATTCATGCATTTTTTTTTGACAAAAAACAGGCTGTTTTTGGGAGGTTGCAGAGTGCAAAAACTTTTTTTTAATTTGCCTCTTCAAAATCTTGTTGCATTTTATACTCCGGTACGTCTTATACTCTAAAAAATTCAGTATATGATGGTTGCAGTGTCCCAGGGTCATGTGGTCACCTTTCATGCGCTTCTGACAAGCAAAGTCAATGGGAAAGCCAGATTCACTTAACAACCATGTTATAACTTAACAACTGCAGTGACTCACTTAACAACTGTGGCAAGAAAGGTCATAAAAAGGGGCAAAATTCACTTAACTGTCTTGTTTGGCCTCAATTATGATGGTAAGTCGAGAACTACCTGAATATGAGAATATTTTCAAATTAGCTTTCTCTCTGAAATACCGATTATCCAAGGTTGTTATGTAATGTTTTAAAATATACAATCCTGTATTAGTCCAAAAGGCAGTCTTTTTGGCTTAGTGTAATTCTTACGGGTGTAGCTTTTAAAAATATATATATAAACAAACATTGAGGAATAGAAAGTCTAGAATGTTATTCCTTGGAGTCTGAAAAATAATTGGAAATTTATATTTAGTACTTGGGCAAGAAAGAAAATCTAAAAAGCTTTTCAAAGCAATTCTATGTATCTGAAATAAACGTTGCTGTGTTCACTGGAATGTAACCCCAAGTGCATGAGCTTAGTCTTAAGTCACAGCAAACTCACAGACTTTTGTTAGCATTTTAAAATCAAATTACATATACATAGTTTCATAAACAGCTTTGTCAAGTTGTCAAGTCCCAAATCTGAATACACGTGGAAATTTTCCAGAAGGAAGAGATGAAATGAAAAAGCAGCAGCTTCTTCTGCAGATCTTAAAGCAGTTTAGGAATTTCCTCCAAAGCATCATCTATGCAGGGATCTCCAACCTTTGCAACTTTAAGTCTGAAGGACTTCAGCTCCCAGACTTCTCCAGCCAGCAAAGCTTTGCTGGCTGGAGAAGTCTGGGAGCTGAAATCCTTCAGACTTAAAGTTGCAAAGGTTGGAGATCCCTGATCTATTGGACTTTTAATCATTATCTACGCAACAACAAAATCTGGGACATCTTCATAATCAAAGAAATCAGAATAATTTCAGAATATTAGACAATTTCCAGGACTGTTCCATGAGAAGGCACAGAACATTCGTGCTTCAATATTGGATATTGCAAGAACTGTCTCTATTTCTAGGCCAGACAACATGTGCGACTTTTATAGTCCTGTTAGTCATGTGTCTGTAACTTAGATCTGACACTTGTCTCATTAACCAATTCCAGAGAGAGAAAGAGAGGGAAAACGGGTTCTACTCTAAAGAAGTTGAAGAGTCCACAGCTGCATAAATCTGATGCAAAAATTGCTTCATGCTGAAATTCAACGTTGTAAGAAAGAAATGGAAGTTTCATGTGCAGGTAATCCTTGATTTACAACAGTTCATTTAGTGACTATTCGAAGTTACAACAGAACTGAAAAAAGGGGCTTATGACACTTTTTCACACTTATGACCATTGCAGCATCCCTGTGGTCACGTGATTTACAGTCGGATGCTTGACAACTGATTCACATTTATGACGGTCGCTGTGTCCTGGAGTCACCTTCTGACAAGCAAAATCAACGGGGAAACCAGATTCGCTTAACAACTGTGTTATTAATTTAAGAACTGCAGTGACTCACTTAACAATTGTGGCAAGGAAAGTCGTAAAATGGGACAAAACACACCTAACAAATTTCTCACTTACCAACATAAATTTTGGCCTCAATTTTGGTCATACGTTGAGGACTACCTGTACTTTCTAAATGACCAGATGTGATCTTTTCCCTACTCACAAACAGGTAATCAATATGAAAGATCAACAACAATCCAATAAAAATATTATTTTACTGTCTGCACTTGATATATTAGGTTAACTACTAAATAGACTTAAATAGGCAGATAATACGTAGTACAGTTCACTCCCAATTAAATATTCATAGGATTTCATTTTAGGTCAATATATCAAGCACAAATATGTGGAATTAAAAGAAACAGCGAACTGAAACTCACTGCCAGCAGATATTTTATAAACTAACAACAGAAGCACTTCAGAGTGATACCTCAGATCTTATTCTGAGCCTGACCTCAATACCAGGAAAGATTCTGGAAAAAATAATCAAGCAGTGAATTACTGAACACCTAGAAGCAAACAAAATAATAACCAAAAGCCAACATGGTTTTGTCAAAAACAGATCATGGCAGACTAATCTTACTGCATTCTTTGATAATGTGACAAAATTAGTGGACCAGAGGAATGCCATCGATATAGTTTACTTGGACTTCAGTAAGACATTTGACAAGGTAGACCATAACCTACTACTAGATAAAGTAGAAGAATGTGGGTTAGATAGCATCACCACCAGATAGATTTGTAACTGGCTGATCAACCGCATTCAACGTATAGCCCTCAATGGAACTGCATCTACATGGAAGGAAGTATGCAGTGGAGTCCCCCAATGCTCTGTTTTAGGCCCAGTACTCTTCAACATCTTCATCAATGATTTGGACGAGGGAATAAATGGGGAACTCATCAAATTTGCAGACGACACCAAGCTGGCAGGAATAGCCAACACTCCAGAAGATAGGCTTAAGATACAGAAGGATCTAGACAAACTTGAACATTGGGCACTATCTAATAAAATGAAATCCAATTGTGAAAAAAGTAAGGTTCTACATTTAGGCAAAAAAAAACCAAAATGCACAGGTACAGTATAGGTGGTACCTTGCTCAATAGTAGCAACTGTGAGAGGGATCTTGGAATCCTAGTGGACAACCATTTAAATATGAGCCAGCAGTGTGCAGCAGCTGCCAAAAAAGCCAACACAGTTCTAGGCTGCATAAACAGAGGGATAGAATCTAGATCACGTGAAGTGTTAATGCCACTGTATAGTGCCTGGGTAAGGCCACACTTGGAATACTGCATACAGTTTTGGTCGCCACGATGTAGAAAAGACGTGGAGACTCTGGAAAGAGTGCAGAGAAGAGCAACCAAGATGATTAGGGGACTGGAGACTAAAACATATGAAGAACGGTTGCAGGAGCTGGGTATGTCTAGTTTGATGAAGAGAAGGACCAGGGGAGACATGATAGCAGTGTTCCGATATCTCAGAGGGTGCCACAAAGAAGAGGGAGTCAAACTATTCTCCAAGGCACCTGAGGGCAGAACAAGAAGCAATGGGTGGAAACTAATCAAGGAGAGAAGCAACTTAGAACTGAGGAGAAATTTCCTGACAGTTAGAACAATTAACCAGTGGAAGAGAAATTGCCTCCAGAAGTTGTGAATGCCCCAACACTGCAAGTCTTCAAGAAGATGTTGGATAGCCATTTGTCTGAAATGGTATAGGGCAGTGATGGCTAACCTTTTTTGGCATGCGTGCCAAAAGCAAGGGGCGTGTAGGGGCGATGTGCACAGGTGTGCCACATCCATAATGCTATGTGCATGACCCCCTGCATTTGGCATGCTTTTTACGTCCTCCCCAGGCTCCAGAGGCTTTATAGGAGCCTGGGTAGGGTGAAAACAGCCTTCTCAATAAGGGTGGAGATAGCATCCACAGTATGACCTATCCACGCTCTGATTGGACTGAGTCTTATAAATAATTAATTAATCGTAGTATATAACCCCCGTCCTCCCTGGCCACACCCAGTTTCCGACTCAGTCCAGCTCTGGGACGAGTCCGGTATCTTCCTTTGCTGAAATCTATAGCTATTAACTGAGAATTGGATCGTGAGATTGGTAGGCCAGCCACCCTTACCGAGTTCCCTCATCCTGGTGGGAATAGCGTAGGCCAAGGGACTTGTCCCAAGTGCCTCTGAACTTGCTCCCCCGTCTCGGACTTTCGCCTTGAAGGGTGGCCAAACCAGTGACCTGGTCTAGGGGTGCCTGCGCAGCGGTCTGACCGCCTGGCTCTTTGACCCCGGGGTGAGCTCAGCGTTTGGCCCTCGCGGCCTACACCGCTGCACGAAGTCTCAGTGGGACCCAGCGAGACTAACGACTTACCAAGGCCGCCGGACACGCTCCTCGAGGGCCTGAGGCTTTCGCGGCTAAAGAAGGTGCTTCCTAGACGCCCGCGCCGCCTCCAAAGGGCGTTTGCACAGGCCGCGCGGCTGCCGGCCTCCTCTGCTGCCCACGCCGCGAGCAGCCTCGTTCCGCGCCGGCCGGCGCGCCGCAGCTCCCCAAGCCGCCCACGTCGCTCCCCCTCGCTCACCGCCGCTCACGCAGTGCCGCGGCTGCCTGCTCGAGCGGACGACCCGGCTGTCGCGCCGCAACTCTTCGGGCTTCTCAAGCCGGCCCGCCGGCCCGGTACAGGCCGTGAGCCTCGCGCACGTTGCGGCCGCCATTTTGTTGCAATCGCACAGAACTTTCAGAGTCGGGGGGCGTGGCCACCGTGCAGAAAGTGCCGAGGCGCCATTTTGAGACCACTTTTGAACCGTTATGTCTGGTGACTGCTTGTAGCGGCAAGGATGTCCGACGTACCTCCCGTGGGGGTCAGCACGGCTGCTGTAAGGGCCGTTCTTGAAGGTGACCAGGCCCTCCTCACTGTCGGGCCTCCCGAAGCAGCAGCATCGGATAAGGGAGGAAAGGCCAGGCCCAGATCCAAGTCCAGCAGGGCTTCGTCGTCCAAATCTTCAAAGGGCACCAGTTCCGCCTCCACGACGACCGCCAACGCCCTGGGCTCGGGGCTGCAGACCCCTCCCCCCCAGCTCACGGTGAGCGCTGCCCCTTCACCTCACGTGGGGGTTTTGGACCCCTTGCAACTCAGTCTGTCTCCTGGGCCATTCAGCCCCATCGTCCCCATAGACATTTCCAGCCTTTGGGGTTCAGCGGCATATAGGACCCCCGCAGGGGCTGAGGCTACGTTTACCCCAACGGCCACGGGCCTTCGCCCCAAACAAACTTGGGCCGTCGCGCCCCCTGCCGCCCCAACGCTGCCGGCCCCCGCGCCCGCGCCCTCGGCCATTCAGGACTATATTAAGGAGGCCATCCGCCAGGGCATTGCGGCGGGGCTACAGTCCCAGGTCCAGGGGTCCCCGCGCCTCAAACTCAGGGGACTTCACAAGCCCTGCAGGCCCCCTCAGCCTCCAACGCACTCCCCGACCTGTCCGGCGATGAGGAGCAAGGGCCCGAGAAACCCTCCAAATCGGGCCTGTTCCCACACGCCCTCTTCTCCCCTCTCCTGGCGAAGGCCAAGGCCGCCTTGGAACTAGAGCCTCCTGCCCAAACATCAACCGCTGTGGCTCCAGCGACATCGGCCAAAGCCTGGTTCGTCGAGGAGACTACCGAGGCGGAAAACATCCCAGCGCCGCAGATGTTCGTCGACGTGATAAAGCGGCAATGGGGCACGCCCACCTTGGGCCCCTCTCCCTCCGCTAACGACAGGAGGTTTTACGCAGTGGCTGAGGCCCTCGACAAGGCGCTGGCATGGCCGACGGTCGACCAACCCGTGGCCGCCCTCCACTCTCCGACGACACTCCCGGGTGGGCAGGATGACCTGCTGAGGGCCGAGGACAGACGGGCGGATCAGGTCCTCCACAGGGGCTACCAGGCGTCGGCCTGGTCGGTGCGGGCCTCAACGGCCGCGTCGTTCTTCGCACGCTCCAGCCTCTTTTGGTTGCAGCAACTGCAAGGACGCATTCCTGCTGGCGATTCGAGAGCACACCAGGACCTAAATAAGATTGTGGCGGCAGTTCAATTTATGGGGGACGCCACTCTGAGTGCCGCCCGGTTCTCGTCTCGTGCCATGGCCTCTGGGGTGGCGTCTCGTTGGCTGCTGTGGCTACGGCAGTGGCAAACAGACTGCAAATACAAATGAAAGCTGGCGTCCTCCTATTAGACCTCTCAGCGGCTTTCGATACCATCGACCATGGTATCCTATTGCATCGGCTGGGGGGGTTGGGGGTGGGAGGCACCGTTTTACGGTGGTTCTCCTCCTACCTCTCCGGTCGATCACAATTTGTGTTGGCAGGAGAGCAGAGGTCGACCTCGAGACCCCTCACATGTGGGGTGCCTCAGGGGTCGGTCCTCTCGCCTCTCCTGTTCAACACATATATGAAGCCGCTGGGTGAGATCATCCGTGGTTTGGGGTAGAGTACCACTTCTACGCTGACGATACGCAGTTGTACATATCTACCCCAAACCACCCCAACGATGCCGTAGCGGTGATGTGCCAGTGCCTGGAAGCCGTGCGGGCCTGGATGGGAAGTAACAGACTCAGACTCAACCCGTCCAATACCGAGTGGCTGTGGTTTCCGGCCGCCCGATTCAACCAGTTGACTCCATCACTGGCCATAGGGGGCGAACACCTTACCCCTGTGGATGGGGCGCGCAACTTGGGTGTCCTCCTGGATACCCGGCTGTCCATGGAAGATCAAGTGACATCCATGGCCAGGAGGGCGTTTTACCAGGTTCGCCTGGTACGCCAGTTGCGCCCCCTATTGGATCGGGATGCCCTTTGCACAGTCACTCATGCCCTCGTGACATCCCGACTGGACTATTGTAACTCTCTCTACATGGGGCTCCCCCTGAGGTGCACCCGAAGACTGCAGCTAGTCCAGAATGCAGCCGCGCGAGCAATAATGGGGACCGCTAGGTACACCCATGTAACACCTCTCTTGCGCGAGCTGCACTGGCTGCCTGTCGTCCTTCGGGTGCGCTTCAAGGTGCTACTTGTCATCTTTAAAGTGCTCCATGGCACGGGACCTAGCTATCTGCGGGATCGGATCCTGCCCCATACATCCTCACGGCCGATTCGCTCCCACAGAGAGGGACTTCTCCGGGTGCCGTCCACTAGACTGTGTCAGCCGGCGACGCCCAGGGGAAGGGCCTTCTCTGTGGCGGGCCCAGCCCTCTGGAACGATCTTCCCCCCGACATTAGAACAACTACGTACCTCCGCTCCTTCCGTCAAAAACTTAAAACATATCTTTTCTGCTTGGCCGGCCTAGGTTAGTCTCTACCTTTAAGGGTGTTAGGGAATGCTAGTTTTAATGTGGGGATTTTAGTGCAGGGACAACCAAATTTAATTCATTTTTATTCATTGTATCTATCTTTGTATGTATATTTTATAGTATTTTTAATTTTTCCCTGTGCACCATTCCGAGTCCCCTTGGGGAGAGGATGCGGTATATAAAATAAAAATTTTTATTATTATTATTATTATTATTATTATTATTATTATTATTATTATTATTATTATTATTATTATTATTATTATTATTATTATTATTATTATTACGCCGGGGACACCCTTTTCGGTGACGCGCTTTCCCCACTTTTAATTGAGGGCAGGGATAAAAGAAAAATTCTCCCTTCCAACCCCAGGAGAGGATCCAGTTGCCCTGCTCCTTACCCAAGGAGGAATCAGTTCAGGGGGCAGGAGTTTGGGGGCTCCTCTAGGCAAGACTTCCCTAGGCCCAGCTTCAGGCAGCAGGGGAATTATGGCCAAAGGTTCAGTCAGGGTCAGCGGTTTCGCACTCCTCGGGGTGGCCAGTCCAGGCGACCCTTTCGAGGTGGCGGTAACCGCTACTACCACCGCCAGTAGTTCACTAAGGGCCGAGCCTCCCATCGACGGCCGCTTGAGCCTGTTTGCTAGCCAATGGGAGGCTACGACGACCGACAGCTGGGTCATAATCACGGTCAGGTGCGGTCTGGCCCTGGAGTTCGTGGCCCAGCCACCCGACTCCTTCACCCCTTGCCCCCTCCCGAGCAATCTGGCCAGACGCACCCTAATGGAAGAAGCGATTCAACATCTACTTGAAATTGGCGCAGTCCAGGGCGTTCCCCCCGGGGAGATCCACCAGGGATTCTACTCCCTCCTATTCGTGATACCAAAGGCGTCGGGGGGGGGGGTGGCGCGCAATCCTCGACCTGAAGCGCCTAAATATGTATATCAGGTATTGCAGGTTTAAAATGCACTCGCTTCTCACCATTCTGGAGGGAATCAGGGCGGGTGACTTCATGGTTTCGGTTGATTTAATGGAGGCATACTTGCACGTTCCCATTTTGCCTGCCCACTGTCATTTCCTACGTTTTTCTTATTGTTCAATGCATTTCCAATACACTTCATTGCCGTTTGGCCTTTCTTCGGCTCCCCGTGTGTTCACTAAGGTTATGGCCGCCCTGGCGGCACACCTGCATTCCATCCCTATAAGAGCGCAATTTTATCTGGATGATATCCTGATCCAGGCGTCGTCCAAGGAGGCCGCTTCCAGGGACTTGCACACCACACTGGGGGTCCTTAGGGCGCATGGGTTTTCCATAAATGAGGCAAAAAGCCAGTTCTGTCCATCCACCAGGATCCTCCACCTGGGGGCCTACATCGACTCCACCCTGGGCAAGGTCTTCCTCTCGCAGGAGAGGATGGACAGCATTTTGCAGTTGGTGGGGGAGGTGGAAGCCGAGAGCAGGCTCACGCTGGCGGTTCTCTCTAGACTCATGGGTAAGATGGTTTCGGCCTTTTACATAGTCCCCTGGGCTCGCCTCCACTCCAGGGGTCTCCAGTGGTTCCTCCTCCCCTTCCAATGCCGGGGGGGTCAGCCACTCCCTGTCACGGGTCTCTCTCCCGGCCGACATCCGGGCCTCCCTTGGATGGTGGAGGTCCACTGCTATCCTACGGGGCTGTCGATTCCTGACCGCCGACCGCGTGGTCATCACCACAGATGCCAGTCTGACCGGCTGGGGTGCCCACCTGGAATCACAGATCGCCCAGCGGCTATGGTCGCCAGAAGAAGCGGAGCAGAGCATCAACTTTCTGGAGTTGCGGGCGATCAGGCTCGCCATGGGCGAGTTCAGGCACATGATCACAGGCCGGCATGTCTTGATTCTGACGGACAACATCACCGCTAAGGCGCATGTCAACCGACAGGGGGGCACTAGGTCCTGGTTGCTCATGCAAGAAGCGCTGGAGTTGGGGGTTTGGGCGGAACACCATCTCTTGTCACTCTCCGCAGACCATATTTCGGGGGTTGATAACACGCAGGCAGATTGGCTTAGCAGGGTGCAGGTAGATCAGGCTGAATGGAGTTTGCATCCCTCTCTCTTTCAGGAGATCGCCCTCCGGTTCGGGATGCCGACTGTGGACCTGTTCGCCACCCCCGCGAACGCCCAGCTCCCCAGATTCTTCTCCCGCTTTCCTGCTCTGGGAGCAGAGAGAGTGGACGCCCTGAGGTCGCCCTGGCCGAGGGGCCTGCTCTACGCCTTCCCCCCGACCTCACTTCTGCCCAGAGTCATACGGAGGATCATCGATCTTCGGGCCGAGGTCCTCCTGGTGGCCCCGTATTGGCCCCGTCATCCTTGGTTTGCCGACTTGCAGGCCTTGACACGGGGGAGACCATGGCGGATCCCGCAAGATCGGATTGTCCTCCTTCAGGGGTCACTGGAACACCCGGACGCGGGGTGGCTGCAGCTGACCATGTGGCAATTGAGCGGGGCGCTCTGAGCGGGGGGGACTTTTCTAACAGGGTCATTTCCACCATCCAGGCCTTCGCGTCGCCCATCCACCATCCGCATATATAACGCGACCTGGAAGATCTTTTGCGGCTGGTGCCTAAGATCGCACATTTCCCCGGAGGCAGCGTCCATCCCTCAGGTGCTGGAATTCCTCCAGGATGGCCTCGACAGGGGTCTGTCCCCCAACACCATTAGACGCCAGGTGGCCGCCCTGGGATCTGTCCTTACTTGGGGGGGAGTACTCTTGTTATCCCAACACCCAACCGTCCGCCGCTTCCTCAAGGGAGCTTCTAACTTACGACCGGCGGCTGTCCATCGGTATCCCATCTGGCATCTACCCAAGGTTTTGGCGTCCCTCACCCCGCTGTTCGAACCCTTAGGGGAAGTCCCGCTGCAGATCCTTTCGTGGAAGGTGGCCTTCCTGGTTGCGATCGCCTCAGCCAGGAGGATCTCTGAACTGTACGCACTATCAGTCAGGAGGGATCTGTGCACCTTTTATCCCGACAGAGTGGTCCTCAGGCCTGACCCTTCCTTCCAGCCAAAGGTTGCCTCCTGGTTCCACCGGTCCCAGGAAATAGTGCTACCTAATTTCTATCCGGAGCCGGCGCAACCTCAGGAACAACTTTGGCACGCACTAGATGTACGGAGGGCCCTGGAGACTTACATTGCCCGTACGGCGCCCTTCCGACGGTTGGAGTCTCTCTTTGTTTCTTTTCTGCCTTCCTCCCGAGGGCACAAAGTTTCGATCCCCTGCATCGGCCGCTGGGTCCGTAAATGCATTTCCAGGGCTTACGAGGCGTCCCAGGAACCTGTTCCAGAGGGCATTACGGCTCACTCAATTTGTAGCGCCGCCACTACATCGCCATGGTCCACCCAGGCCTCGCTTGAGGAGATTTGTCGCGCGGCGGCCTGGTCCTCTCCCTCTCCGTTCATCACGACCTACAAGATTGATGAATTTGCTTCCTCCGGAGCCGAGTTCGGCCGCAGGGTGCTGCAGGCTGTGCGGGCGGACAGCTAGGGGCTGGGCTTCTCTCGACCCCTCCCTTTTGAGGCTACGATGGGGCTTGGGTACGTCCCATACTGTGGATGCTATCTCCACCCTTATTGAGAAAGAGCGTTGGTACTTACCTGATACGCCTCTTCTAATAAGGGGGGAGATAGCATCCGGCCCATCCCGAGTCTCGATCAGCCCGCTTGTGCTCTCATTGCACGGGGAGTTCTTTGTTTACTTCTTTCGTGTTGACTTCCTGTTTTTACTAAACCTTTTGGAAGATACCGGCGAGTCTGTCTTCATTTCCTTCGTCGAAAACTGGGTGTGGCCAGGGAGGACGGGGGTTATATACTACGATTAATTAATTATTTATAAGACTCAGTCCAATCAGAGCGTGGATAGGTCATAACCCATACTGTGGATGCTATCTCCCCCCTTATTAGAAGAGGCGTATCAGGTAAGTACCAACGCTCTTTCCCCCACCTCCA
Organism: Rhabdophis nuchalis; assembly: GCA_039707465.1. Taxonomy (NCBI): domain Eukaryota; kingdom Metazoa; phylum Chordata; class Lepidosauria; order Squamata; family Natricidae; genus Rhabdophis; species Rhabdophis nuchalis. The sequence goes on from CM077643.1 coordinate 122,887,307, forward strand.
GAGGGCAAAAAACGGCCTCAAAAGAAGGCCTAAATCAGCTGGCCAGGGCACACATACACACTGAAGCTGACAGGGCAATGCCTCGTGTGGCCTAAGAAATGGTTCTGTGTGCCACCTGTGGCACCCGTGCCATAGGTTCGCCATCATGGGTATAGGGTTTCCTGCCTAGGCAGGGAGTTGGACTAGATGACCTCCAAGGTCCCTTCCAACTCTGCTATTGTATTGTATTGTATTATTCACCAGACCATGAACAAGTCACAGTGTGCTAAGACTTCTCACAAAATTATTTTTACCTCAAAAGACGGGTGAACTTTTCTCATCTTTAAGCATCACCACAGATGTTGATTTTCAAACTTTTCCTCTTATGAAAAGTGTTTAAATCTATTTCTTTTAAAAATAGAAGTTACAATTTGAAATGTCATTCTCTTGCATTATAAGAAAAGCAAATTAAAAAACAAGACGGCAGGTCTGCTCGACAACAGAACTCACAATTGGCTCCAGCCACCAGCCCAAGACTTGAGAGAAGAGCCTTGTTTCCAGGCACTCCAGAATACTAATAGGATGGGAGCCATCCAGATTACAAGGAGACCTTCATTCCAGAGAGCAGGCACTGTTTAAATGGAGAGGCCCAAAGCACACCAACCCTGTCAGTATGCATTACCCAGGGCAACAGCAGGAAAGAAAGATGGCCCTGCAAATAACTGAGCCCTGTGCCATGTAAGATTTTATAGATCATAATATGCATTTTAAATCACACCTGGAAGTAGGCCAGCAGCCAATGCATAGCCAAAGATTCACATGGGCATACTAAGTTATACCTATCAATACCATACCACTGAGTTACCAAGTGGTCTTTAAGGGCAGCCCATATACTGTGTGTTGCAATAGTCAAGCTATGTGATGACTAGGGCAAGAATTGTCAGAAGGATCTCCTTATTCAGTAATGGGTGCAAATGGCATATCAGATTAAGATGTGCAAAGCCCCTTTTGGCCATAGAAACTGAGCAATAGCTGTGAGTCCCAGAAGACCCAAGATTATTCACTACACTTAAGTGAGTAAGTGCAACCCCAGATTAAAGTTAGAATCTTCCCTGCTCTAGAAGACCCTAAATATCCACAACTATTTAATTTTGGTAGCCTTCTCCATCCTCTGGGCACTGGAACAGGACTTCCACAGCCTAACTTGTATGCTGTTGATATCCAAAATATAATTAAGCGTCATCAGCATACTGATAATATTGAACCCCGAACTGGCTCCATTTAGTAGTTTCATGTAGATTCTGAATCAAAGAAAGTGCCAAAATCTGAGGCTCCACAAAGGAGGGGCCTAACAAGTGACTTCTCCCCCTCAACCAACATTAGCTGCATTATTTATTTATTTAGCATATGGCAGGGAAATCTATACATGATAGACACAACGCAGTCCTGACAGCCCAGGCACGTGATGACGAACCTATGACACGTGTGCCTGAAGAGGCATGTGGAGCCATGTTATCTGGCATGCGCAGCATCCCCTGTTCTCTTCTGGGTTTCTGGTGGGCATGCACACGCAACGATCAGTTGGCCTCCATGCATGCGGCAGTGCCAGAAACTGGAAGAGCTTCCAGTTTCCTGTGTGAGCCTGTGGACCGGCCAGCTGATTGTCGCACACGCATGCACACCAGAAACCCAGAAGACTAGCTGGCTGGTGCGCATGCATGCATGAGAAACTGGAAGCTCATTTTTGGGCACGCACATGTGCTCTGGGCAGCTCCTCTTCCATGTTGCAGCCCAGACAGCGCACACACTCCCTTTTCAGCACTTGGTGCTGAAAAGGTTCACCATCACTGTACTAGGCCTATCCTTGGTGCATCACACGACAAGAATTAGCATTACACCAATTAGCTAGCAGCGCTTAGGTGGCAGCCTCTTCCCGGCTTCCTTCACCAGTGTCACCTTGCCTCATGTATTGATACCTCATATCTGGCCAGGTCCATCGTCAGCTTCTGCTTTTCACACATGAATGCAGCTAGGTGGTACCCATTTATCTATTTGCAATATTGCATGCTTTCAAACAGCTGGTGGGCGGGAGCTAGGGATTGAGTAACAGGAGCTCACTCCATCTCACAGAGCTGAGCCCCGGACCACCAGAGTGCAGAGCAGTTCCAGCATCATTAAGCCACTGCACCACTGCATCCCTGACTGACTGCAACCAGGGACGGAAGGAAGGAAGGAAGGAAGGAAGGAAGGAAGGAAGGAAGGAAGGAAGGAAGGAAGGAAGGAAGGAAGGAAGGAAGGAAGGAAGGAAGCCACCATGGCCATGCTCCAAATTTCCAACCCAATTTCTCTGGAGATATTCAAAAGGACACCCTAGTTAATGGTATCAAAAGCTACTGAGAGATCAAGAAGCACAAGAATAAATGCATCCCTTCCATCCCAGATATGCCTCAGGGTCATCAACAAACATGATTAAAGCTATCTTCCTACAGAATCTGTACCTGAATGTAATGGGTCTTTTAATACCAAGAAGAAAACACCTTCCTAACAGGTTTCTTTATATTTAGAATAATAATATACATCTCTCTTACAGTATGTTCTCCTAAGACTCTCTTTATTTTTTAGCTTAAAAAAGAAAACCCTAAACCTAGGACATCTCAATCTTTCCTCGTAGGAGAGTTGCCCAGCCATGTTCAGCATTTCTGTGGTCATCAGAAAACCATAGTGAAGGAGTATGAGGCCACATGAGCCCCTTAGCAGAGGCTAGAGCCCATTGAAGGACAACATGAAAGTTCTTTGAGTGTCCATCAAACAAGAGCATCATAACTAAAAAGGATTTACTTACTTATGAAATATGACTTCGGCTTAAGAGGGCAGTCACTGAAGCTCTCTGTTTTCTTTTCCTTCTTTATATTTTTTTTATTAGGATAAGCCATTTTGCAATTTTGGGAGAATGGAATTTGTTCTTGGCTTCCTCGAATGTGGATCCTCAAGAGAGCAATTGTGGAGCATTCCCTTATGTCAGGCATAATGTACTCAACGTCCGGAGTGCTCTTGGGGTCAACCAAACTGCTCTCGGTGTAAGTCAAAAAACGCCTCTGCGTGGCAGCACTTGCATCAACACAAGGGCTCCTTGTCCAATTACACATCTGCCAGGTGATAGGCACAGGATGCTGGGAGTTTCGATGGATTGTACTGTAGTTATCATAAATAATTCTGTGTCAAGGCACAACAGCTGTTTTACAAAGCTAAACTGCACATATCTATATATTACAGCCCGTGCTACATTTAGGGCCTGTCAACATATCTAGTTTTGGAGAGGGATCTTGGCAGTTTAGTTGCAGGATTACAACTAATAGTTGACCCTGTATTGCTATGCTGATGCAGTTTTTTAACCAGATATGATATGCATCAGTTGGCCATAGAGAGAAGGCTCTATTAAAAATTCAAGACTGTTTTAGAGCAATGAAACAGTGGAGTTTTCAGGGATGCCAAAAAACAACCTTCTAATTCTACTAATCTAGTTAATCAATGCTTCTAGCACGGATTTACAGTCTTAATGTTTATCCTAGTAAGATTACTCATGAGCACATCCAGTTCATTCTATATGTGTTTCTGATCTGTATCTGAATGTCTGAACCAACTTTAAACTGTCCAGTGTTAAGAATCTACATTATTCGACATCTGGAAAGGGTCCTTCCAACAATCAGTATAACAGAATACCAGATTTGGAAGGGACCTTGGAGGTTTTCTAATCCAACTCCTGCTCTCCTGCAGGAGACCCTATACCTGTGATGGCAAACCTATGACACATGTGCCACAGGTGCCACGTGGAGTCATACCTGAGGACATGTGAGGCGTTGCCCTATGTCAGCTCCAGCATGCATGTGTGTGCTGGCCAGCTGATTTTCAGACTTTTAGAGGATGGCGGAGGTCATTTTTGCCCTCCCCGGGCTTCAGGAAAGCCTCTGGAGCCTGTGGATGGTGAAAAATGGGTGCAACGGGCCTACCGGAAGTCTGGAAATGAACTTCCGGTAGGCCTGTTAGATTGTTTTTCGCCCTCCCCAGGCTTGAGGAGGCTTTCCTAAAGCCTGGGGAGGGCAAAAAGTGACCCAACAGGCCTACCAGAAGTCAGGAGGCTTCAGTGAGCGCGGGGGGGGGGGGTGTTTGCGGGCATGTGCGGGGGAGAGGGCATTGCATTATGGGTGTGGGCACGCATGCACACGCTATTGTGTGCACGCGTGCCCTTTTGGCACCCGAGCAGAAAAACGTTTGTCATCACTGCCCTATACCAGGGGTCTGCAAAGTTGGCTCTTTTAAGACTGGTGGACTTCAACTCCCAGAATTCCCCAGCCAGCATGGCTGGCTGGGGAATTCTGGGAGTTGAAGTCCACCAATCTTAAAAGAGCCAACTTTGCAGACCCCTGCCCTATACTATTCCAGACAAATGGCAAGGTAATTTCTTCCTCTAAATGTCTAGTGATCATGCATCCACAACTATCTGTACCCATTCCACTGATTAATTGTTCTCACTGTTAGGAAATTTCTTCTTCGTCTTCGGATGGATTTTTCCTTGATAAGACTTGCTCTCAGGTGCTTTGGAGAATAGGTTGAACCCCTCTTCCTTGTGATAGCCTGGAACGGACGATTCAAGTTACCCCTGGGAGACTCCTTAAAAGTCCTATACGCCATTTTCTTTCTAAACCTATTGAAGGTGTAACCTTTTCCTCAATGTCAGATTCAGAGTTAAACTCCACCACTGTTTTTTCTGAGCCTTATCCATGCAGGAAAATAAAGATCCAGAAATAGCTTATGGCCCTTAACAACTAAAAATCAACAAGGAAGCAAAACAGCTGCACTCAGCAATAACCATCAACATGAATTCCCACCTGCAATAATAATTTGGAGATTTTTTATCATTCCTGACACATTTCGGACGGTTGGTTCTTTATCAGTTGAGACTGTATTACATAAAAAGCAAACAGAGACACTTTGTTTCGTATCCTGAACTCCCAAAAAGCACTGGGAATAATAAAATGTAAATTATTACAGCATCTGTTATTTTCTATTTTTGATGACCTTTTGATAATGACAATAAGAACCTCAGAGGGTTGGAACTACTGGAACTCCAGGTCGTGGCAGCATGCCTTGGACTTCAGACCCTGCTGACTTTTGCAGGATTCTCTTGAAGATTTTATTTTCCCCGATAGATTCTGTCAGCTAGCATCTTCTACTCCAGGTTGGCAAGGCCCTGTCTTGTAAGTCTGTCACATTTCTCCTTTGTCTGAAATGACTTGTGATGTGAGCGTTCTTTGCTTCTTCATAAGCACATCCTCAAGGGAGCAACTGTGAATACCCATGCTGTAATCTGCCTCCACTAGACTCCCAGCCAAGCAAAAATTATAACCTACACCAAAAAATATCCTTTAAATGTGACCTCATTTGGGACAAGGATTTCCTTTGCTAAGCAAGGCACTTATTAAGTGAGTCACACTGATGTTTTTTTTTCTTTTACCATGGTTATTAAGCCAATCACTGCAGTTGTTAAGTGAATCACATAGTCATTAAGCAATTCTGGCTCTCCTCTCCCCCCCTCCCCCCTTGACTTTGATTGTAGGAAGCCGGCTGAGAAGGTCACAAATGGTGTGTCAGGCCTGGAAGCCATCTTTTGCGTTGGGCCTTGAGACCTGCCATATTTATCGCTGCGAGAAGCTGGGAGTGGGGATTATATGGAGTGGGATAAATACAGGTGAAACGCGAAAAATCCCACGGTCATTGAACAAGGTTTTGGTGCTTTTGGCAGTGTGGGCAGGTGCCATGTCCTGCTGGAAAATGAAGTCAGCATGCCCATAAAGTTCGTCTGTGGAAGGAAGCATGAAGTGCTTCAAAATCTCCTGGTAGATGTCTGCATTGACCCTGGACTTAATGAAGCACAGTGGACCAACACCAGCAGATGACATGGCTCCCCAAATCAACACAGGCTGTGGAAACTTCACACTGGACTTCAAGCATCTTGCAGTGTGTGCCTCTCCATTCTTCCTCCATACTCCTTGGTTTCCAAATGAGATACAAAAGTTGTTCTCATCAGAAAAGAGGACTTCAGACCACTGAGCAACAGGACTTTGGACCACTGTGCTCCATTAAGTCCAAGGTCAACACAGCCATCTACCAGGAGATTTTGGAGCACTTCATGCTTCCTTCTGCTTTATGGGGATGCTGATTTTATTTTCCAGCAGGACTTGGCACCTGCCCACACTGCCAAAAGCACCAAAACCTTGTTCAATGACTGTGGGATTACTGTGCTTGATTGGCCAGCAAACCCGTCTGACCTGAACCCCAAAGAGAATCTATGGGGCATTGCCAAGATTCTGAACTTGGCTGAACTTCCGGATTCTAGTGTGAATGTGTGCCCAACAATCAGCTGGCCGGTGCACATGCGCACACCAGTTTTCAGCACTGCCACATGCACAAAGGACAACTGATCATCGTGCATGCATGCACACCAGAAACCCAGAAGACAAACAGGCAAGGCTGCACATGCTGGGCGACATGGCTTCGTGAATCATTTTGGGCATGTGTGCCATGGTATCAGTAGACTGTCCTTTCCAATTTCAGGACTTCTATTTGGCCCAGCAATTGTTTTTCCTCAGAAGCAGACCACATGATTTTATTACTATGAGCTCTTGCCCAGTCCTTAGTATTGCAAATACAGTTTGAAACATCAACAATTGGTGTTAAGTCCATGCACGCATTTGGTCATCCCAGTTTTCAGTTAGTTTAGTTCAGTACCATTCTCATCTGAGATCCATCAGATCATGGGTAAAGTTCAGGCAGTTTGGGGCACCATTTCTTTTCTGATCTGCTGAACATGCACAGTCCCCAAAGTTGAATTTTAGTTGCTTTCTCAGGAAAAGTCTACAATACCTCAGCACCCACAAGCACAGCACCAAATGTTACTCTTCCCCCTTGTTTCAATCCAGATGTTATAGGTTTGCAGATCCCAGTATTTGTAATTAGCATAGCCTTTGGAAAAATCTACAGCACGAAATACTACAAGAAAAGGGGAAAATACAAAACATTCTATATTATAGTCAATTTAGTCATTCTGAAAGAGAGGCCTCATTATAGAACATGGGTGGGGAACAAAGTTATTATTGTATTGTTGACTCTGTGTTTCCCTGGGAATAATATCCAAAAGCCACATGCCAGCAATGGGAAAGGTCAGAACTGGCAACTATGCAGAATCAGAGAACAATTGCATGATTTCATAGCATTTGTCCTCTTTGCCACAACATCCTATCTCTAAAGTCTGCAGGAAAAATAAATAAAAGTAAAGACGAACATTCAGGACCCTGCAGTCACCGGTCTACAATATTTACGACATAGACGGTTTGTGAAACTATTCCTGAAATTTGTAGTAAAGGCTGGTTTATGGCAGTGCTTAAAAAACATAAAGGGGATTAGAACAGCAAATGAACATGAGAAAGAGTACAGATGTATGAGATCAAAAAAGGCTGCATTATGGCAGAAATTGGCCAAGAAAGCAACTCTTCAGAAGAAAGACAATAAGACAAAAGAGAAAATCCAGGAAATGAAACTGACTGCCAGAAACAAAAGAGATGGAAAATATTCTGCATTGCTGGAATACAGAAACAACTTTGAATCCCTCGCAGAAGAAATAATTTCTGAGCTTTCAAGGGAAGAAAAGAAATCATTTGAAATGAGAAAGAGGACTGCAGAAAGGGTTATCTTAATATTTTAAACCGTGTGATTGTGATTGCAACTTGGGCGTCCTCCTTGATGCACGGCTGTCCATGGAAGATCAAGTGACAGCCGTGGCCAGGAGGGCGTTTTACCAGGTTCGCCTGGTATGCCAGTTGCGTCCCCTATTGGATCGGGATGCCCTCTGCACAGTCACTCATGTCCTCGTGACATCCCGACTGGACTACTGCAATGCTCTCTACATGGGGCTCCCCTTGAGGTGCACCCGAAGGCTTCAGCTTGTCCAGAATGCAGCCGCGCAGGCAGTTATGGGAACCTCTAGGTTTTCCCATGTAACACCGCTCCTGCGCGAGCTGCATTGGCTGCCTGTCGTCTTTCGGGTGCGCTTCAAGGTGTTGGTCATCATCTTTAAAGCGCTCCATGGCACGGAACCTAGCTATCTGCGGGATCGTATCCTGCCCCATACATCCCTGCGGTCGATTCGCTCCCACAGAGAGGGACTTCTCCGGGTGCCGTCCACTAGGCTATGCCAGCGGGCGGCGCCCAGGGGAAGGGCCTTCTGTGTGGCGGGCCCGACCCTCTGGAACGACCTGCCCCCCGAAATTAGAACAACTACGGACCTCCGCTCCTTCCGTCAAAAATTAAAAACGCACTTTTTCTGCTTGGCCGGCCTAGGTTAGTCATCTGTTTATTGTTTTAATTGGGTTTTTAAGGGTTTAGTTTTTAGTATTTTGGGTTTTTAGCGCAGGGATAACTTGTTTAATCTGATTTTTATATATTTATGATGTATTTATGTTTGTATGTTTTTTAATTCCCCTGTGCACCGCTCCGAGTCCCTTTGGTGAGAGGGAGCGGTCTACAAATTAAATTTATTATTATATTATTATTATTTAGTTGTGGGGCTGCTGTAGGCATAGTGTCTCCTGACATTATCTAGTTGGGTGTCATCTGGACCAGTGGTCACCAACTGGTGGTCCGTGAGCCACTGGTGGTCCACAAGAAAGTTCTGGTGGTCTGCAGAAAAATTATTTGCATTTTATTGCACTAAATCAGGGGTCCTCAAACTATGCCCCCTGCGCTGGATACATGCAATGAACATTTGTGTTGCTGCAGAGAGTCACCCCTTCAGGTCTTTTTGAGTGGGTCGGAGGGGAACAGAAATTCCAACTTGGGGTCTGCTTCAGCCTCCTGGTGTGGGGCTTTGAGTGAAAGGCTGGAGGGAAGTGCCACTGAGAGCCTGAGAGCCTCATTCCAATGGAACTGTGTCATGGTCTGGAACTGGCTGACCATCTCAGGCCACTGAGCCTCCAGGTGCTGGCACCTGGTCTTGCATTCCCTCGGGTCTTCCCTCTGCTTGGAATGCCTATCCTCATAGTGAGGTGCTTCTGCTGAGCCTCTTTCTTAGTCAGATCCAATTTGAACTGAGCCAGCTGCTTTGCCAACTCTTTCTCACGGGGCTGCTTAGCTCCAGCAACTGCTTCCTGTCGGGGGCCTAAGGAGCCCGGGTGGACAGGTGAGGAGTGGTGAGTAGAGGCTGGCAAGATGCCCCTTGATGTGAGTGACATTGAGTTGGCCATGCCCACCCAGTCACATGACCACATAGCCATGCCCATCCAGATGGTCATTAGGCAGATCATATTAGAGGTCCGCGGGATTTAAAATTATGAATTTAGTGGTCCCTGGGGCCTGAAAGGTTGGTGACCACTGATCTGGACAGCATGACAATAAAGTAGCTAGATTGCTGGTTCCAAAACGTTACTCAAAGAGAGTTCCTCACCAAACTAAAGAAAGAAAAGTATTCAATGGGACGCGGCAAGATTGACTTTTGGATCATATACACACCTATTTTATGTGGCCGGCCTGGCATAGTTTTAATGGTATAGTTTTAATCGATCTTCATAAGGCTTTAACTAAAATTTTAGCACAGACCTTTACATTTAATCTATTTTCAATTGTTTTTTGTATGTACTGTTTTTATTCTTTCTGTGCACCGCCCTGAGTCCCTTCGGGGAGATAGGGCAGTATCAGACTCAGGCTCAACCCGGCCAAGACCGAGTGGCTGTGGTTTCCGGCCGCCCGATTCAACCAGCTGACTCCATCACTGGCCATAGGGGGCGAACACCTTGCCCCTGTGGATGGGGCGCGCAACTTGGGTGTCCTCCTGGATACCCGGCTGTCCATGGAAGATCAAGTGACAGCCGTGGCCAGGAGGGCGTTTTACCAGGTCCGCCTGGTACGCCAGTTGCGCCCCCTATTGGATCGGGATGCCCTTTGCACAGTCACTCATGCCCTCGTGACATCCCGACTGGACTATTGTAACTCTCTCTACATGGGGCTCCCCCTGAGGTGCACCCGAAGACTTCAGCTGGTCCAGAATGCAGCCGCGCAAGCAATAATGGGGACCGCAAGGTACACCCATATAACACCTCTCTTGCGTGAGCTGCACTGGCTGCCTGTCGTCTTTCGGGTGCGCTTCAAGGTGCTAGTTGTCATCTTTAAAGCGCTCCATGGCTCGGGACCTAGCTATCTGCGGGATCGGATCCTGCCCCATACATCCCTGCGGCCGATTCGCTCCCACAGAGAGGGACTTCTCCGGGTGCCGTCCACTAGACTTTGTCAGCGGGCGACGCCCAGGGGAAGGGCCTTCTCTGTGGCGGGCCCAGCCCTCTGGAACGACCTTCCCCCCGACATTAGAACAACCACGGACCTCCGCTCCTTCCGTCAGAAATTAAAAACATACTTTTTCTGCTTGGCCGGCCTAGGTTAGTCTCTACCTTTAGGGTTTAGGGAACACTAGTTTTAATATGGGGATTTTAGTGCAGGGACAATTAAGTTTAATTTGTTTTTACTCTATTGTATTTATTTTTGTATATATATTTTATGTGTTTTAATTTTTTCCCTGTGCACCGCTCCGAGTCCCCTTGGGGAGAGGACGCGGTATATAAAATAAATATTATTATTATTATTATTATATAAATATGATAAATAAATAAATGAAATAAATAAATATATTCAAATGATTTTTATCAATGGGTTGGGTAAAGAGATAAAGAAATGATTATCAGATCAGCAGTGATGCAAACTGGGGAGAATAGTTAATACTGTAGGAGAGGGGTCTCCAACCTTTGCAACTTTAAATCTGAAGGACTTCAGCTCCCAGAATTCTGGCTGGAGAATTCTGGGAGCTGAAGTCCTTCAGACTTAAAGTTGCAAAGATTGGAGACCCCTGCTGTAGGAGACAAAACTAAAATTTAAAGCCATTTTAATAGATTAGTGCAGTGTTTAGCAACCCTAACAACTTTAAGATTTATGGAGTCTGACTTCTAGAGGTCCCTAGCCAGAAACCACCACATCTTAAAGTTGCTTAAGTCTAGAAGCACTAGATTAGAAGAAAGGCGGAAAATAACACAGTGACAATCACCAGTGACAAATGCAAAAATCTTAGGAAACAAAAATGAAATGCTTACCTATAAAAGAGGGGATATTTGGCTAGCAATACTACCTGGAGAAAAGATCTTTGAAAGCCCAGAAGTAATAGTTCCACTCAGTGGTGGGATTCAATTTTTTTTACTACCGGTTCTGTGGACATGGCTTGGTAGGCGTGGCAGGGGAAGGATACTGTAAAATTTCCATTCCCTCCCGATCAGCTGGGACTTGGGAGGTAGAGGATAGATGGTAGAATTTACCAGTTCTCTGAACTATTCAGAATTTCGGTCAGAACCTGCTGAATACCACCTCTGGTTCCATTTAACAGCATGTTCATCAGAAGTCAGTACAAATAAAGTTCTGGGCACAATACTTATTCCAGTAAATTGGAACAGATTGAGCCACAAGGATGATCAGAAAACCTAGCGGGTAAGAGTCTTATGGAGGGAGATAGAAGGAAATGAGAGTGTTTAATCTGCAGAAGGGAAAAATATGATAGCACTCCCCAAAAGGTGTTGTGTCCTTACAATAGAGGTTTCCACTCCAGTCCACAGCTAATGGATTAGCCTGATTGGCCAGGACCAGTGCCGGCTGTGATTGGTCAATTCGTACCGGCGGCTACCTTTAAAAAGGGGCTGCTGCCAGATGCTTGTTACTTGAGCTACACCTTGCCAATAAAGAGCTGAATTCACTCCTAGTGTGTCCTTCCTTTACCTGATCTAACACAAAGAATATCAAACATAAGAAGGCCATCCCTGAGTTCAAGCAGGCCAGAGTACAGGGTACAAAATGACTCACCCAAGTTATGGGAAGGCAGGAATCATTTCTAATTATTACAAAGGCTTGTCCTCTCTGCTCTCTGAAATAAGAATTCCATTCCAACCCCAGAAATCCAAGTGACTCCTACCCTGATAGCAATAACACATAAGACTTAGATACCACGTTACGGTGCTGTACAGCCTTCTTTAAGTGATTTACAGAGTTCGCATATTGCCCCCAACAATCTGGGTCCTCATTTTACCGACCTTGGAAGGATGGAAGGATGAGTCATCCTTGAGCCAGTGAGAATCAAAGTCCTAGGGTAAGCAATGAGCTAGCCTGCAGCACTGCATACTAACCAATGCGTCGTCATGGCTCTTTTGATGCTGTTCAGGAAGCTATTAAAGCTATTAAAGCCTTGTTAATTCTCTATTCTCCCAAGCTTTGGGACAAGGGGATAGGTAGACCCTGCTGGATGGGAGGTTGGGTTGAGGTACATGTTTGCCTTCAAGACACTTACACATTTCTTCTTGATATTGGTATTTTTTTTCCTCATTTGTAATTGTAAACTGCCCAGAGTCACTGGGAGTAGAGCAACCCGTACTTTTTATTTAAAAACAAAACAAAAAACAAATAAATACCAATTGAGTTTTAAAGATTCGTAGTGGTAGGATACATTCAAGAGTGGAACAGGGAAGTGGTGGATTTCCCTTTGATGGATATATTCACATGGAGTCTAGGCAGTCCTCTCTCCGGAATACTTTAATCTGAATTCCTGCACTGAGCAATGGGCTAGACTTAGTACTTAAAAATTCCCAACTCTGTCCTTCTATGAAATTATGGCATCATAAAACATGAGATAACCCCACACAAGAATGTGTGAGAGAGGAAGCACATTTTTATTTGAAGAAGATTGCACTACTGATCAACATCATTTTCGTTTAGGAGCAACTATCTGATTCTTTTTCTCTGAAATCCCTAGTGGATATGGATAACAGATCAGAGCTATTTTACAGCCATATGCATTATCCCACTTAAAATAGCTGAGTAATCTCATTCATAGTCATAGGACAGGATGTCTCTGTTTCCAGCCTTTTGAACTCAGCATGGGTAGCCGGTTCACCCCTTTAAGGCTTGGATAGATTAGATTTTATTGTAAAAATTGCTGGGGGATGCCTGGGAATGCAGGAAGGTATACTAAAAGCCACCAGACTCCTCTGCAATCGTAGCATTTTTCAATATCTGGAAAATATGATGCTGTGAGGCTATTTCTTGATTGCCTTAAAGCTGACTGCTGCAGTCTTCTGTCTCAGACCCATACATTTCCAGAATACATGGCTGTCAACAACAGGGATTAGCATGTTGAAAAGAAATGTAGACAACGTCTCGAAAGCATTCGGCTTCTCAGCCAGAAAGCCATTTTCCCTATTTTCTGCTTCTTGTTTGGAATCACCTCAAGCCACTTGCTTTGGATTATAAGGCAATGTAAACAAAGAACATGTCTGTGACTACCACAACATTCCAGAAACCATGTATCCTTACATGACTCTTTAATCCCTTGAAACCAACATTCAAAGAGCATCATCTGCAAACATTTCCCATTTTCTCATTTGAATGTTACCAATTCATTATAACAGTTTATAATGAATCATTATGCGACTGAACCATTTTACTATTTTCTTGTAGTTGACCATTTTTGTTTGTTAGCTTCAAAATACTTTACAATTATCTCAGAATCTTACTAACCATATTTCTGCCAGAAGCATATTCAGCTGTAGCACTGAAGTTCTTAGGCTTTCCATTGTGATTATGCAACTATCATAATGTCTTAAAAATTGTATCAAGATGTCTTCTTTTCTTTCCTAATCGTAGGTGGATTATCTTCCTCTATGAAATTGAATTGTGCAAAAAATATTTTTTTCATAGGTTGGTGGAGGGTATTTGGTGTTAGCTTAACACCAAAGCTTAAAATAAATAAAATTGTTTTGAACATACATAGCAACACTTGAAATATATATTAGGATGCCTTTCAGATGGTCTCTAAATGTTTCTATCAAATGAGGCATTTCTAGAGAAATGACATCTTTAGTGATTACTATAGGTCAGGGGTGTCCAAACTTGGGAACTTTAAAACTTGTGGACTTCAACTCCCAGAATTCCCCAGCCAGCGAATGCTGGCTGGGGAATTCTGGGAGTTGAAGTCCACAAGTCTTAAAGTTCCCAAGTTTGGACACCCCTGCTATAGGTGGAACAGAACACATGGTCTAGAAAGGTTCAACTAGTTCCTATTTTCTACCTTGTATAGTGCCAGGATATATTTTTTTCCAGCTATCTTAGCATTTCAGTTTTTAATCAATGTTAATATTCATTCTATTCTATATTGTTGGTCAATGTGATTATTTCCCTCCTTTTTTATTTTTTTTTATTTTGTACATTTGAGTTTAAGTCTTAAACTGCATTAAAATTCATGAAAAGTGTTCCAGAGAAATTTCTACTATAATAAGGTACAAAACAACATGAATAGAAAACAAAGGAAAGGAAACATTGGGAGTACTGAGAGTACTCTCAGCCTAGGCTTCTGCTTGACTACAGATTTTTGGCATAATCTTGTAAAATTAATTTAGATTATTCCAGGCTCATCCTTTAGTATGGGTAGTAGTTGTGTTGCCAAAGAACAACATTCTTCAATTGCCACATCATAAATGAAAGAAAAAACATTTTGTCAATCCAAGCTGACGGCACTGTAGGGAACAATTTCAAGGTAAAATGTTTACAACCAATCATATTTCAACTGCCTAGTGATGAAATGTACGGAATGGAATTAAATGAATTAAAAAATGAATTTGGATTCTGAACTTTATGTAAGGGTCGCTGTGGGATGAGTGCTAGACAGAAGAAAATATTTTGGCTTTCTGGCAATCCAGCTGTAATAGAGTGCGCTATTCATCAGTCTATAATTTGTCTAAGGAAGTATGTTCCAGATACTAATCAATTGAGATGAAGTCTTAATGGACCACATTCAGGTCAACTTCTCATGAAAACTATATCCACAAGTCTCAGGGGACAGTAGGCACGATAAGCTTAGTTAACACTGGAATGTTAGCATTTATAAAGGAAAGATCTCATGACACAGCATAGGATGTATAAATCCATGAATGGAATGTCTCTACTGTACTGAAAGAATCTTTTGGAGCAAGTGCACACAGCCAATTTACTACCTGATGTTAGTTTTCAAAAACCATTTTTGATCTGTGTACTAAAAAAACATATCTTACGATAGGTAAGGTCTCTGGAGTTGTACTACTGTAAGAGGGGAAAGATTTTCTGAACCTATATTCAGTGGTGGGATTCAAAAAAGATTACTACTGGTTCTGTGGGTGTGGACTTGTGGGCATGGCATGGCTTGGTGGGCATGGCAGGGGAAGGATACTGCAAAATTTACTGGGGATTTTTAGCACAGGTATAGGTTTAATTTGTTTTTAAATGTTTGTATATTTGCTGTTTTTTATTCTTCCTGTGCACCGCCCCGAGTCCCTATGGGGAGAGGGAGCGGTCTACAAGTATTAAATATTATTAAATATTATTATTATTAAAATCTCCATTCCCTCCTGATCAGCTGGAATTTGGGAGGCAGAGAATAGATGGGGGTGGGGCCAGTCAGAGGTGACATTTACCAGTTCTCCAAACTACTTAAAATTTCCACTACCGGTTCTCCAGAACTGGTCAGAACCTGCTGAATACCACCTCTGCCTATATTGAAATAATACCTTATTTTCTATATCGTATCCACTACCCAAATGGTCAGATAAAGCAAACCAACTGGCTAAGTGATAGCAAGGGAAGTCTTGAAAAGGTGCATTTTCCAAGAAGGCTTGCTGCATGAAAAATAGCCAAGCACAGCATTCCTGGCTGCAGACCTGCTAGACTCACAAAAATAGACTTCCTGAGACTACCATTTTTATTTGCTGATAACACAGTGCAATTGTGCAGCAATGAAAATGGCAGAAAGCTGACTTTTATATCAGGTCTGACCATTTATTTATTTATTTATTTTATTTTATTAAATTTATAAACCGCTCCACTCTCCCCGCAGGGACTCATTCTATCAGCATCAGAGAGTAAAAGAGAAAACTACTGAGAGAAGAGGAGATAGCGGCAGCAAACAATCCTTCCGATAATCCTAAAGACTCCCTATTCGATTGGCTGACTTTGTGCCATGGTTTTAGCAACCACGTAGATTGTTCAGAGGTTCCCAAATTTAGAGGAGGATGCAGCAGACTTTGAGAACACTGTGAAAGGAAATTTTCTGAGGGATGGCCAGTCAGAAAATAGCTTCCGCGAAGGGCATGATAAAATATAACTTACTAAAAACTTACTTGCAAACTGGCATGAGGTCAGGTTATCTGTCAGACTATCTCTCCCCTGTTTTGTTTCTACCTATTCCACTAGATCCATCAGAAAAGACAACCCTCTTTTCCCTTCAATTAAAAAATGCCTTCTTGTGGAGCTTCAGAATTATGCTTTTTCTGCTACAGCACCTGCCCTCTGGAGCACCACATGTCCTAAGAATAAAATGACCAGGTCAGCCTTTCACACAACATTCAGATCCAGAATGTTCTCTGGGACTGAGGGATTGGAAGGTTAAGTGTCCCCTCAGAGGACACTTTGTTAATTGTTTTGCCTAGATTTGTCTTTCATAACTATGGAAATTTTCATTCTTTGCTAATGTTATTAGCATTTTAACATGTTGTTAGCTACTCAGAATTGCATTCATAAGAGCGGCCATATAAATCAATTATATGACCAAATAAACAAGATAGCATTTTCTTCATTCTGGACAAGTGGACTTGGACTGTTGTGCCTATCTTTTTTATTTTATTTCCTAAGATCTCTCTCATGTCAAATCCAAGGACATTCCTGGAAATAAAGATAAACCTGAGACTGGTGCATTTCTCCCACCTCATCTCACCCCAGCCCAGCATGCCTGCTTTCTCTTAAATATTATTTAATACTTCAAAGTGTTGGGGGTTTTTTAAGTGTCTCTCAAATGGAGCCCATTTTCTGGTGACAATATGGACAATGAAAAGCTTCTATATAATGCCTTTATTTACTTTTACATCAAAGCAAATAAATAAAACGATGTGTGGCAGCTGTTGGAAAACAAGGAAACGCTAGTGCTCAGAGACTTCATACTGTACTTGGAAAATCAGTGTTAGTGCCTATTAAGGTTGTCAAAACCATTTGTAGTCAGCAAAGACACTGTCACTCCTAAGCTGTAACTGATGTTTGGCTGGTACAATGCAAAGCCTGATTTGCACATGTGAGGGATTGCTCATACCCACTCACATTACAGTGGCTTTGCTGAATCCTTTCTCTGACATAGCAAATAAGCATTCTGATGATAACTGTGATTCTTACGCTAGAGGTTCGAGGAGAGTCTAAGCCAAATATAGAAAGTTAAGAATCCTGGATTCATCCTGGCTGTGGATCACCGACATTAAGCAGCACAGTCTTTCCCCCCCCCCCCCTTGTAAATAAAATCCTCAAAGAGAGAAGAAAGTTTGGAGATAGATAGAAAAGGGATGCTACTGGCTATTGAATTTTAAGCCTCTCTACATGTTGGCTACAACGGTGGCTCAGTGACTAAGATCCTGAGCTCGTCAATCAGAAGGGCGGTAGTTCAGCGGTTTGAATCCCTAGGGCCGCGCCCATTACTTGTCCCAGCTTCTGCCAACTTAGCAGTTTGAAAGCACGTAAAAAATGCAAGGAGAAAAATAGGGACCATTTTGGTGGGAAGATAAAAGTATTCTATGTGCCCTGGGCGTTTAGTCATATTGGCCACATGGCCACAGAGACATCTTCGGATAGCGCTGGCTCTTTGGCTTAGAAATGGAGATGAGCACCGCCCTCTAGAGCTGGAAATGATTAGCACACATGTGCAGAGGAACCTTTACATTTACTTGTCAGCTGGTTAGCACATTAATATTTAAAGATCATTGTGAAAATATCAGTGGTGAAGATAGTCAAGGGGCACCACAAATTATTTTTTAAAGTGCAAGGGAGGGGTGGGGGGGGACATGCCCTGGATAGAAGAATTGTATCAATTCTAAGAACAGTCCTGAAAATAACAATACATACAAATATGACTTCTTTTTTTGTACAGGGCAGAGGGAAGATCACAAGATCTTCTAGTTTAATGAAAAGAAGGACTAGGGGAGACATGATAGCAGTGTTCCGATATCTCAGAGGCTGCCACAAAGAAGAGGGAGTCAAAATATTCTCCAAAGCACCTGAGGGCAGAACAAGAATCAATGGTTGGAAACTAATCAAGGAGAGAAGCAACTTAGAACTGAGGAGAAATTTCCTGACAGTTAGGACAATTAATCAGTGGAACAGCTTGCCTCCAGAAGTTGTGAATGCCCCAACCCTGGAAGTCTTCAAGAAGATGTTGGAGAGCCATTTGTCTGAAATGGTATAGGGTTTTCTGCCTAGGCAGGGAGTTGGACTAGATGACCTCCAAGGTCCCTTCCAACTCTGCTATTGTATTGTATTGTATCATTCCAACTGCAGCATATTTATTATCTTTTTAAAAGAACCTGCATATTTAGGTAGAACTCATATTCTTTGGGGGCTCTGTTCAGTGGAAAATTAGAAAAGATATAGAATGTGCTGATACATTTATATTTTATTTACTTGGCCTTTCATATCCTAATTTTTTAAGCAGCACATACAAAGATAGGATACTTATCCTATAGCTACTATTTGTTGCTAGCTTAGGGGTTTCTTTGCTCACAACCTTAAAGATTCCAGCTACAACAGTTTGGGATACCTTAAGTCAGTGATGGCTAACCTTTTTTGGCTTGCATGCCAAAAGCGGGGGGGAGCGCAGGGGGGTCGTGCATGGGTGTGTCACACCCATAATGCTATGTGAGCCCTGCTTTTGGTGTGCTTTTTTTGCCCTCCCCAGCCTCCAGAGGCTTTCTAGGAGCCTGAGGAGGATGAAAACAGCCTCCCCCCCACCTCCAGAGGTTTCAGGAGCTTCCCTGAAGCCTCCAGAGGGCGAAAAACGGCCTCAAAAGAAGGCCTAAATCAGCTCGGCAATGCACACATGCATGCTGGAGCTAACAGGGCAACGCCTCCCGTGCCCTAAGAAATGGTTCCACGTGCCACCTATGGCACCTGTGCCATAGGTTCGCCATCACGGCTTTAAGTTTTGTTCTTCAGAAAATAATGAATTATGACATAAGAATCAATAAGTTGACATATCAAATCAAACTGACAGTCCCCCTAGTGCAGTTTTCCAGATGCTAACAAGCGAAGGGCCTCTAAGTTTTAACTAGATTTCTCCAACCTTACTTGGAGATACTATGAATTGGAGCTTATGGAAGTAAACATGTGCTGTAGTATTGTGTTATAGTATTTTGCTTCCAAATGCAACCAGAGAGCATCAAGTAATTTATGAGGATGTTTGCCCTAAAACTGCTTTAACAATATGTCCACAAATAGGGCACATTTCATGAAGTTAAAGTATCAGATGTTTTGGTGACAAGCCATTCAAGACAAGCTCAATCTGTACAACAAACCGCAGTTTAAGAGACGCAATGATCAAGCAAGACAGCAGGAGTCCTATGGACAGATGAGTCATGCTTTCCCCATCGTACATTCTGTTCATTCTGTCACAATAAACACTATTTGTTTACTGGATTCATCAGAATTAAATAGTGAACATGACAAGAAAGAAAATTCAAATTATTTAGGCTTTAATAATACCAACCATTTCCAAATTATTTTATTTCTTTTTTTTTCCAAATTCAATTATCAACTTCAAAGTTTCCAACCCTAATATTTTCCAGCCCTTCAAAATTCTGCAGCATAAAAACAACAGGAAGTGAATCAGGCTCATAATTTTTGCATTTATGATATTTAATGTTGGAATGGTTGAGCCAAGCTCAGCTCCTCATAACTTCATTTCTCCTTCATGTTTTTCTTATAATGGAACTTTCTGGAGTTAATTTTTATAAGACCAGAGAGAGTTGTAAGAAGCAAAATGTAATTTATATGGAAAAATCCATAACTATGAACAATATTTATTTTATAAACACTATATTTATGGCCTGGAAGAGTAATTTTAAATTTAAAAAAACATTCCAGTCCATTTATCTTATAAGATGTAACAATTTCAAATTCAGTCATACTGAAAAATATGTGTTTCTCACAGTGGTTTCGTTTGTATTCTTAGCATAGATATTAGATAATACTATCATAGATTGTGATCCAGTCTCAACAAACAAGGAGCTAAATCTGTAAGAAAGTATCTAAAATTATGTCATCAGGATTGCGCATTGGAGATACTGAAATGTTATGGACCAAAGAATCTAAGAGAATGTTGATATGTCACTAACTTTATAAAACCAGCATTATATAATAATATAGAATAGAGAGTGAATAGAGGCAACTCAGAGCTGTTTTTTCATTCCAGATACCTACCGTCTGCATAAAGATTTCAATATAGGTACTATATTTTCTTTATTAACATAATTAATACTAACATGTTGCCCATATCTTTGCTAAGAAGCAATTAATCCAGTATATAAAACATAGCAAGAAACAACAACAGCTAACATGTAAGGTATCTTAAAATAAGTAAATCAAGAATACAATTAAAGAAATTTAGAAAACAAGTTCAAAAGATGTGTCTTAATATTTTTCCATACGTGCAAGCAGGGATTTGGATTCCACTATCTTTGCTATAAATGCCTTGTCTTAAAAGACCTTTGTTTTCTAGAAACAAAAGGACATAGAATAACCAATGACATAAAGTGGTGGTATTCAGCTGGTTCGGACTGGTTTGGGTGAACCAGTAGTGCCGACCTGCGCCTACCCGCCTCGGCTCTATGCCGTCCTATTTAGCCACATTTTCTAAGCCACACACACATATGTACAAGCCACACACATATGTACAAGCCACACACATATGCAAAGCACATGCATGCAAGCCATGTGCACGAGCAAAGCACATGCATGCAAGCCGTGTGCACGAGCAAAACCCATGCATGCAAGCCGCACACACAAGCAAAGTACATGTGTGCAAACTATGTACACTCACAGTTTTGGTGCACAGTGAAACAGTGGTAAAATTATATGAAACCCACCACTGATGACATAGTTGATATTGTTCAGGTACCACATGGCTTTTTATATGTAATACTTATTCAAGCCTTGAATGGCCAGTTTATTGTCATTCATTTCTCTTTTAATTCCAGCCAGCAGTGCTGGCTGTCAAATGTGCAGTATTTCTCCATTACATTAAATCACTTAAATCATATTCTGCATGTACTCTCCCCAAAGCCCACTGTCAATTAAGCATAATCATTTCCAGGTCCAGATCATTTACTTCTGACATTTTCATCCAATGGCAAGAAACAGGACCTAATCTTTGTTAATAACTAAATCTGACAATTGTTTTAGTTCAATTTTGGGATAGTTAGCCAATGGGTAATGGGGTCCATCTTGCTTCTGTTACTTGGAAATTATCATTGTTTGTTTGTTTTTTAATGAAGAAAAAGATGGAATTTATCAGTATTTCAAGAATATGGGAAATGGAATTAATATTCTCGCATCACATTCTTTTCGAAGAATGGCATTATGCATTGCTCTTCTATATAATACTAATTATGTACTAATTTCACCTGCCAAGGAATCTAATAAGCCAAAATGTTTCAGTAAAGTCTAATAGATTTCTTCCGTGAAATTTTAACTCCCAGTGTTGGAATGTTTCAATTTTAAAAGTGAAACTCTCCTTTGAAGAAGACTAGAGTACACTATTTATTACAAATACTCTGATAATTTGCTTTCAGACACATTGTTCGCAGATCAGACCTATCTGTCTGAACCATCTGGCTAGTCATTATTCCTAACAGAATGCCAGACTAATCTGATCTTTCATCAGCAAGGCCAAACCTATCACTGTAGAGCAATTTGTCATCTAACACCAAGGAGACTGTTGATAGCTTTCAGAGTTGCCTGAATGCAAAGATAGACTGAAGAACTTGAAATTAAATATTGACAACACAATGATACATTCAGCCAGTAGAAAGTCTGACTGAAAGATTGGGATGTAACCTGTTCTGAGAGCAATGTTCTTCTTGATTCTTATACATCCTTGGATATTACCAGTAGTTGATGCATATTTGTGCAACAAGTGACTTGTACTGAGTTTGTCTGATTTGGCATCTATTATCCCTAGTTTGCTTACATCACATTTAAACAATCACAAGGTATTATACATGGAGGTATTCTTGAAGACTGTCTAGAAACTCCAGTTACTACAAAATTTGGTAATTGGAATGCTAAATAGTTCTGCAAATAATTATTTTTGCCCGGATGAACATTAATTGAAATATCAAAAAGAGGTCTTAATTGTGATGAAAAATGCACCAGAAAGAGACCCTGTCCACAAAGAGGGGGGGGGGGGTCTTTTAAGCAGGGCTATGCTGTAATAAAGTGATTTTATATGTCCAAGTAGGAATGAATTCAAATGTCAGTTCAAGCATAATGCTCAGTGAGTGACCACAGATTACAAATGAAAAAGGAATGAATAAATTCAATCACTTAATTTGTTAATAATCAATTAAGATCTTACTAACACAGTAAAGATTCAATTGAGCAGCACCATCTGTCTAAGAAAATCCAGCTTTCTGTAGAGAGACAGACAGCTATGATTTGTTTTCTAGACAGGCATTAGCCAAAACAAACTCAAGTTACATTACCATTTTGGCTTGAAGCAGTATTTATTTTTATTTTCTTTATTTTACAAGGCACATAAGCCATTCCACCACAATTCAATGATGTATTTGAGACGCCGAAGACTATTGGAAAGCAACAAATGCACAAGAGAACCAGAAACAAGTGCTGTTAACAGTATAACCAGAGAAGGGAACTGTACGACTATGGAAATAGGTATCTGGATAGGAAATGGAACTGCTTTTGGTTTGCCAATTCTCTAAAAGGAAATAAATTTGGTTTAGAATGCCTAAAGATGCCCTTGGGCAAAAGTCTCAGCTTGTTAAATCCTGTCCGTACAACATATAAATCATACTTCAGTAATATTTTGCACGGACCAAGTGAAGAACAAGTGATGCCATTTTCTTGATGGGATCTGCTATTTACAAATGGAAACATTTGGGCTGGGTATATTAGTTTTTCAGTATCAACAACTTAACTGGAACAGTCTAAATCAGGGGTCTCCAACCTTTGCAACTTTAAATCTGAAGGACTTCAGCTCCCAGAATTCTCCAGTCAGCTTTGCTGACTGGAGAATTCTGGGAGCTGAAGTCCTTCAGACTTAAAGTTTCAAAGGTTGGAGACCCCTGGTCTAAATGGTTTAGTAAAGCTTTGCTGAGTTTTTCCTCTCTGCAAAGTTGGGGGGGAGATATATTTCATTTGCATTTTAGATGATCCTGTTGTTAACCAAATCACTTTTATTATTAATTACTTCATGTTCGTTACTGAAACATAGACAGCTGCTCTTCATTAATGGTCTTGGACTCCATAGCACTGATTCCTGTGATGTAATGGCATAAACAGTTGGCTCTTCTCTACCCTTCCACCCACAAGGTCTAAATATGGAGCATGGCAAATCTCTACAGATTGCAAAAACAGGCTAGGCTCAAAATGGGCTCCAGCTTCAAGTCTTGCTTGATTGCACCAAACAACAAAAATGTGCTCTGTTTTTTCCTTTTTCTTTTATAACAAGGATAATAAATATGACTCAGATGCACATGCTGGCTATGGAAGTGCTTCGTGTTGGCTATCACTTCATGGCTCTAGGAAGAAGCCAAGGCAAATAAAAAATGTTGTGCGTACATACTACATTTCTAGAGCAGGAAAACGTTTTACTCTTAGAGCCAGTGGAAATGATAATCAAAGCAGGCAAGTATTGCTGAATTTTTCCTCTTTCTTGTATTGTTGCAGATAATCTGCAGCCAAAGCTCATTCTTTGCAATGATAGTCTGAAGTTTGCTATCAGACTTCATCTTGAGCAAGTCTCAGCACAGTCAGGGGAGTAGTGGAATTAAAAATGCCCTTATAATTCAGGTAGTCTCTGCTTTTTCTTTCCCTGTGTGGAAATACAAGTTTCATTACAGAAAAAATATCCAAGCTTTGTTGTTGTAGCCCTGGCGCAAAATGGATAGGGAGTGTTCCAAATGTACGCTTTTGCACACATACCTGTCCAACTATTATAACACTGTGTAATAAATTGCATAAAGAAACTTACTATGAATAGCCTAATGCAGCCATATCTGCCTGCTAGCTTCTATGCTTGGCTAACTTCCATAAGAGCTGTGGTGGTGCAATGGTTAGAATTCAGTATTGCTGGCTAATTCTGCCGTTTGCCAGCAGTTCAATTCTGACCAGCTCAAGGTTGACTTAGCCTTCCATCCTTACAGGGAGAGTAAAATGAGGACCCAAATTGTTGAGGGCAATGTACTGATTCTGTAAACTGCTTAGACAATGCTATAAAGCCCTTTGAAGTGGTATATAGGTCTAAGTGCTGTTGGTATAGTCCTTCAGTAGCATAGACAATGGATGTTGGATTTCAACTCCTGTTGATCCAATGAGTGTTAGAGGCTCTTATTTGATGAACTAGGATCTCTATTCTCACAAAACATACACACACACACACACACACACACACACACAACCTGGGAAGACACTTATTTTTTTTCTTACTTTCACTTGTTCCAATTTCTCTTCCGTCTCATACAGTGATGGAATTTTACGGGCAGCCAGAAATTCAGAGTGCAGTGAAGTCACGTTCTATTTAAAGAAGACAAGTCATGGATTCACTAGGACATTGGGAATAAGAGACCAGTGTATTAATAACTTTGGAATAAAGAGGGTTGTTTTCAATACCTTCTTCTTAAATGACATTTAACACTTTTTTTGCATATATGTATTGAACATAAATATAAAATATAAAATATAATATAAACTACATATGTACATGAAATCTTAAGCTGATGTAAGTGATATTTCTTCAGCTATTAAACTCTATGAGCTTTCACTGGGTGTTTTGCCATCTTCAGTTAGTTTACAATTATCAAACAAAATTTCTGTTCCTTCCTCTCCTCTCCTCTCCCCTCCCCTCCTCTCCTTTCCTTTCCTTTTCTTCCCTTCCCTTTCCTTTCCTAGAATGTACCTACAATTCTTCCTTGCCCTTCTGGCTCTATAATGAATTCCAATTCAACACAGCACAGAAGTATTACAAAGCACTATCCCACTATCCTCCTTAATTGAATCTATAATTAAAGCACACAGAACTGACTGCTTGAAGATCAAATTAAAATGACATTCATTAGTTGATGTTGCCACCAGTGTGAAGAAGGAAAAAAGATAACTAGTGCACAGGAGCCTTACTGAATGGGAAATATTTCCTAAGGCATGATGAGGATGATGGAAAAATGATGTAAAAATTGGTGGAAAAATATTATATTAAGACCAATTGGGAACCATCATTTTACATCTACTTGTAGCTAATTTTGGAAAGTTATTTCTGTAGTTCTATAGCTCCCCGAGAGACACCATTGCCATTCTAGTACTGAAAAAATGCTCTGTCTAGGTTTCTAGTTTTATTAATATAAATGGAGCATAAAATATTTATTAGTTGGGAAAAAAGTGGAGAAAAGCCAGAGAACTATTACTGTGAAAACTCTTAGAAAAGCACTCAGCCAGCATTACCAAATAAATTCAGCCATTATTTCAGGAAGAATATTGTGACTGCAAAGTTGACTGATTCCCTGAGAATAATAAAATTTTATTATGTTGTTATGGACAAGTACTTTATGTGAGGGAGGGAGGGAGGGAGGGGGGGGAGAGATTAAATATGCACTAAGAATTCTGAAAGAAAAAAATTGTAAATCAAATGAAACTCATTTCATTTAGGTACATATTTTCCTCCCGACATGGGCTGCTTGTCCTTCTTTGCAACATAACAGTAAAATATGTTGATATTTAGAAAAAAATGGACTGTATTCTGGGAATTTTGATTTAGAATAACCAATTATTCTAAAAATGTCATTGATAAAACTAGACCATACAGGCAGAAAGAAACATTAACTTCATGTCCTAATGATGCAAGGGGTTCATAGGAAAGCTATTATAAATAGTCCTCAACTTAAGAGTCCGTTTAGTGACTTATAACTGTTTTTCACATTCACAACCATCATCATAGTCACGTGATCAAAATTCAGATACTTGGCAACTGGCTCACATTTATGACAGTTGCCGTGTCCCCCGGGTCATGTGATCACCCTTTGTGATCTTCTGACAAGCAAAGTCAACAGGGAAACCAGGCTCACTGAACTGGACAATCATGTTATTAACTTAATAACCGCAGTGATTGACTTAATCACTGTGACAAGAAAGTTCATAAAATGGAACAAAACTCATTTAACAAATGTCTCACCTAGCAATAGAGATCTTGGGCTCAATTGTGCCATAAATTGAGGACTACCTGTTTAGAAGTTTACGGTAGTAAAAAATGGAATTTAATTTACAAATACTGCTCAACTCTGGGAATAGTTTAACCTATGTAAACTCCCAAGCCAGCTAACAGTCCAAGGAGAAACACTAAGAAATGGAGTCCTGTATCAAATTCATGTTTTCCTTCAATCTGTGGAATCTGAAGAATAATACTTCTATTTTGCAGGGTGCCAGAAGTCATTCCTGCCAGCAGAAGAGCTCAAAAAAGTAATAAGTGAAAATTATCCTTTCCTTCTGCATTATACTTTACAAGTGTAATACGAGGAAGTATTTTTAAATAGTAGAGCTTGTAAAGAATTCAACTACTTGGCTAAACGTACAATGGACATTTAGTAACAGGAAAGTTGGTGACATATGACAGCACTAGCACTGAATAAAGTAAAATTTACTATGCTTGGAAACTGAGATCCATTCATAGATACCCAAAGTTTTATTTTAATCTCCATTGCAATTAAAGATGCACATAGAACTTGCTGTGCATTTTTAAGCAGTTAACTTTTTGAGGAAAATCATTGGATCCAGTTTCCTGAAAATCCCAATTGTTTGCTTTTTAAGTGATTCTTCAATTCGAAAAAAAATATGGGCATCTTCTTTCAGAAAATGTGCTTAAATCTTTCATCTAATTCTCACAGAAAATGTTATTCTGCTGTTGTTGTTGAAAGACTGCATATGGGCCTTTTATTAATTATGGTGAATATTATAATTATTTTATGGTATTTTAGGTTACTCACTGGTTAAAGAATTGTTTTTGTCTTGGTTTCGTGGTTTCTGACATGAAAGTGAGAAAAAATGTACGTATCAGAGTTCAACAGAGAAAGCCACAACATGTAAAATGGTGCTAACAGAATAGCCTGGAAATCCAGGTATCAGTTTTCACATTCAGTCTCTCCTTTTCCACTTTGGTGAACTGTCTTTCATTCCTTCTGAATAAACCCAGTTTTCTCATTTCAGGAACATAGTACAAGTTCAATTAACAATACAACTTTTTCAGCACTCTTCTTTCCAGTACTAAATTTATATTTTAAATTTAGTTTTGACCTTCTTTAGATTGTTTATTTTGCTGTTTATTCTGAAATGCATCAGCTAAAGAGAATTCAGCAGTCAAAAATAATATATGGGGTGCAGGAAAATAAATATTGGTTTCATTCCGCAATGAGAAAATCAACTCTTTAGCAATTTTTTTTTTATCCACTGGAAACTTTTTCAAATCACATTTGCTACTCTTGTTCTGCAGGCTGTGGGTGCCATCTAGTGCCCAAAAACTCCAGTAGATTCTTCAGTCTGTGACCTAAGATGGGGCAAAGGGAAAAGGAATCCTTGCTGAACTAAAACTTATTTCCCAAAAAGCTAAGTGGGGCATGAGATTTGTACAAGCATTACTACCCATTACCATCCTTTCAATGACAAGTGGTATTAGTGTCTTAGGATCCAGAGCTCAGGATTTGTTTTTTGCCTTGGTTTTAGATACAACTGGTCTCCTGAAGGAAAAGTAGGATAGATGAAATGTAAAATAATTCGATTTAATTCAGGATGGATCTGGAAGGAACCTTGGAGGTCTTCTGGTCCAACCTCCCTGCTCAGGTAGGAGACCCTATATCAGCGATGGCGAACCTTTTTTGGCTCACGTGCCAAAAGCGGGGGGAGCACAGGGGGGTCATGCATGGGTGTGTGTGACCCCCTGCTTTTGGCGTGCTTTTTTTGCCCTCTCTACGCTCCAGAGGCTTTCTAGGAGCCTGGGGAGGGTGAAAACAGCCTCCCCCCCCACCTCCAGTGGCTTCAGGAGCTTCCCTGAAGCCTCCAGAGGGTGAAAAGGGGCCTCAAAAGAAGGCCTAAATCAGCTGGCCAGCACACACATGCGCGTTGGAGCTGACAGGGCAACGCCTCGCGTGCCCAAAGAAATGGTTCCGCGTGGCACCTGTGTCATAGGTTCACCATCACGGCCCTATATCATTTCAGACAAGTGGATATCCAGTTTCTTCTTTAAAACCTCTAGTGATGAAGCACCCACAACTTTTGAAGGCAAGCAAATTCCACTTGTTGATTGTTCTCACTGTTAGGAAGTTTCTCCTTAATTCCAGGTTGCTTCTCTCCTTGATTAGTTTCCCCCCGTTATTTCTTGCCCTACTGTCTGGTGCTTTGGAAAATAAGTTGACCCCCTCTTCTTTGTAGCAGCCCCTCAAATACTGAAACATTACTATTATATATAGCAGTCCTAGTCCTTTTCTCTAGACTAGCCAAACCCAAATCCTGGAACCATTCTTCATATGTTTTAGTCTATAGGCCTTTCATTGTCTTAGTTGCTCTTCTCTGTGCTTTTTCCAAAGTCTCAACATCTTTTTTCCAATGTGGTGGCCAAAACTGGATGCAGTACTTCAGGCGTGGTCTTACTAAAGTTTTATAAAGCGGTATTAATACTTCATGTGATTTTGATTCTCTGCCTCTGTTTATACATCCAACAATTATTTAAGCCATTTGTCACTGTTTTATTGTAGTAACAACTCCTTTTAAAAAACCCACTTTGTGACTGATTTAATTTCCAAGCAGCCTTGCGTGGGTCTTTAGTTTTTATAAAAAGTCAATAAATTCACTACCACTGTTGCTGTCACTCCAAAAACTGTGCTGCTAAGCAAAGCCTATAGGCCAGGGGTCTCCAACCTTTGCAACTTTAAGTCTGAAGGACTTCAGCTCCCAGAAATCACAAGAGAACCAGAAACAAGTGCTGTTAACAGTATAACCAGAGAAGGGAACTATACAACTATGGAAATAGGTATCTGGATAGGAAATGGATTGCTTTTGGTTTGCCAATTCTCTAAAAGGAAATAAATTTGGTTTAGAATGCCTAAAGATGCCCTTGGGCAAATGTCTCAGCTTGTTAAATCCTGTCCGTACAACATATAAATCATACTTCAGTAATATTTTGCACGGACCAAGTGAAGAACAAGTGATGCCATTTTCTTGATGGGATCTGCTATTTACAAATGGAAACATTTGGGCTGGGTATATTAGTTTTTCAGTATCAACAACTTAACTGGAACAGTCTAAATCAGGGGTCTCCAACCTTTGCAACGTTAAATCTGAAGCTTTGCTGACTGGAGAATTCTGGAAGCTGAAGTCCTTCAGACTTAAAGTTGCAAAGGTTGGAGACCCCTGCTGTAGGCTTCAGCCACCAGCTCCAGCATTGTTGCCATTCCACTATCTTCCAAACAGTTAATCAGCCTGCCAGGTAATCCTTGGCAACTGATAATGCTTTTTAATCAATCAATGTGGTCTTTTCCACTCTACAAATTGGGCAGGCTTAATCCTAATCTATGTCCAATTTAAAATAAAAACAGAAGATCTGGCATCTAACACCCCAATTGCAATCTTCTCTGAGATGATAAATTTTGGCAATAGATATCTGTGCTGCAGCTATATCCTTTCCTCTAGCAACACATTTGTCATCAGTACAAATTTTATTATTTCTTTGTTCCACAACTAAGCCATCCAACTCCAAAAATGACTTGAGGTGGTTTCACAAAATTAAAAATGTTATTTAAAAAAGTACAATTGGCCCAAGGGAATTATAAAAAAAAAAAAAAAAATCCTCGACCTCATCTCCAACCTAGAGGATCTAACAGACATTCTAGCCCAAGGCTTATAGCTCTTTGGATAGACGCAAAAGTATAAATATAATAAATAATAAACCAGCCATGGATTTATGTTTGTTTAATTCCAAATTTGTACCTGGATATTCTCCACAAAATAAGATAGAAGTGGCGCATATTAAACCAGCGATGGCGAACCTATGGCACATGTCCCACAGGTGGCACGTGGAGCCATTTGTCAGGGCACGTGAGGCAATGCCCTGTCAGATGAATTCACCCTTTTTTCATGCTTTTTTCACCCTTCCTCAGGCTCCAAAGGCTTTATAGGAGCCTGAGGAGGGCGAAAAGAGCCTTCCCCCCTCAAGGCCCTCCGGAGGCTTCATGAACTTTCCTGAAGCCTTTGGGGTGCTCAAAATGACACGCCGCCAAAACCAGAAGTGACCTCCGATTTGCTTGCAGCATCATTTTGAGTGCTCCGGAAGCTTCAGCGACCTTCAGGAGGCTTCCCTGAAGCCTCCGGACCACTTAAAATGATGCGCCGCCGAAACCAGAAGTGACCTCTGATTGCTTGCAGCATCATTTTGAGTGCTCCAGAGGCTTCAGGAAAGCCTCCTGAAGGTTGCTGAAGCCTCCAGAGGACCTCCAGGGGTGCGGGGGAGGCTCTTTTTGCCCTCCCCAGCTCCTATAAAACCTCTGAAGCCTGGGGAGGGCGAAAAGAGCATGTACAAAATGGGGGGGGGCATCTGTAGTGCGTGCACACGCACTGGGGGTCACACATTGCATTATGGGTGCGGCATGCCTGCACATGACTCCCCCACCGCGCTCCCTCCTTTGTTGCACGCGAGCCTAAAAAGGTTTGCCATCGCTGTATTAAACTATTTGCACCTTGTTGCCAGTGACTTACTGAGCTCAATTTAAGATGTTGATATTAGTCATTAAAACCTTTGTACCCTTTAAAGTTTTTGGGCCTGGCTCTGTAAAGGACTACAGGTAGTTCTTATTTAATGACTGCAATTCAGACTGACAGCTGGGCATTAAGCAAAGTAGTTAGTAACTGAAAATCATGTGACTACAACTGTACTTATGATTTTACTTCAGCTTACCTGTTCTGTTTGGCATCAGAGGGTTAAGACCCCAAACAGCTGGGTGAGCTCAAATGGCAGGGAAGTCTTACAGAACTTGAGTCACAAAGAAGGTGAGTGGAAAGGCCATTGATGGGTTCCTACCGGTTCAGCCAAACCGGTAGTGGTTTGGCAGCCTGGGTCGCTGGAACCAGCAGGGACACAGGCATGCCACCCCCCCGAACCAGTTCTCCAGGCAGCGCCTACAGTGGTGCCATCTTGTTTTTTGCTTCTGCGCATGTGCAGAACAATTTTTATTGCACTGCGCATGCACGCATAGCACGTACACGAGCAAACTGTCAATAGTGCCTGTCAGAACCCACCCCTGGAAAAGGCAAATCTTATATTTCTTTCCACCACACGCACACACACACACACACACACACAATGTGGTCTTGGGAGTGCTCACTCTGCAGTGCTGGGATAATTAGCAAAAAGAGCTGTTTATATTGGAGTCAACAATTTAACATACATCCCACTTTCAGCAGTTCCTGAAAGCATTGTGCAGCTTCATCACCTCATGGAAGGAGAACCTCATCCACTATTTTTAGTAGCAGGCACCCTGTTCATATCTAGGGTCAAAGTTCAGTTGGACGTTCTTAACCCTGGGGACTGCCTGAAACGTCAAGGGAAGCTCTCTTAAAGGCTCGTTCCATCGTTATGGCTTTTAGGCTTTTATTTATTTATTACAATGAGTATCCCAACTGACTCATGGCAGCATGGACAAAGGGGTGAAAGATTCAGGAAAGTGTAGATGTGGCACCTAAGCAAAAAGCAAATAAGCTGAATGAGAATATTTCTCCCTCCCTCCCAATTGAGTCCATGTGCTATAATTGTGTGGTATACATTATTTATTTGTTTTGCAGGCCTGAAGATTGTACACAGCCTTTGCAGGGGAGGGAATGCAGTAAAGAACTAGTGGAACAAAAAAGTAAATTTACTTTTTATTTCATTTAAAGTTAAACACAATGAATAAGATTACCTACTGAATTGGTTGCCCTTTTGGCCCAAAGCAAAAATTACAATGTAATTCTAACTTTGGAAAGGTTTCAGGGGCTACACCCAAGCTTTAGGGAGCCCCAGGTTCTCCACTCCTATTTTAGATTCAGATTCAAAACCAGAAATGAGCTTCAAAGGTTTCTTTGAAAAAAAACCACAACTTATACTCAAATCATCACCTTTGCCCTACTAAAATTCTAGATCCTGCAGCCAGGCAAATGGAACTAGTACAGGCAGCTGGTAGGTGTTTTCTGCAATTAATAGTTTTGCCATAGCAAAAACTGGCAAGCGGCCCTCGTGTAATGCAAGCAAAGAATATAGAAGATGCCTCACAACATTGTTGGCTGAAGTCCTATTACCTTGAAACAGATGGATAAGATGCTTTGAATAGGAGCTCTATCCAAGCAAGGTAGATCGGTTTTAAATGAAAGAAATGTTATGTTTGATCTCTGTAATGAACTCTCAGGTCCTCACAGGATTTATGCTAATGAAAGAGGCTTGTTTAAACAGGTCTCTCTTACCCTCTCTTACTCCATATAACAATATGGGGAGGACATACATAAAAAGCCAAAAATCTTAGTGTGTTCTACGTTACTCCATAATTTTTTCGATGTCAGCAGGAGCTGTAGCCGCCTGCTCTAAGACTATTTTTGCATAGCATATTACAATGATTATTTTGAATATGGTTTATTTCACTTAATTTTCAAAGATACACAAATCACCACAAACAATATGTTCAAAGTTCAGTAAATGGTTTTTCCAAGATGCTTTCAAAAAAAAGTTTCAAATGCTTTTGGTTTCCAGGAACATATGATAGGCACACACTCTACCAGAGAGAAATTCCCCGAGGATGGGCTCCAGCACAAGCTCGGGAGACTAAACCTCTGCACCTGGTCGACTGACCCGGATTGGATCCTACATATGACAGTTGCCTTAGACGTGGCTACTGATCCATCATGTACCTTTCACACCAGTCTTGTGCAACTTTTGTAGCTGGGAAGAGGTCCTGAAATATGTGTGAGTGCATATGTGTATACAACATGCATGTACAAATACATACAAACCCAAGAGCTTCTGGATTTGTGGTAGTGATGTGGCCACATCAATAAAGTAGGCAGAGGTGAAATTTCCAAATTACCCCCCCCCCTTCAGATTCTGAGGATTGGATCTCACACAAACACAGCAGAGGTGGGTTGCTGCCGGTTCAGCCCGGATTCTCCGAACCTGTAGTAGCGGTGGCAGGAGGCTCCACCCACATGCCCGGATGCTTCTGCGTATGTGTAGAAGTGCCACGCGCACAAGCACGCCCGAACCGGTAGTTAAAAAATTAGCAACCCACCTCTGATACACCAGTGCAATCAATATATGAAGCCACCTACCCAAGAGCAATTCTAGCAATTCTGACCCTTCATTCTTGGCAAGAGGCTTGCCTTATATTTCCAGGTATTATTTAAATTAAAGATGATTCAATCTTTCGTCTAGATGATGCCAAAGTTGTAGGCATGCATGCTACCTTTAATCTTTTTCTCCCTTTTGCTCCTGCTAGTCAATCTTGATTTTTAATGGCTGCTTGGACAAATCTCTGCCGTTTACTTGGCACCATTTTCGGAAGCATTTTTTTTCCAATGTTACCTCTAGGACTGAGGAGTGACTGCCCAAAGTAATCCAGGTGACTTCATAGCTAAGACCAGCCTAGGAATCTCTCATTATTTTAACCTAGTGCCTTTAACTGCTGCACCAAACTGGTTCTCCTAAATGCTTTAGCTTATTATCCTCAAGTATTCAGATTATGACTACTTCTATTACAATTTCCCACAATTAAACCACCGAAAAAACGATTCCTGTGATGCAGCCCTTACCACGTAACTTGAAATCTTATTAAAACAAGATTATTTGAAGAATTATGTCAGGCTAGTCTGGCAAAGGTTTCACCCAGTCCTATGCCAAATTATCATGTGATTGTATACATTTATTGATGCCATTGTTTAAGTAGACATTCACATAGAATTGTACATTTAGTTTTCCCATTTAGAGCTTAACAGAAACCCTTAAAATATTTTAGTAAAACTACCATAGATAGATAATCCTGCTACAGTGTCTCATTGTGGAGCAGAGGGTGTTCCTAAGAGGAGTGGTGAAAGATGGTGGGAGGGTAAAATTTATGTTGCTGAGACATATGTTGCTAAGTGAGCTTTGTCCCTTTTTACGACTTTTCTTGCCACATTTGTTCAAGTGAATCACTGCAGTTGTTAAATTAGAAACCCAGTTATTAAATGAATCTGGTTTCCCCAGTGACTTTGCTTGTCAAGAAGGTTGTAAAAGGTGATCATGTGACTCGGGGACACCGCAACCGTCATAAATGTGAGTCAGTTGTCAAGCATCCGAATGTAAATCACATGACCTTGGGGATGCTACAACAATCCCATGTTGGGAGAGAAGGCGGTATAGAAATCCAATAAATAAATAAATAAATCGTAAGTCTGAAAATTGGTCGTCACCTTTTCCAGTGCCGTTGCAACTTCAAGCAGTCACTAAGTGAACAGTAAGTTGAGGACTACCTGTAATCTCTGCAGGGTCAGCCAAGGTCATCCTAGTTGCCCAAATAAATCAAGTACGCACCTAAATTAGGCAACAGCAATATAGGAAGATGATGGAGGCTTCATCACTTTACTGACAATGGCAAAGGCATCATTTCATGCTATATGGAAGACTATGGCAAACCAGTCTTGTATTTTACCAAGAAAACAACATAGATAATATAAAGTAATTAATAATATAGTCCCAGATGATGGTTCTCTCTAGTCAAAGGGCGCTCAATATGCTTCTGAGGAAGAGCTGAGGAGCTTTGGGGTATTTATTAAATTGGTAGATTAAAACTTCTGAGGCAGGGGTCTGCAAAGTCGGCTCTTTTAAGACTGGTGGATTTCAACTCCCAGAGTTCCCCAGCCAGCATAGCTGGCTGGGGAATTCTGGGAGTTGAAGTCCACCAGTCTTAAAAGAGCCGACTTTGCAGACCCCTGTTCTGAGGCATCTAGTTGCGTATATTGCTATGCTGAAAAAGAAAACTGACAATCCAAAAGCAGAATTATAATAGGAACACAGAAAGTTAGAAGGGCATGGAAAAGCGCAACACAGTGAAAAATTAAATAAAACATCAGTGAATTAAAACAGACTGGAATTGGTCAATTTAGAAAATCATGTTTGCTATTCAGGTTATGAAAATAACGGAAGGAATAATGCTGTTTTCAGTCACAATTCCAATTCATCCTGAATAAGAATTACTAAATCATACTTTTTTTTAAAAAAATGTACTGAACTGGTATTATATATGTTAACAACTGCAAAGGTTTTATATGGCTTTTATTGGAAAACATCTTTACAATACAATAGCAGAGTTGGAAGGGACCTTGGAGGTCTTCTAGTCCAACTCCCTGCCTAGGATCTTTGATCCTCTCTATGGATCAACCAAATTATAGGAAGGTGCTTCAATGTCTAGAATAACTTCATATTCAAAAGTAAGTTTGACATATAAAACATTATTTGGAATTAAATTTTAATTCCAATTGTAGTTACAACTGCAATTCTATACATGAAATTGTGCTAAATTTGAATTTTAGAGTTTATATTTGGAAAAATAACCTACACACACATTGTCTGCAGTACTCTGTTCATGTATTATTAGCCATACAGGTAGTCATCAACTTACAACCATTTACAGCAGGGGTCCCCAACCCCCGGTCCATGGACCAGTGCCGGTCCGTGGCTTGATAGTAACCGGGCCGGAGTGAGCCTCAGGTTCCATGTGTCCGCCGAACGCAGGAACGGCCCACGTGACTTGACTCACCCGCTGGAGGCTCCCACCGGTCCACGGAATTTTTTTTACATGAAACCAGTCAATGGTGCCAAAAGGGTTGGGGACCCCTGATTTACAGTATTTAGTAACCACTCAACCGTTACAACAGCATTGAAAAAAAGTGATTTATGACCATTTTTCGAACTTTTGACTATTGCAGAACCCCCATGGCCACGTGATTAAAATTCAGACGTTTAATAATTGACTAATACCTATGACAATTGCAACATTCTGACAAAGTCAATGGGGAAGCTGGATTCACTTAACAACCATGTTACTAACCTAATAATTTCAGAGATTCACTTAACAATTGTGGCAGGAAAGATTGTAAAATGGGTCAACATTCAGTTAACAACTGTCTCACTTAGCAACAGATATTTTGGGCTCAACTGTAATCATAATTCGAGGACTACCTAAGGGATTTTTTCCTCTTATTGATTCTAATGATTTTAACCAAATATTTTTAAAGTTCAACAGATACATGATTTATTTAGAAACTGGTTGTCTTACAGTACTTCAAGCTTTTAATTGTATGTTAGAATATATTGGCAGCATATTTTAGATTTGTGGCTTATCTCAGATATTTTGACAACTCATTTAGTCTTTATAGTATCTAAAATTTTAAAGAATAATAAATGGTATAGTATCTGAGTATCTATACAGTGGTGGGATTCAATTTTTTTTACTGCCAGTTCTGTGGCGTGGCTTGCCGGGCATGGTAGGGGAAAGAGACTGTAAAATCCCCATTTCTTCCCAATCAGCTGTGACTCGGGAGGCACAGAATAGATGGGGGGTGGGGTCAGTCCGAGGTGATATTTATCGGTTCTTCAAACTACTCAAAATTTCCACTATCGGTTGTCGAGAACTGGTCAGAACCTGCTGAATACCACCTCTGTATCTATGCCATTTGTTATTCTTTTAAATTTTTCTTCTTGTAGTATTTTTATTCCATTTCTTTTGAAAATTATAGTATCGTCACCTAGATTGTAAAAGCAAATCAATAAAATAATTATATGCATAAGGAGGTCTAGAAAAGAATCTTTTTTCAACCCCATCTTTTTCATGCTTAGAAAACCGATTCTATGACAAAGATGTTTCAACTGATTCCCTCATTTTAATTCTGACTAGATCGATGTTTCAATTGTAATAGTTTTGATCTGTGCAGTCCACTTTAGAAAACACCACTAGGGGGCAGTAAAGCCACATCTATATATATTCTACAAATATCTAAAATAGACCACTCAAATTTTAGAATGAACTAATATGCACAATATCTAGCAAAGCATGAGGTCATTGTGATCTTTGTAGAACTGACATGCTGAAAGGGCTCACTAAAGAGCCACATCCCCTTTCTAATCAAGATGAGTCACGCTGAGGTCAGCAAGTCTTATCTGATTAAAAGTAGGTTAAATGGAAGAACAAAATAGAAAGCAAGAACAAAATCAAATGGAGGTAAAGGCCCTGTGAATTTGAGGGGTGAGTGTGTTGAGCCCTACCATAAAATTGGCCTAAAATTGAGTGAGAAAGGTACTCCAGCTCAGGGAGTTCAACACATGACAGTTTTAACTACACATCCATTTCCTGAAATCATTTAGCTGACTATCTACCAACTACAAAGTTTATACTCTGTTAATGAACATTTCTCTTCTCAGAACTAAGACATTTGACCAAACTCTAGGTGGGGTGGGTGGGAGAATCACTGTAAATCACAACCCATAATAATGGCAAAAAACCCTGTCTCCTCACGTAGTTTTCTTACATTCTCCATCTACCTGATATCATTTTCCACAAAACGCCTCTGTAAATTAAGGACTGAGATCATTGGAATCCATATTATACAGGGTTGAGTTATTTTAGTATGTTAATTCATGTCCTTTAATGAGGAATACATGTGTATCTCAATATATCAACACAATTCTTACATATCTTACAAGAAGGGATGCTTGTTGTCGTTATGATCCAGGTATTTTTAAATGAGTTCTGAGGGCCATAGAAGAACACAATAGTGAAGTTGCTCCAAAAGGCAAACCGTATTTTTCAGAGTATAAGATACACTGGAGTATAAGACACACCCAGGTTTTGAAGAGGCAAATTTTATTTAAAAAGTAGGTAGGTAGAGGGAGAGAGAGGAAGAGAAAGAGAGAGAAATACAGCAGGTAGGTAGGTAGGTAGGTAGGGAGAGAAAGAGAGAAGTTAGGTAGGTAGAGGCAGAGAGAGAGAGAAATAGAGAGAGAGAAATACAGTAGGTAGGTAGGGAGACAGAGAGAGTATGTAGGTAGATAGATGTTTCTAGGTGTACTTATCCATGTACTGGAGAAGGAAATAGCTGACAACCTGTTAGCACCTAAAGCTTTGTTTCTGCTGACACAGTACTTGACCAATGTAATTCTCATTAACCACTCTAACTAAACCGGACCTGGTAGGAATTGCGGAAACCTGGTTGGGCCACGAGGGAGGACTTCCCCTTGTTGAAATGTGCCCACCAGGCTACCGCGCTTTTCATCAGCCCCGGGTCCAAGGTAGGGGTGGTGGGGTAGCGGTCATTATCAAGGAAGGTCTTGAGCCAAGAGAGACCATTGTGCCACAGACTACCGGTTGCGAGTCCCTCTGCGTGAAGTGGGGCCTAGGGAGGCAGTTGGGCTTGCTGGTTATATACCTGGCTCCTCGCTATGTAGCAGCAGCCCTGCCCGAGCTCCTGGAGGTGATCGCTACGGTGGCAGTGGAGACCCCCAGACTTATAGTCATGGGGGACTTTAATCTGCCATCGTTGGGCGAATCATCCGAGGTAGCTCGGGAGTTCATGGCTTCCATGACAGCCATGGACCTGACCCAACTAATTCAAGGCCCCACCCACGAGGGTGGACACACACCGGACCTCATTTTTGTCACAGGCCAATGGAAGAGTGATCTGGGTATAGGGGACATAGTCATCACACCCTTGTCATGGTCAGACCACTCACTTCTCCGGCTCGACTTTCCGACCGCTACTCCCCTCCGCGAGGAGGCAGCGCCAGAACCACCTATCTGGTTCCGCCCCAGGCGCCTGATGGACCCGGGTGGGTTCCAGATGGCGCTTGGGCCACTTCCTGTACCCCTGACCTGCGCCCCGATGGAGGACCTCGTGGCCGCATGGAATATTGCGACCACGGGAGCCTTGGATCGGGTCACGCCCTTGCGGCCTCTCTTGCGGCGCCGAGCCGCCCCGGCTCCTTGGTTTACCGAGGAGCTGAGGGCGATGAAACGCCGCAAGAGATGCCTAGAGGGAAGATGGAGGGCTACTCGCTCTGAATCTGACCGGACACAGGTAAGAGCCCATTTACAGACTTACATTGTGGCGCTGAGAGTGGCCAAACGCCATCATTGCACTACTCTCATAGCATCCGCAGAAAACCACCTTGCCGCCCTGTTTAGGGTGACCCGTTCCCTCCTTCAACAGAAGGTGCGGGAAGCGCCGCTACAGGGTAGAGCAGAGGAATTTGTGACTTTTCTGCAGGACAAAACCGCTCAGATACAGAACGAGTTACCCCCCATTCATGGCCCAGTGGGGTGCCACGAGGCTGATCTTGTTTGGGAGGAATTTGACTCCGTTGCTTCCGAGGATATGGACAGGCTACGTGGGCGACTGCGAGCCACCACATGTTTATTGGACCCGTGTCCCTCCTGGCTTGTACTGGCATCCTGGGAGGTGACACGAGGCTGGCTCCAAGAGGTTGTCAACGCTTCTTTAAGTGAGGGTTCCTTGCCTGCTTCCCTAAAAGAGGCTATGGTGAGGCCCCTCCTTAAGAAGACCTCTTTGGATCCAGCTCTTTTAACCAACTATCGTTCCGTCTCCAACCTTCCCTTTTTGGCGAAGGTTGTTGAGAGTGTGGTGGCACAACAGTTTCCCCGTCACCTGGAGGAAGTTGATTATCTAGACCCGCGCCAGTCCGGCTTTCGGCCCGGGCATAGCACCGAGACGGCATTGGTCGCGTTGGTAGATGATCTCTGGAGGGCCAGAGATGGGGGTTGTTCCTCCATCCTGGTCCTATTAGACCTCTCGGCGGCTTTCGATACCATCGACCATGGTATCCTATTGCATCGGCTGGGGGGGTTGGGGGTGGGAGTCACCGTTTTACTGTGGTTCTCCTCCTACCTCTCTGGCCGATCGCAATTTGTGTTGGCAGGAGAGCAGAGGTCGACCCCGAGACCCCTCACATGTGGGGTGCCTCAGGGGTCGGTCCTCTCGCCTCTCCTGTTTAATGCATACATGAAGCCGCTGGGTGAGATCATCCGTGGTTTTGGGGTAGAGTACTATCTTTACGCTGATGATACTCAGCTGTATATATCTACCCCAAACCACCCCAACGATGCCGTAGCGGTGATGTGCCAGTGCCTGGAAGCCGTGCGGATCTGG
Source organism: Rhabdophis nuchalis (assembly GCA_039707465.1). Lineage (NCBI taxonomy): Eukaryota > Metazoa > Chordata > Lepidosauria > Squamata > Natricidae > Rhabdophis > Rhabdophis nuchalis. Next base: position 122,927,684 of record CM077643.1, read on the forward strand.
ATGGGAAGTAACGGACTCAGGCTCAACCCGACCAAGACCGAGTGGCTGTGGTTTCCGGCTGCCCGATTCAACCAGCTCTCTCCAACGCTGGCCATAGGGGGCAAACATCTTGCCCCTGTGGATGGGGCGCGCAATTTGGGTGTCCTCCTAGATACCCGGCTGTCTATGGAAGAGCAAGTGACATCCGTGGCCAGGAGGGCATTTTACCAGGTCCGCCTGGTCCGCCTATTGGATCGGGACGCCCTTCGCACAGTCACTCATGCCCTCGTGACATCCCGACTGGACTATTGTAACTCTCTCTACATGGGGCTCCCCTTGAGGTGCACCCGGAGGCTTCAGTTAGTTCAGAATGCAGCCGCGCGAGCAATTATGGGGACCACTAGGTTCACCCACGTTACACCGCTCTTGCGCGAGCTGCACTGGCTGCCTGTCGTCTTCCGGGTGCGCTTCAAGGTGCTAATTATCATCTTCAAGGCGCTCCATGGCTCGGGACCTAGCTATCTGCGGGATCGGATCCTGCCTCACACATCCTCACGGCCGATTCGCTCCCACAGAGAGGGACTTCTCCGGGTGCCGTCCACTAGACTTTGTCAGCGGGCGACGCCCAGGGGAAGGGCTCTCTCTGTGGCGGGCCCGGCCCTCTGGAACGATCTTCCCCCCGATATTAGAACGACCACGGACCTCCGCTCCTTCCGCCTGAAATTGAAGACTCATCTTTTCCGCCTGGCCGGCCTAGGGTAGTCTCTCTCTCTATGGGTTTTTAAATGTATATTTATATTTAGTGGGGATTTTTAGTTAATGGGATTTTAGCACAGGAATTAATTTAATCTGTTTTAAATTGGTATGTATTTTGTATATTTATTGCTTTTATTCTCCCTGTGCACCGCCCCGAGTCCCTGTGGGGAGAGGGAGCGGTCAATAAATTCAACTATTATTATATTATAAACAGCTTTCTGAAAGGGGAAAAAAAAGGTTTTTGCACTCTGCAAACCTCCCCAAAACGGCCCATTTTTTTGCAAAAATAGGCCTGTTTTTTTTTAAAAAAATGCATGAATAGCCTTGGGGGGGGCGTGCAGAGTGCTCCTGGGGGGAGGCCAAAAACGAGCAAAAAACCATCCAGTTTTTCGCAAAAACGGGCCACTTTTTTGTCAAACCAATTATAGAGACTTATAGAGTGCTGTTGGGGGTTGCGGGGCAAAAACCGGCCTGTTTTAGGCTCATTTCTGCCCTCCCCAGCCCCCAGGAGCTGTCTGAAAGCCCCCATAAGGCTATGCACGGCCATTTTTGTGAAGGGGGCGGGGCTTCAGGGGGCAAAAATATGTATTCGGTATATTTGCTGTATTCGGTGTATAAGACGCACCCAGATTTTAAGCCTCTTTTTAGAGGAAAAAAAGTGTGTTTTATACTACAAAAAATGTGGTACATTTTAAAGCTGATCCCCCCCCCCACCTTCTTTTTAAGCAAGAAAGGTGAGGTGTTACACTCTGTAATGGCTTAATATGTCATACAGCTTACTTTTACCAAATGCTGTTGAGAAAGGCGCCATCAAAAATAAATATTTTCTTGCTGAATATTAGCCAAGCTGTCAGGCATCCCTTCCCTACAAGAATATTGTATCATAAAGAAAGAGAAAGTGTGGCTGTAACAGGGAAAAAAATATTTACATTTGCATTTAATAATCTATCCAACTCAAAGCCAAACATAAGGTGGAATAAATGTGCAAATACTAAAGCTGTTCTTATTTATTTTAACAAATACTAAAGCAAAAACAAAATGGAACACATGAAAAACTGGCAGTTTCTTAATTTGGTCCAACCGTAATTAGCACAACAAATAGCTTAACTAATGTAAATTAACAATAATGATTTGGTAGTTTTGATATTATAAATATATCTCAACTGGTTTCTCAGGATGTACCAGAATACAATACTCCTAGTACAGTATTGTTGGTTCCTATCCAACTAGAATGTTTATATATCAATAGCTTAAAAAAACATGATTAATGTACAGTAACTACACATTTAAGAAAAGTTAGTATTAAACTATAATACTCATTAAACAGGTTGAAGTTATTTTATGAACACTTTTCAGCTAGAAAAACACAACAAAATAAAAATGAAGATTTGTGCAAAGCTTCAATTTGATGCTTCACTTTGATGACCTTCAATGTTGCCCCCCTGTAGCTCAATAAAACAGTCCAACTTCCAGATGCCAATTTTGATAGGCTATTTTGCATATATAGAAATTATTTCCATCAATGTGAAGTGGCCCATTTCAATTCTTTGTGGAGACCCCAAAGCTAAGCAAATAGTTTTTCCCTTTGATATGTGGGGGTATCATTGTTTCAGTGACCAGAGTCAAGGCAGTTCCATGATACAATATCACTCCTAAAAAAAGAAACTACACCAAGAAGCGAACACTGTTGTAATCCATCGATAGTTGCTCACTTCTTATTTTGAAAGTTATTACACTATTTTGTATCTTACCTTTCTAGACACATTTTTTTACAAAAACAAACACAAAATCTCATTAATAAAACCACAACAGTTTAAAAACAAATAATCCAAGATTCCTTCCTCCTGGGAAGATGATGTTTGAGATGAGTTTTGCCCACCTATCATGCTTCTTCTCTTAAAAAGGCCCAAATTTTGAAGTTTCCAACTCAGTCAGCATTATTCATGCTGCACATTTTCCTAATTTCAACTTAACTTATATGAGAGTTCCATATTTTTTAATTAAATGAACGGGCACTTATTTGACAATATTTGCCTGATTCTCCTAATGACTTCCACAATTGATTAGCTGATCTTTCTCAAAGTAATAATTTCGCAAATAATTGCGCTATAGAGAATCTACTGATAATATTATAAACTTCATTACTTTTATTAATGCTACATTTACCTGCAAAATAATTTAGCAATTATTAGTTGTCTTTGGACTATATACGAAGTCAAGGAAATTTAATGAACAAGGATAGATTATTAATTTGAATTGGTTGTAAACGATTGGTTGACCCTATAAATAACCCTATGCATATTTTCACAGAAGAAATATGTTCATATGGTCAAGATTAGACCATAAATTTCTGGATCAAGATCCTAGCCATCTCTTACAAAATCAAAAATGATAATCAGCCATCTGTTGTCTTCAGGCTATTAGTGTAATGATTTTAAAAAATCAAAGGCAGCTGTAAGGTGTTCAATTTTTCTTTCTTTTTCTCCCTTTCAAACTACAGGATTATTAAGCTTCCAAAATTACTACTTGAGAATATAGTCTGTATTTATATGGGGAAAGTATTTCAGTCACACACTAATTCACTGCACCGCTAATATCCTGACATATAGTCTCAAATTGCTGTTTCTCCATGTATCTTTGGCTTGGATTTACCAAAGATAACAATCTTTCTACTGTTCACATAAGCTTTTATTACCCCAAGTATAAAAGTAGGTGGGTACGTTCATAGTTTTCTATTGTTAGAAACAATATGTTAACAATATGGATAAAAAACCTTACTATATTCCCAATATGTTTCCAGCTCATTCAGCTTCTCCAATTCCAAGTTAAAAAGAACACGCTTCAAATGACAGCATTTATATTTTCATGAACTGCACACAATTATTCAAACAGTTTATGTAAATTTTAATTTAGCTCTCTCAGAAATTCTGTTATAATTCATGTTGTGCGGTAGAACTTGTATTTTGTATTCAAATTCTTTAAGTATCTTGAGCTAGCGTGCAGTACATGCAATAAATTGATATAACAATATTTTATTTAATTATCAGATTTCTGCTCTGTGTGGCCCCCAATTGTATTTCAGCCACGTTTGCTAATCAGAAGTGGCCCTTTTCCCTTTCCAACTCTTCTCTCTTTGCTCAAGTTCAGCTTCAGTGAAGGCTGCGGGTCCCCAGTTAGTGATCAAATAGGAATTCTTGGAACCTATAAGACATAATAGTTTAGATTTAGTAATCTAAACCTAATTTGTTACATGTGTTAAAATCTAGTTCAAACATTGCCTTATGATTAGTCATTTGAGAACATAGCTGGGGAAAATATATTAAAAATGCGCCCAATCAAAAGCATTTAAATAAAAATATTTTTTAAATGCCTTTGATCCTTATGTATAACAAGATGGTTTAAAATAAATGAATAAAATGAATATATTATAAATAAGCCAACTAACATTAATAAGGGGTCTGCAAAGTTGGCTCTTTAAGACTGGTGGACTTCAACTGGCTGGGGAATTCTGGAAGTTGAAGTCCACCAGTCTTAAAAGAGCCAATTTTTCAGACCCCTGGTTTAGCTGAACCTGGATTTTCAAATTAATACATTTTGACTTGATACCAAAAATATCATAATGCTGCTACCAATTTTATTACTATGGAAGTTTAAGACTTAAAATTAAAGCACCATCAAAAGAAGTATGTCTCTCTTGACTCCTCTCTTCCTTTACTGCAGTGTTTCTCAACCTTGGCGACTTTAAGTCCTGTGGACTTCAACTCCCAGAATTGGAACTCTGAGAGTTGAAGTCCACAGGACGTAAAGTCGCCAAGGTTGAGAAACACTGCTTTACTGTATAATGCACTTTTCTTAATAAAGTTTAACTGAGATGACTTCCTTCCAAAGTTCCTGTGACACAAGTAGGGGACAGAGAAGCCTTCATATTTGCAGTACCATGTCATTTAGAGTTCTGCAAGCAAAACTAACAGCTTCAATTAGACATTAAATATATAGACTCATTCAAAGTCTGCCTGTGAAGGTTAAATCTTGATGGTGTTATCTGCATCAAATGAAGGTTCCAAAAAACCTTCAGAGATACTCATATAGAAATCATTACAATAGTCTAATCAAATAGTTTTTAAAATGTAGCTAAACTATCTTGCTCAGGAAGAATGGTTGTTGAGCCATTGGTAAAGTTAGCTGGTTGGTACCACTGAAGTCACTTGGGAACCCATCAATCATGTTTGGATGCGAAAATACATATAAGTGACATATCTGATTGCTCAGCTATCTTCTGGGTATAAAAGTATATTTAATTGATCAGCTTTCTATGTTATGATAAATCACTGTCAATACAATGTTTAACTTACATTTAAAACAACTACTAAAACATTTAGTAATGGTGACATATCAAAGCTGCTCTGAACAGCATTTCATTATCTTTTCTGATAAATTATAATTAGACAAAAATGTTCACATTGCATTTTAATGCTACCGACAATAACATAATTCACTTGACTGAAAATCTGTTGAATCAAGAGCTTATACTCTTTATACAATAGATTAACTCAGTAATTGATTAACACACATTTGCTTGGTTGAATTCCATTAAAAACCAGAAACTGAACTGTAAGAAATATCCTTCAGCTCCCATAAAGGGGAAAGGAGATAGACCTATATACATTACTAACTGTATACCCGTGCTTCACGACGAAACTATGTGATCGGACTATGCAGGAGAAACTCGGTTCACAATCCGTTAGTTCAGTAGTGGTTGGTGATTGAAACACATAACGAAATATTGCCCCTGCTGCTTGGGTCCAGAAGCAGTTCCATATATGGAAGGCATAGACATTTTGGTGAGGTACCAATGTTTATTACTGTAAGGAGCCCCAGACCGCTCCTGAGTGAAGGAGTGGAACATCTGCCAGTTTGAACTGAGGTAACAGAATGTGAGGCAACTGGCAGTTAAACAGAGTTCTTTCAAGGTGGGGAGGGGGAGTAGAATGTTTAACTTCTTAGCATCAGAGTGTGTTAATATAAGGCAACTGGCAGTTGGAACAGACTTCCTTTCAGGTGGGGAGGGGGAGTAGAACTCCTTACCATCAGAGTGTGTTAATTACTGTATAAGAAATACTAATGATCTGATGGTCATTTTGAAAATTCATTTCTTAGTGAGCACCTAGAAGCCAAGAAGAACATATGTGCCAAATTTCAAGTTTGCAGACTTGATGGTTCTAGATATTTCGTGATGAGTGAGTGGTACTTGGCTTTTATATAAACTGTATATAGAAGATTCTATCCTAGATGCAATATAAATGCATCTCTTATAGAGCACTTATAATTGGATAATAATAAATAAAGACAGAATAATCAAAATAATGTAAATGTAAATAAACCTCAAGAGCAAAGGCTAACAGAGCTTTATATCATGATGAGGCTAATGAGAAATTTGATTTGAAGGCACCTAAAAATCTCAGCTGGCAGAGTTTGAATTGACTTCCTTTCTTCTATTTGAAATTTGGTTCAGCTACGTTTCTCCAGACAATAGCACACACTAAACGGGAAGTGCAGCCTAGGCTGACTCAGTAATATTCAGACTTCTTGGAAACCATAATGTGTTATTTAAGATAAAAATAACAGTATGAGCGCTGATTCACAAAATAAAGGGTTGTTTTCCTACCTGGTTCAATTAATCGAATTAATCCCTCATGATGAGCTACTCTATCTTTCCAACTTTTAGTTTTGCTTGCTGCTACTTCCAATTTCTTCTTTACCTCCTGAAACAGAATTAACACCAACATTATACAGGAACATTTTTTTTCAACAGAGATTCTCAAAACAGCACAAAAAGAATACCTCTCCATAAGATTACAAAAAGCTGGACTTTTAAGTCTTTACCTGGATGTCAGCAGGGATCAGACAAGGTCAGCACATGAAGGACTACACAATTGCAAACATTTGTAAAGCATGTATTCACAGTGCCCAAAGCCAGTCTTAGATGCTACTAAGTTACCCATAAATTACTAGGACATAACTTTATTGTATTTCCCTGTAGGCATGCTTTCACAGCTACAATAACTTTTCCAAATTTTATCAACTTCCTAAATCTATCCCTGATATGGCTTTGAGTTACAATTATCTTTGATCCATCTCTGCTCATTTTATTATTGTACACAAAACTGGTACAATATTTTATCCTGGTAATTCTCTGTAGATAATTTTCAGTTAATATCTATTATTATGTCTGCGTATATATACATAAATGCCCAATAAGAAATGATTCAGCTCTGTGAAGTGGTCAGAGACTCTGCAGTCTGGTGTCTTAAAGAAGGTATAATCAAATGACTTAGACAGCCCTATTACCAACACTTGAACACATTTAGGTGACTGATGACAAGCTGTTATGCACACATGCTTATTATGGAGATGACTTGGAAAAGCTTTACAGCAGGGGTCTCCAACCTTAGCAACTGTAAGACTTGGGGACTTCAACTACCAGAATTCTGGGAGTTGAAGTTCCCAAGTCTTAAAGCTGCCAAGGTTGGAGAGCCCTGCTTTACAGCACCCACACTGAGCCCTCTGAGGAATGCAATTCCTTCACCCTTCAAGGAAGAATGCTTCAGGCATATTAATATATTTTGCGAAGTGTCCCTTCGTATACTTCATATAATCCTAGGAAGGTTACACTAGCTCACCTCATATTGTTCAAAGGCTTGCTTCCTCTCTAATTCCAATTCTTCCAACTGCTGCATGGCGACTTGTAGAGCACGTTCCTTCATTTTCCTCTGGTTTTCCAACTCTTGCTTTTCTGCCTCAGTCACCTGAATGGCCTGTTGCTGCTCCAAGTGCCACTTTTCCAGCTCTGCTCTCTTGGTTGTCTCTTCTTCTAGCAGTCTAGAAAAAAATTAAGTAACCAAGGAGGCATATTAATTCAGGACTGGCACAACATGTATGTCTTTCCCACATGAGCTGAATAGTTAAGAAAATATAACCTAAAACAGTTCCATGGAAATTGGTTGTTTTCTTGCTTCAAGTCCATCAAGATACCACATTCAGAAATGAAAGCATCCCACACATAAGGTAAGTGGTTTCCTTTTTTATTACCCCATTTAGCACCTGTGGGTAGTCCTTGACTTATGACCATAGATGGGACCAGAATTTTGGTTGCTAAACAATGTGGTTATAAACCAAGCTATTTTGCAACTGAACCCAACTTTATGAGGTTTTCCATGGTCTAAGCAAAACATGTTAAATAAATCATATGGCAGTTAACTGAATCCAGTTTCCCCAATTGACTTAGCTTGTCAGAAGTCATCTGGGAAGCTCATAAATTACAATTGTGACCATATAATTCTGTGCCTGTCATAAATGCAAGCCAGATGCCAAGCATCTGAATTACGATCACATGAACATGGAGGAGGTAAGATGGTCATAACTTCGAGGATGGGTGGTAAGTCCTTTTCCAAGGCTGTTGTAACTTTGAACCATGGTTACATGAAGAGTCATAAGTCAAGGACTACCCATGCTTCAGTTAAATGTGCTTCATGCATTTGCTTCAACTTACTTTTTGGTCTACAAACAACTCCACATGACATATTTTGTTTACATCTCTGTGGTACTGTAATATGCTGAGAAGCAGAAAGAAGGAAACAATCCTTCAGAATGATTCAAGGACAGAGAACTCTTTTTAAATGTAAGAATGATATTTAGGGGTGAAGGTTCTTTCTCCGAGCTCCAAACAAAATGTTCAGAAACCAACCCACAAGTTCGGAAAACAAAACTTAACCCTCATCCTACACCCAAACTACTGATATTCACCACTATTGCAATGATATTTAGGTTACTTGGGCAGTCTACAGTTTCTATAGTCTCTGCCATTCTTCCTCTGCAACATAAATGGCTGCCAGCCTTAGCATTCAATTCTATCAAATTACCCACTGACTGACCTGGCCTGAAGTCTCCTGACAGTTTCCTCATCTTGACGAGCTTGTTTCTCATCCTCCAAAGCTTCCTGTAGCTGATTATACATTTCCTCAAGTTCTTTGACTCTCAGTAAATACTGCTCCAGCTCAGATGATTTCTGAGCAACCTGTTCTTCCATTTGCTGTCTTACCTAGAAAACAAGAAATGAATGAATGCTTCAGGACAAGCTGTGCTACCAATTTCCATGGGAGAGAAGAAGAAAATTTGCAGCTTTTCCTCTTTGTCCAAACATGTGCATGCTGTAAATATATCATTAAAGAAACCACATCAGAGTTAGGCCATTCTTTTGCTGACATGTACCATTTTTTCTCTCTCCAGTTCAAGACTGAATCGATCTTGCAATTCCATTGAAGTCTGCAGACGTTTTGTCTCTTCTTCTGACGCTCGAGCAGCTGCCTCTTCTAGTTGCTGGACCAAAGAAAGAAAACAATTAGCATCTGTTTCCAGTTAATGTACGTACATATGAAAGTACAGATCAATTATTCAGTATGTACCTATAAAACATACTTCCTACATTTTTTTCATAAAAGCAAAAAAAATATCAAAAGAAATTATGTATGTATGTATGTATTAAAAATTAAAAAGAAAAGAATGATGTGCATCAAGAAGGGGGTAAAGTAAGGAGGGAAGGACCTCCAAGTCTCCCCTGAGGCTTCCTGTAAAACATTCTGAAAAGATCAATCGCTATCAGCTCTCAAATGGTGCATAAACAATAAAAAGTTGGTGAAAGATTAAACTCTACATAGATTTCTGTAGAGCTGGAGATAAGATAAAGATTTCCAAAAATAGCGCAGTCAATGCTGAAAACTCTTGTAAAACCTGTTCCTTCTAGCTCAAATTTACTTTATCAAAATAAGTAAACTACAGTATTTTGTTGCACAAAAAGTATGAGAAATTTGGCAACTGAATTTCTCTAGTCAAGTAATCCCCACGTATTTTGAGGCACGCCCAATTAGAAGTTTCTGAATGGTTTAGTTAAACGAAAACAAGGAAGTAGTATAAAGGAGCCCTTGTGCAACATTTAATGCTTACAGTAGCACCACTGTTGGTTCCTAATTTTCTCAAACTGCTGTTAGGAAGGCACATTTCAATGACTCAGGTAATTTGGCTTGGCTGAACTGGCATTTCTTTCTATCAACAATTAAACTCTAGGTTTGAATTAAGACAAACTTGAACTCATTCTTGTTTTTGTTAGGTTGCTCTGCTGCTTAAAAAAATATAGCAAGCCACCATCAATGTCAAATACCCAAATTCTGCATCTATGACAAAATGTTTTTCTAGAACTTCAGAATGACACAATACTCCTGCCTCATTTCATAACTACTCTCGGTGTTCTTGGATTCATTACTTGACTAATACTGGAACTTTTCCTTGAGAGTCTGGTTAAAATATATAAAGAATAGCTTTTATGTGCTATATTCTGTTCTTGTATATTTATTCTTTGCTTGAATACTCATTTCATTTTATATTGAAAGTGCTCAGATGTAAAAATATATCTCATTCTACAATCACTATTAAAGATATTTTAGATGTGCATATGTCAAATTTTAGCTGTGAAATATCCTAACAATTCTGCAATGATCAAAGCTGCCAATGAAGATCTGGCATCTTAGTTATTATTTACAGACAGTTATGCTTTCATAGGCATAAAATACTCATGCATATGAAAACATTAGGAGAGAAAAAACGCAGACACTCTTATCATTTCCTTAGTCTGCAAAATTATTTCAAGCTTAACTGAGTGCCTGGCGTCACCCAAGAAACCTCTCCTTGACTGCGAAACAACTAAGATAAGCAATGTGCAAATTACTGGGGAAAACAACTCTGTTATCATTCCAAACTAGAACTTTTGTGGTTTCAGTACATAGCATTTTTTTTCCAATGACTCTTTCTTCAAATCCAGTAAAACATCTATATTCACCCCCAATCTTTGTGGGGACAAACAATTTCTCCTCCCCTCTCAGTTTTTCAGGAACATTTAAGAAGAATGATGCAAGATTACCAATTCCCTGTGGCAATGCTGTAATCTTAAGAAGGAACTTCACCAACCTGTCCTTCTTTCTAGATGCCCTGAAGACTTGATTTTAGTCAATTATGTTCAGGGCACTTTCCTAGGAAAGTACACTATTTTATTTCCATATGTTAATACATACATTGCTATAGTCATGAACCACAGTGTAGTGGTTAAGCTACTGTACAAATAATGGGTAGACTGGTTCTAGATTTTCCTTAGCTATAGTAGCCAGGTATGAGGCCTTGGGCCAATCAATCCCTCTGAGGCCTAATCAATGTCAGATTCTGCAGTGAACAGCCTGAAGCACAGCCTCCTCAGGGCATCATACATTGACATTGTGTGAACTAAGCAAGCCTGAAACAAAATCAGAAGACCCTAATATCTAGTAGGACAAATTTTAAGAACATCATCAACCAAGAATAAAAAGAACTAAGAAGAATAAGGACTTCTACAGTCCCTTCAAATCCATGGCCTCAGAAATACAGCTTCCAACTAAAGTCCTAATCCTATGTTCTAGAATGTTACAAAATCTCAAATTTACCTTTCGGACGGTTTCCAGTTCCTTCTGTTTATTTTCATTTGCTATTTGGAGCTCTTTCATTTGTCTCTCCAGTTCTGCTTGTTCCGCTTGCAGTTTTTGGCGTAATTCTTTCCGTTTCTGGCGTGCCTCTTTATGAGGTGAAGGACTTTTTAACTTCAGCAGATTTACCGTTGTCTGAATGGCTAAATAATGAGAATAGCCACAATAATATTTCTAGTTTAAGCCCATAAATCCCTTTATTACTTTTTCAGTCTTACAATGCTGTTCGGTTTCTAACATTAGGCCTTCATCAATAATTTTAAAAATAAAGCCACATTTGTATCAATATCAATAATGTAATAGTGATATATAATTATTGTTTGTGAAATATCAAAATGAAAACAGTTAATACCAAATACAATTTGTACTTTGTAATAATGCTAGTTCTCCATACAATGAAATACATTTTTCACCCTAATCACTGCATAGGGGGGTTAGTCTGTGATAAAATCAGTCAGATGTACAATCAGACATATTATACAGAACCAAAACAGTTGGCAAGAAGAGAGAAACAGAAATAGTAATTAGATAAATATTTAACTCAGAATAACAGAGTTGTAAGGGACCTTGGAGGTGAAACTTACAATAGCAGAGTTGGAAGGAACCTTGGACATCTTCTAGTCCAACCCCCTGCCTAGGCAGGAGCCCTATGCCATTTCAGACAAATGGCTATCTAACATCTTCTTAAAGACTTCCAGTGTTGGGGCATTCACAACTTCTGGAGGCAAGCTGTTCCAGAGGTTAATTGTTCTAACTGTCAGGAAATTTCTCCTCAGTTGTAAGTTGCTTCTCTCCTTGATTAGTTTCTACTCACTGCTTCTTGTTCTACCCTCAGGTGCCTTGGTGAATAGTTTGACTCCCTCTTCTTTGTGGCAACCCCTGAGATATTGGAACACTGCTATCATGTCTCCTCTGGTCCTTCTTTTCATTAAACTAGACATACCCAGTTCCTATAACTGTTCTTCATATGTTTGAGTCTCCAATCCCCTAATCATCTTCTAGTCCAACACCTTGCTCAGGCAGGAGAGCCTATGCCATTTCAGACAAATGGCTGACAAATTCATTGGCCTGAAGCTTAATAGGACATCTATTGTCTTATTAGTAGTCAGATTTACAAGTGACTTCACAAACAGGCACACAAACAGGAAGGTCATTAAGCAGTGAATAGAAAAACAGAATTCACAAGCTTCCCAGCTGGCTTCTATCAAGCAAAGTGGTAAAAGTTTACCTTGAAGCCACTCCTGTTTCTTCTTCTTATCAGAGGCACTAATCTCAAAACATTTCTCTGAATTATTTATAAGAAAGAGACATTTTTTGCCATCTTTGTCCGGCAAGGCCTAATAAGAGAAAATTAGATTTAGTTTTCTATGAAGCATAACAAATATAACATTGAACTGACATTCACAATATTGTTAGTTCAGAGCCTCTGAACATATGAAATATCCCCAAAATAATATCCCCATGCACAAAAGTTAAATATGAATAAATGTTACATCACTTTTTCCCCCTAAAACAAGCTAACAAGCCAGTTTCATGGAACAAAATGTGCCATAGATAATTGTATTCACAGAAAATATTTGAGTGATCTACATTTTTAGAACACCCATACAATAAAGATGAAAATGGTATTGATCAATGCCGTGCACAAGCATAGTACTTTATTCCGAATCATATTTACAAGACATGTCCCACTTCTAATGTAGCCTTTGTAGGAACAGGCATAAATTAATATAAAGTGTGCAAATTTTTTTAGGTGTGTCAGAGAGGAAAAAACCCAGCACTATAGTCTATATATACTACTCTTTTTCACTGGTTAACAAAAATTCCATAAATTAAGAAAGAATCCTGAATGGACATTTCAAAAATAAAGAATTTTCCCTCTATTCATGAATACTATTGTTAGTATTCTCCATTTTCCAGAAATTCCAGAATGTATCCAACAGGTTGAACCAAATATATGTAAGTTATGTTATTTTCATATTCATCATCCAGAAAAGTTTTTTAAAAAGCATTTATTTTTACCTCTACAGTACAGTTGTCATCCAGTGCAATGTCTCCTCTTTTGTCTTTTAAATCTTCACTAACGTAGTACGATATAACATTTGGTTTTAAAACAAACCAACGTTCTGTCCAGTTTTTTCTTTTGTGACCCTTCTTCCACATATAACCCTATAAAAACAAAGAAGTAATTACTTTATTACATAATTTTAACTTGGAATGTTTAAATTTTTCAAGAGGTATTAATCAGATTTTTCAATCCAATCACTGTAGGCATTTCAATATAATTTTTAACAAACACAGTTTATGAAAAACCATCAGGGTAACTCAATGTTTTATCTTCAGTGAGAAAAAAAGATAAATCCTTAGAGAAAAAAAATCACCTAACCTGATACTTATTGGATGGAGAGGAAGTCCTCTCCAGTAAGCACAGCTGACCATCAGCCTCTACTCCCCAACCCCCCCAGTCCATGGACCGACACCTGTCCGCAATATGCCAGATACCAGGCTGTGCAAACAAGCGAAGCCCCATCTATGGGATGCAGGCAGCTTGAGAAACCACGCCCAACCCCATCCACTGAAAAACCTCTCTCCATGGAACCAGTCCCTGGTCCCCAAAAGGTTAGGGGCTGCTGGATTACATGATGTAAAAAAAATGGTCTTTGAAAGGGGCAAATTATCATCATCTATCATTCAGCATCAAATAATCCTTTTGAAAATTTTAAAAGATAAGAGTACATACCTGTTAGAAATTATCCACTTTGTAAACTATTTAAATGGTGTGAGACAGAAAGAAATTCACATTTAAAGATAGATCATTCTATTATTTAACATGAAATAATTTACTAGACACTAAAGACTCTGAATATGCTATGAATCATCCCTTGATAGCAATCTTTGGTTGCCTGCCTATTTTATTAGCATAAATACCCACCAAGTTATTTTTTCTTTCTTAAAACGTTGCAATATGAAAGAGAACTCACATTAGAATCACAGATTTGGCAATAGTTACTTAAGCATCAAATCTAATAGCCTAACTATAAAGGAATCCAAATTCAAGCATTCCAGAAAAATGTCCATGCAGCCTCCACCTGAACTGATTTGATAAAAGGGAGCCCACCATCTTCCTGAATAATCAGTTCTGTTGTGTATTAAGGCTTCACTTCGGTCCGCTATTCAAGCGGGAAGAGACATTTGTTCTGATTGGCTGTCCATCTGACAGCTGACTATAAAAGAAGCTGTTAGATGGAGAATCAGCTGTTACTGTTAGCTGAGTTGTTAGAACTAATAGAGTTAGCTAAATGTTATTATATCTTGCCTCGGTTCTTCCACCCTCTGTTCCCGGAACAGAAAAAGTTCCATTTTCAAACACTTCTTATTGTTAAGAGGCTTTTTCCTTCCCTAACATTCAAGCAGAATCCGCCTTCCAGTAACTTAAATTCATTTTGTCATGTCCTATATTCTGGAACAGATGTCTTCTATTTGAAATTCTTTCACATATCCAAAGAAAGGCAGCTAAACTATCCCAATCTCTATTTATAGGTTACAGTTTTTAGTGCCCTGATCATCTTCATTGCCCTTCTCTAAATATGTGCCAGGTTTTTTTTTTCAAATCCTCCTTAAAGTGTGGTGATCAGAACTGGACATTGTACTCAAGATGAGATATAATTAGAATAGGATGGAAAGATTACTTCCTGAGTTTCAAAATTATGCTTCTATTGGTGGAACCTGAAATTGTATTCTCTTGTTTTCAGCCACCTTACACTGTTGATTCATACTCAGTTTGCAATCTATTATAGGTAGTCCTTGCTTAGCCCAATTGGGGACCAGCAAATCCATCGCTAAATGTTGTGGTTGCTTACTGAAAAACCACGTGACCATGACAGACTTATAATGTCACTTCCCATGTGGTTTTATGTGAGCAGTTGTTAAGCAAGACATCACACAATTGCAGTTGTTAAGCAAGACATCACACAATTGCAACTTGAAATTTTACTTCCTCATTCTCCATTAATTCTGTATATCAGAATTTCTTTTGGAAAGTACAAAAATGGTGATCGCTAGACCACAAGGTCCTATGACAGTCATAAATGTGAGGAGAGGTGGCAAAGCTGCTGTTTTTTTATCACTGTAACTTTGAACAGCCATTGAACAAGACATTTGGTAATGAGGACTACCTATACTACTCTAAGATATTTTTCACATATCTCATGTTCTACAGTACATGCATTGTATCCTAATAAAGCTTTGCATGTTAAATCAATAAAATAGCCATAATACTGGTTAAACATAAATAAAAATAAAGGAACATTGTATGTATACAGCAAAACTAAATAAACAGACAAACACCACACTAAATAAGCTCATCTACTATGGGGGTCTAATTTCTGGGTGGGAAACCAGATACCATCAGCTAACTCTTCCTTTTTCTCCTTTCTAAACACTGCTTACTATCTTCCAAGCCCCTGGCAATTCACAAATCCTTCAGGATGCTTCAATGATACTGCATAAGAGCTTGTTAAATTAACTCCTTTAATATCCTAGGACAGTGGTGGGCAAACTCATTAGTCAAAAGAGTCAAATATCAACAATACCACAATAAAAAAAATTTTTGAGAGCCAGAAAGTGTGGCCTGTTTTGTGGGAGTGGCTCAGTGGTCATGTGACCGGGTAGGCGTGGCCAACTTGGAAAATGTGAAACTCACTTAACAATGGTCTTGCTTAGCAGCCAAACTTTCGGTCTCAATTATGGTCATAAGTTCTTTCTTTCTTTCTTTCTTTCTTTCTTTCTTTCTTTCTTTCTTTCTTTCTTTCTTTCTTTCTTTCTTTCTTTCTTTCTCTGTCTCTGTCCCACTTTCTTTTTCTTTCTTTCTCTCTTTTTCTTTCTGTCTCTATCTCTCTCTCCTTCATCCGCTCATCTGTCACTCTGTGTGTGTGTGTATCTGTCTGTCTCGCATTCACTCAATCACTCATTCTTTGTCTCTGTGTATCTTTCTCTCCCTCTCTGTCTCTCCGTCTCTCTGTGTGTGTCTGTCACTCTCTGATTCCCTCCCTCCCTCTTTCTGTGTCTGTGCCTCTCTCTGTCTGTCTCCCCCCCCCCCCCGAAGCCTCCTCAACTCCTGTAAGTAGCCTGGCCAGCCCACCAGCCCGCCAGCCCGCTGGCTACGCTTACTCACTCGCTCGCTCACCCACCCACCGGACGAAGGAACTTGGCGTCCGGTGAGTGAGCAAGTGAGCGAGTGAGCAACCGTGGCCGGCAGGCCGGCAGGCCAGTGAATTGTTGGGCGCTGCCGCAGCAACTTTCCTTACCCGCCCACCCACCTGCCGGCCCACCGGCCGCAGTTGCTTGCTCGCTCGCTCACCCACCAGATGCCAGGTTCCTTCGTCCAGTGGGTGGGTGAGCGAGCGAGCAACCGCGGCTGGCAGGCGGGCAGGTTGTTGGGCGCTGCCGCAGCAAGTTTCCTTGCCCGCCCACGCTTGCTTGCTTGCTCGCTCACCCACCCACCGGACGAAGGAACCTGGTGTCCGGTGGGTGAGCGAGCGAGCGAGCAACCACGGCCGGCGGGTGGATGGGCGGCCAAGGAAACTTGCTGCAGCAGGACCCAACAAACCACCCGCCAACCCCTCTGGCTCACCCACCGGAGGCCGGTTCACTCCCCCCACTCACGGAGCCTCTGCAGCCCCTGGAAGTAGATGAGTGGCTGGCTTCGGAGGCTACGGCTACCTCTTTGGCGTGTGGGTAGCCGCTGCTGGGCTGAAGAGGCTCCGCGGGGGGAGGGATGGAACCGGTGGATGGTAGGGAGGGTTGCTGCAGCCCAGGAGTCCCGCCATTGGCGAGGGTGGTGGAAGAGCCACACTCGAGGGGCCAAAGAGCCGCTTGTGGCTCGCGAGCCGTGGTTTGCCAACCACTGTCCTAGGATGTCATTTATCTGGTCCTGGATATTTACATTCATTTCAAACATATAAATATCACCATCCATTGTTCTATCAGTCTCAAGCACCTTCAGTTCTAATCTTCACAATGTCCTGACACATCACAAAGAGTTTTATTGAAGAAGATCCAACTAAAGCAAGAGTTGAGAGCCTCTGCCTTTTCATGATTAGGGTTCATCACAGTCAGCTAGATATTCTGTCCTATTTGCCTTTCAGAAAGTTATTCATTTTAGGCAATCCACAAGTTTTAGTTAAACATTTATGAACCTTAACTAAATCAGTTTCCTCACTAATTCTTTTACCTGCTTTTAGAAATCTGAACTGTATTGTCAATTCACCAACCGGAACACAACAAATACACAACTTCATATTTTAAAGATAAAAACTCTCCAATGTTTACTGTAAGAAGGATATACTATGCTTAAAATAAAGCACAATCCGAATGCTGCTGAAATCTCTGTAAAGCACTGAGTTAAGTTTAAAGAAAACTAGATTTAAGCTAGATGTCTTAGATCAATTGCAACAGTGGGACAACTTTTCTAAAAACTTTCATGAAAGGCAAATGAGGCATTTAAAAAAATGCTTTATCACAAAATATCAGAGCTTCAGGCACCAATGTAATTTGTTGCATGCAGTGCTATGATCTTATCACTGATCAGAAACCTGTGCTGTGCTCAAAGGACATTTAACCACAATGCCTGAGAAAGAAAATTAAATTTGGGGAATATTAGTGAATCACCTGACAGAACTGAGTCAGATCTGCAAGCACTCCTTAGGGGCCTTGGTTGCATTAAAACTAAACCACAATTGACATGTGATTTAAGCAAATCTTTCCCACTCTTTCCCCTTCCTAGCCATGCACCTGGACTTCTGAGATTTACGCTTCCTCTTTATGCCCTCATATGCTCCATGTTACATGTCATATTCAAATTTGAGAAACCGCAAAACAACTGCAAAATAAATGTATCCATTTTTGTAGAATTTAAGTCCTACAAAACTTTGTTCTCTTTGCTTTTAAGATGCTTATCATCACATTACTATTAAGATTGTGGCAAACAAGATATTGGTAACCACCCATTTGCCTATAAGGCCACACTTAGACTGAGGGGGAGGGAGATGGCCAAGCCCATCTCCTCAGGCTGCTTTAGGCAAGGGGCAAGCACTGTACAGGTGCAGAAAGCTGCTTTGTTTCTTTGCCCTGCTGTGGCCATTAGCCAACTGAAGGAGCACACGGCAACTGCACAGAGCAGGACCTGACTCAGCTTCTTCTGTCTGCCCCGCCATGTGCTTATTTAGATCTGATTTCTAATTTCCAATTGGGCTGGACAGGGACAGCCAAAGGGCCAGATGTGGCCCAGGGACCATAAAATGCCCAGGTCTGATCTAGGATATCATTTTGGTCTTGGGAGTAAGGCTGGTCAAATTCTCAGTAAGTGGTTTGCATGACATTACAGGACTTAGTTGCCTGGGGTAACTTCAGAGGTGGGTTCCTACCGGTTCAGACCGATTCGGCCAAGTAGGTAGTAACTCGGCCGCCCATGCACCCAAACCAGTTCTATTGTTGGCAGTGCCATCTTGATTTTTGGTTCTGTGCATGCACAGAACAATCTCCGTTGCAGAAATGTAATTTTTTTCCATTTTCTAACGTTCTGTGCATGTGCAGACCTTTTTAGGTGTAAATGCGCATGCACGCGGAACGCACGTTTGGGGTGTGTGTGAGCGAAGTGAGCGAGCGCAAAAACTTTTTTGCTAGTAGCAACCCATCCCTGGGTAAGTTAGCTTAGCCCTAAACAAGTCTGAGAATGTTTGGAGGTCAAACCTGTTTTTATTGGTTATATCTAATATAATCAATTATAATTTCTACCATTATAGAAAATTATAATCTGTGGGTTAAAAAATTCAGGTGGCATGTTTACCTCCCGTGAGCTGTATTTGGTAGGGGGCCAAAAATCCCATGTTAAACTGTGAATGTGTTAGTCAGAAATGGTGCCATTGAATTACTGGTATACGAGTTCTATGATGCATTTTGTACCCCAAGATTAAATACAACTGATGTAGAATTTTTAGAAGTTTAACTTTCATTTCAAAAACTCTTCTAGCAGTGACTATCTATTCAATAGGGATGCTGACTTTACATTTCATAAAGAACACAGTAAAAGTTTTTCAGTTCAAAGTTCTTAACTTCTTATGAATTGCAGAAGCTGATTAAAATAATGAGAATTTATTTGTTCATCTAATTTATATAAGTGCCTATCTCGCAAGGAAGTGACTTCTTGTGATGCAAAAACAATATTTTCAAACTATATTGATCTCAATTATTTTTATACTGAGAATTTTAGTTTTCCTTTATATAAACCGTACTCACCAAACAGCTTTTCTAAATGAAAAATGTTTCCATATAATTTTATGAGGCATAAATAATGCTGCATAATTCATTTAAGTTCATCTGTGTGTAGGCTGAGCTTACCTGTTTTAGTACATCCAATATAAGTTCACTGAAGACTTCATTAATGCCCATTGTCACTGTTGGTCCATCCATCCCTTTGCTAAACCGACCGCTTCCAATGAGCTCAATCAGTTCCCAAGCAGAAAGACCTTCCCAATTGGCATCCAAACTGATCTTATAATGTTCAAACTGTTCTTGATGCCAACCTAATCCCATTGCTTCTGTCAGCTTCTTAAGCAAATATTCAATCTGCATAGAAAAAGATACACAACAGCTAAATGAATGTAACAAATATGTGTAGGAAAAACTATTGCTCTAAAATCTCTCACACTGCACAACTGCACTTTTTTTGTGTGTTCCTTCAAGTCAGTGTTGCTTCCTGGCAATTGCCTGAACATGCCCCTGCATTTTTCTTGGCAACATTTTTGAGAATGGTTTGCCATTGCATCCTTCTGAGGGCTGAGAGAGACTAACTGTCCCAAAGTCGCCCATCTGGCATGGTGCCTCAGAACTAGAACTCACATTTCCTAGAGTCAAGTCTAGTGCATTAAACACTGAATGCAACTGACTCTCCCACTCATATGATCAAAATATTGGCCAGAATAAGAACAAGTGAAAACTACATGAGAAAACATATGCTGAATTAACTTTGAAGTTACCGGTACATTAAAAAAATATGTTTTAAGGCAGTTTTAAAGCTAATAAATTATTGCATTCTTGAACAGACCAGTGTGTTCAGAAACTAAGTCTATCTGTCTTCAGCTATATTTCTCTAATGGCCTTCCAGTGATTATAAGAGATTCATTAGTGCAGGGGTGTCAAACTCAAAGCCAATGGGCTGGATCTGGCCTGCAAGATGCTTAGATCTGGCCTCCAAGGCCACCCTGGAAACAGCAAAGGACTGGCTGTAATACCTCTGCCAGTGAAAATGGAGCTCAGGAAGGCTACATGTGGCCCTTCCGAGGTCTGTTTTCACTGGCAGAGGGTTGCCAGAAGCCATCGCAGCTGAAAACTGAGCTTGTGAGGGTTGCAGGTGGCCCTCCCAAGCTTCTTTTTGCTGGCAGAGGGTTGCAGGAGGCTATCATGACCAAAAACGAAGCTCAGGGGCCCATTTTTGCTGGCAGAGAGTTCAGGCTGCCACAGGTACCCCAATACAAGTGACATCAAGCCAGCCACACCCACCATGACCACGCTCATCCCGTCCCCGAGTTTGGCACCCCTGCATTGGTGGGATGTGAAAGGTCTCTGGGCTTGGAAATAATATAGCCATCATAATTGGTAGCCACTGATTCTTTGTTCTCCTTTTTAAATTCATCAAAGGTACTGCTGCCAGCAGCCTAATTTTAAAGAGAAAAATAACCCTGTGTCAGTAATATGAATAGTTGCATAGACCAACATACACATTATTGATGGACCATTTTTTTCTGTTAAAAATCAGTGGGGAGAAATCATTCTGTTATGTAAAAAAATACTGTAAAAAGTTATCAGTTCTACTTAGCGCAAAGAAAAAAAATGTGGATGCTTTCATACCTCTTCTGGCATGATGATTAATGGATATTTGTCTTCAGAAAGAAAATTGAAGATGACCCACACTTTAAAAGCATCCTCATCAGTAAGGAGTAAAGTACTTTTTGTCAGATTTTTTCTGGCACACAGAGTCCAGCACATTTTATAGAACTCAACTTTATCAAAGTTGTCTTGGACCTAAATAAAATAAAATAAAAAGTATGGTACAAGACTCAACAATAAACTCAGGATGACAACAGCAACAGTAGGAAGATGTTGTGAATTCCACTCCTAAACCAACAGCAAAGGAGTATTTTCTCAGACAACCGAAGCTAAACAAAATACCTACTGTGTAGACTTTCTCAAAAACAGCCTCTCCGGCTATTAAACACTGCACTTCATCTACTTTCTTGATTACACTTGAACAAAATTTTTCCCTCTTTTACAACCCTGTAATCCCTTAATTTGAGAAAGAGTTGGGGCGACTGAATGAAGCTGAGCATTTACTGGCCAGATGCCCTTCCTGATACCTATGTGGAGTTTGCAACAGGTATTTTCTTTTTGCACCCCGACAAAGAAACATCTACTAACCTATGGATTAATCATCCGAGTGGAAGGCGAGCATCTCCACCACTAGGCCACCACACTACTTTTGTTTACACTGAAAATACTAGCCAAAAAAAAAAAACTTTGTTCAGTCTTTATATGCTACTCATTTTTACAGCTACTGGTTTTTCTTCCTTTTTACCGTCAAGGCCACATTATATTTAAGTATAAATATTCTTTAAGAAGCAATTGTTTAAAAACCATGAACTTTCTTGATACTTGTTGCTATAACGTAACTTGTTCTTATTTAGAAGTTTCAGATTCAAAATCTAGACTGTAAAAAAAAAAAAAAAGAACTGTACCAGTTCTTAGTTTTTGCTAAACTGCCAGCCTGGGCATTTATCCACTTCACTCTCAGTTCAACAGTACACACTTTGTTGAAGGCTGAGACTTGACCACTGAGATAGATAATTAATTCATTTGCCACCAAGAGCACAAGAGAAAGTATTTTGTAAATCTAATTGGTATGGTCAAGGTGTTTTGCAGGAGACATGTGAGACAGGAAAACGAATGTCATGTTAAACCTGATGCGCCAGTTGCGCCCCTTACTGGACCGGGGAGCCTTACGCACAGTCACTCAAGCACTCGTCACGTCTCGACTTGACTATTGCAATGCTCTCTACATGGGGCTTCCCTTGAAGTGCACCCGAAGACTACAGTTAGTCCAGAATGCGGCCGCGTGGATAATTACGGGAGCGCCCAAACACTCCCATATAACACCTGTCCTGCGCGAGCTCCACTGGCTTCCTGTGGTCTTTCGGGTGCGCTCCAAGGTCCTAACGACCATCTTTAAAGCGCTCCATGGCTCGGGGCCTAGTTATATGCAAGACCGCCTCCTGCCCCATACATCCCTTGGACCGATACGCTCCCACAGGGAGGGCCTCCTCAGGGTGCCGTCGGTCGGGCAATGCCGACTGGCGGCGCCCAGGGGGAGGGCCTTCTCTGTGGCGGGACCAGCCCTTTGGAACGACCTGCCCCCTGAACTCCGTACCATTCCTGACCTCCACCTCTTCCGCAAGTGTCTGAAGACGCACCTCTTCCAACTAGCCGGCCTTGCGTAACCTCTAACACCGCCAGTTTAAATGGGGATTTAAAATGGTTTTAACACAGGCCCTTAATGTTTCTGTATGTATGTTTAATTGATTTAATTCTCTGTTCGCCGCCCCGAGTCCCTTTGTGGCGAGATGGGTGCGGGTTATAAATGTGAAAAATAAATAAATAAATAAATAAACCAAGAATTTATTGTTTTTCTTGTAAAAGTTGTCACAGGAAAATTATCTTGAATGACCTGTGTATAAATGGCACAGAACCAGTGCTCTTAATACAGCTAAATAAACTTTCTAGATTTCAGTCAAAGCAAGCAAGCAGTAAGCAAAATGTTTATGATAATTGGTAAAATATATTATTTCCATATAATATCATTGCCTAAGAAACTATATTTATATTAACACAATACAGTGATACTTGCAATGTATGCTGAAAAACTCTGCATTCTTAAAACACTGATTATGCAAGCAACCACTTTAACAAAAAGGTTTTTCAATCAATAACCAGTCGATCCAGAGATGGTATTCACTCGGTTCTCTCTGGTTTGGGCAAACCAGTAGCGGCGGCTGCGGGAAGCTCCGCCTACCTGCCCCGACACAATACGTAAGCACTGCGCATGTGCAGAAGGCGGTGCACATGCACAGACACGTACACCCACATTTGCAAACTGGTAGGAAATGTAAGTGAATCCCACCTATGGGTTGATCCATATATAGTAAGAAGCTACATAGTACATATTAAAAAGCATGGTAACAGACCAACCATATTGTACTATATAACGTTAATATAAATACATTAATATAGGAGGAAATGGGGCTGTCACTTCCTTCTCCTGTGTTCCCAACCTGGCTCAGATCATCAGGCATGCCGTTTGCACTGAAAAACACTGAAACCAATGAAAACCTTTCCCCTTTTGCAAACTGCACGGAACCTAGTCTTGTTTGGGAACCAACGTTAATTTTTGTTCCGTGCTAAATTTCTAGTAATCTACCACTATCTTTGCTTAAGAAACAGGAGCTTTCACACTTGCCTATTACATGTAAAGATGGTGTGTTGTTTAACACTATGTGCAGAACACATGTGCCTATCGTGTTGGTAATTCAAAACTGCTTCTTTGAATCGCTGATTGAAAATTATCTTCTACTAGAGAAAATAGCCCACATTTAGAAAAGAAAAAATCCTGCAGAGGGGCTGCAATGGTGACACACAGAAAATCTTACCGGTTCACTTTGTGTGTGCCTGTGCCTTCAAGTCATTGCTGATTGCTGGCAACTGCTTGGACAGGTCCATGCAATGTTTTTGGCACTGCTTTTCCTAGGGCAGTGCCAAACAAAGACAAAGTGACTGGCCCTGAGCCATCCAGCTGACTTTGACTTTAACAGGGCTAGAACTCACAATCCCCCCTGATGTCTAGCTTGGTGATTTATACCACTGCATCAAACTACTTCTCAACTGGCTCCCCAGAAATCGTTAATTTGCCACAGTGTTGAGAAGCAACAATTTCTTAGGACTTTGCATATTTCTCACCTCATCCAATGTCAAAGAAGCAGATAGAGTTGTCTTATTCAGGAACCTTTCTACCAAGTACCAAGAAAACTAAATGCTTTCTAGTGTGTGTAACTTTAAAGGAGAAATCGATCCTATGCAGAGGCATCATCTGGCCTTTTGGGAAGAAGTAACCCAGTCCTCAGTCTAATTCTTGTGTTGTCCCCACCCCCTCTTACTTTGGATCAATCTCTCAACTTAATATGAAGGCAGATCCTTAAAATCAACCACTTTTGTGCAAACCCACTTTGCACAATCAGACATTCAGAGAAGTGGGAAATGATTCTACAGCTTCCTCATACCTGAAATCAGATTCCTGTGGTATTTATTACCACCTTCCAAGTTGGTAATATTCACCCAATCACTGAGTTTCAGTAACGTGATGAAATAACATTGAAAAAATAAAGCTCAGGGGATTTTATTTGTAATTAGAAGTACAGAACAAGGAAGTTCACCTTTTGGAGTTTCCCACTTTAAAAACATTGACTTCACTTAGAAAAAAATGTGTAGCTTTCTTAAATATTAAGTGATTTAATTTAATATGTTAAATATTTACATCTTATTCTATTTCCAGATTTTGCTACATATTTTTAAAAGGATAAAAGATTTTTAAGCTTATTTATTTTATTTTATTTATTTTATTGGATTTATCAACCGCCCCCTCACCCCGTAGGGACTCGAAGCTTGAAGAAAAAGGTTCTTCAAAGTGTTGTATATTCTCTAATTTTAATGGCCACCCTAACCCGCAGTTCTGTTACTTCATTTTGGGTGCTCAACAACCAGACCAGATTTGCCGTGTCTTGGGAATACATGACTGTGTTTTATGTTTTGCTGAAAACCAACATTTACTTCCAGTTTTTGACAAAACCAGACCATAGCAGACAACTGATTTGCTTAATAACAACTGCAAGAAAGATAAAACCAGGTGAGTCATATGAGTGACCCACTTTACAATAGTCAAATATTTTTAGAACCTCTTCTGTAGGTGTGGCCTGCTTTGTGGGAGTGGCTTGCTGGCCATGTGACTGGGTGGGAGTGGCTTGGCAGTCATGTGGCTGGGTGGGCATGGCTAACTTGTAAAATGTGGTAAAACTCACTTAACAATGCTCTTGCTTAGCAACCAAAATGTTGGCTCAGGAATTCTGGCATTTGAAGCACGCAAGTCTTAAAGCTGTCAAGTTACCAGACCCTTGCACCCCTAACCCTTTAGAAAAAACCTCCCAGAGGTGTTCAAACTTGACAGCTTTACGACTTGTGGACTTCAACTTCCAGAATTCTTCCTCTCGCTCTTCATCTTGATGATGTGCGGAGGGGCGGGGAGAGGGAACTGGAACCGGTTCTAAACGGCACTGTAGATTTGTAGAACCTCTTCTATAGAAGAGGTTAGAACTGGCACAAACCCATCCCTGGCCATGACTTACAACTGTAATGGACAGGCTCCATTACAGCCATAAGTTGAGAACTCTCTGTATAAATTTTGCAAAGACACACACACACACAAAAATCACATCAGTCCTTATACAGTAGCATGAGATCCAAGAAAAGTCATGCTTTCCAGGCAGTCAGCTATAACAATGTTTTACTAGTCTAGACAAAAAAATGTTTAAAACACTACTACTTATTTGAGGTTACTGGAACCAATTAGATAATTCTGATAATTTTCAGACAGAGAAACTCATAGAATTTTGTCTTATTGACAATTAAATATTGCAATTTCTTATTCCTTCACCGTTCTTTCCACTTTCATTTTCATAAAAACACATGATTAATAACAAAGCAATAGGTGATAAATCTGAGCTAATTTTTTCTATGTCTATTCCATACTTTTAACTTACTGCTTATTTAATTATTACTGACAGTTAGGCACTGTATCCAGCTAAAAGTAATTATATAAATTGCTTGGAAATCCTCCTGGCTAACTTAGATAGCTGGCTTGATAATACAGTTTGAAGTTTGGCATTGTCAAGCTTTTTTTTTTTTTACTCTTGTAAGATCTTAATTTCCTTCTTTTGTCAAACCATATAAAGGTAGTTATTTGTCTCCTCTAGTCATTAATATCCCATTTTTAATAATTATTGAAATAATTTGAAACAGCAAGTTACGCCTTGGCAGAATGTGATTATATCTCTTTGCAATAAATCTAGGCTGATCGGGAAATAATAACTCAGTTAGGGTTTATTTTTTCTGCAAGTATTGCTGTAAAAAATACTCTATATTCAATAAAGAATCACTTTAGATTGCAAAGACCCTGTTCTCAGTCAAATGATCAGAGGGAAAAGAGAGAGTTGGTAGATTCTGAGTCAACTTTTTTCCCTATAGGGAAGCAATGGGGAATTTTTTATTTATTCCAACATAAATTTATTTATTCCAAAATAAATTTATTTATTCCAAAATAAATTCCAAAAATTTATTTGGAACTTTTTCTCTACAGCGCCTGATTGGATCCTTCCCATTTCCAAATTTGATCTTTTTTTTTTTTTTTTTTTTTTGGTATCTCTGTCCTTCATTCGTTGGAGAGTTATCCTGGTAACTAGCAAGAGTTCCAAGGCAAAGACTTTTACATATTCCCAGTATTTTGTTGGGTTGGAAAGAACGAAAGCTTAAATGAAAACAAACAATGCATGTTAGGAATAGAGGCACACATACCTTTTCCAAGATGAATTTATTTAAATAAGGCATATATCCCTGATTAGAAACAGGCCCTTCATCATCATCCCTAAAATGCTCCTCTAAAGCCACTGGATCATGAGGAACATTCAACAATGTGCAGAGGTTGTGAGAAAGGACCTAAAAATAGAGAAAAACAAATCAATTAAGATGATTTCATTGTTATTTTTCATACCTGTTTGTACAGATTTCTGGATAACAATACAAATATAGTTTGCTATTATTTTTTTCTGGGATGCTGTATAATTCCTTATGCTATTAAATATTGAAGGAGAGGGGAAACACTTTCAATATTACTTTTGAGAAAATATGGGCTCCATTGGAACTAATGAGATATATGAATGACAAAAGGAAAATTGACCATACCTGCATTGTAAAATTTAGGAGTTCATACAGAATAATTAATACACCAAAAATGCATACTGCCTTGGGGATGAGGATGTAAACCTATTTTAACTCTAGGCTTGAAATATAAATGAATAAAAATGATGTTCCACAAGTGAATGGTCATAATCTTTAGTCCTTTATTCCAGAAATAGTAATTGATGCCCGCTTTTTTTCCTTGCCAAAGCTTAACACACACAAAAGTACCTAATCTCTTTGTCAATGAAGAAAGAAATTTATAGAGGACAGTTCTTTTAGAAGCCAGTGATTTGCATATTTACAACCAACACATTCAGCAAATGTATTAAAAGCAACCAAGAGCAGAAGGGGCACCTTTAATACTGATAGAACGGTTGGAAACCGTTCCAGAGCATCATTCCCACTGCTGATTGTTTTTAAATTTTTAGAATCGAAAGTAAGGAAAGCACGACTTCTAACTTTCTTTCTAAACTCTCTATCTAAAGCATCCATCTGTATTTCCTTTGATGTAACAAAGCAATGTTTTGTTTATATAATTATGTACTTTCTCTATATGAACTATTTGGAGGGTCTCCACTTACGCATTTTTTCCCTCATGTTGTGCAATCTGAAGGCTTGTGCATGCCCTGGAAATCACAGGGCAGGCTGCATAATCTCTACTGTAGGTTACATGACCAGGGTGAGGGTGAGAAGAAGAAAAGGTCTTGGAATGGAGCATACAGCAGCATTCTGAACATCTGCATGTGTTTCTCTCATACGATTCATAGAAGGAATATGCAGGGAATTTTTTCTCGCCCATCTTCAAACTCAATCCAAATCCATCAACTGAGGGAGGGACAACTTGGAGAGGAGCAAATAACAGCATATGCACAATGATGTAATCACCAAATGCCATGACTTACATACTTGCATCATTACCTCCGAGTATTATTAGTAAGATTAATGTCATTGAGCACTTGTCATTTTGCAATTATCAAAGATTTCAACTAATGCTGCTGAATTAATATTCTTTTGAAAGCTCCCACATTGGAAGGTTTCAAGAAGAGATTGGATAACCATTTGTATGAAATGATAAAGGGTTTCCTGCCTAAGCAGGGGTTTGGACTAGAAGATCTCCAAGGTCCCTTCCAACTCGGTTATTCTAATAATTCTAATCAAAAACTGTGTGCATATGTGTATAGTTGTATAAACAATTTAGACAGGAAAAAAAGATCACAGTACTTTCATTTCAGCTTGTTTTGCATATAGGAAGGGGTATGTCTTGCATATCAGGAGGAGCATTCATGTCCCTTCTTGTATATCAGAAGAGATATGATTTACATAATGGGAGTAGTTGTGAGACAAAATGGTCAACAAACCCCTGCAGCTGCTTGATGCTTTCCTTAACCACTGAAAACAGGCTGCACTGTATATTAAAAATGCACACACTACTTTGTGACACTCATGGAAGCATTGTGCAACTTTGGCAGATCATCAGCTCAGAAAGGGGAGTACCATCTGCCATTTTGAGTCAGCAGCCTGCTTGTAACTATGAGTTGTCTGTAAGTCAGTGACTACCTGTACCATGACATTCATTATTGAAGATCCTAACTAAACACAACCACCAATAGTTTGAATAATGACCTCCCGAAGAGTCCTGTGCTTTACTGAAACATAAGAATAATGTGTTAGGTCGAGAGCAGTCCAAACAATGTTTTGGATCAAGTTCAAAGAACAAAGGAAGGAACTGGAAACATCAACCAGGCAACTTTTACAATAACCTTGGCATGACATCAAAGCACAAATCAATAATGCTACATTTTCCTCTGTCAGAAACCCTCACAATTTACAAATATTCTAATGCTCACCCAACCCTGATAAACTGAACTAGCTTCCTTCTATGCCTGCTACCTTTAAATTCCAAAGTATCTTACAATATCATTGATGAATGTTCTGTGTTCTTTATAGTTTGATAGAACAATGTTAATAATGCAGAATGCCAGTATTCTATATATTCATCCAATTCTAAGGATATGTACCTTTTATGAGACAAAACAAATGCAAAAGTCATCAAGACTGCCTTTGAAGATGGTCCAGGAGCTTCAGTTAATTTTGGAATTCAAATATCTGATTATTACCAAAGCATACAATAATTGCTTCTGTAACAAGTTCCCAGCTAATTCTGTGCTTATCAGGTTAAAACAGGTTTGGTCCAAATAAATTGAAACACTGCTTACACCTGTATAAATCTGCCCCAGGTCTTAGGAACTTACAGCTGGGTAAAATTATAACACTGGCTAGCAAAAGAGATATGGCATTTCTATGGTAGCCTTTCGGTCATGAAGGCTTACCTGTTCCAAGATAAGAATCATGCAAGCCAAGCTATTTTTATGACACTCTTAAAGAAAGGAAAGATGGACTTTGAAGATGAAGGACAGGAAGGCTTTAAATCATGGGTGTCCAACCTTTTGGTTTGCCTGGGCCATATTAAGTAAAGAGGAATTGTCTTGGCCTGCATATAACATACAGTTAGCAACACAGTTAGCAAATATAAATAACAAAATTCCTGTTAAAAGTTTACAATGTTGTGGGGCCACAATATTAGCTGTCCTAGACTGCATATGGCCGGCAAGCCATGGATTGGATACATCTGCTTTAAAGAGACGGATGATTATCTATTTTTACATGAATCAATGAACATTTTTATTTTAAAGATTGAGCTTTTACAGATAATCTTAAAAGTTACTTAAGAGTAGGTGACTAGAGTAACCATAAAACATTATGGGAATTCAACTAGCAGAAACCACAAGTAATAATACTACAAAGGAACAGGGTAACAGGAAAATAGTTAGAAGGTATGGGTGCTCCAATACTGGAAGTTTTTAAGAAGAAATTGGACAACCATTTGTCTGAAATGGTATAGAGCTGTGATGACGAACCTATGGCACACGTGCTACAGGTAGCACATGGAGCCCTGAACACAAGCCGTCACCTGGTTCAGCTCTACTGCGCATGTGCCTGCACCTCCTGACGGCAAGCTGATTTTCGGGTCTCTGCAGCACATGCAGGATACACACGTGCATGCATGGGGGGAGCACAGCGGTGCATGCAGGATACACACGTGCATGCATTTTTGGTGCCAGGAGGCTTCAGAGAGGGCCTCCAAAGCCTGGGGAGGGCAAAAAACGAGCCTCCCAGAAGTTCCGGAATTCCAGAAATGGGTGTCCGGAAAGAGGCCTCCTGAGGGCCTCTGGAGGCCAGGGGAAATAGTTTTTGCTTTCCCGGAGGCTCGAAAAAAGCCTCCAGAGCCTAGGGAGGGTGAAAACACACACACACCACCATGGTGCAGGAGGCTGAGTAGGCTGTGGGGGGATTGTGCGCAGGGGTATTGCATTGTGGGTGTGGGCACACGTACGATGTCAGCACGCGAGGAGAAAAGGGCTAGCCATAACTTGTATAGGGTTCCCTGTTTGAGTAGGTGGTTGAGCTAGAAAATCTCCATGGTATCTTCCCACTCTGTTATTCATCCCTTCAATCATTTGTGTAAGATGCAATAAAGTACTATTAAAAAAACAAAAAGTGGTAATTAAAAACATATATAGGATAATTCTGATGCCCTGTCTAAACCAGCGTTTTCCAATTTTTGCATAATCAGCAGGTACAAGTGCCTGCCACTCGCACAAATGGAGTTGTATGCATGCGCATACTCGGCCCCGGTTGACAGAAGTGGAGCCATTCAAAATTCAAATTAAGATTTATTAACCGCACCCTCTCCCCACAGGGACCCGGGGCGGAGCCATGCACACTCTCACCTGCCACCAGTTCCGAATAGGCCATGACCCAATATTGGGCCATGGCCCGGAGGTTGGGGACCCCTGGTCTAAACCATGTTCTATTACCAATGATTGACGTAAAAATATTTTATCTCTGTAGATTTGCATTTAATGTACCAGCATTAATCAGCAAACATAATATTAAAAAACAATATAATGGGATTATATAAAGCTTCACCCTCTCTCAAACTGGAAGATTTTCAATAGTAACCATTCTTTTTCACATTGTTATTAAAGGGGGAAATCCTTTATTGTACCATAAAAAGGCAAATTTCATAATCCACCTTCATGACAGAACTACCATTCAATCTACATGCTGTATACATTAATGCTTGGAGCTAAGATGTTGTTGGCTGCAAATTGCAGATTAGTTTTAAAAAGAGAAGTTGTGAAGGGCACTAAAGTGAATTATCAAATAAACCAAAGCACTTTCTATACGCCCACATGCTCCAAAATGCTGAGGGAGTGTACATGTTAAGAGTAGCCAGATAAAAGGACCCACAAAGCACTCTTCCCAAACATGGAAAATTACAGATACGGTGGCCTTGAACTGCCAGCATTATTGCCACTACACCTGAGTTCTTCTCAGCAAACAAAGCACCCTCACAGATTTCACACTTCTAAACAATTTGAGAGAATCCATCTGCAAAAGTTAATTAATTAAAAAACATGATTCCAATACTGGGAAAGATTTTTCTAAGCAGATTTTACTTAGCTATGTATATAATTTATGGTTTATAGGTGTATTATTCATTCCAAGTAATTAAGAATATCTTGAACAATATTATCTTAACAGAGATTAATACAGATCTGTTCCAAACATTACTTTCCACTAGCTTTTCATTGTAGCACTTCCTCCTCTATACTACAATGCCTTGCTTCACTGGCTCCAATACTTACACCATTTCCTATTTGAACAAAATAGAAATGTTAACCTTATGAACTGCCTTAAGGCTGTTGAAGCTGCCTACCTTGCAGCCTTTTTTGCAGTATTAAAATATCTACAGTTATAGACGAACATGGACAATACACAGCCTTTAAGGGACAGAGGTCCTCCCAAAATCTTGCCAATAAATACAGCAATAAACTAATTACAATGGTACAGTTTCTCTTTAAAAAAAAAATACAGCCAAATGCTTTATAACACTGATTTGGTGGGGCACTCTAGAGCAAGAGAGAGGAGAAATTCCATTTTTGAAGAATTAATCTCTTAACACAAAGTTAATTTAGGCTCTGCTGAATTGGCGATGAACGCTGCAGAATGGGTAGGCTAGTTTACAACAAGGGACAAAGTCTCTGCTCCCTCCCTCACAGGTTTGCTCACTAATAGGAATACAGCAATGCAATGTTTTGTGAGTTTTAAAAATGCAAGACATGACAGATTTGGTTTGTAACGTGTCAACATGTCTAAATTTTTTCTAATATTATCTCCACTTCCCTCATGCCAGAAAGCAGTTCATCAGGTTTTGAACCTGCTGCATGAGGAAACATTTACAACCTTTTACATGAAAAAACTGTATATATTTAGAGTCAAGATATGTATACTATAATATGATCCATAAGTCTTTTTCTAAATATTGAAATGTAATGTTTCAAAAAAGTAGAGGAGCAACACTTGCGCATGCGCGAGATGGCGGCCTGCCTCTGAGTTCCGTGAGGGATCGTGGGGCTCCGTGGCTGCTTTAGATGCGATGCCTGGCCCGGGGGTGATAGAGAGGGCCGGGCCCAGTGAGCGGACCACCCTGGCCGTTGATTGAGACCAGAAGGGTCTCCCAGGGTGGTCGGACGGCTCAGAGACCGGTCTGAAGAGACCGGAATGGAGAGTGGAGCGGGGAGCGTGAAATGGAGGAAGGCCGACTGGAGGAGCTCCGGGGACGTGCCGGGAGACGCCGGGCCGGCGGCCAGATGCTGAACATGCTGCAGGGCCGGAGCCGGATGGCGTGGGCGGCGCAGGGCGGGCGGCGCGGAGTCCCAGCCACTGGGTTCTCATTTGATTCCCAGGAGCGCCAGAAACTGGTAGGAGTGACATCGGCGCTATGGCGGTTTGGAAGCTGGAATGGTGGGCGTCCCAATGGCGTTTTTTAACAACTGAGCCGGGGGTGCCGGAACTTGGAGTGTGGACTGCTGCGGGGCCGAGAGACTGGGCCAAGCAGCCTGAAGAACGGCCAGGCAGCCGGAAGAACAAGTGGCCTGCTAGGCCTTGAATCATCTAGGCCACAGCTGAGTCCCCATAACCAGCAGCCAAAAGAACAATCACGCCGAGGCCTTGGAAGGCTGAAACATCTGAGCCGGTGCCTGGGCCCGAGAGATGCAGGTCGGTATGGGAGGCCGTGAGACTGACGAGTGTGGGCTTAGGCCGAAAATCATCGATACCCCTCGTTCTCAAGAACTATTTTAAGAACTATTGTAAGAACTATCTCCAGAACTTTTTAAGAACTATTTAAGAACTATTTCTAAGAACTTCCTGAGCCAGATGCCATTCCTCACTGGAATTTTAAACCTCTTATGAATGTATTATATTTATTATACCTGTATTTAACACCTTTTTAAGATCTTTGTATAATATCAGCAGCCAGGATGCCCATATAAGTATTCCGCGACCCATTTTATATTTATTGTATATATTTTATACCTATTTATATCTATCTATGTATTCCAGAGCAGACCTGATTCGACTGCGAGAATCCCCATACTCGCAGGTATGGCCCTCCGCTCTAACGAGGGCCCACCTTGATGAGGGATTATGTAATCAAGAGAGGTGGGCGAAACGCAGATGTAGGGGTTTTTTAGTTAGGAGTCTGACTCGGGTTTTAGGGGGTCTTAGGGTGGAGGGTGGGGTGAGTCAGGCTGGGGGAGGGAACGTTATTAGGTTGGCAAGCAGATTGGAGAAGGAAGCAGGGTCTATTAAGAGGGGGGATACACAAGTCATTCCCATTGAGGGCCTACCTATCAAGACGGTCGTAGGGAGGGGCAGGTGCGATGGGAGACAGGCTATTTCTTCCCGGTTGGGGGCATGTGACTGCTGCTTACAAGCGGTCAGATGCCACAACCCCTGCAGGCTAGGTGGTCAAGGATTATAGAGCCAGGGCCCAAGGCTGATGTTCTGCAATGCCAGGTCCGTGGTCAACAAAGCCCCCCTCATCCACGACCTTGTGTCGGAGGGGGAGCCGGACCTGGTAGGGATAGCAAAGACCTGGTTGGGCCACGAGGGAGGACTTCCCCTCGTAGAAATGTGCCCACCAGGTTACTGCGCTTTTCATCAGCCACGGGCCCTAGGCAGGGGTGGAGGTGTAGCGGTCATTGTCAGGGAAGGTCTTGAGCCGAGAGTGACCACTGTACCACAGACCACCGGCTGTGAGTCCCTCTGCGTGAAGTGGGGCCTAGGGAGGCAGTTGGGCGTGCTGATTGTATACCTGGCTCCCCGCTATGTAACAGCAGCCCTGCCCGAGCTCCTCGAGGTGATCGCTCCGATGGCAGTTGAGACCCCCAGACTTGTAGTCATGGGGGACTTCAACCTGCCATCGGTTGGCAAATCATCTGAGGCAGCTCGGGAGTTCATGGCCTCCATGACGGCCATGGACCTGACCCAAGTAATTCAGGGCCCCACGCACGAGGGAGGACACACGCTGGATTTGATTTTTGTCTCTGGTCAGTAGAAGAGTGATCTGGGTATAGGGGATATAGCCATTACACCCCTGTCATGGTCAGACCACTCACTTCTCCAGCTCGACTTTCCAATCGCTACACCCCACCACGGGGAGGCGGAACCGGATTCACCTATATGGTTCCGCCCCAAGCGCCTGATGGACTCGGATAGGTTCCAGATGGTGCTTGGGCCATTACCTGAGTCCTTGACCCATGCCCCGACTGAGGACCTGGTGGTCGCGTGGAATACCGCGGCTACCGGGGCCCTGGATCGGGTCGCGCCCTTGCGGCCTCTCTTGCGGCGACGAGTCACCCTGGCTCCTTGGTTTACCGAGGAGCTGAGGGAGATGAAGCGCCACAAGAGACGCCTAGAGAGGCGGTGGAGATCCACACGGTCTGAATCTGACCGAACACAGCTGAGAGCCCATTTACGGACTTACCTTGTGGCGTTGAGAGTGGCCAAACGTCATCACTGTGCCACCCTCATCGCATCCGCAGATAACCGCCCTGCCGCCCTGTTTGGGGTGACCCGCTCCCTCCTTCAACAGAG
Organism: Rhabdophis nuchalis; assembly: GCA_039707465.1. NCBI lineage: Eukaryota > Metazoa > Chordata > Lepidosauria > Squamata > Natricidae > Rhabdophis > Rhabdophis nuchalis. The sequence continues at coordinate 122,963,098 of CM077643.1, forward strand.
GGTGCGGGAAGCCCCTTTGCAGGGTAGAGCAGAGGAATTTGGGGAATATCTGCAGAATAAAATCGCTCAGATTCAGAGCGAGTTGGTCTCCATCGAAAGTGGCCCAGTGGGATGCCCCGAGGCAGATCTTGAGACAGTTTTGTGGGAAGAGTTTGACTCTGTTACTTCCGAAGATATGGACAGGTTACGTGGGCGACTGCGAACTACCACATGTTTATTGGACCCGTGTCCCTCCTGGCTTGTACTGGCATCCTGGGAGGTTACACGAGGCTGGCTCCAGGAGGTGGTCAATGCTTCCCTGAGCGAGGGGTTCTTGCCGGCCTCCCTTAAAGAAGCGATGGTGAGACCCCCTCCTCAAGAAGCCCTCTCTGGACCTGGCATTATTGGTGAACTACCGTCTGGTCTCCAACCTTCGCTTTCTGGCGAAGGTTGTAGAGAGTGTGGTGGCACAACAGTTCCCCTGTCATCTGGAGGAAATTGATTATCTGGACCCGCGCCAGTCCGGCTTCCGGCCCGGGCACAGCACCGAGACAGCATTGGTCGCGTTGGTAGATGATCTCTGGAGGGCCAGAGATGGGGGTTGTTCCTCCATCCTGGTCCTATTAGACCTCTCAGCGGCTTTTGATACCATCAACCATGGTATCCTATTGCATCAGCTGGAGGGGTTGGGGGTGAGGGGCACCGTGTTGCGGTGGTTCTCCTCCTACCTCTCTGGTCGATCGCAATTTGTGTTGACAGGAGGGCACAGGTCGACCTCTAGGCCCCTCACTTGTGGGGTGCCGCAGGGGTCGGTCCTCTCGCCACTCCTGTTCAACACATATATGAAGCCGCTGGGTGAGATCATCCGTGGTTTTGGGGTAGAGTACCATTTCTACGCTGATGATACACAGCTGTATATATCTACCCCAAACCACCCCAACGATGCCGTAGCGGTGATGTGCCAGTGCCTGGAAGCCGTGCGGGCCTGGATGGGAAGTAACAGACTCAGACTCAACCCATCCAAGACCGAGTGGCTGTGGTTCCCGGCATCCCGGTACAACCAGTTGACTCCATCACTGGCCATAGGGGATGAACATCTAACCCCTGTGGATGGGGCACGCAACTTGGGCGTCCTCTTTGATGCACGGCTGTCCATGGAAGATCAAGTGACAGCCGTGGCCAGGAGGGCGTTTTACCAGTTTCGTCTGGTCCGCCAGTTGCGTCCCCTATTGGATCGGGGTGCCCTTTGCACAGTCACTCATGCCCTCGTGACATCCCGACTGGACTACTGCAATGCTCTCTACATGGGGCTCCCCTTGAGGTGCACCCGAAGGCTTCAGCTTGTCCAGAATGCAGCCGCGCGGGCAGTTATGGGAGCCTCTAGGTTCTCCCATGTAACACCGCTCCTGCGCGAGCTGCACTGGCTGCCTGTCGTCTTTCGGGTGCGCTTCAAGGTGTTAGTTATCATCTTTAAAGCGCTCCATGGCACGGGACCTAGCTATCTGCGGGATCGCATTCTGCCCCATACCTCCCTGCGGCCGATTCGCTCCCACAGAGAGGGACTTCTCCGGGTGCCGTCCACTAGGCAGTGCCAGCGGGCGACGCCCAGGGGAAAGGCCTTCTCTGTGGCGGGCCCAGCCCTCTGGAACGACCTTCCCCCCGAAATCAGAACAACTACTGACCTTCGCTCCTTCAGACAGCAATTAAAAACATACTTCTTTCGCTTGGCTGGCCTAGGGTAATTTTAAATTTTAAAAATTTAAATTTTAGGGGTTTTAGGGATAGCCTAGTTTATAGGAGTTTTTAGCGCAGGGCAAGTTTAATTTGTTTTTAATTTTGTATTTCTGTTTGTTTTAACTGTTTTTAATTCCCTGTGCCCCGCCTCGAGTCCCTTCGGGGAGAGAGAGCGGGTTATAAATAAAATTATTATTATTGTTGTTGTTGTTGTTGTTGTTGTTGTTGTTGTTGTTGTTATTATTATTATTATTATTATTATTATTATTAAAAAATAATCTAAAGTTTCAAAAATTAATTATATTTCACGATGCAACTATTTTAGAGTCCAGCGCTGTAAAAGCAAATATGCTACAATCTTATATAAAATACTCCTAATCTTTTGATTATTCAAACTACAGAAGCTCCTATAACTGCTTGCTGCACCTCTGCCCTGGGAACTGTCAATGTAGTTAATAAACTTTCACTGCAGCTTCACACATAAAACTGACACAGCATTTACTCTGCTAGCGTTATTCAACGTAATGCAGAAAACAAATGCTAAATTCTTCCTGTTCCTTATTTTTCTCTACAATATCTAAACTAAAGTAAAAAAAATTCCTTGTAGTAAGCAGTGTGTTCATATGAGGATACAATAGCTTCCACAGCATCACTGTGGTGTGGAAGCACAAGGTATTTGCTTTAATCTTGGCCATCTACTCCATGGCATCAAATCTCAAATTTCAAGACAACAATTTCATACTTAATCTAGCTTTTTAATTTAGCGTTACCACCCATTGTCTCAATTTAAGTAAAAAGAAGAAGAAGATGTTTGAAGAACTGTGTAAGATGCCCAGCAATGTTTATAAAAAATTCCACAGATAACAATCAGAACACTTATAAATGCAGAAAAGAATTCTGGGATTTTATTCAGTCCTGCCTAATTCTCTTAAATCTGCCATGAATTATTAACAGAAGTCATAGTTGCCAGCACAGACTCCAGCCAAACTAGTGATGTTACAATGATCTACTATCTGAGGCATTCCACAGGTGTAGAAGCCTTTTCAAAACATTCTTAGTGTTGGCTTACTGAGAGGAAATGAGGGCCAAGGGAGCTTGCTGGAATATGCCCAGATTTACAGATCAAAGATCTACAAACTGTGTAAGAGTGAATGCTCCAAAGAGTGTGTAGCAAGAATGGAGCTCTTGACTACTCATCCTATTTCGTCTCCAGTACAGAATATCTCCCTTTGGCAAGCTCCACACAGAACTGAAACAAAAGCCAGTTCTTTCATTTGGGTGTCTGAATGTTGTAGCCCAATGGAATAGAAAGAGCAACAACCAACTTTTATGCTTTGCAGCATTAAATGTGAAATACAACAATACAATAATTCTTATAATAAGAATGGCTTCGTTCCAACTGTGCCTGGCAGTCCAACCGTGGCCTAAAATAGCTAAGATTATATGTCTTCATTTTTACAGAACAAAAAGATCTACAGTAATAAGCAATCAAAATTTGTCAGTACTTGAATGGACGCTACAGTAAAAATCGCAATTTTCTAAGCCAAATTGAATTTTTAGCTCAATAGTTGGGTGTGACGGTTATCACTGTGCTTAAATCACTTGATTTTTTTTTAAACAGGGGAGCTCCACATTCTAAACTAAGTATAAAATTATGTCTTTGTTTCAGCACGTCAAACAATTTTTTGTGTTCTATTGTTTGAAATACTGAAGAAGGAAGCACGCTTCAGTGCTAGAACTTTCTAGCAGATCTGGGTTCCATCCCTCACAATTAATACGTATCTAATAACAAGTGATGGGAAAGCCTTATCAAAAACCCTTTTAGGATAAAGTGGGCTTTATAGGTTTTTGGGGGGACATTCTTGTAATCAGAGCAAGAACAAACTAGATATGGTAAAACAGAAAGTGGGTGCCTCAAGAATAGAGTACATTTTTAAAAGCCATTTACAGTCACCTAGTGACTGTTTAAGTTCCAGAGTTCCAATGGCTCTTTACACTCACACATGGTCCCATGTCTGCATTTCAGGCATGAGCTCCCTTTTATGTCTGGGTGTAGCATTCCCTGGTCACAATGTCCATAATTTACGACACTATTTGGTTTGCAGCAAAAAAACGCTCATGGAATTACTTTGGTTCACTTATTGACTATTACAAAACAAACAATAAAATTGGGTCCAGTCACATGGTTGTCTCAACTTATAACAGTCTTGACATGATGAAAATTCCAGGCTCTGTTACAGTTGTAAGTTGAGGATTATCTACATGGGTTTCCTCCACCATTCATTTTTTTTTAAAACCACTAAGCTTAATTTACCTTACTATAAACCAAGAAAGGGCTAAGTGTGCAGAAAAAACAGGAAAAGCTCATTGTCTCTCTAGATTCTTTACTTTTTACCCAAGAACTAGAAAATATTTTTATATAAGGCAGCTTTATATCTCCTTAAACTATTCCCAAAATTCAAGGTACATTTTATTAATTAAAATACATCAATTAGAGAGAACTCTAAAATAAGAACAATTATTCACTTTAATTAATCTAAACAGATCTATGATGTCTGGATTAAGAAGCTAAACTGATTTGGTTAATAATACGTGGATTGTGACAATCAGGGAGAGCTAGCTTGGTCTAATGATTAAGGATGCAGGCTAGAAACCAGGAAATTGTGAGTTCTAATCTTACCAACTGGTTGACTTTGAACCAGTTATTCCCTCTCAGCCTAACTCAGTTTACAGGGGGGTTGTTGTGGGGAAAATAGAAGGTAGAAATATTAGGTATGTTTTTTGCCTAGAGTTACTGATAAAAATAATACAGGTGGGAAATAAAATATAAAATAAATAAATACCAAAACTATAAGTTGAATTGGGAAATTGAAAAATATCCCAGAAGAAAGAGTGGCAATAGCAAAATCACTTCAGTACGTTTGCCAAGGAAACTTCATATTATTTTCCATGCCACTGTAGTTGCATCACAAGAAGCCAAACTCAACTCAAGGCCAACTTTATCTTATTTGGTTCAGTTTCACATATCTACACCTACGAGAAGGAGTATTAGGGAATATTCTTAGAAACAGCCAAAATATTTTGATAGGGTTGAGGTAGGCAAATAACACATCACCAAGCTACAAAAATTTAGAAAACAGCAAGAATTACTTTACTCCACATCAAGGCATTAATCTAGCTAAAACAATATTGTCTAGCTGACTGGCTCTTCAAGAGAGGGGAATTTCCAAGTTTTATGTGGAACTACGAAAGACTGAATCTTTTTTTCCCCATGCAAATTAGGCCCTCTAGCCCAGATTCTTCTCTTACACAAATGAAATGAGATCACTCATTAACAGTGTGTTGTATGTCTCATTTGACCATTTAAAATAAATCACTGCCTAATAGTGCAACATTGTCTCTGAAAAGTCTATCCACAAGCCCAAACTTGTTAAGAATATAAGTACATGGATGTAATTTCTAATCTGGACTGAAGCACCTGCATAATGCGTACATTTTGATATGTAAACTGTTTTAAGATTTAAATCCCATCCCGCATGCACATTTAGCTATTTCAGCATTTATAGAACTCTAGCATGCCTGTAATTAAATGGATAATGAACTCATCCTAAATTACAAAATGAGCACATAGCAACATTAGGCAAGACAACATCATGACATTTACATGAAGTGCAACATAGCTGATACCCAAGTGGCCCCAAGAGCAATCGACACTGAAAATATACATAAATGCCACACTAGTTTCTTGTATTATTTTATAATTGTTTTAAATTAGTTAAAACAAAAGAACACCTGAGTTACTGTGTAATATCCTTATTTAGATATCAAAGGAGGAGTTTTTTTCTCTTTTTATATTCTCTCTAGCGTTCTTGATAAAGATGGGCTAATAATTTGAAATCTGCTTACCTCGTCCTTTGCCAGTGTATTCTATCACTTAGACCCAGGAAAAAAAATTGTCTTCTAAAGAAAAAAGCATTTTCAGCCTCCCAGCTTGCAGAAACAAAAAAGTGGGATTGCTGGAGGGGGAGGGAAGTATCACTAAATGTCTCTCATACTTTGATTTCTGGATTCCCCCAAACGGAGCCCAAGATTACTCTGATCAGGAGTTATCAACTCCTGCCTCGGTTCAGATATCCTACTCAGTAATTACTTTGTTTATTTGGTTTTGGCTTCAAGTGTTCTCTGAGCCCAGTCTCTGGGATTCCAAAACATGCTTTATGGTCAGCATGTTGTGTGAGCCCACACAATTGTCTTCCTCACTGGCTCAAGGTTGACTCAGTCTTCCATCCTTCCGAAGTGGGTAAAATGAGGACCCAGTTGGGGACAATGTGCTGACTCTGTAAACCGCTTAGAGTGGGCTGTAAAACACTGTGAAGCTATGTATAAGTCTAAGTGCTATTGCTACTTCATAAAGTCTGATAAAGCAACCAATGGTTTAATGTGAATAAAGTTCTTAAGTAAGGTCCTCTATGAAGTATACAATAATAAAAACCTCTCTGCAAATACAGGTGGTCCTCGACTTACAACAGTTCATTTAATGACCATTCAAAGTTACAATGACACTGAAAAAGGGACCTATGGCTGTTTTTCACACTTATGACCATTATAGCATCCCTACAGTCACATGTTCAAAATTCAGATGCTTGGCAAGTGGTTCATATTTATGACGGTTGCAGTTGTTCTGGGGTCATGTAATCAGGTTTTGTGCCCTTCTGACAAGCAAAGTCGATGGGCAAGCCAGACTCACCTAAGAACCGTGTTACTAGCTGAACAAACGCAACGATTCACTTAACAACTGTGGCAAGAAAAATTATAAAATGGGGGAAACTCACTTAACAAATGTTTCACTTAACAACATAAATTTGGGGCTCAATTGTGGTTGTAGCTTGAGGACTACCTGTACAGCCACCATAGCCTGGAAGGCATCCGAGCTGCCTGTACCACCTCCATCTCCCATCCTAAGGGACTTGAGCTCTGTTTTTGCTCTGAGGCCAAAAGACAAAATGATCCAGGAACTTTTTTCCGATGACACTCACTGTGAAAAGTAAAGGAAAAGCTGTCCAGCTGGAGAAGAGTTTAGGTGGGACAACTGGGCTTAACAATGGAACCGGCACTGCCCCTGGACTCTAGCCCTCCCTGCCGCTGTGACCCGTGCCTGGAAGGCTCCTCGTGTCCGCCAAAAAAGGGGAAATGCCTTGGGAAGGCGCCGCCGGGGGGCAGCAAAAGGGCTTCCCCTCCAGAGCTCCCCAGAAACCGCACCCCCCCACCCCTTCAATCTCCTCGCCTGGTGGAGGGCTGCGAGGCGCTCTCCCATCTCTCCTGGACTTGCCTTAAGCTGCGACTTGGAGACTTTACCGCTCCTGTCCAAGTCGAGGGCGGTGAAAGCGTGCCAGATGGGCTTCAGGAGCTCTTCCTTCAGGCTCCCCATGGCTCCCCTTCTCTGCCTCCCGGCGCCTGGTTCGAAGCGCGCCTCCTCCCCCGAGGGAGCCGCTCCGCCGCTCGAGCCGCTCGACCTTCGCACCCCGCGGGCTGCCTCCAGCAGCCTCCGGCAGGCGGCCCCGCTAGGAAGAGAGCGGCCTACGCACCGCGAGGTTTACGAAAACGTTGTACGGCTGTGCTTCCGTCTCAGCCCGGACCCCGGCCTGGAGCGGTGCTTTGCAGAGAGAGGACCTAAGTGGAGGGCACAGGCGCCTTCCTCCCAGACCAGCCTCTGACTTCATCTGTGACGGTGGGCGGGACTACATTGCAAAGCCTTTCCCGACAAAAATGCAGTTAGAAATTCAGGCAGATCTTCCTCAAATCCGGCTGAAGTCTGATTGTTTTATATATAGCATTCCCGTTCGCCGCAGCCTTGCCGAGATCTCGTGTTTACTTCCTTTGGGGCATATAATTGCAGCCTTCGTGGGACGCTCGTCTCAAAAAAGCTTTCCTTTTGCTTTGCAGGGACACAAAAAGAATAAGAGTTGGGGAGGGGAATGGAAAAGATTTGAAATTTGAAAAGAAAAAGCACCACATGTTGTTCTCTACCTGGTGTAAATTGGAAGGACCATAATACAGGACATCATTTTCTAGGTGTCACTATTTCTTCCTGGAGAACATCTGTCTACTATGGTGATGCAGCTTTGCTATGCAAGAACCCACAGAAAACATTTTTTTCAAGCTATCTGTTAAAAAGTTTCTAATAGTCTTAAAAGTCTTTTAATGTTTTTAAATTTGGGGATTTTAATCTGGTTTTAGCACAGGATTCATTGAATTAGTTTTTTAAATTTTATATGATGTTTTGTATGTATTTTTTAATCTTCCTGTGCTCCGCCCTGAGTCCGTTTGGAGAAGGGCGGGGTATAAATTGAATAAATATAATATAAATATAATGGCTTTGATTTAAATTTACAGCATCCAGTAAATGGTATTTATTATGCTATTTAGTAATAGCATAATACTTGAGAAGTTTTTCAGTTGGTTCTGAAATGTGTTACAAAACGTGCACAGCTAGTGTGTAAAGTAGAAAACAAATTTTGTTTTGAATCTGGAATAAGCCATTGCATTCCAGAAGTTCTGCCAAACTGAGTACCATACACAACCATTTTGTTCTATAGGTGATCCCAACCTTCCAAAATGCTTGTGTTGATTCAGCCAAAACCAACTGTTCTGTACACAAAAATAGTACATATATAGTTTTGTGCTTTTAGTCATAAGCTAATTATATTGTACCAAAACTGCACATTGCCCAGATGCATACATGTACCATGCCTCAAACCATGATATATGAAAATTAAAAATGAAACTACTTAATTTTATTTATCAAAAACAAGGAAACCACATCTCTAGGCAGCCTAACCAGTGTTCCTTAAAATATGTTCCTGGGATCCTGGACCCCAAAATATCCTCTTCTCGTTGGACTTGTAATAATAGATCATTGGGGGGGGGGGGGTATTTTCAATTTTTGTGTAATTGTAATTGTGTAATTGGTTTTCTTCCTCTAATCCTGCAGTTAGTTGCTCAGCCTACTGTTCTCAGTCCTGCAGCCCATTTATCATGAGATTTCCAGGAACTCCAGCACTATTGGTCCTTGTTGACCCAGGCAATGACCAATTCAGTATGAATTCTGTAAAGTACTTGTCACCATATTGTTTACGGGAGAAACACCATGTCTGGCTCCTCTGATGAGACCTCTCCAGTATGATTGAAACTCTAGCATAGCTGTTTTCTTTTTCAGAGAACAGCTGGGACTCGGAAGGCAGAGAATAGATGAGGGCAGGGCCAGTCAGAGGTGGTATTTACCAGTATTCCGAACTACTCAAAATTTCCGCTACCGGAACTGGTCAGAACCTGCCGAATACCACTTCTGGTACCAACATACTGTATGGCAAAACACATTAAGACATGGTTCTTTACATATATTCGAATCAGAGAAACTTGGCAGAATAGTTTTTGGATCATTACTGAAGAAAAGGAAGATACGAGGATCGGAGAAAACCTGGATTAATTATTTCCACCTGTCTTTACAATAGAAGGTGGAGATATCTAGATCTAGACCCGCGCCAGTCCAGCTTCCGACCCGGGCACAGCACCGAGACGGCATTGGTCGCGTTGGTTGATGATCTCTGGAGGGCGCGGGATAGAGGATATTCCTCTATCCTAGTCCTATTAGACCTCTCAGCGTCTTTTGATACCATCGACCATGGTATCCTATTGCGCCGACTGGGGGGGTTGGGGCTGGGAGGCACCGTTCTGCGGTGGTTCTCATCCTACCTCTCTGGTCGGTCGCAATATGTGTTGACAGGGGGGCAGAGGTCGGCCTCGAGACCCCTCATATGTGGGGTTCCTCAGGGGTCGGTCCTCTCGCCCCTCCTATTCAACACATATATGAAGCCGCTGGGTGAGATCATCCGTGGTTTTGGGGTGGGATATCATCTGTACGCTGATGATATAACACCTATCCTGCGCGAGCTGCACTGGCTTCCTGTGGTCTTTCGGGTGCGCTTCAAGGTTTTAATGACCATCTTTAAAGCGCTCCATGGCTCGGGGCCTAGTTATATGCGAGACCGCCTCCTGCCCCATACATCCCTCAGACCGATACGCTCCCACAGAGAGGGCCTCCTCAGGGTGCCGTCGGCTGGACAATGCCGACTGGCGACACCCAGGGGGAGAGCCTTCTCTGTGGCGGGCCCAGCCCTCTGGAACGACTTACCCCCTGAACTCCGCACCATCTCCGACCTCCGCCTCTTCCGCAAGTGTCTGAAGACACACCTATTTCATCTAGCCGGCCTAGCGTAACCTCCATACTGACTATTAGATAGTTTTTAAACTTGGGATTTTAATTCGGTTTTTAGCGCAGAGTTTATTTATTAGAATAAGTATTTTAAATTTCATATATTTTATATATTTTGTATGTATTTTAACATCCCTGTGCGCCGCCCTGGGTCCTAACAAGGAGAAGGGCGGGGTATAAATTTAATAAATAAATAAATAAATAAATATGACCTGTACTTTTCAGACAAAGAGTTGAGGCAGTTAAAGGAAATTGAGATATCCAGATAGATATTATGGGTCATTTTGAGAGACTAACAATAACAAAACAATTCTGGTTCTGAAAGCATCTACTCTTCTACAACTCAATAAACAGAATGTAAAATTGCTCAATATCTACCAAAAATACTTTTTTCTTTAATTTTTGTTCTGTGCCAGAGGCTGGAATATATTTTTAAAGGATTCAGGAGAAAAAGATTTGGAAAAACTTGAAAAAGTTTAACATCTATTCCAGACAAATAGATTTAAATGGTAAACTAAGCAATAGGATGAAGCCTAGCTGAAGGATTAGCATAGATCCTCAAAATTTAAATCTTCCCTCATTAAACTACTACAGTTTTTAAGAGGACAGCAGATCAAGCCATACAGATGGCTTCTTCTCATTGTATACTTGGATTTTCCAAAACCCTTTGGAGGGAAAAACAGTCAATAGCTCTTGAGTAAATTAAGCAGTCCTAGAATAAAATGATCAGCCATTATATGGCCTGCTAACTCAACAAAGACCAGAAAATCAATAACAGGAATATGTAGACAATTTTCTCACTGAAGTCTCTCAAGAATCAATGCTGCAATCAGAGGTTTATAATTTGAGAAATGATCTCGAGGGTAAATTGGGTACTGGCCATATTTCTGGGAATAAATCATGGACTGGGCTATTCAAGGTGATAAAGTGATCTGAAGAGCTTATGGAAAGTGAATGGACATTCAAATGGAAAATGCAACTCAGTTTAATGTGACAGATAATGGGATTCCCCCACCCCCGCCACGCCACCAAAAGAAAGTCATATATAGACTGATGGTGTCTGAGCTGTCTTCAACCAACCAGGAAAAAGATCTCAGAGATGTAGTGTTGAGAGCTCAACGAAGATGACAGCTTTATGTTTGGTGGCTGTAAAACAGCAAATCCCATGAGTAAGGCATAATTGTAATTATGTGTCTCAAGCAACATCTGTATGAGAAAAGTCTAGAATATTTGGGGCATTTTAGCTTCAAGAAAAGTTAACTGAAGGAACAGTTTGCACATGATCCGGGTATAATAAAACCATGCATGGCATGGAGAAAAGGGAGAGAGAAATGCTTTTGTCACTTTCTGAAAACACTAAAATGAGAGATATAGCTGATTTAGTTGACTGGAAGAAGAAATAGAATATAAGAAAACACTTAAGATAGTGATTGGATTATTGTGTCATGAAAGGGGATTGGAAAAGGAAGAAATGGTTTCAATTAAGAGATTTGGTCCCTAAACACATCAGCAGAGGAATAGCATCAAAATCATGATAAGTTATAGTACTGTTTTATTGTGTACTAGTGGTGCCACACTTGGAATACTGTGTCCAGTTCTGGTCACCATAATACAAAAAAGATTCTGGTACCCTAGAAAGAGTGTAGAAAAAAGCAACTACCATAAGGGGTCTGTAAGATAAATCGAGGAATAGTTAAGGGAACTAGGTACATCTCAGGCGGAACCTGAGTCACCTATTTGGTTCCGCCCCAGGCGCCTGATGGACCCTGATGGGTTCCAGACGGCGCTTGGGCCACTTCCTGTACCCCTGACCCACGCCCCGATGGAGGACCTCGTGGCCGCATGGAATATTGCGACCGCGGGAACGTTGGATCGGGTCGCGCCCTTGCGGCCTCTCTTGCGGCGGCGAGCCACCCTGGCTCCTTGGTTTACCGAGGAGCTGAGGGTGATGAAACGCCGCAAGAGATGCCTAGAGAGAAGATGGAGGTCTACCCGTTCTGAATCTGACCGGACACAGGTAAGAGCCCATTTACGGACTTACATTGTGGCACTGAGAGTGGCCAAACGTCATCATTGTGCCACTCTCATAGCATCCGCAGAAAACTGCCCTGCCGCCCTGTTTAGGGTGACCCGCTCCCTCCTTCAACAGAGGGTGCGGGAAGCCCCGCTACAGGGTAGAGCAGAGGAATTTGTGATTTTTCTGCAGGAGAAAATCGCTCAGATACAGAATGAGTTAGCCTCCATTGATGGCCCAGTGGGATGCCACGGGACAGATCTTGTTTGGGAGGAGTTTGACTCCGTCACTTCCGAGGATATGGACAGGTTACGTGGGCGACTGCGAGCCACCACATGTTTATTGGACCCGTGTCCCTCCTGGCTTGTACTGGCATCCTGGGAGGTGACACGAGGCTGGCTCCAAGAGGTTGTCAACGCATCCTTAAGTGAGGGTTCCTTACCTGCTTCCCTAAAAGAGGCTATGGTGAGGCCCCTCCTTAAGAAGCCCTCTTTGGATCCAGCTTTATTAACCAACTATCGTCCAGTCTCCAACCTTCCCTTTTTGGCGAAGGTTGTTGAGAGTGTGGTGGCACAACAGTTTCCCCGTCACCTGGAGGAAGTTGATTATCTAGACCCGCGCCAGTCCGGCTTTCGGCCCGGGCATAGCACCGAGACGGCATTGGTCGCGTTGGTCGATGATCTCTGGAGGGCCAGAGATGGGGGTTGTTCCTCCATCCTGGTCCTATTAGACCTCTCGGCGGCTTTCGATACCATCGACCATGGTATCCTATTGCATCGGCTGGAGGGGTTGGGGGTGGGAGGCACCGTTTTACGGTGGTTCTCCTCCTACCTCTCTGGCCGATCGCAATTTGTGTTGGCAGGAGAGCAGAGGTCGACCTCGAGACCCCTCACATGTGGGGTGCCTCAGGGGTCGGTCCTCTCGCCTCTCCTGTTCAACACATATATGAAGCCGCTGGGTGAGATCATCCGTGGTTTTGGGGTAGAGTACCATCTCTACGCTGATGATACTCAGCTGTATATATCTACCCCAAACCACCCCAACGATGCCGTAGCGGTGATGTGCCAGTGCCTGGAAGCCGTACGGATCTGGATGGGAAGTAACGGACTCAGGCTCAACCCGACCAAGACCGAGTGGCTGTGGTTTCCGGCTGCCCGATTCAATCAGCTGATCCCATCGCTGGCCATAGGGGGCGAACATCTTGCCCCTGTGGATGGGGTGCGCAACTTGGGTGTCCTCCTGGATGCCCGGCTGTCCATGGAAGATCAAGTGACAGCCGTGGCCAGGAGGGCGTTTTACCAGGTTCGCCTGGTTCGCCAGTTGCGCCCCCTATTGGATCGGGATGCCCTTCGCACAGTCACTCATGCTCTCGTGACATCCCGACTGGACTATTGTAACTCTCTCTACATGGGGCTCCCCTTGAGGTGCACCCGAAGACTTCAGCTGGTCCAGAATGCAGCCGCGCGAGCAATAATGGGTACCGCAAGGTATACCCATGTAACACCGCTCTTGCGCGAGCTGCACTGGCTACCTGTCGTCTTTCGGGTGCGCTTCAAGGTGCTAGTTTTCATCTTTAAAGCGCTCCATGGCTCGGGACCTAGCTATCTGTGGGATCGGATTCTGCCCCATACATCCTCCCGGCCGATTCGCTCCCACAGAGAGGGACTTCTCCGGGTGCCGTCCACTAGACTTTGTCAGTGGGCGACGCCCAGGGGAAGGGCCTTCTCTGTGGTGGGCCCAGCCCTCTGGAACGACCTTCCCCCCGACATTAGAACAACTACGGACCTCCGCTCCTTCCGTCAGAAATTAAAAACTCACTTCTTCTGCTTGGCCAGCCTAGGTTAGTCTCTACCTCAGGGGTTAGGGAATGTTAATTTTAAAAATGGGGATTTTAGTGCAGGGACAGTTGATTTAATCTGTTTTTATTGTATTTATTTATGTATATATTTTATGTTTGTTTTAATTTTTCCCTGTGCACCGCTCCGAGTCTCCCAGGGGAGAGGACGCGGTATAGAAAAATAAAATCTATCTATCTATCTATCTATCTATCTATCTATCTATCTATCTATCTATCTATCTATCCTAATGAAGAGAAAAATTAGAGTGACATGATAGCTGTCTTTGATATATGAGGAGCTGCTATAGAGAGGTAGGGATCGACTTCTTCTCAAAGCTCCTGAGGGTAGGGCAAGAAGCAATGGGTGGAATCTCATTAAAAAGAGATCTGAACTTAAACTCATTAAAAAGAGATTCAACTTCCTCACAGTGAGAACAATTAACCAATAGAACAGCTTGCCTCCCGGAGCTGGAGGTTTTCAAGAAAACATTAGATGACCATTTGTCTAACCTTTATACAAGGTCTCCTGTCATGGTGGGGAGCTTGGACTAGACCTCCAAAGCCCCTTCCAGCCCTATGATTCTATGATTTTGGGCTATTTTTTCTGGATAAAAGACAGTCACAATAAGATAGGCTGTGTGATACAAAAAAGTGGAAATGTTTCAACTAATGACATTGAAACATGGTGAGGTTGATGAGAGATGCTTTAAGCAAAACCCTGGTAGGGTTGAAAATGGAAACTCAGACCTGAGAAGTTGAGATAAAAATTTGTGCGCTCAAGAAGGAAGTGAAGGATTGACCACAGTTAGATTTTTAAAATAATAAAGAGGAAGAACATTTGCTTATGAAGCTTGCAGCCTTTGTTGCTTATTTATTAATGCTTAGACTATGAGCATTGTAAAAGTTCAAATGAGCTTGAACCCATAACATATACAAAGAGAAATATGATGTATTTATTATTGCTTTTAAAATAATGAAAAGGGGAAAAATAAACCCCAAGATAATTATGATTAAAAATAAATACATTGTTAAAGAAAAGGGAGGAAATAGTGATTTTTTTAAAAAATGAAGACCTTTCTGGGAGATATGAAGTAATAGTGGTGGTGATTTTAATTATGACAAGATCAGAAGCGAAATACCCTCGCTAGTCTGTGGGAAACTTGTGACTTGCTTTGCTGATGATCACTTTCTCCTTCAGGGAGTAGAGTAATATGCAGGAAATCAACTGCTTGTCTTGATCCCTGCAATATAAAAAAATTAAGGCTTTCCCAGGTTAAAGCAATAACCTCATATGAATTGTCTCCTGGATACATACTATCATTCTGGTCCAAACTACATAAACATGGTACAGAATTTGCCAAATAATTGAAGAGGACAAATATACCTATCGTCAAAAAGGAATAAGCTCCAGGAAACTATCAATCTGGTAGTAACGATCTGACATAGATCAACAAAGTTTATCTAACAAAGTTTCCAGAGCAAATGGAATGCTGGAGCCATGCAAGCTTCAAAACTGGTTAAAAAGATGTGCTTTAATCCTCATGCAAGCCATTATTCTTTATAACACCTTTTTCTTTTTTCAGACTTCCATGTGTGCATGAAGAAAGATACAGCTGCTTTAGGACTCACATTAACTTTAATAAATTGACTTTTAAAGCAGCTACACTTTTTGTCCAGACTCTCACGAATATTTGGGGGGGGGGGGGGGAAGCTGCTTGTGCTGCAATGAATCTTATGTGAGATTTGAAGCACATTTTTCAAGTTATTTTTAAAGTGTGCGCAATGCTTTCAAATGCCCTTTCCCCATATTGTAAGCTGTGCTATTTATAATTATAAAAACAGTTATAAATTATATATACTTGCATACATATATCTTAAATGGTGTGGCCGCATGTCTCCACATTCACACACAGGCTAGAAGTTAGGTAATTTTAAGTGATACTACTTTTCAAAACTGCTCACTGACCTCTAGTTTATAGGAAGGTAGATTGGATTCTTGGAATTTCAAAAACCATTTATGAAGTCCTTCACCAAAGGCTCCTGAGCAAATTCAACTGGCATGAAAAGGACAAGTTCTGTCATGGACTGCCACTAAGATGTACAACAATGATATCATCTACGATCAATGCTGAGACCAGTGCTATTTTTTACATAAATGATCTGGAGTTCAGGCAGACCAAAGTAACTGTGTCTAAACTGTTCAGGTGGGTAGATTCAAAAGGGATTATAAAAAGCTCTGAAAAAATCTCTCCAACCTGGCAAATGCAGTCAGTGTAAACAAACGTGAAGTGACCCAAATTGGCCCACACAAATCTCCCTAAATTTAATCTGTATTAGTGCCAACTGAGCTAGCAGTGAATGGCTAGGAAAGGGATCTCAGATCCTCTATGGATATCTTAATGCTTAATGGAGACTTAATGGAATATTAAACCAGAATGTGTCTAGTGTAAAAAATTATGCAATCATTAGGGTTTGGAAATAGAACTGTCAGGCTAATAAGCCTATATATTATTAGATACCAGTTCAATGCAGTACTGGTCATTCTATTTTTTCCAGAACCCAAAAAGGTATAAAAAGCACAACTAAAAGAGCAATCCCTTTTTTGAGCAAAGACTACAGCTAATGGTGCCTGTTAACTTTAAACAAAAAGAAATGACATAAAGATATGTACGGCAACGGTCACTTTTTCTTTCTCTCTTTCCCAAGTTTACATTTGCTTTGTTTTTTGTTAATTAAATGCAATTTAAAATATGTGATTTTAGAACTCAATGTCATCCATTCAAACCCAGGAGCAGGAGAAGGAAATCCTTTTAACACAATGCATAATTATATTGTGGGATTTGCTGCCGGCAATTCTAGTAATAAAGCCAATTTGGGTGGTTTTCAAAAAAGGACTGGACAGGTTCATAAAGGACCAGATTTTCAACAGATATTAATATGCATGAAACTAGAGGTTAGTGAGCAGGTTTGAAAAGTAATATCACTTAAAATTGCCTAACTTCTATGTACCATGCTGCCGTCTCGGTCATAGGCAGCGGCTATTGAGCCATATGGACAAAAGGTTTTGGGAGCTTGTCTGCATGAGCTATTAGTTGGTGGTTATTTTTTTTATTACCTGTCTGCATTTGCCCTTGTAGCTTCTGTGGAGGAATATTTTGCAAACAAGTAGCATCCACTAATATACACATATACATACAGTATATCCATACACATATATACTTGCACTTGCACATATACATCCAGAGGGTGGCTTATAATATAGTAAAAATGTGGATTGTTGGAAATAATTTTCAGATGAAATTGACAGTAAGATGGCAGTGTTCACTATGAATTAGTAGGCAATGTTTCATTAAGGCAGGGATGTCCAAACTTGGGAACTTTAAGACTTGTGGACTTCAACTCCCAGAATTCCCCAGCCAGCTATGCTGGCTGGGGAATTCTGGGAGTTGAAGTCCACAAGTCTTAAAGTTCCCAAGTTTGGACATCCCTGCATTAAGGAATGTTTGTTCCCCTCAGAAATTCTTCTCTATCTTAGAGACTGTTCACCACAAGTGTTCACATTGTGCTAGGGGCAAATTGAATTTTTGCCCATGGTCTTTTGTAAAGGGTAGGAAGAACATGACTCATACATGGAAGAATCATGATCTAAAATTAGGATTTGAAACAATCCCAAGAGTTATTTCAGTATTTTGGGTTCCCCCACATACTCCCTACTGAACCATTGTTTTTGAAAGACAAAAAAAAAGACAAAAAAAGGATTACATTGTCCAAAGATTCTGTGAAAAATAGGAAAGACTCCCAAAATAGCAAAAAAAAAAAAAAAAAAGCAGCAGCTTCTGGCATCGAATTACTGTCACATAGATGCTTCTAAACACATAAATGCACACCCCCATAGAATTTATCCTTATTTGCTATGGCAAATAAACAGTGATGTTGCTTAAACTCATCTCTGAATAATGTTTAGATGTGAGATTATTTATTTATTTATTTATTTATTTTTCACATTTATAACCCGCACCCATCTCACCATAAAGGGACTCGGGGAGGCGAACAGAGATTTAAAATCAATTATACATAAATACAAAATATTATTAAATAATAACGAAATTAAATCCATATCCTGCTTAACTTAAAATAAGTTTAAATTTAAAACCCAAATTACAGTTTTGATTTGTTATAAAATAATGGGTGTGGAGTAGATCATGCTAGGCCGGCCAGATGAAAATAATAAGTTTTTAGGTGCCGGCGAAACAAGCGGAGGTCTGTGATGGAACGGAGGTCGGAAGGTAGGCCATTCCAGAGGGTAGGGCCCACCACAGAGAAGGCCCTTCCCCTGGGAGCCGCCAACCGGCATTGTCCGGTCGACGGCACCCGGAGAAGACCCTCTTCCTGGGAGCGAGTCGGTCGAAGGGATGTATGGGGCAGAAAAAATGTCATTATGAAAAAATGACAAAAAATTCAGAAACATTTTAAAACATAGCGTTTGTTCAATTTTAAAAATATTTTGGAATTGATTGTACCTAATCGTCTCCTAGAACAACCTGCCTGATATAATGTTGCTTATTGTTTTAGTATCTCTTATAGTTAGTTCTCAGGTTAGGGATAAAAAAACAGAAAAGTAGTAAAGATCTGAAAACAGACTATTGGCTAAGGTTTTTGTGCATTTCTTCTGAACGTTTGAGAAGCATCTCCTTATCCACCATTAAAGCAATTAATATATTTATTTATTCATTTATTTAATGTATAACTATACATTTCATGGAGTAGCTAGCCCTGATCAGATGCCTACTGCTTGCTTAGATGCTGGCAAAGAATGCTCCCTAGGTGGCTGGTGAAAAATGCCATACAAGAAGATTCTCATATTCTGAAGTTTCCAAAAAGTCAAGATGGCTGCCTCCTTTTTATACGTGTAATGAGTGACACATATAAAAAAGGATGGATTTGATCACATAGTTGTTGCTGCCATGTTGACATTCATCAGCTCCTCACAATCTTGCTTATGTTCATAATAGCAGTTTCTCAAGCTACTGAACAGATACTAAGTACAGGTAGTCCTCAACCTACAACAGTTCATTTAGTGACCATTCAAAGTTACAATAGCATTGAGAAAAAGAGACTTATGACTGTTTTTCACACTTATGACCAGAGGTGGGTTGATCCCGGTTTAGTGCGGATTGGGAGAACCGATAGTGGCAGCGGCAGGAGGCTCCGCCCACCTTCCCGGGGCGTGGGCGTGAGTACGAATAAACCGGTAGCGCCAGGATTTGAAACCCACCTCTGCTTATGACCATTGTGGCATCCCCATGATCACACAATTAAAATTCACATGCTTGCCAACTGGTTTATATTTATGACAGTTACACTGTCCTGGCATCATGTGATCATCTTTTGCAATCTTCTGACAAGCAAAGTCGATGGGGAAACCAGGTTCACTTAACAACTATGGTACTAACTTATTTTATTTATTTATTTATTTTATTTTATTTTATTTTATTTGTATACCACCCTCTCCCCCGATTTGGGACTCAGGGCAGTGCATAGGGATGATAAAAAGGTAAATACATATAAATACAATCAGTTGAATAGATTTAAAATTAAATTAAATAAATTTAACCCGTGCTAAAATATTTTAAGACCCTATTAAAACAATGGTAAAAGCAAACTATGCCAGGCCGGCCGCATGAAAAAAATAGGTCTTTAATGCTCGACGGAAGAGGCGAAGGTCCATGATAGTACGAAGGTCGGGAGGCAGGTCGTTCCAGAGGGCTGGACCTGCCACAGAGAAGGCCCTTCCCCTGGGAGTCGCCAGCTGGCATTGTCCAGCGGACGACACCCTGAGGCGGCCCGCCCTGTGGGAGCGGACAGGTCGGATGGAGGTATGTGGCAGGAGGCGGTTCTGCAAATAACCAGGACCCATGCCATAGAGCGCTTTAAAGATGGTCACCAAAACCTTGAAGCGCACCCGGAAGGCCACAAGCAGCCAGTGCAGCTCACGCAGGAGAGGTATTATATGGGAGTGTCTTGGTGCGTTCTGCACTAACTGGAGCCTCCGGGTGCACCTCAAGGGGAGCCCCATGTAGAGTGAATTGCAGTAGTCTAGGCAGGATATGACAAGAGCTTGCGTGACTGTGTGTACGGTGTCACTATCCAGAAAGGGGCGCAATTGGTGTATCAGGTAAACCTGATAAAAGGCCCCCCTGGCTACGGCCGTCACATGGTCATCCAAGGACAGCCAAGAGTCCAGGAGGACACCCAAGTTGCGAGCCCTTTCTGCGGGGGCTAATAACTCGCCCCCGATAGCCAGAGATGGAACCAACTGGCTCTGTCGTGGCGCTGGAAACCACAGCCACTCGGTCTTGGACGGGTTGAGTCGGAGCCCGTTCCTCCCCATCCAGATTCACACAGCCTCCACACACCGGGACATAATTTCAACGGCATCGTAGGGGTGGTTAGGAGTAGAGATGTACAACTGGGTGTTATCCGCGTACAGATGGAACTCTACCCCAAAACCACGGATGATCTCACCCAGCGGCTTCATATAGAGGTTGAACAGGAGAAGTGAGAGGACCGATCCCTGAGGCACCCCACAAGTTAGGGGCCTTGACGTCGACCTCTGCCCCCCTGCCAACACAAATTGCGACCGGTCGGAGAGGTAGGAGAACCACCGAAGCACGGTTCCCCCCAGCCCCAACCCCCCCAGCCGGTGCAATAGGATACCATGGTTGATGGTATCAAAAGCTGCAGAGAGATCTAACAGGACCAGGATAGAGGAGCAACCCCTATCCCGAGCCCTCCAGAGATAATGTACCAACGCGACCAATGCCGTCTCCGTGCTGTGCCCGGGTCAGAAACTGGACTGGCACGAGTCTAGATAGGCAGTTTCCTCCAGGTGCTGGGGGAATTGTCATGCCACCACACTCTCAACAACCTTTGCCAGAAAGGGAAGGTTGGAGACTGGATGATAGTTGGATAATAAAGCTGGGTCCAGGGAGGGCTTCTTGAGGAGGGGCCTCACCACCGCCTCTTTCAAGATGGTCGGCAGGAACCCCTCACTCAAAGAAGCATTAACAACCCCCTGTAGCCAGCCTCGTGTAACCTCCCGGGAGGCCAGTACAAGCCAGGAGGGACACGGGTCCAATAAACATGTGGTGGCATTCAACTGCCCCAGTATCCTGTCCATGCCATCGGGAGTCACGGGGTCAAACTCAACCCAAACAGTGGTCTCAAGGCCTATCTCTGTCACCCCGTCCAAACTAGTCCAATTGGAGGCTAACTTAACTGCAATGATCCACTTAACAATGGCAAGAAAACTCAGCCTATGTCTCAAATAGCAGTTTTGGGCCCATTATAGTCATAAGTCAAAGACGACCTGTATAGTAGGTTTGAATTGTTAAACAAATTCTTTGCTATGTCAGCTTTGATGAACCATGGAGAAGAAGGGTGCACGTGACCCAGCTATTCCTTATCTAGAAATGAATGAAGCATTTATAATACTTACAATCAAGAAAACGAAAGAGAAAATTTAAGAACTTGAACCCAGCCTTTGAACAGGAGAAAATATCTTAGCACAATATTCCATAAACTCTTGTGCAACCTAGTGGATGATCTTCCACAGTGCAGGTG
The DNA here is from genome assembly GCA_039707465.1 of Rhabdophis nuchalis. Taxonomy (NCBI): domain Eukaryota; kingdom Metazoa; phylum Chordata; class Lepidosauria; order Squamata; family Natricidae; genus Rhabdophis; species Rhabdophis nuchalis. The sequence continues at coordinate 122,984,557 of CM077643.1, forward strand.
CAACCTACTTTTGCAAGACTATGGTGTGAAAAATATAAGGACTTACAAGAAATTACGAGCTATAATGTGTGCATTTTAGTGTGAAGAGCTTGTGCCAAAACAAAACCTTTTTCTGGCTCACAACCTACTTGCTTCATGCATTTTTCTGCTAGGATATAAACAGTTCTGAGTAGAAGCTCTTTATGAATGAAATTGGACTTTAGATCCAGACAATTTCCATTGAATTCTTATTTCATGCTTCTGCTATCACAGAGGATGGAACCTTTTAGGACTATTACTAAATAGGTGGGCTCTACAATCTAATCTAGATGACCAGATTTATTCAATTGGTATTTGGTTCTAGCATGTTAGATAATATGATATAATGTACATCTGTGTATGTATGTAAGAGGTAATGCATTTTAAAGCACACATTTGTAGAGGGAGAAAGAAATCAATCTCACATGTACATTTTTCTCTCTCAGGATTGTTTTCTAACTTGGGGCTATTTTTCTTCAGCCTCAGCTAGTAGTAGTATTTGGCCAAATTTGTCTGCGCGTAGAATCAGAGTTAGATCTGGCTAACACTTGCATTGAGGCAATATAGGGCCCAAGGCAATCATTACATGGGTCAAAAAAGTCACAGGCATGACTGTGTAATTAAAGCTTTGTCCCCTTTTAACATGTCACAAGTATATAAAAAGCAGGCAGAGCTTCAGTTGATCCATCACTCAGTTGATGATCAAAGCCACCTTATTTATATTTTACATTCCACACATACATCTATATTCAACTACAAGCCATTTTTGCCTATGGCTGTTAAGAAACTGCAAGATTCTACCAATGAAGCAGCAAGGAGTTGAGCTTGAATCCATAGCTTTATTTTAGTATTTTCTCCCAGGGGTAATTTTGAAAACAGAAACAACACGCTATAGTAGAAACACTGATGAGAGGAACAGCCAAAACTGCAGAAACCTTACTCTACTGCCTACTTTACCTCTACCAGGTTTGGTTATATTTTTGTCTCAATCAAGAGAAAGATTTTGCTTGAATTTGTTGATGTTGTTATAGTTACTTAGAACTAGTTTGGAGTAACAGTTTAAGGCACCAGGCTAGAAATCAGCAAGCTGGATGACTTTTGGCCAGTCTAGTCTTTTTCAGCCTAGCAACAACGCCACTCCTCTGCTCACAATAGAATCCCTTATGCCACCAGCCTCGAAATTTTGGCCTTGGACAATCTGGAACTGTGCCGCCTGAGTTCGGACCTAAACATAATACACAGAATTGTCTGCTACAACGTCCTACCTGTCAATGGCTACTTCAGTTTCAACCACAATAATACACAGGCAAACAATCGATACAAACTCAAGGGAAACGGTTCCAAACTCGATTGCAGAAAATACAGCTTCAGCAACGGAGTGGTCAACGCCTGGAATGCTCTACCTGACTTTGTTGTTAACATCTTCAAACTTCCGATGTAGCAATAGAGGAAACGTTACGTAGAGACATGCGTAGTATACCATGATCTTAGTAACTCGTTACCTTGAATACCTATGAGCTCACCTAACTAAAACTAGATGTGGGAAGAGAGGAAAGGTTACATACAGACATGCACAGAATGGCCATGAGCTCAGTGACCAATTACCTCAACATCTATGACCTCAACTGTTTATTAGTACCAGGTAGTACCAGGGGCCTCTGGATATGTGAAGCCTTTACCTTGGCTGGAATGGTCTTAAGAGATGGACAATGATAATGTACCAATAAGATGCTGTTGCTACCCTTTTACTTTGCTTGTTAAAACTGTATAAAAGCCAAATAAACTCTGCGTAAGGCAGACAGACATTTTGGACACCCACTGCTGTGATGGATTTCTGAACCCTTCACCACAACTTCAGCCTCCCTGGACTACGTCCTCTACCGTGCTCACCCCATTCCTAAGAGGTCTGTAAGGGGGGCGTGCACAAGTGCACCAGTGTGCCTACCATCCCTGTCCTACTGTCCCCGTGTATTTGTATTCATTTCCTTTGTTCATGTCCATGTTCATACTTATACCTACTATCTTGTACATGTTTGACAAACTAATAACTAAATAAGGAAATGGTAAAGCATTTATGAAAAAATTTCTGAGGAAATTGCTTGAACTTTTTTTTTTTTGCTGAGTGATTTAAAGGTGGGGAAAAATAAGTATTCTATATTTCCCAAATTGATAATTACCCAGTGGTAAGATGGGTGGTCAATAAATTTTATAAATATTTAAATTCAATAAATTTTATAAATATAAATAAACAAACAAATGATCTTGTGGGCTCAGTACTGAGCTAGCAGGGTTACATTTTACCCTTTTCCTGCTTTTCCCCATTAAAATCATAAGAATGGGTCTTCCATAAACATGAATGCAATTGTTTTAATGTAAGCACATGCTGTACTATCACAAAAGACAGATGTTAATACTGCTAATCTAACATTTGGAGGAGTTAGTTGCACTCTGACCTTTTAAGTACCGACAGGGAAATTGTCTCATAGTCTTTCAATGGTGACTCATATCTTCAGGAGGAAACATTCACTAAGCTATGGCGGATGACAATCACTTTTCCCTGAACAGCTTAATTATCAGAAAATGCATTATTTAACTTAAACAAAGTGTCCTTAAACTTAGCACTGTAACTCTTTGTGTACTCAAGAATATATACCTTTAAGTTATTGTTAAGAATTTTTCTATCTTTTGCACACTTATTAGGGGCTTGCACATGAGTAATACATGAGTAAATGGATGGAATCCGATGGTCTGTTTCCATTTATGGAAGCAAGATTTTCCTCAGGCTACTGGAAGGTGTGATCTGTCTTCCCTGCAGCCTTCCCTGCATATCCTTAATAGGGAAACAGGGGAAAGGAGAAAAGGCTAAAATACTATTGATTATTTTTGGATACTAAATTTCATTGAATATGCCTAGAATTAGATTGATAGGATATTTTTTTAGCTTAATTCAGTTATCTTAAAATAAGAGTCTTGTCCATTATCTCTTTAAACCCTGTTTCAGTTGTTCTATGGTAGCCAAAATTAATCTAAAGGCAAAACTTTAGGTAGCAGCATAGACTGAACGTGAGTCATCTAAAATAAAGTACCTACCATAATTAAATATGCATCTCCTAGGAACAGAATGTTTGAATATCTGCTTTTACACATATAAGGCTAGATATTTATAGAGACTGTGCCTTGATTTAATAGACAGTAGAAGTTCAAATGATTAGGGAAACAAATATTTTCATTTGTTTAGTGTCCTGATTGTTAATGTAACGATTATTTAGACTGTTCTGTTGGGCGTTTAATTAGGGTTAATTCTCCCTTATAGCACTATTATCTTTTTTTTTAAGATTTATTTTTGTTGGATTTTAGCAAAAAAAAAACAACTTATGAATTTCATAGTTTATAAGCTGTCTTGGAGACTTTACAAGGAACTGAAAATTGGACATATTTTGTTCTATAAGTTATACTATTCTTTTGGGAATAACAAAGCTTTTAATGAATACTTTTAAGTTGAAACACATAGTATGTGGAAAGGTTTCTTTAGCTGAAGGACAGTGCGATGTGATGACAAGTAAATATAATTCCAGATGTTTAGCTCCTTGGAAACTTTATCTCCATAATAAGCAAGGCCAAATCCTAAGCAACAGCAGACCGGCACTAGCACGTCTGGTTTTTGAAGATATATATATGTGATTTACTGAATTGCATTATACCTTCACTGTCAAAAAGCATTGAAGGCCTATAGAGATGTATTCTTGAAGCAAAGCTCACATTTACTTATTCACAGGTTTACTTAATAATTCACCTATGCACACATTAGCTACGTTTAAATAACATCAGAGCACATTCAGAGCTAATTAATATTCTAAAGTTAGTATCAATAGCATAATAAATTGACAATTCTTGAAAAGTTTTTCTCCACCCAGTGCAAGGACAATTACTTGTCCATTATATGCAGAGTAAAGCATGCCAAAACAATTATTTCAAATGGTGTAGGCATCTGTGTTTGAGCATCATAATAGATAAAGTATCACAAATTTGAGTGTAAAATAATGAACTATTCAGAGAATTAAATCATTCTTTTACTCCCTCTTTAATGAACTATTCATGTAATTTTAGGTATGCTTTATTTCTATATTACCCTCTTACTGTATTTGGCAACCAAACTTCAGTTTGTCATTTACTCAAAACATTCCACAGTTCCAATCTATTTGCTTTATCCAATTACTCTTAATCAAGTACAACTTTTTCTTATAATCATAGATTTTTCAATGAACAAAAGAACAAAATTCTGGCCTGCATATGCTGCACTGCACTCTCCAAATTTTGTTGGCACCGCACATACCCTTCAGTTGGAATTCTGCTTTGTTTCTATAGTTTTTGCTTTCAATCTTATTACTTTCCCATTCATTTGTATAGGGAAACAAAAGGACTATTCTTTAAATCCTCATGCTGATTGGTAAATGCATATTAAACAAGGTAAGAGTTGTTCCATAAGCGAACCATAACCATATTTTAACATTCCTCCAATTATAGCTATTCCTGAAACTATACCACCATACATTATCTACCAACATTCTCAAATCTTGTCTTTTTTATCTTTTTTCTCCCAGTGATATATTTTAGCATTCATTTTGATTCATCTTTAACATACAATTCCCAAACAAGTAGACAAAATACTTCTTTAGAACCCCTTATTTCAATTTTATCCCAAATCAATATCATTTTCAATTCCATTTCCACTTGGGGTCTCCTTGTTTATTCCTCACCCATTTCCAAAACATCTGCACCTTTTAAAATCTTAATGAACAAAAATACTTACAACCAGTCCTTGAAGTTGCAGCTGTGGAATTCCCCACTCACACAATCATGATTTGGTCATTTACAAGTGTTTCCTGGTCACATGATCACAATTTGCAACCTTCACAGTTGGCTTCCAACAAGCAGTCAATGGGAAAGCTGGCAGGAAGTCACAGGTTGTACTTATGTCACACTTAATGACCTGTGGTGATTCACTTAATGACTGTGTCTGGAACCAATACTAAGCTGGGCATGATCACGTTGTTTAATGATGGTGTTACTGGTCCCAATTCCACTCAGTGAGGACATTTTTTTCTCGCACGTAGCCTTTCATTTCAGAATTACATCCAGCCACGTCCTGTCTCGAAAGCATCAGGCATTACCTCAGCAGACATACTGTCCCGAACAATGGGCCTAAGCCAGTGGTGTCCAAACTTTTTTCAAAGAGGGCCAGATTGGATGAAGTGAACAGGGCCGAACATTTTTCCGAACATTCTTTGAACCATTACAATTAAATGCAAATAAATTATTTTATGCCAAGTTAATTGCAAATGACATACTTTTCATTTCATAACATTAAGATCAACTGACAGTTGAGTTTTCACAATGTATTGAAAATAAATTTTAAAAAAACTTACCTACCTCTTTCTCTCTTTCTTCCTCTCTCTCTCCATTTCTCTCGCTTTCTTTCTGTCTCTTTCTTTCTCTCTCTATCTCTTTCTTCCTCTCTCTCTCCATTTCTCTCTTTCTTTCTCTCTCTTTTTCTCTTTCTTTCTGTCTCCCTTTCTCTCTCACTCTTTCTTTCTTTCTGTCTCTTTCTTTCTCTCTCTTTCGCTCTTTCTTTCTTTCCCTTTTTCTCTTTCTCTTCCTTTCTCTTTTTCCCTTTCTTTGTCTCCCTTTCTCTCTCACTCACTCTCTTTCTCTTTCTTCCTCTCTCTCTCTCCATTTCTCTTTCTCTCTCTTTCGCTCTTTCTTTCTTTCCATTTTTCTTTCTCTTCCTTTCTCTCTTTTTCTCTTTCTGTCTCTGTCTCTCTCTCTCTCTCTCTTTCTCTGTCACTCTCTCTGTGTGTGTGTGTGTCTGTCTGTCTCTCACTCACTTAATCAGTCTCTATCTATCTGTCTCTCCCTCTCTCTGTCTCTCCGTCTCTGTGTGTGTCACTCTCTCTGATTCTCTCCCTCCCTCCCTCTCTCTGTATGTCTGTCTCTCCCTCTTTCCCCGTCTGTCTCCAATTCAATCCCTCCCTGTGTCATTCTCTACCTGTGTCTCTCTCCCTCCCTCTCTTTCTCTCTGTCGGGGTGAGCACCCAAGGCTACCATCATCTTAAGCACCACCGAGGCTGTCGCCCGGCAGGGGCGTCAGGCAGGGAAGCCGGTCGCGTCTCCATCGCGTCTCCCTCCGGCAGGCACCACGGCTTACGTTCTGAGGCTGTGCGTCCGGCTTCCCTGCCTGACGCCCCTGCTGGGTGACCTTGTGAGGCGGGAGCTGCATGTTCTGGGGCTGCGTGGCTGGGAGGGAGGTGAACGCGCGGCCCCAGAACGTAAGCCATGGTGCCCGCCGGAGGGAGCCGCGATGGAGACGCCACCGGCTTCCCTGCCTGACGCCCCTGCCGGGCGACCTGCCGGGCAACCTTGTGTGACAGTAGCCCAAGGCTACTGTCATCTTAAGCACCACCGAGGCTGTCGCCTGGCAGGTCGCCCGGCAGGGGCGTCAGGCAGGGAAGCCAGTCGTGTCTCCATCGCGGCTCCCTCCGGCAGGCACCAAGCGCACGTTCTGGGACCGCGCGTCCACCTCCCTCCCAGCCACACAGCCCCAGAGACAGAGGGAGGAAGGGAGGGCCACATTTACACAGAGCAGGGAGGGCTGTTGGAGGGCCGTATTAAACCGACCCCCGGGCCGCAAATGGCCCCCGGGCCGGACTTTGGACATGCCTGGCCTAAGCAGACCTAGAAATGCTTTTCTAGAATGGTACAAGTGTAATCTTTGTAACTGACCTCTTTCCCGCAAAAAAGACAATGTTAATTTCCAAGTGGCACTTTAATATTTTGATGCAATGCTAATTAAAAACAGAGTGAAACATTCAAGTAGGAAACTGGTTTAAACCAAAAAGCCAGTAATAGCATCTATTTGGGAAATATTGAAACAGATTATTAGGGTACCGATTATATTATTCTCTTAACTAAAATCGAAATAAATTTGAATAGGATCTTCTGAAATTGCGAACTACAGCTTTTATGTTGCACAATGTAACAGCTATATACAGTTATTTTGAAAAATGTTAAAACAGTATACTTATGTACAAATAGTGAAACATATGAACAATGACATTCACGGATTAATAGAGGAGGGAAGAGAAGATAGAAAAGGAAGAGGAATTAACTTGACAACTTTTATTAGAAACAATTATAAAAAAGACATTTACACTAACAATGTAATTCAAATATAAAATTGGTGTGCTGTACACTAGCTTCAAAGAAGGAAGCTGCTTTCACTAGAGCAACTCTGGTATTTTTTTCACATAATTTTTTAAAAGAAAGCCCATTAACACAATGATTGTTTTAATGCTACAGTTTACAGCAAGACAAACTAAAAATAGCAGCAGTTTCACATGGCATGTATCCACAAGGTTACTCCTGTGGTTTGCAACAATGCCTAACAAAGTGCTCCCAGTTGATTCCACGAATAAATTCACAACAGATTTACCTGACACCAGGTATGGTTTGGCTTGTTGTCCTTTAGACTTTCTCCATGGCACTTCTTATCTCCATGCCCGATGGAGCAATTTATAAAGTAATTCTTTATATTATCAGGAAAACGCCTTTTCTAACAATGCATTAAAACTAAAAAGCAGCACACCATTCCAATGGTTGGCTCTGGATGATATAATATATACTATAGTCAAAAGCCTGTTCAGCAGTGGCTCCATCCAGTGTTCTCTGAGCAGCCTTCCTTTGTGCATTGGGATCTCCCTTTCTTCAACTCCACAAAACATCTCCCAAATCTACTCAAGAGAATCCCTTTCCTGACAATCCTAAACCCTCTAGATTAAATTTAGGGAGTGCACAGCACTGAGGAGAAATCCATTTCACTTGGTGGTGGCTATTTTTCCAGAAAATGAAGATCTTGAATGTAACTTCTAAATATTGGGAGAAGCAGAGAAAAGATAATTTAACTGCATCTTGTAAAATTCAAATTGCATAAGGCTTCTTTATAAAACCATTGACAATGATTAAATAGAAACTTAGAAACAGACTCCTCTCTTCTGTTCCTAATTCAATCCAGCAATAATCAATTATCTTCTTTTGTCAGTTTATGAAATAGTCTCATTAGTATATTGTGAGACTAACTGAACGGTTCATTTTTTTCCCAGTAAGACGAGCAATTCTATTCTGTGCTGTAGATCTAGTTGTCATTCGATCTGTAAATTGTGCTCGCTCTTCAGCAGCCGCCTTTGCCATTTGTGCTTTCTTCAATTCCCTGCAAAGAGGTAAAAATCTGTTATTTCCCCTTCAGATAATATTGCAGAAATTGTATCTAAAATCATTAAAAGGAATCTGAAACAAAGATATAACATAAATGGCATTGCTCCATATTTTACTTCTACAACATGATTAATTTGAGATGGAGTAATTCATAACACTCTGTATATTTGGGATGTGTTACTTCTTTTCACACCAACTTTAACTTGATCTTTCTTCCTATGGAATCATTATTGTAACATCCCCAACTTATGTTCCTTGACTCTTCACAGCCAGTTTTACTCTCTCTTGTGCCTACCACCCCAAGAAAAAACTGCTCTTAATCATCCTCCTGCCACTATTCATATACACAATAAATAATACTAGAATGTCCCAAATCATACATATCCGGTCTCACCCTAACCACCCCACCATTCTCTTATCAATTAACATTCCTTCCTGGCCATTTAAACAGAATAGCCAACAAGGATCCCTTCTTACCACTCTCAATATAATCCTCTCAGCTCAATCCTTCTCCAATGTACAAAACCTTGATTATGGCCCTCCAACTCATTTATTCATCCTTCTTCTTCTCACATGAAGGATGATACCCAAGAACCAATTTTCTATTTTAATCCATCACTGAAGTCCAAAAGTCAAATCACCCTGGCTACACCTCCAGAGATCTAACTATTTGAAGTACTCTACACAGAACTCCATCCCAGTTTTCAAACCAAGTCAACTTTGTTCTTAAGCAGTCAACCAGCAGTTTACCAGGCAAGGCTCCAACCCCAAATTCAAATACCACCATTAATGCTGGAAGGATGTTCCAGCCGTCATATGTATTTTGGAAGCAGCCTGACAACATTCACGCTGCTTCGTCCTCCCACATACAAAGACTGTTCTCCTGCTGCTGTCACTGATGAAATCTTCAAGCCTGTCACCCATCAATTGCTTCTTCCTTCCTACTTGCCCTGTACTGCCAGGCTCTAATGGAGAGTTTTCAGGAATTAGCCTTAACTTAGGTCACTTGGTCAAAATCACTGAAATGCTCTTGTAGTTCAATCCTTCATGAGGCTGTCAGCAACTGTCAAACCAACTGCTATATCCACACTAACGCCAATGTTGTCTTACTTCCCCAATATTGTTTTGCATATTCTGTAATACCCTACTTTACACTCTTCTCTTAAACTTATACCAAATTTAACACACTCGGCAGTGGACCATTTACATCACATTTAATACATTTTCAAAAAGGAAGGAGAAAGGGCTGCAATAAGCTTATATAGGTAGTACTCAACTTACAACCTTTTATTTAGTAACAGTACAAAGTTACAACAGCATTGAAAAAACAATTTTTCACAGTTATGACCGTTGCAGCATCCCCATGGTCATGTGACCAAGATTCAGCTGCTTTTGCAAGTGGCATATATTTGTGACATTGCAGTGTCTCAGGGTCATATAATCACCTTCTGACAAGCAAAGTCAATGGAGAAGCCAGATTCACTTAACAACCATGTTACTAACTTAACAACGGTAGTGATTCACTTAATCACTGTGACAAGATAGGTTGCAAAACAGGGGCACACTCACTTAACTGTCATGCTTAGCAATGGAAATTTTGGGCTCAATTGTGATTGCAAGTTGAGGACTACCGGTAAAACCTTGTAATTTTGAGCCAGTCAGGTCTCCTTTAAGAACCCTATTGAAAAATAAACCCATGAATCACAAAATAAAAAAAATCAGAATTTGGGGGGGGGGGGGATATTTCCCAGGATGGGGGATATTTCCTACCAAAATTTGAAAATTTTTTTAAGTTCCATGAATACAATTTTGTACAGATGCCATTATCCATGAGATAATCCCAATTTATTAAGACTGAAAAGCATGCTATTTCTGGCACTGGAGGCACTTCCTTTAAATTATCAATTTCACGCTCCATTGATAAAGAAAACAAGTTATTTTGATTTTCACAGTGCAACCTGGCATGCCGCACATATGAGTAATTTTTACATTCAACTAGAACATTCACTGAATTCTCACCTTCCTTCTGATTAAAGTATTCTATTTATATTCTGTAAATTACTTTTGGGTTTTGATTTCATCAATACACTGATAATACTTTAGAAAACCATCCATCTTCCAGGGATGAAAGCCAGGATTGACTTTTGTTCGTCTCTACAACATTCTTTTAAAAAGGGGATATAAACGTACCTCTTGCAAAACAACAACCACTCTATCCATTTTTTTCTTATTGGGAGTACAAAGATCTTTCCACAGCAAGTGAACACATTGCCTTTAAACACTTAGAAATCACAGTTTCACGCCAACCTTCTGTATTGGCACCCTAAGTTATTTTCTGAAGCCAAAATATTGATGTTCTAGTTCAGATCCCTATGTATTAATGTTTTAGAAAAATTGCAGACCTCTTTATTTTGTTGGACAGTTGTTTACTATCAATATTATTCCTCCGTACAGTACTTTAAAACTAAAATAGGCATAGTATAGATTAAACTTACTTCTGCAACAAAGAGTTTTTGAACTTTTCAGCATTCAGTTCTATTCGTAGCTGCTCAGCGCTCTTTCTCGCAGTGGATAACAATGCAGAATGCTTAACTAGAGCAACTGCTGAGGGCCTTTTCTCTGGGTCAGGGTTTATCATAACCTGAAATAGATTAAAGGTTCGTTTGATTAATGTTTTCATCTTCATATATGAAAGAAATAGGTACTGTTGCTATATATGCTTAAACTTACTTTTAGCAAATCTAATAAATCTTGAGAAAGGACTTGTGGGATTTTGGGTAGTCTTCCTTGTCGAATTTCATGCCATTGATCCCCATTGGCTGGCAATGGTTCTGCCCCAGCAGCACATATCAGAGTTAATGCCAATGCAAAAATATCCGCTTTTGGCAAGTAATGATAGTTCTGAAAAAAAATCGCCATACAAAAGACACCAAATTAAACAATCTTTTCCCCCTATATTTCAGCTCTGTTTATAAACAGAAATTTAAAACAATCCTTCTATAAATCTAATCAAGATTGATACTCAAAGTTAGTTGTTTTGCCATCAGTGCATTACCTCTTGTAAAACTTCATTGGCAAGAAAACGACTATCTCCTTCCTCCACCTGAGGACTGGCTATTCTAGTGACGTGACCAAGATCACCTTTATTAAAACAGTAAAGGATAAAAAATTACTTTCTCAAAATTAAAAAAAGGTTTGTATTAATAGATACTGTTCTAGTATTTCCTACCTATTTTGAAAACAACTCTGCTAGATGACCATTCATCTTCCTCTCCTTCTTCAGATATAGTAGTTGGAATTGAGGTCCTAGATATGAAGATATTACCTGACAAGAAATAAAATTATTTAAAATGTATCAAAATATAAATTAATTTCAGAGATAGACTTCTCACTGCTCTCTTGTGCCTCTGAGTACTGTACACTAGTATTAACAGCTTCCTTGGAAAGAAGCCAAATTTTTAAAGACAAACAAGCAAACTTAATCCCACAAAAATATTTCCAAAACAAATACAACAGTTGACCAACCACATGTTTCAAAAAAGAAATTTTGCACTATATTCTGTAGTTGGATTTGAAAAGTTTCAGTTGCTAAGGTGTGGTTCACTATTCATTACTACCGTACTGTACAAGTATGTTCATCGTGGAAAAACATTAAATCCTTACAATGAAGAAGACATCAGATTTTATAGTACTTACTAGGTTTTATATCCATGTGCACCAGTGACATTGAATGGATGTACTTTAAACCATGAGCAACTTGTAGTAGCAAATCTTTCAATTCTGGTTCACCAAAGTAACGCATATTTCTATAGTTTTCACTTATAGCATCAGCTAAACTGCCACCTGCACATAAAATTAAATGATATCTTATTTTTAGCATGTAATATTTAATAATTATTCTCAAAAATATGTGGCTTCATAATATTTATAGAACATATAAGTTTACAGAATGGATTTGTTTATTGCTGGTATTTCTATGCCACTCTACTCCAAACAGCTCCAAGCACATGTGGTTAAGATCGCTACTGAGTTCACACTAAAGAAGAAATAGGAACTATAACTCAGACTTCATATTCATGCTAACTCTAGATGCACATAGCACAAGGAAATCTATACTTTTTAAAGTACAAATTCACAATGAACTGAATTACAAAATCCTCATAAATGTAAATAAGCCTGACTTTAATCAAATGCTTTTTAATAATAATGTGGGAGCCAAAACTATGAATTGGAATGACTGAACTACAAACTAATAATAATCTCAGAAAACCCATTATTTTTAGGCTTCTCTAACTCATATGCAATAAGGAGATATTCACAGTAATATTAACTAGATTTTGTCTAAATGATGCTCATGAATGCATATAAAACATTTGGAATATATAACAATTATTGATATGCAAAGAAAACATTTCTTTTTGTGTAAATTAAGAGTCAGATTTGCTTGTACAGTCTGTTTATTTTTTATCAAAAGCTTCAAAAGTTTCCTCTGTTATTTTACACTAGCTATACTCGGCCACACATTGCTATGGCTGAGTCAGGCAGAAGTAGCGCCCTCTCCCAGCTGGGGTGTTCCTTCTCCGTTGACCATCGTTGGTGGCCATCAACCAACTCTGCCTTTCACCGCACCACCAGCCCAGCCTACTGTCCCAGTCGCTGCTGCACAGCCCCAGCCGTTACCTTTTGCACAGGGACAGGCTCAGCACCCCACCAACCTGTCCCCCAGGCACACATCCCAGGGGCGCCTTCTCAGTCCTTGGCGCAGGCCCAGCCCGGCGTTCCCTGAGGAGGAGGAAGGAGCCGCCCCTGGAAATGAGGATGCGAGGCAGCCCCCACAAGCCACGGCCCCATCCAGAGCCGCCTCCTCATGGGATACCCAGCGGCTGCTGCGCCTCAGTCTGATGACGACACCCCATCAGAACCGCCTTGGCGAGGCTGGAGGTCGCTCGCTCTGAGTGGGGAGGGGGGGGAGAGTGCGGCCGGCTGGGCTGAGGAGATGCTTGGCTTCCTCTGGAGCTCAGTTGGGCTGGGCGGGGGGAGGCGGCCAAGGGATAGCACAGGCACCGCCCCGCCGCAGACAGCAAAGGAGGGGAAGGGAGAACTTTTGGAGATGTAAGATTTTGAACAAACGAACATTTACATTTGCTTTTACCTGTCACAGGTGTGATATCTATATAATATAGGTATATAAAACGTGTGCGTATTCGAATGGAACGTTGTGTCAAAATTTCAAAGCAATCGGTGAAGAACTTTCGGAGATTACAGATTTTGAACAAACATTTACATTTTTATTTATATAGATTACGGATGCATCAATAGATGCCTCATAGTTGCCACGCGTGACTTTTTCTATTGGTTGGGCTGAAATCCTGCCTATTGTTAAAATTTATCACTGGATCAGAAGGCAAGAAAAAAGATTAAGGAAACTAAAGTGCAGAGCTATGGCATGCTCACAAGAAAACTAAGTAGTACTAAGACAACGAGAAGTTATAATTTTTGCTTCCATATGAATCCCTAGTTGTCAGTGGACCCTACATTTCCATTGTGGAATAAAAGATGACACTTTAATGTGTATGTTTTGAGGGGCATAACAAGTCCCTCACAATTAATATAGAACAAAATTAGCAGCAGAGAAAATGTATTTCGATATTTAATTTTACAGTTTCAGTTGAACCTGAAGCACATTAGTCAATTACTAACAGTACAATATTACTCTTTTATTTTTTTAGTCAGGAAATTTGAAATAATCACCCTTGATGATAGATAGATCCATCAAGCAAAATATACAACTATTCCGAGTTCAGGGAAATAAAGTTTTTCTTTTAATATTTGAAAGAAAAACATCCTTTCACATTTTATTCAATATCTATAAATTTATTATAATTCAGCTTTGATGATTTAAAGCAGGGGTAGTCAACCTTTTTATATCTACCGCCCACTTTTGTATCTCTGTTAGTAGTAAAGTTGTCTAACTGCCCCCCGGTTCCACAGTAATGGTGATTTATAAAGTAGGGAAGTCAATTAAATTTTAAAAAGGAAAGTGCTTCAGTATCAGACAAAACCTCTACTGCCCACCATGAAAGCTGGAATGCCCACTAGTGGGCGGTAGGGACCAGGTTGACTACCATTGATTTAAAGTATCAAAATTCTTCCATTTTTGTTGTGCTCTGTCATAATCGTAATCACATACTCAAACACTTGTACAAATTACTGAAACTGAAATCCTCAATCCTTACTAAATCTTTTTAAGAGATTTTATTTTAAGATAACAAGGACTGACAAATCTGGAACAGGCAATAAATATACTATTTAACTTTCTAATCACTTGCTTAACAACTTACTAATGGTATTTTTCCACAGTCATTAGAACAAAAGGTTACTTACCATTACAATATTCATTCTGAATAAGCATATGATCATCTTCAGCCCAAGCAGAGAAGTATCTGACTACATGTGAATGCTGTCCCAAAACTGCATGAGCATAAACTTCTCTAAGAGCATTTTGCCTATCATATTGGGGAAAAAACAATTTCACCAAAAGTTATTATCAAATATTAAGTTGTCAAATAGGTAGAATTCTGGTCATTTCACTAAAGTAATAATATTTTTTTAACTACAATGCATAGTGCAATAGACCAGTGATGGGCAACCTTTTTTCTCTCCGGTGCCAAAAGCATGTGCACACACCCATAATTAAATGCCCCTTGCTACCCCACAGCACATGCACGTGCGACACCCCCCCCCCCCGCCCCTGTGCATGCATGTATGGTTTTCTTGGAGCCGGGGGAGGGCGAAAACAGCCTGCCACGCTCCCCCCCCCCACAGGTCAGAAACAACATGTTTCCCAACTTCCGGTGGGCCCATTTTCACCCTCCCCAGGCTCCAGAGCCTTTCTTGGAGCCTGGAAAGGACAAAAACTGCTTCCCCTGCCCCCTGGAGGCCAGAAACAGTGATTTTCGGACTTCGGGTGGGCCCAGTAGATCTGTTTTTTGTCCTCCCCAGGCCTCAGGAAGCCTCCTGAAGCCCGGGGAGGACGGAAAACGGCCAAACAGGCCTACCGTTAGACCTGTTTTTTGCCGTCCACAGGCTTCAGGCGGCTTTCTTGAAGCTTGAGGAGGGCCCAAATGGCCTTCCCACGCCCTCCGTAAGGCCGAAAATCAGCTTGCCAGCGCACCCATGCGCTCTGGAGCTGACATAGGGCAACGCCTTGCATGCCCTCAGAAATGGCTCCACGTACCACCTGTGGCACACGTGCCATAGGTTCACCATCATGGCAATAAACCGTTGTCTTATCTGAATGGTCGTTCTATGTGCACTGCTGGAGAATCCAAACATGGGTTATCTTCAATCTATTTGGCCAGAGACTGGAGAATTAAAAGCTTTGGCTACGCTTTTTCCTTCGGCTGCTTCCTCAGTTTTTTGATGAAGGTGTGGTTTAGAAGATGTAGTGTCTCTGATGCATCGACCACCTCCTGACACTGGACCAGAAGGTCCTAGGATGGGGTTGGATTCTCCTGCAGCGCACATAGAATGACCTTTCAGGTAAGACAACTATCTATCTCCTGTGTGCTGCTTGGAGACTGCAAGCATGGGACATACCCAAGAAATTTCTCAAGGGAGGGAAAAAGACTGGTCGAGGGTCCCCACTTCTGGGTGAATCCATTGTAGTATTCGTCTCCCAAAGGAAGCCTCAGCCAAAGCAAACATGTTCAGTTTGTAATTCCTGATAAAGGGCGTTGGAGAGGCCCAGGTCACCGCCCTGCAAATCTCCTCAATTGGCGCCTGCGTAGTCCAAGTGGCCACACTTCTGGTTGAATGAGCCGTAATCCGACCTGGCAAGGACCTGGCTTGATAGTTGTAGGCCATGGCAATACAGGCTTGTATCCAGCAACCAATGGTGAATAGTGTCACCCTCTTCCCCATAGATGTCAGCTGAAAGGAAATGAACAGAGATTCCGTTTGTCTGAAGGAGGACATTCTCCTGATGTATTTACGCAGAACTCACCTCACATCCAAGTAATGCCATCACTGTTCCCAATGCGTGGGTCTCGGACAAAAGTCACATAGGATGAGGGACTGTAAAACCAGCAAAAGGTCCAAGTTGAATATCTATGTATTGTAGGGGGCTTCAAGTTACTCTCCCACTTTAGAAAACTACGAATCCTTGGAAGGGACTGCAATTCTTCATATTTCAAAATTGTGGACAAAGCGGCCACTTGTCTGCAGAATGTTGGGGGACAGCCCCCTATCACGTCCCTACTGAAAAGTCCAAAATCTGCAGGACTGACACTGAAGATGGAACAATCCTGTCTTTGGCACACCATCGGCAAAATGCAGTGCAGGTTGCAGTGTAGATGCAGTTTGTGGAAGGCCATCTGAAGAAAGTATAGTCTGGATCACCCTGTTGGATAGATGATCCGCCCTCAGGATCTCCCTCTCAAGTGCCATATGGTTAACTGAAACCACTGAGTGATGCTCCAGAACCTCCTGGCTGAGGGAACTCCTATCCTGGGGTATCCTCCAGGGGTGAGATATGGACAGTCCTTTCAGATTGGCAAACCATGGCTTCCTGAACCAGTAAGGCGCCATGAGAAGAACCTCCGATCCCTCTAACTAACACCTTTCTGATGACCCTCAGGATGAAGGGGAGGGTAGGGAAGGCGCAGAGGAGACTGGAAGGCCATGGACAGTGGAGAGTGTTGGTTGTTTCTGCTCCTCAGGATGGGAACCAGGAGAAGAACCTCGGGAGGTGTGTGTTGACTGGGCTGGCGAACAGGTTGACTGTTGGGCGGCTGAACCTCTCATAAAGCTGTTGGAACAGATCCAAATACAGGCACCACTCAGATTGTTCGATGGTAGTCCTGCTCAACCAGTCCATCTGCATGTTGGAGGCTCCCAAGATGTGTTCCGTCAATAGGGAGAGGATTTGTTTCTCCACCCCTCGTATGAGCACCTTGGAATGGGTGCCCCCTTGCCTGTTTACATGCACTCTGGTGCCACATTATTTCTTTTTTTTAAAATAATAATTTTATTATTATTTTTTAACATAAACACAAATAATACAAACTTCACAACAACAAAAAACCAGAATCAATAAGCCAATTTTTCTTACAAACTATCAATTTTTAAGAATGTATCATTTTATTACAGGTTTCTATAATGTTCTTCAAAGTTTATTACTTATTTTTCATATCAATTATTACAATTCTTATATCTCAACCCCAATCTTGTTAGTTGTTTTAACATCCTTTTATATAAGGCATAATTGTATAATGGCATTTTGTTTATAAAACCAAGCAAAAGAGAATCAAAAACAATATCAACAAATAAATAGATTTAGGTAAATTTAAAAATGTGAAAATCTAATCGGGTATCCATAAATTCTGTGCCCCTCAGAAGTAGTTATTATTCATAAGTAATCTCATTTTATTAATTTTAAATCTAACAATTTTATCCTGTAATTTAATATCAATATCCACAGGTCTTATCAAGTATTTTTGCCTCAATCTATTTTTTTTTAATAATATCTTTAAATCCTGGTTAGCTATTAATATCCCTTATTTAATCCCATCATATCTCTATAGATTCCATATAATTATCTAGAATTTTATGAGTAGCTGTTAATTGATTGATCATTTACCAAGAGTATTCTATAATCATCTAAATAGCATAGTTTCCCATCTATAGATAAGCAAATATATATCATTAACAAAAATGTAATATTATTATAAGAATCTATAATTATTATTATCAATTAATTAATAATCCTTGATAGTAATTTAAACACAACCTAATTATTACTCATCAAGGGATAGAAATTCCTCCTTTTAGCCGTTCTCTCTCCAAGGATGAATTAAATTTGCCTCTTTTATAATTCGCATTCTCCATCTCTTTTTCCAAGTTCATCTCTCTTCCCAAGTTCTTTATAAACTTCCATTGGCACATTGTGATCCAATATAGCTGTCCAATCATAACGCTGACCAACTCCTTTTCTCATATTTTGCTTATTTTTAAATGTCAAGTTTATTCCGGATGTGGTTTCTCCTTTCTTTCCTTTTCTTTTTCCTTCCTCTTGCCAGTTAGGTTGAAATCCAAATTTCTGATAAGGTCTTGATGTTAACCCCTTTCCTGGACTTCCCCTTCCTCCTCAGTTAAATCCAGTCCATTGTCACAATCGCTTTCCTTTTCTTCTTTAATTTCCTTAATTTCTTCACTTGGTATAGTATCGAATATTGCATGATATTTTTTTAATTCTTTCAAGATTTCAGTCAATATGCCAGTCAATATGCCAGGATAAATTCAGCATATGCCAGGATAAATGAAGTACCCAGAGAGATACACATTAAATTTGTTAGAAGGTCAACCAGAGAGGGAATTTTGAAGGCGCAGATTAATTTACCAACAAAAGGAAGTCGTCATCTTGAAGCAGATCCCAAAAAAGATTAGAGAGATGAGAAGGAGGTATTCCTTCTTATCCAAAAAATTGTTTGACCATGGGATTTGGTTTAAGTGGGCGATGCCGGAAGGGATGCTGGTGTTCTGGGAAGGAGGGAGAGTTAGGATTAAAACAGTTGTTGAGGCGGAAGCCTTTTTTAAGAAACATTCCTCAGTCCTGGGGGAAGATTCAGGGGGAACGGGGGAGGCCACGGCCCCGCCCGCTGGAGGCCAGGAAGGAGAAAAAGAAGATACAATTGCCAAGAGACTTAGATCAAAAAAATGATTTTGCTTGTTTTTTTATTAATATACTTTAACCTTGTTATCTGGATGTTTGTATATGACTGCCAGCATAGAATTGAGAATTTAGGATGTATGCACTTATTTTCATCTCGTAGTACTTCTGAAAAATGTCTTTCTTAATGTTTTATTGTGAAGCCCTGGAAGGGCCAATGATCCCGACACAAAAGTTCTCAAAATGTTTCTGTATCCCTTACCTTTCCCTTTTGGAAAAATTGTAAAAACCCAATAAAACTTTTTCAATACAAAGATTTCAGTCAGAAGCTCCTGATTTTCTGCAGTATATATATCTATGTGCGTAGACATTTTGGCGAATCCACAAAGTAGGAAAAAGTAAGTCCAATTACCTTGTTAGCGGTTAGTTTGTTTCTGTTAATTTGTTTCTATTCAATGTTTCCAAAAATTCTGCTCATACATGTCCACCCACCATTTTTTCCGAGAGCGACACAATGTAACAAATAGTTTAAATAGCTTTAAAATGTTTCAATCTTTTTTGTTGGAAGGAGAACAGAAACAAAAAGAGATAAAAATATAGTTCTTATTTAAGTTTAAAAATGTGCAATAGAGTGTCCAAATAATTGTAAGATTGTAAAGGTGCTCCAAGTTTCAAAGTTTTAAGTCAAGTGAATTAAAAAGACAAAGAAATTAGAAAAATCAGTCATAATCCGATCCCTTTCAGCGCGAACGGAAATGGCTATTTCTTTCATTACGGTTCAATCCACCATTTCAAAACATTCTGTAGACCGGAGAAATCTCACAATTCAATTAAAATTCGCCGCTTATCTTTAGATTCAAAGTTTTAATGAAACAAAGGTTTCTTAGCAAGTGTTTCAAATGCAAAACAAAATACCTTCCTGATGTTATCCTCTCTTTCAAGCAATTCCTTTTGTTTCAGGAGATTCTCCCTTTGCCTTGGTCCGCCCTCCAGAAAGGGGGGGGGGGGGGGGCTGCGATTCGTCTCCCTTCAGAGTTTTTGCTTCGTATCGGGCAGGGATCTTGCGGGATCCCTGCACCCAGCGAAGGCTTATCTCCTATTCACCACCCCTCCAGGGCAGCTTAGATTCCTATGGAATCACCGGGGGGGGGGGGGGGGGGGACGACAACAAATTCTAGCTGGGTCCCTGCAGCTTAGGAAGCACGGTTGTGTCGGCGTGGGATGCTCCGCCTTCTTCTCCATGTGACTCTTTCTACGTTCACAAAAAATCCATGACTCTGGAGCCCTTGGACCATGATCTGAAGATCCTGACCTGCCTGAAGCGGTGACGACGACTGGATGAGGCTGTTGTCCAGCTAACATTGTAATCTGATTAGACAGCAAGGGGTCCCTACAGGAGGATGGCCCAAGATACCTCTCTAGGTCAATGCTGAATCTATGCCCGGTGTAATGGTCTCAGCTATTATGGCATGCCATTCCTGAGAAAGAGTATGGACTGGATTCCCCCCACCCGAGTGAAGGCCTGTCGCTATGGGAATAAAGGTAGCTGAAGGGCCAGAGGGCATGGTAGTTGTAGCAGCAGACCCCAAAGATGCAGGTGGCAGACAAGAGAGAGGAGAAATCAAAAAGAAAATAAAAGAAACTGAAAGAAATAAATCAGTCTCTCTAGCCAGACTGAGGAAAAAAACTGAGGAAGCAGTCGAAGGAAGAGGCGTGGCCAAAGCTTTTAACTCCTCAGTCTCTGGCCAAATAGAATGAAGATAACCCATGCTTGGACTCTCCAAGCAGCGCACAGGAGAATGTGTTATGCAATTTAGGTAAAACCTCAGCCAAACTCAGGAGAATGTACAGGAAACAATGTTTCCTTCATGAGGCAAATAAATGTGTGAATTAGAGATATGCTTGGCCCATTTCTGAGAGGGCCAAATCAAATCCTAGAACAAAATTTGGAAAGGTCTAATGGGGTAAGTTCGGCAAGGCTGATGCTCCTTATCTTTTATCCTATTTTTTTTCCATAGCCTATGTGCTAGTCTTCCCCTAACCCCTAATTTTTCTAGATTCTTGCTTTTGCTTAGAAACTGCACTTTGCATTTAATTGCAACTTGCTCACTTGGTGCAACTATTCTGCCCCAATCTTTCCAAACAACTTCCTTACCTACTACTAACAACCTTGCCCTTTCCCATTACCTTAGCCCAGAATATCTGTATTCTGAATCCATGTCAGAAAACATAAAAGTGACTGATCTGTTCATGGAACATTTTGTACATCCCTAGAAAGGAGCTACTGTCAGTTATATTTAGTCTGTTATATTTAGTGAGTCAGTTATATTTAGGATTGTTCCAAATATATTAGTTGCATTTAAATTGTTACTAATACTTACTCATCAACTGAGCCAGCCAATGGTTTCTTAGATCGCTTTATTGCATAGATGCAACCATCAAGCCGTTTCACACATTTGAATACAGAACCAAATTCGCCAGAACCAATCTTCTCCAATTCATGAAATTCTGTGGCATATCGAGATTTCATATTGCTTTCTGTTATGCTGATCCGCTAAAATTGTGTAAACATAAACACTGCTAAATTCAACGTCACTGACATGTTCATTTAGAAATAGTGGTCTTATGGAATTTATTTTACCTTGGCAGGTCTGACAGTTTCATCCTCAAGTTCTCCATCACTTGCTTCCATGTCCTCATCACAGGAGCTAAATATATAAAAATATACAGAAATGAAATCTTAACTTTCCAAGATTTTTTTCTAAGTAATACATCATTCATTCAGAGGCAAGATGAATAGTGGGCATATGGGCAAGAATAATGCTGGGAGAGTACAGAGAATCTTAAAAGAAATACACTCCCTGAGGTAGAATTGTATATTATGCTGATACCATAGTTTGACCAGAATAAGATATATCTGTGAAGCAGTGGAAAAGTCAAGCGAGGAATGGAACTATTTAAAAGAGAGAAAAAAGAATAGGAATATAAATTAAACAAAATGCAATTTATTTTTGAATTTGTTTTGAATAAATAAAAATAGAAATCTGATCCATAGAAAAAAAAAACTAGGCCATAAGATCCTTTCTTAAACAATAAGAACATTTATGCTAGCAATTCTTAACCAAGAACCAATCAGTATGTTTTTCCTGATACATAATATCCCAAATCTCTTTTATCTCCACATTAGTGGAGGTAATAGCTTAGAGTAAACATAGAAAACCAAGGCTTCAATAATCCAAGCAAAAGAAGCTAAACATGCAGCAATTTTGGTAACAGTGACACATTTTAACATAATGATTTTTTGTTTTGACTATCACTCCTAGTTTCATGAACTTACCTCTTTTTGCAGGGGGCAGGGATCTATTTTCACTCTGGTTCAGCAAGAATTCCCTGTTATGTTCCATAAACCAGGGCCTATTTTCTTGCTCTGTTAACTAACATTTAGCTTTCCTTTTTTGTGCCATAGTAGAAAGCGAGAGCTTCATTGTAAATATACTTTAAGTCATGGTTGCTTTCAATACAGATGGTTTGAAATGTTTTGCTAAGTCATAGTCTGAACACGGAAATCATAACGTATTTCACATGTGATAAAACTATGTTTTATCAACAATGTTTCTACATTAAGCCAACGATTTGTTAACAAACCATTTTGATGTAGTTCAATGTATGAAGCCAGTTATAATTGATCTCAGGTTTATAGACTAGAGTTTAAATAAAATACAAAATAATAGGCCACCCCAGGCTCATATCTACTTTAATCCTAAAATTCGTTTAAGCACCGATTTTTACCTCTTCAGGCAACCATAGAAATTCTCTATTGCTCCGGTTCGTACTCTTAAATAGTATTCATTACTCTTTGTTCACTATGAATCAGTAAGGTGATATGGACAAAATTCATTTTCTTTCTCAAGGTAGGCCTCTGGTTGGTGATTGTAAGAACTATATTTTAATAAATGTATATTAATACAGATTAGCCAAGACCGTTGTTAAGTATAATACAGATTGTACAACACATCTGGAAGACACTAAATTGCAGAATTATACTTTGTATAGTAGTATAGTTTTTATTGTCATTGTACAAAATAAATACAATGAAATTGGTTGTATTTGTAAGATCTCAAAAAACATTTAAAAAAATATCCCTGTATCAAAGATCAGTTTTGATACTCACTCATTCCAATGTGTTCTCTTTCTCCTTCGACACTGTCCAACTGAAGATTGAAGAAACACAGAGTCTGGAGTAAAGGGATTAATGTTCACATGAGGGGCTTGTCCTATATCACATTCTTGTTTTACTAGTTTTCCAACATTCATAAAGAGAGAGCCACCTCGAAGTTTAGCTGAACTCGAGCCCATTCCTTCAGCTCGACAAAGGAGACTCTGAAAAAGCAATACAATATATTTAATGAAATAATGAGCATTTAAAATGTAATATATCCATATTCTTATCATAAACCGTTCTTTGTGCTTTTTTTCTGACACACTACAGCAGAAATTGGCTTCTGGTGTTATTCCTAATGCATACCTCCTCTGACAATGAACCAAACTAATCATTATGGGAAGAAATACTGTAAAATATTCAGATATTTTCAGAGTTAAGTTGCAATCAAAGCCATGAGTTTTAGCCATTTTAGCCGGCAGAGAAATTATTTTCTGTCACAGGGGTGTCAAACTCAATTTCATTGAGGGCCGCATCAGCATTGTGTTTGACCCTGGGGGCAGGGGGGCATGACCAGCTCAACTCCACTCATGTTGAGGACGCCTGTGGCGGCTCAAGCACTCTGCTAGCAAAAGCAGAGCTCGGGAGGGCCTCATGCGGCCACCCAAGCTCCGTTTTCTCTAGCAGAGGAACTGTGGAGTTGGTCCCTCACTGTTTCCAGGATGGCCCTGTGGGCCAGATCTAAGCATCCCGCAGACTGGATTTGGCTCCCGAGCCTTGAGTTCGACACACCTGTTCTATCAGTACATCTTGGAACTGAAGCCAAGATACCGTGCAAAAACCATCAATAATGCATGCTTGGTATTAAGTCTTTAAAAATTTCTAACCAGAAATAAAATCCTTTTTTTTCCACCAGAAAATCCTGCCATGTAAAACACAGGCTTATTTTAAAAAATCAGGACATAAATGGGCAAGCTGGCTGATAAGGCATGTGGAAAAGTACTGCCTTTCCCACTAACTCATTTAATTTCTCTTTGGGCATGTGGCAGATTTTGCCAGTCAGTTTTACACTTGGCTACAGGAGTTCATGTCCTTTACAAATATTACTCTCATCTTCTTGGTCTTTTGAATTGGAGGGAATACTATTCCTAATGACTAATGGTTAAATATAAGATATTATTGCAACAACGAGAGTATCTATTTCAAAAATGAAACAAAAATTGAAAATTTCTAGCAAATTTTGGCAAACTTTCAGATAAAAAGTGCTAATAATATTTTTAATTAACAAATGTTGGTAAAAGGTATAGTTGCTACTTACTTCATCAAATGCATAAAATGGCCTAATAGAAGACTAAATTGGGGAAAGATAGAGTGCCTTAAAACTTTTTGATGCACACGAGTTTTCACTCAATGATACTGTTAGTTCTGCTTATCCAAAACAGTCGCACTGAGGTCTGCTATAGAGCAGGGGTCACCAACCTTTTGAACCTTAGGAACTACTAAATAATTTAAAACCCCGCAGACCACTAATGTGATTTGCCTAGTGATTGGCTGGGTGGGTGTGGCCAACTTGATGTCACTTACATGGAGGGGCCCCTTGCCAGCCTCTACTCACCACTCCTCACGTGCCTGCCCCGGCTCCTTAGGGCCCCCAACAGGAAGCAGTTGCTGAAGCTAAGCAGTCACCATGAGAAAGAGTTGGCAAAGCAGCTGGCTAAGTTCAAATTAGATCTGACTGAGGAGGCGGCTCAGCAGAAGCACCTCACTGAGGACTACGAGCAGAGGCTTTCCAAGCACAGGGAAGATCTGTGGGAGTGCAAGGCCAGGTACCAGTGTCTGGAGGCTCAGTCGGCTGAGATGGTCGGCCAGTTCAGGCCATGATGCAGTCCCAGTGGAACAAGGCCCTCTGGCTCTTCGCCATCAGCGGAACTTGCCACCAGCAGAACTTCCCTCCAGCCTTCACCCAAAATCCCACACCAGGAGGCTGAAGCATACCCCAAGTCAGAATTTCTAGCTCCCTGACCCGCACAAAAAGACCCAGAAGGGGGACTCTCTCTGCAGCAACACAAATGTTCATTGCACGTACCCAGCCCAGGGGGCATAGTTTGAAAATCCCTGATTTAATGCAAAAGTCCAAAATTTTCTCACGGACCACCAGCTGTTGACTGCTCCTAAAATGTCCTGGATGGTTTAAAATGCTCTGATATACTTTTTTTTTCTTGTTTTGAGTCCTGATATCAAACCTATTAATTTTTTTGTGCAAGCTTGCCCATTTGTCCTATGTAGAATCCTGGGCAAATGACAGCATATGCCACATTGAAAGAACAAGTGATAGTGTCCCTCATCTTGTGTGTGTACTTGTTGGTGCTGATGTAGAAATGGGAGCAAAGTATACACCTGGCTTATTGCAAGTGTGTGTTCTCATGCTTGCATTCTTTTAATGCTTCTTGTTGCTCATGATGATTTGGTGATTGTCTATTTGTAAGTATGGGCCTATCAATACCAGAAAATGTGCAGTCATTGTCCAATATAGGCTATAGCTTATTCATAATGTGTTTCAGTAGCTTGAGCTGTAGATTATAACTATTGGTATTCTGTTCTTGTTGTCTGCTTTTTTAATAAGTCCTTCCTGGGACTTCAATATCCTGAGTGATTGATTTTTCAGAATTGTAGGAAGATTCCACTTATCTTAATCAAATAACCTAGAACAGCTGAAGGAATGCAAGAACTGTTCTTATAAATTTAAGAAAAGCTGAAAGTCCCCCCCCCCCTTTCAAAATGTCCATGCGGAAAATCAGAACTGATATACAAGAATCTAACATTTCTAGCAATAATTATACACTCTAACCTTCATGAACCTTTTCTGTCAGTAACAGATTTGGCCAGAAGAAATGTTACAACTCAGACCTCCATCAGTTTAAGTAAATTTAAAATACATATTAATCAGATTACATATTCTGATTCTATCCACTCACAGCTGAGAATGGATGCACACCTTTATATGTATATTTCCTCTATGTATGTTCTACTTACTGAAACTTTGAATCCTTTGATAATTATGAAAGATTGATGTAGCAAGCAATAAATAAGAATTTCTATCAGTAACAATGCAGGAAATCAATTAATTATAGAATATCCTAGTGAGTCTTCATCCAAGTAATAAGTAGTGTTAACAAGTTTAGCTTTTTGAGATCAGCCAAAATGCACTACAGGTAGTCCTTGAGTTATAATCATTCAAATTATGCACTAAGCTCTGATCCCTTTTTGACAGTGGTTTAACTTCTCCAGAAGTTGTGAATGCCCCAACACTGGAAGTCTTTAAGAAGATGTTGGATAGCTATTTGTCTGAAATGGTATAGGGTTTCCTGCCTGGGCAGGGGGTTGGACTAGAAGACCTCCAAGGTCCCTTCCAACTCTATTGTATTATTGTATTAAAAATACTGTACCTAATTTGTGACCTATAATTGCAGCAAGACCAAATTAGAGTCATTTGTTTTAACTAAAAGGCATAATTTGAGTTTTATATTGTCAGATTACTGCATAATTTGCACTTTTATAGTAATTTTATTATTATTAACAGCTAGTTAAACTACAGAATATTGCAATATTATATGCAGTGCAGCCCTGTCAACTATTAGAACATCATAAATTATCTCTGGCATTGTTATGACTGAGGCAGGCAAATGACTAATGATTAATGACTAATATCCTAAATGCAAACCATTTATACATATTCACAAACTCACAACAAAAGCTGTTATAAAAACATGAGTATGATTTCCAATGAAATCTTCGCAAAGCACATACAATTTTTCTATACATCTAAAGTTTCCCCAGATTCTTCTTAGGTTCCTGAATATACCTCAGTAATCCAATCTAGAATTCAGTTATGTCTTATTATAAGTAAAATTATAGTTATATTTCCTTGCAATTCATTTGGAATATTAAGATTATCTTAAAAGCCATGAAAGCCAGCAGAGTGATTATCTAATCCAACCTCCCTCATAGGGTTGTTCTGGGGGGGAAATGAGGAAAAAAGAGTATTACATATGTTCACCTATGAGTTACTTATAAAGTAATAAACATGGGATAAATATCTAATAAATAGGCTTCCACTTTCAAGATAAGCGTTATTTTACACATACAGTATTGACAGCAAAACATTAATTTTATAGTATGAACAACAGCCTCATAATATGCTGTTATTACAAATTTAGAGGGCTTGATACATAAAATATCAACAGAAAATTAGCCAGTTGCAAAATTATTGATTCTACAGTTTTGTACAACTTGACCATTTTCGTAAGAAAAAGTAGGAAAAAGCAATACATCACTCTCAGAACAAGCATACAATTATGGTTTCAAAATCAACTCATTTACATCTCTCAGATTTCTTTAAAATGTAAAATTCACATAAACTTTCATGGAAACTTTACATATTTTAAAATAGATGCTTTGCTTAGAAAAATCACCAAACTTTCTCCATTATTCTCTCTTTTAAAAAGGGTGATTTCCTAATATATACTGACTGAGTGATCCTTGAACTGATTTCTTTCAGGAAAGTAAACATTCCAAAATCACTAAGCAAACCAGAAGGTCAGCATTAGGATCATAAAGGTTGAGTACTTTTGTAAGCCAATTGTAGTGGATTTACCACATACTTCACAATGTGGGGGAAAATTATTTTGTTACAAATTTTAATTTAGTTACATAATCTTAACTGACAATCTGTGGGCAGGTCTTACCAAAATGCCAAGTTTTTTGTAATAGGCAAGCAAATCTGTTACATAACTATTATGATAAAAGGGTTTGGCACTGGGGAAAAATTGCTCTTATGCTTGGCATTGATTTATGAACTGAGGAATGAAGGGCTAGCAAAATTTAAAAGGTCCTCCCCATGACTTTAAATCCACTGTCTTTAGCAGAGCTCGTCTGCCTCTTATAATGCTACCTGCAGCCAAATATCAACCACAGGTAAAGTGGCACGTAGGACATTCAAATACACGCTGAGAGAAGGTGTACGTGTGAAACATGACCCTTATCATGACACACAGGAGGAAGACCCAGCTAAATAGACTGAAGGTTAAAACTCCATGTTGAATTCATCTTACTTCTTGAAAATTGTCTTTTGCTTTCCCACAGGGGTTGGGCATTGGTCAGCTTCTTTCCCTCATCGTTAACATTTGAGACCTTTAACAGAGGAGAACCACCACCCAGTGAAACACTCTAAACCTGTCTGGCACCAAATGGATAATCCCTCTGAAATGTCCTGCGCAGAAAAACTGACAAAAGACAGAAAGGGGGCGTGGCAGTTAATCCAAGAGCGCCTCTTGCCGTCTTCCCTGAAAAACAATTCTTCCCCCCCCCCAAACCAGACAATACCGACTTTATTCTGACCACACAAAAGGCCAAGAGGTCATGGTCAGGGAGGAAACCAAACGATCTACTCGCCTGGCAGAGGATCGACCACCTAAACCCGCCTGAGGTTCACACATCACCCACGTGCTCGAACGAAACCAAATCAAACAGGGCTCCGACTCTCGGTTAATTTTCCCCCCTTCCCCCAAAAAAATAGCGTCCAGCTGCTTGCTTGTCCCGCCAGAGTGGCCAAACGTCCCTTTTCCTCCCAGCCCTCCACCGGGAGCAGAAGGAAGGCGCTCCTTCTCTCGGCCACGGGCCGCGCGTTCCGCCCACCTCACCATTGTCTTCCTCCAGGGCCCCTTGCCCTGCTAAGCCTCCTCTCTCACCTTCGGCGTATGCGGAGTATCGAAGAGGCGCAATTTGCGAAAGGTCTTGTGCGGCGGTGTGCCGGGATACTCGGGCAAAGGAGAACCGGGATCCGGGTGTTCCCGATAACGATTTGTATCCGTTCGCGGTGGCGGCGATGACGCCTGACCGTAGAAACGGCGAGGACCCTTCAGCGGAGGGGAGCCAGCCATGAAATAAGCTCCGGGGGATTTCACTGGGGATGAAGAGCCGAAGCCATCCTCTTCCCACGAATCTCCTTCCTCTCCCGGGAGCGCGGTCGAGGCCAGTTCTCTCCCAACCTCCTCGGGGTTGCGCGGTGGCTGAGGCTCCAACCGAGCCGGGGTGCGATTGACCGAAAGAGGCGAGTCGGCTTCCTGGAAGGCCGAGTCTTCCCCGGTGCTGTTACCGCTGCTGCCGCCTCCCTCCTCTTCCTCCTCCTCATAGCCGCCTTCTTCCTCTTCTTCCTCCTCCTCGCAGTCGCTTCCACCGCCCGGGAAAAGCAGTTTCTGCCGGATAGGGGCCGCAGCTCTCCGGACCGTCAGGCGCTGCGCCCCCGTGGCCAACGGCGGCGGCTGCCGGCTCAGGAAACTCATGGTGGCCGAGATCGTACACGCTCTTCCCTCCCTGCCGAGGCTTCCGTTCAGACAGGCGCCTTTGACAGGCCAAATCCTGCCCCCCTGCGGTCAGACTCTCCTCCGGCGTGCGTTCACACAGTCACCCAACGAGGTTCCCAGCTTGTCCCAAAAACCTCCGGCGCTCTCCGCCCGACCCACAGAATCGCCTGTTCAGACTCCGCGGCTTTCCCGCGACCGTTAGTCACGTGCCGGTCACACTGGCCAATCACACACGCCCCCTCCGTTTGAAAACACCAGTGGCGAGAGGCGGGGCCCAACGTGATGACATCAGCGACCATTTGGCGCGAATTCGGGGGGTGAAAGAGGGAGGGGTTGGCTTATTAGTGGTTGGCGTGGGAGGGGTCTGAGGGAGGCGAGTTTGTCGTCTGAGAGAAAGGGGGAAAGGTGCTTGAAAGGTGTAAACGTGACTGGAAGTTTAGCATTTGATCTTGGGGGGGGGAGGGGGAAGCGCGCTGGGGGGCGGGTGGAGAGATAAAGGAGGGTTGGTTTCAAGTGGGTCCTTCGAGCGGTCGGGCCTGACTCAGGTGGAAATCCCACAGCTAGAGTAGCCCGAAACTGCGCGTTTTAGTCATTATATGTGTCATCAATCTCCCAGTTGTTTTAAGGCCTCTTTCCCTTTGGATGCGCTTTGTTGCCTGAGGCGAACAGTTTTATAGTCTCCGGGAAGCTGAATCAGCGCTCGTTTAAGATCAGCGAGCCTCACGTTGAGCCGAAAAAACTGCCAATCTTGACCAGAATGATTTACGCCCACCGTCTAAACTGAGTCGATAACGTTCCGAAAGAATGAGGCGCAAAACTCCGGATGTAGACCGGCTTGTGCAAACGCGAGCGTCTCCTATTCCCTTTGAGATGAAACACATGTCTCTCCTCAGCTTTCTAGGCAGCTTTCCTGGTTCCTCGAGGCTGCAGTCACGGGGCCTCCGTCTGTTGAACGGTTTTTTTGCGGTTTACGTTTAGAATTGGGATCGTTGTGATAAATGTCCTCTCCAAACGGTTAACCGCAGGGGAATGTTGCTCGCGCTGAACTGTTTAAAGGGTTTCGTCCCTGCTGAAAACGGAAACTCGAGACTGCGAGGAGAAAGCCTGTAGACGACTTTCGCCTGCCTCAACAGGCAGCGCCCGCGGTCAGACTTCCCAGCCAAAAAGAAAAGGAAAAAAAAACACGAAATCGAGCCGAAAGCGGCCTCAAGGGGCAATGGTGGACTTTTAAGGCTTGCCGGGAAAAGAGAGAGCAAGTTGTCATAAGAGGGCGTGAGATTGTCGTCGCGCTGAGAGAAAGCACCGTGTACAAAATGCGGTCTCATCGATGGTCCCAGATGGGTTTTGACTGCAAAGTAGGGCTTTCTTCTGTGTTGTCTCCTGCACCATTTGTTTTCTGCTACGGCGCCATTGAGCCAATTACTATTGGTCATTCCCTACAGTCGCTCAAGCTAAAATAACTACGTGAAAGAAAGAAGAACCCAGACCAAAGTTTACAACAAAACAGCCCCGTCCCCATGTTTAGTCTGGCCGTATGAGGGCTGGACTCAGCAGTATCTACAGCTCAACAGTTAATTCATAGTTTGTCTTTGCATTAACTCCAACCGACTCATTGGACACAAATCTAAGATTAATAGACAGAAACCAAGACATTTTTACTTTTGTCTCTGAAGATAAACTATGGTTGATTTTAAAAGTCAGAAATTCTAATGTATGCTTATTTAAAATCAAATAAATATCAAAGACAAATATCTAATTGTCAACATGTATGTTGAAAATGACTTGTGATAATCACCTATGCTGTTTAAGGGAGAACAGCTAATCGCTGATTTCTGCATTCATCTCTGAAGTGTTTACAACTTATCCATTCACTAAGCCACTGTTTAATTACCTATAGCTTATTAAATGAACAATAATCAATCTGCCTGGTAACTGCATGTTGACCAAAACCAACCAACCATATACTGTATAAATCAAGAAAACTAAAAATTAGGTGTTTTTTTTAACTGCATGGTAGCATTTGTCAAAGACTGAGCCAGATTCTGAACTCTGTTTCCTGTGATTAGGATGTGACTTAAATTGTTTTGTTACCTTAGCAAAGCCTCAATAAGAATTGTATTTACATAACCCCCCAGGCTAATTAAACCATGATTTGCTGAATTGACTCAATTGCTTGGTAAGTGCAATACACTAAACTACAAATTACCTAAACACCTTTTGTATACTGATCAAATCCAAACCCAGCCTTGCTTGAATTGTGCTTAATAGTTCCCTGGAAGCTATTTTCCAAGGAAGCCAGTCAAAAAATAGGAAATATATAAGTGCTGAGTTTACAAACTTTTAAAATTACAAATGTAATAATAAATTGAAAAGTAGTTTTGATTAACTAGTTAAGGGCCCAGACTAGAAACTAAGAGTCTAAGCTCTATTCCTATCTTAGGCAAAAAGCCAATTGAGTGATCTTGGATCTTAGAAGGCAGTGGCAAATGGCTTCAAAAAACATTGGCAAGAAAACTGCAGGGATTTGTCCAAACTGTCTCTAGGAGTCAAAAACTGGCACCAAAGGGGTGGAAAGCTACATGTGGAGCAATAAAAACAAAATACCAGTTGAAGATTCTGGAACAGAAAAGGGAAAGGTATGAAGAACTTTTGTTCTTTCTAGCATTCTTTCATTCTTCTGGGTTAAAAAAAAACATGATACTATATTGATATTTTGTTTAATTGTTTTATTGATTTACAGAGGAATGTGTTTTATTGTTAAATCACTGTTACCTGCCTTGTTTCATTTGCCTGCATATGTCATTGTGCTGTTCATTGGTTTTGTGCACTTTATCTAAAGAACCATTCATTTATGGTATTTTAGAAATTATTACCATCTAATTGTTTTTTGTGAAAGATCAGATAACCTTCTATGTAGAATAATCTACTAAATTTCCAAGATCAGCAACAAAAGAAGAAAAAGAAATACAAAAGAACTTACAGAGCGAAGGGGTCAATACTGGTCTACTGGAAAGGGGAAAGTACACTTTATATACTATTAATATAATCATTACAATCATAATTGTTCAATGTTTTGACTATAAGAGTGAGAAGTTTTTTAAGTCTTTCAAAAAATATGATTTGTGTAGGACAGTGGTTGGCAAACCGCGGCTCTCGAGCCGCATGTGGCTCTTTGGCCCCTTGCATGTGGCTCTTCAGTCCCTCTCTGATTCCCTCCCTTCCTCCCTCTGTCTCTGGGGCTGTGTGGCTGGGAGGGAGATGGACGCGTGGCCCCAGAACGTGCGCCGTGGTGCCTGCCGGAGGGAGCCGCGATGGAGCCGCGACCGGCTTCTCTCCCCGACGCCCCTGCCGGGCGACAGCCTCGGCGGTGCTTAAGATGACGGTAGCCTTGGATGCTCGCCCCGCCTGCTCACTTGCCCGCGCGTCCATCTCCCTCCCAGCCACGCAGCCCCAGAACGTGCAGCTCCCATCGCCTGGCAGGTCGCCCGGCAGGGGCGTCGGGCAGGGAAGCCGGGCGCATCTCCACCAGCTCCCTCTGACAGCCACCATGGCACACATTCTGGGGCTGCGTGGCTGGGAGGGAGATGGACGCGCGGCCCCAGAACGTGCGCCGTAGTGCCTGCCGGAGGGAGCCGCGATGGAGCCGCATCCGGCTTCCCTGCCTGGCGACCTACCGGGCGACGGGAGCTGCACGTTCTGGGGCTGCGTGGCTGGGAGGGAGATGGACGTGCGGCCCCAGAACGTGCGCCGTGGCGCCTGCCGGAGGGAGCCGCAATGGAGCCGTGACCGGCTTCTCTGCCTGACGCTCCTGCTGGGCGACCTCACCCGCTGCGGGAGGAGGCGTCCGTAACCTCCGGCATGCCGGCCCTTCTGCTGCTTCCCGGGGTGCGAGAGGGGAGAGAGGGAGTGACTGACAGACACAGAGAGAGGGGGAGGGGGAGGGAGGGAAAGACAGGGACAGACAGAGACAGAGAGAAAGAGAGGGAGGGAGAGAGACGGAGAGAGACACAGATAGAGAATGACACGGAGGGATTGAATCGGAGACAGACAGGGGGAAAGGGAGAGACAGACATGCAGAGAGAGGGAGGGAGGGAGAGAATCAGAGAGAGTGACACACAGAGACAGGGAGAGACAGAGAGAAGGAGGGAGAGACAGATAGATAGAGACTGATTAAGTGAGTGAGAGACAGACACACACAGACACACACACACAGAGTGACAGAGATGGGCGGACGAAGGAGAGAGAGAGAAAGAAAGAAAGAAAGAAAGAGAAAAAGAAAGAGAAAGAAAGAAAGAGAGATAGAAAGAAAGAAAAAGAGAGAGAAAGGAAGAGAAAGAAAGCAAGAAAGAATGAGAGAAAGAAAGAGGGAAAGAAAGAGAGAGAGAAAGAAAGAGAAAGAGAAAGAAAGAGAGAGACAGAGAGAACGGAAGAGAAAGAGAAAGAAAGAGAGAAAGAAAGAAAGAGACAGAAAGAAAGAGAGACAGAAAGAAAGAGAAAAAGCGAGAGAGAGAAAGGAAGAGAAAGAGAGAGAGAAAGAATGAGAGAAAGAAAGAAAGAGAAAGAGAGAGAGAAAGAAAGAGAAAAGGAGAGAAAGAAAGAGAGAAAAATGCAATACAATACAATACAATAGCAGAGTTGGAAGGGACCTTGTAGGTCTTCTAGTCCAACCCCCTGCGTGGGCAGGAACCTTATACCATTTCAGACAAATGGCTATCTAACATCTTTTTAAAGACTTCCAGGGTTGGGGCATTCACAACTTCTGGAGGAAGAGAGAGAGAAATGGAGGGAGAGAGAGGAAGAAAGAAAGAAAGAAAGGAAGAAAGGAAGAAAGGAAAGAAAGAACTTATGACCACAATTGAGCCTAAAAGTTTGGTTGCTAACCAAGACCGTCGTTAAGTGAGTTTCACCACATTTTCCAAGTTGGCCACGCCCACCCAGTCACATGACCGCTGAGCCACTCCCACAAAACAGGCCACACCTTCCGGCTCTCAAAAGAAATTTCAATCCTGGTATTGTTGATATTTGGCTCTGTTGACTAATGAGTTTGCCCACCACTGGTGTAGGACTAATGCTGCCGTCTAAATAGCTGCTGCAACATTGTAAGTACAATTTATGATACACAATATTTTATTTCCTAAGTATATAAACTGCTTTTTACCAGAGATTCTTGATAGAAATATAAATACCATTAAATAGTCATTCATACATAATGGGGCCATTTGCAATATATTTGGACTGATCTCACTCACTATGGCTTTTCCATGTTAGCCATTGAAAGCTCTTGGACAACCAGGAAACAGCACAAAGTATGCCAAAATAGTCTGCTCCAGTAATAAGGTTGGAGAGAGGTACTGAACATGGCATGCACAAACAAAAGAGTTAGGCCTTGCATGAGATGATCTGACACTGCCTCCATTAGTTTAAAACCCCAGTTTCTCCCCCTGGCTAGATTGTGCTGCTACTGTTCTTAACAATTTACTGCAGGACAAGAAATTGGTGGATGTCTCAGCTGCTGGAAGACATTTCTACCACCTACTCCATCACACATGTTCCAGGTTGGAGCTTGGAGAGAAGGTAAGTTTTATTAGAACAGTTTTAATCATCTCTCAAACCCAATACAGTTTGTTTTATAGAGGCCCTGATCCATTGGATTCTGTATCAATACAGTACACCAAGAAATCCCTGTGTCTTTTTCTAACTATTTGGTGTTACTACGGAGAGTAATGTTTTTGGAGAGAACCAGAGTCCAGATTCTCTCTAAGCATAAATAGATTTATGATAGCAGGAAAACATAAAAAATACTGCTTTCACATCATGTCAGAAAGAAATCTGAGTTTAAAAAAAGCCTGAATCATGTGGAAATCGGTCGTAGAGGCCCCAAGACCCCTGATATGTGGGGTTCCTCAGGGGTCGATCCTCTCGCCTCTCCTGTTCAACACCTATATGAAGCCGCTGGGCGAGATCATCTGTGGTTTTGGGGTAGCGTACCATCTGTACGCTGACGACACTCAGCTGTACATATCTACCCCAAACCACCCCAACGATGCCGTTGAGGTGATGTCCCGGTGTTTGGAGGCCGTGCGGGTCTGGATGGGTAGTAACAAACTCAAGCTCAACCCGTCCAAGACCGAGTGGCTATGGTTTCTGGTGCCCCGGTTCAGCCAGCTAAGTCCAACACTGGCCATTGGGGGCGAAATATTGGCCCCCGTGGAGAGGGCGCGCAATTTGGATGTCTTTCTGGATTCCCGGCTGTCCATGGAGGAGGATGTGACAGCAGTGGCCAGGGAGGCGTTTTACCAGGTACGCTTGGTACGCCAATTGCGCCCCTTACTGGACCGGGTCGCCCTTCGCACAGTCACTCAAGCACTCGTGACATCTAGGCTGGATTACTGTAACACTCTCTACA
Source organism: Rhabdophis nuchalis (assembly GCA_039707465.1). Classification (NCBI taxonomy): domain Eukaryota; kingdom Metazoa; phylum Chordata; class Lepidosauria; order Squamata; family Natricidae; genus Rhabdophis; species Rhabdophis nuchalis. The sequence goes on from CM077643.1 coordinate 123,020,439, forward strand.
TGGGGCTCCCCTTGAGGTGCACTCGAAGGTTACAGCTAGTCCAGAACGCAGCCGCGTGGGTGGTCATGGGAGCCGCAAGGCAGTCCCACATAACACCACCTGCGCGAGCTGCACTGGCTACCTGTGGCCTTTCAGGTGCGCTTCAAGGTGTTAACTACCATCTTTAAAGCGCTCCATGGCTCGGGGCCTAGCTACATGCGATACCGTCTCCTGCCCCATACATCCCTCCGACCAATCCGCTCCCATAGAGAGGGCCTTCTCCGGGTGCCGTCAGCCAGGCAATGCCGGTTGGCGATACCCAGGGGAAGGGCCTTCTCTGTGGCAGGCCCAACCCTCTGGAACGACCTGCCCCCTGAACTCCGCACTACCACGGACCTCCGCCTTTTCCGTCGGTGTCTTAAAACGCATCTATTCCAACAAGCTGGCCTAGCATAACCACCCGATATGGACTTTTTATTAGCTATAAATTTTAATTAGAGGATTTTAAAATGTTTTTAGCACGGACTAACTTAAGTTTCATAAGGTTTTAATAATGGTGTATTTATGTATGTATTGATTTTTAATTTTCCTGTGTGCCCTTTTGTAGGAGAAATTTAAATAAATAAATAAATAAATAAATAAATAAATAAATAAATAAATAAATAAATAAATAAATAAATAAATAAATAAATAAATAAGTATCCTTTAATAACTGATAAAAAAGTTGAGATGTTTGTAGATTGAGTCATATTTCTCCAGAAATGTCAGCATATGAAATTGCTAACACACGGATGATCACAGGTTGGTTACCTGTAACAGAAGCACAATACATAAGATGCACCAATCAGATAAAGATGGATTCCACTATAAGTACCAGAAATACAATTGGTACATTGTATTCAATAGGTCACTGGGGAAGAATGAAAAAATAATGGGACAAGATTCTAAGCAAACTTATAAAAAGAGGAGCAAATGTTATGTACTATCTGAGAGGATGTGGAGATAGAGTGCTGAATTAGATTTCAAAACTTTGTCCAGATTAGGCTGTTCTCACACGAGACAAGAATTCTCATTTGTATAAAATAAAGGGTTTTCCTTCTGAGCTAGAGGACTAAGAGGAAATGCTCAATATTCAAAATCTATCACTGGACAATGACTTTTTTAGGATCAACATGACCAAGTTGTGTGGCAATTCTGCCCTAGTGTGCACAGCCACTCATGCTCTAGTCATTTCTTGGTCCAATTAATGCAACAGACTCTACATGAGTTTTAAGAGTTTTTGGAATTTACATCTGATGCGGAATGCAGTGGCATACCCTAGAGCAGGGGTCTGCAAAGTCGGCTCTTTTAAGACTGGTGGACTTCAACTCCCAGAATTCCGCAGCCAGCTATGCTGGCTGGGGAATTCTGGGAGTTGAAGTCCACCAGTCTTAAAAGAACCGACTTTGCAGATCCCTGCCCTAGGGTGTTATGTAACACTCCTGTTGCATGTGCTGCATTAGTTACCAATTTGCTTCTGAGTCCAATTCAAGGGTTGGTTACTACCTTTAAAACCTGATATGGTAAGGGGCCAGGTATCTGAGGAGCCATCTCACTCAATGGTACTAGCACTGCATTCACACCAGCAGGCTTGCTACGGACCTATTGGCCAAGGAATTCAGATATGTGGGATCAAGGAAAAGAGCCTTTTTTGCTATGGCCCTGACCCTGTGGAACACTGCACCATTGGATAGGAGAACTATACCAACACTTGTGGCCTTCTGAAAGGACATTAAAATGTTTTGCCAGTTGGCTTGAGGCCCCAAAAGGGATGCTTACCTCTATAGGTGGTTGTCAGAGTAAGAAGACCTCATCTGTCTCCTTTGCTTCTGGTTTTATGCATAGTTTAATTTAAAAATTGCACAGTTTTAAAATGCTAATTTTTTCTATTTATCTTTTTATGATATGTAAGTCATCCAGAGTTGCCTTATCAGGGAGATAAGCAACATATAAATGTAATAAATAAATAAATAAATACAATTTATTATTTATCTTCAATATTTACATACCACCTCAATAATGAAAGTTCTTTGCGTAGAAAGAAATGCAAACAATTAAATACAAGAATACAGCATGACAATAATACCGGTACCTAATTTCAAAACCAGCCTGTGGATAAGCAAACAAGTGAACACTAGAGATATATTGCAATGTGATCTTTGTGCATTAATTATCTTAGCCTTTGTTGGATTGATAACATTGTTTGTTCTTGCTCCTAAACATTCTTAACTAAAGCTAATCAGCAACTTTGTATATTGAACAACTCTAGTTTCCTAACTAGGGAAGGTAAAACAACACACTTAAGAACTGTGATCCTTCCAAAATTCTCAGGAGAAAATTATACGGTATTAATATAACATAGCATGAAATGGTTCTAGTTCTTTTCCTGTAGTTTTTAAAAGTCTTTTGAGAAATGTGCTTGATTTAAGGACTTTGATTATTGTTGATTTATTGTTAGTTTTATATTCTGACTTTCCATCAGAAGCTGTAGACATTGTGCATAGCACACCTTCTGTAATTTTTCCACATAATCACAACCTGATCAGTTGGTTGGGCAGAGAGAGAGAGGGAGAGGGAGGGAGGAGAGAGAGAGAGAGAGAGAGAGAGAGAGAGAGAGAGAGAGAGAGAGAGAGAGAGAGAGAGAGAGAGTAGTTATGACCATTCTGCAAGTTCTGACAGCCTCCATCAACCCGTGCGGTCATATGACCACATGTTGAGTTGTCAGCAACTAGGATGTCTTTACAACCGTTTGCCGCATCCTGCAGATACATGGCTGTGGTTACTTCTGCTTTCTGGCAAGCTATGGATTGCCAATTACTGTGGCATTTGCTGAACGGCCACCATTAAAAAGTTGGTAAAATCAGACATGATCACATGACAACCTATTAAAAGACCAGCATGACTTATGACTGTAATTATGGGCTCAATTACCATCATATCTTGACAACTACCTGTGGCCGCCACCTTAGATTCTAAATTAGGCAGCAGAAGAGTCTCGCTCTTTCAGATTGGCTTTTCCTTCTGAACCCATTAGGCCCAGAGACAAGGAGTGACAAATATCCAAGGGGGGGAAGCTGTGGGAGGTGGATGAGCTGCCTAATGAACTTTTACTGTTGGTCTTCATATACATTAAGTTCTTCCCAGGTTTTAAATTCCTCATCAAATAAAACTGATGATTATATCCCTCATAGGAGTGAATTGCACAGTGGCCACTTCCTGCCATCGAAAAGGCTGTCTCTCTAGTTATTTCTAGTTGCCTTTCGAGTACCCTTGTAGAAGGCAAATTAAACTTCTTTGGTAGCATAACAGAGAAGCTATAAAGGATTTTTATATTAAAACAATTGCTTGGATTTGGCTTAGAGGGCAACAGGAAATCAACGCGACTTCACCAAGATGCATGTTGCGTTTTCCAAATATGGTATGACTGCCACAGCCTAAGCCCACTGGAGTTTTCTTAATCCTTTAATTCCAGGCAGAAATTTAGAGTCTACCGGACAACATTTGAACTACATCGGAAAACTTACAGGCTGTTCCAACTACTTTAAAGCGCTCCATGGCTCGGGGCCTAGTTATATGCGAGACCGCCTCCTGCCCCATACATCCCTCAGACCGATACGCTCCCACAGAGAGGGCCTCCTCAGGGTGCCGTCGGCTGGACAATGCCGACTGGCGACATCCAGGGGAAGAGCCTTCTCTGTGGCGGGCCCAGCCCTTTGGAACAACTTACCCCCTGAACTTCGCACCATCTCCGACCTCCACCTCTTCCGCAAGTGTCTAAAGACACATCTGTTCCATCTAGCTGGCCTAGCGTAACCTCCATTACTGACTTTTAGATAGTTTTAAATTTGGGGATTTTAATTTGGTTTTTAGCGCAGGATTTTATTGGAATAAGTTTTTTAAAAGTTTATATGTTTTTTGTATGTATTTTAATATTCCTGTGCGCCGCCCTGGGTCCGTTTGGAGAAGGGCGGGGTATAAATATAATAAATAAATAATAAAATAAATAATAATACTTATTACAGGTGCACATTCTGATATGTATGATTTGAAATTGTTCTTGTTGATTAACTTCTGCTTGGTGCAGCTTGGTCATAAATACCCAATATTATTGAATCATATGCCAGATGGCTTTCTGATGGAATTTAGTGAAGAGACATGTTTTATAGCACTAGTAACTGATACTCACTTCTATAACCATTAATGGAATGTAGACCTGACAGTTCTATTCATTTTTAAATTTATTATATATGCAGGCAAAATCACATGAGATTTGTTTGAAAATTTGGCCCAAGCATATATCATAAATTAACTTGTTGAATGTATCGGCTAATGTGTGCATAGATCTGCTGAAAATTAACTTAGACCTAGGTTTTTTATGTATGCTTATTTTTGTACGACTAGTTGATTTTTTTATGGTCTATCTGCAATAACAAATTATAGGCGTTTTTGTATAAACTTGCTATATTTCTTGTGGAGTTTGAAATATAAATTCAATCTCAAACAAATCAATACATCTTAATCTTGCAACATTATATACAGTACATATTTAAGTGAGAACAAGTCTGATTGAATTCAGCATAGTTGAGGTCTGAGTAGTTAAGTATAAGCACAGTGTAACAGTGCTACATCTCTATTTACTAAAAAATAATTAGCAGAAAATAGAATGGATTTCCTCTTGAACAAAAACACCTGGGTGACAAACAGATGAAGCCCAAATGTATGATTCTGTCTACTCTACACAAAGGGGAAAAAATAATCTGCTGGTGGAATTGAAATCAGGGGAGGGGAATTTCCTCTCCCATGTGTAACTCCCTCATGTAGGCAAAATAAGAAATAATAAACCAAACACACCCATGCAAGCACGCATTCACACACATACTTTGGAGGTACAACAATTGTCCAAAACAAATTGAGGGTGAAAAGGTTATCTTCTGGCTGTACCACTCATAGGCCAAAGCACAAAATTCATTTCAATCATTAATAATATAGAGTTTTATTGGGGTTTATTTTTTCCTAAAAGGTCATAGCCTTTGCTTTTTTTTTTTTAAGGAGCTGCACTATTAAGCAAAAGTTTTGGTTAAAATTTAATGGCTACTCCTGTAGGTGGGCTTTCTGTGTGCAACTTTAGCAGCAATAATCTTACAAAATAAATATTGATAAAGTCTGTACAGGAGGAGTGTGCTGGTTTTAAAAGGACTGAAGGCCAGAAGTGTCATCTTTAACATGCAGTTTCTCATACTGAATTGAACTGAATACCTACCTATACAAAAATGTATATAGACCTTGAAGATTTTACTGTGGATAAAGATTCCATTAAAACACACATAGATTAGATTTATTAATCAGTCAGTCAGAAAAAAAATGAGAGCAACACATTCATAGTACCCATGTTTTCAGAAAACAAAGTTGTAGTGCTAAAGTCAGTTTTGTTTATTTATTGGCCCCAGGTAAGAGTTGCTATTCCTGTCTCTCCCTTCCAATCTTATGCAGCTCAGTTGAGATATTCAGCATTTTAGATTCTCTTCTGCCTCTTATTCCATATTTTGCTGCCAAAGCTGCAGTTTATTTCTGTCTTTGTAGCATAATCAGGATAAATTCTACAGTAATCTTAATCCCTGATACTACTAAATTCAGAAGTATTATCCTTTCAAAAGAAATCCACATATGGTAATACCTGTACTTATCTGCACATGCTTTAATCTTTGGCATTAGCTTAATGAAACACTCAGGTAGTAGATCGTAGATAATTTTTGTGCCACAAACCTAGAGAGCAGGCACTGGTCAGAATAAACAATTCTTGCCTGATGGACTATGTATACTAGATTGTGTAAAGTAACATCTATGTCCTACCCTTCCTTTAAAAAAGTTCAGAAAATTTTGATGTCTTTATGTTGGCAAACTTGTTCAGTAACTTTTCCAAGCAACTAGTATTGTTTTTTCATCCATTACTCTGAACATTTCATTTCAAAATATTATACCCCAGCAATATCTAATGAACTACAAAGATCAAATATTTTTAGCTCCATTTACATATTTTCCTTACATATTTTTCCAGACTGAAAAATGTTAATTATTATAGTGTATAATAATTATAAGTCATTCTGTTGTGATTGTGTATAACATTTTGTAATATATCCTTGTGTATGATCGTATTACATGTGATTTATACATGATTGTGATGTGGGTGTTATGCCCAATCCCATGTTTTACTGTGTAATATACCAGCTAAATGACAAATGTTATAAATGAGGATATTATTTTACTATTCCAAGCAATTACAAGGTAGGGCTTAAATCAGTTATTATCTATCAAATGGGGTCAAAATGTTTATATGACTTTTAATACATAATTTTTTATTTTCTCTAGTTATTCTTTATCTCTACAATCACTTGTTTTGTAGTCTTTTGTATCAGCAAAACAGACATTCCATTTAAAAGTAAGCAATATAAACTCCATGTTTGGTACTTTTTTTTCCAGATAAACGAATAATAGTTTCTTAATAAAATATTAAAAACCAATGAAGTTGCTTTAAAAACCTTAGATTATATTAAATATTTCAAGAATCATGCGGCTATAATCTTTCTAAGATAAAATCCTTAAAAAAATACTGCACCTTTTCCCAGAAAAATTATAAAGTCAAAACCCAGTTAGGGCAGTGGTCGGCAAACCGCGGCTCGCGAGCCGCATGTGGCTCTTTGGCCCCTTGCATGTGGCTCTTCAGTCCCTCTCTGATTCCCTCCCTTCCTCCCTCTGTCTCTGGGGCTGCGTGGCTGGGAGGGAGATGGACGTGCGGCCCCAGAACGTGCGCCGTGGTGCCTGCCGGAGGGAGACGCGATGGAGACGCGACCGGCTTCTCTGCCCGACGCCCCTGCCGGGCGACAGCCTCGGCGGTGCTTAAGATGACGGTAGCCTTGGGTGCTCGCCCCGCCTGCTCACTTGCCCGCGCGTCCATCTCCCTCCCAGCCACGCAGCCCCAGAACGTGCAGCTCCCGTCGCCCGGCAGGTCGCCCGGCAGGGGCGTCGGGCAGGGAAGCCAGGCGCATCTCCACCAGCTCCCTCCGACAGCCACCATGGCACACATTCTGGGGCTGCGTGGCTGGGAGGGAGATGGACGCGCGGCCCCGGAACGTGCGCCGTGGTGCCCGCAGGAGGGAGCCGCGATGGAGCCGCGACTGGCTTCCCTGCCTGATGCCCCTGCCGGGCGACGGGAGCTGCACGTTCTGGGGCTGCGTGGCTGGGAGGGAGATGGATGCGCGGCCCCAGAACGTGCGCCGTGGTGCCTGCCGGAGGGAGCCGCGTCCGGCTTCCCTGCCTGACGCACCTGCCGGGCGACCTGCCGGGCGACGGGAGCTGCACGTTCTGGGGCTGCGTGGCTGGGAGGGAGATGGACGCGCAGCCCCAGAACGTGCGCCGTGGTGCCTGCCGGAGGGAGCCGCGATGGAGCCGCGACTGGCTTCTCTGCCTGACGCTCCTGCCGGGCGACCTCGCCCACTGCGGGAGGAGGCGTCCGTAACCTCCGGCATGCCGGCCCTTCTGCTGCTTCCCGGGGTGGGGGGGAGGAGAGGAGAAAGAGGGAGTGACTGACAGACACAGAGAGAGACAGAGGGAGAGGGAGGGAAAGACAGAAGGACAGACAGAGACAGAGAGAAAGAGAGGGAGGGAGAGAGACGGAGAGAGACACAGATAGAGAATGACACAGGGAGGGATTGAATCGGAGGCAGACGGGGAAAGAGGGAGAGACAGACATACAGAGAGAGGGAGAGAGAGAGAATCAGAGTGACACACACAGAGACGAGAGACAGAGAGGGAGGGAGAGACAGATAGAGACTGATTAAGTGAGTGAGAGACAGACAGACACACACACAGAGTGACAGAGATGGGCGGACGAAGGAGAGAGAGACAGATAGAGAAAAAGAAAGAGAGAAAGAAAGAGAAAAAGAGAGAGAGAAAGGAAGAGAAAGAAAGAATGAGAAAGAAAGAAAGAAAGAGAAAGAGAGAAAGGGAAAGAAAGAGAAAGAGAGAGAGAAAGAAAGAGAAAAAGAGAGAAAGAGACAGAGAGACAGAAAGAGAGAGAACGGAAGAGAAAGAGAGAGGGAAAGAAAGAGAAACAGGGAAAGAAAGAGAAAGAGAAAGAAAGAGAAAGAGAGAAAGAGAAAGAAAAAGAGAGAAAGAAAGAGACAGAAAGAAAGAAAAAGAGAAAGGAAGAGAACGAGAGAGAGAAAGAATGAGAGAAAGAAAGAGAGAGAAAGAGGGAAAGAAAGAGAGAGAAAGAGAAAAGGAGAGAGAGAAATGGAGAGAGAGAGGAAGAAAGAGAGAGAAAGAAAGAAAGAAAAAGAAAAAGGAAAGAAAGAACTTATGACCACAATTGAGCCTAAAGGTTTGGTTGCTAACCAAGATCGTCGTTAAGTGAGTTTCACCACATTTTCCAAGTTGGCCACGCCCACCCAGTCACATGACCGCTGAGCCACTCCCACAAAACAGGCCACACCTTCCGGCTCTCAAAAGAAATTTCAATCGTGGTATTGTTGATATTTGGCTCTGTTGACTAATGAGTTTGCCCACCACTGAGTTAGGGGAATAATTACTCATTCTTTCATGTGATTAGAAAACCATCAACTGTAAGAGGCTGTTAAGATACAATTTCTGTGCCAGGATAAACAATCATTGTTTTAAACTTTAAATATTAGCTCAAATTTTATTTTTCTTGCTCATTCAATCCTAATACCTTTTATTGTTTTAATAAATAAAGAGCACCAATAAAAAGGTCTAAGAAACTAATCAGATACATTATTTTTTAAAAATACAGTGGCCAACATTTTCTACTAATTTGATTTACAGTGGCAGGGTCTGCTCCTGCAACTGCATCAAGTTCAAGCTAGGTGTTTTAAATTTGTTTCCCATTATTTTTCTTGGTTTCTAGTGACACCATTGGCAGGGCACCAGAGCTCCCAAATTACATAATAGTACCTTTGCAGAGGATTTTGAATCAGGTTATCTGTTAGAGATGTGTGTCTTGCTACGACAACTGTTGTATACTGCTCAATTTCCATTTTGGATTAAAGTTTACATTTAATTTGGGAACTGGTAGTACTGGTAGCCCTCATTTATTGACTGTAATTGGGACTGGCAAACCTGGTCATTAAAATTGTCACTTAGTGAAAAATTATGTGATTGCAACAGAGTTTTTATATAGGACATGTATTAATAGATTGTAATTGCAAACACATAATAGAGATACTACAGAAGTTATAAATGCAGGCATTGGTCGTATGGTTACTTTTCCAGTACTGCTGTAACTGCAAATAGTTGCTGTCCAGGATGGTTGCTAAGTAAAAACTATCTGAAATTTTCAGTTTTAATTTTTTTCCCCATTTCCCCTCACGCTGCAGTATCCAAATATAGGTGCCTGATGAAGCCATATATTATGGCATAAAGTTTACAAGTTTATGCCATAATATATGTAGTCTTGATGAATCTGATAACTATTGATTTTTAAAAGTACACATCGCAACAGAAAAAGTTGAAAGACTGTCTTTGGACATCCTGCTTATGAAAAAAAATGAATGTTTTTAATAATTTTTATATTTTTTCCTGTACGTTGAGTAAGATTCTGATGAGACAAATGTAGGTTAATTGATATTAAACTAATCACATTAAAACTAACTAACCATTATCTCTTATCCTATTTCAAGATGTTGATTTCAAGTTAAATATATGGGGAGAACAGCAAAATGTTAGAGTGGAATATTCCAGTTTAGTGTTTCAGTTAGCCTCTATACCTTTTTAAATATATTTGTTATACTGTATTACTGTCCCACTGAGCACTCACAATCACTAAGGATTTCCTTCTTTTTCCCTTTCACAGTTTTTTTGTACTTCTGTAAACCTTTCTTTAAACCCGCTGATGCTTCCTCTCTTGTGGATGTATTGTGTCAATTTGTTACATAAGAACCCAACTTTTAGTTTACTACAGTTGCTCTCAAGCACAGATCTAATGAATTAAAAGAGAAATAAGAACACTTGCTTCACTCTTTATTGCTCTATAAAGAAGAAAAGTGACTGTTGCAAAGTGCCTCTCTCTGTATAATTTAGATCTGGACCTGTAACGGTCTGGGGCATGCCAGAAACTGGTCCACAAAGCCCCAACCACAGCATGCAAGAAACACATGAAACCATGCTCCCCCCCCCCCCCCCCCCGGTCCGTGGAAAAACCTCTTCACAGAACCGGTCCCTGGTGCCCAAAAGGTTGAAGGCCACTGATTTAGATCCTGGAAAATCAAGGTTTTAAATCACATAGATAAGAGTAAAGATATCTGATGCTTGCAAGTTACTCATGTTACACAAAGTATGAATATAATAGAGGGGCCACAGCATAAGCAATATCATCCCATTTTTCTTCCTTTTACTTAGAGTTTATAAGTATATACTCCAAATGACTGAACAAAGATAAAGAGAAATTGTCTCTCATATATAACATGATGGTAGGCTAGTAAGTAGAAACGCCAGTTTTAATTTCTTTAATATTGAACAACCAAAGTTTTCATTTTATACATAATCAAAGACAATATAATAGCAATTCTGGCAATTGTATTTACAATCAGTGAGACAGGAGAGGAAACTAAAAATGATAAATGTTCAACATGTGTATGAACCACAATTAAAATGGAATATTTACAAAGGTTTCAAAATTCAAAACTGCATATAAGAAACAATTAAATTCGTGCTTCCAAAGGATTTTTGAATGATGATTGCTGTTATGATTTAAAGAGTTGAAATCTTCAATAATGCCTTCGTTGATTTTGTATGACTTTAAAATTAATTCCAGCATTTCTTCTATGACTGTTGCTTGTCTTTAGTCTGGTTTGGAATATAAGCAAGTAAATGTAATACAAAACCTAATTCTTTGTCCTGGGTAGAGAATAATGAATCTTAAGAGATGGAATTCAGTATTCCCAAAGTTCTTATAATAAACATTATACACTTTAAATGTTCTTCACTGTTGCGTAAAGTATATGCACAGTATTAGTGAGGGAAAAACATTTTATGGTTTTCACCTGGCATAGACTTTTGTTGAACAAAAATAAAATAGAATTCTATTGTTCCTTTAGCCAAGTTATGAGTTAATCATCAATTCCTGGTGTTTCACCTTGTTGTATTCTGGAAGCTATTCGAATTGCTTCTTCCAAAGACTGCTGTTCTCCAAGCTGAAACAAACAAAAAAAATAGCTTAAAATATACATGCTAAAAACTTTTAAGCATATTTTTCTTAAGTGTTTAAATGTGTACCAATATTACTTATGTATGTATAATAGTAATAGATTGTCATGGGGTTTTTTTGAGCTCACATACATAATTTCAAATGATTTTTTTTAAACATAGGAACTTTTTTGAGGTACTTGTATTGAAAAAAGCAATTTATAGCATATTTCATGGATACATTAACTTTTTAAAAAAATATTTTTACTTTAAAATCAGTTGTACATACATATAAGAAGATCCTGATCCGTTGTTCCTCAAAATTAAAGCATATTATTGGATTCAATTAAGGTTACTGGGTTATATATATACGTTCTTTCAAGATGGTGGCGCGCTTAGGCGCTGCGGTTTTGAGTTCCTGGTGTCGTCACAGTACAGTTAGGCAAAAACTAGTCTATACCCGCAGGGAGTTATTAAGTTATTATTAAAGATTGGATCTTCTAGTCGACTCGATATTACCAGCGACTTCCAGCAGTCTCATAATATACCGAGTGACATAGTAAGACTGCCAGGTTCTCCATGGATCGTTGTTCGGCCTAGGAGGCAGCAAAGAGAGCAGAAGCAGAAGCGGGGATGCAGAGCAGATTTGCTAGTTCGATTACAGAAGCAGCCTCACAGACCAGCATTACCAACCAACTCTAGATCCTTTGTCCACAAAACCGATGAACTAGAGCTATGGATGGCAGCGAATAAGCTCATTCGTGACTGCTGTGTGATGATCATCACAGAGACCTGGCTTCATCCACTTTTACCGGATGCGTCTGTGGAGCTAACTAACCGCACCACACACCGCTTTGACAGAAACAACAACTCTGGTAAAAGCAAAGGTGGACTGTGTATTTACACACATAATAACTGGTGTGCTAATAGTAGAGTTGCTTATACACACTGTTCTGCAGACGTGGAATTCTCAACTGTCATTTGTCGGCCATTTTAACTGCCTGGAGAGATTTCTGTTATAGTTGTCACTGCTGTCTGTATTCCACCTGATGCAAATGTTAGCACAACACTCAAACCAATTTCATTGTAATTTTTTATTTTATTACAATGACAAGATTATTATTATTATTATTTTTATTATTTTTATTATTTTTATTATTATTATTTGTATCCCAGATTTATTATTTTTACAAATAACTCAGGACAGTGAATATACCTACCGTATTTTTTGGTCTACAAGATGCACTTCTCCCTCCCCTCCCCAAAAAAGTGGGTGGAAATGTCTGTGTATCTTATGGAGCGAATGTTGCTGAATCCCCTCCTGGTCAACAGCATGGTCAACTTCAGCACTGATTTAGTATGAGCAGTTGATTGGATCAGCCTCCAGGAATACCAGCAATCAGCTGTTCCAGGCTGCAGGTATCGCCACTGCCCATCACCGTTGCCTATCGCCGCCTCTGCATGCCGCATTTTGGGACTCTGCACACCCCATTTTCAGCATCAGCACATTCTGTTTTTGGCCCGTTCCAGGCGATGGGGATCCCTGCCCTCTGGAACAGGCCGAAAACAGGATGCGCGGAGACAGAAAATGGAGTGTACAGGTGGCTATGATTCCCGCAGGCTGGAACGGTTGATCGGCGACATTCCAGGAGGCCGATCCAACTGTCAATTAGCTGCTTGTGCTAAATCAGGCTATGCTGACCTGACCAGGCTGTTTGCTGTAAGAAGGCAAATTGCTGGGAGGCAGATTTTTTTTCCCCTCCCCAAAAGTTAGGTGCGTTTTGTGGTCCAGAGCATCTTATAGTACAAAAAATATAGTAATACTCCTTCCTCCTCCTCTTTTTCCCTACAACTACCCTGAGAGGGGATTGGACTGAGAATGATTGGCCCAAGATCACCCAACTGGCATTCTTTGCTAATGCGGGATTTGTAGAAGAAAAAAAAGTAGAAGAGAAATTAGTGATCACTGATTACCTCTTCTCTAAGGCTCTCAAAATTACTTCCTGCGGTGTTCCAAAAAATCAACAAATCTCCAGAGGCAGATTGTGGAGAGCATAAAAGGATGCAGAGAGATATAATTTGTTGTCTTTCTAGGCCTGCAGATTCTCCAGTTTGTGAAATTCTACCCTAGATTCAATCCATATATTATTAATAAAATATTCCCAATGTATATTACGTATCAAAATTACCTGCACTGCAATTTGTGTTCCATTGGATGTTGCCAGCAAAGTAACAGGTCTAGATTCTGCACTGACTAAATGATGTCCATGTTGCTGATGTCCAATTTCTGGTGAAGCACTATGAAAAGCTGCTAAATCCTGAGCCACAATGGCAACCTTAATAAAAAGCACACAGAAAAAAACATTCTAAATACTGAAATCTAAAAATAATTATTTTAAAGTTTTTAAAACTCACTGATGATCAGTCTTAATATTTTAAAAATAATATACTAGGACAGGGGTTGGGAACCTTTTTGGCTGAGAGAGCCAGGAACGCTATATATTTTAAAATGTAATTCTGTGAGAGCCATACAATATGTTTAAAACTAAATACAAGTAAACGTTTGCATTTTATGCAAGACCAACACTTTTAAAGTACAATAAGTCTCTTAATTCCTTTTCTTTCTTTCTCTTTCTCTCTCTTTTTCTGTGTGTCTCTCTCCTCCCTTCCTCTTGTCACTGTGTGTGTGTGTGTGTGTGTGTCTCTGTCTCTCACTCAATCACTCACTCTGTGTGTGTATGTGTGTTTGTGTCTGTCTCTCACTCACTCACTTAATCACTCACTCTGAGTGTGTGTGTCTCTCTCTCTCTGTGTTTCTGTCAGTCTCTCTCTGATTCCCTCCCTCCCTCTCTCTGTGCCTGTCTTGTCTTCCAGCCGCAGCCCCACTCCGTGGAAAACATAGCCGCGCATGTGCCGCACAATTACAGCCCAGAGCAGGACCACAGCCCCTCTTTCAACTGGTCCTTTCTTGCTCTGAGGGCTTCGGAGGGAAGCTTCTGCAGAAGCCCAGGCGAGTCAGAACAACCTCCCGCCATTACGAACTCTCCGAGGCTGTAATTGTATGGGCTGTGCACGCGCACCTATGTTTTCCACGGCGTGGAGCACCAGCCGTGGAAAACATAGGCACGTGCGCACAGCCCATACAATTATAGCCTCGGAGACTTCGTAACGGCGGGAAGTTGTTCTCACTCGCCTGGGCTTCTGCAGAAGCTTCCCTCTGAGCAAGAAAGGACCAGTTGGGAGAGGGGCTGTGGTCCTGCTCTGGGCTGTAATTGTGCGGCGCGCGCGGGGCTATGTTGTTTATATAGATTTGCCTGCGAGCCAGATGCAACCATCAAAAGAGCCATATCTGGCTCGCAAGCCATAGGTTCCCGACCCCTGTACTAGGACATAAAGAGAGACATATGAATAATACATATTCTAGAAACAATAGCAAAGATAATGAATATTTGCAAAGGGTAAACAAATCAGTGAAATAATTTATACAATATGCTAAGGTATATTATGCATTAAACTATAAATTATTCTTCCTTCCGGTATTTGGGCACAGAGATAAATGGCAGTTACAAAGTATGTTGATTTTTTTATTACTAACAATTCCATGCAGCTTCCATCTGACTTTAAACAATTTACAAAGTTGAATGATAGTGCCAAAATAAATTAATACATAGAACAGTTTAAAAAAAGGACTTCTGTTGCACTGAGCTCTTCTTTCATTCACTTCCTATTGCATGTATTATCCCAGGCTTAACTAGTTTGGCTAGAACTATATTATAAATCCTGTAATATTGTTAAGCTTTTTATTGTTACAATAGTAAACAGTTTCAAGCCTATATATATTTACCTAAAGTATTCTCTGTAATTTTATTTTTTCTGTTGTATTTTCTTCTTACTTTTACACAATTGCTATATATTTTTGACAATGTATCTTTGTTCTTTTCATTTTTATTTTTCTATTATTATTTTTAAAGCAATACAAATATTTTTTTTTAAAAACTTAAGCCGAGTCTCCCCCCACAACATGTATGTTGTTTTGAACTATGCTTTTCTATTTTATTATGTGGTTTTATTGGCTGTTACTGTTATTATTTACCCCACCCAGAGTAAGGTGGCTTTATTAATTAATCAATCAAATTAAATCAAATGCCATACTAATGGCTAGAAAATCTGTTGTCAACACATTTATTTAGAAAGCCTCAATTGTTTGTTTTCACCTATATATTTAGAAGTAATTTACCTGTTGCCCTTCCGTGCCTTCCGCAGTGACCATTGCAACAGAATGTGTTCCTGCAGAAGAAATAACTGCATCATGTGCAGGGACTGTGATGGTAGTGCCATCTTGTGTTACCATAGTGATAGTATTTCCAATGGCCTGCATGTCAGCCTGAGATATATTAACCTGAAATAGTATATAAACATTTAGTTAACAGCATTAGGTTGAACATAATTTGATTATATAAAATTTCATCCTGGGATATATTAATGAATCTTTATAGTAACTAAATAAGCTAATAAAAAAATTAAAGATCAGAAGGTTCATAATAACTTTAAGCAGAAGTCAGACATAAAAAAATAGAACTGGCACTTTTAAAGTAAATTTACTCTATTCTGTTTTAAGCAATAGATCAGTGGTTCTCAACCTGTGGGTCGAACGACCCTTTCACAGGGTTCGCCTAAGACCATCGGAAACACATATTTTTGATGGTCTTAGGAACCGAGACACCACTTTTATGGTTGGGGGTCACCACAACATGAGGAACTGTATTAATGGGTCATGGCATTGGGAAGGTTAAGAACCACTGCATTAGATGGTTTCCACAGTATTGCAGTCCTTTTTTTAAAAAGTTAAGGTATCATATGTTCCCAACATTATTAGTGTACTGGAAACCAATTTTTTATGACATTTGTAAAAAAAAAGCAGGAACAAAATTCTTAAGCTATTTTGAAGGCTATCTTAATTATGGCAAATACTTACATGCTGAGTTCCATCTTGAGAAATAAGTGCCACCTGCTGACTCAGCCCAGTCTGAGTCACAGTAGCAACTTGTGAAACTACATCTTCTCCTTCAACACCTGTTACATATGTTATTTGAGATCCTTTGAGAACATCTTCACCTTGACCTATTTAAAGAAACATGAGTTTAATTGGCATTTTAAAAAGTTAAGAATTCTTTTATATTGAGCTCAAGCCCTGACTACATGGAAAGATAAATGCTGGGATTCTGGCAACAAATGGACATGGTTCACATTTCCATTGGCAGCTTTCTAAGTATTTTTTCACGTTCGCTAGAGTGTAGTTTTTATAGTCTCCCAACTAAGTGGCAATCGGTTAAACTGTATTTTATTAGCTTTATTAAAATTATCATGGTCCTCTACAATCAGACCCCTAAGATCTTCCAAATATGCCAGATTTTTAGTAGCTTCAAAGATAGGGGCTAATAAGAGGGAAATTACCAAAGAGAATACTTGCTGTTAGGTTCCCTCCCATCACAACTCTTGATAGTAATAACATTTTAGTAGGTGCCTTCTGGCTATTCAGATTTCGATAGGCAGAATTATTTGGAGGAATAATTAAACAAAACAATTTGCATTATAGATTAACTATATCTCAAAGATGTTATGAAAGAAGAGTGAGAGAAACAAATTACTTAAGTAATTAGAAGAAAATGAGAAACCCAGAAATGCAATCAATTGCAGATATCAAACCCCTGAGGTTACTGCGCAAGTATTTGACAATACAAAGGACTTAACTACAATTTTGGAATATAAATCCGACTCCCAAGAGTGCTTACTATGAAGATGATTTATTTGCAGGTTCCCAAATGCAATTGAAAGAATATCTGCAAGTAAATTTACAACCCTCAGAAAATAAGTGTTTCATCCCCACTTCAAATCGAAATGGACAATGTTGTCATATTTGCATATTGGAGAATTTCTTGCAAGAAGGAGATCTTTGTACTTATTTAATAGATATTCCAAAGAAGAAAGATTTTTTATTTTTTGAAATTTTATGTACTGCAGCGATTGTCATTGCTAAGCAATATGGTCATACTTCACAACTTAGTGACAGAAATTCCACTCCCAATTGTCATTGTAAGTCAAGGACTGCCTATGCAATAATCTAATCAAGAAAAGGTATATGATGATATATTACTGGCTATCATTAGGTCAGTGCTGTCAAACTTGATTTCATTGAGGGCCGCATCAGGGTTGTGTTTGACTTTGGGGGCGGGGCGGACAGAGTGGGTGTGGCCAGGGTGGGCATGGCCAGCTCAACATCACTTGTTTCAGGTGGCCTGAGTGCTCTGCCAGGGAAAATGTGTTCCCAAGTTCCGTTTTCATCTGTGACAGCTTCCTGCAATCCTCTGCCAGCAAAAACGGGGCTTGGGAGGGCTTCATGCAACCCTCCTGAGCTCCATTTTCATTGGCAGAGTCACCGTGGACTGGTCCTTTGCTGTTTCTAGGGCGGCTCAAAGGGCCAAATCTAAGCACCCCACGGAGCTTGAGTTTGACATCCCTGCATTAGATTATTGATGATACTTCACCCCAGACTGATGGATGGCCTATTCTAATGGTTCAATCTCAGAAACCTTTGCAGCACATTCTGTATTATTTTTACATTTATATTTTCTCTGAGACTGATTAGTTTCAGAGAACCTTAACTATGTTTGTAGTAAATAATTACAAATGGCAAGTTGTTTGCAAATAATTTTAAAACACAAAGAAATGGGCATCATGGAAGACATCTAATGTTTAAGAATACAACTTAAAATATAATGAACTATTTGCAAGAGGTAAGGAACAAAAACCATTCTTACAGTTAACTTGAGAGAGAAAAATTAACATTTTTCTTGATTCTTGATTCAAAAATCAATAATTAATTGATACCTGGAGGTGGCTCAAAAAAAGCTTCTTGTTCTTCCTCTATTGGCTCAGTATCATTGTGTGCTGTTCGCTTGTGCATTGCAAGGGTAGAAATCTGTTTGTATGTTTTTCCACAGTGATTACAGTTGTAAGGTTTAGAATGTGTATGTACCACATGGTGTTTATATAAACTGGAATATTCAGTAAAACGCTTATCACAGCCAGGGACTGTACATACATAAGGCTTCTCCCCTAGACAAAAAAGAGACAAGCAATGAAGGTCACTGAATAGGTTGTAAAGTCTGACAATCCCATACCATAAGTAACAGTCATTTTCAGATATTGCATATCACTGACATTTATGTTAAAAACAAGAACTTCAATATATTAGTTTCTTTGTTACAATATTTCAAGTCAACCACCAATTCATTCTTTTTAGCGAAGGTTGTTGAGAGTGTGGTGGCCCAACAGTTTCCTCGACACCTGGAGGAAGTTGATTATCTAGACCCGCGCCAGTCCGGCTTCCGGCCCGGTCACAGCACCGAGACGGCATTGGTCGCGTTGGTTGATGATCTCTGGAGGGCACGGGATAGAGGTTGCTCCTCTATCCTAGTCCTATTAGACCTCTCAGCGGCTTTTGATACCATCGACCATGGTATCTTATTGCACCGATTGGGGGGGGTTGGGGCTGAGAGGTACCGTTCTGCGGTGGTTCTCGTCCTACCTCTCTGGTCGGTCGCAATGGGTGTTGGCAGGAGGGCAGAGTTCATCCCCGAGGCCCCTCATTTGTGGGGTTCCTCAGGGGTTGGTCCTCTCGCCACTTCTGTTCAACACCTACATGAAGCCGCTAGGCGAGATCATCCGTGGTTTTGGGGTGGAATACTATCTGTACGCTGACGACACTCAGCTGTACATATCCACCCCAAACCACCCCAACGATGCCGTCGAGGTGCTGTCCCGGTGTTTGGAGGCCGTACGGGTCTGGATGGGTAGTAACAAACTCAAACTCAACCCGTCCAAGACCGAGTGGCTATGGTTTCCATCACCCCAGTTCAGCCAGATAAGTCCAACACTGGCCATTGGGGGCGAACAACTGGCCCCCGTGGAGAGGGCGCGCAACTTGGGTGTCCTCCTGGATTCCCGGCTGTCCATAGAGGACCATGTGGCGGCCGTGGCCAGGGGGGGTGTTTTATCAGGTGTGCCTGATACGCCAGTTGCGCCCCTTACTGGACGGGGGGCCCTTCACACAGTCACTCAAGCGCTTGTGACATCCCGGCTGGATTACTGTAACACTCTCTACATGGGGCTCCCTTTGAGGTGCACTCAAAGGCTACAGTTAGTACAGAATGCGGCCGCGCGGGTGATTATGGGTGCCCCAAGGCAAGCCCACATAACACCTCTCCTGAGTGAGCTGCACTGGCTGCCTGTGGCTTTTCGAGTGCGCTTCAAGGTGTTGACGACCATCTTTAAATCGCTCCATGGCTCAGGGCCTAGCTATATACGAGACCGCCTCCTGCCCCATACATCCCTTCGTCCGCTCCGCTCCCACAGAGAGGGTCTTCTCCGGGTGCCGTCGGCTGGGCAATGCCGGTTGGCGACACCTAGGGGAAGGGCCTTCTCTGTGGCGGGCCCGGCCCTCTGGAACGACATAGCCCCCGACCTTCGCACTACCTCGGACCTCTGCCTCTTCCGCCAACGTCTTAAGACGTATTTGTTCCAACAAGCCGGCCTAGCATAGCCCCCCGTTTCCGACTTTTTATGTATAAATTGCAATTTGGCAGGGTTTTAAATGGGTTTTAGCACGGGCTTAATAACTTAATAATTTAATAACTTAATAATTTAATATGTTTTAATGATGTATATTGTTTTTATAGTGGTTTTAATAATGCCTGTGCGCCGCCCGGGGTCCTAACGGAGAAGGGCGGGGTATAAATTCGAATAAATAAATAAAATAAATAAATAAATTATCTTTCCTCTTGTCTGCCTTCTGGCCTCCCTTCCATTTCCTTCTCTTGCAGATTTCTTTTAAGCACGGATCTGGCCCACGGGCCTTGAGTTTGACACCCCTGCTCTAAGTCAATCTTTCTACCAACCTTTGCCCACTAAAACTTTCTTCCAGCATTCCTCACCTTAGATCTTTTTCTTATCTTACTTTTCAATAGATATCCAACTACAAGTAGTCCTCGAGTTATGACCATAATTGAGCCCAAAATTTCTGTTACTAATGAGACATTTATTAAGTGAATTTTGCCATATTTTATGACCTTTCTTGCCAAAGCTGTTAAATGAATCATTGTAGTTGTTAAGTTAGTGACATGATTGGTTAAGTAAATCTGGAATCTACATTAACTTTACTTGTCAGAACATTGCATGGTCGTGGGAGACTGCAACCATCATAAATATGAGTCAGTTGACAAGCACCTGAATTTTGATCATGAGATCATGGGGATGCTGCAAAAAGTGCAAAAAAGTCACTTTTTTAATGCTGTTGTAACTTTGAACGGTCACTAAACAACCTATTGTAACTTGAGGACTACCTGTACTGATAATCATGATCATTTTGTGGACCAATGTCCACCAGAAACAGCCACTTCCCATCCATCCCTCAACCCCCATTGCTGATAGGCACCTGAAATTGCCTTTTTCAGAGACTTCTCCAGCATCATTAATATTCTGGAAAATCACAAGGAATCATTTTACTTTTACAAAATTATATGCTTATAAAGCATAATAATTGATAATATACATATATTACAGTATTATTCTTTTAAGTGCATATAATACAAAACATCTGATCTCATTATTTTCATGTAGTATCTCAAATGTTTGGAAAATATATGAATTCTTGAACTCCAAACATGCTAAAAGAAATAGAGTATTAAAATGGAGAATTATGAGCTTATTATTTAGTAAATAATGAGACCCAAAGTGTAATTGTTTAGAAGAATGCAAATCACTTTCATTTGAAAGAAAAAGAAACTCTGGGACCATTAGTGGCAAAACCTTACAGGGAAATATGCTAATACTGAAAAAAGAAAAAAAAAAATTATTTTGGGAAACTTTGCCATGCACTTATGTATCAGCAAGTTTCTCAAAAAAGAAAGTAGCAAGTTTAAGATAACACACAGTATTATGTATATTGCAAAAAGAAAAGAAAGAAAAACAAGATACATATAAAGTTTTTTAAAAGTCTTTCTTTTCATGGATGATTTCAAAATTATTCCCGAGGTTCCAATCTGCAATTCAAAGTACATTATTCCTATTTTTATTTTACAATCCTAAAACATAAAATACATATCATCTTTAAAACCAATGCATTATAATTAAGATAAACCAGAGACCCAGGCTTCAAATCTAGAACTACTTTATCAGAATGAATGGTTAGATATCAAATGCAAAGATGAATACCTATATTTTCAGCTGTTTTACAACCTTATTTGCAATGACAGTTTGAGAAATTCTGTTCTAAAGTTGCATTCACATTATTTAAAATTCTCTCCATTTTCTCTGATTATCATTAGAGAATATTTCAAGTTCTATTTTGTTAAGTGGAGTATGAATTGTTTCCTATTTTCCTAAAAGACTGAAAATTATCCCTCAAATGAAACTGGAAACTAAAAATAGTCAAGTACTATAAGCAAAATATATCAAATACCATACCTGTATGTATTCTCACATGATTCTTATAGTTAGTTGCACTGGCAAATGCCCTTCCACATCCTGGCTCTGTACAATAATACGGTCTTTCTCCTGTATGTGTCCTGATATGAACCTTTCTGATGTTAGATGTTGTAAATGACCTACCACATCCTTCAAAGGGACACTTGAAGGGTCTTTCACCTAAAAAAAAGTGAGATAAACAAATTAGAATACTTTTTAAAAAGCATATTAATTTATTTATAAACATTTGGCAATAAATATGTTAATAAACAAATCTTTCCACCTTCTTCCTTCTTTTTTCACTATTTTGAATAAAATAGATTATAGTTTTCTGGTACAAATAAATGTCTAATGCTGCCTTGTACAAAATTGTGAGCTTTAAAATATAGTAAATTCACTATATTTTACTGAATCACTGAATTCACCTTTTGCTTTATTTGTTTTATATTTATTTTGTGTGAATAAACTGTTCAATTAAATTAATATTTAATATTTTCATCTTTTTTTTCTTTAACAATTCATCCTAATGAATCATGCCTAAAGATTGGGGAAATTTTGTAGATTCAATACCATTACTAGCTTAAGTCAAAGATGCAGCTAGACAAACTTCCATAAACAAATAAGGCAATATTTACATATGTTTTGTGTTGGTCTATGACTGTAATAAAGGTTGAAAATGTACATGTTTTATTTTTCTCATTTCTTTGAAGGTTAAAATGCCAATACACATATAGTGGGTAACAGTTACTATGGTATGAACTACTCTCATGGCATATGAATAATTCACAAAAACAATAAAAACATCACTAAATGAAAAGCTAAACATTTTAAAATACAAATGAGACAGGATGGAAGGAAACCTGGTGGCAAAGATTTTGAGTGTTACTATGTACTTTTTGTTATTATGTATTGTGTACAGAGTCTGGTTTAACTGCTGCTGGCAAGTTTGTCATTTCAGTTACTCCTTAAATTAAAAGGAAAATTCCTTAGAAATAGACTCTAATCCAGAACATTAAACTTCTGAATTTCTGCATTCCCAGTCAAATACTGAATTTTGGACACAAATTAGTAATATGGTTTTTTACACAAAATTTATGTTTCATTAAAATGTTAAAAATGGTTTGTCAGACAGCATGAAAAACTGTTGCTTGAGAAAGAAAGGGCATATTTTGTTAGTTCTCTGGGTTGTAGCAATGGCTGTGTTTAAACAAATGGGTATCAATTATCCATCTGTAAAGAGAACACTCTAAAACAATGATGGCTAACCTTTTTGTCGTTGCGTGCCAAAAGCGTGCACATGCATAATGCAATGTGCCCCCTTCCCCCAGCGTGCACTACTCCCCCATGCTCCCCACACACGTGTGTGCACCCCCTCATTACCCCTGCACATTCCCGTGCACCCCGTGTGCACCCCCCACATGCATGTGCAGCCCCCGGATGTGCAACCCACCCACCGCACATGTGCAGCAGACCCAAACACCAGCTGGCTGAGGGGAACATGTGTGCATGCACAGTGGGGCTGGGCTGGGCGACAGCTCACGTGCCGGCAGTGAGGGCTCTGAGTGCCATAGGTTCACAATCATGGCTCTAAAACATATGCGTATTAAACTCACCTATGTAATAAAGAAAAAAAGTATCTTTTTCCTGTTTAACTTAAATACAACTAGCATAAATATGTCTGTACTGATCAGTACTTAAATCCCTACAACAAATATTGCTAGCATACCCTTATGCTGGTGTGCGACACTTTCTCAAGTGCTTTTGCTAAGAACTGTCGAGTCTCTGTATACTGTCATGCCACAGAGAGAAGCCTAAGAGGGATGGGTGAAAGCACAATTTTTATAATTCAATGTATTATTGAATATTACCGAGATATTTATTAATCCCCCCACTACTATTATAAAATACCAGATAGGAAAAAGCCTTCAAATTATTTCTATGAAAGACAACTATTGGCTTCCTCCTAGAAAACCGGCAAATTTTTTCACTTTAAAAAGTCTGCAACTTTTTTGCCAAAAAGATGTATGTTTTGAAGTGTTTACTACAATATTAATTGCCATAGTTTCCATAATCCTTTCATGATAATGGATATCATATCGTTACAAGGGAGAAAAGAGCTGAACTGTGCTAAGACACACCCAACAGCAGCTTTTCTTTAAAGGCGGTCTTTAGTTCAAACAGAAGGAATGGAATGTCTGTAGGAATGTTGCACAACCTGTTTTGATTCTTTTTTTTTAGGGCAAGTGTTAAGGATATGGTTATTTTAGAAACTGGACTTTTAAGAAGGAAACAAATTTATATAGTTTCATAGATCCCTCCACTGTAGATTTCAGTTTGTGTATTGTAATGTAAAGCTAAATTTATGTGAAGTCTGTCTCCCTTGTGAAGACATTTAAAGCTGAAAAGCAGAGCAGAGAAATAGGATGTTGAGCTCTACCTGTGAAGCCAATTTGGTGTAGTAGCTAAGGCACCAGACTAGAAATCTGGAGACTGAGAGTTCTAGGCAAGAGAGCTAACTGGGTAACTTTAGGCCAGTCACTCTCTTTCAGCCAAATTACCACACAGGGTGTTGTGGTGGGGAAAATGGGAGGAGAGAAGAATGATAGGTTTGTTCACTGCCTTGAGTTATTTATAAAAATAATAAAAGAGAAATTAAAACAAAATCTAAAAATAGATAACTTAACATAAAGACACACTCCAGCCTTGTTCTTTTATGGGGTTTTCAATTTCAATTTAGATCACAGTATTTCTGGGGGATATATTCTTTATCCTTACATTAGAAACATATAAGAAAAAAATATTATTATTTAGAATGTATGTGATAAATTTTGTTTGTTTTTCTTAGATGCCAAAGGCAATTCCTATTTGAAATACTTTTAGTAGTAATATCTGAAAGTCAAATATTACCAATACATAACAAACATAACTAAAGATTACTTCCTACAGAATATACACTGTGATTAGCTATGGTTAGCTGTGGGTGTAAACTATCAGTTTTAATTGCTTTCTTCCTGAGAAATTGCCTGTACCAATTGTATATAGGCAGTCTCCATATTTAATACTGAACCATGTCCAACATAAGTCAAAATAATGTTTCTACAGCACAGATTTGTATTACTTCACTTCTTCTGGAAGTAGAGAAATGAACTGGATGGCAATTTATTTCAGTCTTTGATAGTAAATCAGAAACTGCACATAGACCCCCTTTGCCTGATATTCATTTACTGTATGAAATTCATGGATGTGTGGAAATAATATGAATATAGGTCAGTGATGGTGAACTTTTTTGGCACCGAGTGCGAATGCATGCACATATGCGCGCTGGGAACCCGAAGACCAGCTGGCTAGTGCGCGTGCCCATGGAGAGGGCTCTGCATGCCACCTCTGGTACGGGTGCCATAGGCTCATCATTATGGGTATAGGTAACAAAAGCTTCACAGAGGACCAGAGACAAATGAAGGAATGGAGTATATACTGTACACAAGAAACTAACAAATGAAATGAAGGAATAAACAGATGTGAAGAGCTCCATAATACCATAGAGAGAGAAAAATAATGAACTGGGGTTATAGGAATTTTAGATAAAAATGAGGAAAATCGAGGTAATTGTCAATACTGTTAAAGAAAATAATGGCAAAATCAAAATCAAAAATGTTGTAGTGTATATTGGGCATGTACAGAGAAAAAGAAGGAAGGTTAGAGGAGAAAAGAGATGCTCAGAAGAAGCTGAGTTGTACAAAACTGTCCCTTTTACACATTTGTTAAAAATGTATTTTTTCACTCTCCATTGTTTAATATCTCAAAAAATCTAAATAATGCTTCGGAATGAAACATCATTAATATGTTGATTTCAAACTCCATTTGTTATTCACATCTCAAATATCAGGCTGAAATTAATGATGTGCTAAGGGAGGCTAAAAAGCAAAGCAGCCAATTAGAAGCTACTGCTGATAGATTGGCAGACTAACCAGGAATTATCTGTTCTATTACTGATAAAATTGTGCAAAACGAAATCTGCAGTTTTTGGATACTTTTAGGCCAGGTCCATATGGCATGAACTGCATTTCAACTGTATCAGCTGTATATCCTCCTGGCAATCACCAGACAAGCCTATTGCAAGGTTTTCAATGTGGGCCTCTTCATGAAGATTATACAAGCACAATCATTGGTGAAAATACAACAATTGGCTAACCTAAGCTGTCAATCTTCGCCATACATAATCAATATTTAAAGAGCATTATTTTTTTTCTTTTCGCTTCTAGGTTTAACTGATTTGTGAACGGAAATGGACTTTTACTCTGGTACTTTCCAACTGTTACCAAAGACATCAACTGAATGCAGAATTTTAGGTGACTGGTAAAAAAAAAGCATATTATTTTAACTAAGAAAGAATATGATTGTTATTGCTGCTACTAAATATTACTAAACAGTTATGTTGTCATTTTATTTTAGATCTATGGTGCCTTTACATGATTAAATTTGCTGAATTTTGTTTGAATTTATGAATGTTTATTGGTAGCAACAAAGTTTCTAAGTTACATAGAAAGAAAAAGTACTTTTGTTGAACATTTTGTATAAAGTGAATCAAGGTGTTATGAAGCATAGGTTTTTATTTTAAGTTCCAAAATGTTCAAATTTACAGTTAAGCCCTCTATTTGTTTATGTAGATATAAGAATTTCTGAATTAAATGGAACTTATCCTAAATAGATGCAGTAAAACAATGTATTTGAAGCTTTAGGCTTTGGAATGGATTGGTTAAAGGTAGATGAGCTTAAGAAATACTTTATGATATCCAAATATGCCATTATAAAAATTAAAGTATATTAATATGCAAAATACCTGTATGGGTTCTAATATGTTTCTGCAGGTCTCCTGAAGTCTTGAATGACTTTGTGCAGTTTTCTTCTGAACATCTATAAGGCTTTTCTCCAGTATGAGTTCGGACATGACTTTTTAATCCATAACCTTGATAAAAATTGAATGATTTAAAATCCTTTATTCCATCTGTCTTTTCCATTTGAATTTTCTATGAAATTCAATGATTTGCATGTTTCTTTCACACCATTAAAGTAGTAAGCTTGCATTATTTATAAATCTTTAATTAAAATTTCCATTTAAAAAGAATTAACCCTCTACCTGTTGCAAATGCTTTTCCACAACCTGGATGGTCACACTGATATGGCCGATCTCCTGTGTGTGATCTTTCATGTACCTGTTGAAAGACAAAAATCATATATTTTGTAATATGACTGTATATTCAGATTTAAAGAAAGTAAAAGCAAAAGTCAACTTGCCCATGCTGGTCAAAATGAACTAAAATGACCATATTACAAATTGAGTAATGTTTTAACAAGGATCAAAAAATTGTTTCCATCACAACATGAATACATAGCATGTTTAATAGTTTGCAAAAACAATGTCATTCTTATAGCAATACTTTTAACACCTACCGGTAGTTAAAACTTTTGAAAGGAAAGTTAAAAGTACAGAAGCAGAGTTCCATCATTTATCTAAATTGACAAAAGACCTTCTGTTAGAGAATTAGAGGAATTCTATGATAAGATTGCCTGACTCAGTCAAAAACCTCCCAAAATAGGAAAGTCACAATGTTTTTATCATTTTCAAACAATTCTTATACAAAATGTTAGGCTTAATACGTGTGTGTGTGTGTGTGTGTGTGCGTGCATGTGTGCTATAATATATATATTATAACATTATATTAAAATATAATACACATTTAATGTTTTCTATTTGAACTGTAGCCCATTCTCCATAGCAGCTAGGAAATTAAACTGATGTTAGCAATATCATGAGTAGTTTTATTTATTAAGTGCTTATGACTAAGCATTTAGAAGTACACTTAGAATTATAAAAATATATGTAGCATTCCTGTAAAAAGAGGTAAAATTTGAACTATCATCTGTCAGATGCTGATTGCATTTCTATCATTTTCAGATTTAATTGCAAAGAACAATTGGAAGGTTTGAATAGTTTTTCAACAATAACCTTAAGGTGATGAGCAGTAGTGTACAATTTTCCACAGCCATCATAGTCACAGCGAAAAGCCTTATCTCCAGTTGACTGGGACTTAGTTGTTACTCTTGTGCCGTGGCTCTGCAAGACAATCTAAATGGGAAGAAATGACAATATTAACATTTGAGTCATATCTAAATTCTAGAAAAGGACCTGCATTAGAAAACAAGAGTTCTTTAAAATGGTACAAATAAAAATGCTTCCTACATCTTTTGGCACCTAAATACCAGCATTTTCCTAAAGATTTCTTAATCATTAATTTTAAGATTTAAAAAAAAATTACATAAAGGCGCATTGCAATCAGACAGTATGAAGAACAAATAAACAGGAATCTGTAGCAATAGCTTTGAAGGGGAGAAGGTGTTTTGGAAAATACAGGGCCCTCATATAGCATCCATGAGCAATTCATTAAAAGTGCATTGTTTCAAGAAAAGACTTTTTCAACACACACCTATATGTATCTAAAGCTAGTCTAAAGCTCTACCCAGCCCTCAAAGTGAATTGCAAATAAATGCTATTTTGGACTAGTCTGATTTATTTTGATAGAGGTCTTACAAAGAAAAAATTCAGGCAGTTTATCAAAACCGCATGGTGCTTTTTAAACTAAAATTTATTTATGTTAATAAAATTGTATATAAAAAATCTTTTCTAAGTATGTAAAATAGTTTGATATTTTATCAAATTGCAATGTACAATTTTGAAATGAGGGAATTCCACACCCATGAAAGGTGCAGTTCTCTCATATAATACATGTATAAAACTGCAATGATCTGGGAAAGCCCACTTATAGTCTTTTTCATCTTGCAATAGAGAGGAGGGATTATCCTTGGATGAAATTTATTTATATCCATCTCAACCCTTTTCAGCAATGAATGGACAATATAATTTAACGGTATATGGAAAGGCATTCTGCACATTCTATACTTTGTATAACACATTTCTTTATATGGTCAAGAATAGAATATTCATGTTAATTTTTTTATTTATAATACTGAGCAAGTCCCTTAGCGAACAAAACTAAAGATTTATTTTTATTCTAGTTTTTAAAAAAACCAAAGGACAAATTAGATTATTATATACCTGCATTTTTTTATCTTGTTCACTGTCACCTATCATCCCAGTGCTACTAACGCTGTCACTTCCATCAATAGACACCTGTAAATAAAAAAGAATAATAACTTTAAAATCTGCTTTGTGCTTGTTCACTTTCACAAAATTTTATTCACTATGAACTCTTCATCAACCTAATCAAATAGTCTTAAACAATAAATTGAGTTTCTACTTAATTTATTATTTCCCATGGTTATTTTAAATAACAATTAGGACATTCAAACTAAAATTGGTTTAGAGGATGCTGCATTGTCCACTGCAGTGTACAAAACTGCAATCTAAGGCACTAAAATTAATTATACTACCAAGTTTCCCCGAAAATATGACCTCCCTGGATACTAAGCCCAATTGGGCTTTTGAGCACATGTGCTAAAATTAGCCATCCCCACAAAATAAACTCTGAAGATATTGCAACACAGCAACAACCATGAGATGACCACATTCGCTGCCTCCTGCATCTCAAAAATAATAAGACTCCCCCCAAAATAAGGCCAAACACTTATTTCCGAAGTCAAAGGAAAATAAGACCCTGTCCCTGTCTTATTTTCAGGAAAACATGGTATATCTATGCAAACGAAATTTCTTAATATTAGTTTGAATGCAGACATATTCCTTCTGTTTATAGAAGAATCTTTCTTCAAGTAGAAGGTTTGTTTGGAAAAACAGAAGATACAATTTTTGTCTATTTTCCATTATATTTGTCTAAGGATTCCATAATTCTCCAGGATAACATTTTAGGAGCCAATGCATATTTTCTTGCAGGAGTAGGAATTCCTAATGAGGATAATTCTGCCCCAGCGGGAAAAAAATTCTAGCACATCACTGTTGAAATTCCTAAACCATTGTTATTTGTTATTAAAATCATCTTTAAAAATGTAATTATTTTAACATTCTTATCTCCAAGGAACTATATTATAGAACTGATTGATTGACATTAAGCTATGTTATGAGCTGTGGTGGCACAGTGCTTGGAATGCAGTACTGCAGGCTACTTCTGCTGATTGCCTGTAGTTTGGCAGTTCAATTCTCACTGGCTCAAGGTTGACTCAGCCTTCCATCTTTCCAAGGTCAGTAAAATGAGGACCTAGATTATCGGGGGCAATATGCTGAATCTGTAAACCACTTAGAGAGGGTTGTAATGCACTGTGAAGCGATATCTAAGTCTTAAGTGCTATTGCTATTATTAATTTTCCTTGCAGGTGAATGATTTGTGATAAGAATTATTTTCTTAAGGTATTTTTGGTTTGCTCCAAATATAAAATATAAAAAACAGATATGCTATATTTCTATTAATTATTTAATATCTGGTATATTCATTATGTCTGCATTTCTTTCATTGTACTTCTAATGGTTTGTGGCACTCCTCTGCAGTCTTTTTTACTGTTTCCAACCTCCATTCAAACTCTTTCTGAATATCAATTCTATTATATATTTAAGTACAGCCAGTTTGGTTTAAATAACAGGATTCACATACTGCACAGGATTTCCTTAAATATGTTTTATAGAATAAGCCACAATTATGAGTTCACACAACATGCTAAACCATAAACAAGCATATATGAGCCTGACTACTGGCTACTCCCCTATCTGTTACATCATATTTTAATTGCAATATAATTCACTTTGATTTTATCATGTTCACCAATATAAACTATATGTAGTTGTAGAGCAAAGTACCTTGGCTGCATATTGTTCGAGAGCAGTTATGGTATCTGGGTCAATAGTAGCATCTCCTGTGTGAAGACCCGCCACTGTGCCATCTGCCTGAATAGCTAATATGGTGTCTGATTGTGGCACTTGTACTGTATGGTGAATGTAAGCAGTGGTCCCATCTTCTAGTTGTACTGCTTGCAGGGCACTCTGGTCGTAACTGTCTGATAAATTATTAAAAGATGAATATTAAGACAATAGATCATCTATCTGTCATAAAAGGAAGGGCATAATTAAGAATGCCATCCTATTGTGAATTCTCTCATTCATTCTGGAATGGACTATGAATACAATGTTTAAATATCATTAGATCTACCAATTCCCAAAATATATCCAGCAGCTTCTATAGATGGCCCATAATATCTTTAGCTACCCAGACAGACAAGTAACCTAAAATCTGCACGATCCCACAAATTCACCTGTCTAAGTTTCCAGTGGTTAAATCACCTATGAATAAAATCGTAGAGGTGCCACATGTTTATTGGACCCGTGTCCCTCCTGGCTAGTACTGGTCTCCCGGGAGGTTACACGAGGCTGGCTCTAGGGAATTGTCAACACTTCTCTGAGTGAGGGGTTCCTACCGACCGCCTTGAAAGAGGCGGTGGTGAGACCCCTCCTCAAGAAGCCCTCCCTGGACCCAGCTGTGTTAGCCAACTATCGTCCGGTCTCCAACCTTCGCTTTCTTGCGAAGGTTGTTGAGAGTATGGTGGCACGACAGCTCCCCCGGCACCTGGAGGAAACTGTCTATCTAGACTCGCGCCAGTCCGGTTTCCGGCTTGGGTACAGCAGACGGCATTGGTTGCGTTGGTGGATGATCTCTGGAAGGCTCGGGATAGAGGTCATTCCTCTATCCTGGTCCTATTAGATCTCTCGGCGGCTTTCGATACCATCGACCATGATATCCTATTGCACCGGCTGGAGGGACTGGGGTTGGGAGGCACCGTTTTGCAGTGGTTCTCCTCCTACCTCTCCGACCGGTCGCAATTTGTGTTGGCAGGAGGGCAGAGGTCGACGTCTAGGCCCCTCATGTGTGGGGTGCCTCAGGGGTCGGTCCTCTCACCCCTCCTGTTCAACATCTATATGAAGCCTCTGGGCGAGATCATCCATAGTTTTGGGGTACAGTTCCATCAGTACGCTGATGACACCCAGTTGTACATCTCTATCCCTGACCACCCCAACGATGCCGTTGAAGTGATGTCCCGGTGCTTGGAGGCTGTGCGAGCCTGGATGGGGAGAAACAGGCTTCGACTCAACCCGTCCAAGACCGAGTGGCTGTGGTTTCCGGCATCACGATATAGCCAGTTGGTACCATCTCTGGCTATGGGCGAGTCATTAGCTCCTGTGGAAAGGGCCCGCAATTTGGGTTCCCGGATGACCATCGTTGGATGCCCATCTGACAGCCGTGGCCAGGGGGGCCTTTTATCAGGTTTACCTGATACGCCAGTTGCGCCCCTTTCTAGATCGTGATGCCCTACATACGGTCACTCAAGCCCTCATCACCTCCCGCCTAGACTACTGTAACGCTCTCTACATGGGGCTCCCCTTGAGGTGCACCCGGAGGCTCCAGCTAGTCCAGAACGCAGCCGCGCGGGGGATTTTGGGAGTGTCGAGATACTCCCATGTAACACCTCTCCTGCGCAAGCTGCACTGGCTGCCTGTGGCCTTCCGGGTGCGCTTCAAGGTGTTAGTAACCACCTTCAAAGCACTCCATGGCTAGTTATCTGCGGGACCGTCTCCTACCACATACCTCCCTTCAACCAGTCCGCTCTCACAGTGTGGGCCTCCTCAGGGTGCCGTCTGCCGGACAATGCCGGCTGGCAGCCCCCAGGGTGAGAACCTTCTCTGTGGCAGCCCCTGCCCTCTGGAATGGCCTACCACCCGACCTTCGTACAGTTACGGACCTGCGCCTCTTCCGCCGGGCTTTAAAAATGAGGCCGGCCTGGCATAGTTTTAAATTTTTAATCTTATTTTAGAAATGGGTTTCAACTGATAATTTTAGCACGGGTTCAACTTAATTTAATTTGTTTTAATATTCTGTATTTATTGTTTTTACATTTTATTCCTTTCCTGTGCATTGCCCTGAATCCCATTGGGAGATAGGTGCAGTATATTAGATAGATAGATAGATAGATAGATAGATAGATAGATAGATAGATAGATAGATAGATAGATAGATAGATAGATAGATAGATAGATAGATAGATAGATAGATAGATGATAGATAGATAGATAGATAGATAGATAGATAGATAGATAGATAGATAGATAGATAGATAGATAGATAGATAGATAGATAGATAGATTAGATAGATAGATAGATAGATAGATAGATAGATAGATAGATAGATAGATAGATAGATAGATAGATAGATAGATAGATAGATAGATAGATAGATAGATAGATAGATAGATAGATAGATAGATAGATAGATAGATAGATAGATAGATAGATTAGATAGATAGATAGATAGATAGATAGATAGATAGATAGATAGATAGATAGATGATAGATTGATAGATTAGATAGATAGATAGATAGATAGATAGATAGATAGATAGATAGATAGATAGATAGATAGATAGATATCATTTTACATATTTATGCGTCAGTAATTTTGTACATTAGCAAAAGACCTTTTTATGCTTCAATCTCAGGATAAATTTAAGAACATAGGCATGAAGCCATATGGATTAACAGAAAAAAGTATTTTAATGTCCGTGGGTGCATTTGTCTCACTTCATTAAATAAAATCCAACCTCAAGGAATGATCAATTGGTAAATAAATGTGTTCTGAATTGCTTCCCACCTTTGAATCCAGATCATTGCAAGGACCTACTTAGAATAAATTGAGTAGTACATACAATTATAGAATGCTTTGTTTTTTTTAAACTTATGCAGTAAAAATGTATTATTATTGAATTCCAAAGATTTCAGAACACAAAGTAAATTTCTTGTTTTATGATATATATACAATTTGAAATACACTGGTTATTTGCATATATATTGTTTGTGTGACGAGTAATAAATGCATTGTTTTGTATTTTCCATCAAGAAAATGTCATCAGTGTAACTATGTGTAACCTCCTAGTGTAACCGGCCTAGTGTAACCTCCGCTGTGACTATTTTAGATAGCTTCTATTTTAGGGGATTTTAATTTGGTTTTAGCGCAGGATGGGTATTTAATAAGTTTTTAAATTTTATATTTGTTTTTGTATGTATTTTAAATTCCTGTGCGCCGCCCTGGGTCCTCTTTGGAAAAGGGCGGGATATAAATCTAATAAAATAAAAAAATAAATAAAATAAATAAATCAATGGTACTTGTCTGTTGAAAGAAATAGCTCAGGTGATTTTGTTTGATGTCATTCTATAATCCCATATGCTGTCTCTGGAAATATGAGAATTAAGACTGAAAGCCACAAAGACAGTAATTGAAGAATATTTTCCCCAAGTGAAAATATATACTAACTTTTGGGCGTTTCTGAAAAGAAATGTATTGATGTAGGGCAAATCTTGAATAATATATTTCATAAATTGAAGAGAAATTGAGATAACCTTACTGGAAAGTCAATAATATATTGACATATAATTTACCTTTTGAAGCGTGATGTATAAAGGCTGTTGTTCCATCTTCAAGCTGAACGGCCTGCCCATCTTCTAAATGAAGACTGTCTCCTACATCAAAAAAGGAAAAACACCATTTCAAAGATGCAATATCCTATCATTACAAATGTTCAAGTCTTATTTTAAATATTTTAACTTGCACTAGAAAACATCTTGATGAACTTCAAAATTCAAACAATTATATTTTATGCAGTACTAAAATAACAAAGCATAATTAATTTTATCATGAAGTCAATAGACTGAAATTTGTATTTAATTAAATATACTTACTACTTTTAGACATGGGAACATGTTGGACATAGGCAGCTGAGCCATCTTCTAGCTGTATCACCTGGCCATCCATTAATTTGCCATCTGAAATAGAAGTATATTGAACACTGAATAGCCTATCATCTTCATCAAGAGGAGCAAGCTGCAAAAAAACAGGCTACACTGCAAATTTAACCATGGAATGCATTTTCAACATGCAGAAATATTTTCCATAGGTCATTCTCCAAACTCAGCATCCAACATCTGGATTTTATATATGTCATCTTTCTTGCTGCACTGGAATTACTCTATACAGAAAATGTCTGGAAGTTGCTTATCTTAAGTTGAATCAGATTACTTGTTGGGAGGCTGAGAAGCTGAATTAATATGACTGTCCTCTCACTTTCCCAGAGAGATTATTAAGAAAGAGATCATATAGACTGAAGACATTGTGGGGTAATAGCATTCATATATTCTGCTGATTTTGGATTGGTGCTCATAATACAGCCAAGAAAGATGATCCACTTACATTAATGTTAATTCTATTTTGACTTCATCATTCTTTTACTCAAAAAAACCAACTGGGGGAATTATATGTATAAGGTATATGTGTGTGAAAATCAAAGGATACTTATTTTTTTAATTTAATTTTCCCTTTTCTCAACCAAACAAGCAATTCAAATTCTTTTTCAGAATAAACATTGGGATGCTGTTCACATATATGTAGACCGATCTGGATTTCAAAAAAATGTAATTGCACCTATTTTTTTTAGAATTGACCCCAATGTTGCATTTTAAACTATGTTATTTTTAAATAAAATAGCTACAAAAGTTCAATCTATAAATAAAATGACTTTAAAAAAAACACTTTTTGTTCTAAGCCTGCAAAGATTTGGTTATGTCAGCAGGCCTGGAGACCCAAGATCATGTAAACTAGTGAGATGGCTCCTTGACTATTAACATCCTCTGTTTATTATTCCTAGTTTTTAATGTTTTTAAAATATGTTAATGATAATGATTTTAGATGTTTATTATTTTAGTTTTGTTTAAGTCTTGTATGCTGACCAGAGTCACTTGCTTGTGAGACGGGTAGCCAATCAGCCAGATATTATCTAATTCTGAACATACAGAGGATCTGCTGATTCTGAATGAATGAATATAGCCCTAATTGTTTCAGCCAAGCTTCTATTAATATTCATAACAAATACAATAACTTTGTATACTGATCACAGTATGAAAGAAGAAATTTCTGAGATTATTTTTATTAAATAAATTGCAATAATGGTCTTCTAGATATACCTTTTGAGTTGTGTTGTATGTAGGCAGTGGATCCATCAGAAAGAGTAACTGCCTGTAAGCTCACTCCTTCCATACTGTCCAAGTTGTCTCCATCTACAACAATAAAAACAACTGGCATTAGCATTTGCAGCACTTACTACACCTCTGCTGAATGAATTACTAAGACATTTTAACTTTTGGGATAAATTCTGAGTGAATTTTGTGCAGCATTTTAAAACCTACAGTACCAATGTGTTTTATTTTTAAGTTCAAATATATTTGGGCTTGTTGGAAAGGATATTCCCCAAAAAACTTACCTTGTACAGCTACAGCTTCTGTTAAACAGAGAGTGACATGCTGAGCTTCCATCCCTCCTCCAGAGAACTCTGTCATTCCCTGAGAATCCCGATTTATCTGGGCTAGTAACATTGTCTACCTAAACATAACAGGAAGTGAATACAAATAATATTTGAATTAGATTCAAACCAACATTTTATATTTCTCAGACCATTAAGTATTTGTGATTAATTTTTTAAAGAAGAAATATTTTTGCAAATACTTATAATCCTCTAATGAGGCATTGCAAGAATCCTTGCTCCTCCCAGAAATCTTGTCTAAATTGTTTTAAAACCTTATTTTGAATAGTTTTGTCCTCCAAGAAAAAATATTGTGACATGTTAAAGGCTCAAATATTAATAAACATACTGAGAGGAATAGTTTATGCACCAAAATGGTAGAGTTCTAAGGAATCATTATACCCTTTCTAAATAAAAAACGGGATTGAAACAGAAATATACAAGATTGGTTTACTTTAAAGAAAAGACCACAGCATTCATACAAGGTCATCAGTTAGCTAATGCAATTGATACTATTAAATAATAAAATAGGGTCTTGAGCTGGTTTTTCTACAATTGCTCTGCAAATGTAGGAAAACCAGCTGTTGGGCCCAGGATAGTTGATTTGTTCTGCAATAGCAGAATAATAGAAGTGGCAGCCCTGAGCTTTCAAAAAGACTAATTAGATCACTTAAGACTAGCTATCACATAAAATCCCAGGGCGATAGGGTATACTGCAAATTGAAAACCTCTTGGAAGATGAGTGGCAAACCAATTCCAAGTAGTTGTGAAAAACCCGACAATTTTCTTTGTATGTCGCTATCTGGAGCTGAATTTGTCTCAAGAATATTGAATACTCAAAGGTTAGTTTATTTTTTTTGACAAAATATTGATATTACAAGTTATGGATTAAATTAGAATAGACATTCCTGTGAGTCCAGTTTCATTTGATGGATATAGACTCTGATATTGTATATTTTTGTGACTGGGGATTGAATAAAATAAAATTCAGGTACATGATAATGGGGTGTGTGTGTGTGTACATACACACACACACGTAGATTTTCATGGGTGTAGGTATGCTGGTCTTGTTGTATTCGGGTCTGTTCCCGTGTAAGAATTATAAACACCTGAATACAAGACCAGCATATATATGTGTGTGTGTGTGTGTGTGTGTGTGTGTGTGTGTTAGGTTTTTTTGAGCTGATCAATAAATAAATCAGGGAGACTAGGGTAGATCTATTTCGAACTATTTAGCTCTCATCAGCTAGCCATACCCTTACTGGGATTCGAACCAGGGAAGAATTACATGTGAGGCAGCCGCAATTGCCTCTAGACTACTGGTTCTTGGTCTTCTGTGGCTTTAGCAGGGTTTACTTGTTAATCTTAGACTAACAAATCTACTTTATTTATACTTTTTAAAAAAGAATAAAACTGAGCTGCAAAAGACCTAACCACAAAAAATGGGTTAACATGAGCAGACACAGTGCCTTTGACTACTAATTTTTCTCATATATGCTCCTCAAAATCAGCATATATTTTTAGTTTTTTGTCTGTTTCTCTATACATGCTTTTTTTATTTCCTGCTGTCTCAGCCATCCTAGGATAATTTCATATTCTGTGTTGTCTATGCAACAGCCCTGTACTGTCATTGTGATTCCAATCTTTAATTTTTTTTATTTAATTATTCCTTCCACTTTTGTTGTTATTTGTTTATTTATTTATTATACTTAATTATTATTCAGAAACATGGATTAGGAAAACTGAAAAACAATTCATCAACATATCCTGGCTTATACACAATTATAAATCCAGTAATAGAATCAAGGAGCATCAGGGTAGGTACAGTATGCTCCCATTCTGCAGCACCCCATTTACAGTAACACAGAGGTGGCTGCCAAAAAAAAAGTACTTTTACATTTAAAATTACAATCTATATAAATAAAAATGTAACTATGAGTTTGTTCAAAACAGATAATCTCCTAAAGTACTGCACCGATTGCTTCCAAATTTTCACATTCCTTACAAATACAGCACCAATGATATATATAGATTGTGTAGATGTCACACCTGTGCCAGGTACACGCAACGGAAATGTAAAAGATTGTAAAAAAGGTAGGTAGATGGATACAGAGCAGTGGGCCACAGGTATTGTCATCCTTTATGACATAAATAATCTGTCCATAAGATTCAAGGAGAAATACAGTAGGTAGGTAGGTAGAGGAATAGAGAGAGGGAGAAATACAGTAGATAGGTAGAGGAAGAGAGGGAGAAATACAGTAGGTAGGTAGGTTGGGGGTTATATGGTGGTTGTGTGTGCGTGTTTGCGTGTGCCAGTGTAGATCTACACACAGATTGGTTGGCCATTCAACCAGACTGGGCCACAGTAACGCGTGGCCAGGAACGCCTAGTTATAAATATAATCAAAACTCAGAAGAATGCTTTGGTATATTGTATGTGTGCAGAACAGAGGTGGTATTCAACAGATTCTGATCAGTTCTGGAGAACCAGTAGTGGAAATTTTGAGTAGTTCAGAGAACCGGTAAATATCACCCCTGACTGCCCTTGCCCCATTTATTCTCTGCCTCCCGAGTCCCAGCTGATCGGGAGGAAATGGGGATTTTGCAGTACCCTTCCCCTGAAGTGGGGTGGGAATGAAGATTTTACAGTATCCTTCCCTTGCCATGCCCATGCCCACCAAGCTGCAACCACAGAACTAGTAGTAAAAATTTTTGAATCCCACCATTGATGCTTAAGATTACCAAAATCAATGCTTGGAGCATTTTAACTCTTAATGCTAATTAATTTGACAACAGATCATAGGTTTTTCTTAAATACAGCTTAGTTTTATTAATTTGTTTCATTAAAATTACCAAGTACATTTTCAAAGAGAAAGTTGTTTCACCTGTACCACATGAATTTTTCAAAATAAAAGCTCTGTTGCATGAAAAAAAGGCAAAAATGAGGCAGTTTGTTCTAATGGTTAAAGCATTTGGCTGGAAGCTAGGAGATATGGAGTTCTAGTCCTGCCTCAGGCATGAAAGCTGGTTGGATGACTTTGGGCCAGTTGTTCTTTCTTAGCTCAACGTACTTCATAGGGCTCTTGTTGTGGGGGAAAAATAGGAGGAAGAAAGATTATTAGATACACTCACCACCTTGAGTTGTTTATAAATGAATAATAAAGGTGAGATTGACCTCCCCCCAAAAAGAGGATTTATTTAGAAAAGCACAATTTCTTTCTGAGTCTAACCAGATATTTGGAAAAGCAGAGAAAGTATGTAACTTATTTCATTTTCCCCCTAAGAAAAATATTATCCAATGATGTATTGCTTCTGAAACAGAAACTTCATTTAGCTATAATGACTACTGCTAATGGAATCCATTTTTTTCATTTCTCTTTACAACCATCTATACCCACAAATATGACAATTTATGATACTGCATAAAAAATACTTTTGAACTATCAAATACATTCAGAATAAAGCTAATTTCATTGTTAAAGAAACTGGCTAATATTTAAATTAATCCATCTAATTACCATATATCCAAATGTGTTTTACCTATGGACAGAGCAGCATCTGGCATTATAATAAATTCCATCTCTTTCTTTGCACCCATATGCTCCACAGAAGCCTATGAGCAGATTTTAGGAGTGGGAAATCCCACCCCATAATTCATTCATGCTCGAAATATTTCTAAGGTAAAAAAATAAAGTCTTATATATAAAGGCTGTACCTCATAATAGCAAAATAAAGACCTGGGAGAGCAACATCAGTCCAAACTAGTGTTGCAGGAAACTTAATCTACTTCCTCTGATGAAAAGAATATTGAATTAATTAGGTTGACATTACAGAATGGCAATGTTTCTTCAAGTTAATCACAGAATAATAGTTTTCTCTCCCTTGAAATTTAAGACTGATCAGAATGAAACTTGATTTCTAGGCTCACATCATAAATTTCACATTAGCCTTATTGCCTTCTCAATGTAAGATGAAATGAAAGCAATTATACTTGCTTAAACATAGATCTGAATAATTATCCAGGGATTTAGGATCAGTTTTAATTAGAACAGCTAAATGAGATGGTTCTAACAATTTCTACCTGTTGCTTACTCGTCCACAAGAAAGGGCAAAATCAACTCCTCCCCATTACCACCTTGGCACGAGCTCTGCTGGATGCCAGTTACTTCTACACGTGAGATTTTCCATTCAGAGAATGGTCATTCTAGATTTAATCCAAAATAACCCAATTACTTATCAAAAGTTCTAATATACATATGGGAAAAATACCTCTTAATAAACATTTGCAAGAATAAAAGTCCTAAAGAACTCCAATTAGAGCAGTTAGGCACTATCTACCAGGACAACATATTTGTGTGAGGTTTAGAGATAGCAAACAGATGCTATTTTTTGTACCCCTGGGTTCAAAATTACCTTGTTGAAAATGAACCCAAAGCACTGCTCCTTGCCACCTGGGTCTTTTATGATATTCCAACCTGCTTCAATTTATAATAATTAAACTATGAACAAGAAGGAACATTAGATGGAAAGATTTGAGAGTGATTCTTACATAACACTCAAGCAACTTTGAGGATTGCTAAATATAGTTATAAATTTATTTTTCTTAAACCTTTTTTCTCAGGACCCCTTCTCACTTTTAAAAACTATGGATCTCAAGAGAAGTGTGTGTATGGAGTGTAATTATCAATATTTCATGTATTAAAAATAAAAACTGACACATTTGTTGGTACCACTTCTAAGAATTGCTTGTTGGGGTTTTAATATTGCGTTATTTTTCAACATGGGCTGGTAAATAATTATCTTGTGGTCCCGAAAGAGTCTTGGGGGGAACTCCCAGGATTTTAGGATCACCCTTTAAGAATCACTGCTATAAATGAAACACTAACACATCATTAAGCTTACTTAATTACCAGAACTTTTATTGAAAAGTTTCTTAATTTTGTAGGACCAATAAATAAAACATGTCACAAAACTGAGTTTAAAAAAGAAATAATAAACTGGGTTTGTGACTTAGAAGCATGCCTCATGTTTCATAATTCAGTGGACTGGAATTAGATGTTGATGCATTCATCTGTAAGTAGACTCATACTCTTCTTTCCCATGAGCTCCTACACCATGACCATTTCATTCTAGTGAGTTCAAGTCTCTAACTGCTTCATAAAATTAAAAAGTTGTAATTATGATCACTTGAACAAATCTTTTTATCAATTTTGTTCCTTCTGGATGCAATTATTATTTTCTACATAAATCTATTTCGATTAAAGCACATTTATTATAAGTCCCACTAGTGTTTGCAACTAAGTCCTCTTGATCTTTGATTTTAAGTGGGCAGATAAATTCCTTTAAAAAAAATTATTTATATGTGGCATCCAATTTTCTATATTGCATATCCTATGTTAGGAATACATATACGATTTAACTGAGTTTAGAACCCTCTATTATTTTTGAGAGTTCTTAAATAAAATTTGCAAATCATGTTCTTATATTAGGGGAAAATGTATTTTCCTGATATGGTACATGTATACTTTATAAAAATTTACTAAGATGATATCAAGTCTATGTATGTTTTATGGGAGAACTGGAAATGTGATTTATTGCAAAATGGCAAAAATACTAAATTAAATGAAGAAAGTAAGATACTGAGTTTTCAAAAGCATGTCCAAATTATCTTGACATTTTGTTTCATGAATAAAGGTGAAATTACTTTCCACTTTTATGTATTTTTGTGAAACTAAAATATCTATGGCATTAACATTTTTTTAAAAATCTCAAGGAGACAATCCAGTCCACAATTCTAAAATCTCTGAAAATAATTAAATCAGTGGGCCAGTTCTGATATAGGTATTAGATTCGCAGTCCAACCCACACACACCAACCAGATCTAGCTGAATTAAAAAAAAAATAGGACCCACAAGAAAATTTCCTTTCCTATACCTAAAAAAAAAACCCACCTCCTCGTCCGAAATAGGCCTGTTGAGAATCATGTAGGCAGAGCTTCTTCCATCAATCATATTTGCGTATTATAATCG
The DNA here is from genome assembly GCA_039707465.1 of Rhabdophis nuchalis. Lineage (NCBI taxonomy): Eukaryota > Metazoa > Chordata > Lepidosauria > Squamata > Natricidae > Rhabdophis > Rhabdophis nuchalis. The sequence goes on from CM077643.1 coordinate 123,062,564, forward strand.
GAAAGAAAAAAAACGTGTCGTGCACGTCCTTAAATAACGGGTAAAGTGTTATCAGACTTTACAGATCGACACACAAGTTTGTCGCACACACTGATTTGGAATCTCCCTTTCTGAACCTGCAGCTTTAGGTCGCCGCTCGTTCATATATACGAGGTTTTGTCAAAAATGGTTCCGCTGTTTTTGTTTTTTTTTGCTTTTTTGTTTAAAGCGCGGCGTGGGTGAATTCACCAGGGAGCAAGGGGCGACGGTGACGTTTTGAGACTCCTTCGGCTCGGGATCGATGTCGGGGAACAAAAATGCCTCAAGACAAGACCCCCTTTTCCTGTCATGGCTTGCAAAGGGCTATATATAATATGAACCTTCTCCAGTGACGCAGCCCCTAAAGAGAAAGCTTCCTCAAGCACGCTCCCCTGGAAGTCATTCGGGTAACATGTCGCCCGATTCCGCTTCGCCTTGCAGCCCGAAGACCCCGAGCGGGTACTTGACGCGGCGACTGTCCTGTCCCCCTCCCCCCGGACCCACCCCGAGACAAATCCATCGCAGGAGAAAAGACCTGGAGCCAGGGAAACCGAGAAGGCGGGAATATGAAGGAAGGGGTGGGGGGGGGGAGGGAACGGGCGGGCGGCGGCAACGCCTCGGCTTTATTATTAATATGAGCCGTGATACTAGGGCGACTCCCCGTTTTCTCACACATTTCCCTCTGTGGAACATCGCCGCAGAGGGATTAGGCCACACCAAACCCGAGAGTGAAGCATCCCAGTCGGAGATGGCGGCGGTTAGAATAAGGCACACTGGGTAAAAACACATTTATATACGAACCTCGCTGAGAAATTTTCCAACAATTCCTTCGTCCGACCACCATGCACCAGGACAGGAAACGGCCGTCTCAGCGCCCGCCCGCCTATCCCAGCACCGCCCAGAGCCGCGCGGGGAGGCCCTGCCACCAGCAGTTGCTTAGGTTCTCATTGGCCACTTGGCTGTTCCGAACTCCGCCCATAGTCGCCATTGGGCGTTTTAGCTTTAGATGGCCCCATCTATTGGTAATCGGCCCGCGGGACCGCCTTCACGCTACAGGGTACTTGACTATGCTGAGTTCGGGGCCTTCGCAGCAACCATTTTATATCACGTCGGGCGAGGCTGTAATGCGTCAGTGAGGGGAAAAGGGACTGGCGCCATTTTAGTCCCCCCACCCCTCCCGGGTCTTTCCCCATGAGGGGAGTCATATCGCTACCGTTTGAAGCAAACTATTTGAATTCAACCAAACAGCTTTGCGATTAGAAGGGCTTGATAGAATGGAAAGTGAAGAGGAAGTTCCGTCTTCGCGAAGTGCTTTTGTGGTTTTTTGAATGACCATCTTGCTAGTCACTTTGGGACTTAGTCGACCAGTGCTCAAGTTTTTATTTTCTTGGGTGGGAAGGCTTTCTCTGTCATCACCGCGATGAAAGAAGGTATCACTAGAGGAAATCGTTTTCCTTTTACTATCGGCCAACTTAACATAGTATTTTCCATGTTGGTCCGAGCAGTTTTTAATAACAACGATAATAATAATGTTCGTTGACATTTACAATACCTGGTGATGCACGAATTGAAAATAAGCAGCAAGAAAAAAATACAAAGTACCGAGACTTGCAAATTGAAGTTGAGCAACTGTGGAAAAAGAAATCGTGTGTTGTCCCGATTGTGATTGGAGCCCTTGGAGGAATACCTAGGGGACTGCCTCGCTATGTGGCAGCTCTAGGTTTGCCGGACTTGAGCATTCTTACTCTACAAAGGGCCACCTTGCTTGGAACAGCTTATATCCTCCGACGTTACCTTGAGAGTTCCTAGGTCCTTGGTTAGGACTTCTGTTGAGCTACCAACCAGCCCCAAAGGCTGGGAATCTCACCAAAGATTAACCACAGAATAATAATAATATAAAATACCACCAGCTTATTCGGAACTGTCTATATACTCAGGCGTTTCCTTAACATCTGTTAGAACTTGAACTGTTTTTACCAGTCCCAGACTGAATCAAATTAAAGATTAAATCTTAAATAATGTAAGTGAGTTGTGACAGTTCTAAACTACTTTAGAGTGACTTTCGACAAAATGTTCTTTAAATAGCTTAAGTACTTTAGTAATTACAATTGGAATGTTAAGGCTTCTGCCTCATAGGAAGAAGTAAAATATTTAGATTAAATTAATTGGCCGGTTGAATAAATCTCTGCATATACTCATTCTGATTTCCAATGCAGAATGATTATTGCTAATTCCATGAACAGGTAGTATGATTTCTCATTCTTTCTGCCGCTGTAAAACTTTAGATAGTCTTTAGACTTCTCAATTCTTACAGTATTAGGATGAGAAAGGTCACAAAAAATAGACAAGAGTGCAAGAATATCCGGATATTACACAGATGAAACGGGTAGGGAGAACATGTGATTCTGAAGTGGAATGCCATGATCCTTAAAAGCTGGGTGGAAAAGCTGCAACTCTTCAAATTAGATTACCTGGTTTAGTAGTAGGTATGATTGCCGGATGGAGTGTCTTTTTTCATTACCAAGGCTATTTTTACATTGATAAAAAGCTCAATAGAAAACAAGTTGAATTCAACATACTATAATCCTTTTTGCTTCCTCAAACCATCTTACTTTTTGCAATCTGAATGCATTTTGTGAATAGTTCCAAACTGGATGTACCTCACTTTTCCTACATTTTAACATAGGTTGTATTAAAATGTTCCCAATTAGGTGGTGCTTCTAAAAATAGAATAGAGTTCTTTATTGGCCAAGGGTGATTGGACACACAAGGAATTTGTCTTTGGTGCATATGCTCTCAGTGAACATAAAAAGATACATTCATCATGAAAAAAATTAAGCAATCAGACCTGATTGGAAGTTGGATTGTTTGATAAGTAATTGGTAATTAAAAAACCTCAAGTATCATTAGCCATCTGTCATGTATGTGTAGGCCCTTATTGTCTAGCTAAATTTTTGATGGGTTTAGCCTCATGACTTGACATTGCTAGAATAGCTTACAAAAGAATGGTGACAATCTTTTCTATACAGAACTGTCAACAGTTCTGCCTTATTTATTCATTGGTCTTCAAAAACATGGCTTCATAGTGAATGAGCACTGCAACTATTTTAATTGAAAGAGAATTGTTGATTTGACATTGTTTCAGATGCCAGTACGTTGTTGCACTCTTCACAAATACACTGACGATCACTAACCAATAAGTGTAGTGTGCATTTATAGAAAAGTACTGTATTACAAAATATGGAAATTTTGTTGATTGTTCCAAAAATAGGTTGTTTTTTATTTAAGAACTATTAACGTGAGAAAGAACAATTAATGGTGACAAAAAACTGCAACTCATACTATTTAGCTTATATTACTGCATCACGGAAAGCTTTTTTGTTGCTAGTATTTTCCCCATGCTAACTATATGCATAACAACTTTGTGCAAACAAGGCATAGGATAATGTCAGCTAGTTCTGAAATTTCTGCAAATGTATTGGATAAAATGTTAACATAATTTAACTACCACAGAATGTCCCACATTTGTGTCTCAAGTTATTGCTTCCTGCATCTTAAAGGTTGTTGTTTTTTTGCCTAGTGGCCATTTAGAACTGATTGCTTTAATTTGGAGTCATAAGTATATCAACAAAGATCTTAAGAAAATATGGGCATTTTATCTGAAAGATGACTGAATTTAAAAGTAATCCCTGCTCCCAAAAAGAAAAAAATACGAAACTGTGACTGCCTACCCTCCACATATTGGCAAACAGAGATTTAGTTTTGGTTTTTATTAACTGTTCTTGAGATTACCTCTGCCACAATAAGTGTATCTTGAATTTGAGGTACAGCACATGCTAAAAAAGCTATCAGGGTAATACTTAACACTGTTAATTAATGGATTAAAATAGGACAATCATTTATAAAATGATCTCCCATCTGCACAAGAAATCATTCTCCTGCATGTTAACATTTATCTCTCCCATATCAGACATATTTTTTTTAAAAAGATGAACAAAAGATAAAAACTGAGTGGAAAAACAAAGGGAAACAAAACTTGTTAAAAATGAAAGTGACAAAATATTTATTAGCATATAAGCTAGTCATACAAAAGCTGACTCAGAGATCTTCCTTTTCTTTGCAGTCATTTGCACCTTCTGCATGTTTAATGAATTATCAGTAACAACTCAGTCATTATTTTATCACACACTAGATTTTATTCCTGAATCTACAGGAATGCAAGTTTTTAATGACCGATATCACTTATTTCCTGCTCAGGCCATCTTTTCCACAGGGTAGGAATATTAAATCAAAAATTTCCAGTACTGGAAATTTCTTATGCAAATTGCTGCAAGGAAAGCAGTACAGTAACGATACTATCACTGCATTTCATGCAATTTTTATAAGCATAATGTGGTCAAGTGAGTGTAGTCCTCATTGAACTAGAGTATTTTTTTAAATGTAGGTATAGTAAAGAGAGCAGTTGGGGAAAGTTGTTTATAAATTATGACATTCTAAATTAGTTATATGGACTGCCAAATTTTGTAAAATCTGCACGTAGCACTTTTTGATTATCTAAGTTTAAGTATCACAAAGAATAAAAGCTGGAAGCTTCTTTCTCGATTGTTTCCTTTCAGATAGCATTTATGTACCCTAACATAGACATGTTGTCTGTGAGGAATAAACATTCATTTTAGCCTTTATTAAAAAACATCTAGAAAGGAAATTCAATTTGATTTATCGTAGTATATAACCATTTGTAAAATTCAGTTTATACAGTAATCGTTACTGAAAATGGCACAGCATTTTAAGAGACCTGAAACTTTACTGTACCCAGCAAGTGCTTCAAAAGGATTTTAATTATAAACCATTGCAAAATCATTAGGTATGTAACGCTAATGTGATAAACATATAGATAGGCCAGCAAAAAATAGGGATTTACTTTTCCTGAAGTAAAACTTCCTTTAGACATGGTGATTTATAAGTTTTACTTAAAGAGTTCTGGTGCAACTAATATTGAACAGTTGCTCATTTTTAATATAAAATTTATACTAAAATTCAATCTATTTAAATTATTCATAAATTAATGTTATTAGTGTTCAATTTTAAGATTAGGTTCAAAATCTTTTTCTGAGAACCCACACTGTTCTATTCTGATATGTGTATTTTAATCTTGCCTGAACTAAGAAAAATCTACAACTGTAGAAAGACATGTTTAATACCTGGGGGGAAAAGGAAAAGTGTCCAATGACATAAAACTCAGAAAACAGCATAAAAGAATTTACAGACAGATACAAGAACTCACTTTAAATCTACCCAAAACTGAATGGGAAATGCTCTAGCCACTAGCTATAGAATTAGGTAAGTCTTTAACTGAATCTGTATTCAGTCAAAAACAGTACAAGGGCTCTTGTATCAAGCTTGAGACGATTGAGAGGTAGATAGTCCACTAGGAAGTCAACACTCCAAGCAGTCTGTCCCCACTAATACATAGAAAACAAATACTCATCACACAAATTGGTTTTCTGAAGATTGCATTTTTGAATATCATAATATATATGTTTCATTTCAGTTTTATTTTTATATATATAAATTCAGTTCATTTAACCTGTCTTTAAAGTTTTGGAGGCTTACATTTAAATTAAGGTAGCTTGTTCAATACCAGTTATAACAGCAGATGACCATTAATATAAAAACAGCCAGGAGAAATAAAACATTTTGCTTAAAAGATTTGACACCAATGATCTTACTGCAAGATCAGAAACTCAGCATCTATGATTTTATCTAAGGATTTATTTTGTAGATGGGGCACTAAGCCAGCCCAGTCACATTATTTGATGTTCCCTTCTTCACCAAGTCACTCTTCAATAGTGGTCCCAGCAGGAAGAAGTCTTCTAAAGTATAGCTAAAATGCTAGCTATTATATCACCTGACATTAATGATAAAACTGTTGCTTCAAAGATAGGACTTGGTAACCCTGAGACCATGTCTAGATGACCGTATCTAAGTTTCTTAACTCAAAATATGAGACTTTTTCTGAGGTGCAGCCCTTTCATGGATAGAAATCTCTGACCACAGATCCCTATTTCAGATCAAGGGCTTGTATTATGACAACACCTTAAATTTCAAATTAAGTTAGGATTCTGAGTTTTTCAAAACTGATAATCAAAGGATCTTACCTTCAAATAGAAATCTATGGTTAAAAACAGTTTAAATGCTGCATGAAGAGGCTGCATTATTGACAAAATTTATTTAATTCTCAGTTAATTAGACAGCTGCATAAACTGGACCACTATTCTAAATGGATCAGGCAAACAAATTCTGGATTTTGGGCATCCTAAAGTGGGAAGGGACATAGATGAGAGAGGAGATCCTTGAAATGTAATACATTCTGACCATATTCCCAAATATGGGAATAAAACTTTAATCAACTCCAGCCAAAGTTAGCCAAATTATATTTTAATAGATTGCCTATGTAGATGTTTCATCACGCTTCAAAATGCACTCCTGGAAAAGCAGAACTTCATGTCAGTTTTCGCGTTGCTGAGAAAATGAATTTCCACTCAGCATTTAAACATGAAGATTTCTATTTTCTATTTTCCATTTGTACAATGACAGCTTTAAGAAAAAAAACAAAGGACACAGAGTGTTGCCATTTTTTTCTTTTTTTAGCAGCAATGAAATACCACTAGCCCCTTCTTTACATATCAAATTCAAGTCACAACCAGTGGTAGCTGCACCACAGTTCACCAGGTACAAAACTGCTAGTTTTAAATTAATAACCTGAAATTTTCCCCAGAACGTCCCTTTTTTTATAAACAAACATTTTACTAATTTTGTACATAGGCTAGCAGGCTTGTTTCAATATGAAAGTGCTAAATCATTTACAGATTTTATCAGTTATGTAGTGCTACAATAAGTGTCCGATATTCTACATATGAACAATCTTGATAAATGGAAATAATGAAATGTTAAGTAAGGCCATCCAATTGCCTTTATGTACATTAAAATAATAGATACCCATTGGGGGAGGGAGGGGGAGAACTGGGCAAATACTCAGTCCCACAGTTGTAAAAATTAAATTGGCCTTCAAGCTTGTGTACTGTAAATGAGACCTTTCCAACAGTCCTGCAGCCAATGCCTATTTTCTTCATAGAAAGGAAGCTGCCTTCAAGACATCTCCTCTTGATTTCCAATATCCACAGTGTGTCATTTGAAGCTCAAGTTTCAGGTTCTTCCTATCTTCATAAAACCTTCTTTCCAGTATTAGGTTGCATGATCAAGTCCCACTCCTGGGTTGTTTTTTTCTTTTTAAAATATTCAATCTACCAATTCATTTAGCGTGAGCTGCAGATAACATGAACCAGTTCTGGAACCACTATATTGGGAGGAACACAAGCTCTTCACTACAATCACACAGTAGGAGGAAAAGTAGTGATAATTCAATTCATTCCTGGGGCTGGACCACCAAAATTAAATGAACTTGGCACAACTGGAGCACTGAATTTATATCCACCATGTTTTTCAATCATTTTAGATTCTAGAAGAGAGAAGATAAAATTCTTTAGAGTCACAATTTGTTTCTGTAAGATAAGTTATTCACAATCAACAAAAAGTTCTAATGTTAAAAATACCTCAAGAGATCCACAAAAATCAGTTCTTTACAACTGCATATTAAAAAAAGAGGAGTGTTCTATAAAATAACAAACAGAAGAATAATTAATATATTATATATACTTTTCCAGCCTTAAAGAGAAACAAATAAAAACTTAAAATTATCATACTCATCGTATTGAATCTGGCTGGTTCAAAAAAGGGCCCTGATTTAAAAGAAAACGCAAAATCAAAATCAGAGCCACACAAGTGTGATGAACAATAGAAAATTGATTAAAACGTAAAGATTTCTCCCCAAAAAAAGAGAAATATATTTTAAGGTGTTTGTGTCCACAATGTTTTAAGAGAAATGTCTTCAGACGTTCTCATCTACTGTATTAGTAATTGAGAATGAAGATGAACATTTTAATCCCATCAGTTTATTTTGTAGCAAATCATACTGTTTACTTTTATTGAAAATGTAATTATTTACACAATTTGAGCTGCAGATGTGTCTAACCCTCTGAAAGAGGGAGCTGGAATGACAAATGAGTGCTGATTCTTTCTGACTGAGAATTCCACAGCAACATACACCTTGACCTGTCTGATACAGCATTTGATTATGTGGTTTCAAAGACAAAAGGCTATTGACCTTACAGAGAGCACCTGAGAAATATATTAGTACAAAGTACTCATATAATTTGAGACAGATTCATTCTTTAGCACAAGAGACTAGGTTTAAATTTGGAAATAGAGTTTCTTGTGTGGATGGTGTTTGTATTGGGTCCAAACAGGAACCCTTTGGGCCTGAAGGACAAGTCCTGTGACAGAAAGAGATATATGACTGGCAATGAAAAGAGGTACATACATATTTGAGGAAGTGGTACATGATAAGGATAACAGATGAGGAAACTGTTCCCGTCAAGAAGATAAATCTCAAAGTGTATTTGCAGCGATCTCCTGATCCACCTCCAGAAATCTCATAATTCAGAAACTATGCAAAATCTGAAAGTGTATTGCTTACCCAGCAAGCACTTCAAAGGGCTCCTCATCGAAAAGCAGAGACCACAAACCCTTGAAGTGCAAGAATGACTTCCTGAAGAATGGTATGGGTATCAGTATCTACTTTGACAGGTAGCAACTCTCCAGGGTCTCATTCAGAAATTGAATACATTATTTGTAAACTAGAGCTACTTACAATTGCACTTGGAACTTTCTGCAATCAGTTAGAACTTTTACAAACGAGTTACAACCCATCCCTTTATGCCAGCAGATACTGGATATGCAGCTTCTGGTTGAATGTCTTAGGTTACATATTATAGAAATAAGACAGCATTAGACAGGTTATGGGGTGATTGTCTAGCTTGCCTAAAATCATTCTTTAAAGGCTGGCCTTCTCAGCTGGAATCCCACAGGTACCAGGTCTCTGATGTCCTGTGATATTTTGCAATATTCCTTGCAACAGGGTTTTGCCAAGCCCAGATAACAAGGTTCTGTCCAGCCCAGATTACTGGCTCCCCATAAGCTGGTTAGTACTATATATTTTGTTTTGGTGGGATAGCAAGAAATAGTTTATTCTCATGATCTACGTAATTCAGACTGAATAGGGTCATGTTCTTTCTTAAGATTCTGGGATGTCTCTTGCAATAAATTTTGTATCTTGTATGTTTCCTGCTGTACCAGAATGAAAATGAGTCCTCCCTATGTTCTCTAACATATCATTATCATATAGCATTTATCAATTTGCTATTGCCATTTTAGCAATGTACAGATTCACACGTCCTCAATGTATCCTTAAGGCTTGGATCTTGCTTTGCCTTTGTTCTTGGCAGTCAGCTAATCATGTTGGACTGTCAGCAAATCACTGCTAATGATGCTAATTACAACTTCCTCAAGCTACATACGGATTACTAAACTTGGAGCTGACCAGGTCTAGTCCTGAAGAAGGAAAGGCTAGTAGAGAATTGTCTCAATAAGTGGCACCTATAGTCTACTACAGCGCTCGCTTTGTAACCCTCTTCTCTACCTCTGGAATTGCTTCTAGAAACTCATCCGGCTTCAGTTTGACTTGTGAGATAGGGTGCATAATCTTCCCTGAAAAACTCCTATGCCTCTGCTTCCTCATGACAGAAAACCATGGTACTATGTGGCACATCAATCCACATCAGTGTGGCTGCTGTGGACTGCTTTTTAATGTAACTAGTGCTCAAGGAACCAAGGTCTTTTGCTGCTTCCTATGATCAGGTTGATGCTGCTTCTTCCTATAGCTTCCTCTTTGTTGCATAGGAGTTTAACAACCAGTGACTTTAATTCTCTCCAGTGTTCGCTGAAACTTTTTTCAGGTATTATCTTGTTGCTGCTCTACAATTTGAGTATCTTTCTTTGGCACTTGGTGGCTTCTTCTATAGAGATCTGAATATTTGCAAGACGGTCTCCTACCGCATACCTCCCATTGACCAGTCCGCTCCCACAGAGAGGGTCTCCTCAGGGTCCCATCGGCTAGCCAATGTCGACTGGTGACCCCTAGGGGGAGAGCCTTCTCTGTGGCAACTCCGGCCCTCTGGAATGATCTTCCCCCCGACCTGCGCACAACCACGGACTTGCGCTTCTTCCGCCGGGCCCTGAAAACTCATCTATTTCGTGCGGACAGCCTGGTGTAGCTTTTAAATTTTATTTTATCACTGGGTTTTATTGGGACTTTTTAGAACAGGTTCTTGTTTAATTTGTTTTTATTATATTTATTGTACCCGAGGTTTTTATGTTTTATGATTGCCTGTTCACCGCCCTGAGTCCCGCAAGGGAGATAGGGCAGTATATAAATTTGAATAAAGTGAAAGTGAAGATCTGAGGAGCTAATTGCTGACCACGCCTCTTTGATTAACTTTACTAGGCTTACGTTGGTTTTGCAAAATCTTTCTGAAAAGGATTCTTTTACCCTTCTGCACTGTTTGTTCTGAAGGCCATCTGAAAAGGACATGTGATTGTTCTTTTCTTTTTCTTGTCAGCTCTAAGATGGAGCTGAGGAAAAAGTCATCCATCTTGAAGATGCAGAGTTAAAACTAAAGAAGAGAGGATTCCTCCATAGGAGGGGAAGAAGTCTAAACCAACTTTCTAATAGAAGAGTTAAAGTTAGCTGATTCTTTTTGGCTCTAACTTTGGTGACCAAGTTTTTCCTAATTTAAAGAGTGGGTAAGATGCTCTTTCAGGGTGAAACATATCCCTCAGCAAAATGCTAATGACGTGAACTTAATATAGCCATGTAAAATTCAATTAAAAAGCATACCATGAGCAGCTCTTCTCTGATCTGCTAAAGTTGCTATGTCCTGTAACTGTTTTCTTTGATCTTCGTTAAGACCACGTGTCAATGCTTGATACCATACTGGGTTACGATTCTGAAGTGCTGCAAAACATATAGATCTGTAAGCATTTGGAAAGTTCTATACAAATCAGTTTTAATTTACTATTTTTAGATGCTTCTTGATTACTATTGGTAGTTCTTAGTCTGTTCTTTGCTTTCTTGCAGATGTTCTAATTTTGCTTTTGCTGTTATAATTAAGTATCCTGTTCTGGGATTATTTTTACTGAGATATTTTATAAATTTAAAGAAATAATATGAACTGTACAGTCTTTAACCCTGAGGAGAAAGAATGTATAATTAAATACATCAATACAATAAAGCCTATTTTATATATGTTTTGAGATATCCTTTTTTAATTTATTTTGAAATTAGTTTGATTTGCATATTAATGTGCAATTGAAAATTAACTTTATTAGAGTAGGATCAAAATCTATTTAATAATTGTTAGATGGAATGCATCTACAACTGTTGATTAGAAATAATACAATGTAGATCATCACTTGAATTTATTTTCTCTCTTCTATTCTTTGATAATGCAGACATGTCAAAAAAAAAATCAAGCAAAATATTATCACCAGAGAAATATTAGGTAAGAGTTAACTGTTATTCAATTTTGCTGAGAACAACTTTTTTCTATTATATGTATGCATATCTTACTTCTCCCACAATTGCTTGTTTTTCTTACCAAAGTTGAAAAATCCAAGGTTCTTTCCTTCCAATGTCATTTATAGACTTTTCTGCCTAGCTATTTCCATAGGAAATACAACCAGTAATCTGAGTCTGTAAGATCAATTTGCTACAGTAATAAAACATTTGCTCTAGCCAAGATAGTCTAAATATTTAGCTCTGACAAACTAATTTTTACAATAAAAAGTGAAGTATCTACTAATAATTCTGCTAAACTATCAACTTCCATCAAACCTGACTCATTTCAGATTTGCTCAATGCTTGTTGTAGCTTTTCAAATTCCTTGAATGTGTCTTCTGAGTCTTTTCAAATTACATTCATTCCTTGAGTTCCCATATTTCTTACAAGTACAACACAATACATATTTCAGCAGACACAGGAATACAGATTTTCAATGAAAACTCTGTCAGGTCTTACTCTGAAAAATTGCTTTAAATATTTGATATTCATCAACAGGGTTATCTTCATCATCAATAATAGTTGAATATCCCTCCAGTGCTGTCTCTTCAGCATCATCATCTTCCCAATCCTCATCATCTCCATCTTCTCCAGCCTGTTTTGCCAAAATTTCTAAATATTCTTGACCATCTTCATCGATATCATCTTCATCACTTCCCAGTTCTGTAACCAAAAAAATGGTTTTAAGTGCCCAAATTTAATCTAGACTCTTCCCCTTTAATTATTCTATTATTTCTATTGCATAAAATTCCATACTTTTTTAAAATCACATGATCTTTAATACACTAGGTTAGGAATAGAACACAAATTTAATCATATGATACTATTAGTTTTTTTAGTTTTAGTTTTATTGGATTTATAAACCGCTCCTATGTCCGCAATGGACTCAGGACGGTGCACAGGAAATTAAAATAAATACAATACAATAGTAAAATACAATTAAATTAGGTAGCCTGTGCTAAAATGTTTAACTAAAAACATTAAATCCCCTACCAATCCGATTAAAATTCATCTCATCTAAAATCTAAACTAAAATCTAAGCTAGGCCAGCTAGGTGGAAAAAGTGCGTTTTTAGTGATCGGCGAAAAAGGTAAAGGTCTGTGATGGTGCGAAGTTCGGGGGGGTAGGTCGTTCCAGAGGGTCAGACCTGCCACAGAGAAGGCCCTTCCCTTGGGCGCCGCCCGCCGGCATTGACCAGCAGACAGCACCCTGAGGAGGCCCTCCCTGTGGGAGCGGACTGGTCGAAGGGAGGTATGTGGTAGGAGACGGTCCCGCAGATAACTAGGCCCCGTGCCATGGAGCGTTTTAAAGATGGTCACCAGCACCTTGAAGCGCACCCGGAAGGCCACCGGCAGCCAGTGTAGCTCGCGCAGGAGAGGTATTACGTGGGAACACCGTGAGGGTCCCAAGATCCCACGCGCGGCCGCATTCTGCACTAACTGGAGCCTCCGGGTGCACCTCAAGGGGAGCCCCATGTAGAGAGCATCGCAATACTATATTACCCAGCTACCAAATGATAACTACAAACCAGATAGAAACATGATGGCCAGTGATTTAACAGTGTAGGTCTGCTTGGCTTTATTTTCAAAAATGAAAAATATTGGAACAGAGTGAAGAGCACAACAAATATGACTAGGTATGTGCAATCAAGGCCTATGTTCTAGGGACAAATACTTGCAGAAAATGAAATATTTAATTTAATTTAATTTAATTATTAGATTTATAAACCGCCCCTTCTCCCCGAAGGGGATATGTTTCCTGGACCATACTAAATTTCCATTTTGATTTTACCACCACTCTATTCTGTTTTTCTGAAATTAATCTTCCAAATGGAAAGATCTTTCTAATTTGAAAAATTAAATTAAAAAAACAACAACCGGCAGGTCTATGAACAAGTCAACAGAGAAGAAAATGAAACATTCAAGAGAAATTCTAGCAATGGTAATTTTTGCATATTTTTACACATGGCAAAGGACCAATTATTCATATGTAAGAGACCCAAACAGAACAGAGAATAGAGTACTGTAGGAAAAACGAGATGCACATAAATACTTTAGTCCAATTAAAAGGCAAAGATGAAACATAGGGAAAAAAACCACAAGACACACCAAAAATTTCCTGAAAAACTTTCTATAGCTATCTCAGTAATGTTGCTGATCAACTGTACAGAAACGACCACTACATTACCTGCTTCTTCATCTTCCTCTGCTTCGTCATCATCATCGTCACTGTCATTTTCATGTTCAGCATGGCAAGCATATGCTCTTTTTAACCCATTAAATAAAAGTATGAAAGCTGGCAGGATCTGACCCGAAACCTGATTTAAAACCTGTGGTACATGCTCCAAATCAATCAATGCACACAGGCCTAGCACGCACATTTTCCTGTCATGAAGTCTGCAATAAGAAAGAAAACATATTATTTTTGGTTTTAGGAAAGATGCCATGGATTCTACCTGAGATATTCACAAATGGCATGGCTGAAGAGATCACTGTGCATGCCCAATAGACCTTGTTACATTTCTTCATATAGAAGTAACCCACATTCCCTAAAGAAGTTAGATGGAAAAGAGGCACCTGTCATATCTATATAATCCCTTCTCTCTACATTAGAATTTAATGAATTAAAGCCATAATCCCAGAGACAACAAGCTTACCCCAAGAAACAGTCTACATCATTAATCCACTGTGTAATGAAGTGATTTGTAACAGGCTCCACGTTATTGGGGAAGCGAAGATTTTCCAAGGTATTCAGAAGTAAATGAGGATTGTAATAGAGAGCAGCTATGGCAACCTGGAGGCACATTGTCCGTAATTCACTTGTTTTAACTTCTCTAGTTAATCGTTCTAAAGCAGCTTCCACAAATAAGGGTATACACTAAAGAGACGGATGGAAAAATGTTATTAAAGTCGGAGGCTTTACAAATGGTGATTTTATTGCTTAAGATAAACTTTTACTGAAAATAAAAAGTAGGACAAGATTGTACAGATAATCCTCAACTTAACAACAGTTCATTTAGTGACCGTTTGAAGTAAAAAGAGCACTGAAAAAAGTGACTTGATGGTTTTTCATATTTATAACTGTTGCAGCATCTCCTTGGTCATGTGATCAAAATTTGGACACTTGGCAACTGGTTCATATTTATGAAGGTTGTAGTGTCCTGCATGTGATTATGTAAACACTTTTGCAACCTTCTGACAAGCAAAGTTTTTATGGACAGACTGGACAGGCACTGGTCTAAAATGGTAGAGTCTCCTGCCTGAGCAATTTTATAATTGTTTTGAAAATCAATAGTTATATAAAAAAACTACCTTGTATTTTTTTTAATTCAAACACCTATTATGCCCATGATAATGAAAGTTTCAGCTTTTGTATTCCTTCTTGATGGAACAAGCTTTTTTAAATTATTTCCTTTTTTATTTACATTGAAAACTTGAAGTTTTCTTTTCAAATGAGCAGGAATAAAACAGAAAACTCAGAACGTTATAATATTGCTATATTTAGAGGACATGTATTTATCATGACAGTATTTATTTATATACAGGTGAGAAGTAATTGACCATCTCCACAGTATGGCTTCCTTCACAGATGTCTGAAGGCACATTATTTAACTTACCTGATCGATTCCACGGCCTTTACATTGCAAAATGATAACTTCTAATAGTTTTGCTGCATGACATTCTGCATCTTCTCCTGCTACACCTGTAAGGACCTAGGAAATACATGAACTATGAATTTTGGTACTCAATATTATCTCTTTCTATAAATAACTTCAGCTATATAAAAATGCTGTCATTTCTAGGTTTCATCAATATATAAATGACTAAATCTTTTTACATATCTATATGAAAAATGTAATATATATTTTTAAAAAGGAATTTCATTTCACATTTTTAAAGCTAAATTCCAGTTAAGACTCCACAAATACAAACCAGTAAAAGATTTGAATGTGATTTTATACACTTAATGGAGGGTGCCACATGGCCCAGGGAACCACTCCATTGTGCTTCTTTAAAGTGATTTGCGCAATGCTGAGGAAATCTCTGGAAGTCTGCACAGTGCTATGCATGCAGTGCTAGGAAAGCAGAATGGAGTGGTTTGTCCCTGGGCCATGCGTCAGTCTCCCGAAAGCAACCGCCATTTCCAGTGTCAATAATCCTCATGGGCATGCCAAAATGGTGACAACTTCCAAGAGGCTGGCTGGCATACAGCCCAGGATCAAACCACTTCATTTTGCTTCCCTAAAGTGGTCTGCACAGTGCTGAGGAAAGCTCCAGAGATAATCAAAAGATAAGTGTGCAATGGGTGATGGAGGGTGGGGAAGCGATCTAAGCCCTACTTGACCTGATCGGAGGGTGGGGGAGGCCTGAGGGGACTTTGTGAGGGGGGGAGGCCCAAGGGCTGTGGGCAACCTAAGTGCGGGACGTGGAGCTTAAAATGTCTCAGAAGGTGGAGGAAGCGTTGAGAGATGTGGGGCAGATGGGTCTGGGATTGAGCTAGGCCTTCCCCTTGTGATACCCCATGCTCCACTTAATGATCCACATGTATGTCTAACAGTTGTATCGGGGAGAACAGGGGTGGAGGTTATTAAGTGAGACCATTTCACTTGCAACCATAATGGACAAGCTCCATTGCGATCATAGGTAGAGAACTACCTGTACTACATATAATAAAAAGGACAGGGGAAGGCAGAAGGGAAAACTGAATTAATACACTATGTTGGAATTTGGCTCCAGACTGTAAATCCTCTTGTACATAAACACTATGTACAAAACACATTCTGTGCAAAAAATGTCCAATCAAAACAAAGAGATTGTTCATTTTAATAGCAATGATCACCAAAATAAATGAAAGCCAATGAAAATTCAAGACTCATTCCTGTTTAAAGGAAAGGACTTGTCCGCCAGATTTTAAAAAGCCCAACTTTCCAAGAGATTCCTAACATTTAGCTCTGCTTGGGTTATTGATAGCACACCTGGAATTACCATTCATGCAGCAGTTAACAAAATAGTAACAAAGTGTTTCAAAATTCTACCTCATTTTGCACGATTATGTTTGAGAATTTGGAGGCTGGACAATGGTAAACTTGTCTTTCAACATCATTAGACCAGTACTATGATCTCATGTTGCTCTTTGGCTGCAGATTGTATGTGAGCAATATAGTCTATGTGCAGAACGCAAATGGACTTTATCACTAGACATAGATAATATACTATGCACATTTGACTGCAGCCATTTAAATCTACTCTGGAAGACGAATTAAAATCATTGCACACATAATATTCACATCTCTTTTTTCCTAGTTTTAAAAAGCCTTGCAATATCATTCTGAGGAAATATATAATGGGCTACCTACCTTTTTACACATACTGTAGATCATTTCTAGGTATTTTGTATCAGACAGGAGCGTGTCTGTATCAACAGTCACATAATTATGCAACAGTGGCATCATATCTGCATTTAAAAAGAATAATGCTACAAATGTTATATATGTTCCCACCTCTTAATATTCATAACAACAAAAATACGGTATACATTAGCATTTCAGTTTATGTCACATCATTTCTCCTTTGAAACATGAGCTCCTCAAGGCATAATGTATTCACCTGTAAAGAAATCAAAACCGTCCTGCTGAAATACCTCAAAGACCAGAGGCAGAAGTTGCCACATCTGTGCAGAGACCTGCTGACAGGTCAGACTGTGAGCCAAGGAGAAGATTTCCTCATAGAATTCTGGAACAGATCAAAGTGTCATTAAGTGTGACTGATCAAATTAGCACTAGATTGTTTAATGTGTTTATATTATTTAATACAACTAAAAAAAAATACCTAAAACATGCTGTTGTAGAACTGTTCCAATTACTTGTAAACAGATACCTTCTAACTGCTGAGTAATCTGAAAAAGAATATTTAAATGTAAGACACGATATGCATAAAATTGCGTACTTTAAAATGAAAAATCCTATTTTGAGATTCAAATAGTATGTGATCCATCCCCCATATGGATTCATATTCATTCTTTCCCCCTTCCTTACATGATACCTATAAATGTTTGCACCTTTTTAGAACATTATTTTACATTTGCTTTATCTTTCTGTTTTATTTTTTTCTTCCAGTCCAGGTACAGAATTTTTCAGAAGCTATTTTGTTCTAGAAAATGGATGTAATACTGAAACTTGAAACTTTTTCTTCTGGGATAGCTGATAAACAGGTGGGAAAAAATATGGGATTTTTTTATATATATGGCTATGGAAGAAGAGTTGTTATATGCTTAAAGTTAGAAAGAGTATATACCCACAATAGAAAGAATGGATTTTGAAATTAACAGTTAGCTGAGATGACAAAATGCTCCTCTCAGAGATAATGATTTGATTAAATTTCATGCAACCTAGAAGCCATTGATAGATTTCTTTACAGGATAAAGAGAAGAATCAGCTTTTGACTTTGTATTTTGAAGATTAGATTAGACTTAACTAGATAAAAGGTTAAGTACCTTTGATATCTTAAGAGGAGTATTTTTTTGATGAAATTAAAAACATTTACCGTATTTTTCAGAATATAAGACACACTTCCCCCCCTTTTAAGAGGCTGAAAATTTGTGTGCATCTTATACTCCGCATGTAGCCCCGCCAACCCGCTGGCCCCTACTTTTCGGCCTCGCATGTCCTCTTCCTGGTTGCATATTGCCACTGACAATGGCTTGGATTTTTGGGCTGCGCACATTGTGTTTTCAGCCTCCAAATGCTTGACACACAGTGTTCATAATGGCTACCCAGAACAGCTGCTGCCTTCTCTTACCCCTTCCGCACTTTGCCTGCTTTAGTCACTGGAGTTCCCTCTGAGGATCAGCTGTGCTTTTGAAGCTGTTTTTCAGCCCAAACACAAACTAAGCAATCTTCCGGGCTTTGCCTGCTTTTTTAATTGCTCCAACCTCAAAACCAGCAAGCTAACTAATCTGCTGAAGCTTATGCCCCATTATCCCTAACCTCAAAACCAGCAAGTAAATTAATGTGCTGAACCTGACCAGGCTAAAGACTAGCCAGATGAATACCTGGTGCAGGATTGTATTTTTAAAAATACAGAATCACATTTGTCTCATTGGTTTAGGCTACTACTTAATTGTTGCAGTTGGTCCAGAATGCGGCCGCGTGGGTAATTATGGGTGCCGCAAGGCAGTCCCACATAACACCTCTCCTGCGCGAGCTGCACTGGCTTCCTGTGGCCTTTCGGGTGCGCTTCAAGGTGCTGACGACCATCTTCAAAGCGCTCCATGGCTCGGGGCCTAGCTATATTCGCGACCGCCTCTTGCCCCATACATCCCTTCGACCGATCCGCTCCCACAGAGAGGGCCTTCTCAGGGTACCGTCGGCCGGACAATGCCGGTTGGTGGTGCCCAGGGGAAGAGGCTTCTGTGGCGGGCCCTGCCCTCTGGAACGACCTTCCCCCCGATCTACGCACCATCGTGGACCTCCGCCTTTTCCGCCAACGTCTTAAAACCTATTTATTCCAACAAGCCGGCCTAGCATAACCCCGTTTCTGATTTTTATAGGGATAATTTTTAAATTTTAGAGCGTTATTATTTTTAGCACAGGGAATTATTTAATTAGTTTTTAAAAATTTTATATTGTGTATTTTGTATGTTTTTAATGATGCCTGTGCGCCGCCCTGGGTCCTTTTTTAGGAGAAGGGTGGGGTATAAATTTAATAAAATAAAATAAAATAAATAAATACTTAATTGTCCAACAAAAACCTGTCACAGACCAAGAAAATAGTGTTGTCCTGCCCCAAAGAGCATCCTACTAAAATAGGAAAGGGGGGGGGGGATACAATTGCAAATAACCACAAAAATCCTTACCTCTTTGTGATCTTCAACTACACTAAGAAGTGTATCAATAGTATTCAAAATACCCATAGCTGTTACTGCTTTATCATCACTGCCTTCTTCATCTGGTCCCGTTTGAATCACCTGGTTGAAAGTCATTGCCTAAAAACACAGAAAAATGTCAACTAAAAGTTATACAGTTGGGAAACGGATAGTAAAGAACCAGGGAGTAAAGAAATCTGACTACGTTTCCAAGAATGTATGCATGTTTACATTATATATTAATTAAATATTTATTAAACATTTGTTTATTAATGTTTATTAAATAAATAATCGTGTGTGAGAGGGGCAAGCTATAATCAAGAGAATTTGGATTTTGTTTTCTTATGGCTCAGAGGCTTAAAAAAATGGTGCAGGGTTTGTGTTTTTTGGCTCATTGGGTGTTATCAAAGTAGTTTTTGCAAACTATTCAAAACAGACACTCAACAGAGCACTGTCATTAGCAAAGCACCTATCCTTCTTTCCCAATTTAGGTGATCTCAAATGAAAACAGAAAAATGAATTCATATCTTATTTTTTAGTATTTCAAAAGGGTATTTCTTCATATTTTTGTTATTCCGTGTTATTGGATACATATATGCTGCATTTAACCACAAACACAGGTTTACCAGAATGTAAATGTACCTATTATCCCTGGGTAGCAGTCAAACTTTAGCTAACATCCTACACAAATATTTAGGAAACGTCTGAAGAGAAATACAGCCAATAAAAACACTAAAATAGATGAGATGGGCAGCAAGTATATCTAATAAATAAATAAATAATAAAAATACACTGGGGCCAGACTTACCAAGTGCTGAGTCATCTCAACTGCTATAGGAGTAACTTCTTCACTATATTCGCAGATCATTTTTTGAATTACATTGGTAAGATCATCATTCTCAGTTTCTCTAATTATGTGAAGAAGGGCCTGCATTACAGGTCTAATGAATGGTGTTATATATTCTTTAGCTGCAAAGGAAGTAGGTATAAATATTACTTTTTCATAATCAATAACAAAACTGAGTGACTTAAGCAATTTTATTTGTATCACGACCTTGTTTCGGGATGGCATGCATATCTTTTTTATGAAGATAGGGTGGACAAGGTGTTTAATAGTCATATCTTCCGAAATGCCTTGATGAGAATATGGAAGAAGCATCGGCCTAATTGGGATTATAAGATACCGCTCTGGTTGGATCTTGCAGATATCATGTGGATTATAAATACTAAGTCACTCGGGGGGTGTTTATATAAAGATGTGCTTTTTGTTGATGGGGGTAGATGGCAGCTGAAAACTTTGGAACAACTGTTGGAAGAAGGAATTATTTTAAATTGGTTACATTATAAACAGCTACAGAAGAGATGGAAAGAAGACCAAAGAGTTGGTTTCATGGATAATGAAGAGGATTTGATTAAGCAGATAAAAGAGACTGGCCCAAAACATATCAAAAGAATATATAATGTATTGTTAGAAAGGGATTCAGAAAGTGAATTGGTAAAGGATTGTATGATTAAATGGGCTCAGAATTTTGATGAACCCGTTATGTTGGAGACATGGGAAAAAATATGGGTTCAGAATGTTAAATTTACACAATCACAGAATTTAAGGGAGAACTTTTATAAAATGTTTTACAGATGGTACTTAGACCCTAAGAAATTATCATGTTTTATTCCTCCCTGTACACCGCTCCGAATCCCCTAGGGGAGAGGACGCGGTTATACAAATAAATATTCGTATTCGTATTCGTATCATGTATGTATCCAAATGTTCAACCAAAATGATGGAGGTGTGGGTGCTTAGATGCTACTTTTTTTCATATATGGTGGACTTGCAATAAGGTTAAAGCTTTCTGGATAAAAATATGGTGGGTTATGCAAAATGTATTCAAGAAAAGACTACAATTTACTCCGCAAATGTTTTTACTGGGTATAATTAAGGATTTTACAAAAGGGGAAATGAAATTGTTTTTGTATATGGTTACAGCAGCTAGGTTGCTGATTGCTCAGCATTGGAAAAAAGATTTTTTACCTACGATTGATCAATGGATTCAGAAAGTGGCGGGGTTTGCGGAAATGGCAAAAATCTCAGCTTTTTTAAAAGATCAGAAACAGGAGAATTATATGCAAGAATGGGAAAAATGGATTGATTATATACAGAACAAATACCAGACTAGGAAGTATCATGTAGCTTTTAGGTAAGAACGAGTAGATTGATAAGGAGATACGCAAGGGGTATAATGTGAATAGAGTGAATAACATATGGGTTGTTTGGAATTACTAGAGTGGTGTATAGTGGAAGTCAGGGGGTGGGTTGGAATGGGAGGTGGGGGAGGGTTAGGGTGGTAAGGGAAATATATTTGTTTAATTGTATAATTAGTTTAGAAGATGGAGAGAATGGGTTTGTTTTTTTTACGAGACATTTATATTATGATGGGTGGGAGGAGGGGGGGTACAGTACTTGTATTTGATTTATATTATATGTATGGGGGGGGAAGGGGGAAAATTTGTTTGTATAAAACTTTTTCAATTAAAAAAATGGTCTGGAAATAGACCCTTTCAGCTATTATTTAATTAATTTTCCTGGCTGGCTTTATTTTGAATAAATATTTTAGTACAAAATCTGCAAAATTCCAGGTCTTCCCTATGTTCCTCTCTGAATATTTGTGCTTATTTTTCTCTTATATGAAAAGAGTAGGCACAGACTTGGATCATTATTCCTTCTCGGTCTGCACTAATGGATCTGTTTTTCTACAAATTCTTCCCTTTCCTAGCTGTAAGATGCTCCAGCCCTCAAGGTCACCATTCAAACAGCTCCAACAGATTAAATAAGAGGTCACAAACTCATGTCATTCCAGCATGCACCTCAGTCATATATAACACAAGAATGGTAACTAAAAACAGGACACCATCTTCTGATCTTCCCTTAGAGCAGTGGTTCTCAGTTATTTTCTGTCAGGCCCCCCCTAGGAAGAAGAAAACATTTCGCGCCTGCCCAGCCCCGGAAAGCGCCCCCCCAGCCCCGGAAAGCGCCCCCCCAGCCCCGGAAAGCGCCCCCCCCCAGCCCCGGGGCTGCCCCCTCCCTTCTTTCCCTCGCCTCCTTCCGAGCCAAGGATATTTATTCTCCTTGGTGCCGCCGTTGCCTTCTCCGCATGGCCCGAGCGCCTGTTCCTTACTGCGATGGTCTCAGCAGCTCCCAGCGCTCCCAACGCAGCCAGTCGAAAGCCGGGAGGGAGGCCGCTTTTCCACGCCGTGGAAGGGGGTCGCCTCCCTCCCGGCTTTCGACTGGCCGCGTCCAGGCGGGCAGCGGGCAAGAGCCGTGAGCAGGCAAGTCGGGCGGCGCGCTGGGAGCTGCTGAGCCGGGCGCGGGCGCGCTGGGAGCTACTAAGCCGGGCGGCGTGCTGGGAGCTGCTAAGGAACAGGCGCTCGGGCCATGCGGAGAATGCAACGGTGGTATCGGTCTTTCCGGGTGTGAGGCTCCGCGCCCCCCCTTACGGAGCCTCGCGCCCCCCTAGGGGGGCCCGCCCCACTATTTGAGAAACGCTGCCTTAGAGTGACAAGAAAGTGGACTTCATGTGTCTAAAAGTCCACTCTTAGGTTGGCAATGGGGTGGTTTCACAATTAGAGCTAGGATCTGTCAGTTGTGATTATGTTTCTGACCCTAAACCTGTAGTTTTATGAATACAAATATTGCAGCAGCCCTGGTGGTGATGGCATGCTGATCTAGAGTGCTATTCCAACGTGTTTTGCTTGGACAAAAAGTTGTTTGTTGCTGGACAAGGTGGTGTCACAGGGCTAAGCAGAGCAAGTTCCAACCTCCAACCCTATGGAGGCAGTGGCAGTGATAGGAGTAGACTCCTAGTGTTGGGTAGGCAATATATAATACCATGATAACAAATGGTCCTTATGGCTTTAAGATGTTTGAATGCAATTAGAGACTGTAATTACCTTGGCAATAAGAGTAAGTCAGCAGAGCGCAATCTCTCTCTCTGCTTGATCTCACTGATTGCTATCTGCTTGTTTGCTGTGACTGACTGTTTGAAGGAAGAATCATTAATTGCGACTGTAAGCAATTGTTTGTTTGTTAAGGACTTTGTTTGACTCACTATACTATCACTGAAGCAGTTTAGTTTTACAACACCAGTAAAGCTACCTGTTGTTTTTTACTAGCAGTGTCTGAGATACTATTTGTGTGTTTACTAGCAACGTTTCTCTAGCTGCACATTCCGCTGCACAACTTTCTGTCTCCCGACAGAGATATCCCCCAACAGACAGGATCTACAATTCCAGTACTTTGGTCACCAGCCTAGTAAGAGGAAGGTGAAACACATTTGGTGTTGCAGTTTCTTTCTATACAATAGCCATCCACCATATATTTTCTGTTCCAAGGGCAACAGAAGCCCCAATTCACCACTACACAGATATTATAGCTGCTCAGGTTCATGAATGACCATTCTATCACACTCCCTCTCATATTATGCAAGCATACAAAGACTTCTCTGCTTTGGCACCTGCTTTATGGACATTCTCAACTCTGAAGTTAGATTACACTATTCCTTTTAATGTTCTGTAAATCCCTCAAGGCCACATTTTGTCAAGAACAGGATATCTTAAGATGGTTCTAGCACTCTGTTTAAAAATATCAAGATGGTTGTATTTTTAATATGACTGTTTTTAATAATTGTTTAATATTTGAGGATGTATACCACCCAAAGTCACTTGGTGTGATATGGGCGGCCATATAAATTTACTAAATAAAATAAAGTTACACTTTGTGTAGATACTTAGTTGAATTTAGCAGCGTTACTCAGAAAAATCACACTACCTTGATTTGCAATTTATTAATTAGATGGTACTAGCAACCTCACTGAAAATATTCAGAAACAGATGTAGCTATTTACTCTATGCAGTATCCCTTCTGATGTGTATCACAGAATTCAGACTCTTATCAATGTACAAGTAGTCCTCAACTTACAACCACAATTGAGCCCAAAATTTATGTTGCTATGTGAGAAATTTGTTAACTGAGTTTTGCCCCATTTTATGACTTTTCTTGCCACAGTTGTTAAATGAATCACTGCAGTTGTTGTATTAGTAACATGGTTGTTAAGTGAATCTGGCTTCTCCATTGGCTTTGCTTGTCGGGTCATAAGATGATCACATGACCCTGGGACACTGCAACTGTCATAAATATGAACCAGTTACCAAGCATCCAAATGTAAATTACATGACCATGGGGATGCTGTGATGGTCCTAAGTGTGAAAAATGGTCCTAAGTCAATTTTTCAGTGCTGTTCTAACTTTGAACGGTTACTATGTGAATTGTTGTAAGTCGAGGACTACTTGTATTAAAAAGATTTTACTGTTACAGCCTTCATGTTAAAAACTAGGTCTGCTAGTCTTCATGATAATTTCACTTTAAAACCCCTATAATAAATTACATGCTTACTTTTTTCTAATGACTCATCATTCCTGCTCCCCCTTCTCTAAAAAATGATAGCAGGAAAAAAATCCTAACTAATTAGCGAATCAAGCAAATACTGAGAATTCTATCCTAGGCTTTGTTGCATTTGCATGTGTCCACAAGAATAACCCTTCAAAGGTAATATCTATAGTATGTGTTTATATTTTGTAAAATACATGATATATTTGTAGGAAAAATCCAAATAGGAAAAGAATTTTATAGAGGTAGAGATATACAGTCCTTTTTCTTTAAAAAATGAGAAAATAGAAAATAGGGAATGGAATGGAATAGAACAGAAAATAGAATAGAATTCTTTGTTTGCCAAGTATCATTGGACACACAAAGAATTTGTCTTCGGTGCATAAACTCTTGGTGTCCATACTGAGAGAAAATTACCAAGGTATCAATTTGGTTTCTTCTAACAACTGCAGCTAGACAGGGTATAATTTTCTTTTAAAATAATTTAAAGTGATGACTTGTACTTATATAATAAAACAATCAACAGAGACAAGTCTGGCTATTTTTTTTTCTTGTTTAAATAACTACATGCAATGACATTTTGAGCTGACAAATTATTTCACATTTGCTTTTAATTTATTTCCTGATTCTCAGCTTCTTTGACAAAGATGAAAATGTACCTCTCTCTTGATTACTAATCAAAACTTGCAGTGCAATGGCAGCCTCCACTTTAACAGGCATTTCTCTATCATCAATCAGGCATCTTCTTGTTAACTCCAGTGCTGTCTGAAGGTTCTGGTCACTCTTAAATTTAACTTCACAAAAATAATGGAGAACCCAGCAAGCCTGGCAAAGTTGGTAAGCAGTAAAACACACTTAATTATGGTTAACATGCATATTACTCTACATATATATAATTAATTATTCCATGGACTAACTGTCAAAACTGCAAAAATATAATGCTTGAAGTACATTGGATGATCTTTTTTCATTTCCCTTCCCACTGTGATTTTTGAGAATTTGTAGATTAGTTAATGACAATCTTGTCTTCAGACAGCCAAGATCAATATTACAACTGCTACTTGTTCTAAGGCTGCAGATTGTACATTAGATGTAATGCAAAATGCAAGTGTAGCATACTGCTAACTACAGCTACTTTAACCCACTTACTTATTTTTTAGCAGGCATAAGGTTACACAATCAGCTTTGTAAGTCCCTAAAAATATTCAACAATATAGTTTTTGGTAGTATTGTGCATTAAGAGTTGTCTCACTTTTTATAACATTCCATTATTAGTCTGGTTTTATAGTGGCAAAAAGATTTAGTATGTAACTTATATACTAACTTGCTTGATACTCAAAATATTATTCTACAATTGTTATGGGAGACAAAATTGGATAATATTGAAATATTCTGTAATATTTGCTATATACTGTATTTTTCAGCGTATAAGACAGACCTTTTCCCCCCAAAAAAAGAGGGTGAAAATTTGGGTGCATCTTATACACTGAATACAGCATTTTTTGTCTCCTGAAATCCCATCCCCTTCGCAAAAAAATGGACGTGCAGAGGGTTTGGGAGGCCTGCAAAGTGCTCCTGGGGGTTGGGAAGGGAAAAAAAAAAGCCAAAAACAGGCTGTTTTTTGCCCATTTTTGCTCCCCCCTCCAGTCCCCAGGAGCATTCTAAAAGCCTCCTAAAGGATATGCATACCCTTTTTTTGGCAAAAAATGGGCTCATTTTCCTCTGCAGGCCTCTCAAACTTTCTGCGTGCTCCATTTTTCACAAAAAAAATCAGGCCTGCAGAGGGTTTGGGAGAGTGCAGAGTGCAAAAACTTTTTTAAAAAATTTACCTCTTCAAAATCTTGGTGCGTCTTATACTCCAAAAAATACGGTAAATACAGATTACAGACTGTTATAGAAAAATGTTATTAAAACTAATGAAACGGTTTTAACAGGAAATCAATGTCATCTGGAGGCAGTTACATTTGTCTATTTCCCTTGAAAACAGCCCTTGCAACTGAAGAATGAGTCTACTATTAATAAATGGGTTTGTTGGTTTAAATATACAGTGTATCTCACCTTTTTTTTCAAAAGCCCAAAGCAGTATCTCCATTTATCTCCAGTCATGAGACTGAATTGAGAGTGACTGGCTGTCTAAAGTTAGATGGTAAACTTCCATGACTGGAATGGATTTGAGTCTATCTCCCTGGACCTATACCTTAAGTATTACATCATGCTGTTTGATGATGAGATTTTATGGAACTCAAAATTCTGACTGTAGTTCTGGACCAAGAGGCTTTAGCAACATTAAAGTCATGTCCTTGTAACCTTGCACTTAGATTATTGCAACATAACCCCACACAGAATTGCCTTTGATGTCAATTTGGAAATAGCTATCACTAAATGCTGTCTACAGGTAGTTCTCTGGTTATGACTATTCATTCAGTTAATCGTTTGAAATAACAATGGTGCTGGGAAAAATGCACATAACCATTTTGAGTGCCACAATATCCCATAGTCAGCCAGCATGATGTAATATTTAATGTGTAGGTCAGGGAAATGAAGGCTCAAATCCTGGAAGCTTTAGAGAGACAGAAAACATGACAAATGAAGCCAATTGGAAAGCTGATAGGAGGCCACAAGTCGTGGTTGCAAGAAGTTCTCATTTAATGAGTTTCACCGGGACTGCCAAGACTGCCACTGCTGATGCATGGCTGCTGATGCAACCATGTGATGTTTTGCTTAATGCCCACTTTGCTTAGAGATGGAAATTCCACTCTCAATTAGGGTCATAACCTGAAGACGATCTGTAATATCAACACTGAGTAAGCCTTCTACTTTATACTTGCAGGACTATGAGCTCCAAATAAAATCTGCCCACATATGTGTTGGCCAGAAAGACATGCCATAGATTCCTTATTTAACATTCAATAGATTTAGCCTGTATATATAAACACACCCCACAAATACATTTACATTCTGGAAAGCTGTGAAAGAAATGTTTTCAGAGGACTTTCAAAACAGACAGAACTACTTAATTAAAGGCAAATGTTTTGGGGGAAGGGGTAGATATACTATAGTTGCAAGATATTACATATTGTATTTTATGGTATGGTATAACATATAGGATCCCTGAACAAAGTAGGATACAAACATATGTAATAAATATATTGTCAAACTGCTTATCAGAATCATCTATTTCCCGTCACTACACATTGCAACTTTGTAAGACTAAGGGAACTTTGTGTTCCTTTACATTCTAGAAACTTCCAGAAGTCTGGATCCAGTTTTGTACTTACCCTTGCTCTCATGTAGCCTAGCTCACTACTGAACAGAGGAAACACATAATTCTGCAGCATGTACTCCATCTGATCTTTGTATATCTTTTTCTGTTGAAACATTTTTTCAAAAAGTAGATCAGTCTCTTTTTTTACATATATAACTTCTCAAAAAGATATTTTGATTTTTTCCATCCTATTAACTTTAGTAACTGGGCTAAATAGTTGCTAAACTAATACATAATACAGTACTAGTACTGACTCTGGCCAAAACAGTACATCACAAATAAGAAACTTTTTACCTAAATTATTGAAATAAAGCAGTGTAAATCTGGAGTGTCAAACTCATGTCATTATGGTGTTATCATGTGACATGTTGCGTTTCACTTTGCTAAACTGAGCATGGCCAGTGTGTTTGACTGTCCTGTTATAAATGATTCATGTATTAGAGTTATCTAAATCTAACCATGCAGTTATTTCAAGCAGAAATCTGTCACTAAGTCTGAAAGTCAAAATTAACTGATACAATTTAAGAGGTAAAATTCTAGATAATCTATTCTGTTAGATATAGAATAGTGATAAATACACAAAAGGTACAAATTCAATACAGATATTTAGCATGCTAGTACAATTAATTTATGTTTATTTTACAAGGCCTGTTTCTTGCAATTAATCAGGGTGGATAAAAATTGATGATTTAAAAAAAATATGTATATAAAAAATCAGATTGTTTAATTTATATCGGATTTTTTTATTTAAATCAGATTTTTTTAAAATGTTTATCAAATTTATTTTAATAAAATGTTTTTGGAATAAAAATCTATCTAATGATAGTTTTCTATTTAAGATACATTAATAACAAGATAGAGATGACAGTTGCTCTTTAAAAATTATGATTTAAATCGAGTTAAATGAATTTTACTAGTGACTTAAATTATGATTTAAATCGACTTGAATTAAATAAAATCCACCCTGCAATTAATTCCTTTGAATTAGAAAATATGCCCCAATTGATCATATGGTTGTGTTAGGAAAGTGTAGCTTCTTAATTAAGTACAAGCCTTCTGCTACCAGCTTCAGGAAGACAAACACACCTTTAGATTATGTGTTGGATATATTCCAACACATGATCTTTATATGTGTATGCAGGTTGAGCAGTCTGAAGTTATTGTAGCCATTGCCAACTGAAAAAAAGGGCCCTAAAAAAATATTCTAAGGCTATACTTGTAATGAAAATAAGGCAGAAAAATCTTACGACATATAAAGGATCAACAAAATTCTACTTACTTTGAGAAGTATTTCAGCCAAAGAACCAATCATATGCAATGCTCCATCTTTTTTACGAGGATCTGCATTTGGCTCTGTGAGGATTTGGTAGCAAAAGCCCATTGTTTTTTGCAGGACCTAATATGAGAGTTAAATAAATGCCCAGATACATTTCATTAAACAATTATATCAATCAATCAAAAGGTTCAACCAATATTCTGAGTTGAGTAACTCCTATTGCCGAAGATATTATGTGCCTATGTTTAATTTTTCTAAATATTGTGCATGAAAATTGCTTAAATGTAATAAAGATACCAGGATTAAAACTGCATTTAGGGAATTCAGGTAAAGGAAATTCTACTGACTACAGGAGCTAATTATTAACAAGAAAAATCTAAAATCTAAATCCCTTAGACACATTCTGATTTTTTTTCAAAGCTATAAAAATACTGAACACAGATCCCCATGATGGAATGGAATGGATTCTCAGGAGGCAAGAGGAGTAAGAGGCAATTCAGTTCAGATAGTTTGTGTGAGACCAAGGGTAAAGACAGCTCCTCCTTAAAATAGTTCTTAAAAAAAAAAAACCAAACGTGCTTGTTGGCAAGATTTTTTTCCATAGATGTGGAATAATAAAAAAACCCAGTTGGAAGATTCACGACGTGTCTTTCCTAGTTTTGGAGACTGTCATGCTTTGAGTCAGAACCTGACCCAGTAATAACAATGCCAATGGTACAACCACTGCATCTTACATGAATCAGCTGGGACTTCAATGTTAGGGAGGTGATGAGAGGCAGTCAGCAAAACTGAATTCTTTCACAAGTGTGCCATTTTCTGACAACAAACTAATGAATATAGTGCAAACATGCAGATTGGAAACTTTGCTTATCACACAGTTTCTATGGAAAGTAGCTGTGTGTGCTACCTGGAAAAGCCCATGATGCCCACAAGAGATACTCCTTCAAAATCTTCTACAAATGAAGTATCCAACAGTCTACATATGAGATTTAAAAAGAAATCTCATTTTTGGATTTAAGGCAATCTTTATGGAACATACCTCTTTCCTTTTACCACATGCCGTAAACAACAATGTTTGTGCAGCAGTTGTGGGGGAAATGAAGTCTTCAAACACATCTATTAAAAGAAACAATTTACATTGTTTGCCTTTTGAAATATTCATCTTACATGAATCAGTTGGGACTTCAATGTTAGGGAGGTGGCGAGAGGCAGTCAGCAAAACTGAATTCTTTCACAAGTGTGCCATTTTCTGACAACAAACTAGTGCAAACATGCAGATTGGAAACTTTGCTTGTCACACAGTTTTTGCAAAAATTAATGCAAAACAAAAAGGAAAATCAGACATAAAGGATTTTTGTAATCACCAAGAATCACTAGAAATTTCCATTCTGAACTTCAATAAAGCATTTTAAACATTTTTAAACTATATGGAGAATTATGAACATAAATGTCTCAAAGCTATAAAATGAGTAATGTTTCTATAATTTTAGATAGTGTAATAGTCAATATATTGCATATTAATATTATTTCAACAACGCCATCTGAAATGTATTTATTAAGGTTCACCTAGGACATATTTATAATTTCATGCTGAATGAAATTTTAGAGATTTGTGAAAAAGGTTTTTTTTAAACAAAAATCCTCTTTTTGGATTATTCTGAAAAGCAACATAAATTATTTTGCTCTCATTTTAAAAAAGCCCATAAGTTAGTTAAATGCACAGAATAAACATAAGCTGGAAAAAAGAATGCAAAACTGATCCTGCAGCATTTTATAAACCTAAGGCTTTTGTTCTATGCAAAATTCCATGCAGTAATTCCACTGATACAATAGGATTCTCCTACATATAACTGAGTTGCTGATGTTATACTTTGAAGAGTTTAAATTGAGGGATTGACTATAAAAAAGATGGATAAATATTAGACAGAGGTGGCATTTATGCTTCTTATGTAAAAGATCCCAGGTCTGTTGCTTGACATCTTCACCTAAAAGGAACAGATGGTGGGAAAGATCCTGGAGCTGTTGATTGTCAGTGAAGCAGGAAAGCTACACAGACTGGCACAAACTAGCTTTCTGGTTTAGAAGCATAAGAATTAAATACAAGAAACCTGTCAAAGAGCAATGGAAGAGTTACTGTTGGCTCTGGACAGCTGAAACTTGCAAAAGCAGAAGAATCTTACTTAATGGAAGAAAAGGTCATAAGGTATTTGTCTCATTGCATCTTGCATGCCTCATATAAGATGTTATAACTACTACTAGTAAATTTAAATAGTGAAAATCGGTTTTGAACTATTTTTCTAACATATCTGACATTTGCATTCCACTGTGATCTAGATCTATTTCATATATTGTGCAAAGCCTTGACTGGCAAAACTGGGATAAAATGTTTACTAATTATACCACAATATAATATAAATCACGTTTTAAAAACCACAATGTTTGAAATAATGACTGAATGTATTTATCACATTAAGCTAGAAACTGAACAAGCCAAACCAAGACACATTGTGAACCTATTACTGCTGAGCTGGGAAAACTCTCTAAAAATTTAGTTAGTTCTGAATCACTTACCAAATTTCATACGTATATATTCGTAAGGGTCTTCCTGCCACAACTCTTCATCCGCATCTGTATAGCACATCAATGGAAAGATAACATCTTGGATAATTCCCTGCAAATAAAAAATATTTGTTTTTATAGGCTGCTCTAAAAAAATTTTTAAAGGGGGAGAGGCTTCCAATATCAAATAAATTTAGAAATATTAATGGTAAAATCAAATGTAAAACTCATCAACACAAGTTAAAACTCAGTCAAATTCTGCTACAGCAGAGCTTCGGGGGGGAAAGTCATAACTTATTATTTAGCTATGCAGGCTTCATTCCAAAAAAAACAAGAAAAACAACTTACTTGAATATGAGGTTTCAGATTTTTCCAAGTAACTGCATGTGATACCCCTTGATTGATATAGTTCAAAGTCTGCTGTAGAACTCTCGGAGCCATATACTGCTTTTCTTTATATTGATATAACACTTTCAGCAAAACCTAAGAAAATGGATTGATTAGTTGTTTTTAAAGATCTAAGCTGTTTTCCAAAATGTGTTAGATAGCAGCTTTCCACACAGCTAAGATAGAATGAGTATATAGCATGTGATCAGTGGCAAACCGTGTTTGCTGAAAAGTGGCAGAAAGAAAAAAGAAAAAGAAGCTAGCTACATATACCAGCATTCTCTTGCCCGCTTATATGCCAGAAAAGTGGATATTAGACATGCCAGAAGAAACATAATAGTAAGTGAAGTAAGATTTGGTGACTTAAGAAATGTATGTGATTAAAAAGAAGAGGCAGGGTCCAGAATAAATGAAGGCTGAATGAATGTGACAAAATCCGAAGTAAATAAATTAAGGGGAAGGAAAAAATAAAAAGACTGTGACTGAATGGAGATGATATCCTGAAAAGAAGACAAGTTTGAAAAACTTGGGTAATGCATGAAAAGCTGTATGGATGTGGTGGAAACTAGGATGATTTATAGAGATATATAATGGTATGAAGAAAAGTATAATGAGTGGTTATTGGTGTGAATACATTTCAATCAAAATGAAATTATGCTATATACAAATGAACTGTCTTTAGTATGAAGCAATGCTTTATGTACTGCAAGGTGATACATACAGGGAAGGAAAGATGGCAAAGTTGTATGCAAAGTCTAATTGCTCGGAATGCCAGGAATTTGGCCTCAGGGAGCTTGAATGACTCTTTATATAGATCAACATTAAAATGCTTCTTTTATCAACTAAGGCAGAATTTAATCCCTTTGATTGAAGAAATTGTGTTCTCTAGGAAGTAATAGATTCTATTTGGCAAAAAGAAACAGACTACCGATTTTATTTCAAACACCTTCTACTTAAGTTTAAATGATTTTTAATTTTTAAACAAAAAAAATGATAGTAAGGATCAGTTAATTTTCAATCAAACCCAAATTCTAAAGAAAAAAAAATCCTACCTGTTGTATACCAACAGCAAACGCCTTTAAAAAAACTTCAGCAAATTCATTGTATTCCTTGGAAACATTACCAGGGCTTCCATACCTATTGTATGGGCAAAACAACAACAACACTGTAATATATTATGTACAGGTAACAAAAAGATAATATTTAGAATACTTAAAAATGAATCTTGAGGGGGAGAAATGTTACCTTTCAAAAAGTCTGGCTAAGATGTGGAGTGCCCATTTCTTACATTTCCACCATGGCAATTCAGGCCTATCATCTTCATCCACCTGAAGGGTTTCCTTTTGAAACCAAATTAAAATTTATAGTATTAATTTATAATGTAATATGTTTCTGGACTTTTATTTTAAAGTCTAATTAAACTGGGGAGAGCCATCTTTTGATGGGTAGGAATCACCTTTAAAATTATGGGGGACGGATGACAACTACAATCAACAGAGAAATGTCACAAAATCAGCAGATCTTGCCTTGCATCTCTACAGGATAAGAGTTTATTTTATTTGTACATGCTCCATAGATGTATCTTGAGGCATTTTTTTTAAAAAAAAATTAGGATCATATTAAGATTACAATTTTTAAGTTTCCCACCATAAAAATGTGAGAAAAAATGCTGTCAGTTTTTAACTTTTGGAGGAAACCTTGAAGTTGAGAAAAGGGAAATTGGGGCCATAGGATGCTCGTCCCTTACTATAAGAACATAAGAATAGCCTTGCTAGAACAGGCCACAGCCCATCTGGTCCAGCATTCTGTCTCACACAGTGGCTCGCCATTTGCTTCAGGGTATTCCCAAGCAGATGTCTTCATCTGTTTATGATTCCCTGCAAATGGCATTGAGAAATATCCTGCCTATCTCTCCAACCCGGAGGGTGTCCTTAGGCATCCATAATGATAGCCATGGATACCCTTGTTCTCCATGAACTCGTCTAATCCTTTCTTAAAGGTGTCGAGGCTGACAGCTGTCACCACTTCTTCTGGCAGGGAGTTCCATAGACCAGTGATCTTCTGGGTGAAAAAGTACTTCCTCTTATTTGTTTGAGGTCTAGCTTCCAAAAGTTTCATGGAGTGCCCCCTAGTTCTAGTGTTGTGCGATAGGGAAAACAGTTTTTCCTTTTCTACTTTGTCCACACCGTGCATGATTTTATAGACTTCAATTAGGTCACCTCTCAGGCGCCGTCGTTCTAGAGTGAAGAGGCCCAGCTGTTGCAGCCTCAGATGATAAGGAAGGTGTTCCAGCCCTCTAATCATTCTGGTTGCCCTCCTCTGCACCTTTTCCATTCCCATAATATCCTTCTGAAGGTATGATGACTATAAATATGGTTACGCTCTTACTCAGCAAAAGATTTAGAATGGCAAGATACAAAGCGAAATAACAAAGGGACCTGCAATTTTTATTTTTGAATTTTCAAAAGTCTAAGGGACATGCTTATAAAAAAGCAAAAAAAATCTATAAATGTAACTAGAATCCCATTCTCCAAAATTTACATCATCTTTAGATAAAAATAATACAGTTGTGTATATCATTTATTTGTACTCTGTCATACAACCAACTCACATACAATGTCATATATATAAATCACAGTCTGTATAAAGTAAATACTTACAGCTGGTACATCTCGGTCGACAACTGTCTTTAAAATTTCTATCCATTCTGCTAGGTTTTGCTGATTGATCAACTCCAGGGGTAATGTGTACTGTTGAGAAAAATTATGAGCAAAACAATTTATGATTATAAATTAAGCAAAGATATAAATAACCTGAAAAAAATCCACTCGATATTTAATTTCTTAAATTATCCACTTTCTTGGCTAAGCATCAATATATAGTTGTTCCAATCAGTATGTAAAGATTAAAACAATTTAACTGTAAAAGGACAAACCTGAACAAGGGCATAAAATATTTTGAAGATCTGTTTTTGGATAAGGACAGACTGATCAGACGGATCAGAAAGGAGCTGGATGAAACGATCTTTCAGAACAGGCAAGAAATGTTGCATTGCTGCTATCAATGGAGTCCTCTCTTCTGGTTTTTTGTATCTTTGAAAAACAGTTAAGAGCTGATTTTAGGAAAAAAATCTATTAGATCCACCACTGATTATAAATGAAAATAAATCATCCTATCTCCAAAGAAAGTACTGCATAGAAACATATAAACCTCTACCTTGTTAATTTCTCTGGATATACATTGTTATTCTAAATAAAGATGTTCTTGCTGTATGTCTTTCCTTTTTAAATGCATGACAGAAAATAATAATAAGAAAACTATGTGCACTGCAATTACATAAATGCAGTTTATCCAAGGCATCTTTTGTAGCCTCCATTGTAGGTGCAGATACTAGTTTGGGTCAATTTTTTTCCTTGTAATTGGGAATCAATTTAAGGAATGAAATGGGTACTTTAAATTAATCCCACGCACAATTTTCTTTCTGTCAGTTTAGGAGTATCTTAATGGATGAGAAAAAGTTTGAACATATACAATTTTACATTTTAATGTTTTCATTTACAGCTGATATTCTTTAAGAAAGATGTTTCTGCAAAACATGACCAGTCTTACTTCAACTCAGTTCAGCACACTTTCTGGGCTGCAAAAAAATCAAACTTTTAAAATAACCTGACATAATTCCTTAACTGAGAATGGTTTAGATACATCTTAAAGACATAATTTTTAATAACAATATTTCCTTAAAATAGTACAAGTTAATATGGGAGAAATTTTTGAAACAATTCAAAGAGGAAGCGTCTTCACAGAATATTTTCAGACAAAAATCTAAATTATTTACACAGATGTCAAGACTTTGAAAGCATTAAAAGAGAGAGAGAAAAAACACTGTAAAATTAACTCTTCTTAATAGAAAAACACAAAGACAGTAATATATTCATATATAAGTACAAATAATTAGAAGTGTAGCATAGTGTTTCTTAAATTTGGCAAGTTTAGGATGTGTTGACACCAAGTCCCAGAAATACCACATATTGGGAGTTGAAATCCACACACCTAAAATTTGTCAAGTTGAGAAACACTGGTACAGCATTTCAGTAATATCTGCAAAACACGCAAGCATACATATATTTTACTAGGCATATTCTATCTGGGTTCTAAAACTCCAAATTACCAATAGATAACAGCAAAGAGATATAAACCAAAATATCTCTCTGCCACCATCTAGCAGTTTGCTGAACTTCTGCAGCAGATGCACAGGTAGTTTTCAGGTTACAATGGCAAGTGGGATTTAATTTCTCTCATTAAGCATGTCATTATATGACTTGTTCATTTAGTGACAATTCCTATTGCCACTGTTAATTGGGGACTATGCAGGCTGTTCAGCTTGGGACTAACCACAACATGAGACAAATTTGGAATCCAAAAGTGCTTGCTTATATCATTGAAACTGCATCCCAGGTAATCAGAGTGAGAACAATGGGCAGATAGGTGGCTGATGTGAGTGCTACAGAATATGTGTGTGTGCACGCGCACACACAGAGATCCCCATCTCACCCGGGGCCTCCTTGGGACAAAAAAAAACCCCCAGAAAAAACCAGCAGTGACAGGAGCAACTTGCTTCCTCTTGCCGGCTTTCGGGCTTGCTTGTGGAAAGTTGGCAGGCAAGATTCCAAATGATGATTACATGACCATGGGATGTTGCAACCATCAATTATGATCTGGTTGCCAAGCCTAAATTTTGATCACATGATCAAGGGAATGCTGTGACAGCCGCATCTTCAAGCAACAGTTATGAAGTCCTCTTCATTCAGCACTCTCATAACTTCAGTTGCTGAACAAATAATCACTAAGCAAGGACTATCTGTATCACATGTTTAAGTCTACAATTGTAGAAGACATTCCTTATGAAAAAGTCATTTCTCATATATCTCAAATAGTAAATCGACAATCCATCAAATCCAATCATAAATTCAATTTCATATTTTATTCATTCTAATGTATAAAAAAAACAGTAATGTGAATTACAAATAAAGCACACCATGTATGTATGTATGTATGTATGTACACGTAATACATGATAACTTACTCATAGTTCTTCACAAGTTGATAAAGACAAAGGAGTATTCCAAGCCAACAGGCACTATTATCAGACTGGAGATAAAATCCAATTTTCTCAACAACAGCAGTCCAACGAGTGGGGTAATCATGCTTGATAATATGATGAATGCAAGTAGTAAGCTGTACTCTGGAACATATGAGATATTTTACAAATAATACTATTTTGAGTTTCTATACATTAATAGATTAATGTTTGAAATATAAATAAAAAGTGAGGATTTGAGCACACTAATGAGTTCACTTAAATGTCAGCATTTTAATATAGTAGAATACAATAGGCATTATCTTCTGTCAATTATACTGTGTAATGCCCAAAATGGGATAGGAATATCCCAATATAAATTTAAGAGCATAGTATCAGCATTATACTTTCTAGTACAACTGAAAATACTCCAATTAGGTATGAATTTGGAACAAAAATACTTTGTGACCACAACTTTAAATATACCTGATCAGTTCAGGAGAATGAATAATAGCTTCTACAATATTCTCTCGAATACAATGTCTATCTTCTTCTGGTATTGAGTAAGGCGGGTTATCCCCTGGAGTAATTCCCCGGTCAGGCCAATACTGGGTTATCATATTCTTCAAGTATATAACACCTGTCAAATAACAGTATTAAGATGCCCTAAAATTACATTATAATTCATCTGTAATAATCTAGTAGACATAACTATTAGGACACAAGCAGAACACAGAACTTTATAAAGTACTCCATCCTGTATAATTTTGCCCTAAAATTTGCTGCTTCTTTGTTTTTAATGGAAGAAAAGTGAACTATTTGCATATTGCGGAATAGGGACATTATTTACTGCAATCACTTTTGCTATGACAGCCTGTTAATAGATTTAATCTAAATCCCTAGACATCAAACTAAGTATCAGTCATTACTCTCATCTCACAGACTATCGGACTGTAAAATGCCTATGCATAATACTATGAATTTTTGCAAAGAAAAATGGATATGAGAATATTTGTCACAGAACTTAAGGGCATACATTATTTATTTATTTAACTTTCAAACTTGTCCAAAAATGTCTTAAGCTTTATGACTGGAATACTGAACCTGGTATGTATAGTACTTATCAGTACAACTAATATAAACATTAGGGGTCTAGAATTAAGATGAAGGAGGCTGAATTACCAAAATCTTGATAGGAGAAAATATGCAAAATGTTATATATTTTAAGAAGTCCAATTAACAAACTCAAAACAAGATTTTAATAAGAATTTAATGTCAGCAAACATCCAGGATTTTGCTCTTCCAATATATGCAAAAATATTGTACCCGATATTGATAGCCATACCAGTCTATCTTTACTCCTCAATGGAATCATAACATAGTATTTTCCTTAAAACACTTCAGTTGATAAAATTTCCATCTAAATGCATAAGACATGTATTACATGATCAGATATCTAATTGTATTCAATAGTATTGATATTCAAGTGAGCAAGATTAATAATATATGTTTCTCAGACATAATAGTTGGAAAAGTTTATTGTTATCCAGTAATCAGTTATTCTATCTTTTTTAAATCAGTAAATACTTTTATGTCTTTTTCAAAATGTGGAATTGCAAAGAAGGATGAGATGACCTCTTAATCTAAATATATATATACAAGCTGTCATGTAATCATAAATTCTGAGGGATGCTTTTGTACAAAAATAATCACATCCACTCTAACAAACTATTTTAAGCACAAGGATTATTCTTCCGACCCAGATTTCAGAGACCATCCTGTTCCTGTTTATATAGTATTACTCCACATTAAAATCTACTTTCCATTATTTCATTTTGCTACTCATAGTCACTTATTAATAGCGCTAAATATTTATACTACAAAAAGTGATGAACTGTTACTTGCCTGCCTGTCTCACTGGTAAATCCAGTTGTTCTGACATAGTTATTTGAAGGAGAGTTGAAACGAAGTTCACTGATTTATGAGCCTATAAGCAAGATATAAAAAATGTTAGATGCTTACAATTTTAGAAAGCATTACAAAAAAGGTTTTTTAACCTTTTAGGACCCACATTTTAGGGAAATGTGCGTAGATGTTAATTATCCTCCTACTCCATTAGCTCAGAGGCCACCATCATCCAATGTCTACTAGTTCCTGGGGGGGGGGGGGGGGGGGGGGGGGGGGAGAGAGAAGAGTCTTCCCATCTCTTTTGTTCCCTTTACCAATTTCAGAGCTGAGATGGCATTCCATTCCCCTTACAATGTTGCATAATCTCAGTCAATCAGATAGCTATCAGCAGAGCTTTGCTTTTTATGCTGCCCATGCAGCGGGAGAAAAGAAAACCATCCTTGACTTAGACTGGATTTAAAAGTGCCTATTTAAGAAAACAAAAGGAGGCCATTGTTTCACCTTTATCCTTCACTATATTCACAACTAGGAAGATCAACATAACACAACTGCCGTTTCCCCCCCCCCCCTTTTCAATGAATAGTCAACAGCCACTGTGAGAATGGATTTTAAAGTATTGTCATGTTGCCATGCTAACCACAAACATGTAGCAACGAGTGTAAGATAAGAGACCCCAAAATATGACCATTATTTGCCAAACAGTTGCCCATATTGGAGCTTTTCCAATAATTTTCATCTGGAGAGAACAAAGTTGAAAAAGGCTGTAAAAATGAGTTAGTGCTTTAAAAGAGGCCATCTGATTACTTCATGAAATATCAAGGTGTATTACGTATCCAAGAATGAGTTTCTTTTCACATTAATATTTAACTACGAAGATTAGAAAAGTCAACATTAAAAAAAGGCAGCAAAAGGAATACAGGTAATCCTCAAATTACAACAGTTCATTTACTGACTGTTCAAAGTTATTACGGCACTATAAAAAGTGACTTGACTGTTTTTCACACTTATGACCGTTGCACCATACCCATAGTGATGTGATCAATAATAATAATAATAATAATAATAATAATAATAATAATAATAATAATAATAATAATAATAATAATAATAATAATAATAATATAATTTATAAACCGCTCTCTCCCCCCCGAAGGGACTCGAGGCGGTGCACAGGGAATTTAAAAATGCATATATAAAACCACAAACATAATACAATATTAAAATGAAATTAAACTAACCCTGCGCTAAAATCCCATATTAAAACTAAAAATAAGTCACTAAAAACCCTAAAAACAGTTAAATTACCCCAGGCTGGCCAAGCAGAAAAAGTGTGTTTTTAGTTTTTGACGGAAGGAGCGGAGGTCTGTAGTTGTTCTAATTTCGGGGGGAAGGTCGTTCCAGAGGGTCGGGCCCGCCACAGAGAAGGCCCTTCCCCTGGGCGTCGCCCGCTGGCATAGCCTAGTGGACGGCACCCGGAGAAGTCCCTCTCTGTGGGAGCGAATCGGCTGCAGGGATGTATGGGGCAGGATGCGATCCCGCAGATAGCTAGGTCCCGTGCCATGGAGCGCTTTGAAGATGATAACCAACACCTTGAAGCGCACCCGAAAGACGACAGGCAGCCAATGCGGCTCGTGCAGGAGTGGTGTTACATGGGAGAACCTGGAGGTTCCCATAACTGCCCGCACGGCTGCATTCTGGACAAGCTGCAGTCTTCGGGTGCACCTCAATAGTCCAGTCGGGATGAGTGACTGTGCAAAGGGCACCCCGGTCCAATAGGGGACGCAACTGGCGGACCAGGCGAACCTGGTAAAACGCCCTCCTGGCTACGGCCGTCACTTGATCTTCCATGGACAGCCGTGCATCAAGGAGGACGCCCAAGTTGCATGCCCCATCCACAGGGGTTAGATGTTCGTCCCCTATGGCCAGTGATGGGGTCAACTGGTTGTACTGGGCTGCCGGGAACCACAGCCACTCGGTCTTGGACGGGTTGAGTCTGAGTCTGTTACTTCCCATCCAGGCCCGCATGGCTTCCAGGCACTGGCACATCACCTCTACGGCATCGTTGGGGTGGTTTGGGGTAGATATATACAGCTGCGTGTCGCCAGCGTAGAAGTGGTACTCTACCCCCCAAAACCACGGATGATCAAGATTCAGAGGTGTGACAACTGACTCATATTTATGACAGTTGCAGTGCCCTGAGATCATGGGATTGCCTTTTGCAACCTTCTGACAAGCAAAATCAATGGGGAAGCCAGATTCACTTAATAACCGTGTTACTAACTCAATAACTACAATGATTCACTTAACAGCTGCGGCAAGAAAGGTTGTAAACTGGGGCAAAATTCACTTAACAAGTGTCTTGCTTAGCAGCATACATTTGGGGCTCAATTGTGGTCATAAGTCGAGGACTACCTGTAGTGAGGTTTTTCATACCTCTTGCTACCACTTCTTGTTCTAGAAAAAGAAAACCTGGAAAGATAACCATCTCAAGAATCCCTCTTCCATCTGGGTGGAGTCGGGGTGACTGAACAGAACTGAACCTTCAGTTTGGCTGCAGAAGGCCAGAATGTTACTGGTTGCTTGGGACAGGGGAGATAAAGTGCTCCAAAGTGCAAAAAATGGCCCGTTTTTTTTGTCCCCCAAAAAAGGGGGGGCATTCATAGCCTTTAGGACAGGCATGTCCAAAGTCAGGCCCGCGGGCCATTTGCGGCCAGGGGGTCGGTTTAATACGGCCCTCCAACAGCCCTCCCTGCTCTGTGTAAATGTGGCCCTCCCTTCCTCCCTCTGTCTCTGGGGCTGTGTGGCTGGGAGGGAGGTGGACGGAGGTTACGGGCGAGGGAGCAGGCGGGGTGAGCACCCAAGGCTACCGTCATCTTAAGCACCACCGAGGCTGTCGCCCGGCAGGGGCGTCAGGCAGGGAAGCCGGTCGCTCCTCCATCGCTGCACGTTCTGGGGCTGCGAAGCTGGGAGGGAGGTGAACGCGCGGCCCCAGAACGTGCGCTTGGTGCCTGCCGAAGGGAGCCGCGATGGAGACGCGACCGGCTTCCCTGCCTGCGTCAGAGGGAGTGACTGACAGACACAGAGAGAGACAGAAGGGGAGGGAGGGAAAGACAGAGAGACAGACAGAGACAGAGAGAAAGAGAGGGAGGGAGAGAGACGGGGAGAGACACAGATAGAGAATGACACCGGGAGGGATTGAATCGGAGACAGACGGGGAAAGAGGGAGAGACAGACATACAGAGAGAGGGAGGGAGGGAGAGAATCAGAGAGAGTGACACACACAGAGACAGGGAGAGACACACACAGAGACAGGGAGAGACAGATAGATAGAGACTGATTAAGTGAGTGAGAGACAGACAGACAGACAGACACACAGAGTGACAGAGAGAAAGAGAAAGTGAGAAAGAAAGAGAAAGAGAAAGAAA
Organism: Rhabdophis nuchalis; assembly: GCA_039707465.1. Lineage (NCBI taxonomy): Eukaryota > Metazoa > Chordata > Lepidosauria > Squamata > Natricidae > Rhabdophis > Rhabdophis nuchalis. Next base: position 123,105,357 of record CM077643.1, read on the forward strand.
GAGAAAGAGAGAAAGAGACAGAAAGAGAGACACAAAGAAAGAAAGAGAAAGACAGACAGAGAGAAAGAAAGCGAGAAAGAGAGAGAAATGGAGAGAGAGAGAGAGGAAGAAAGAGAGAGAAAGAGAGAGAGAGAGTGAGAGAGAAAGGGAGACAGAAAGAAAGAGAAAAAGAGAGAGAGAGAGAGAGAGAGAAATGGAGAGAGAGGAAGAAAGAGAGAGAGAAAGAGACAGAAAGAAAGAGAAAAAGAGAGAGAGAAAGAGAGAACGAGCGAGAGAAATGGAGAGAGAGAGAGAGGAAGAAAGAGAGAAAGAGAGAAAGAGAGAGGTAAGTTTTTTTAAAATTTATTTTCAATACATTGTGAAAACTCAACTGTCAGTTGATCTTAATGTTATGAAATGAAAAGTATGTCATTTGCAATTAACTTGGCATAAAATAATTTATTTGCATTTAATTGTAATGGTTCAAACAATGTTCGGAAAAATGTTCGGCCCTCCACCATGTTCACTTCATCCAATCTGGCCCTATTTGAAAAAAGTTTGGACACCACTGCTTTAGGAAGTTTATAGAGTACTCCTGGGGGCTGGGGGAAATTGAGCAAAAAACGGGCTGTTTTTCGCTCATTTCTGCCCTCCCCAGCCCCCAGAAGCACTCTGCAAGGCTCCTAAAGGCTATGCATGGCCATTTTGGTGAAAAGGGCGGGGTCTCAGGAGGCAAAAAAATGCTGCATTCTGTGTATAAGACGCACCCAGATTTTTAGCCTCTTTTTTGAGGAAAAAAGGTGCGTCTTAGACTCTGAAAAATTCAGTACCTCAGTTGGAAGTAAGAATATGAAAACCGAGTAGGAAGCAATCCTCTTTGGAATGAGAGAATGGGAAGAGTTCCTGTTATCTATGACATAGCTGGGTGAGAGCCAAGTGGAAAACAGAGGAGAGTAGACAAGGAAAGTGGATAATATTAAGTTATTTCTATTTTCAGGATTGATGTTTTGGAATATATGAGAAGACTTGGGGGCATTTATCATGTTGGTGTCTACTGTGATTAGGATGCTGTGAGCTATTATTGGGTTGGCTGTGAGAGGAGAAATAAGAAACAAAAAAATACGGAAGGAAGGGAAGATCTAAAAAATAGCTATTATTATTAACTATCACTTCTAGCACCTCCTCCCTTCATTTATTATCATGCACATATAAATCAGTAAAACCTAACCTAATGCAAACATCATTTTCTAAAGAGAAATTATTGTGCCATCCTAACTTTAAAATCACTATCAACAGGCATATTGAGAAATTACTGCCATTCACTATAAGGTGAGAACGTCCCCAGACAAAGCTGAGTCATTTTGCAGCTATTATCCATTCAAGATGTTTGGACATAACATACTACTCAGTAGTGACTCATTTTTATGCCAGTCGATAAAAAATAACCAGAAAGAAATAGGCATGATATAAAGAGAAAGCTATTCCACAGTCTTGTTTGACAGCATAATCTAATCTTGGTTCAAATATAATGGACTAATGTCATTATTACATTGATACAACTTTGACAAAAATATGGGCAACTAATCTTGAAATAATTCTCTTATTCTTTTTCACTCAGGAGTGATTCATCTTCTGATGTATATTGTTTGATTTTTTAATAAATCCATTTATCATAGAGAAATTATTTATTTTAGATCTGAGTAAATCATTACTCTTCTTCAATAGGTTGCTTTACTCAAGATAAGCAATGCTTATAATTGGCAACATTGCTCTTATAAATCTAAATATGCAAAATTTTAGGAAATATATATATACAGCATTAATACTGTCTATGAGTTCAATATATATTTGCTTATTATATACCGTACTAAGTTCCACAAAGTTCAAGCTATAAAATGATTAATCGCCTATATTTTCAACCACAGTAAGTTTCTAAGCCAGAAATATATCACCATCTTACACCTAAAGATGTGAAACATCAGTTTAAAAAGCAGAAAGCTAAGACAAGGGAGGAAAATGGAAATCTGAGATATCTTTTTATTTCTAGACTAGCCGTTCCGGCCCATGCATTGCTGTGGCCCAGTCTGGTTAAATGGCAAACCAATCTGTGTGTAGATTTACACCTGCACACACAAACACGTACACAAAACCACCGTATAACCCCCAACCTATCTACCTACTGTATTTCTCCCTCTATCCCTCTATCTACCTACTGTATTTCTCCCTCTATCCCTCTACCTACCTACTGTATTTCTCCCTCTCCCTCTCTGTCCACCTACCTACCTACCTACCTACCTACCTACCTACCTACCTACCTACCGCATTTCTCCCTCTCCCTCTCTATGGACAGAGTATCTTATGTCACAAAGGATGACATAATACCTGTGGCCCACTGCTCTCTCTGTATCCATCTACCTACCTTTTTTACAATTTTTTATATTTCCATTGCCTGTACCTGGCACAGGTGTGACATCTACACAATCTATATATATCATTGGTGCTGTATTTCAAAGGAACATTGTGTGAAAATTCGGTGCAGTACTTTAGGAGATTAGCGGTTTTGAACAAACTCTTGTTACATTTTTATTTATATAGAATATTCCTTCTTCCCCTCCTCATATTGTACTGTTTATTTTCATGATTTACTTTAAGAAAAATGATTTTAAAATATTGCAGTTCACTTCTGATATGATTCAACTTTCATCAGAAGGCAATCCATTTGCCATTCTGAGTATATCAGTTGATATAAAACCTGCTCATTTAAACTGCCTTGTATAAACATGACATAAACGAGTGCTGTGCAAATAGTTCCAAGCTCAGCAAGTTTTACTGAGTGTGGAACAAAAGTTCTCTGAATTCCAAAATGTTGTCCCAAAGTAGGATATAATGTTATATGAATTGCCCCAGCATCCCACTGTGCACATTGACCAAAAGAAAAAGAAAAACAGGTCACATTTCTGGTGATATAGGAGGGGAGGAGATAGTGGAAATCAAGAGCAGTGAAAACATGCATTCAAATTTCAAACTTATTTGAAAGACTAACAGGTAGGTAACTAAGTCTATTGCTACTATTATTATTATTTTGTATAGGAAAGTTTGAGTTCAATGTAACATTGTCTTTATATTCTCGTGTATGTTGTGCTTTGTCAAGCAGACTACCAAATGCAAAATAGGACACTGTGTATGTATATTAAAAACAAGCCACAACCAAAGGCAGAAAACTATTTCTCCATTGCGTTGTTCCCGAGTATGTTGAAATGAAGGTATTTTTATTGCTCCATTTCTGGTGTGTTCTGAAGCTGTTTGTGAAGGCAGAGGTTGCAGACAAGTGATGTGCCAGTGCCTGGAAGCCGTGCGGATCTGGATGGGAAGTAACGGACTTAGGCTCAACCCGACCAAGACCGAGTGGCTGTGGTTTCCGGCTGCCCGATTCAACCAGCTTTCTCCAACGCTGGCCATAGGGGGCGAACATCTTGCCCCTGTGGATGGGGCGCGCAATTTGGGTGTCCTCCTGGATACCCGGCTGTCTATGGAAGAGCAAGTGACAGCCGTGGCCAGGAGGGCGTTTTACCAGGTTTGCCTGGTTCGCCAATTGCGCCCCCTATTGGATCGGGACGCCCTTCGCACAGTCACTCATGCCCTCGTGACATCCCGACTGGACTATTGTAACTCTCTCTACATGGGGCTCCCCTTGAGGTGCACCCGGAGGCTTCAGTTAGTTCAGAATGCAGCCGCGCGAGCAATTATGGGCACCTCTAGGTTTGCCCATGTAACACCGCTCTTGCGCGAGCTGCACTGGCTACCTGTCGTCTTCCGGGTGCGCTTCAAGGTGTTAGTCATCATCTTCAAAGCGCTCCATGGCTCGGGACCTAGCTATCTGCGAGATCGGATCCTGCCCCACACATCCTCACGACCGATTCGCTCCCACAGAGAGGGGCTTCTCCGGGTGCCGTCCACTAGACTTTGTCAGCGGGCGACGCCCAGGGGAAGGGCGCTCTCTGTGGCGGGCCCGGCCCTCTGGAACGACCTTCCCCCTGATATTAGAACGACCACCGACCTCCGCTCCTTCCGTGTAAAATTGAAGACCCACCTCTTTCGACTGGCCGGCCTTGAATAGTTCTCTCTGTCTTTTAACGATAAATTTTAATGGGTTTTTTAATTGTATTTTTAGCACGGGTAATTTATTTAATTCTATTTTAGTAATGTTTGTATTATCGTATATTGTTTTAATTATGCCTGTGCACCGCCCCGGGTCCCTGTGGGGAGAGGGTGCGGTTAATAAATTCCAATTTATTATTTATTATTAAGTATGTTAAACTGTTGCTTCTACAGCATGGTTCATATTTTTTTAAAAAAACATCACCCCCCTTGATTAAATACTTTTTTTTGCCTGGGGGACAAGACATATTCAACATAGAAACACCAATCCAGGTTTTGTGACTCTAAAATGAAAAACAAGAAAGCAAGGGGCCTGTTTCAAGAGGGTTTTTTTTTAATCCTTAGGACAGAAGACACAAAATAATAGTAATGTTAACTGGAACAGAGGACAGTCAAAATGTTACAAGAGAACATTCCAAATGTGGCAGTAAAATTTCAGAATTGTTTTGTGCATACTCCAATATTTTTCAGTTCAACTAAATTTATTTCCTAGATGTATATAGTTGCTCATCTCAGATAAGAGATTTGTGTAAACTGAGACAATCAAAACATCAAACAATAAAATTTATAATAAATAAAGCACATAAAGCAAAAAAGGACACCAATGATAAACCAATCAACAGCAAATACATTTAACTCAGCGGGTGAACTCCTCATAACTTTCATGTGGTTGTGTCCCATCAGGTTTGACAAAGGGGACCTGTTAATTTAACACTGGAAAGGATGGTGTTCGTCAGAAGCACTTCTATGGAAAACACACGCTTCCTAGGTCCTTCAAGGTGACACTTTTTAATCAACAGGTCCCCTTTGTCAAACCTGATGGGACACAAATAACTGAAGAGAGATGGGCCCTTAAATAAAGCACCTCCACGCTGTAAATGGCTTTATAATAAACAACAAGCCATATGAATAGTATCTGGAAGAAACTGGGTGTCACTGCAGATTGGGAAATAAAGGCTTAACATCATTATGGGCACACCCATAATTGCTCGTGCCACTGCATTCTGGGCCAACTGCCGCTTCTAGATGCTCTTCAAGGGCAATTCCATGTAGAGCATAATGTCATACTCCAATTGGGAGATAACCAAAGCAAAGGGTACCACTGATACACAACACAAGAGTTTCACAAAAGCCTTCCTGGTCATAGCTGCCACTTGTTCTCTGAACAGAAGCTACAAGTCCAGAAGGATCCCCAAATGTACCTGAATCTATCTAGGAGAATGTAATCCCATCCAGAATTAGTGATGAGAAATGTGATCTAAGAGGCGAAAAATCCAGATCCGCATAGTCTTTCTCAAGTTTTAGTTGAAACCTGTTCTTCCCCATACAGCCTTGAATGTAAGCAACTTATTGGGGGAAATGATTATATTCACATGTAGATAAAATCTCCTTTTCCAAAATCTGGATTTTTAGATCATAATATGCATAGATGTTAATATCCTTAGCTCCTTCTCTCTCCATTTCCAAATGTAATAAGAAACATTAATCACTGTTTCTGTTGTACTGGAATCTGAGATAAACACCAATTGATCCTAAATGTACCAGGGTTCAAAATCAGATTTAAACTATGTTTTGAAGTTGGCTTATACAAACTGATTTGATACGAATTAATCAAAGATATACTGAGAAACTATGGTTAATTGTGAATTCCTACTTAACTTTCCCACTTGCACAAAAGGAAAAATGAAGTGGGAAAAAGACTAGTTACATACCAAATAATCTGCCTTATTTAAAGCCAATTCTTTTAGTCAGAAGTGTGATAGGTTAGTAGTCACGGGAATAAATGAAATATTACACACACACACACACACGCACACACTTCAATTGATAATGAAGCACGCCCCATACTACCCATCAAGCGCTAAGCTAATGCATAGCCAATCTATAGAAGATGATGCAAAATTCACAGTTCAGAAAAGTTAATAGCTGTAATAATCATAGGATTATGTGAACATCTTTAATAAAATTACTATGCTGCAATATTATTTATTTAGTTCAATTTATGCACCACACAACTGATAACTAATATCAGAAAATCCAATACAAATCAAAAACAAAATGCTATCTTCATATGACATGCATACAAAAAGAACAGGCACATTCAACAAGGGATACCACCCACTCACCATGTTTACCGAAAAGTGTAATAGGGAGTTTATTATTCTAAACAGATATATTACTATATTACATATAGAAAATTGTTCACATTAATGAACATGGATTCTCTCACCATCTTTGTGTAAGAATCACTGATTTGTGTAAACATTTACCCATTTGCACCCCAAACGTGGTATGCATCAAAGGAGGGGGGGTATTCAAGTTGGACCATCCAGTTCACCTAATCCCAACAAATTTCTTTCCTCATTACAATGCAACATCCCACCCTACCATGTCAACAGGTGTTAATTTCCTTGATCAATCAAAGCATGTGATACTATTTATTTCTATTGTAATTTTCCCTGGGAGGAGGAAGGTTCAAGGCAAAAAAGCCAATCTAGATAACCATATAAATATTTTGACATGTCTACGTGGTATGTGTGGATGTATGTATATATGTGTGGTAACAACACTAAGCAACTCAACTGTGCATGAAAACATGGGAACTGGGATGTAGAAAAATGGCAGAGGGTACACTGGACTGATGAGTCAAAATTTGAAATATTTGGATTTAGGAGGCAATTTGTTCACCAAAAGACTGGAGAACGTTGCAATGAGTGTCTGCAGACAACAGTGAAGCATGGTGGAGGTTTCTTACAAATTTGGGGCTGCATTTCTGCAGAGAGTTGTAGATTTGGTCAGGATCAAAGTTGTCATCAATGCTGAGAAATATGGGCAGCTACTTATCCATCTTGCCATACCATCAGGGAGACGTGTGATTGGCCTCAAATTTATTCTGCAGCAGGACAACAGCCCCAAACATATAGCCAATGTCATTAAGAATTATCTTCAGCATAAAGAATAAGTCCCAGAAGAGATAGTCCCCCCCCCCCTCTCAGGACCCTGATCTCAACATCATCGAGTCTGTTTGGACATGAAGAGACAGAAGGATTTGAGGCAGCCTATATCCACAGAAGATACATGGTTAGTTCTCCAAGATGTTTGGAACAACCTTGAAGAAACCTTGCCGAGTGCCTTAAAATTGTGTGCAAGTGTACCTAGAAGAATTAATGCTGTTTTGAAGGCAAGGGCAGTCACACCAAATATTGATTTGATTTTGAATTCTCTTCTGTTCATTTACTTTCTCTTTTTTAATTGACAAAGTATTAACATTTCTATTTCTGAAAATAAATTTATAGTATTTTTGCACAACTGCCTAATTCTTTTGCACTGTGCTGCTCATACAGATACCAGTATATCCTGTACGCTTGTTAATGCTCCTATTAGATTAAAATAGGTAGACAAATTTGCATAAATAAATACATAAAGGTGTGGTGTGTTATTTCTGGAAAACTGTATTGCTGGGATCTTTAAATTATATCAGGTAGTAGATAATATCAGTAAGTTTTAATAATTTTCTAGATTAAAAGATAAATACCATTAGTCAATTACCACTAACAGGCAGTATTTACAATTAGAACATTTATTAACATTTTTATCTGGAGATTTTCAGCCTGGTACATACTTGGAAGGCCAAAATGCCTAAAAACATTATTTATAAATACCTGTTACCAAAACATTAATTTGACATACAAACATAAAAGAATGGAGTAAAAAACTGGATTTTTAAAAATAAATAACAGAGAACTTTTTACTCCAATGTTAAAAATGTACTTGGGTCTTACAATTTATTTTAAATATATATCTCAGATTTAGTGGACCCTACTGTGTTTATATAGAAAATGAACAAGTAAATTACTGTCTTGTTGGGGATGCAACAAATAACTCTTTTTGCAATGTCTTAATGTTAATTTTTGGATGCATATATTTTTAAACAGTATGTGGAATCTGATAACTAGACAACAGAAATGGATTCTATGTGACCTTATTGTTGCCAAAAGACTAATTCTTCAGCATTGGAAAGACAAATGAATGACCTCAATTACCCCATGGATTGGAGACTGACACAAATGAGTTTCCTATACACTTACATTACATATGGACAATGACAATAAAACATAGTGAATTTTTTTTAACTTCATCTGGGTAAGTGTATGTTATAAATAAACAAGGTGGAGAAAGCAAGCTGAACATTTCTGGAATTCTTTCTAAACCCTTAATAGCTCTGCATTGCTAGGAGCGAGTAGGGAAGCAGGCTTAGAATGAACTGATCAATGTAGGGATTGATGAATTTAAATTATATGCAGCATCAAGTGGATCAAACCCATTTTAATGTGATTTTTTCTCTCTCTCCACTTTCTCTGCCATACCAAATTTGGGTCCCTTCTGTTCTCTCTTTCCATTATTCCATGTGTTTACAATATTCTATTAAGTTGGAAATAACTTTTTTTCTTTTTCATCCTAGTATTTTTTCAGAAAGGTCTTGCTTGTTTTCAGTCCAACCAAGTGTTGATCTATTTGTTGTGACAGGAACTGACCCAGTGGTTTGTCACTGGAACGGATGTCATGGGCTGACACAAGTGATTGGCCCAAAGTCACCCAGCTGCCTTTCATGTCCAAGGTGGGACCAGAAGTCAAGTCTCCTAGTTTCTAGCCTGGTGCATTAACCACTATACCAAACTGACTCTTGTTGAGTTGGGAAAAAACAATAATTTAAAATGAATGCAAAATATAACAAGAATGAAAATTAAATAAATATGAGTAGCTTTTTCATAAAATATTACAAATGTTGACAATTCTTTATAATTTTATTCAGAAAAGGCAAACTATTTTACAAATTCTGTAAAATTGTTACTCTTATTATTCAAAACTTATCATGTTCCCTGTACTTAACCAAAGTATTGTAATGGATTTTATGTACACTGGGTATCGCAAATAATCAAATTGTGTGTTCTCAGATCACACCAGCAATTAGCATATCTGTGCTCAAATTCTTCCTTTAAATTATATACTATTAGTTTGCTATTTCTCTCATGTCACTATAGGATGTCTTGATCTCCATGTATGTATATATAGCAAGGATAGTATTTTTTCCTCTGAAAAAGAAAACAATTTCTTAGTTTATCAAGAAAATCTGAATTCAATTCAGTTTTTGAACATAAAGTATAAAAAAAAACGGAGGATACTGTTCTTTTGTGTGCTATTATCTTCTAGTACATTATATTCCTTAACATAGGAATATAGAATAGCAACCACCTGGCTCCATTACAATTCTATCACATGCAAGAATAAGCCAAACAATTCAAAAATAGCACTAGAATAATATCATTATTGCAATGATAAGCTTTTTCCAGCCTTCTCCAGGTGCATCACTGAACGAAGCTCAAGGAGGCCAAGGCTTGTTTATTATAATAGTACAATACCATAAAATATGAATATGTACGTATGTATGCGTATATATTCCATTTAAAAAAGAAGAATAAAGAAAAGCAAATCTTCCTGGATTCCCTCGATTGAAGACCTACAGCAAAATGTTAATCACAGATAACTTGTTACTAAATCTTCAATGAATATAGATAGAACCTATCTACAATTTTTTTGATGTCACTGGCAGACAAGAGTTCCGAAGAGAATATTTGAAGGACCTTATTGAAGGACTTTTCCACCACCAAAGAGCTCATATTATTGTTCATGAGGTAAACATTTGTTGCTTGGTTTTATGGAAGTGCATCCCACAATATTCATTCTTAATAAACAGGATACCAAGTGTGAAAAAATATATAACCTAATAGAATATTTCACTACAAAAATACAGAGCATTAGTCACATCTGGAAAACACTGCAAACCAAAATTGTAAAAAACTTTTGACTTATTCATGAATGAGAATGCACTTGTCAATCACTTGCGTACATAAAAGTTTCATCCACTGGTTGTTTGGCATTAGGTCCAAACAAGTATTTTGGGTTGTTTTTCTCTTAAGAAGCCATAATCATATGGCATGCTTTATTCCGTTAATGGTTTGGTTCAAACTGTTAGGAGACAAATAAATCAAAACTTCAGGTTCAAATATGTTAGAAAGTAGGGAAACCTATTGCTTTGCAAATGTCGCTGAAATGCAAGTTCTATAAGCCACAGCAATTTTGGCCTACAATAAGAGGTATTGGGACTTGGCAGTTCATTAATATGTGGACGATCACACGTTTCCCTACATTAAACAAAAATCTTAGCTGTTTGGCCAAGTAGGAGACAAATGCCATACCAGCATATTGGTTAAGTAAGGCAATTCTCATTTTCACAATATCCCAATATACAAATTATCTCAATATTTCTGATGTAACAATACTACTTCATTACTTTGTCAGATTTTTTTCATGAAAATTAAAGCTGCACCCTTATTTGTTCTAAGAATGATTATAATCTATAATTAATAACATAGAACTTTGGTGTATATGTGTGTCTATGTGCATGTGTGTGTGTGTATGTGTATGTATGCGCACACACATATACATACACACAGTTTCCAGAGGTAGCAAGCACACAGTGATGACCTATTTCAGAAAAAAATACCTTAATCTCTTCTAAACCATGGGAATAGTAGAACCCTCAAAAAAGCATAGCAAATTACCCAAGAACCACAGTGGACCTTCCCATTATTTGATACTTAAGATAAGCTGCAATCAATAAAGCATGGTCAACACCAACTTTACTTCAAGCTTCAATCATTCACACCAAACATCCTTCATACATCAAAATGCATACAAAAGATGATTCACTTGACTTAATCTGATCAAATTTAGCAGTATAATTCTTACAATTTATTTTATAAATTTATACACCATCCATCTCTGAGTGACTGGATGGTGTACAAATGAAAGCTAAAAACCATTAAAAAAACAGCATTGGGAACACCCAGGGCTGCCTACCACTCTTAGATCCCCATACAGTATAATAAAGAATTACACATAATTTGGGTAATAAACAGGATTTGTAAGGTCCTTCATACTTCACTCAATGTTTTTTCCTACTTTGATCTTTATCCTGGCTGGAGTTTCATGTGTGTTATTGATTTCTGTTTTTATGCTTTTATACTTTTCTTTTAATACATTTAGACTCCCATATCCATTTTAGAGAGCTTGAATATCCTGGCTATAATTACATGTTGAAAGATTCCGATTAGAAAACAGCCCCCCCCCAAAAAGATTAAGGTACCATTCTTTAGCAAAAGCTAGACATTTCATTCAGTACACTTATACCAAATGCACACTGATTCTTCATACTTGTGGGGCTTTCCATTGAATCATAATCATGATGTAAGTTGCATGTTTCCTGGCTGCTTCAGGACTGCAAAATGTTGAAAAACAAACATGGTTTAAAATAGGATGCCAATTTTAATATGACCTTCAGACTACTTCCACCAGATACCTTTAGTTTATTACGTTTCAAATTTTGATTGAAAACTTGGGCATAACACTATGGAACTATATGAAGCCGGTTTTAAACGCACTTTTCGGTTCACAAACGTGCACCCTTATAAATAAATCAAAGTTTGTGCTGTGCAATTCGTGAAAATGAAAAACGGGCTATTTCATTCTGAAAGGTATCTTCAGCAGCCGTCTTCTTTTTCCCGCCGCTAAATTTAACCTTAAACAGCAAAGTTTGCCTCCATATAAGGAAGAAGGACACCCTCGGTCTCCTGCACTAGAAACCCTTCTGCCGTCAGTTTCAAAAGGGACCCGTTTGAAATTTTTCTCGCTGCAATCATGAGCAAAGCGACTCTGGCTCCTGCCCACAAGGCATGGCAGAAGGCGGGCAAGGGCCGGGCACACTGACGAGCTTCCCCAGATGAGGACGGAGCTGCCACGTGCCCGAAGACAATGCTTGAGGGAGCGGGAAAGGGCCTGACATTAGGCTCGATCGTGGGAGAGGCCTTCTTCCCTTCCGCCCCGAAACCGCGCTTCGCCACACGGCCTGGCTTCCCTCGCCCCGTCCACGCTCTTGCCTCCGCCGCCGCCGCCTCCTTTCCTCTTCCTGCCCACGTTTCACTCTGGGAAAGGCGGCCCCGTCAGGCCCGCGCCTGGGCCGCTCAGGTGCGTGTGCACGTGCGTAAATAGCAAGGCGACCGGCGACAACCTGGCCCAAGTTTTCAGTCTTGAGCCTGGGCTCCTTTTCTCTAGGCTGGAGGTGACCTCCCAGGTGCCACCGAGCGATCCCTCCTCGCCTGTCCGGAGCCCATCGCGGATCTGCTTCTCCTACCCTCCTCCCCAGTCCCCAACTCCAGTGCAGGGGGACACCATTCGGGGTTCGCACGCCTGATTTCTCTCTCTCCCGCCTGAGCCTGGACCCCAATTCGTGGCCACGAGCGGTGTCCCACCCCAGCCGCCCCCCGCCGGCCTTGTCGCCGGGACTGCTTCTCCTGTAAACCGCGCTCCCAGGCCGCGCCGCCGCCGCCGCCTTCTCACCTCGTTCAGCTGCCTCTCGGCGGCCTCCCGCAGCGTGGAGTCCATGGTGCCCCGCAGGGCCTCGATGATGGTGTTGGGGTCCATGGCGGTGCGGTCGAGGCCGAGACGGGCAACGCGGACGAGATCTGGGGCGGCAGCGCCGTTCGATGCGCACATGGACCCGCCGCTCTACAGCGGCAGCCGGCGGCGCGAAAGGAGGAGAGAAGCGCCAAGGCCCCGGATAGAGCTACTCGCCGCCTCTGCGAGGCCGACGCCTTCCGCTCGGCTCTTGCCGCCTTTGACAGGCATCACGGGAATTGTAGTCCTCCTGGCGGGCGGAAGAGGACGAAAGCGGCCTCAAATGGCATCCCCCCCACCCCGCTTTTGGAGCCCTCTGCTCTGCAAGAAAGGAGGGAGGTGGGTTCGGGGAAGGAGGGAGGGAGGGGGAGAAGGTTATGTCGCTACCCATTAAAAATTGGCTACAGTAGTTAGACGGGGGGGGGGAATAAATCGCAACAACATCCACGTATCTGGACCAATCTTATCCTCACTGATCGCATATGAAGTGCAGTTTCCATTTACTTTTTCTCACAAAGCTGGGGGACGAAATGTCTAGGAGGGAACAGTCGAAAGATGTCATCCCCCTCCATTGTTTCCTATTCTGTAAGTTTGAATGAAGTAATGAGAATGAAGTCTGACTTTAAGTGGAATGTCTACTAATAGAATAAAAGCAAAAGAAAAGGATATGAACTGTCCCCTAATATGAAATATAATAATTGATCTGTTTATTTGGCTGACTGAACAATAGTCCCTAATAGTTTCCAATTAAAAAGAAAAAAAAATGTACAAATGACATGGGGGTGGGTGGGGGTGTTGTTACTAATACTTTAGGTGAAAGACGATTCAAAATTAAATGGGTTTAAGCAACAGGTTGAAATGAATGAAATTAATTTTAATTGAGAGAATTCTGCAACTGAGTATGAAAAATGTAAGGTACAAATACAGTATGGCTTAGTAATTTAAATACCAGCTAGCAATGTGATGTAGCTGCTAAGGAAATAGATGTCATTTGGGGGCATATTAATATGAGCACAGATAACAAGAAGTATTCTCTATTCTGCCCTAGTCAGACCCCATTTGGAATAACATTCCAGTTCTGTGCAGTTCAGAAAGGTGAGTGATGTTTTGGATTGAATTTAGAGGAAAGCTACCAAGACTGAAAAGATTTGGATACCAGACCTTACGTAGAATAGTTAAAGGATATGGTTATGTTTAGTGTACACAAAAAAGCCATTTTTAAATATTGGAAGAGCTTTCATAAAAGAGGAGGTGGTTTATGCTATGCACCAGGAAGAACTTCCTGATTGTATTAATTGTCCATGAATGGAATAGGTACCACATTATATGGTGAGTTCTTTATTAGAGATTGTCAGAACAGGCTAGGTGGTCATCTATCAGAGATATTGTAGTGGACTTGAAATAAGCGGGGTGTTGGACTAGAGCAGCGGTGTCAAACTCAAGCCCCAGAGGCCAGATGTGACCCATGGGTGCTTAGATCTGGCCTGCGGGACTGCCCTGCAAACAGCAAGGGACTGGCCTGCGGTGCCTCTGCCAGTGAAAACATAGTTGTTTTTGTCGGCAGAGAGTTGCCGGAGGCCATCGCAGCCAAAAATGGAACTTGGGAGCTCGTTTTCACTGGCCACCACAGGCACCTCCTACAGGAGTGACGTCTAGCTGGCCACACACATCCTGCCTCCCCGCCCCCGCCCCCCCGCCCCCAGGTCAAATACAACCCTGATGCAGCCCTCAATGAAATCAAGTTTGACATCCCTGGACTAGAAGATTTCTCTCATCCTTCCCTAATCTAGATTTCTAACAAAAAAGGAAAATATAATATAATGACACTAGAGAAGACATATATTGTCAGTTCCTTATCTTTCTCTGCAGTCCTCTATATAATATATAAGATATAAATGTAATTTATAGCTTCATAATTCCCAGGATTTTGGTACTGCTGTTTGGAAGATTATGAGAGCTGAATTCCCAACAAAGCTGGAGGCTTCAAATTGATAATGGTTAAGATTAGAGTCAGCTTGAAATAAATAAATTGTATTATATGTGTGCAATACTAAAATATCCCCCCAAAATAGCTGTTAGGGTTTACGTTTTATTTAAAGAATCATATTTAGATTCTGTTGTTATATAGAATACACAAATTTTTAGGTCTCTTAATTCTAAGTTAACATGCAATTGATTTAATTAAAATATGCAAAACAACATTTTCGTTTGCTGTTCTTCCTTTATATTAGCAACATTTTAAACATTTTAAATATTCAAAACAACAAATAGTTACATAATGTGATTAAAGAAACTCACTGATTGCTTGGGCTTCAATTCCTCTATTTTTATACTATTATTTTGATCATCTAAACCTCATTTACATTGCTAGGAAATGTTACAGTTAGAAGTAAATTATTAGTTGAAAAAAAAATTCATCCAGCACTTGACATTGTTTTACATATGTGCCTCCTGCCTTTCCTATGGGAAGCTTCCATAATAGTTTCTATGGATTTCTCTTCACTGTAACCCCAAATCACAACTCTTATGAGTTTGGCTGAGTTCAAACTTGGTCTAGCCCAAACTTTAGCAAGCAAACTCCAAACTAAAATGAAAATTTGATCTTGGATCTCTCTAATATAAATCTGTCATAATGTACCACACTACATTATGTTGGATTTTCCTTCGACCCTAGATACCACTCTTTTTCTCATGCGAAGTTATGCACACACATGCAAAATTCATCAATGTAGTATGTATATAAGGAAGTATTGGTTCCTGCTTTTCTTCAACTTATGCAAGCTGTCACCGAGTGCCTATTTATATATTCCAAATACCATCCTCATTTTCTACCAATATCAATGAAAACGGGGCAAGAAATTTTTTTAAAAATGAAGGTTTATTATCTATGCTACTTTTTTCTGTGCACCAACATGCTGGCATGATAGATAATTTTAAAAACCTAAGACACCTTATTTGCAAATAATTGGTAACACTGGTTATATGAAATATGAAAGCCAATAGGGAGATTCTCCACTTTTTTATTTGTTTTTTTTAAATAATCTTTAGCTTATATTTTTTATTCATCAGATTGCTGAAAAATCAGACAATTCAAATAATAGCTTTGACACTCATCTCTCTGCTTTGCATTGTAATGTTGCAGTTAACTTGCAGATCTATCTAAGTCCTAACCAATTGGCACTTCTGTTATTCCAAGCAACTAGAAGACAACACAGGCTCATGTACCGGTATGTGCAACAGAAGGGTCCTATAAACAGCTTGCAGAAATTAAACCAAGATAGATCTGATCAATTCCAGAATTCAAATCTATCTGGGAACAGTATCTTGAGTTCTATAATCAAAGAAAGTTAAAATGTAAATGCGTGAAATAAAATACAGATCAATGTGCTAAAGAATTGCTTAAAGTTAATAGAAGTAAGTGCATTGTTAGAATTGGAGACAATGGAGGATGAACTTCAAGTACCTGGACTAAGCCTATAACTCCTTCACATATACTTATTGTCTTCATAAAAGGTAAACTGGTGACTTCACAGACACATTCATGTAGGCTTCTTGGTGACAATGTAAACATAATTTGACAATGACTCATGGCATGTTTTGCAGTTTCTAGGCAGGGCTGGAAGCCTCCTGTCCAAGCCTGAGTTAATTGGGTTTCTGAGCTTAGAAAGCCACAAATTTTAGGCAATAAGCTTTCTCACTTGAATGAGAAGTGAAGCTTAGTAGCAACTTTATGATCAATAACTAAATCTAATTTCTTTCCTGGAAATTTTCATTATTTTGGGGAGTCTTGCATTGAGCGGGGAACTAGTTTGTTAACTCTTTGTTTTTCTCTAATAAACATAGAAAGCAGCATTCCTGATACCCTTGCACCCTTATACAAAGTTTTAAATGTGCTTTGCATTCTCTAGAATAGCCTCCCCCAGTCTGTTTTATGTTACAGACATTGGATTTGGAGGCTCTAGTCTCATCTACAGCTAGAGGCACCAAGTTGGAGAAGAGTAATTTGCAGAAAACAGAACTTGACAGTTGATGTTGCTTTTTCAATATTGAAAGTCGGTGGCCTTTTATTAGGTTGCACAACACCCACAAATATTGCATCAGTCACCAAGTCCTATACAGGATATACTGTATATCCTGTTCTGGTTTTCTTGAGACAGTACTAAATGGAGCTTACTTCAGTTCTACAATTCTTAGTTTTTTCTACTCAAGTCTTAACACCCACCCCAAGACCCTGTTTCCTAGTTATGTTAATGGAAAATTTTAATGACTGCTGTGTGTTTTTGTTTTGCATTAGGTGAATTTCATCAATTCTATTATAAGCTGTCTAGAATCATGAGAGATGGGTTAGCCATATAAAATAAATAAATAAACTGGATTTGAAATGAAGTCATGCTACATAATTATTGCCAGGGTATTTTAAACTTAATTTTCTAGTTTCTCCTCAACATAAGAAAATGTCATAATAGCAGCTCCAGGTGCCTGTAGCCAATCTATAGCTGTACTAAATACAGGTAGTTATCAATTTACAACAGTTCATTTAGTGACTGTTCAAAATTACAACAGAACTGAAAAAAGTGACTTAGGACCCTTTCTCACACAACCTTTGTAGCATCCCCATGATCACATCAGAGGTGGTATTCAGCAGGTTCTGACCACTTATGGATAATCGGTAGCGGAAATTTTGAGTAGTTCATAGAACTGCTAAATACCACCTATGACTGGCTCCACCCCCATCTATTCTCTGCCTCCTGAGTCCCAGATGATCGGAGGAAATTGGGATTTTGCAGTAACCTTCCCCTGGAGTAGGGAGGGAATGGAGATTTTACAGTATCCCTCCCCTGCCACGCCCACCAAACCACACCCATGCCATGCTCACCAAGCCACACCCACAGAAACAGTAGTAAAAATTTTTGAATCCCACTACTGGATCACGTGATCAAAAATCAGATGCTTGGCAACTGACTCATACTTCTGACCGTTGCTGTGTCCCAAGATCATGTGATTTACCTTTTGCCACTTCCTGACAAGCAAAATCAATAGGAAAGGCAAATTCACTTAACCATAGTACTAACTTATCAACTAGTGATTCACTTAACAAGTAAAAAAAGGTGATAAAATGAGACAAAACTCAACAAATGTCTCATTTAACAATAGAAATTTTGGGCTCGGTTATGGTCATAAGTTGAGGCCGAACTGTAGCCTTGCTTGTTCTCTGTGTTTTATATATGAAGGAAAGTTTGTACTATAGCCATATTAGGTAAGGAGAAAGAAAAATAATTCAGCCAATATCGCTATGCTTTTAAACAAATCACACCATCCCAGAGACCACAGCTATTCTTTTCGTTTATTTAAAAAGTTGGGAATATGTGACTAATTTAACACTCCAAGTTCTGAGCGCCATTTCATGCACGTCCGTCCCCTCTTGCATTATGTCAAGTACTTTGATCAACTCGCAGCTCCTTCGGCTGCTACGCCTTTCGCAGAAGAAGGTCAAGTTTGCGAAACAACCCGCGCCTCCCTCAAACCCAACCCAAGCAACAACGCAGTTGCGAGACAAGCAAAAGCGGCTCCGCGGCGGATGCAACTCTGCGCCTGCGCCAAATACATCAGGCGAGGTGGTGGCGTGGAGGAAGGAGCCGTCACCGACCCCGCCTCCTCTCGCGGTTCTTGGCGCAGGGGAAGGAAGATCCGGGCCTGTTTGTTGCCGGCCGGCGATAGTGGTTGGTTGGCTCCCTCGCCGAGTGGAGTATGGCTCAGCGGGGCTCAACGCAGGCAGCCTTAGGGCGGACGATGGAGGCGGAGGGGCTACAGGAGGCAGAGATTGCCTTGGAACGGCATCAGCAGTTGATTGCAGGTCAGAAGCGGACGTGGAAGGGGACTACAAGCGAGGAATGCGGGGCATGTCTGGAATGAAGCAGGCTTTGTTGGACCTGCTGGGCTGTGTTACCCAGTTCCGATAGATTTGCATTGTACGAGGAGGAGGAGAGAAAGGATTTACAGGACAACAGGTTCTTCATCCAGGCACCAATTCATAAGGGTTTACATTTGCCCTGGCTTGTTATATTTTGCGGCGGCGGGGGGGAAGCGCTGCATCATGGTGACAAGGTCATACAGCGTGCCTGCATTTCACACGTTTTCCAGTTGACCTCGGCAGTTGGAAACGTGTTCTGGCTCTGAGCCTTATCCGGAACCCTAACCTATCTTTGTGAGATGATACTGTACAGGCTTGGAATCATGAGGGCAGGTTTTCCCATGGTTTACTCCAGGCTCCCTCATCATAAATGTCCATAGGTGATGTTGGGCAATTAACTCGAGGGATTGCAGTAACAGTTGACTAAATTTAATGGAATGGACAACCTACACAGACTTCGTAAATACGATCATAGCTTTATTTTTAGAATTTATTAATCTGTGGTTTATTGCACTGCATCATGCTAATTATTCCCCCCCCCCCGAAATTAACAATTGCCACGTGCCTAATTATAACTGCCCTAGCCAATCGTATTTTAGCATGCTGAGTTACGCAAATGCAAGATGTTAGGTGAATGAAGGTTTCCTACCAGTTGTTATGGAGTCTAGAATGTGTATTGTAGTTTGGGAGCAAAGGAGAACATTCTTCACCTTTAACTATCAGCTGTATTTTACCATGTAAATCAAACATTACAAGTCGTAATGTACTTGCACATGGAGAACATAAGATTTGCCAGTTTCAGTTTTTCTGTGTAATCTGTTTTGAAGTAATGATAATCCTATGGTATTTTTATTTTGCTTAGTGTGTTCTATGAATCTTTGAATCCAGCCATTTAGTCTTATCTGTTCATGTTGAGCATGTTGTATCAGCCTTACTGTTGTTTCTGACACCATCAACAATGCTTAAAACTTAGAAAGATCAACTTTTGAAGTCTTGCTATACATAAATATGGCCATATATTATACTTGCATCAGAAAAAGATTTATGGTGTACTTTCAGTATTATTTTTTGTCTCCTTTCCCAGTCGCCCAGTGATTTATATCTTCATAATTTGTAATTTAAAAAATATCTTTGCTAAAGATAATTTATTCTGCTTTTCTTAGGCATACTGGTGAGGAAGCTCTATTTTTTAAAAAATTCTAAAGACAGAAATAGGAACACACTTTATTCATTTATTGTCTATAGCCCTGTTTTATTAATGCATAAGCAATTCATCCTGTCTAGTGTTGAAGCATATGGATATTGTATCTCTAGCATTTGTATTAAATTTATATAATTACCCATTTCACTATCATGTCTCTGAGCAGCTTACAAAGATAAACTACAGAAAGCAACACAAATCAAAAATAGTCACAAAGCCATTACAGATAAAAATATTAAAAACATAATCAGTGGAAAAGTACCACTGATTATCCTAAAAGTTTAGCCACTTAACAGGCTCCACATCAGATTATTGGGCCAGATGACAAAGCCATGATTTCAGGTTCTTTTGGAAGCCATGTCTTATATATGTTTTGAATGAGCAAGCACACTGCATATATCTCCTAGTTGGGGATATACAGAGAACAGTATGAATTGAATTGAATTCAATATTTGGTGAATTGTGATTTGTCTCTATAATAGAAGTACCCTGTGTACTTGCAAAGCAACAGAGAGAATAATAATACCAATACAAGGGGGAAGTAAAGAAGCTAATAAAAATGATAAATAATAATACAGCTGCACTGTATGAGTTTATATATATTGTATGTGTATGTTAGACAGAACTGCAAGTATTAAGTGTTTAGTAGAGGGGGAAACTGTCCCTGTGTCTAGTTAGCTTGCAAAGTAGGCTGTAGATGAGATATCCTGGTTTTCAATATTATGAGTTTGCTTGGAGTAAAACTTGGGCTTTTCCTGTTCTTGTGGCATTCTTGCAAAATGTGCTCAAGCTGATCAGTTAATGCCCTTAGGAGTGCTGCAAATGGCTTAGTTGTAATTAAAACTAGTAAGTTCATCTAATCTAGGCTTTCTATAGGAGCATGTTTCTGCCCACATTGGAGATGTCAGAAAAATATAACAGCAAGCTGAACGCAATGAGAATGGATTATTTAAGAAGTGTGCATGACAAAACAAAAAACCTAGACAGCGGTGCTGAACAGCTTGTGAACGCTTTTGAATTTTCAATATTTCTACATAAATATGTCCTAAAATGTGGTTTATTTTTCCTCAATAAATAAATGAACAAGTATAATTTTAATTAATTTTTGATTAGGTTGTCTCTGTTTAATTTTAGGATACGGATGGAGATCATATCATGCTTTAGGTCACATTTATGCAGAAATACTGAAAATTCAAAACTGTTCACAAACTCTTAAGTACTACTGTATGTCAGGAATGAATGGATGACAGGTGATTGTCGACTGAACACAAAAATGAGTGATAAGTAAAGGAACATGTACATTGAAGTTGTTCATGTGGGGAGAATGATTGAGGACCAAATTAAAGAACAGATTTAAGAAAAGTGAATAGATCAAAAAGATGGAAAAGATTTAAAAAGTCACAGATTGATGGAGAATAAACATCCTGAAAAGAGAGATGTATTGGTATGGTAGAAGCAGTGGTGGGTTCTGGATCCCGTTGCAACCGGTACGGTGCAGTGAGACCCGGCGTCCACCATATGAATGCGCGCAGCAGACGTATGCATCCTTACCTCCTGCAATGCCTCCGTGACGCTCCAGCTGCTCGGCAGAGTGTTGAACAGGTGCCATACACACTGTGCGCGTAAACGGAAGCACCGAAGAGCTCAAATACAGGTTAGGCGGATGGGCCCTCCGGTGTACCGGAACGGTACCCAGTGCTCCCGGCAGGCACCGGTATGCTCGTACCGGGGTGTACTGCTTGCAACCTACCACTGGATAGAAGCAATTATCGTTTGCAAATACAGATAATCCTTGACCAGTAGCTTAGATTGTTCAAATGGATTTCCCCCCCCCCCCCAGGTATTTTTCACCTGGTTCCATCCGACATCCCTTCCATAGTCGTGTGATTGTGTTTTGGTCAGTCAGCAACTGGTCTGCATTTATGACTGCTTGTAGCATCCTATAATCACATGATCACAATTTACAACTTATGTTTCCTCTTGGTTCTTGGCAACAACAAAAACGGTCTCATAGAAACAACAGGCTTCCTTTGTGATCATGGATTCATTTAATCACCATGGTGACTCCCTTAATAACTGCAAAAAAGTAGTAAAAACAGATCAGTCCCACAATAATCTGCTTTACAACTGTCACAACCTATGACTGTAATAGTCTTCATTGTGGTCATAAGTCAAGGACTACCTGTATAAATATGAAGCGATATTATGTAGTGATTGATTTTTATCAAGCCTCTTGTAGGGATGACCCGGGCCTCTTTTTAACAGTTCGTTTTCTTTTGTACCACACAGTTTTTTATTCTGTCGGCTCTACACTTTCCTGATTCTTTTTGTTTTTATTGTCAGGTTTTCATCATTTGTTAACTGACCAGAATTGCTGGGAGTTGAGTAGAACATAAATGTAATAATAATAATAATAATAATATATTTGCAAAAGGTAACTTTACTTGGAACAACTTGCATCCTGCAATGATACAGTTAATATTATTAAACAACTTCCTATCCCAGGTCCTTGAAAAGGATTCAATAATTGGACAAAAGTACCAGATCCAGTCTAAATACCTGGCTAATTGTACAACCATACTAATGATGTCCATGTAAATAATTTATTTTACAGACTTATATATCATTCCAGTTGTTAAATGAAGTGGCTTGCAGTCTTCAGTACTACACAGATCTGGTTACATTTTTTTCCTTTATCTCCTATCTTTAATTTCTTTTGCTTAATTTCTTTTTTCTGCATTGCATACAATTTGTTTACCATAACACAGAATAGTGTTGAGTACCTGTGTGTGTGTGTGTGTGTGTGTGTGTGTGTGTGTGTGTGTATATAAAAAAATGATATTTTATTTTTGGAAGTTTGGTAATGGTTATAATCTGCAACTCATCTCAATGAAATGATACTTACAGGCCAAAAACTGGGTTTTAGCGTGTATTAAAACTTAAAAATTTAAAAACCGAATGGATAAATCATTTTGGATAGGCTTTGTTAGTTGGAGGAAAATTATAGCTCATAGTTGAAAGATCTGAAAGATGGACAGAAAACCTTCTAAAGAGACCAAAGGTGATGAGACCTGCAAAGTAGTATTAAGCTTTAATGAGAAATGGGGCTCCCCTTGAGGTGCACTCGAAGGTTACAGCTAGTTCAGAATGTGGCCGCGCGGGTGATTATGGGAGCCTCTAGGCATTCCCACATAACACCTCTCCTGTACGAGCTGCACTGGCTACCTGTGGCCTTTCGGGTGCGCTTCAAGGTTTTGACAACCATCTTCAAAGCGCTCCATGGCTCGGGGCCTAGTTATATGCGAGACCATCTTCTGCCCCATACATCCCTTTGACCGATCCGCTCCCACAGAGAGGGCCTTCTCAGGGTGCCGTCGGCTGGGCAATGCCGGTTGGTGACACCCAGGGGAAGGGCCTTCTCTGTGGCGGGCCCTACCCTCTGGAATGACTTGCCCCCCGAACTGCGCACCGTCTCAGACCTCCGCCTCTTCCGCCAGCGTCTTAAAACGCACCTTTTCCAACAAGCCGGCCTAGCATACCCTCCCGTTTTGACTGTTTTTAGATAGATTTTAATTCGGGGGATTTTATACTATTTTAGCACAGGGCATGGATTTAATAGCTTTTTAAAATTTGTATTTTTGTTATATTTGTATTGTTTTAAATTTCCTGTGCGCCGCCCTGGGTCCTTTTTGGAGAAGGTGCGGGGTATAAATTTGAATAAACTAAAAATAAAATAAATAAAAATAAATAAAGGATTAAAAGAAAAGCTTAACTAGAAGGAACTCCAGCAAATTATCCAGGAAACAACTGTTTCATCCAGGCAGCCAAAAGTAACAAGATGAGCCTGAGCCAGACTGTTAAGCAACCTATGTTCATTATGTAAGGGTAATTGGAATTAAACTTTATAAATCAAAACATACCAACATCTGGAATAATGTATTACGTTTTGCGGTACTTGGCATTTTAAAATT
This sequence comes from Rhabdophis nuchalis, assembly GCA_039707465.1. Taxonomy (NCBI): domain Eukaryota; kingdom Metazoa; phylum Chordata; class Lepidosauria; order Squamata; family Natricidae; genus Rhabdophis; species Rhabdophis nuchalis. Next base: position 123,129,091 of record CM077643.1, read on the forward strand.
TGTGCTATAAAGTACATAATGTTATCAGTTTTACAGATATTTGGGCAATGAAGAAATTTAATAAAGTTTTTAACATTTTCTTAACTTTTTAAAATTTGCATAGCAATTTTAAACTCAAGTTTTATATTTTAATATTAATGTTATTGAATAGTTCAGTAACTGAAGTATTTATTTTATATGGTTGCTATCATATATGTTAAATATAACCTTTATAGAGAAAATTTTGCTAATATAAGATGCTAAATCCTTGGTTTTCTTAATTATGAAGATAATTAATTTAAAGCATTACTAAACACAACTGGCCAGGTTTACATATTATGTTAAACAATCAACCATGAATTATTCACCTGTACTGGCTGGCTTCGCATAGCATGCTAAGACACGTGCTTCTATAAAACCAGACAATTTTTGTAATTCAATTCAGTTTAATCTATTTTTTCCCCAAGTGTGAATCAACAATATAGGACTTAACAAAAAATGCAAACGTTAAGTAAAATGATATCCAATCTTAATTAAAGTGCTGTGTGTGTGCATGTGTGCCTTTGAGTTAGTTGACTGACTCCTGATTGCCTAGATTAGTTTTAGCAGGTTTTTTGGCAAGATTTTTTTGGAATTGAAGGCAAGATTGCCTTCTCCCTAGACTGAGAGGAGATGAGAGCCACCAATTGGCTTTATGATTAAGACAAAACTAGGATTCAATCTATTTAATTTCTTAATTTCTAACCACTACACCAAACTGGCCTTATAAAATACATTAAAAGATATAGAAATAAGTCAAATATCTAGAGCACTATAGGATAGTGATTATAAAACTAAATAAAAGAACTTGTAAGAAAATTGTCTTCTACCAGCCTCTCAAGCAAAACTGGTCAGCCTCCTTAATTAACTTTCCTTGTTTAAATTAATCAAATATTTAATTGTATTTGAATCAAGACAAGATTTTTTTTTCCTTTAAGAAGTGCTTCAAAAAATTTCCATGGGCAGAAGTGGCAAATGGCCAATGAATAATATGAAAATAGTTATGTGGTTCTATTACCATATGCACAGAAACAAATATGGTATTTAAGGGAACTGACCATTCCTGGTAGCTGAATTCATTTATTGAAATTGTAATCTGGTAAATGCCTCTGTAAGGGAGAGCTCCGTTACATATCTAATACATTATTTTGACTAATGATAGTTGTTTTTTTTAGCCTGATAATAAGAGCCCCAAATATTTGAATCCATGAAAAGAGTGTCCAGAAATCGATAAGAAAGAACTTATTTTGTTTTACGTCCCCCAACTTTTGTTACCCAGATTCCAAAATCAGCATTAGAATTAAGGATTTTGTAGAACAATAACTGTTCCGTGTCTATAATACAGGTAACTGCTGACTTATGACCACAATTGGGACTAGAATCTTGTTCATTCAGCAAAGCGGATCCCTTCGTCCGATCCGCTCCCACAGAGAGGGTCTTCTTCGGGTGCCGTCGGCGGGGCAATGCCGGTTGGCGACACCCAGGGGAAGGGCCTTCTCTGTGGTGGGCCTGGCCCTCTGGAACGACCTACCCCCTGACCTTCGTACTATCTCGGACCTCCGCCTCTTCCGCCAACGTCTTAAGACGTATTTATTCCAACAAGCAGGCCTAGGATAGCCCCCTGTTTCTGACTTTTTAAAGAAAAATTTATAATTTGGTAAGGGTTTTAATATTGGGTTTCAGCACAGGTTTATTAATTTAATACATTTTAATTGATATTTATTGTATTTTGTGTTTTTAAATGATGCCTGTGCGCCGCCCTGGGTCCTAACAAGGAGAAGGGCGGGGTATAAATTTAATAATAATAAAAAAGCAGTTGTTAAGTGAGATGTCACATGATTGCTTTGCTCAACTACTGCAATCCTGGCCCTCTTGGTTGCAGTTTTTAAATGGTCTCATGGACCGTTAAGTGGACAGAGTTCCAGGTAAGGAGCACAGGGTACCTCACTTGGGTGGAGGAGACTGTAGAAGGCCTGGCACACATTATACACAGGTTTCTCTTCCGCCAATGTCTTAAGACATATTTGTTCCAACAAGCCGGCCTAGCCTAACCTCCCATGGGGACTTTTAGGTAGTTTTAAATTGGGTTTTTAAAATTTGGTTTTAGCGCAGGATAGGTTTATTTAATAGTTTTTTAAATTATATTTATTGTATTTTGTATGTTTTTAAATTTTCCTGTGCGCCGCCCTGGGTCCTTTGTGGAGAAGGGCGGGATATAAATTTAAATAAATAAATAAATAAATAAAAAATTTCTCCTCGCTTAGGAGTTGAAAATGCTCCCTGCCAAAATCAAGCAGGTTTTTCAGGCCTTGATCCTTTCTAAGCAGGCTGTACCATGTGTTCGAGGGCTTCCCCTGTCCCTGTGAGGCATCCTGGACTCCTCACCTTACTGCGCTGTGTCTTCACTTGGGGGGCAAAAATTCAGCTTGGATTTCAGCTCCCTTCTGTTTCTTTATGTTACACTAGCTGTACTTGCCATGCGTTGCTGTGGCCAAGTTTGGTTAAATGAAAAAGTTTCCCCTTATAGACTCTCTCAGCGACCCCCTTCCTTCTCTGTCTCGGTTTCCCCTCCCTCCCTCTCTCTCCCTCCCCTCCCTTTCTTACTCTACCTACCTACCTACCTACTTTATTTCTCCCTTTCTCTCTCTATCCCTCTCCCCTACCTACCTACCATATTTCTTCCTCTATCCCTCTACCTACCTACCTACCTACCTACCTACCTACCTACCTAGAAAGAGACTCGGCAGTGGCCTTGTGCGGGGTGTGTGTGTTGGCGGCAGGGGCGGCAAGAGAGGCCGCTGACTCGGCAGTGGCCTTGTGAGGGGGGGTGTTGGCAAACGGGGCAGCGGCAGAGGAGAGGCCGTTGACTTGGCAGCGGCCTTGCGGGGGAAGTTGGCGGAGGGGCGGCAGTGGTGGAGCAGAGGCCGCTGACTTGGCAGGGGTCTTGTGGGGGGGAGTTGGCAGAGGGGGGGCGGGAGCGGCGGAGGAGGAGGAGAGAGAGGCTATTGAGGAGATTACCCTTGCGGATATGACGCAGGCCGCTCCACTGCTCGTGCAAGTGACGTGATCTGAAAAGCAGCTGGATGGGAGGTGTCGCGAAGGGGAGTGGGGCGAGTGAGGGAAACACACAGAAGAGCTGCAGTTGTACATTTGTGTGGCGTGTGCCATCCACACAATCTGTATGTATCATTGGTGCTGCAATTGTAAGGAACGTTGTGTGAAAATTTGGTGGCGATCAGTGCAGTAGTTTCAGAGATTAGAGGTTTTGAACAAACTCATAGTTAACTTTTTATTTATACAGATAGATATTCTTACATTCATTAAATTACATTTAATAAAACTTGATGTTGCATTTTGGCTCCTCAGCTTGATTTCATATATATTTTCAAATGTAACTTGGATTAACTCGGTATAGAAATGTAAGAAATAAATAAATAATCCTAGAGAAATCTGTGTAGATTCTCAGTGTCCCTACTCACTGCAATTTCTCGTGTAAGTTCATGGTCTAGTCAGTGGTTAAGACATCAGGCTAGAAAGCGGGAGACCATGAGTTCAAGATCAGCCTTAGCCATGAAAGCCAGCTGGGTGACTTTGGGTGAGCTGGGTTGGGCTGACATTCCCTTAGCCCAACCCACCTCACAGTGTTGTAACTAAAATAGGAGGAAGAATTTGTGTTGGACATATTTACCGCCTTAAGTTATTTGCAAAAAATAATAAAGACAGGATACAAATAAATGAAAATTTTAAATTAATTACATTTTCATTGCATTTCAGGAAAAGCACATAAAGAAGGTGGATCTGCACGAATGTCACTCCTCATCTTAGTATCCATCTTCTTAACAGCTGCTTCTGTTATGTTGATGGTATATAAAAACTTTCCCCAACTTAGTGAGTAAGTATACCATGACAAATTCATTCCATTTTTAACATCTGTAATTGTATACATTTAGAGAAGTTATATAGAGTCTTGTGAGGTATTAAAAGGTTCTAAGTAGCCCCTAGAAAAGCATATGATGCAATATCAATTTCAAAAAATCCCAACAAATTACTGCTGACTGACTACCTGGTGGTTTGAGGGTCTGGATAGAGAGGAACAGTTTTGACTCAATCCTGGCAAGATTGATTGGCTTTGGGTTTTGGGTCCCCAGGCAGGATCTGTTGATATGTCATCTTTGACTCTGGGCATGGTTGCTCTTCCCTAGACTGAATTGGTGTATAATTTGAGGGTCCTTCTGGTCTCATAGCCCCTATCCAAGTAGATAGCAGTTATGGCCAGCAGGATGGCCTTTGCACAGATTTGCCTTGTGCGCCAATTGCACTCTTTCCTGGACTGAGAAGAGCCTGCTCACAGTGATTCATATCTCAGTCACTTTCCATCTGGACGACTGCAATGTCTTGTACAAGTGTCTGCCTTTGAAGATCACCAGAAGCTATAATGTACAGAATGCAATAGCATGTTGGATCCCCCTAGGTTTGCCCACATCAAACTCCTGTTGAGTGAGCTGCCCTGGCTCACAGTTTCTTTCAGGTTCAATTCAAGGTGCTGATTATCACTTTTAAAGCCCTATATGGCATGGGACCAGGTTCTCTCAGAGTATTTGCCAATCACATCAGTTCTAGGAAGTTCTAGGGTCCTAGGAAGCTTCAGTTAGGGTTAGGCTTATTATTGGGGTGGCTCGTGTTTTCAGAGAAACACAATACTACTATGAGTTGCTCAGAGTTTTAAATTTTAAGATGGGTGGCCATACAAAATAAATAAATAAACTAATATTTTTATCACAGCATAAAACTTAAATTTGTTGTTTGTTGTACAGTGATGAAAATGATTGAATCGGAGAGGTTTATTTTTTGCTGAAATCTGTCCTGGAACCTTGTTTAGAATGATGACCTTGAAATTGATTAATAATTGCCAGAAAATTAAGTTGGAAGACTTTGGTCATCTAAAACAATCTAATGATTTCTGAAGTAGACTTGTTGCAGTGACTATACAAGAAGACTACTGGTAGCAAGATTTGACACTGGATAGATGCATTAGTTACATGAATTGAGCGATATAGAGTGCAAAATTATTTCAGTGGGATCAAAGCTTTCATTAGAAACTGGGAATTATAATATCAAGGTAGTGTATATGTAGTAACTTTTTTCTGACAGGAAACGAGTTCACTATATCTATTAATAAAATTGTTTATTTTTCCCCTACAGAGAGGAGAGAGAATGTATGAAAGTTCCTAGAGACATGGATGATGCTAAAGCTTTAGGAAAAGTACTCTCTAAGTACAAGGATACTTTCTATGTTCAAGTATTAGTGGCCTATTTTGCTACCTATGTCTTGTATCCTTTCTTAAAATATATACAAATTGCTGTGGAATGTGATGTGAATCAATTATGATATATTAATAATGCTTGTAATGCTATGATTTCACTTGTAAGATAAAAGAGTGAAATAGATTCATAGAGATAAGCCATGCTAACATTCTGTGGTTAGATTGGAATATTGCAGGCTAATTCTGCTGTTTGGCAGTTCAATTCTCACCAGCTTAAGGTTGCCTCAGCATTCCATCCTTCCGAGGTCAGTAAAATGAGGATCCAGATTGTGGGGGCAATATGCTGACTCTGTAAAGTGCTTAGAGAGGACTGTAAAGTACTATGAAGCGGTATATAAGTCTAAGTGCTATTGCTATACTATAAAAAAAAGACTGTAAAAAAACTAAGAAAGAAAAAGGCAGATCCTCTTCAGCAGCCGATATTCAGATAAGCAGGGATCAACAACATCAAAAAAACAGTATTCTAGACAAAGAACCACTAAAAAGTAAATCATACCCACATCAAAACTGGCAAGGAAGCACCAAGGAAGCAAAACCCACCATTCGGTTGAACTGATGATGTTACCTAGTTGGGTAATGAAATATCTGCCAAGTTCAGTGAACATCAAGAATTCCACGTTGACTTTAATAGATGAAAGAAATGCCTTAAGCCCTACAAATATTAATGTTATCCATTTGTCCTTTATAGGTTGTCCTCAACTTATGACCTCAGTAGAACCCAGAATTATGGTCATAAATTTAGGTACCACCTGACCAAATTTTATGACCTTTTTTTACAATGGTCATAAAGCAAGTGTGGTCGTAAAGCAAATCATGTGGTCACTGTGTTAAATCCAAGATATCTTAATAGCGTTTTATGCCGTTTTTTAGCAGAAAATGACAAAAAAAAGCTATAAATTGAAAATAAAACATGGGTCAGCACCCCTCAGGTATGTTTAGACCAGACATGCCCAAAGTCTGGCCTAGGGGCCAATTGTGGCCCATTTTCAAATTTTGAGCAGCCCGCAACCTCTTCTCCCTGCCAGAGTTATTTGTTTAGTCTTTCATAAAATAGTTCATTTGCATTTAATGTTAATGGTTCAAAGAATGTCAGGCTGAATGGTCGGTCCCACACATTTTCACCTCACCAAATCTGGCCCTCTTTGCAAAAAGTTTGGACACTCCTGGTTTAGACCAACTGGTATTCGGAAACACAGTTACTGTACATTTGACCAAAACCCTATTAATAATCACTTATCCTGCATTAATTTGCATAATCTGATTTTGAAGGGTGTCCAGCCCAATTTATGGCTAAAAATTGTATAGGTAAAGATATATTTTATTTTTATTTTCTCTGAATCACAGTTATTAAATGATCCCAATTTCTGCTAGTATAAAATGCTGGCAAAGATAATATCCATTTCTTTATCCATCATTTTTAGTATCTAATTGTGAAATGTGATACTGAACAGTGGTATTTACGAAGTCAGAGCAGAGACTTGAATCCTAGTCCCAATCAAACCCCAATCGTCTGTATTTAATATGGTAGATTTAAAGTGCTTCCTTTATAAAAACATTAATTACTGTATTTTTCGGAGTATAAGACGCACCTGAGTATAAAAGGCACCAAGATATTGAAGAGGCAAATTAAAAAAAAAAAGTTTTTGCACTCTGTAGACCTCCCAAAAATGGCCCATTTTTCGGCTTGTAGAATGCTCCTGGGGGCTGAGGGGGCAAAAATGAAAAAGAAATGGCCCGTTTTCCACTCATTTTTGCCCCCCCCCCCCAGCCCCCAGGAGCACTCTGGAAGCCTTCTAAAGGCTATGCACAGTCATTTTTGCAAAGGGGGCGGGGTTTCGGGAGGCCAAAAAAATGCTGTATTCAGTGTATAAGACGCACCCAGATTTTCACCCTCTATTTTGAGGGGGAAAGGTGTGTCTTATACTCTGAAAAGTACGGTAGCTCTATAAATATCTAGGTAAAAGCCACACAGGAATCAATAAATGAAATTATTTGAAATGTTTGGAGCCTTAAAAAAACAAAGTTAATAAACTTATTATTTCTTGTTATCTTTGTAATTACTGTCTTTTAAGTTGTAAAAATTTCACAAAAGTCAGCAGAACCAAAGTCTTCGCTTTACATTTATATAAAGGGGTATTTTGATGCTGTGAAGTTATTTTTGAAATTCTTTAACATTCTGCTAAAGATAAGCATTTTTTATTTTTATTGGTATGTTCTATGTCTGAGGATGGAATTTGCTACTGTGTTTTCCCGAAAATAAGACAGGTCTTACATATTTTTTAAACGCACAAAATATGGCCTTGGTCTTATAATGGGGGGTGCTTATTAGTTTGGGGTTGCGCGAGCGGCTTTTCTGCTCCCTGCTCATGCGACTCCCAGGCTCATGATGCCCTTTACCCGTAGAATCAGGCCATCTCTGCTGCTGCCGCCACCGCTGCATGGCTTTTTCTGCGGCTTCCAAAGCACGGATGTTCTGGCAGTTGCCGCTCTGGGAGTGCACTCTACGGTTCACATATGGCAGGCAGCAGCAGCGGAGCTGCCCTGACTCTACAGGTAAAGGGCATCATGATCTTTGGAGTCACGTGGGTGGGGAGCAGAAAAGCCGCTCATGCAACCTCGCTCTCCAGCCATGGAGAGCGAGAGGCATTCCGAAGGCGCCGAGTCGCGGGAGCGTCTGTTCTCCTCCCTCCAGCTCCCCCGGCTCAGTGCCTTCAGAATGCCCCTAGCTCTCCATGGCTGGAGAGCGGAGTTGCACAAGCGGCTTTTCTGCTCCCCGTTCGCGCGACTCCAAAGCTCATGATGCCCTTTACCTGTAGAGTCAGGGAAGCTCCGCTGCTGCTGCCCGCCATATGGCTTTCTTCTGGCAGTTGTCGCTCTGGGAGTACACTCTATGGTTGTGAACCATAGAATGTACTCCCAGAGCGGCAACTGCCGGAACATCCGTGCTTTGGAAGCTGCAGAAAAAGCCACGCAGCGGCAGAAGAGCTACCCTGACTCTATGGGTAAAGGGCATCATGAGCCTGGGAGTCGCGCGAGCAGGGAGCAGAAAAGCTGCTCGCGCAATCCCACTCTCCAGCCATGGAGAGCTAGGGGCATTCCGAAGGCGCCGAAGCGGGGGAGCCGGAGGGAGAACAGGCCATCCCGTGGCTTGGTGCCTTCAGGATACCGCTAGGTCGGCGAGTGGTGCTGTGCCTGGCCGGAGGTGGGGGGGATTGTCCAGGGGCTTATTTTGGGGGGGGCTAATATTGTTGCCCACCCGAAATATGCGGCATGGCCTTAGTTTCAGGCCATGTCGTATTTTCGGGAAAACACGGTATTACTTTGCTGTCAAGCCACTTGGACTGAAATAAATTTTTGAATCAATTATCAAAAGTTAATATTATATTAGAATTCTCATATGAACAATGTTTAGCAATTAAATTCAAGGACTTTACTTCCATCTACCAGCAATTTATATTACCAATAAGGTAGTTTTTAAAAATTGCTTCAATTTTTCACAGAAGTAAAGTGGCCTTTAAAGAGGTAGTGTTAATTCATTGATGTGGACATTTACTAATGAATGATGATTATAGTTCAAGCCTAATTTTTTTATGTCAATGGTAAGAATTCTCAGTATTTTTAACAGCTTAAAATAGTACTAATCCTAACCTTGGATTTTAGATTGTGATTCAATCTATATGTTAACATTCTGTCATACACAATATTAAATTTAAAACCAATTTCATTGTAATTTTTACAATGACAATAAAGATTATTATTATTATTATTATTATTAAATGGAAGTTTATTACTGCTCATTTAGGAAATACTTTTTTTTCAAACTTTATCTTGCATTTTAAACTTTTATAGTTCAAAAGATGTCAACCCTTCAGAAATCTATAAAATTATACTATTAAGACTTAACAGAAGGATTTGTTTGTTCAATAATTTATTGAAATTTGTTCTTAACTAGACCTATCATCTAGCCTGCAAACATTTGCCATTCCTGGATCTATATTTTTGAGTATACTTTCAGGATTTCTTTATCCTTTTCCATTAGCCCTATTTCTTGTTTGTCTGGTAAGTGTTTATTGCCAAGAGTAGTATGCTCTTTCTTTTAAAAAAAAACCACATAAGCTATTGTGAAAAGCAGAGTATGTTAATCGTGGTCTTGTAATGGTGAATGTAATGGTCTATTCCAGTGATGGCAAACCTATGACCACAGGTGGCACGCAGAGCCATTTAGCAGGGCACGCGAGGCATTGCCCTGTTAGCTGACAGACCAGCTGATTCGGCCATTTTTAACCCATTTTTTGCCCTCCCCAGGCTTTATAGGAGCCTGGGGAGGGCGAAAACAGTCCTCTGTCCCCCGAAGGCCTTCCGGTTTGCTCATAGGGCCATTTTTAGTCCTCCAGAGACTTCAAGGAAGCTCTAGAAGCCTCAGGGGACGGGAGGGCTGTTTTCGCCCTCCCCAGGCTCCTATAAAGCCTCTGGAGCATGGGGAGGGTGAAAAAAGCATGTAAAAAATGGGGGAAGCGCCTGTCATGCGTGCATACTCATTGGGGGAGCGCATTGCATTATGGGTGCGGCACGCCAGTGCATGACCCCCTCTGCACTCTTCCCCCCCCCCCCCCCCCTTTTATGGCATGTGAGCCTAAAAACGTTCGCCATCGCTGGTCTATTCTTACCTAATAAATTGCATGGGAATATATTTGTACTTTTTAAATGCTTCCAAGGGAATTCAAATGTATTTAAAATAACATAAATGCAATTCAAAATGGTAACTCAGTAATAATATAGAAATAACTATTGCAAATAATATTGAACACAACCAACATCTGCATACTTATATCTGTTAAAAACTTTCAGAGGTCATTTTCCATACCTTTTTTTAGGAAGGCTTCAAAAATATAATTATTAGTGAAAATGCCTGACACCATTGTCCAAAGCTGCCACAAATGTGACATGAATAATAAGACCTGCTAGGGTTTATGGCATAAACATACTAACAAATAGATGACTTTGTCTCTGACTCCTAAATTTTAAAAGAGGCTTGTATTCTCCAGCAAATAAACAAAGAACATAGCTGCTATAACATTGGTAAATATACAGTGTGCTCTTTTTCTAAACTGTTGGAAAACATACAGCCGCATAAGGCATTTGCATTTTAATTGAGCCTGAATGTAACAGACATATAAAGCAAGGTAATGTAGTAAGTTCTCTCAAGGAATTTGAGATCAAACAGTTTGGATTGAGTTGAAACTCACATCTCTCAGGATCATGCATTTACTGTAGCATAAAGCACCCTTAGCTAATAGACTTTCCAAGAAAAATATTGTCTCCGCTTACTGATAGTTTGGTAAAATAAAGATTAAGTAACTGTAATGTGTTTTTGCAAAGCTACTTAAAAAAACATATCAATGTTTTAGCTAGACTAGAAACTTACTTATTTTTACTTTAAAAACTGCCTAGCCTAATACATGTATTTCTGGGCACAGCTTAGATAATTGAAGTCCAGATTATTTCTGCCTCATTGAAACTTCTTCACTTGTTCACTGAATTTTTCTAAACAAGTTACGCCATTGCATTTAGAATTAAGATAAGTAGCGGTTAGGAATTTTGCCTTCGTAATGGTGATTGTTACTTTGGGTGCTCTCTTTCTATGCTTGTTTGCTTGGTGCTCATCTTAAAGTGTTCAGATACAAGGAATATAGTGTCTTGCTTTCTCAGGCTTTTTCTGTTGTCAAAAATGTGCTGCTATTATCTGTTTTGTTTTTGTTTGTGTGTTAGAGACTTTTTTTCCCCATGAAGTCAAACTTCAGACATGTTTTAAACATTTCCTTTCAGACAGTTTAAATTGACACAAATGCAAAGAAGGAGCAATTTTAAATGTACACATCAACTTTTTGTATTATTTTGAAATTTATTTCATTTTGTTACAAATCATTGTTGCATGTTAATTACATTAAATTGAGTATCTATCTGTAAGATACAGCTTTTCCATTTATTTGCAGTGCTCTGGACTTGGAGCTTCTTTTTGTTATATGCTATCGTATTTAGTTGGAAGACCAGTTGTATATAGATATTTAACAGAGAAAGCAGTAAAATGGTCAAAACAGGTAAGATCACTCTGGCAGAACATATATTCTGAACCATTATACTAATAAAAGGATTTCTCATCATTTTTTCCTACCTCTGGTCATAGAAGCTAGTTTATTCCTATAACCGGTTGTAGTATTAATGTGTCTCACATGAGCTGAAATACTCATGTATTTTTTGCATGTGGCAGCCCTGCTAATTATCCAGTTTTCCAATACTGGTTCTGCCTCCCTTCTGTCATTCAACATCTTTGGTCCCTTTGCTTTCATTTTCTGAAAGGCAGAGTAATGGTGAGGAAAGGCAAGAAGGGCCCATCATATGAACAGAGTTTTGTTACTTCATCTCTGAATCTTGTCCTATTTTTCTAGTCAACAAGCAAGCAGATGGAATGACTTAAGAACTGCTATAGTATTTAGGTTTAAAGATTAACCATGTTCAAAACAATTGGATGAATATCTTTCAATGAATGACAGCTTTTAACAGATCAAGACTTGTTGGAAAAACAAAATATGTTTCATGGGCTAATTGGGAATTCTGTGAAATGTGAAATATTGCACTCTGCAACCAAAGTGTTCTGGCATTCTTCTTTTTTGTTTTTTATTCTCCTCTAGAATGTTAGGTGGCTGAGGGCATTGATACCTCCCATTTCTGTGGCTGGAACTGATTTAATTACACACTCCTAACACTTAGGAGTATTATTACACAAAATAACACCCCTAAGCTCCAATAATGGGATTTATTACTTGGTTAAGATGAAACTGCTGAATTTCAAAGCAAGATTATTTTAATTTGGTATTCTTGTGTCCCACAGGTAGAAAGACACAGAGAACATCTCATTAACTACATAATTTTTTTGAGAATCACTCCTTTCCTTCCTAATTGGTTCATCAATATAACTTCTCCTGTAATAAATGTGCCATTAAAAGTATTTTTTATTGGTACTTTCCTTGGTAAGAATTCTGTTTAATATTTTAAAATATACATGTTTCTTTGTATGCATGATTTATTAGTGCACAGTGCCATCTGTTGGGCCAATTATAAATATTTTGGATAATTTTCATATTTGCATTTTTTAAATAAGAATTGCTTATACAAGCAAAAGTATAAAAATAAAATGACCTGCAGCATCAGTGTTAAAATTTTGTATCTTCCACAAAAATCTATTTTGAATCTTTGAAATAAGGTGGGTAGATAACATAACAGAAACCTGTCATGTGTGTTTGTTTTGTGCCCAGAATGTGGAAGTTGTAGCTCACTGAATTCATTTAACTAATTTAGCCAGCTAATATAAATTTTTCATCCAGGATTTCTACTTATTACTTTCATTCATTCATTATTTTGCTAAGTAATATGTTTGCCACCTGTAAGAGTTATTTGGGGTCAGGTGGCAAACAAATTTGAAAAACAAAGTATCTGCTTTAACTTGTAGATGTAAGGCAATCTTGTTTGGATACTGGTTTCATAACATCTTGTATTCTTTTTTTAACTTTAAAGTTTTTTTTATTTTTCCATTTCATAATCACATGTACACTATTGCATAGCCAACATCATATTGTATTATTAAATGTTTACATCAATTCACCTTACCATCAACTCCCAAAAGCAATTATTGGCTCTTCCGTTCTCATGCACCATATTTGTTCCTTATCCATCACTTTTTTCTCCCTCTCTCCTCTTCCTGCCTCCTTTCTTCCCCCTGTCATCCTTCGCTTCTCTACTTTTCCTTCCTCTCTCTTTCTTCCACTCCTCCTTTCTCTCCTCCTCTCCCCCCTCCCCTCTCAATGTCTTGTATTCTCTTGTTATAAGAAGAATATACACAGGAATTTAACATAACTGTCCATATTTTCTGTTACAACTGCTTTTGATTAGATAAAATAACAATCACTTGCTAATATTAAAAGTGTGATTCTGTGTTGAAGCTATTTATAATTTCTAACCAAAATATTTTTACATTTTGTTTCCAGGTGTTGCACCACCATCTTTTGTAGCAATTAAAGCTGGAACCACACTTTATCAGCTTACTACAGCAGGTGAAGCTGTTTCCTGGAACTCAGTCTTTATTCTTATGGTTCTGGCAATTCTGTCCATTCTACCAGCAGTTTTCCAGAATAAACTTAAACAAAAATTTGCATAAGGATCAACCTGGATCTTTGTTTTCCATTTCATCTCAGGATCCGCACTACTTCTGTGATTCCTTTTCAAATGGATGTTAAATAACTTAGAAAGAGGAAGCTGAAGACACACAGAAGTTTTTAGATCTTTTGTTCAGTTATATTTATGGGGGTGGGGAGACAAAATCCACAGCTGGAAGAAAATTTTAAGGTGAACCATACCTTTTGAAGAATTCTGAGGCATTGTCAATTTTAATCTATAATATTGAATCTGAATTTATACTTTGTCTGATGCCTTTTTGATCATTTAATGTGAATAATTTGTTTCTCCCATTTTTTCCTCATCACTGAATAATCCTAAGAAATTATAAATTGCACAATGAATTCTATAATCCCAATGGAGACAGCATCATTTCTTTATGCATAAAGTCTTCATTGAAAACATGATTAGGTGGCTTGACCAGTGTTTTCAGAAATTTCTGGGTCTTTGTTTTTTGCTCATTTTTGTAAAAGATTGAGTGATTTAATTGTAGGATATTATTTTTTGTTTTCTTGAAATGAAGCTAATTTATCATGGCACATAAAAATACTACTTTTAATATTCTTACCTTGTTTGTGAGCATTTCAGTTATTTGGCTAACATTTTATGAAACTTAATTATCTATCAAAAAGCAGTCATCATCATACATTTTATAATGGTAGTTTTGTAGGAGGATGTGTAGGATTGGCCTTTTATTTTGCAGTCATTTTCTTTTGGGTGGCAGGATTTATTAACATTTCCAGGTGCTCTACCATCTTTAAAACTTATAAATACAATCTGGCTAAGTAAAAATTCCATGAATTGCTTGAATCTAAAATGCCAAAGATATTTTCCAAGTTCCCCTTAAAGCCCAGATTCCTTCAGTCATATTTTACACAGCAGTTGAAATTAATGAGAAGTGCCTAAGTATGAACAAATTCAGTCAGCAATGGAAGAAGTGTTATTTGTTCAGTGGGCAAAGATTAACCTGCAGAAATTGTATATTTTGTAAATAGGCCTTGCTATTATGATGTATCATTTTTCTAATGGAAGAGTAGCATATTAAAAATGGAATGAAGATTGGCTTTTGAATTTTAAGTACTCTTTAGGGGTTTTACTTTCAAAAGTAATGATACTTTTTGCTGAATTACTATTATCATGGAATATTTTTCCTCCATTTATAAGATCTAATATACTGTTCTACTTCATAATACCTCTCAACCATTCCTCTATACCGTTTCCCCAAAAATAAGACCTCCCTGGATAATAAGCCCAATCGGACTTTTGAGTGCATGCGCTGATATAAGCCCTCCACTGAAAATAAGCCCTCCCCAAAAATATTGCAACACAGCAGCAACCATAAGGTGACCACACTCACCGTCTCCTGCACCTCAAAAATAATAAGACCTTCCTGAAAATAAGGCCAAGTGTTTATTTCAGGGGTCAAAAGAAAATAAGACCCTATCTTATTTCTGGGGAAACATGGTATCGGGTGTCAAACTGGTGGTCTGTGGGCTGGATGTGTCATGTGCAGGCCACACCCACCCCAGCTCTGTGAAGGGGGAAAAACGTCACGATACATCATGTGATGGCAACATGACACAGCGAATTTGACACCCATGCTCTATATCTAATGCTGATTGTTCCATGCACTTATTTTTATTACAAGTCGTCCATGTTTAATGACACTTATTGGAACTGGAAATTCTGTTTTCAAGTGATGTCATACATTGAAAAAACCATGTGACCATGACACTTAGTGACAGTAGTTCCAGCAGTGTCAGTGGCCATTGTTAAGTGAGGACCATGTATGATCATAACTTCCTACCGACTTCTCCTTTGATTTTGACTCTGTGAAGCTGACAGAGAAGGTCACAATTCACGATCAAGTAGTCATGGGGACACAGCGCTGGCCAGTGGTGGATTAAGGCTTACTGGTGCACTAAGCATTGACAAATCCTGATGCCCCTCCTTTGTACATATACTGTACAAATCTTCATTGTTGTTTTTTTCTTTCTCAACTTTGGGTGTGGTGCCCTAAGCACATGCTTAGTCTGCTTAATGGTTAATACGCCACTGGCACTGGCAGGTCCAGTCATAACTATCAGTCATTCAGTGCCATTGTATGTTTGAATGAGTAGTCATTAAATGAGGACCACCTGTAGATGCAGTCAAACGAACAAAGTCTTACAGATCATACAAGCAAAATCAACACACTGTCGACATTTTTGACCCTCTCTGAAACAAGGCTGATATGCAAACCAAATGTGCAAGAAATTATATGTTATTACCCAGATTTCTATACCGCCTGCTTCTTAAGACTTAGGCAATTTACAACAATGTGAAATTATCACAGCATCAACCAATAAAGCCATACAATTGCCAAACACTACATGGCATTTAATTATTAAATATAATCTAATTGGGCTGTGTAGTAGCTGTTCCATTCCTATATTATATTTTTTTCTGTCTGAATGACATTCCATTAGTACTTGTTTCCCAGCTCACCTAAGATGTATAGTGTCTTTCAGTTTTGAATCAAAGGCATTCTGTTACTTTATTGAAGGTGCAGCTGTAATACTATATGCTTCAATTTCAGATTAGTAGTGGTGGGTTTACTGATTAGTCCTTGACTTTTGACCACAATTGGGCCCAAAATTTCCATAGCTAAGCAAGACAGTTATTAAGTGAATTTTGCTGCATTTTATGACCTTTCTTGCCACTGTTGTTAAGTGAATCATTGCAGCTAGGTTAGTATCATGGTTAAGTGAGTCTGGCTACCCCATTGACTTTGCTTGTCACAAGGTCACCAAGGTGATCACATGACCCCTGGACACTGCAACTGTCATAAGTACATGCCAAGCATTCAAATCTTGATTGTGTAACCATGGGGTTGCTGTAACAGTTGTAAGTGTGAAAAACGGTCATATGTCACTATTTTTAATGTAACTTCAGTTACTAAATGAATGGTTGCAAGTCCTACTTGACTCCAGCACAATAGCTGGGAGAATGTGGACAATTTAGGAACAAACTATCCTGAGGCTTTTCTGGATGATTAACCAGCAATCTGATAGGCGAAAAGCCAAATTAATACTGTTGCATTATGACAGCAAAGTTTTGGGGTTTTTAAAAATTTAATAATCCAGAAAGTGAATTGGAAATAATTTTCACTAATGGGATGGAATATGGGATTTATTCAGACTTAATTCAAATTGTAGTGATAATCTTTGTTTTTTTTTAATTGACATAAAAGGAAAGTGCTTTATTAGACTGAAGTTACTTGAGACTACCTGAAGTAGCAATTATTTAATCTTTAATGACTTTTTATTAATATGTATGTCAGCAAAATACAGGATTCTACAATCTCCACTCCTAGGCCATCTTGAA
The DNA here is from genome assembly GCA_039707465.1 of Rhabdophis nuchalis. Taxonomy (NCBI): domain Eukaryota; kingdom Metazoa; phylum Chordata; class Lepidosauria; order Squamata; family Natricidae; genus Rhabdophis; species Rhabdophis nuchalis. The sequence continues at coordinate 123,146,028 of CM077643.1, forward strand.
AACTGCCTTATTTTCAGTGAAGTCCTTGCAATCTAAGCGTGTGGGAAGAACATTCTGCCACTTTTTATAATATGTATTTAATTGTTTTATTGCAGGATTATGTGTAAATTTATAAGAATATAAGTAATGTGCTTAATTTTCCCAAGCATAAAATTTCCTTTTATTCAATTCACTGCTGCAACTTTTTTTAGCAGTACATGCAGTATTATGTCAATTAGGAAGAATTTCCTACTGCTTAGATCTTTTAAGAGATTGATTCAAATACGTCTGAAAATGTATCTGTAATTAATGCCATGAATTTGATATGAATTATTTTAATCTAATTACGGTAGTTAAATGTTTACAGTTCTATTTACCGGGGAAAGTGTAATGTTCTTGATGAATTCTGCCAATATAGAGGCAATAATATATTCTGCCTTTGTTGTTCAGGATATTGTATAACTTGAATTGGTTTGTTTAGGGTTTTAATAACTCTTTGCAGTTCATAATACAGGGTTGTACATTTTAAATATTTTTTAAATAAACTATAATTAAAATAGTTAAGCTATTGACCCAATAACCACAGCAAGCTTTCTTTTTCACAGCCTTTCTTAGCCATCTCTCTTTGTGGCAGAGAAGATTGATAATGAGGATTGAATTTTCATTGTTCAGTTAGTCTTCTTATCAGGCATTACAAAAGATCAGCAAAAGTGCCTAGTTTGGAACACAAAAGCTACAAGGATTAAAATAAAACTCTGCTATTTTACTGCTGTAAAGATTTTGAGCAGCTAACATTCTTGTTGGATGTAAAAAGATGACAGCAGCACATTTTCTGCATATACTATTACAGAGCAGCACAAAAGGGAATATTCATTGTATCCACTGAAAGAGGCTCTTCTGTATATTAATGTTCTGCAAGTCTTATTTTTATCTGATTTATTCTGTTGGATTTACCGGCATCTTCGTTTGATCTATTTCTTGGTATAAAATTAGGGCTGTATATGTTGAGAGGCAGCAATACATCAATTCTTTGATAGCATCCTAAAATAAAAAATGGCCAAACATCCCAATCTTGTAAAGTCTTTGTATTCATGCAAATGAGAATGGCCATTTTAATTGTTTTTGTATGTTTGTTTATTTTGGAAAGCCTTCACATGCATGAAATTTCGCACTTGGGGCCATCCTCTCAAAATAAAACAAAAAGATTCAAGGTAAATATGCCTTTCTAATCAAAGTGAAAAGGCAGGAAGTTGTGGAACAGTGAGTATGTTTTTGAATTTAATGTGGAAAGCAGGAGTTTCTTCTTACCAAATATATGTTACCTAGTATTTGAATACAGACTATTTCGATCCAAAAGTTTGGGGAAGTGCATTATTTTTAAATGAGAGAAACTGAAACCCTTTTGATGTTTGAGACAACAATAAAGAACAGTACAGAATGTTTTATTTTTCTTAAAAGAGAACAGTTAACAATTAAAATATGAATGTTAATTAAACCATGGTTTTTTAAAAAAAAAATCTGACAAACAAAAAATACTACAAAGAGTCTGCTTAACCACAGTAATTGGGATCAGAATTTCCATTGCTAAGCAATAAGGCCATTAAGCACAATATCATGTGATCACCCCTTAGTGACAGCTACCTTGGCAGTCTTCATTGCTGTCATAAAGCAAAGGTCCTGGGTTGTTAGGTAAGGACCTGATGTGACCATGACATGATTTCAGGCTGGCTTCCAATAAATCAATTCAATGGGGAAGCTTCCAATAAGTCAAAGTCCATGGGGAAACTGGCAAGAAGTTGCAAGTCCTGGTTGTAACAAGTCCTTCCTAAGGCATCTTGTATGCAGGCCAGTGGGTCAAGAGTGGTGTTACAGTGTGAGTGCAGCCAAGCAGGTGGGGAGATGATATGTGGGTGAGTGCTGCAGCTGGTGAGTGGGTGGTAGTGTGTGTTGTGCCGTGAGCATAAACAGGCAGCAGGGCAGCTGCAGTGGACTGACTGCATGCAGGCTAAGTGGGCAATGCGCACCCAGCATGAGGCAGGGTGAGCAGCTGCCTACCCATCAGAGCTTGCATTCACCCTGCCACCCAAGGGCTCTTTGGGAGAGAAAGCAGGGAGATATTGTCAGCTTCCCCATTCACTTGGCTTGTGGAAAGCTGGCAAGGAAAGTCACAAATGGCCATCGCATCACTGGTTGCTGCAATTGTCCTAAGCACAAGCCAGTTGCCAAGTGCTCCAATTGCAATCACATGACAGTGGCTCCAGTTGTAAGTCCCCCTTGTTCAGTGTAACTTTCAGTGTTTCTGAAAGAGTGGTTTTACTCTTACAGGATTATAGATAGTGTCAAGTAAATGCAGAAGATTTTTTCAGTATTTAAAACAACCGAATATAAAAAAGAAACTAGTGAAAAACATTGATGTGCCAGATCTAAAAAGAATAAACATACAATTAACTATGAAACAGTGAAATAAAACACTTTTCCTTTCTAAAAAAAACTGTTAAAGATCATGCAAACCCATAAAGCAAGAACATTCTGTAATGATGTCAATTTATTTAATAGTTAACTTATCTGATGAATTTGGTTATTCGGCGATATAATGTGAGAATGTTTATTGTACATGTATTGATTTACAGAAAATGTATGATAAAGTGAATAGATTTGAATTATGGAATGTTATGTACAACTTTGGAGTTGAAGTTTTATTAATGAATGCAATAAGAGATACACATGCCTATTTTTGTTGTATAATTGAAATGTTTCTATGTCTGAAAAATATGTGGTAAAATAACAAAAAGGGTCAAGAATAGATGGTACAGTAAATGAATCTGAACTGAATATAGAATACAGATATGAATGAACAGTATGAGCGAGTGAATGAATGAGGATCAAATTGCAAAATATATAAGGGGTCTTTGGTATTCTGAGTTTGGTTGTTTTCTTGCAGATGTTTCATTACCCAAACTAGGTAACATCATCAGTGCTGGACTGCTAGTAATGTTACCTACTTTGGATAATGAAATATCTGCAAGAAAACAATCAAGCTCAGAGAACACCAAGGACTCCTCATTTCAACCCTACAAAAATATTATCCTTTATTAGTTCAAATATATAAGGATGATGAATGGATGAGTTCAGTGAAAGGGGAAGATTAAAAGGTCTTGAATCCAGATCAGATAAATTCAGACTCAGTTATTTGTCAATGTTCATGTAGAATATATATTTTATTACCTAATCTGAAAAACATTTAGGAATATTTGGGTAGCTTTCAAAATATATATCAATGCAGTGGCCTGCAGAGAGTATGAAGCAATTGATTTCTGGCTAAAAGAAAATAAAGATGCAAAATAATTCTTTTTTCTACTTGATATCCATCTTTTAGGGCAAGATGGTAACTTTGCATCTTAAAAAGCCCCCCCCCCCCAAAAAAGGTGGACAAACCAGAGGTGGCAATATGCAAAGTTTTGTTTTTTCTGCATTTTCATTACTCAAAATAATCTCATAGGTGGGATTACTGTGGAGTAAGAGTAGAAGAACTATTCTTCTACGGGCAGAGATATATCAATACCTTGTAGAAGGCTATAGTATTTCCAAATATAGCCTGCAAAAGTATAAATATCCCAGCATATATTAATAACTTCAGAGTAATGTTGATGTTTTCATTTTATTAGTCTTTGAATGTGATAATTTTTATTCTGCTTTTAGCATTTACTCTTTTTGGAAGAGAATGGCATGAAACATGTGTTAAATTAGTGAGATCCAATTTATTTTTATGTTAGAATAGCCAAAGGAATAACTATTAAAAACACAGGAGTTGTTATATTGATTTGTTTGTTCGTAGAATTTATATAGCTACTAATCCTGTAGCTCTAATACAACTCATAATACAAAGCATAACAATGTTATAGCAAAGCATACATTGTATATCAGCCTTTGCTAATAATCTGGCTTTAACACTTGGGGGGAAAAGCCAGATCTTTAAGATTTATTTGAGGGGTAGCAGTGTTGCTGTCATCTGACTCTCAAGGGGAATGCGATTTCATAAACTAAGCACCAGCAAATTACTGTCAACAAATCAATTGATGGAGGAGGGCGGAGCTGCACCACAGTCGATACAACGTGGGGTCTCAGCGCTCTGAGACCTCCGTTGATACTTTTGCCGCCCCCTGGTTCATTCGGACCTAAACTGTCCTGTAGGGATGGTGACGAGGAAGACCAAGCCTTGCCGGTCACAGGGGTACCGCAAAACCCCTGCTTGACCCAAGGGAAGAGCTTCTGCAAGGCAGCCAACAGGCAGCCCCCAGGGCTGACAAAGACGGAGGCAGCTCTGGAAGGAAGGCAGCTTAAAGGGAAAGTGCGAGACCGGGAAGGTATTTTTTTTCCTTTTGAAACATTTTGCTTAAAGATATTTTTTTTTAAGTAAAACTAAAGCTTTTAAACTTGAAATAAGCGGCGGAATCAATCTAATATTCTTTGAACTGGGAGGTTTCCTTTTTTTCCTTATTATTCTGTCAGTGTGGATTGAAGCGTCACTAACAAGGTTTTTTTTCCTTTGAAAGTGATTGGACTATTTCTTTTCCTTTTATTTTTTGTTACTTAAAATCTTGAATTTGGGATTATTTTTAAAATTCTTCCTATGATTTACTGCTTATTTTTAAAATCCAATAAGAATTATACTTTTTTTTTAACAATAAAGAAGAAGGATATATTAAAAAGTGAAAATCTGCAACACTGCCACTGGGAGGTCAGAGGCTGGTCTTTATGAAACAACCTATTTTTTCTTATTTGAAGCACCTGGTTGAAGGCGGTGAAATTGTTTACTGAAACTTTCAGAGCATGAATTGTTTTTAACAGGTGCTCTTGGATAACTGACAATAATATTTTTTTTTCGTAGAGACAACACAACAGGATCAAAGTAACCCAATCAAAAGATAAAATAGGCCTGAGACCAGGGTGGCAGTGAGAACCAAATTTCATCACTTTTTGGATTTGTTAACATGGTTCCATATCTAGAAGAGGATACTTTAGAAAATCAGAAGGCTTTGGCTGGAATTTTAAATTTTCTGAAACAATATGGAAGAAGAATTGATAAAAAAATTGGATAAACTTTTGTTTATTACATCAAACTATGAGCAATTGGAGGCTCCAACAACTAAAGAGAAAGAAGTAAATGTTGAGGATAAAGAGATATTCTTTTAGTTGAAGATAAAGATATGATAACAGATAATTTTACTAATGGATCCAATGTGGGAGAAAATAAAAAGAAGGAAACTAGAGGAATGTGAGCCTTATTTTGGTCTTCAAGGAAAAGAGGGGGGGGGAAGAATTGAAGATGGATGTAAGAGGAGAAATCTCTCCAGAAATATGTCTGATATTCAAAGATATACAACGTGTAAAGACAGAAACTGGGCAGCAGTATTATTTGAGAGACATACTGGACAATAAAGTGTGAAAAGTTTACAAGAAACCTGGAAAGAAGAATAAAAAGAGACTGGGGCCGCAAATGGTAACAGAGATAAGTCCAATTCGCTACTGGAAAGACACTCGCTGATAATGAAAGTTGCTATTCTTTAATGACTAATAAGTAAATAGATTGTTTTAGATCAGTGGTTCCCAAAGTGGGCGGTAACGCCCCCCAGGGGGCGGTGGCCTGCGTTAGGGGGGCGCTAGGAGGCCAAACGGCTGCAGGGGGGCACTAGGAGGCAACGGGGGCGCTGAGGGTGAGGAAGAAACTTGCCGATCGGAAGATGGGCTGTTAAAGCCTATCGGCGTGGGCAGAAGGACGACATCGTTAAAACAAACCTGGAAATAGCGGGTTTCCCTTTAAGCAACGTCACCACCCTCCCCTCCAATCACCGCCTTCCTCCCAGGAGAAGCGTGTGCGTGCGCTGCTTCAATCTCCTGTCCCCGACCAGCTCCAGCGTCCCCTCTTCCCTCCACAAAAGCCCCTGCCAGGCCAGCAAAGATCCCATCCAGACCAGGCGGCGCTGGTCCCCTGCGCCCCCACAGCTCCCTTGCTCTGAGCTGCGCTTTGGAGCGGGCAGCGATCCCTCGAAAGCCCCCAGGTTGGTCCTCCTCCTCACCCGGATCCAGCGCGGCGCTCGCCGCCCGGCCTTTGTCCCTGCTGGCCCCAAGGAAGCTGCTGCTCCAGTCCCAAAGTGAACCAGAGGGAGCTGGAAGAGAGCTCGGAGGTCCTCTAGTCCAGCCCCTGCTCAAGCAGGACTAGAGCCTCCGCTAGTCCAGATCAGGGGCTGCCTCCTTCCTTCTGAAAAGTCTCCGGGGATGGACAAAGGCCAGGCGGGGAGCGCCGCTCTGGATCCGGGCGAGGAGACCAACTTGGGGGCTTTCGAGGGATCGCTGCCCACTCCAAAGCGCAGCTCAGAGCAAGGGAGCCACTGCGAGGGCGCGGAGGGCACAGGGAGTCCCAGCGCCACCTGGTCCAGATGGGATCTTTGCTGGCATGGCAGGGGCTTTTGCGGAGGGAGGAGGGGACCCCAGAGCCGGTCGGGGATGGAGATTGAAGCAGCGCGCATGCGCGCACGCCTCTCCTCTGAGGAAGGAAGCCTCTGCTCCAGCCCCAAAGTGAACCGGAGGGAGCTGGAAGAGAGCTCGGAGGTCCTCTAGTCCAGCCCCTGCTCAAGCAGGACTAGAGCCTCCGCTAGTCCAGATCAGGGGCTGCCTCCTTCCTTCTGAAAAGTCTCCGGGGATGGAGCTCCAGTGCGGCCGCTTTTGGCCCCTCCATGCATCTGGGGAAGCGGTGCGGAAGATCCGGCACATGTCTTGCAACCTCCCCACGTGAGAGGCAAGGGGTGCGGGGCGGCTTTGGGGGGAGAGCCCGGCTGGAGCGCGGTGGTGGGCGGGGCGGGCAGAACCAGGCAGGTGCGGCAGCCGAGCCCCCCTGAAGCAGCGCCAGCCAGCATGTCCCTTAAGTAGAGCCCCAAGGGCAAGGGCTGCAGTGCTGCACCCACCCCACCCCTGCCCACTGCCAACAACACGCCCCTGCCTCCTCCTCCTCCTCAGCAGGCAGCCTGGGGCACGGGCACGGCGGCAACCACGAGCACCACTTGGCCAGGACAGGGGGCCCAGCGCCCACCCAACCCAACTACTGCTTGGTGGGCGGGCGGAGGGCTGACGCTAACTCCCCTTCTGTTTCTTCTTCTGGGGGGGGGGCATTGCCTTGCTTTGACAGCCGCCTCGTTTCCAATGAGGTGGGGGGGGAGAAATCCATGTTTTTCCTCCATCTCCATGGATCTCCCCCAATTGGAAATGAGGTGGCTGTGAAAGGAAGGGAGCGCCCCCCGCGTGTCTTCAAACAGCCGGAGGAGGAATAGGAGGGGAGTTCCACGCGGGGCTTTTCAAACAACCAAACTCCCCCCCCCCATTCCTCCTGCTGTTTCAAGAAGACACGGGGGGTGCTCCCTTCCCTTTCACGGCACCTCATTTCCAATAGGGGGGGATCCATGGAGATGGAGGAAAAACATGGATTCCCCCCCCCCATTGGAAACGGGGCAATTCCAGCAGCTGCGTTTTGCCTTGAAACTTGCTTTCCTAGCAATCCAAAGGGGACATTCTTCCAGCGGCATCTCAGGTGCTCCCACCCTTAGCTGGGAGGGAGTAAGGACGACTGGGCACAGTTTGGCTCTTCACGGTTCCCATCAGATCATTGGGGGCCTCGCGCACCTGTTTTGCAAGAGAGAAAGTTGCTGGGAGAATGTCCCCTTCGGGTTGCTGGGGCAGCAAGTTTCAAAGCAAAACGCAGCTGCTGGAATCGGTGCGCCTGCAACTTAATGCGAGAAGCCTGCATTACCAGTTGCAGCAGCAACAGAAACAGCAGATGCCACCCCCACCCCCAATGTCCAGCATCCTCCTTGGAAGGCTCGCAGCCGTCTTGGGAGGTGACTGCCGGCAGAGCCTCCGGGTGGAAGGTGAATGAAGGGTGCAGTGTTGGGAGAGGCTGGCCATCCCTGAAGCCAGCTCTCGAAGAAGGAGGCAGAAATGAGGCCTAGGGCTCACTTCCCTGCCTCCTGCCTCTGAGAGCTGCGGGCAGCAGGGAAAATGAGTCTTCTTTGCTAGCCTCCCAGCTGGCAAAACAGAAATTTTCACCAACTGGAAAGTATGTGTGAGAGAGGGGAGGGGAGAGAGAGAGAGAGGAAGGGAGGGAGGGAGGGAGGGAGGGAGGGAGGAAGGGAGAATGACACAAGAAAAGAAAAAAGGAAGGAAGAGGAAGAAAAAAAGGAAGGAAGGAAGAGGGGGAGAGTGACACAAGGAAGGAAGGAAAGAAAGAAAGGGAGAGTGACAAGAAAGAAGGAAGGTGAAGAGAAAGGAAGAAAGAAATAAAAAAAGAAAGTAAGTCAGGGAGAGTGACACAGGGAAGGAAAGAAAGAAAGAAAAAAAGAAAGAGGGGGAGAGTGAAAAGAAAGAAGGAAGGAAGGAAGGAAAGAAAGAATGAAAAAGAAAGAATTTATTATCACAATTGAGCCCAAAATTTTAGTTGCTAAGCAAGAGCGTTGTTAAATGAGTTTCACTACATTTTACAAGGTGGCCACTCCCACACGGTCACATGACTGCCAAGCCATGCCCACAAAATAGGCCATACCTACAGAATAGGTTCAAAAAAAATTTGAAACCCACCACTGGTGGGGGGCACTGAGGATCAGTTTGTAGCACCAAGGGGGCGGTGGACTGAAAAAGTTTGGGAACCACTGTTTTAGATTATCATTGAAGGATTGTTAGTAAATAATTATCTACAAATAAGAGTAATAATAATGTTCTAGTTCAGTGGTCGGCAAACCGCGGCTCGCGAGCCACGGGTGGCTCTTTGGCCCCTCGGTGCGGCTCTTCCTCTCTCCCTCCACCCCCCCCCCCGCGAGCGAACGGGTGGGGGGGAGCGCCCGGGGTTGCAGCTTCACCGGAGCCATCCGGCCGCTGCGCGCCCGCCTCCCTTGGGGGAGACCCAGGAAGTCCTCCCAGCGCAGGTGAGCCACGCTTGGCCCTGCAGGGGGGACACGAGGCTTAGGGCCAGAGCACACGAGCACGGCCACCCCACCAAGAGGAGCGGTTGTCTCCTTTGCTTCCGAAGGCAACGGGGAGCGACGGGTGCTGCTGCTGCGGGTGCGAGTGGAAGGCGCTGGACACATTGTCTCCAAAATGGCCATTATCTTCCTCCCTGGACTCTGTCTCCCGGGCAGACAAAACGAGAGGCCAGGACCAAGCCCATCGGCCACAGCCACCACTTCCAAGAGCAGGCTACTCAGCTCACCCCCAGCGCTGTCTGGGAGACAGAGAAGAGCCCCGGCCTGACACCTTCCCTGCGGCTGCCTCCCCCTGTAACGAGCGAGCGAATGGGCGGGGGGAGCGCCCGGGGCTGCGCCGGAGCTGTCCGTGCGCCGTGCGCCCAGGGAGGCAGGTGCCTGGCACCCGGACGGCTCGGGCACAGCCGCAGCCCCGGGTGCTCTGCTGCCGGGCCCTCCGCTGCCTCCGGGCGGAGGGGGGGAGAGAAGAAGAGCCGGACCTGAGGGGCCAAAGAGGGACCTGGTGGAAACGTGGCCGGCTGTCCTGCCCGATGCGCTCGGACGGCAGGAGCTGCATGTTGCAGGGCTCGGGGACAGCAGCAGCAACAGCCGCCTGCAGAGGCCGCCGCGCCGTGCTTTCCGGGGCTGGCCGCCACATGACGCTGGGACAGAGGTGGGCGTGCAGCACCCGGACAGCCTCCGCGGTGCTTGGATGGCCGCGGCCTCGGGTGCTCTCCCCGCCCGCTTGCTGAGGGAGGAGGCGGCCGTGGCCTCTCCGGCCAGCGTGCCGGGCTTTCCACTGCTTCCGGGGGGGGGGAGGGAGGGAGAGAGGGAAGGAGAGACTTACATACAGAGAGAGACAGAGGGGGAGGAGGAAGAGACAAACAGAGAGAGGGAGGGAGAGAGGGAATCAGAGAGAGAGAGGCACACACACACACACACACACACAGAATGACAGGTGGGTGGAGGGAGGAGAGAGACAGATAAAGAGAGAGATTGACAGAGAGAGACAAAAAGAAAAAGAGGGGGGAAAAACAGAAAGAAAAAGAAAGTGGGAGAGAGAGATAAAAGAAAGAAAGAAAGAAAGAAAGAAAGAAAGAAAGAAAGAAAGAAAGAAAGAAAGAAAGAAAGAAAGAAAGAAAGAGGTCCGCGAGGTCCCCTTCACGTTCCTCGTCTCCCCGAATGCTGTCCGGAGCCATCCGCAGCCACGCAGAGACTTGCCGCTTTTCCATGCCGTGCAAAAGATAGGCGCGCGCATGCCCCGCCCAATTACAATCTTGGAGAGTTCGTAGCGGTGGAAACTTGCGTTATAATTGCACGCGCCTATCTTTTGCGCGGCATGGAAAAGCGGCAAGTCTGCGCGGCTGCTGATGGTTCCAGGTGGCACCCGGGGAGACGAACGTGAAGGGGACACCCCTCCCCCAGCGGAAGGCCTTGCCGTCACCACAGAGCCCGCCGCTCCTCCACGCAGTATTTTGTGGATAGTGACAGACAGACACAGAGAGGCACAGAGCGAGAGAGAGACGGACGGAGGGAATCAGGGTCTGACAGATACAAAGAGAGGGGGGGGGAAGGAGGGAGGGAGAAACAGAGAGAGACAGGGAGGGAAGGAGGCAAAGAGCCACAGAGCCAGACAGACAGAGAAGAAGGGAGGGCAGAGAGACAGACAGAGAGACACAGAGAATGACAGAAAGAGACAGGGAGGGAGAGAGAGAGGGAGGGAAGGAGGCAAAGAGCCACAGAGACAGACAGACAGAGAAAAAGGGAGGGCAGAGAGACAGAGAGAGGCACAGAGAATGACAGAAAGAGACAGGGAGGGAAGGAGGCAAAGAGCCACAGAGCCAGACAGACAGAGAAGAAGGGAGGGCAGAGAGACAGAGAGAGAGACACAGAATGACAGAAAGAGACAGGGAGGGAGGGAGAGAGGGAGGGAAGGAGGCAAAGAGCCACAGAGACAGACAGACAGACAGAGAAGAAGGGAGGGCAGAGACACAGAGAGAGACACAGAGAATGACAGAAAGAGACAGGGAGGGAGGGAGAGATAAAGAGCCACAGAGAGAGACGGACAGATAGACAGACTCAGAGAGACAGAGAGAAACAGAAAGAGAGAGAAAGAGAAAGAAGGGAAGAAAGAAAAGAAAGTTGGAGAGAGATGAGAGAACTTATGACCACAATTGAGCCCAAAATTTTGGTTGCTAAGCAAGACCGTTGTTAAGTGAGTTTCACCACAGTTTCCAAGTTGGCCACGCCCATCCGGTCACATGACCGCTGAGCCACGCCCTCAAAACAGGCCACACCTTCCGGCTCTCAAAAGGAATTTCAATCGAGCTTTTGTTGATATTTGGCTCTTTTGACTAATGAGTTTGCCTACCACTGTTCTAGTTTAATGATACATATTTATGTATCTATGTACGTGTAGGAATGCATGAGTATGAGGTTGGACATAAACAATAAGACTTTTATTTAATCATGTAGGAATGTTGATGAATGTAGTTTAACAAAATGGAGACTTTTAGCAAATTTTAGACTGTTTTTGATTGTTATTGAAGAACTACTAGTTAAACAATGAGTTATAATAAGAGCAACGGAAAAATTGTAGATGATATATATATGTGTGTATGTAGATATGCATGTATGTTTGGAATAGACAATGGATGCCATTATGTGGTTATGTTTAAGTAAGATAGACCAAATATGGAATATTAGAGGAGAATTCTGGTGGTAATGATATTAAGATATATAATGAATCTTTTGATCTAAAATCTATAAAACGAGATTATTCATGAGTAATAATGGTTTTAGAAATGCACAAGAGTTATGTGTAATCAGTCAACATACTTTCCAAAGGATATAATGTTGAATGATGATTTTTCCTTTTTGTATTTTTATTTTATTAAAAAATAAATAAATTTCAGAAAAAAACCCCAAATCAATTGATGGATGGATGAATTCCTTTTTTAGAAGTTGTACTGCAGCAACATATGAAGGTCTCCTGGTGAAGAATAACTTAATTTACTGGATTTTCCAAGTGCGCCAAGCTATATGTCATGATTTCAAAGCTGAATAGCTAGATTCCATACAGGTTTATAGCAGTTTACCTAGAAATTAAATATATAGTACAAGGCAAATATAAGTAAAACATCTAGAATTAAGCAAATTGAAGAAAATACATCTAGAAGCCTTGAAGATTTAGATGTCTTCCTGAGGAATGGAGATCAGATTATTAGTTGGAGCATATGAGATTAATAGTGGCAGATTGGGTTTTATCTTGGTTATGAGATGGATGGATGGTTTTTAAATCAGACTCACAATGGACATTCATGATCATTTTCAGTCATTTTGTGGATGGAATAGCGTCCAGACTGAATTCAGGGAAATCCTTATTGGGAGTTTTTCTGGGCTGCTTTTTAAAAAAAATTGCTCATGAGTTTTAGATTAAATCTGATTTATTTGAGTTTTCACCTGGGAAAATTTCTCTTAGAAAAAATCCACCTTTCACATATGAAGTTTTGGGAGCCTGGTTTGTTTATGACACTTGCCTCAGTGGTATGATAGAGCTAATGTTTGACATGTTATCCAAGACGTGATTGAGTGATCCAAGACTTTATTGAGTGATAACACTGTGAGGTGGTATTCTGACGGTTCGCCCCAGTTCAGGAGAACCAGTAATGGTAGTGGTGCTCCACCCACACACCCATCATGGATGCTCTGCACATGCAGAGAAGCTCTGCAAATGAAGCGAGCGAGTGCACACGGACTCCTGGTTCCGAAGCGGTAGCAAAGGTAAGAGAAAATCATTACTGGTTTAACTCTACCTCAAGTATAGAGAAGCACAGCAAAAAAAGGACAGTTAGTAAATACCAGTAAGCCTTAAACAAGAAAAGCATTTAATTGGGGAGGGGAGGGGGCCTACGAGAAGGAAGATAAACTCTGCAAGGCATTCAAACTTCTGGTATTATAGTGAAATACATTTTTTTCCTGATATACATGGTCTGTCATCAATAACACTTGGTGTGATCACAATCTATTTTTCTGCTGTCACCAAAGATCTGGATTCCATGAGCTTTTGCACCCTCTCTCCCACACCCTGTGGTCATGGGACTCAAGATAGATTTATTCAAAAACCTGGCCAAACAGTTGGGCCATGAATTATTTCCATTGCATGAGCACAGTGACTTAACAATATCAGATTATGCTGGCTCCTACCTTAGCAGTATGTGCGTTCTTTCTACCTTGTGGGCAAAGTCCTGAAGTTACTTCTGGTACAGTCCAGTTCAATCCTAGCCAGGAGTTCATGATCTTTAATACTGAGAAGAATTAGATTGCTTGTGGTAGAAGTCAATGTTCTCTTTAACTTCTTCATTTCTCTGGCTGTTAAATTTAAATCTTTCCACTTCTCCCTGGCTGAAATTTTTCCTCTATTCTCTCTGGCATTCCACCTCTTTTTTTTAAATAAAGCATTTCATATACATAGGAGACAAAGGCTGGTGTGTAGAGGAATCTGGTTGGCCTACACAACAGGGAGAGCATCTCTGCTAGGTAAAAATTCTGCTTCAAATAAAAGGTATATATTTTATTTACCACTGTCCTGATAAGCAGTACAGTGTGTTCTTGAAAATAAATTAGTACAGTGTATTTTTCTTTCTTTGAATATATTTCTTTTTATATGTGTAAACTATTTTAATAAAAACTAAAGAAAAATTGTCAACAACGCCTTACATGACGTCTTACATTCTGGACCTTATGGATACTTAGACCAAGTAAAGAATGTTGCTAGAGTAATTCAGCTAGTTTCCACAGTGTTTCTATTGAAGAGAATCAATCTTATAGCAATACAGAACTGGAGCAAAACAAATGTAGAGCAAGTTACAACTTGCTACATACTACTTTCTGTACTTTGTGCCCACATCATTTTTAAAAGAGTTTTTCAGATGTTTTGTTCATTATTATTTGGCACCAAACTTTTATTTTAGAAAGTGTATTAACTCTTGAGCGGTATATAATAAAACAATTATCATATTTTTCCATCTATAAGATGCCCCCATATATAGGATGCCCCCCTCCCATTTTTTTAACCCAAAATTCAGAAATCAGGCAAAAAGTGTCTCGGGCTGGGGCAGAGCCTGCACATAAGATGGCAGCTCAGGGCCAAAGCGCCGGTGGAATGCCAGATTGTCAGAAAGGGTGCTGAAATGAGCAGGCATCCTGCCTGCAGTGCCTATGCCAGCTGCCCTTTCCCAGCCAGAGCTGGAATGCTGTCGTGTTTAAGTGCCGGTAGATTCTGGCTTTCCCTCCAGTGGGCCTCAGCAATTGATGGACAGAGACTGTTTCAGCATCTGGTGCCCAGATGGCCTCACTTCCTCAAGCGTTTCTTTGCCTATCTGATTTCCAGCTCCATCCCATTTCTTGCCATCCTATGTAAGGAAACAAAATTTGTGGGACTAAAAAAAAATGCAATCAATTCCAACTTGGCGAGATCTTTTTTTTTTCCACGAGAACTTGGAATTGATTGAACTTTTTTTCTAGTCTCACAAACTTATTTCCCTGCACATGACTGCGAGAAATGCAATGAAGAAATGCGACAGAGGTGGAAATCAGGTAGGGAAAAAATGCTTGGGAGAAATAAGGGCATCTGGGCGGTAGTGGGTGGGGCAAGAACTGCAGCGTGGCACCGTGCTGCAATGGAAAAATGGGAAACGGAGCAGCTGGCACAATGGAAGGAGGCTGCTTTCCCTCTTCTCCCTGCTCTTCTTTCCCTCATGCTGGGTACTCAATTTCCCATTTTTCCATTGCAGTGCAGCACCCAGGATCCACTTTCATACCCAGGGGGTGGTGGTATTTTAACAACTGGTTCACCCAGGTCAGGTTGGTTATTGTGGGAGACTCATCCTGCATGTATGGCAAAGCTGGAAGATGGGGATGGACCACTCCTCCCAAGATGGATGAGTGGTGGCTCTCATCTCAGCCCCCCCCCCCCCATTATAAGACATCCTTCCATTTTTAGGTAAAAAGTATTGTCTTATACACGAAAACATACGGTAAAAGATAATAAGACATACAGGGCCCACCAGTCATTCTAACCTAAGGCCTGGAGAAAAATTCAAGTTTTCAAAATTTTGAACATGTCCTGAGGTAAATCAGTTACATTTGGGGGAGGGGGTGGAGCAGGATGTTGTTCCAAAAGAGAATGCCTCAACCTACACAACCCAATTCCTAGGTCCCATCAGGTGACACTGTTAAATAGATGTAAAGGATAATAATTCAAATGATTACCTTTAAATCATAACCAAAAGCCCATTACCTCTTCCTGAAAGAAGACTGTGGAACAATTATGTTTTAAAGCTCTAAGAGAAAAAAAAACTAGCACCCTAAACTGCAGCAAGAGACCTTCTAGTGATGGAAACATAAAACAAGCCTTTTAATTTTTATATAGTCTTAAAATTCTTGCATTTTTGGTAAGACAGTTCAAAGTAAGGTGAGATTATTGTACGGTTATGAGTACAATTTAGCATTTAGTATATAATGTAGTATACATTTTTCTCTCAACGGCTGATATTTCATTCTAAATCACAGACCTGAAAGAATAAAAGACAAACAAATATTCTTCAAATTTCAGGTTATTTGTAAAACATGGCAAAGAATAAATGGAGTGAAAGCACAACAGTTAAGATAGAAAACAGAATAAAAAGACCAATTATCTCCCTATAAGAGGGCTGTGGAACAAATATATTTATCTTTTAAATGTTTAAGAGAAGGAAAACATTTAAAGGAAATGCTCTTTAAAATATAGGAAACAAAACTCAAACTGGTAACAAATCTGCAAATAAATTTGATTTGTTGTGGACCCTGAAGACTTACATTAAAAAAATACATTTCCATTTTTAGGATTAAAAGACAGGGTATAGTGAGAGACAACTCTGGAATCATAAATGTATGCATGTGATCCCTTTCAGGTGAAAAGTATCCCAGGCATTGGTTGAAGCCCATACATACAAAGCTGGCCAGTAGAATTCCTTGGATTTCGTGCTCCTCACTATTCCTCTTCTTGCAAAGGATCTCATACCTTCCCAGCTCTTTGGGCAATGATTTGACAATAATAACAATTTGACAATAATTTAAAGTGGGAACTAGGAAGGTGGTAAAAAGCGGCAAGGAGATGGATCCACGTAGGATCGTTTTAAGTAGAACAGTGCACTCAAGATGAAGCTGTCATCCTGGAGAGAACCGGCCCGGGGGTATGCACGTCTCGCGGAGAGGTTGTCATAAACAGAGTTAATCAAACTCTGGGTGAAACTCAGCCTGTACATGGAAGGAAAGTTAAAGGGGGGGGGGGGGGTGGAGAGATACAATTACGGTATAAAGAGGGGGGGGGGGCTGTCCTTCCAATAAAGGGGAGGGGGGGAAACAGGGAGCAAACCGAGGAAATAGAAGGGCCCAAAGTAATAGTAATGGGTGAACGCTTCCACAGAAGAAAGATGGAAACACCTCCTGACGAGAAAGCTACCCTCTGGGTACCGAAGAAAGAACCAACAGAGGAGCGGCCTTGATCTCCTCGTACATCGCTCCACCCCTCAGACATCCACCCGCAAAGGATCACGTCATCCTTTTTGCTCACTGCACATGTGCAGCATTGCGGTTCTTGCTTCCATTCCTAACACCCCCCCTCCTCGAAACATCTGGGCAGGGAGGGCAAGCGGGAGGGGAGGGGGCGGCGGCGAGGGAGCGTCCTGTTATGCGTGTTTGTCCGCTGGGCTGTCGGGCCTGCTTCCCAGCCCGGCGCGCGGCCCTGGCCGCTCCGTCATGGAGACAGCAGCGGCGCCGGCGGCAGAAGCGAGGGCCGTTGAAGCAGGCACAGCCGACGGAGCGAGCGCCACGGCGGCGGCGTCCCCTAATCCCTTCTTTCCCCGCCGGACGACTTGAGCCGTCCCGCTTCGCGGGGGCTTCTCCAGCATGAGCGGAGGAGGGGGAGGAAGCGACGGCGGCGGTAGCTCCTCTCCGTCTGCTCCCGGCCGGTTCGCCGACTACTTCGTGATCTGTGGGTTGGACACCGAGACTGGCCTGGAACCGGACGAGCTCTCCGGTGAGTTACTCAGCCCCGCAGTCGCTGGAAGCGCGCAGCAACTTGGAGGGAGCCGGGGATTTGCTGCCGCCGGATACATGGCGTCGTTTGGATGCCCTGGAGGAAGGGAGGAGCGGGGACGACTGTTAGATGGTGCTTTGCCCCTCTTAGGGCCCGGCCAGATAACGCGCACTTTCTCCCCCTCGTACATCCCTTTCCTTCGGGCTCTCTTACGCGGACACACCGTGCACACACGCACACACACACACACACACACACACACAGAGTGAACGAGAGAGTGAGAGTCAGAGAAAGACAGAAGGAGAGGAGAAACACGCTCAGAGAGAGGGGGAAGGGGGGGGAAAGAGAGAGGGAGTGGAGAAACACACACACACACACACACAGAAAAGAGAAACACCACACAAACACACACACAGAGAAAAGAGAAACACCACACACACAGAGAAAAGAAAAACACCACACAAACACACACACACAGAAATACACACAGGGAGAAACAGAGAGAGAGAGAGAGGGAGAGGGACACACACACATTCGCTTTTGACAGCCACACGGGGGGGGGGGGGGAGCTTCACAAGTGTCTTGTGTGTGCTGCGTTGACCCTGCCAAGGGCGGCCCAGTTTAACATAAGGGAGCTCTTCTTCATAACTTCTTCATCCACCCTTCCTCTGGATGCCTAAGAGGATAGTGATAGTTGTGGGTGGAGGGAGTATGGGGTTTTTTTCCCTGCTTGGTGCAAAGGGGGGAAGGTGAAGGGTGCTCTCTGGGATGAGGCTGAAAACAGCCACTGCTTTGTTTTGGCCACAAAAGGAGCTTATTTTTTCCCCTCTCCTTGAGCTATCAGAACTCCCTGATTGCTCCAGTTGGCACTTTGGAGGGCAGAGCCTTCCTTTTTAAGATTGTGGCAATCACCACATAAGATACAGGAAACACTTTTTTCCCCCTGATTTCAAATCCTGTTCTGTTTTTAGGTTAACAGCCTTTGATTTGTGTATTTTTGACTAACATCCATTTCTGTGGACAGTGGTGTTATACTTAAACATATTAACTTGACACAATTTTTTAAAGACATGATTAAATTGTGTACAGAGGAGATGAGAAGAAGTAGAAGAAGTTACAGAAGTATTGCAAAACTATTATGGCTTTTGGGGCACCTGCCAATATTTTAAATTATTTTCTATCTTCTGCCCATATTCATGAATGGCTGGATAAACTAATCCTCCAGTTGACACAGTAACACTTATGTAGTTAGGAAATGAATTCAGTATATAACCATAATATTTTCTAAGTTAGCGTAAGAATTACTAAAAGTATATTTTAATTTCGTTTCATTGTTATGAGTGAAGTACTTCCAGATTTAATTACTTTGTATAATCATATTATATTGTTTAAAGTGAAATATATATATACAGGATTGGGAATATAACTTTCCATTATAGTGCAATCAACTTTATATATTATAAGCATTGGTACTGCCTTTAATAATTTGTTCTATATTAAAATGATAGACTTGTAAAATCATTTACTTTTTACAACCCCAATCCAAGATTCATCAAGCAGCATAAAACTAAACTAAAATGTGGTATAAACATTTATTATTTAATACAATATTTAATTAAGCAAACCAGAATGTGGCATTTTAAGAGCACAACCATATAGTCAACATTTCTCCAGTTTGAGGTAGTATGCCATTTACCATCCTATCTGGATTAGGATGCTTTGATCACAATACCACTTTACCCAATTAAATACTGTTCTATATGGGGTTGCCATTGTAGAAAACATGGAATCTACTACTGGTATAAAATTTAATAGCTAAAAGAACATGCCACGTAGAATAATCTCTTAATAAAGTTACAGTGAAGAATATCAGCAGTCTTTTGGACCCAATTTAAAGCGCTGATTGCTGATAGTTATAGGTAATCAGGGTTTTTTTTTAGGATTGGTATGGGTTATGAAAATTGTTAAATATGCAAACAAATGTAAACAATCCTAAACCATATAGTTTATTTCAAAAACAGTTTAAGTATTTACTGTTTATAAAACTGAGTGGAGCTGACAATCCTGAACATAATCTCACATTCCTGGTTATAACAGTCTTATTTTTATCAGCAGCATACAGTACTGTATAGATTATGGAAGCATTTCATTATGGATGCTATCTGAAGTTGAATATCCTTGCTAATGTACTTCAAATCACCCAGAACCTGTCAAATGAATACCAATCTGATTTCATTCTTTGTTCATACTTATGAATAACTTAAATTACTGTAATTTCTGAAATATTATATGGAATAACACTGTTAGTTCCTTTATCTTAATTTTTTATTCTAAAGTATTCTTGTCTAACATATAGGATATTTTTTTCATTTACTATTAGCAATATTTTAAATTTTGGTTCTCTTATTAAAATGATATGTATGTTTTATCTGTCAGGTTCATGCAGTGATAGAATTATTTTCAAATTGTTTTGATAAAATTCATGAAAGTCAAACATTATTTTCTTCCTGCGCTTTCAAAGATTATATGTAATTATATTATATTTCCCTTAAAATGTTTAAAGTGTCTAGGAGAACAAAAATCACAAAGTGTAAAAACATCAGTGTGCATGCCAAGCTGAATCACTTAGTATTTCTTGCTTCAACACACTCTTGAAACTTTCGATTGTCAGTATACTGAATTAATTGAATGTGTGCAGTAAGGTCCTGCACGTCTAGAATGCTTCTGATGTATTCTTGTACCCCTTACAAAATAAATAATTATATGCATATACTTATGCATATACACTATAATTTAGAAACTTCTAAATCCAAGTTTTTCATCTCGCACGCCCGGTTGGGTTCCCCTGCTATAGATACTGTCATTCTTTGAGTTGAAGCTAGTACAATCTGTAATTAGATATTAATTGGAATCCATGGAGAGTGAGAAAGGGCCAACATAATATGAAAATAACCAGTCATTGCTTATGTAACATCATTTACTATTTATATTAAAATGTATCATACATTTCATGTTTTTGTGTTCCATATAATTGCTTTGCAAATCATTGTATCCTTACAGTACATGAGCTTATATGGAGATGTAATGAAGCTATAGCTTCTAAAGAGATACTATATAACACTTGCCCCAATTCCTTTGAAATCTTTATAAATACATTACCTTGCACCTTTCAGTTGTCATAAATAGGCCTTTCTAGAGAGTGCTTCACCTAATAATTAGCCTAAGTTCGAATTAGCCTGTTTTTGTTTCTATATATAGAGTGTACATACAAAAAAAATCGAAAATGTATTATGGGAACCCTGTGGTCTAATGCAGGGGTCCCCAACCCCCGGTCCGCGGACCGGTGCAGGTCCGTGGCTTGATAGGAACCGGGCCGCAGGGACGGAGAGAAAGAGGAGGGAGGACGGGGCAGCCCCCTGGACAGAGCGCGCACTGGGGGCGGGAGAGCGCAGGTGCGGCTGCTCATGCCATTAGGGGCCCTAGAGGGGCGAGTGAGCTGACTCATCCCCCCCCCGCGTGCGCATGCGCTGCCTGTTCCCCCTCCCCTCCCCCTCTATGCCGGCCGGTCCGTGGAATTTTCTTTAAAATGAAACCGGTCCCTGATGCAAAAAAGGTTGGGGACCCCTGGTCTAATGTACTGCTGTCTTGTCTTAAAATATTTGTCTTTATTAGTTCTTAAAGCAAAGAGTAGTTTTATGCCACTTGCAAAAGTTGCATTTTGTTCATATTTCAGTAAACTAAAATAAAGGGGTGCACTAGCATATTTTGGTATTGCACAGTTACTTAGATTGGAGTATTAATTGTTATTCAGTGTATTTATGTTTTGTGTTTCTTTCCTCTTGCCATTACTTTACCATTGACAATTTACCACCGAATAGGCATTTAAAATTGCATGTCCGTACTGTTAGTGCTATCAGATTTGACCTTAATGAAAATATAAAATAAGATAGTACCTAGAAAATCTGATTAATTACTTTAACCTGTTTTATTTTATCCAGGGATATCTTTGTGAAAATTATTAAAGTGTAAACTTTTTGTAAGCTATCATAGATGAAATATTATCCTAGACATCCTTATCCTCAAATTTAAATATAATTGCTAGGATTGTTTTGCAAATCAATCTTAAATGTAGAAATTATTGCTTTATTACCCAATAGTTTTTTTTTAGTTCAAACAAAGTGAGCATTTCTACAAGTTCTGCTTTTAATTTCCTTTTGAATTTCATGTTTAGAAATCTTCTGTTGACTCAACCATGAGTGAATATTCTCAGTGCATTGTAGGGCATAGTAAGAATGTCATGTACTTATACAATGAAGTAGACTGATTGACTGTACATAAAGGTAGTTCTTGGGTTATAGCTGCAATTAGAACACTAATTTACATTGTTAAGCAATGCTGCCACAAAGTGTGTCATCACACTTTACCACCATAATTCCAAGACTATCTAGTTCGGTAAGCAGTAAGAGGCGGAAGTCCCAAGTAAAGAGTGCACAGGTGTGTTTAGGGGCTGCGGGGCAGAGGGCTGGCGCACACAGGTGCTATAGAGTGAGAGGGGAATTGAATTGAATGGAATACTTTCTTTGGACAAGTGTGATTAGATACACAAGGAATTTGTCCATGGTGCAGAAGCTCTAAGTGTACATGCAAAGCAATAGAATAATGATAAATCATAATAATAATACCAATAAGAGGGGGAATGAAGATAACAGAAGGATAAATAAAGATATTTATTTTATAAAGGATAAAGGTCTGCAGGTGATGTGAGATGATGTTGTGCAGTAACTTTTGAGAGCAAGCTAGGTGGCGGGGGCCTCTACAGAGTGCAGATAGCAATAGCACTTTAGACTTATATACCACTTCATAGTTCTTTATAGCCCTCTCTAAGTGTTATACTGAGTCAGCATTTTGCTTTCAACAATCTGGGTCCTCATTTTACCAACCTCAGAAGGATGGAAGGCTGAGTCAACTTTGAGTGGCCAGGATTGAACTCCTGGTTAGGGGCAGAGTTAGCCAATACTGCATTCTAACTACTGCAACACCATGGTGAGTCTAACCACAGCACCACGGCGGATAAGCCAGGTATGTGGGGTTACAATAAAGTATGAGATCTTTAAGATCTCATACTCCATAATGGAGCTCCCTGGGAGAAAAACCAGCAGGGTCAACTTATAGGAGAACTTGAAACCTTCCCTGCTGGTTTCCCCATTGACCTTATTTGTGGGAAGCTGGCAGGTAATGTTACAAATGATGATCATGTGACTAGGATTGCTACAGTGTTGTAATCATGAGCTGGATAACTGAGCACCCCAATCACAATCATATAATGTGGGAATACTCCAATAGCTAAAACTACATACCACTGTAAGTCTATCCCCCACAAAGTAAGTCCACTTGAATTTT
The DNA here is from genome assembly GCA_039707465.1 of Rhabdophis nuchalis. Lineage (NCBI taxonomy): Eukaryota > Metazoa > Chordata > Lepidosauria > Squamata > Natricidae > Rhabdophis > Rhabdophis nuchalis. The sequence goes on from CM077643.1 coordinate 123,168,492, forward strand.
AAACAATCACTGAGTGGTCATAACTCAACGATTGCTAACATTCCATGATTTCTTGATTAATGATTCTGAAATTAGCCACATAGTTAGTTCTATATAAGATGCTGTATCACAACCATGCAAAGTAAATTTTGTATTAGTATGAAGTGGGGGGGGGGGGGGAATGAAAAAAAGCAGAACATATTTGCTTGTGTTTATGTTTTTTGAAAGGATTTTTATGTGTAGTAAACATTAAAACAATTTGTCCATTTATGCTTATGCTTTAGATTTAAGAGTTATATGGATTTCTGCTCAAATTTGTTCCAAAATCCATTCTTTGTTCAGTAGACAGTCTAGCTTCTTGAAATATATCGTACTGGAGTGAGAGTGCATTGTGTAGCTATTCCTCCACTGATTGTATTTTTAATTATAGAAAGTTCTCTGTGCTACTCAAACAGTTTATCTTTTAAGTGGCAATTGTTGAAGTAAAAGTTGGCATTTCAGTGGAAAAAAGGAGGTGGGAAATAGTGCTCTAAATAAAGCAAAATGGCTCCTAAATATAAACAGTAATCTGAGTGATACATAGTAGGCAGTTTTGGGTTAAGTGTAACTTAATGTTCTCAGAATAACTAAATTTGACTGTGGGAACGTTGTCATTTATTGCTAGGATCACTAACAATGATAAAAAACATTTGTTGTTGCAAAGTTGTAATAGAATACTGTGCCTTCCTAGATGCCAGTTGTTGTAAACTGTTTTTATTCATTGGTTTGTTAGATATTACATTCTGTCTTTTGTTCAGAGGCAAAATGTGACATACATATCTCAGTTTTCTCTCATGCTTTCCCAGCCAGAAATGGATCGTTTCCAAACTTCCAGTTAGCCTGTTGGGCCTGTTTTTCTCCCTCCCCAAGCTCCGGAGGCTTGCCTGAAGCCTGGGAAGGGTGAAAACGGCCTCCCCAGGACCCCCAGAGGCCTTCCAGAAGCCAGAAAATGATCACTTCCGAACTTCCAGTTGGCCTGTTGGGCCTGTAGAAAATGCAGATTGTGGTTGCAGATCAATCAATCAATAATTTAAAAAGAATTTAATTCCAATTTGTGTGGCTGCTTCCAATGTAACAAATCAGGAGGTATACATTTTAATAAAATGTTAATTTTTTTAAAGACTTTAATTTTAATTGTTTTGTATATCTAGTAATAAAATACAAGTGTTTTTCAGTAATACACAACAAAATAATGCTGTAATTTCCTCAGCAGCTCCACCAGCTATACCACAATTTAATATAATCTTAATAATTCATAAATCACATACAAGCAATTAAAATTTTCCTAGGTAACGCTATGAACATCACAAGAACATGATTTTAAATTGAGTATCTGTGTCATATGCTTTAATTTCATATGCTGCATATACTCGTATACAAGCCCATCTGTAGATAAGCTGATCCTTAAATTTTTAACCAAAATACTCTATAAAATGTACTGCCACAAATAAGCTGACTCTTGAAATTTTTGTAGTTTAAAGTTTCATAATTGACTTCTTTGTGGGTAATTAATGGATAATCCATTTTTCATGACATTTTTTTTTTAAAGTATTATGATATACTTTTGGAACATAGGTAGTCCTCAATTTATGGAGCCAGAATTTGTGTTGCTAAGCAAGGTGGTTGTTAAATGAGCTATGCTCACTTCTAAAACCTTTTTTGGGTCACAGTTGTTAAGTGAATCACTGCCTTGTTATATGAAACACACAATCATTAAGTAAATCCAGCTCCCCCATTGACGTAGTTTATGAAAAACAGGCTAGAAAATTGCAAATGGTGAGTACATGACCTGAGATGCTGCAACTACCTTGTATACATATTGTTTGCCAAGCACCCAAATTTTGATCACATGCCTGTAAGGAAGTTGCAAAGATTGTAAGTACAAATGACTGCTAAATGAATAGTAAGTCAAGAATTACCTGTATTATTTTTTAAAAAGTATACTAATGCATAAGCCCACCTGCAGATTTTTGGATGTATTTTGACACCTAAAATTCTTGGCTTACTTAAAAGTACTGGCAGTCTTCGACTTACAACACACTTTTTTACACTTATGACCATTGCAGCATCCCCAAGGTTACCTGATCAAAATTGGGATGCTTGGCAATTGGTTCATATTTATGACCGTTGCAGTGTCCTGGGTCATGTGATCACCTTTTGCAACCTTCTGACAAGAAAGTCAATGAGAAAACCAGATTCACTTAATCTGCTTACTAATTTAACAAGTGTAGTAAGAAAAGTCATAAAATGGAGTAAAACTCACTTAACAAATGTCTCACTTAGCAACATAAATTTTGAGCTCAATTGTGGTTATAACTTGAGGACTACCTGTATATATCGTAATGGTATCAAGAATTACATACTAGGAAATAATTAGCTTCTATATTATAGAGAAATCCTCAAGATGACGCCTAGATCTGGGTAGTGGAGAATTTTTAAAACCTAGGTTGTATCATAAACAAAGCCTTGATGAAACAATGATCGCAGATTCTTCACGAAGTTTATGTTCTGTAACGGTGGCAGCATCATTATCTCTTGGGAATATACAAGGGCAACTGCAAGAATTGAAATGAAGAAGCGGAGAGCACCACCCCTACCAGTTATTCCATCCTTTTCTATTGGGAAAGCTGAGAGAGAAGAAAAAATGCCAAGTGCGATTCCTCAAAGTTCATTGCAACAAGAAACAAAAAAGAAAAAGAGACGTGCTCCTCTTCCACCAACTCCTAAAATGCCAAACAGATTTGAAGAAATGGATAATAAAAGACAAAGTATAATTGATCCTTTTCAACTGTCATTTGTCGGCCATTTTGTTTCAACTGCCATTTGTCGGCCTTTTCATTTGCCTGGAGAGAGATTCCTATTGTGGCTATCACTGCTTTCTGTATTCCACCTGGCGCTCAAACCAATTTCATTGTAATTTTATTATTACAATGACAATAAAGATTATTATTATTATTATTATTATTAAGAAAGAAAGGACATTTTGCTATGGAAGTTTCATCTGAATCAGAATGCTGTTGCTGAGCTTTTGGAAATCTTTTATTATGAAGATTAGAATCCTTTGTTACAGCAGTTTTCTTCATTTCCCCTTTTTAAATTTCAGTTTAGTGAAGTGACCATGATGTTACAGCTTCCCATCTGTTCTCTCTCATTTACTGTATCTGATAGAGACTCAACTCTGCAAGTCCAAACCTCTGGGCTGTGATTTTAGGCAACAGTTTGTAACTGCACAGAAGTACTGATGCAGCCATACCAGTTATATGGCTGCCTTCTATCCTTTGATTTGTTTCTATCACTATTAAAATATTTCTTTTTGTTGAATAAATCACTTTTTTTATGTATCTCTATATTTGTTTTTCTTTTCCTACTGTATTTGCTGTTATATATGTTCTTAATGATAAATGCTGAAAGCTGCATTACATTTTTTAGTGAAAAACAAGATTTAGGACTAGAAACTTCTATTCATAATTTAGAATTTATCAATTTAAAGATAGTGGCACAGATTGCTTCCAGCAAAAATAGATTTTCTAAATTTTAAAAGAACTTAACCATTGTATATCCCTATAAAACATGAAGTTGAGAAGTATTTCTAAGCATAAACATTTGAACATGCATTTCTCACATTCATGACAAATTTCTCTAGTTGTAATTTGACTTTGGTGGAAGAGAAAGTATTTTCCTGTAACGAGCCATGAGCTCATTCCTCCCAAAATCAGTAATGGAAGATATTTCCATGGGCAATTTAGCTAATAACTCAGCAGAACTCTGTATCTTAATATCTTATCAGAACTTCATAAAAGTTCACATATTAGTACATTTCTCTACTGAGTAAATTTTTCCACTGTTTTTAAGAGTACATTACTGGTAGGAGTGTTTTGTGAAAGTGTTAAAATTTGTTTCTGTAATATTAAAGATTACGGGGTAGTTTTTGCATAAACTGGGGTAGTTTTATTTTGGTAGCGTTGCAAGAAAATGAGATTAGAATTGTAATGACATTTAAAAATGCATTTGTTGTAGATCGCTTATTTTCTCTCTCTCTCTCCGTGAAGAACGTTGTGTTGTATACCATGTTCTGAACACCAATGAGCTCTTTTGTTTTAGAAGTAACTGAGGCAGACGTGATATGATAGCTGATACATCGGGGAAGAATGGTGTAGCTGATGTAACAACAGCTGTGCTTAGTTAAAGTGTTTTGGAGCTGCAGTACCATATGAGAGTCTTGTTTATGGCTAACATGACACAACGATTGTGTGCATGGTTGTATTTATAATCGCAAAGGGAGATCAAGATTTTTAAGAATTACATATGATTCCTTTAATTCTCTAAGAAACGTTTGTAAATCTGTTTTTATTCATATGTATATTGTTGAATAAATTTTGCAATAAGCTGTCCTTTTTGGGGGGGATTCCTCCCCATTACCCCCATCTGCATAATCAGAGAGGCCTACATATTCTAATTACATCTAGAAATATGTTTTATTGGCTTCCTCTACCAGGGGAGGCTGCAAGGTCAAGGTAGTTAAACTAATAAAAAATGGTAAGCGCAAAAAGTTAACTTAGATTGAGAAATGGTATAGAATTATTCAATAACGCTCATCAGTCGTCATTCACAATTCTCTAATAGTGTTCCTATGCTTAACCTCTGTTTCCTCAGAGAAGAAGGAGGATTTTTATTCTTCTCCATGTGCGGAAGGGAACTGCTCTGGTAGGCTCAGGAATGGAGTTCCATTTTTTCCACCCTGCCAGAGTTCTGCTCTGCTCAGTGGACAGCCCTTTCAGCCAGCATCCAGAGATGGGAGGGAGTCATTTCAACAGGCAGCAGTAGTTTGCAACCTTCCCTACTGGCTTCCCAAGTTACTTTCTGGGAAAGATGGCAGAGAAGATTACAAATAGCGATCACATGATTGTGGGGCACTTGGCCACAGGTCTATGTGTAACAGGTTGCCAAGCACTCATATTGCAACTATGTGATTGCAGAGGGGGGGACCAGCATGATGTTTTATGATGGCTGGAAGTGCTTTATGAACTGTTTAGTTCCCTTTCTGAGGTTGTTGTAACTTTGAGTGGTTTTTAAATGACCAAATGTAAACCTACTTGTATATCTAAAAAGGCAACAACAACATCTGTCTATCCTAGATTCTTGGGAAGTACTCAATAGGTATGCAAATTCCAGTCTAAACATCTGGGTGATTTTCTGATCAACCGTAATAATAATTGGCTATGCAATAATCATTCAGAATGTTCACCAAAGTTACTTCTTGGTCAAAAATGTATGTTCATTCTCTCAGATATGTGTTCTTCCATATTTTCTTTTACAAAAGTCCGGATACCATTTCAACAATTGAATCTCTGTAATGGCTACTCCTGCTAGTTTTATCAGTATTAGTCTACCAGTACTATAAATATTAAAATAAATTTAACAAATAATTATTAATGGACTAACACTAAATTTATATTTACAATAATACAATAGCAGAGTTGGAAGGGACCTTGGAGGTCTTCTAGTCCAACCCCCTGCCTAGGCAGGAAACCCTATACCATTTCAGACAAATGGCTATCCAACATCTTTTTAAAGACTTCCAGTCTTGGGGCATTCACTACTTCTGGAGGCAAACTGTTCCACTGATTAATTGTTCTAACTGTCAGGAAATTTCTCCTCAGTTCTAAGTTGCTTCTCTCCTTGATTAGTTTCCACCCATTGCTTCTTGTTCTACCCTCAAGTGCCTTTGAGAATAGTTTGACTCCCTTTTCTTTGTGGTAATCCCTGAGATATTGGAACACTGCTATCATGTCTCCCCTAGTCCTTCTTTTCATTAAACTAGGCATACCCAGTTTCTGCAACCGTTCCTCATATGTTTTGGCCTCCAGTCCCCTAATCCTCTTTGTTCTTCTCTGCACTCTTTCTAGAGTCTCCACATCTTTTTTACTTTGTGGCGACCAAAACTGGATGCCATATTCCAAGCGTGGCCTTACCAAGGCATTATAAAGCGGTATTAAGACTTCACATGATACAGTACAACCAATCCACTGCTTACAATTAAACAGATTAAGGTATTTCACTACAGGTTGCTCCAAGTTCAGTTAAAACCTTCCTTCTCATTAAGGTAACTTGGCATAGAAAAATACAATACAATACAATAGCAGAGTTGGAAGGGATCTTGGAGGTCATCTAGTCCAACTCCCTGCCTAGGCAGGAAGCCTTATACCATTTCAGACAAATGGCTATCCAACATTTTCTTGAAGACTTCCAGTGTTGGGGCATTCACAACTTCTGGAGGCAAGCTGTTCCACTGATTAATTGTCCTAACTGTCAGGAAATTTCTCCTCAGTTCTAAGTTGCTTCTCTTCTTGATTAGTTTCCACCCATTGCTTCTTGTTCTGCCCTCAGGTGCTTTGGTGCATTTAATCTTTCTTGTAATGTTCACATGTTATGATTTCGCCATTGTGAATGAAAGAATACATGCAGTAAAATATGAAAAAAAATATTATTCTGAACACCTCTAACTGATTCTCAGACTGTGAAGGATTTAAAGAGCAGTTGCATAAATAATTCACAGTTTTTAATAATAATAATAATAATAATAATAATAATAATAATAATAATAATAATAATAATAATAATTTTAATCTTAATTTATAACCCGCTCTCTCTCCCCGAAGGGACTCGAGGACTCTTGTATAAGTGAAAGGAGCAGACTGTAAGGAAAAGGAAGAAGGCAGGGGGGAAAAAATTGAGGAAGTCTCTGCCCCAATGTATAATGGACTTAAATATAAAGTGATAAATTAAGGAAAATCCAGTTGCTGGAATTTGTGTATCACTACAGCACTTCTTTCATCCCAATTAAGGTAGCCAGAGAGAGGGAGATTTGTTTTTGGAACAATCCCTTTCAGATTAGGCAGCTGGCAAACACCTGACATATCTTTTAAAACACTGTATTCTCTATCTCTCACTTGGTTCAAACATTGCACTTTGCAACAAACCACACAATGACTTTATCTTTCCTTTCATATATATACGAGTCAATTAAAGCTTTAGTGCTTTTGAGAAGCTGCTCAGTTTTTTTTTTTTGAAAGAATTTAATTGAATTATAATTTTAGTTGTTAGTGTTAAAGTGCTTTCATTTCATGTTTTAAATATTGCATGCTTTGAACTATGTCATTGACTAATACAAATTAAAATGTATATGCCTATGGAGATTCTCAGTCATCCAGGTTGTCCCAAAAGTGCTTTTTCAAAAGGCAGTTGGACTTATTTTTTTTCCTTGAAACTTATATGCTATCAATATACATATATATAAACACATTTCATTCTTCTTTCGGGCACTATTTTATGTTTACAGAGTTATTTCATTTAATGTCAAAGAGTTTCATTTTTCATAATCAGTTTTATGTTTGTGGAGTTGTATGTTCCTATGCTATGATAATTGAACATTTTTGTATAAATAATATAAAGTCTTCCAAGCAGCTTGAATAAGAAAATAAGCTGAAACTTGAATCATTTTTAATTAATTAAAGACTCTAACAGCAACTGTTCCAAAATCAGCACTGCTTGCCCCTTAATCAGAATGCATTGGACAATAATTGGTTCCCCCACAATCCCACTTTGCAGATGGTAATAAAAGCTTTAAGCTTGTTTGAAGCATGCTTCATGTATTCCTCTATTGTTTTAACAGCTGTCACACTTGGCATGCTCATTGCCTATTCAATTCGTGAAGGTGGCAAATTTTATTTTTGGAGTTAAAAATCCCCTCCTTTTAAGATTTCATTCCTAGGAAATAAAGTTTGACAAATACTGCTGTAAAAATATTGGCTTTATTAAATTTTCTGTCCTATTTCTGGTTTCTGGTTTAAGCTTCTTCAGTGGTATTTAAGACTACTGTATTGCTTTTCTTTATGTAATGTAAAATTTGCCGAGGCAGTATAGGTTCTCCATATACTGCAGAGCTGTTTACCAATAAAGCATTTTTAGAAAATATAACTATATGATATTATTTATAATATATCATTTCGATTTTGACATAGTAGAATTCTTTGGAAGTCATATTCCCAGTAGGGTATTCCTTCTGTCAGTTTGATGGATTGCTGGACCTGTTATTTCTCCCCTTTGCTATTAGTACTTATTTATATACCTTTTAAAATGCTAACTACAGTGGTACCTCGGTTCACAAATGCCTCTGTTCACGACCAATTCGGACGAACAGAAAAGTTCCTCAAAATGTGCTCCGGTTCACGAACTCCGTTTCGGTTCACGAACGGAAAAGTTCATAAAAATATGGCCTGGTTCACGAACTCCGCTTCTGTTCACGAACTCCGCCTCGGTTCACGAACAGAAAAGTTCATAAAAATATGGTCTGGTTTACGAACTCCGCTTCTGTTCACGAACTCCGCCTCGGTTCACGAACTCCGCCTCGGTTCACAACCAATTTGGTTCGCGAACAGAGTCAGTTCAAGAATTAAAACCAAAAGAAAGATCAGAACGGATTAATTGGATTTACATTAAACCCTATGGGAAACTGTGCCTCGGTTCACAACCAATTCGGTTCGCGAACAGAGTCAGTTCAAGAATTACGACCAAAAAACAAGGTCAGAACGGATTAACCGGATTTACATTAAACCCTATGGGAAATTGTGCCTCGGTTCACGACCAATTCGGTTCGCGACCAGAGTCATTTCACGAATTAAGTTCGTGAACCGAGGTACCACTGTACTTGGTTTTATAATTGCAAAAGAAGTCTTGATTTGGTTTAAGTTAATCCAGAAGAAAGTACGAACAAACGAGCAGTTGCAACAGTGTTGAAAAGAAGAGATGGGTACATTCTGAATTCTAGAGAATTAATTAATTCTGTTAATAATAGCTGAATGAGTATTTATTTGGACAATTAACCTAGATCAAGGGTGGTCTACTTGTGGCTTTTAATGTTAACATTTTTTCAGAAGTTATTTGCTATTGCCTACTTCGAGGACTGACAGAATGAGTGACTGGCCCACGGTCACCCAGCTGACTTTGGGCCCAATGTTGGACTAGAACTCACAGTCTCTCCTGGTTTGTAATTTGGTATCTTAACCAGTGGTGGGATTCAAAAAATTTTACTACCAGTTCTGTGGACATGGCTTGGTGGGCATGGCTTGGACATGGCAGGGGAAGGATACTGTAAAATCTCCATTCCCTCCCCATTCCAGGGAAAGGTTACTGCAAAATCCCCATTTCTTCCTGATCAACTTTGACTCCGGAGCCAGAGAATAGATGGAGGTGGGGCCAGTCAGAGGTGGTATTTACTGGTTCTCCGAACTACTCAAAATTTCCACTACCAGTTCTCCAGAACTGGTCAGAACCTGCTGAATACCAGCTCTGATCTTAACCACAACATCAAACTGGCTCTCTATAAAAACTGCAGGATTGTTCAGGCCAGGAGTCAACACTTACTAGAAGGCACACACATATATAGCAGAGATGGGTTCCTACTTTTATTGATTTACCCGAACCAGTAGTGGTTTGGCAGCCTGGATTGCTGGAACCAGCAGCGACCAAGGCCTGCTATACCCTCAAACCAGTTCTCCTACAGGGCTGCCATCTTTATTTTCGGTTCTGCGCATGCGCAGAACAATTGTAATTATACAATTAATTGTTTTCCTTTTTTTTAAACATGCACACGCATGGAGCAAAATTTTTGTGCAGACTGAACTGGCAGTAATGCCGGGAGCAACCCACCCCTGATATATAGTTTTCCTTTCTCCATTATATTTATATTATATACCAATTTCATTGTAATTTTTACAATGACAATAAAGATTATTATTATTATTATTATTATTATTATTATTATTATTATTATTATTATTATTATTATTATTATTATTATTATTATATATGAAATTACATTGATTGCACAAAACCATAACTTCCTAAGGAGTATATTCCTTTAGTAATTTTAGTAACCAATTAATTATAGCTGGGGGAATGAATGAGTTTTTATTTATTAGTTATCTTAGAACAAGAGTGTCTACTTTTGGCCTTTTGGCCTTAAATGTCAATAGGCTCCCAATGCCACATGCTAGCCATAACTGCAGGGAGATGAAACTGCAAAAAGAACAACAGGTTGGCCACACCTGACCTAGAATGCATTTTATAGTTAATGATCTAAAATTATTACTCCATATTTAAAGTGAGTGTTTCTGGTTCATATTTTGCTATTAAAATGTGGCTGATTCTTTTGTAAAATATGTAGAAATTACAGTATCTCTTCTTTTAGATATTACTTTGTCTAAACATATTCAGCAGACATAGAGAAAATACAGTGGAATTAGACTTAGCAAATAATGATTATTTGTCAAGAATTTTTAAGAAATAGATTTGTAGACATATTAAGTATTGACACTATTAAATTATAACACAGTGTTCTTTTTATTTGTTATATAGCATTATGCCAGTATATACAGGCCTCTAAAGCCCAAGATGGTGGTGGCCGTTTCATTTCAAGTTCAGCAGAAGGTAAAAACCAGGAGGAAAAATAATCAAAACTCTGGTTCATATTTCTTTTCTAGTATTTCTGTCCCTTGACCATCTGTGCCTTCTAGATTTTCCTTCACAGAATTGTTTTATAACGGATGATGGATTCCAGCCTTATAAAAACCAAATAAAATTAAAATTGATGCTATGTATATTTAAACTTTCTATTTAAGTTTTGCATCTTTTATCTATGAGTGCTTTTCCTAACTAATTTGAAAGTGGGAATTGGTTTTAAACTACAAATAAATATTTAAAATAAATGAAGTAGCTTGTGTTACATTTATATAAGGAAAAGCGCAATGAGATAATTATATGCAAGGCACTATCAATACTATAATTTCATTCTGCTTCCTCTTTCTTGCTAATCACTACTTTGCACTTCCTGCTTCTATTAAAAGGACTAAATTCAAATATTTCTTTACTTCCTAATTTTGTTCTTTCTAGCATCTACCTTAATAACGTTTGAATGAAAATACTGTGACTGATCACTTATTTTTCAATTTTTCAGGTGAAAATTTTGAACAAACTCCATTAAGACGCACATTCAAGTCCAAAGTTCTGGCTCGTTATCCAGAAAATGTAGAATGGAATCCTTTTGATCAGGATGCCGTGGGAATGGTTGGTCATTTATATTTTACATCCCATTTTTGCTCTTGAATCAATATGGTGTGATACTGATTAAGTTTTCTTTGTATGTACATCCCAAGGGCATATTTGGTTGTATAATTCAGCTCTTAGGTTTTTTTTTTCACCTGAAAGTCATACTGAAGCACAAGAATCTACAGTAAGTAGAACTGTAACTGGTCCTTCAACCAGAAAGTTGTTTAAAATTACAGTTTTTAGAGTGTTTTTTTAGTGTTGTAGCTAAAACAAGATAAGACTTTGGTATTTTTACCAATATTTTAAAAGTTGAGATTTTATTTGCAGAGGAAAAAAAATGGAGAATGTGAAAAAATGCTGAAAATAAATATCTGTAAATTTTGGGCGGGATTAAGACACTAATGTGAATAAAATTTAGAATAAGAATTTTCAGAGTAGTTATACATTTAAATCCACTTGTTCTAATATGTGGGAAATTAAATAGTACTAATAAATATGTTGACCACAAATCTGTCTCTCTATTTTAAGAGGAACAAGTGTCCATTTACATTTCTGTCTATTTAATGAGGCATTTGGAGTCATTTTTTAAAAATAATTTGAATGATTTTGGATTCAAGATCTTATTTCCACTGTTTGACATTTTAAGGAATATACTATAAGGCTGTAGATTTGATCAAAAGAGGTTGTTCATGGGAATATGAATGCACTATTTGTCTACAACTCATTAAATCAGCCACCTCTCCCTGATGAAACACAGTCCTAATATAGTGCAGCATTTGTGCCCTTGTATGTTCCAAAGCACCTCTTCTGAATTGAATCTAGAGCATTGCACAGTCTTATTCCAAGTGAAATCTAATGGTTTTTGAACGTTTTTGAACCTTTGTTTATTTGAATTATACTGGGTGTGTTTTTTATAACTTCTTCAGAATCTTTACTCCTTTTGCACTATATCTCACAGTATTTTGAAAGGTTTGGCTAATAAATTTGTGTGGGGGATGTTGGGAGACTGCAAATGGGAATGAGAAGATAGGAAAGGTTTCTTCCATAAATATGAACTGTAGGAAGAAACATAAGATTCAAATCAATTTTTGTACTGAGAGTGAAAAATGTATTCAAGTAAGTGATATATAATTTTTTTCTCCAATTTTCCTTTCTCTCTTGCCTAGCTATGTATGCCTAAGGGTCTGTCTTTCAAGACACAAGCTGATGCCAGAGAACCTCAGTTTCATTCATTCATCATTACACGTGAAGATGGATCACGGACATTTGGATTTTCTCTAACATTTTATGAGGAAGTTACCAGTAAACAAATCTGTAGCGCAATGCAGACATTGTATCTCATGCACAATGCGGAATATGATATTCTTCATGCTCCATCCACCAATGATAAAGATAACCTTAGCACTATAGAGGATTGTAATGGTACCTCTGTATCAAAACTACAGCGATTTAACTCATACGACATTAGTAGAGACACACTCTATGTCTCTAAGTGTATTTGTCTGATCACTCCAATGTCTTTCATGAAGGCATGTAGGAAAGTGCTTGAACAACTCCATCAAGCTGTAACTTCACCTCAGCCACCACCATTACCATTGGAAAGCTTTATTTACAACATTCTATATGAAGTTCCTCTCCCTCCAGCAGGAAGATCTCTAAAGTTTTCAGGAGTTTATGGACCTATAATCTGCCAGAGGCCAAGCACCAATGAATTGCCATTATTTGATTTTCCAGTCAAAGATGTTTTTGAGTTACTTGGAGTGGAGAATATGCTTCAACTCTTCACCTGTGCTCTTTTGGAATTTCAGATACTGCTTTATTCACAACGTGAGTATAGCTGTTTTAAATCTCAAATGATGGGCAAGGTCATTAAAATACTACATTATTATTGTTGTGCAGTCAGATGTTTAAACTGGATTTGGCATTTTTGTTTGCCTGTTAAGCCCTTCCCAAAGACCTAGGATAGGCAGATGTTGTTATTTGATGATGTTAAAGGCATCATCACAGAAAGTGAACTATTTTGTAATTGACTGGTGATGATTATTGTTGATCAGCCAGTCAGCCAGATGTTTAGACTGGATTTGGCAATTTTATTCACTTTTTAAATTCTTCCCAAGGATAGGCAAATGTTATTGTTTGATGGGATTAAATATATTGTCATAGAATGTAAGCTGTTCCAAGTAAAGCAGGCTTTTTGCAATTGACCAATGATGATTTTGTCAATGCCAATTGTGTTCAAGTGGTGCTACAGATGTTTTGGGATTTCATCCAAGGTACCTATTACCATTGATCTTTGCTCTCTTTTGCTACAGACATTCTTCGATTTACAGTTTTTTGTCTCCAGGTACTACAGCATTCGGTATCCTGACTTTTTAATCTTTCTTATCGATAATTGCTAAGTCTGGGATGCTTTTGCCAGCTGCTTGTCTGTTGGAGTTCTAAAGTCCCAGGGTATTTTAGTTTCTTCATTTAGTTCACTTTGTCTATTTGGTAATCCCACCAGTTCTTGCCTGTAGGCAAATGGCATTTTTACAGATATTTGGTGATTATTATTATTATATTTTTATCTCATCTTTTCAATTTATACTTCAAGTAGCGAACATACCTATAGTAATCCTCCTACCTGCTGCAAGGTAGGGGGCTAAGAGAGAGTAACTAGCTTAAAGTCACTCAGCTGGCTTTCATACCTAAGACAGGCTTAGAATTCAGTCTCCTGATTTCTCTAGGCCAGCATCTTAACCACTACACCAAACTCGTTCATCATTATGATACATTAGCAATGTGCTCTTCTCTTTTGCATTATAATAAAGATTTCAGTAGAAAAGTAGATGAGAGTGTTTCTTTTAGGTAGATGCAATATTGAACTAATAAATAGGTGGGATGTGCAAAAATATTTGGAGGGGTTCTTCATTTTGACACAAGTCCTCATGAAAATGTTACTCTTTTGTCCCATATGCATGCTTAGATATTATGAGATTCTCAAGCTTTTCCAAAGTTGTTTGAAAGTTGTAAACATGTGTTTTCTATTTCTTAGTTTTGTTTTATTGGTTTTCAATAAATGAGTGGTCCCAAATGAGAAAGTGTAATTGGTCATTTTATTTTTTGGCTTTTCTTACCAAACACAGAGTAAAGACTTGAACTTAACTCTGAGCAGCTACTTAGAATATATATATTTTTATCCTGCTTCACTTGTTTTAAAATCTTTTGAAAGAGAAAAGGCTGTTTTCCATGAATATCTAAAATAATCCAATAAAGTTTCAAACGCACAAGATATGGCTTTATTCCTTGTCCTGCTTCATGCTGAAGCAGAAAAAAATAAAACAGAAAAGTCTACCAAACCAATATAGTCATAATGTAAAAGCATGCAAACCAGTGGTGGGTTCCGGATTCCGTTCCAACTGATATGGTTGGAACGGGCTGGGCAGCATCTACATGGAATCATGCAGTGTGCGCGCACACACGCAGCATGTGCATGCATCTTGGTGCTTCATCGGAGCATCGCATAGGTGCTGCATGCGCTATGCACGTGCATGGAAAGGGTGAAGACGTAAAAGGACAGTAGGAGATGAGGGCGTGTGGGTGGGCCCTCTGGAGCACCATGCCTGCCACCTACCAGTGATGCAAACTAATTTTCTACGCTAATATTTGCATAATAATGTGTTCATTTTGCTAGATTCTGTAATGAAAGAGTATTTGACCAAATATATATTGTACGATTGGTAACTTCTGTGCAAATGTCTTCAGATAATTTTTGGCAGTTGTTATAATGTTGCACTGCTTTATCAAAGTCTCAGCTAGTAGCAACACCTATGAGACCCCCAGGGGATACCAGGGCTATAGCTCTGTTGGGAAGCTTAAAAAACATCTCAGAAGAAAGTTATGTCTAATGATTTACATATAATTATCAATAAACATGTTCTTAAAAGTGATACGTTGAGAATGCTACATTAGAGGTGATGTTGCTAGCCTCATACAGTACAAACTGTGATTGTCTAGTTCCCAGTTTAGTATGTTGTATGGACCTAGAGAATAGGTTTATTCTACTCCTTACTTAGGGATGGATATTGGATAACTTTCCCTGTCCCACTTTCCCTGTTTTAGATTGCGGAATTGAAAAACTTATCTTTACCAAACTGTACTCAATTTAGTATATTGTACTTTGGTCCATAACTTGCAGTGAAGAGGCATTTATCCTGCAGTGAATTGATTCAGTCTGATTCCAATAATTGTAAAATTTTTGGAATCCAGCAATAATTGTAAAAACTTTGGAATTGGCTTAGAGATAGAATGGAAAGAATTAATTGCCACTTTGATTCTGAGTCCAATTCAAGGTTCTGGTTTTGACCTTTAAATCCCATAATGGCATGCTGATGTTCAGAAAGTCCCTCAAGATCTGGCTTTATCATCAGACTTGGGGATTCCAGGGAATTGTTAACATCTTTTGATGGCTGCATCGCGCTCTCCTGTGCTTTGTGATTTTATTTTTTTAATGACGACTACTTTATACGTCTAATAATGATTGTTTTATGCATTTATTATTTTAATTGATTGTTCTACACTGGCAGTCCCCAACTTTTCCAGCTTTGAGAAATGATAGGGGGGGGGGGGAGGATGGTTCCATGTGAGCAACAGATGCACATATCAGCAGCACACGCAAATCCATGAAATTTTGTACATGAGCATGAGCAAGTAGAGCCACACACACCTCTCCTCTTGCCTACCGCTTGCACAACCTGGTTTCCGCGGCCCGGGGTTTGGGAACCCCTGTTATACACTCCCCAGGATCACTTTTTGTGAGATGGGCAACCATATAAATGTGATAAATAAATAAGCTCTTTCCTTCTGCCCCCCAATAATCATAATATATAGTAACTGGTGCTATTGAAATCATGATGTATTATGAGGTATATAGTTAGTTGCTATAGAAACAGAACTAGCCAAATAGTCATTTGGTCTGATACAGCATAATAGAGAAAGTCTATGTGGTAGCTAAGAGTTAAGTTAGTGGGACATAATCAATGAAACAAAATGTGATAAGGCATGATTTTTTGGTGTTCTCTCTGTATCAATATAAGCTGTAAGCAAAACAATTTCAGAGCCCAAGAACATATTTTTAATTTATTCTATTGTACCTTTGATGATAATGTGATAGCTAGAAAGACCAAAGTCAAATAAAAATACCCTAGAATCACATTGCTCAGTAACAATGTTACTGAGTAACAACAGTAACAATGCACAAATATACAATAATAATGCATCCCCATTCCTATTAAGAAATATCTCAATCTCAATTCATTAGGCTTGGGTAGATGAATGAATCCATCATTTGAGTGAAGCTTTTCAGTTCCTGATACATATTTATTAACTGTACTCATTTACTAAGTCATGATTTGTATTAACCAGGACTGTTAATTAGGTCTGAAATACCCAAAGTCAGTCTTATAGACCAGCAGAGTAATCATGCTGGTCTTATTTAATGATTTCTATTAATTTTCCCCCTTCTTTCACTGTGCCTTGAAACTTTGTGGAATGACTAGAGCATTTGGTTCCTCCCAGTTGATGCTCAGATTCAGCAGCAAAACTGTTAGCAGCAATAGATGTCAGCCTTTGTTGCTTTATTCTTTTGATAGCCTGATTATAAAGGGGGGAAGCAGCTAAAAATGTCTGCCAATCCCATGAAATTAATGGAAGTCAAATAAGCACACAAACAAACAAACAAACAAACAAACAAAAGTATAACCCAATAGACTAAAAAAGTTGAAGAAGACATTTGGGTGAGGCACAGAACCAAACCAAGAATAAGCCAAGAAGTGGCAAACTATTCATTTCCATTCACATATTAAACCATAGAAATAGTCAGTATGGGGTGCGATGGGTCAGTGGTTAAAGAGCTTGTCAGCTTGAACGTTTGAGACCAAAATACAGACCAAATACAGTTTGGCCAGTACAGGGGTCTGCAAAGTTGGCTCTTTTAAGACTGGTGGACTTCAACTCCCAGAATTCCCCAGCCAGCTTGGCTGGCTGGGGAATTCTGGGAGTTGAAGTCCACCAGTCTTAAAAGAGCCAACTTTGCAGACCCCTGGCCTAGTACAGTAGGCCTAAACCAACTGAAACCTATAGGAGTGCAGAATTGTTTTCTACATCCAGCCCTAAGTAGCATCTACCACCCAACAGTTCTTTTTCATTCTTTTTTGCATCGATTTGAAGGTGTATCACTTGATACTATTAATACTAATAATACTTTCATTTTAATAATTATAACAATATTTCATTATGTATATATTTTACATATATACATTATGTTATATACTTTCATTATTTTATTACTAATACATACACGCACATTTTGTCATAGAGCTTACACGCTACCATTACAAGACTAGACAAAAGAAGTATATGGTAAATAAATTTCTGAACCAAGCTTCAAAGTTAATAATAAAGGTACTATTATAACCTCTTTAATGACTTATATTAAATCAGAACATGAAACTCATAGGAGAATATTTTAAATATGATGTTTTATTATTTATGCTCATTAGCTTTTTAAGATTGGACTTTGTTGGCTTTATTTGGATGGTGTAGCATAAAAATTATATTAAAGTTCATCTTTAGGAGCTAAAGGTAGTTAAATAAAGTATAGTCAGGGCTGATTACTGAGCCTACAATTACTAAAGACAGACAGTGCTTCAATGTTGAATGGAAGTTCCTGCTAAACTCAGGAATGTTTTGCAAAATTCTGTATATTTAAATATTTTAACTGTTCAGTTTTCAATGTCTTCTGAATAAAGGCAGATGATTTTTATGTTTGTTTTTAAAAACTACCTTGATAAAATATCTCCGTGCATTGGCTAATTACTTCTGGAAGCTATATTATATTTGCAATCTTCTACTAATAGATAAGAGCATGTTGCATCAGGTAATTAGATAATAACTGAATAGAAGTCTACAATGCTTACTGAAAATTAAATCCCACCAAGTTCATTAGATACTGAATTAATAATCTTTAGTGAAAAAATATTGATAGAAGTCACTGAGTTTTCCAATTATTTCTTTATTAAAATATTCAAATTGAGCTTCGTATCATTTTTTGAGGGTTTTCAAAGCAAAATGTGGTTTTGTTCTTTTTCAGATTTCTTCTTCTACATATGCTAAATATATATTAAGTTTTGAGAATAATATTTCTGGGGCAGGAGTTGCATCAGGACCAGTGTTTATCGGTGAATCGGCTATGGCTGTATTTGTTCTAAATTGTTATCCAGGGAATGCATAATGACAAATGTAGTGCAGTAACAATGTATCAGCAAGGTGCATGTATTCAAGTACTACATGGCAGTTGGCAGTAGTTTGGGAGGGAAGAGGTGCCTCAGCTGCATGTATTCAAGTACTACATGGCAGTTGGCAGTAGTTTGGGAGGGAAGAGGTGCCTCAGCTATTCCATAGCTACAATACTACAATTGTGAATGCCAATCCCTTCTGTGTTTTTTGCATTAATTAATGTAAGCTTTCAAATCTGCATTTGACATAAACGTATTAGGTCAATACAATATTAATTGTATTCATAGTTTCACATCTCTGTATATATGTATTAGGATTGTTTTAATCACTTACTTCCTCTGCCAGTTTAGAGCACAGTATGCAGCTTTCTAGCAGTTCCGAGAAATAACTGTTGAGCTAGGTGAAGGAATTGTTTCTATCTTAAAATTTCTTGTCTCAACAATGTTCTCCTCTTTTATAGTGTTTAGCAGAGTTTTAGCTGCTCCAACCATGATTTCCAACAATCAGATTTCCCCCCACCCCCCAGGTCATATAGGATCCAAGCCAATGAAATAGTTTTACCAGTAGAGTGATAATACTATAGATTTCAAACATATTCTGCTGTGTAGCAACAGAAAGTATAGTTGTTCCCTCCTTCAAGATCATACGTCTAGGTATGTTGAACTCGAATAATGTCATTGGGACCTGCGATACATTCATTGTGATTGATCACATTTCTGAGTGATGAGATAAAATACATCTGTGGCTTAGCCTACAGTAGTTAAGCTATGTGAACATATGATGATTATGTGGATTAAAATAAAGGATGTTCTTAAGATTAGTAAAATGATATTATGAATAGGCTTTATAAATATTGTAATTGAAACACTTAATTATTTCATGTAGTATTAAAAAAACCCCAGGGGGTATGACTTAATCCATTTAAATTACAATACCTCATAGCAGATTTCGTGGATTTGACAGAACCTCTATCCCTTCACCCTGCTGGTAGACTTGCAATACAATAGATTAGTGGTGGGTTCCAGATCCCGTTGCAACTGGTACTCTGTGACGAGGCCGGGTGTCCACCATGGGTATGCGCACTGCTTACGCCTACACATCCAGTGCCCTCTGACACTCCAGCTGCTCAGCAGAGGTCGCACAGGCGCCTTACGTTATATGTGTATGCGCAAATGGCTCAGTTAGCTCAAATAGAGGTAAGGAACGGGTGGGCGGGCTTTCCAAAGCACCGTTCCAGTACGGTGGCCACTGTTCTCAGCTGCCACCGGTACGCCCATACCAGGGTGTACCGGCTGGAACCCATCACTGCAATAGAAGTTAAGAGAAATAAAATATTATCTGTCTCCATTCAAAGCAAGTTAATATAAAAATGGCATCCTTAATTCTATGCAGTGTTTTAAAGAAAAATACTTATTTTCTTATTTATAATTTGGATTGTACAATAATATATATATTATACATACATGCATACATACATAGTACATAGACATATAAAATACACATTTTATTTCATATTTAGTCCCTATTCTTTAACAACTTTAATATTTAATTTTTTTAAATAAAAACAATTCAATCTATTTTTTTTGCATTTTCATTCAATCTATTTGTTTCCTAGTAGTCAATGAATAAATGCTCTAAGTTTGTGCCAATCAAATTTTGAGGATAATTTTCAAGGGATTGTTTTCAATTGATCTGCTTTTTTAGATTACCAGAGACTGATGACTGTGGCAGAGACAATCACAGCACTGATGTTTCCATTCCAATGGCAGCATGTTTATGTTCCCATCCTTCCGGCCTCTCTCCTACATTTTCTAGATGCTCCTGTCCCATATTTAATGGGATTGCACTCTAATGGGCTTGATGACCGGTCTAAACTGGAGCTCCCTCAAGAGGTGAGAATGTTTTTAATCAAGCTTAATTTCACTGCTTGTTCAAAGTTACAGAAAAAGAATGCTGAATTCATTTCAAATCTATTTTTGCTGCGCACATGAGTCCTTAGAAGAAGAGTGATAGTTTACTAAGGGAGGAAATACCTTGTAACCAGAATCACCACTCATTTATTCTTTCCTCAACTTCTTCAAAGCCTCATTATTTGCTTAATAGGGCAACCGATCCTATGATTAGCCTATGGCTTATCAATGTATCTGGAGGAATTAAAATTCTTCTGCTTTCTGTTGCTCTGTTGATGGAGGGAAAAAATAGCCAGATAGTATATTGCTGCCATTATACAATTGGAGATCACTGTGGAGAGGATGAAGTGGGGATACTTAAATGTTTTTGCAACAAAGGAAATATCTATTTTTATATTGAGTATGGAATATTTGTGATCTTTTAGATCAGTGGTCCTCAATGTGGGCTATATTTTTAGATATAATTATAATAATCATATCAGCAACTATGAGGCTAGTTACAGAGGTATATTAGAGGGGGGCCCATAAGAAAAAAGGGTTGCATTGTTTTACATTATTTTTGTTATTAAATTTCCATGTCTTTCACTAAATAAAGACATAGTATGCATATTTCAAACAGATGCTGCTAAATGTTTAACCTCTGCTTATGATTACTCTTATCTCTCTTCCTACTTTAATTTTTTAGGCAAATTTATGTTTTGTGGATATAGACAACCATTATGTTGAGTTGCCAGAAGACTTGCCTCAATTTCCAAATAAGCTTGAATTCATTCAGGAAGTCTCTGAAGTGCTTATGGCTTTTGGGATTCCACCTGAGGGAAACCTACATTGTAATGAAAGTGCCTCCAAGATGATGAAAAGTCTTAGGACCTGTGACATAGTATCTGATAAGAGAAATGGCAACATCGGAGGACCAACTATGAATTCCTACGAACTACTGAAAGAAAATGAAACCCTAGCAAGACTGCAAGCGCTTGTTAAAAGAACAGGAGTTAGTCTAGAAAAGGTAAATTGCGTAACAGTTATGGGAGTTCTGTAACAGTACATGCATGATTAATATAGGATTGTTTGGAAATTTTATCTTGAACTAACAGCACCATCCTTGGTCACATGAATGTTTTAAATCAGTCAATCCCTGGACAGGGAGTCAGAAAAGCAAGTTGATTATGGTAACAACAGAGACAAAGTCCTGCTCATGTTGTATATGTGTTGACATCGCACATATACAAAGAGGCAAAGCTTTGATCACCCAGCTGCAATTGCTGCCTTGCTCCCCTCTGCCCCCCACGGACATCGCTGGCTAATTAGCTTTATTCCCAGTCCACCTATATACTGTCTACTAAATTTAAAAGCTTGCTACCTACAAAGATAATAATGAGATTGTTTCATTAATTTGGTAAGCATTTTCTCACCCAATTTTCAGGTGGGTTTCCTCCTAATTTTTGTTCCAATTTGTCAGTGGCTAGGTACCAGTTAACTATTTCTTAGATGTTGACACAAAAAAGAGTGCTTTTCTGATATGTCAATTTTTCCCTTTTATTTATTCATTATACTATTAAGGAATAAGGACAACCTGTTTAACACTCATAACAGCACATTTTGGTACTAAATAACATGTGGTATAATTGTTAATGTATACTGTAAATAGCCTATGCATTCTCTTCTATTAGAAAGTTTATGTGGAATAATGATTGGAAACTGGCTACTAAATATACCAAATATGACTGTTTTCATCTTCTTTTTTTAAAGACAAATAAGTAAAATCTGATTAAGTCAGGAAAAAAGGTATCACAGAATCTTAAAAAAGAAAAAGTATGGATGATAAAAACATTTTAATAGAAAAAGACAATTCAAAATTTAAGATAACCACCCTCCCTCCAAAGGAAAGGAAATTAAAAAAAATATAGATAGTATATACCAGTCTGTCCATCTTGTTAGTCTAATGCGATGATGGCGAACTTATGGCACACGTGCCACAGGTGGCACACAGAACTATTTCTTAGGGCACGCAAGGTGTTGCCCTGTCAGCTCCAGCGTGCATGTGTGTGCTGGCCAGCTGATTTAGGCCTTCTTTTGAGGCCATTTTTCTCCCTCTGGAAGCTTCAGGGAAGCTCCTGAAGCCTCTGGAGGTGGGAGGGAGGCTGTTTTCACCCTCCCCAGGCTCCTAGAAAGCCTCTGGAGCCTGGGGACGGTGAAAAAAGCATGCCAAAAGCAGGGGATTGCGCACATAGCATTATGGATGTGGCACGCCCACGCGCGACCCCCCTGTACTCCCTCTGCTTTTGGCATGTGAGCCAAAAAAGATTAGCCATCACTGGTCTAATGTTTCCAACTCCTGCTGAAACTTATCTTGGAGATTTTCCTCCACACAGTACATCTTACTTTTATATTTGTGAGGATATCCATGGATACAATGTAGGGGGGCAAACAACAATGCACATCATGTCATGTCATCATGCAAATGCCACAATTTACATTCTTGGATCAGATGTCAGGATAATTTAAAGAAAGGGGCCAAACCAGGACAAAAATTTGAATTGATGCTACTGATTAAAATTACTTGCATATAATATGTAGTTGATATCAACTAACCTCTGTCACATATTCTCCCATACTCAATCATAGACTCATTTTTCTTTCATCCTCCTAGCAGGAATATGAGTATGAAGATCTAAATAATTTGTAAAGACAATTTCCATTGGACTCTATTTTTAATCATGTATATAAAGTGCTAATCTATTGTATATAGATGCAGTTACTTTATATTTTGCCTAGCAATAAAACAATGGAATACTATCTGGTAAAGCTCTTGTCATTTCAGTTTAAGTAGCACTTATACATTTTGATTCCTCAAGCTAGTAAAGTTGAACTACTATATGAGCATTTCTTTCCTTAAAGGTTGAACTTCGAGAAGAGATGAGTAGCAAGAAGGATCTGAAAATGCAGTGTGATGAAGAAGAATTAAAGATTTACCAGCTCAACATTCAAATACGGGAAGTTTTTGCAAATCGTTTCACTCAGATGTTTGCAGATTATGAAGTATTTGTTATTCAGCCCAGTCAGGACAAAGAATCGTGGTTTACTAATAGAGAACAGATGCAGAACTTTGATAAAGTAAGTATGAAAACTTGATGGCTTAAAGTATTTTTCATCCAAAAGTAATTCCCTTCTTCTTTGTATATTGTTGATAGAATTCCTGAAATGTTACAACATTTTAAAGGAAGAGATGCTTTCACTTACTGCTTGAATATCTTCTGATCAAGGATGTATATAAGATTCATGTTTGAAATCTTTGACTGCTTACTAACTAAATGACTAAAGATCTGATTTCATTTGAAGCAGTTTTCTTGTGGGCCCAGCCCTCTGGAACGACCTTCCCCCCGACATTAGAACAACCACGGACCTCCGCTCCTTCCGTCTAAAACTAAAAACATATTTGTTCCGCTTGGCCGGTCTAGGGTAGTCTCCCTTCTATGGGGTTGTTAATAATTTTAGATTTTTAACTGGGAATTTTTAGCGCAGGGATATTATTTAATTCGTTTTTATTATGTGTGTATATTTATTGTTTTATTTGCCCTGTGCACCGCTCCGAGTCCCTCCGGGGAGAGGGGGCGGTCAACAAATTAAATTTATTATTATTATTATTATTATTATTATTATTATTATTATTATTATTGTTGTTGTTGTTGTTGTTGTTGTTGTTGTTGTTGTTGTTGTTGTATGTACAGTGTGGTACAGGAATTCTTCCAGCAAAATAAAAAAGTGCAGATGTTATAATTTCCATTAATTAAATATTGATCAAGTACAGTAATTGAATCCTATAGTAAGTTGTTGAAGTAGTCAAATGTTTATGATTGTTGTCATTTCCATTGTACGCATTCAATTTTTTCTTAGAATTATACAATTCTAGCAGTTGGAAAAACATAGAATTTTTAGTGTTTTTCAGAATGTATTGTATTTAGAATATGATAAAATAGAAAATAACAAGATGAATGAAAGCATTCATGTCATTTTTTAAAAAGTGATTACAATTTAAGGAAAAATTTATACTGCTTCTTTCATTTTATTAGGCATCCTTCTTGTCTGATCAGCCTGAACCTTATTTGCCTTTCCTCTCAAGATTTTTGGAAACGCAGATGTTTGCTTCTTTTATTGACAACAAGATTATGTGTCATGATGGAGAGGATAAAGATCCTATCTTGAGAGTGTTTGATTTTAGAGTTGATAAAATAAGATTGTTAAATGTTCGAACACCAACTTTGCGCACATCCATGTATCAAAAATGCAGTACCATTGATGAAGCTGGTAAGAGTTGTAAATTTGAATTCTATTTAAATAAATGTAAGAGGTACAGGACACTAATTATGTACTAATAAAACTTAGCTACTACTCACTTATATGTATTTAAAATACAACTGCAGCAATATTTTTAAATGATAAATTGGGTAAGCAAGATATGAGTTTAGGAATTTTAAAAAAAACAGGTAAGAAAAGAAAATGTACCTACAACTATTTTACATCTATATCATTATATCTTTCTAGTCATTCTGCTGGAGGTTCCTTGAATAGCTGTCTTTATCTACTTACAGAACAATTATTAATTTTATTAAAATTGTTATCACAGCCTCTTATTATTTATTGTTTGCATACAGTACTTGTACTTTCTCTTCCTGCAGTCACTATGCATTCATTGGTTTATTTCATTATTTCCTTTCTATGATACATTTTAATTATCCATTACCATCATATAGTTGTTCCATATCCAGAAGCCATCACAACCTTTATATCCTTCAATAAAACTCTCCATATTTCATCATAAATAATGAACTCAGTCCTGCTTTTAGATTTATTTTATTTCGTTTCCATAAAGAGACATGAATAGGCTAATTATTAAACCATGTATTTGAAACAAGTAGACTTTGTCTAAGCAACTATTCACAAAAATCACCATTCTCATTTGTTCTTAGTCCCAGCCCAGTCAATTTTTCTGTATTCTCTTGCCTAATCACTAAGTAAAGTATTTTTTTCTCCTGGATAATATTCATTCAGAATGTTGCATAGTTTCCTCCAAAAGCTTACTCTGGATCTACCATTATCGCTATTTTCGAGAATGTAACATGTAGATTTCACAAGCTTATGGATTTCTACTCTCTTAGAACTGAACAAGCTTCTTTGATGAGAAGCATAACATTCTCAAAGAAAAAAACACACAAGAAAATCCAGTTGCCTTTTAATCAAAGCACTTTTGGGACATGCATTCCAAATCATAATTTTCAATAAAAATAAGCCAAGCAATTATTACCAGTATGCCCACATTATGATATATGCTGCCCTGGGTCCTTTTGGAGAAGGGCGGGATACAAATTGAATAAAATCTAAATCTAAATATACTGTGTCAGAATCTGTAATTTGTAATCTGTGTAAGCCAAGTTTCTGTTGCCCATATTATACTAACAATACATAGTGTAATGACATAAAGTCAGGATGCAAGCAAATTACACTATCAAACAGTTAAGAAAAATGTAGGGTCAATGTGTTTTAATGAACTATTGCATGCAATATAATTGTATTGAGACATTCCTTTTTATGTATTTGTGCAGAATAAGTATTTCTAGCAGTAATGTCCTAATTCATATTTTAGGATTCAGATTTTCATTCTTTTATTTCACAATTTAACATCAGCTATGCTAAATAATAATATGATTCAATGTTTTATTTCCCCCTCCCTCCCAGAAAAAGCTATCGAATTAAGACTGGCAAAAATAGACCATACTGCAGTCCTTCCTCATTTATTAGATATGAAGATTGGACAAGGAAAATATGAACCTGGCTTTTTCCCCAAGCTACAATCTGATGTACTTTCAACGGGACCAGCAAGCAATAAGTGAGTACTGTATCGCTGTATTAATATAACATAGGTGACTGAATCAACTTCTCCCTCAGAAAAGTGACTTGCAGTAATTCAGTGTGTTGGTATGGTGGGATCAGAGGTGGTATTCAGCAAGTTCTGACAGGTTCTGGAGAACTGGTAGCAGACATTTTGAGTAAATACCACTTCTGGCTGGCCACACCCCCAATCTATTCGCTGCCTCCCGAGTCCCAGCTGATCAATTGGGTCTTCTTTTGTTGCCCTGCACAGGAGAACGGAGCTGGAAAGCAAGTTGGTGCGGTGAGGAGGGAATGGGGATTTTACAGTATCCTTCCCCTGCTGTGCCCATCAAACTACGCCCACAGAACTGGTAGTAAAAAAATTTGAATCCCACCACTGGATGGGATGTAGTCTGAATTCCCAGGAGGGTATGGTCTGCATTCCAGAGGGGAAAGAGGCAGTAAAGCTTGGAAAATTTGGTCAGGAGAAAGACTTCAGAAGATTCCTCCCTAACAATTCCCAGAGTACATCTGTAGTGTTGCAAATAGTTGCTTTAGTTTGGCAAGTCTATAAGCAAGGAACAATAAAAGAAACTTCCCAGAATTAGCTCTACAATAAAGGAAACTCCCCAGAGTTTCCATGTGTCTTTCTTGATTCTTACGACCTGACAATCAATAGCATATGATCATCTATCCAGATGAAAAGGAGGAGCAGCCAATTATGAAACCCTGTGGTCACTGCAAAGGTGCCTGGGGAATGCTGATTTCCTTCTATGTTTTTCTCTTCCCAGACTTCCTCCCTCCTTTAGTATTTTCACAAGGTGCAAAAAATAAAGAACAGAGAGAAAGGGAGAGTACCTGTTCTTCTGGAGTCTGTATAGAATTTTAGTTGCTGTTTCACAGCTGGGTAAAAGAGTTTGTTCTCTGTCAACCAGCTTTGACACAGCTGATGAGGGAAAGTTTCACCCTAAGACAGTTTTGGAATAAAATCAACTCTCCTATTCTCTTGCCCCGCTGTCACAGCATACCATCACAACTCATTTGACCCAGTTAAGTGTGTTATGCAAATGCAGACATTGTCTAGAAAATGAAATGTTTATTAATTAAAATGTAAAAATTTACGAATTGTAATTAAAGTAGATTTAAAGTAGATTAAAGTAGAGGGATCCTGGAATCCTAGTAGACAACCATTTAAATATGAGCCAGCAGTGTGGAGCAGCTGCCAAAAAAGCCAACACAGTTCTAGACTGCATAAATAGAGGGATAGAATCAAGATCACGAGAAATGTTAATACCACTTTATAATGGCTTGGTAAGGCCACACTTGGAATACTGCATTCAGTTTTGGTCGCCATGATGTGGAGACTCTAGAAAGAGTGCAGAGAAGAGCAACAAAGATGATTAGGGGACTGGAGGCTAAAACATATGAGGAATGGTTGCAGGAACTGGGTATGTCTAGTTTAATGAAAAGAAGGACTAGGGGAGACATGAGAGCAGTCTTCCGATATCTCAGGGGTTGCCACAAAGAAGAGGGAGTCAAACTATTCTCCAAAGCACCTGAGGGCAGAACAAGAAGCAATGGGTGGAAACTAATCAAGGAGAGAAGCAACTTAGAACTAAGGAGAAATTTCCTGTCAGTTAGAACAGTTAAACAGTGGAATAGCTTGCCTCCAGAAATTGTGAATGCCCCAACCCTGGAAGTCTTTAAGAAGATGTTGGATAGCCATTAGTCTGAAATGGTATAGGGTTTCCTGCCTGGGCAGGGGGTTCGACTAGAAGACCTCCAAGTTCCCTTCCAACTCTGCTATTTTATTGTATTGCATAGATTTAGTTTAGTAAAGTTTAGGTTTTCACTAGGGGAAAAGCAAACAAAGCAAACTCGCAAGCCTCATTCACTTTAAAAGTTATACAGCAGCAATCATCTCAAACATACTTCATTTTTATAGGGAGGAACAAAAAAAAGATACCTTAATTATTTTCTCCCTTCTGTTTGACTCCTGTAGTTCCACACTGCAGTTTTCACTCTTATTAGCATACTTGGTGCTGATGACATGTTGGCAATTAAATTGTATTATTAGCACTTCCAGATAGGGATGAACATATTTGACCTTTTGTATCTAATGTGCCTAAAGAATACCACTTTTGATTTTCTAGGTGGACCAAACGCAATGCACCTGCTCAGTGGAGGAGGAAGGACAGACAGAAACAGCACACAGAGCACCTGCGTCTTGACAACGATCAGAGAGAGGTAAAAACTGTTCTATTACATTATCCGGCTATAGAATCAACATTTTCTATAAATAATAATGTAATTTTCCTGATTTTGTTCTACCAAAAAAAAAGAAAAAAGGAAAAAGCATTCCAAATCTTTAAAGCTATACCTATTTATTCAGGAGAATGGTTGATATATGGCTTGGATTCCATCGGGGGTGGGCTTCAAATTTTTTAGCAACGGGTTCTCTGCCCAGTTCCTGGATGGACGTGGCCATGGTGGGCGTGGCCTAGTCTGCCTCCTGTACAATGGGGGAGGTGCGTTTTCATCCTCCCCGGGCTCCAGAGGCTTTCCTTGAGCCTCTGGGAGGGGAAAATGGTGTCCCCTGGGCTCCAAAGGCCTGACCTTTCCCTCACTGACCCTCCGTGTGGGCCCTGTACTTACCTGGCATCTCAAACAGGCTGCATGCAGACTCCTGGGAGGAGAGAGGATGGTGGGAGGGGCCAGCCATGGGTGGGATTTGTGGGTTCTCCAAACTGGGCAGATTCTTAGCTAGAGGTTCTCCTGAACCCGTGCAAACCTGCAGCAGCCAACTGCTAGATTCCATAGAACAAAAATTAAGGGAAATTATTACACACTGTTGATGAATCTGACATTTTTGATTCAGGTTTTGGTAGTTGTAATTTGTGGGGTACACCATCTTTACTTGGAGAGATGGCTTCATGTTTTCAGGAACCTTGA
The DNA here is from genome assembly GCA_039707465.1 of Rhabdophis nuchalis. Taxonomy (NCBI): domain Eukaryota; kingdom Metazoa; phylum Chordata; class Lepidosauria; order Squamata; family Natricidae; genus Rhabdophis; species Rhabdophis nuchalis. The sequence goes on from CM077643.1 coordinate 123,197,621, forward strand.
AAGCAATACCAGAGCTTATGATAGGATCAATAATTTTAGAAGGTGGGAATAAAGCAGAATGTGACCCACAACATGAGGGATGGTGAGGCTGTTAAGGAGTGAGAGAACTAAATCCATTTTTAAAAAAATAGTTTTTATTAAATGTTTTAATCTTTAAAAACAGTCAGAAGACATAACAAGTATAAATAATAAAACAAAAACAAAAAAATCAAGAGTGCAAAACAAAACAAAACACCGAACACATAAAACAATATACAATAATTTTACAGCTTTCTATACTGGCTTTCCTGCTTAGCTTTTGTAATTATCCCTTCTGCATTGCCTTCCTATTACTATAGCCTTACTGTGTAGCAAACACAATATTAACACTTATAATGATCTTCATTATTTGTATCACCATATTCTCTATTTTCTGTGTTGGCTTCTGATTTCTAGCCACTTGTACATTTTATTCCATACTTTATAAAAGTCCGATTTTTCTCTTTCTTTTAGTTCTATTGTCATTTTGTCCATTTCTGTGCATTCGAGTATTTTCCTGATTATAGTTTCATCTGAGGGTGTGTTAATTTTTTTCCAGTTTTGTGCAAAAGCAATCCTGGCTGCAGTGAGTATGTGTATGATTATATATTGAGATTCTTTGTCTACGTTTTGGTACAGCAGTCCTAATAAAAATGCTTCCGGTTTAAGTTCTATTTTTCGTTCAGGAAATTCTTCCAGCCATTTCCGAATTTTACACCAGTATCTCCTTGTGATGGGGCACGTCCACCACGCATGGTAGAATGTTCCCGGCTTGTGGCTGTATCTCCAACATTTGAGGGATAAATTTGGGTATATTTTGGCCAATCTCGCTGGAGGCAAATGCCATCTATAAAACTTTTTATAGAGATTTTCTTTGTAGGCTACTGCCGTCATAAATTTATAATTTCTTTCCCATAATTTGTCCCATTTTTCTAATTCTATACTATGCCCAAAATTTCTACCCCAGCTAATCATTGTCTCCTTTACTGTCTCTTCCTCCATTTTATATTTTTAAAAGAAAATTATATAATTTAGTGATCATTTTTCCTCCCGTTCCTAGCAATATTTTATCTAATTTCATTTGTTTCTCATATATTCCGTATTGTTCCCGATCTTTTTAAAATCTTGTTTTAATTTTTAAATATGGCCACCATTCCATATTTATTCCTTGTGTCTTCAGCTCTTGTACTGATTTCAGTTCTCCTTTTTTGTTTAAGAGCTCTGCATATCAAAAAAAAAAAAAAAAAAGAGCTCTGCATATCTTACCATTTTATGTCATGGTTGATAGCCAGATTGGGATTTTCAGGTAGTGTTTTTTATTTTATTTTATTTTTCCTCAGACCCTAAACAGGGCATCCCTTAACATATGTTTCTGGAAGTAGGAATGGGATTTATTCTTTCCCTCACAGAGGAAGCCGTGCCAGCCTAGTTGGAGGTCACGGCCTTCTAGCATAAGGATTCTTTTATTTTTTAATTGGATCCAATCCTTTAGCCATGTTAGGGCTGCCGCGTGATAATAAAGCTCCCAATCTGGGAGGCCAAAGCTCCCTTTGTTTCTACTATCTTGTAGAAGTTTGTATTTAATACACGTTTTTTTCCACGACCAAATAAATTTGGATACCATTTTATTTAATTGTTCGAAAAAAATTTCTCTAACTTAATCAGAATTGTTTGGAAAAGATAGAGTAATTTGGATAGTATATTCATTTTGATTGTTGAAATTCTGCCAATTAGTGATATCTGTAGTTTAGTCCAATTATCCAAATCTTTTTGTATCTGTCATAGCAGTTTGTTGTAGTTATCTTCTTGTATTGTAATACATGTTGCCGATAGCCATATTCCAAAATATGTAATCTTCTTGGCCCTCAAAATTCCCAGTTTCTCCTCCAGTTCTTCATTTTGTCTTTTGGTTAAATTCTTAGTTAATATTTTAGTTTTCTCTTTGTTTATTTTAAGCCCTGCCACTTTGCCGAATTGGTTTATATCTTGCAACAGTTTTAGTCCAGTTTCTAAGGGCTCCTCTATGATAAATACTAAATCATCTGCAAAGGCCTGCACTTTATATTCCTGTGTTCTAATTTTCAGTCCCTTTATAGCCATATTATGCCTAATTTATAACAGCAATGTCTCTATTGAGAGGATAAATAACAGGGGGGATAGTGGGCATCCCTGTTTTACTCCTTTAGTTATGCTGAAATCTTCTGTTGCTTCCCCGTTTAGTATTATTTTTGCCGTCTGACTCGAATATATTGCTCTGATCATCCCTCTCCGAAATTCATTACTGCTAATTGATTTATTAGAAAATCGCAATTCAGGTTATCAAATGCTTTTTGTGCATCAATAAATATCAATGCTACTTGTTTTCTTGAATGTATCTCGTAGTATTCTAAGATGTCCATTATTGTTCGTGTATTATATTTTATGTGTCTGTTGGGTAAAAATCCATTTTGGTCTGGGTGTATGATTCCATTTAATATATTTTTAATTCTTTCTGCCATTATTGTCATAAATATTTTATAATCAGCATTTAGCAGCGAGATTGGCCTGTAATTTTGGATCTTTTGTTTTTCAGCGTTGTCTTTGGGAATTAGTGTTATTAGTGGCTCCATCCAGGTAAATTAAACCCAGAAGATGGCAATGGCAAGTCTCTTACACATAGTTGAAAATTATATAGGAAATTGTGTAGACATGACTGTAATATTTAGACAAGCTTCTGTGCCAGATCCTAAGACCCATAGATCAGAAGGCACTCTTCTTACTGTTGAAAGCCAATGAACTTTTCTGGCAGAATCTGGTGATGTGAACTGGATAAACACAGCAGTGCAAATAGAGACTTGCAAAGACAATTTTTTGTTCATTGTTCATTGCCAATATCTACATCAAGCAACATAAACATAATCTCTAAATGCAGCCATCACTAATAGGCAAAATCAAATTAATTACATAACAGGAAACAGAAAAACAGGAAAGTGCAATCTTGTCAGCAGGATATTTCCAGAATATCCTGATGCAAGAGAATGTGCAAATTACCTAATCATTTCATTAATGGCATTAGTGGCTCACATAAGCAGTGAAAAATTAATACATGGAATGAGGAGTGCTAAGTGGACAGGTTTCAGAAAAGGCAAAGGGACATGAAAGGATAAATAATATAAGATAGATATGAAGAGCGCAAGAGAATGTAAAACGGTTTCCCTTTGCTTTGCTATGTTCGGCCAGCTTTTGATTGCATAAATCATATCAGAATGTGATTTATATAATGCATAAGAAGTTATGTAAAAAACAGACTGAAGAAACAAAGTGGTTCAGAATAGGAAAGGGAACTAGAAAAATAAGTGTATGATCCTTATTTCTACTTATGCAACGTAGATTAATACAATCAGTAATCTATAGGTGGTTACTAACAAACTGGGGGCTATGTTCATTCTGAATTCTCTCTGAAGCAATGATCAGTAACTATATACTTACATATTTTGGGCATTTTTTTTTACCAGCAGGATGATGGACTAGAAAAAATATTGTGCTTGGTAAGGTTAAGTAGAAAAGAATAACAGGATGAATAAGGTGGTCAATATCAAAGAAATAATTGGAATTCGTTGGAGAGCTATAGATTATTATCAGAAATAAATCAAGAAGGATGCCTTTTGTCCATACTGTTACTAGGAGTTAAACCCGTAACGATACCTAACTGAATTATAAGATGGAATATTCTTTTACCTAAATGTTTGTGCTAAAAATTGCCTATATTAGTTGTCAAAAATCAGTCATGTGGCTACTTTCCATAAACAATTATTACCTATTGTGAAAATACATTGAAACCTCAATTTATCAAACCATGATAAAGTAAACTTTGTATACATCAAATTTCACAAACATTTGTAACAATTGCTCAATCATGTTAATTTAAATCATTTGTAAAATGACATCATCATACAAATGATGTAACTACATAAATGGCGCAGCATAACCTTTATTAGTTTTAGATTGTTATGGTTAATTTGTATAATGACATCATTATACTTGCAGATGATATAAATTGCTGTGATCACATGTTATAATTTAGCAGACAACTGAGAATAATGGATACCCCATCCCCTTCCTGGTCTATTAAATCAAGGTTTCACTGTACTCTAAAGGTACTGAGCGAAAGAAAAAGAAAAAAAATCAATGTGATATAATTGATAATAGTTTTAAAGGAAAATAATAATTTATGGCATATAATTACTCATAAACCTGTGATTTACATTTCTGATTTTCAATTTTTTAAACTGTGCTATACATTCATGTAACAATTGTATTCCTTTATCTTGTTAAACCTCTGTTAATTGTAAATTATATTGCATCATTCTTTTTTTACTACAAAAACATGAAGTATTGTAAATCACCCCTATCCTGTTCTTGCATATGAATATTTAAAATTTTATGCTGATCCATCATGCTTCTACTTAATATCCATCATTTGATTTTTGATTTAGTAGTATGTTTATTTAGTAGTATGTTATTTTGCTGTATGTTATTTTGCTACCTTTTCTATCTCATCAGCAGCTAGATTTTCTTTTGAAAATTTCAGCCACTATTATATTTAAACATAAAACCTGCAAAATTGGTTTTAGGTACTCTATTAAATCTGTGTCACTATTTATTCTGGTTTGTTTATGTCTGTATCCATATAGCAAAATACTGAATATATATATGTACTAGACAAAATTGCATACACACAAACTTGAGAGACTTGAGAGACCGCCTCCTGCCACATATCTCCCTTCGACCTGTCCGCTCCCACAGCGTGGGCCTCCTCAGGGTGCTGACAGCCGGTCAATGCTGGTTGGTGACTCCCAGGGGAAGGGCCTTCTCTGTGGCGGGCCCGGCCCTGTGGAACGACCTGCCCCCCGATATCCGTACTATCACGGACCTACGGCTCTTACGTCGGATGTTAAAAGCACATTTTTTCATCTAGCCGGCCTGACATAGACCAAGGATATAATTTTAAATTTTAATATTTATTGGTTTTAATCTTTTATAGTATTTAAATTTTAGCACAGAGTTAATAATTTAATTTTTTTATATATTTTGTATGTGTTGTTGGGGTTTTTATCTTTCTGTGCACGCCCTGAGTCCCCCCAGGGAAAATAGGGTGGTATATAAATCAAAATAATAAATAAATAAAACAAATAAAATAAATAAATAAATAAATAAACACTGTTTCATAAAATCTCAATATTTATAGAAACTGGTTTGAAAAAAATATTTCTTTAATCCAAACACATTATGTATATAGCATAATTTTGGTTATGTTATCTGTCTATCTCACAAATGATTACTGTGCAGTATATTATTTAGGACATTCTGGCTGAGCTCTTTTTGGTGATAGGATATCCCATATCTGGTTGTGTGTATGCCCTATCTCCTGATTTAAGACAGTTCCCTTTGACAATGCATTTTGCTAGAAGACACTGTGGATTACATTTATCATACTACTGTGGAAGATACTATAGAAGCTTAAGTTGGTACAACATGCAGCAGCTCGGGTAGTTATAGGTAGATATGCTAATTCATCCTTGTAACATTAGTGCTACTGGAGTTACATTGATTGCTAGTTACCTTCCAGGTAGAATTGTCACTTTCTTGCCACCTTTAAAGTCCTACATGGATGGAGCCTGAAATGCATTGTTGTGGTCCCTTCAAACAAATATGAATCACCGTTGCCAGAACCTCTCACTATAGGTAGGGCCTCAATTGGTTCAGCAGGTGAAGGTGATGTTGGAGACAAGCTTCCCTACTCATGGTTCAAATTGCACATCCTGTAGTGAGTAAGAACTCCCAGTGAGTCAGGAATAACTGCTCCATCAAGGGTAATGCCCCCTCTCCAAGGTTAAAATTAGAAGCTCACAAGATAGATAATTTCTGGACAGAACAACTCATATTTTGTAGGGTACCGCCTCAATCTTTTCCAATCAATTTCAGCACTTACAGTCTCAGGACTTCTGTGACACCTCCTATTAGTGTCAAGTGGAGATACACTACTGGATAACATCTGCATATTGACAATACCTAATCCAAAACTGATATACATATACATATTAAATTAATATACATATTAAATAGTAGAGATGATTAAGCCTTTTGACATCTTGCAGGAGAGCCCCCACAAATATTTTTTTATCAGCGCTATGAAAACATCATAAAAACATGTTCCTAATTCCCAGAACTCACAAGCATTACAGAAGGAAATGCCATACTGGGCATACTGGTTGTATCCCACCACCGCTAGAATGCTAGCTGGCAAATCTACCCCTATCAAAAAGAGCTAGGTCTTACTATTTTACAGCTTTGTGACTTAGACATTTGTCTTAACCAAATATTTACTGCAACATGATCACAATATTTGAAGGCCACTGGACGAACCTCAGTGACAGGTGAGTAACATTTTACTGTGCTATTTCAAAAATATAAGAAAACATTTATTTATTTATATTATATTTATTCAATTTATACCCCGCCCTTCTCCAAACGGACCCAGGGCGGCGCACAGGAAAATTAAAATACATACAAAACATCATATAAAATTTAAAAAACTAATTCAATAGAACCTGTGCTAAAACCAGATTAAAATCCCCAAATTTAAAAACTATCTAAAAGTCAGTATAGGAGGCTACGCTAGGCCGGCTAGATGGAACAAATGTGTCTTAAGACACTTGCGGAAGAGGCGGAGGTCAGAGATGGTGCGAAGTTCAGGGGGTAAGTCGTTCCAAAGGGCTGGACCTGCCACAGAGAAGGCTCTCCCCCTGGGTGTCGCCAGTCGGCATTGTCCGGCCGACGGCACCCTGAGGAGGCCCTCTCTGTGGGAGCGTATTGGTCTGAGGGATGTATGGGGCAGGAGGCGGTCTCGCATATAACTAGGCCCCGAGCCATGGAGCGCTTTAAAGATGGTCGTCAGAACCTTGAAGCGCACCCGAAAGACCACAGGAAGCCAGTGCAGCTCGCGCAGGATAGGTGTTATGTGGGAGTGTCTAGGCGCTCCCGTAATCACCCGCGCGGCTGCATTCTGGACTAACTGCAGCTTTCGAGTGCACCTCAAGGGAAGCCCCATGTAGAGAGCATTACAGTAGTCGAGTCGAGAGGTCACGAGGGCCTGAGTGACTGTGCGAAGGGAAGCCCGGTCCAGTAAGGGCCGCAATTGGCGCATCAGGCGTACCTGATGGAAAGCCCCCCTGGCCACGGCCGCCACATGGTCCTCCATGGACAGCCGGGAATCCAGGAGGACACCCAAATTGCGCGCCCTCTCCACGGGGGCCGGTGTTTCGCCCCCAATGGCCAGAGTTGGAATAATCTGGCTGAACCGGGGTGCCGGAAGCCACAGCCACTCAGTCTTGGACGGGTTGAGCCTGAGTTTGTTACTACCCATCCAGATCCGTACGGCCTCCAAACACCGGGACATGACCTCGACGGCATCGTTGGGGTGGTCTGGGGTGGATATGTACAACTGAGTATCATCAGCGTACAGATGATATCCCACCCCAAAACCACGGATGATCTCGCCCAGCGGCTTCATGTATGTGTTGAACAGTAGGGGCGAGAGGACCGACCCTTGAGGTACCCCACATACGAGGGGCCTCGAGGCCGACCTCTGCCCCCCTGCCAACACATATTGCGACCGACCAGAGAGGTAGGAAGAGAACCACCGTAGAACGGTGCCTCCCAGCCCCAACCCCCCCAGTCGGCGCAATAGGATACCATGGTCGATGGTATCAAAAGCCGCTGAGAGGTCTAATAGGACTAGGATAGAGGAATATCCTCTATCCCGCGCCCTCCAGAGATCATCAACCAACGCGACCAATGCCGTCTCGGTGCTATGCCAGGGTCGGAAGCCGGACTGGCGCGGGTCTAGATAATCAACTTCCTCCAAGTGTCGCGGAAACTGTTGGGCCACCACACTCTCAACAACCTTCACTAAAAAGTGAAGGTTGGAGACGGGACGATAGTTCTCTAGTAATGCTGGATCCAGGGACGGCTTCTTGAGGAGGGGCCTTACTACCGCCTCTTTCAAGACGGCAGGCAAGGACCCCTCACTCAAAGATGCGTTGACAATGCCCTGGAGCCAGCCTCGTGTCGTCTCCCAGGATGCCAGTACAAGCCAGGAGGGACACGGGTCCAATAAACATGTGGTAGCCCTAAGTCTCTTTGACAACTTGTCCATATCCTCGGTAGTAACAAAATCAAACTCCTCCCAAGATGGTGTCTCAAGAGCAACCTCGGACCGCTCAGCTGGACCACTGTCGATGGAGGGCAGCTCGCTCCGAATCCGAGTGATTTTCTCCTGCAGATAAATCCCAAATTCCTCTGCTCGACCCTGTAGAGGGGCTTCCCGCGGCCTCTGTTGAAGGAGGGAGCGGGTCACCCCAAACAGGGCGGCAGGGCGGTTATCTGCGGATGCAATAAGAGTGGCACAATACTCACGTTTGGCCACTCTTATCGCCACCAGGCAAGTCCTAATGTAGGTTCTCACTAGTGTTCGGTCGGCTTCGGAGCGAGAGGATCTCCATCTGCTCTCTAGGCGTCTCTTGTGGCGCTTCATCTCCCTAAGCTCCTCAGTGAACCAAGGAGCCCGGGTGGATCGTCGCCGCAAGAGAGGCCGCTCGGGCGCGACTCGGTCCAAGGCCCCCGTGGCCGCACTTAACCATGCGGCCACTAGGTCCTCAGTCGAGTCGCGGGGCAAGTCCACAGGAATTGGCCCAAGCTCCCTTTGGAACCTTACCGGGTCCATCAGAAGCCTGGGGCGGAACCATATAGGAATATCCGGTTCCGCCTCCCCGCGATGGGGTGTAGCGATCGGAAAGTCGAGCCGAAGGAGAGCGTGATCTGTCCATGACAGGGGTGTGATGACTAAATCCCCTATTCCCAGATCACGACTCCACTGTCCCGAGACGAAGATGAGATCCAGGGTGTGTCCACCCTCGTGGGTAGGGCCCAAAACTACCTGGGTCAGGTCCATGGCTGCCATGGAAGCCATGAACTCCCGAGCTGCACCAGAGGTTTCCGCCTACCGACGGCAGGTTAAAGTCCCCCATGACCAAAAGTCTGGGGGTCTCAACCGCCGCCTCGGCTATCACCTCTAGGAGCTCGGGCAGGGCTGTTGTTGCATAGCGAGGAGCCAGGTATACAACTAACACGCCCAACTGCCTCCCTAGGCCCCATTTCACGAGGAGGGACTCGCACCCGGTCGTCTGGGGGATCGTGGTCTCCTTTGGCTCAAGACCTTCCCTAACCATAATCGCCACTCCCCCACCCCTCCCTAGGGCCCTAGGCTGATGAAAGGCTCCGTAGCCTGGTGGGCACATTTCTACGAGGGGATGACCTCCCTCGTGGCCCAACCAGGTTTCCGTAATACCTACCAGATCCGGGTCCCCCTCTGACACAAGGTCATGGATGAGGGGGGCTTTTTGCACCACGGACCTGGCGTTGCATAGCATCAGCCTAGGGCCCCGGGTCTGTGGTTCTTGCCCTCCTAGCCTGCGATGGGAGTATGGGGGGTTGGAACGTGTGACCGCCCGTAGCCAGCGGCCACGGTCCTCCAGCTGGTGATGTTCCTCCCGTCTCCCACCGCCCCTGCCCCTCCCCAGGACCAGATTAATGGGAAACACCTCAGTGGAAACGACCCCCCCTTCCCCCTCCTCCGTTTCCCTACTTCCGCTAGCCGGCCCTATAATCTGTCGCCCTCCCACCTGACTATCCCTCCCCCCCACCCTGGGACCCCCTAAAAATCGGATTAAAAATTTACCCAGAAATCCCCTGAGCTTACGTTTTGCCCACCTCTCAGGGTTCAACAACCCATCCTTAAGATGGGCCCCAGATAGATCGGGGGGCCACAGCTGCGAGAGGGGAGACTCTCGCAGACAGAGGAGATCTGTCCTTGAATACAGTAGCATATAAAACAGTCCTGGCTCTAAACATGATTCTGTAACAGTGAGAAAGTATTACTTTTGCAGTGAAATATACCATATTTACAGCCAGGCTATTTAAAACTGAGTGGGAACATTAATTAAAAATACTATTTGCAATCCATCATAAAATATAGTCTTGTTTTATGAGATATATATTTGCTTTCTTGTTAAATTAAGAATTATATCTTTATATCTCTTTTGTGCTCTTTTCATTCTACAGAAATATATTCAAGAAGCTCGAAATCTGGGCAGCACTATCCGCCAGCCCAAATTGTCTAATCTGTCACCATCAGTAATTGCCCAGACCAATTGGAAATTTGTTGAAGGATTGCTAAAAGAATGCCGAAATAAGGTATGATATTATTCTTCACAATATTGTCCTGGTTTCTGCTTTTCATAGCAGTCAAATTAGCTGGATCATTATAGTAGATTATTTCTCATAATACTGATATCCTTTGATGTAACATCTTCACACCAATGAGGTAGGTACTTAATCATTTAAGTAAATACAAAATGTCCCCTTGATTGGGATGAAAATAAATCTGTGGATTAGGACATTCTGCTAATGTGATTATTCTAATCATGGCATTTTTCTAATAACATACAGTTTTCTCCATATTTTAACTTCAATTTTTAGACTCAAATGCACAAGTAGTATAATACTACTAATGAAGTAGTAGTAATTGATTTGATGAATAGGAACAACAAACTTCTGAAAAATACCATCAAATTTAATGTTCAGTTTTTACTGACAATGCCAAAACCAGATACATACATACATACATACATACATACATACATACATACATACATACATACATACACACACACACTATCCATTTCTGTTGTCCCATTTCTGACTCTACAAAATACAATGAGCCTTCCAGAATAAAATTAATGTGAAATATCTCCTGCCTAAACAAAAGAAGCATTATGAAACATAGCTATATCTTATGATTTAAGGTCACATTTTCTGTTCTATATCAAGCAGTGATCAGAAAAAGACTTGGAGTGGTTCAGTGATTGCTATTTTCATTATCCATCATTTTAAATCTAGAATTATAATACATAACTACCCCAAAGAAGTTCCATTAATATTGTGTTTTATATATTACAGTTCCTTATTCCTTACATCCCTATAATCTTGAATATTTAATTTGGTTTATTCCGACAACCTTTTATAATAATTATTATAAGATTTTTTATCAAACAATTGTTGCATTCATCTTCTCCAGTAACAAAAATTCACCATGTGAACATGTCTCAAAGATGCTTTTCAAAAGGCAACTGGACTTCCTTTGTTTTTGTTGAAAACATTTTGCTTCTCACCCAAAAAGTTTCTTCAGCTTTGACTGAATAGTGGGGAATGGAAGGATTTATATTCTTTGCAGTCATCAGTGGTAACCTTCAGAGTGCTAACACCAGTTGACTACAAAAAATATAAATCTTTCCATTCCCCATCATTCAGTCAGAGTTGAAGATTTTCAAGAAAAAGTTCAGTTGCCTTTTGAAAAGCACATCTGGGACAACCATTGACCTGGATGATTGAGAATCTCCATAGGTACCATGTGAATATATACAGTCCACTCAGGATTTCCACAAAAAGCTTCATTTGTTTGGGTGAGAGCCTATCCCACTGACTGAAGTGACTGCCCCGCCGGTCTCTTGCTCTCCGGGCACCTTCGAGCCCCTGTGCAGGCAAGCAAGCAATCGATTTAACACAGATTAAGAAGTTGCCCTTTAAATGGGATTTTAAATGGAGGCTTAAGCTACATCGAACTGTGCTTCCATCCCGAGTAGAATTCCTTGGGACAGAAGAAATGGGTGGGTGGGGCCTGTCCTCCTCTTCGGCCTCTCCTGCCAGCCCTTCTGGTGGCCAAAAAGCCTCTGAGCTCAGTTTAGCCCACAGGGCAGGACCGGTGGCCGGGGTGGCAAAGGCAGTATCCAGGCCCAAGGTGGCTTGAATCCCGGCACGTGCCTGCCTGAGCGAAAGCCTGTCCGACTGGCTGAAGCAACTGCCCCGCTGGTCTCCTGCTCTCCAGGCACTTTTGAGTCCCTGTGCAGGCGGCTGGGCTGAAGCGGCACCACCAACCGCACTCATTTCAGACGTCTGTCGGAGTCAAGGCTGATCCACCACCCAGAAGAACCCATCTCTCTCCCCCTTCAGCACCTCAGCCTTTCCCTGGTGTGGAGACCGGGAGGGCCGGTACGTCTGGGTTGTGCCCAGAGCCGGGAGGAGGCTGCTTTGCCACCCGGTGCTCTTCATGCACCTACTGCTTCAGGACGTGCTCCTGAGCATGGGCAACGCTGGTGGAGGTGGATGGTCTTAGGCAACCCCTGTGAAAGGTTCGTTTGACCCCCAAAGGGGTCGCGACCCACAGGTTGAGAACCGCTGGTTTAGAGTTACTTTTGAGATAAAGATCCATGCAAATAGACAAAGACTATCTTGCCCAATGGAAAATTCTAGGAGGGCAAGTAGGTATTTCAAATTAGAAAAATGAAACACATTGTTCATATTGTTTGATATATTGTTTATCTAAGGGTTTGATATGTTGCAGAAATTCAGAGGTAATATAATTCTCTTTTCTGAATTCAAGTACATCAGATGAACTGTATAGCTTTGGCATTTTGAAGATAGCGTGCTAATGTTTTAGATTCCTCTACTTTTCCTTTACAAATAATCATACTTTTTAACATGTATGGATAAAAAGGGAGAATCTTCCAACATCCCACGCAAATAAGCACATTATTTTAACCTACCAGTATTGAGCAGGATGTAGGAGAGTTTCTTATATAAATGAAAACTTTTTGCCTTTGATTTCCCTTTTTGGAAACACATAACAATCATGATATTCTATGGATTTCCCAGTGCTCAAGTGAGGCTTTTAGCAGATATTGAAATACAACTGGAAGAATATATACTTCCTCCTTGTTTGAGATTCAGCGCCCTATGTATTATACTTAACAGTTTTCTTGCTTGTTAGTCAAATAATGCAAAACGGATGCTGTGGATTAGCACACATATGAAAGCAGATATAAATGATAAATCATAGCAGAAAAAATACTGAGAATCAAATTTTTTAATTTTTCTTTTGGCAGATGAATGTTTACAGCAGATAAGTAATCAGTACTGGTAGAATGTGATAATGGAAAAAAAAACCTGTAGGTGATTTTATATCTATGAAATATATTTCATACTGTAATTAGTTCAACAACTAATTGTATTGAGGCTTATTTAGCTCATTTGAGGTAATAGATGATTCGGACTTTTTCAAAAAGCAGTCATAACTTTTACATATGCTTTCTATTTTAAAAGACAAAAAGGATGCTTGTGGAAAAAATGGGCCGAGAAGCAGTAGAACTTGGTCATGGTGAGGTGAACATAACAGGGGTGGAAGAAAACACATTGATAGCCAGTCTCTGTGATCTTTTGGAAAGAATATGGAGCCACGGACTTCAAGTGAAGCAGGTAAGAAATTTACTTTTAGGGATATTTAATGCTGATATTTTTTTAATAGACTTTGGGATATTAATATAAATGAGAACTATTGATATAGAGTTGGATCCAGGAGAAGCTACCATGAAAAAAAAAGTTATAGTCAATCAATACCTGCAGATTTTCCTTTATTCTTCCACCTTCCAATATCCAATATCATTGACTTATTCTTTCAATGAGTTCCCTAAATATTCAGTGCAGATTTTTTAGAGCATTCACAATGCACAGAGGGAAGGCTGAACTGATAAAAATGTGTTTGTAAGACCCTTTCTTTGACCAGAAATCTACTTGTAGTAATTCTGGATCCAACTCTGTCATTCCTAATTGTTTTTTTCTGGCAACTTTACTGTGAGTTTTAACTAGAAGATGATCAAATGAATTTGTTTCAGAAATACCTAACGTGTTTTAGAGAAAGAAATTGACAGATTTTCTCTGTAACCACCTTGTGGTTACAATTGCATGAATACAAAGTGAGAGCAATACATTTGAAATAAAAAAACATTAAAAAATATTTTTGGCCTTTCAAGTAGGGCTCCCTTTGTCGGAATCCACTTCTAAATTGTTATAGTTTCTGTGTGTGAAGGATATGTTGTCTGACTTTTCCCTTCCATTTATATGCTGCATAGGATAGAAGCTGTACTACTTTCATCCTAGAAGATAGAGCATCAGTATACTCTGCTACAACTCAGATTTGGGCTTTTCAGACCACCAAGCGGCCAACCATACATAAGGTTAATTCTTTGGACTGATTGACAATGTTGGCAAACAGTGCTGAACGGTCTGTTGTGGTAGAGTATTCAGGAATCTGATGGAAGTTTCAACAGATCCAGTATTCTTTGCAAAACCAGTTTTGGTTTATACCATATTAACCTAATTCTAAAAATATTTTTCCAGAAAGCTATGCCTTTTATAAATACGCATGAGGATAGCTTCTTTTAACACCTCATACCATATACAGCTTTTGCCTATTCCCTTGCTAACTGGATCCTTTTTGTTACCTAATTATCCATTTCCTTCATCAATTGTCATTTTTATTTATTAATCAAATTAATTTTGAGGTGTTTGATCATTTGTCAGTTCTGGGATCATTTTCTTTGTTATCATTTCCCACGTACATACATATCATTCTTCTCCTTTGGCTTTGAAAATGTGCTCTTAATCATAATTCCATATAATGTGGTATTCATTTGTTTTCAGCTCACATGTTTTTTTGTGCTCTTTTCATGACCCCCGTTCCAGCACTGGGAGTCAGCATACCTGTTGTTCATTGTGTAGGTGTTACATGGCGATGCATTGTTCACAGGGATATTTGCCCTTATAATATAAAATGTATTTTGTATTACTTGCAGTGGTATAATAGCAATTGTAATTATAGAACCATCAATATTTAAATTAGAATTAAAAACTTGTCCTACCTTGAACTTTAAGGCAAGATTGTGAAATCTGGGTTGTAGTGTACTTTAAATAGAAGTATACTAACATCTCATACTTCATTAAGTCAAATATGCATGAGCCTTTAGTTCACACATACAAACTGGATTAGCAGTGATTAAATTAGAGCATCTCCAGCTGTGATGTCTACTTTGGCTTGAAGCTAGAAATATTGTTATGCATTGCATACAATACATAAAATACAGCTTGGAAGTTTGATTAAGATCCTTACTAATTCTGAACAGATAGCTATTGTTTTAAAATTTGTATTTTCAAATTTTCAAATTCTCAACTGTCATTTGTCGGCCATTTTGTTTTCCTGGAGAGATTCCTGTTATGGCTGTCACTGCTGTCTGTATTCCACCTGATGCAAATGTTGGCACAGCGCTCAAACCAATTTCATTGTAATTTT
Organism: Rhabdophis nuchalis; assembly: GCA_039707465.1. Taxonomy (NCBI): domain Eukaryota; kingdom Metazoa; phylum Chordata; class Lepidosauria; order Squamata; family Natricidae; genus Rhabdophis; species Rhabdophis nuchalis. The sequence goes on from CM077643.1 coordinate 123,212,919, forward strand.
ATTACAATCTTATTACAATGACAATAAAGATTATTATTATTATTATTATTATTATTATTATTATTATTATTATTATTATTATTATTATTATTATTATTATTATTATTATTATATGAAATATGAGATTTCAATTAACTAGATATTTCTGAAATACCTATATGTGTAATGTAATGAAGAGCCTCCAAGCCTGAACCAAAGGCTTTTGCATAATTTGACTTTTGCATTAGACAGAAGTAAGCTACATAAATGTATATATGACTCTGCCAGCTTCTCATAATCCTACTTTAAAGATAAATACATATAATTAAACTTACAATACAGATGGTATTGCCAAAATTTAAATAGATTATTAAAATCTCTGTACTATCGAACTGTCATGAAACATGATATTAGGCAACAAAGCACATTTAATGAAAACAAACACATTTGGTATTGACATTAAGCCACAAATTAAAACAGTGCAGTATAATACTAAATACTTATCCAACTCCCAGGAAAAAAATCTGTTGATATTCATATTCACTCTACCTACTTCTCTTTCTCAGTTGATATCAAGAAGCCGAACATGAATCTTATCATCATCTAAATTAAATTTGAGATTATCAAATTTAATTATCAAAATTATCAAAATTAAATTTGATTTGATTAATTATCAAAATTAAATTTGAGATTGGGTTTTAGATGGGGTTAAGTTTTAATGTTTTAAATTTTTAGCGCAGGGATAATTTATTTAATTCGGTTTTAATTATTTATATTTGTGATATCTATGTGTTTTTTAATTTCCTGTGCACCGCCCCGGGTCCCTTTGGGGAGAGGAAGCGGTTATATAAGTCTAAGAAATAAATAAAAAAATCAGCTCTTTGGGGGAACCTTCTGTCCTTGAATTGTTTCAGCTTCGGTTGATCCCCAAAAATTTTATAACTGTAACAATTGGTACCTGAGCATTTAAAAAAATTATCTTCTTTGTGGTCCTTATGTATGAATAATGCATCTGCACAGAATCCTTTGTTGGAATTTTCTAGAAAAGAAGCATATTTTTCAGAAGGAGGTGCTCTATTAAGGACTCTGCTTCTAGGTACAATTAATCCCTTACTTCCAATTCCTTTTCAACTGTTGTAGAAGCTTGGGTAGGATTTTTCTCTTATATTGTAAATTCTCATGGTTTACTTTAAGTTCTTCCACCTCCTTTTTCTTCTTTTTTTCAAGGAAAAAACCACTCTCTTTGAGTAAGAGTTGGGGACTATGTTTTCCTCACTGTACTTCCAGTATAAACCCACTCAAATATTAGTCTACCCATTGTTAACTTATACAGATTAGTTTGATTCCAAGAAGACCATGTTTTTTGGCTTTAGTATCACAAGAGAAATTATGAGAATCTTTTTCCAACTCTGGTCTGAACAGTGGGAGTCAGTGGGTTGTTCTATACAGCACTTTTAAGCTTCTTGCTTAAAGTAAATAAGGAAATAAGTAAGGAAATACTGATTTAAGAGATTGCTATCGGATTCCAGGCCACTCTTCAGCTCTGACCAGGTATCATGACTGAGCAACAGTTGTCTCAGCTCTCAGTTCCCTTGTTTCTAGGGCACAAATAGCAGTCGTTTCCATTTTTGTGGGTGTTTGAAGGCATATAACTTTCCACTAAGAAATCCCCCATTGACTCTCTTTTGTAGTTGAACAGAAAGGTGAAAAGCCAACAATAGCAATTTACCTGTGACTTAGATGAAAACAGGAAACTTGCAGAACTGTTGTCAATTCACGTACTTAAACAAAGAAAAATAACCATTTCACTAGTTCACTTGTAAACCTGTGTTTTTTAAAGGCCCTATGTTTTGTGTGTGTGTGTGTGTGTGTGTAAGAAAGAGAGAAGTCCTGTACTTTATTAGTCCCTTCTGATCAGCTCTCAACATACAGTGGGGGCACAGGTGAATAAGAACCAGTGAACCATTGCTTTGACACCTGCCCAAAAGGACAAAGAGGATCAGGCTTTCTGACAACTCTGTACCAGGGGTGGGTTCACTACTGCCTGTTCGCTTGTGGCCACACTGCACTCGCGCTTGATGTGCCCTGTGCCCGCATGCACAGTGCAATAAAAATTGCTCTGCGCATGCACAGAAGCAAAAAACAAGATGGTGGGGTTTATGGCACCGCCCAAAGAACCAGTTTGGGGGCGTGGCAGGGCTGGGTTGCTGCCAGTTCCAGAACCCAGGCCGCCAAACCACTACTGGCTCAGCCAAACTGGTCCAAACCAGTAGGAACCCCCCACTGCGCTGTACATAACCATTAGGAGCACAAATAATACCCTGATCAAGTTAAATTATAGCAGAGAAAGTTACAGATGAGTTTGTACCCAATCGGGAAATCCCACTTTTGAAATGTAGCAAGAAAGCATGATTATCCAATGTTGTGAGAATGTTATTCAGTTCCTATTTTTAATGGCTAGCTCTGTTATATTACAAGATCGGGAACTAAAATACACCTTTTGTCTCATTCATGTTTTTAAAAATGTGGGAAATTGTAGGGGTTGAAAAATAAATACAAGGAGTTTTAGAAAACCATACAATAAATGGTAAATATATGTTCAAATTGTCCACTGTTTTTTAGCTATATTAGCACAATTTTTCTAACAAGATAAAATTATGCCTACAAAAATATTCAAATACAAATACTAAATATGGGTGATTTAAAAGTTTCTCCTTAACATAAAAGTTTTTCCTTATGATATGTGTGTTCATTGAACAAAAAAGCATCAAGACAAAAAGGTACAGAGCTGAAAAACAAACCCAGAATAAAAGAAAAAGAAAAAAAATAGAGGTATTTTCATTTGTGGATGTGTAATAAGATTTCCAAAGTTTCTTTTCTTCCTTTTTTATATTTTTATTTTTGTTCTTGGTATTATTTTTATTCTTAACTGTATTTTTTATCTTGCTATTTTGTTGAAGAACAACAGTCTTCTATATAAACAAAGAAGGAAATATATAAACTTTTTTCGTTTGGCCATACATAATAATTATTATTATTATCTTTATTGTCATTGTACGAAGATTACAATGAAATTGGTTACATCTGAGATATTTGCCTTATGGTTGTTCATCTCCTGCTTCCAAAAAGATTGGACAGACGCTTTGGATTGATATAAAATTTCTTTCAGTGAATGGATGCTCTACCTTTTCTCTTTTGTTATTAGAAACTGGCTAGGAAATTTTTGCTTCCATGATTATTATTAAGTACTTGGCGTTTTTAGTATAATGGCAGAAATAGGCAGAAGAATAATTTACCCATTTGTAAATCAAGTATTTTCTCCACATGTTGAACACTTTTTCTTAGGCGATTATTTTGTGTCCCATTACGTTATGTTTTAGCTATTTAAAGTGAATAGGGCACTCATTTCCAAGTTTCTGTTCCTATCTTAATAGAACTTTCTGTGTGGAATTCTAACAATGTTCCATATAACTTTGTGGGATTAGCTGTTATAAAACTATATTACAGTGTGTTCTCTGTATTATATTACAGGAAAGCCCAAAATCTAGTAAAGGCTTTGAGATTAACTCAGGACTCTGAACAAACTGAGCATATTAGTATAAGGACTTTGGACCAAAATAAAATTTTGAGAGAAATAAAATATAATAGTGGGTATATAAAAAAAAAAAGTAAACTAAAATTGTAATGATGTCCCTGTCCTAGGACAAACATAATATCATTGACAAATTTCCAGTAAGCAGCCTTTCCACCCTCAAATAACATGCAGAGAATTGTTGTGTTTGTGTTACAAAGAATAATAATCCATACTCTGTCATGCAAAATGTGAATTTACGGTATGTATTATAAAATGACCCCATCACATAATGTTTAAAAGATTGAGAATGAGAATGAGTGATTGAGAAAATCACTTTTTTAATAAATTGAATCAGTCTTGCTCCTTACATTAATTTCCTTTTACCCAAACAAAAAAGATAATAAAAGCTGATAATCCATTTTGATGAAATTGTTTGTTTTAAAATGAAGAACAACTTTCTGTATAAAATAATGTGTATCTGTAGGCTTATAATTCATAGTTTTCATAGTCTTGGTACCGAGTTATCATTTTCATGTTGATATGTTTATAAACCACTAAAACTTTCTTCACTTTGTTAGAGAATATAGACAACTCCCCAAAATACCAGAACAAGCATCCCAACCGTAGTCAGTTGATTAGGTGCTATCAAGATGGTGTCCATTCTGACCCCCTAGATAAACCATCTACAGGATGATCTGTCCTCAACTTGGCCCTTCAAGGTTCCCAAACATGCACCCATCATGCAACTAAGTCAATCCGTCTTCCTGGCCATCCTCTTCTCTTTCCTTTCACCTTTCCCAGCATTATGGACTTCTCGAGGGAATTGGTGTTTTTGCATCTCAGTTTATAGAATTACCCAAATTGACCTTGAACATGAGGATGGGAATTTTCATAATAGTCTGAAAATCTTTTGAAGTTTATTCCAAAATACGCACACTTGACTTAGAATATATTTTTTCCTCTATAACTGAACTTCATTATCTTGGTTGAATAAAGTGGATACTTTTTATGTGATCTTTTTTGTAATAAAGTACAAGATATACAATGTGTCATGCTCTGTATTAGTAATTTATTTTACATTTGACAACGAATCTTTTTTTTAAATCTAAGGGGAAATCTGCTTTGTGGTCACACTTGTTACATTACCAAGAAAACAGACAGCGAAAACCTACATCTGGAAGCTTCAGTACCTCAGGTGCAGTTGTCTTCCATAAAACTTATGTTGCCATTTTGTACAAAAGTACCCAAAACAAATTATATTTTTTAATTCTAATCAAAACAGAGGTACATAGAAGATAATAATTATATATTTATTTATTGAAAGATTAACTCTGATGTAAATTCTATTCTCAGGGTAATATTAATTATTCTAGAACAGTGGTTGTAAAACATTTTAGTTTCAAAACTTCTTTACGTTCTTAAAAATTACAGAGGACACCAAAGAGCTTTGGTTGTGTGAGTTACATCTACTCACATTTACTGAAATTAAAACATCTTTAGAATATTTGTTTTTCTTTTTGAACCCTGTAAGGAGGTGCACAGGAGTCTCTGGACCATACTTTGAGAATTGTTCTAGAATATGAATATTCTATGATTTATCACCTAGAATTATTATTTTAAAATAAATAATCCTTTCTGAGAAAGGCACCATCAATGTGTTTGAAGTTACGTGTTTTAGTCTATATTTTCACTGCATTGTACCTGTTATAAGTTCATTTTAGGATTTTAAAAGTCAAATTTATTGGGATGAGTTCAATTATTGGACTAGTTGTGAAACATAGAGTTTTAAATCTTAGTAAAAAAAATGGAGTTACTAAAGATGTGTTTTAAGTCAAACTGCCTTTCCAGTTCTCTTAAACTATTGCTTGTTTAATTTGTCCAAAAGAATATAATGGTGACTAGTGAAAAGAATATCTTACTAGCATTTGGTACAACCCAAGAGCTAGTTTCTTATGCATAAAATATAACTTATTTTGAGTCAAAAGTATATGTCCTGAATTTCTACGCTTCACACTATTCTGGAATTGTGAATAAGAGTATCTAGTTCAAAATACAGAAGAGCTGATGTGCTTGAATTGCAGTGCCTTTGGTTAATCAGACTTGATTAGCTCATTGTACACATTTGAAATCATACAATAGTATGCACTGGAACTGCACTTTACAGTCTGCAAACAATTTCAGCTAGCCTCATCACTTATATTGTGTCCTCTGCCCCCATTCTCCCAACTATTGATCTATGGCTATGCAGATCCAACTGCATTTTTAAAACCTAATTTAATTGTTGTAAAAGCAAATTCTATACAGTATTCATTTTCAAAGAATAGTTTTTTGAAGAAGATTTTTTTATGTGATAGATTTCAGATCTACTAACTTCCAATCTTAATCATATTTACCATGTTTTCTTGTATCTACCAGCTCTCAGTAGAAGAAACTCAAGTGGAATAGATTTTTTTAGGCAAAATGTCAAATAAGGAAACACAAATCTCTGCTGATCAAGCTATAGGTCTTTTAGAAAAAAAATATTCCTTAATATGAGCATTACAACTAATGTAAAATGTGACTATAGGAGCCTATAGTAAAATGACTTAAAATGTTCAAAATCAAAGCATTTGCATTTTTTAAACTTTTAATCAAATGTTTGTAATCTTTACTTTAGGAATTCTTCTAGATGCTGAAAGAAGGAAGTCAGATGCCAATCCAGGAATGTCTCCTTTAAGAGTATCCCTCATCCAGGACATGAGGTTGGATTTTTGAAATCCTAAAGATCTGATAAAAGTTTTAATCATGTTTTAGGACAGCTAAATTTAAAATATTTCATTTAATTATTTAATTTCAGTCTTATTATGTTGATTATATTGTATCATTTTGTATTAGGCAAGAACCAGAATATTAAGGCAGTTTATTGAAAAGTATGTACCAGGTATATTCAGTGGAATATAACACTTAGTAAGTTAGGTAAAGATTGAAATCTACACTTCAGCTAAGTTTGAAAAATGATCTCACTCCAGTTTTGTTAAAATTTCTGCTCTTATTTAAGACCACCATCAGGATCTATTTGTTGTTAGCTTCCTATTGGAGACAATAGCTACTTTAAATAAAATATTTGTTGAATCGTTGAAAAAGACAGTATGAAAATATAGTTTGCTTTTAATGTAATATACTCTAAGGAATATTTAAAATTTCAGTACAGTTTAAGAAGTTATATTATTAAACATTTTAAGCTTTTGTTAACATTATCAGGCTAAGACACACAAATGGAACAATTTGCTTTCATCTGCTGGATCCCATTGACAATACATGAAGATGGGGGGGGGGGGCGTTAATTTACCAACAAAAGGAAGTCACCATCTTGAAGCAGATCCCAAAAAAGATTAGGGAGGTGAGAAGGAGGTATTCCTTCTTATCCAGAAAATTGTTTGACCACGGGATCTGGTTTAAGTGGGTGATGCCGGAAGGGATGTTGGTGTTCTGGGATGAAGGAAGAGTAAGGATTAAAACAGTTGCTGAGGCGGAAGCCTTTCTTAAAAAACATTCCTCTATCCTGGGGGAAGATCTAGGGGGGATGGAGGGGGTCACGGCCCCACCCGCTGGGGGCCAGGGAGGAGAAAAAGAAGATACAATTGCCAAGAGACTTAGATCGAAAAAATAACTTTGCTTTTTTTTAATTACTATTAATATTGCTTAACTTTTTGTCTGGATGTTTGTACACGACTGCTAGCATAAAATGGAGAATTTAGGAATCTTGTACTTATTTTCACCTTGTAGTACTTTTGGAAAAATGTTCTTTTAATGTTTTATTATGAAGCCCTAGAAGGGCCAATGATCCCGACGCAAAAGTTCTTAATATGTTTCTGTATCCCTTACCCTACCCTTTTTGAAAATTGTAAAAACCAATAAAACTTTTTCAATATAAAGACAATACATGAAGATAATAATGTCTATAGTCAACCTTAAAGTGACAATGAAATGTTGTTTTGGATTTTGTATACCTTTAAGAGACTGAAGAATAAAATAATTACCAAAATTAAAAAATAAATAAATAAAATAAAATAAATAATTAAACACACACTGTGATTTTATTTGGCTAGGTTTGGTGTGGCAGATGAATTCAAAGTTCTACTAACTAATACATAATACAAAGCTGGAGTAACCAAACAAGACAACTTGTTAGCAGCATCTGCTCTCAGGACATGTAGGAGTACAGGAATATACAAGGACATGTTTTTACTGGATCAGTGTTACATCCCAGTTCTAAGCTTTAAAGAAGGAACTCTTTTTCTAACTTCCAGGCATTCTAGCCATGTCAGTGTGAACTTCCAGATAGAAACTACATAATTTCTAAGTACATAATATTTATACATTTTCTAGAACATACTTTATTTTCAATATTAAAAACTTGTCTTTTCATGTAGAATTCACAATTCTAACTCACAGAATATTCTACCAAAAAAATCAAAATTAGCTGAAATCTTAATTTTTAAGAAACAATGCAAAAATTGTCTTAGGTGGGGACACCACTACCCAAATTTCTCTGGACTATGAAGTCCAGGGTATTGGAAATTAGACAAATGTCTTGCAGAAAATGCATGTCACAGGTGAATTTGAGAAATCTATATGTCGCTTAAGTAGGAAATAAATCTCTCCCCCCCCCCCCCTTGGTATGTATTCTTTGATGTATGTTTATACATTTCCTATTTCATCTTTATGCTAGAAGAGAAACAACTATTTTCTTTATTGATACTATATTATTAATATATAATTGTTTCCACAATATTATTAATGAACCTATTTCTCTTGCTCAATAGAAGGTTTAGCAATAATAACAGTATGATCTACTTGCTTTTCTTTCAGGCATATTCAGAATATAAGTGAGATCAAAACGGATGTTGGTAAAGCTAGAGCTTGGGTTCGGCTCTCCATGGAAAAGAAATTACTTTCCAGACATCTGAAACACCTTCTTTCTGATTATGAACTCACAAAGTACGTTGAAACTATCATTTGCTTAATGGACATGAATCGATTCATATTTCCTTTTATATTCACTTATCGTGCCTTATAACAAAACTAATAGAAACTTAAGGTATACGGTGTGAATTTCATAGTTATTTTAAAAGATAATTTTTCAAATTAAGATATGAGTTCAAAAATTTAATCCAAGAATTCTATGCCATTATGAATTGGCATGAGAGAGAAAAAAGAAAGAAAGCTAAATATATTCCAATCCATTCACTATATCATTTAACCTTGCAACTCATCTTTTCTTCCACCATATCCATACATTGTTCCATACTTGTCTTTTCTTCTTTAAACTTCTCACTTCTCTTCATGCGAATCTCATTAATGCTCTCCAGACTTGGTTTTCTCGGTCTTCTCATTCCTTGGTCCATTCTCCCTTCCTTCATGTATTTGTTTTTCACCTTGATGTTCCTTTTCTAAATATGGCCAAATTACTGCAAGTATTTCTTTTTCACGATTCAATTTGTATTCAATCCACTTTTATTTAGCACTCATTCTTCCTTGATCCCAAGTCTTCTTTTACCATGCACACCTTTTAGTAACGTAGTTCCACTTTCAACTTTTCACTTTATGCTTTATGCAGCTCTCATTTTAATATCATAAAGTGGGCTGAATGGAGATTTAATGTACAACTATTTCTTATACATTTGTATGTAAATAATTTAAACAACCAAGAATGCTTTACCTCTGTCATATACTAACCAGGCAAAATTCATACTTTCACAAAATCTACAAGCCTATTAATTTTATTTTATTTTTCTAAATCAACATATAATGGTTTTGGAAATGTTGAGAAATATTGGGAAAAAACTCTTTTTAATGTCTTTTTCCAGTTTTGGAGGGAATAAAATTATTTTCTGAGGTATAGATTTACGTAAGAAAAAATATTAATTGGAAGAATTTTTAAAAATGAAAATATTCCAGAAAGGGACATACAGATTAGGGCAGGGCAGGGAAATAATTATGGTTAAGTTTAGAAGTTTAGAAGATTCAATTTATTGAATATCCTAAGCCACAAAACTCAATGAGTGACCTTTGGCCAGCCCCTTTCAGTCCAATATATTTCTCAGGATTGTTGATATGAAAAAATAGGAGGAAGAAGCATTAAATATACTACTTTGAATTCTTGAGTGAAGGCATTATTTAAATCTACTAAATAAATATTTACTAATGTTCAGCACTTTCTTCTCCCATTCTCTTCAGGTAATAGAGACTAAATTTAATTGTGCATCAATTAAAGAGAGTAAATCAATCTACAACTTTCCTGTTCTATTAATTACTATTTCTATTTTCTTTTAAATGGAAGTCTTTACATTTTATGCCTAGTTAATTCCATTAAGTACAACAACTCTTAAATCTGAATAGAGCATTAATACACTTGCACTGTACATTCCAAATAGTTTCTGATGATACTAAAACTAGGATTGAAATATTTAATGGTTCATAACTTCTCTGTATTTTATTTCTTTATCTGGATTTTTACTCTTCAACAATCACATTTATTCATATTTCTAAAATAGTTTCCATTCTTTAAAAAGAAATATGGATCAAAATCCATATAAAGCATATACAAAATCTAAAAGACTCTAAAACAGAAATCCATTGTTTTAGTTTTTGTCAGTGCAGTCTTCAGAACAAAACTTCTATTATAATTATAAAGTGTTTATTTTCTTTGTCAGAAAACTCTACAAGCGTTATGCTTTCCTCCGTTGCGATGATGAAAAAGAACAGTTTCTTTATCATCTCTTGTCGTTCAATGCTGTAGATTACTTCTGTTTCACCAATGTTTTTACAACAATTTGTAAGTATAACTTTTTCTTATTGGAAAAATTTCAAATTATCTTGTGGTACCTAATTTTCTATAGTAAGCTTTTGTAGTTCAGACTCCGCTTTGTCAGATCCATGGAATACTATTTTCATGTGACTTGAATAATATGTATCACTATAAAGAGCTAAAAGTCTTAGGAGAAAAGTCACAGGAAAATGAAATGCAAGAAAAGCAGCTTCTAAAAATTATCTTAAAATAAAAATAAGCCAATTATTCATAAACAATATTAATCTCAACACATTATTCAAATTTTAAACTTTGGATTTCTCAAGCCAGGGAGGCTATAATTATATTTATTTTGAGATGTGATAGAAAATATATGTAACTACTATAATTGATTTTTATTGGTAAACTAGAAAGAGAGCATTTTCTCTCCCTATGTAGATATTCATATACCCTCAAAATTTGTTATAGAAAGTCATGACTTTGTGTGAGGTGAAAAAAGGAAAACTACCAAAATGCTTATAATTAAAATGAAAATTGCTCAGTACAAGACACTGAATGCAGTTCAGTATCTATAGGCTCGTGATTGGCGAACCTATGGCAATGTGTGCCAGAGGTGGCATGCAGAACCTTCACTATGGGCACTCGCGCCATTTCCAGCTGCTATTCTGGTTTCTGGCATGCATGCTGATCTTCACATGTGCCGGAACCCCAAAGACAGGTAGCCGTTGTGTGCATGCACACTGGCCAGCTGGTCTTTGGGTTTCTGGGGTTCCGGCATGCGCCAGTGAATGTGTGCGCGCCAGAAACCAAAAGACCAGGTGGCCGGCATGCACGTGCACACTGGCGTATGCGAATGCAGACATGCCCATTCCAGTTTGGGCACTCTGTGCTGAAAAGATTCACCATCACTGCTATAGGGCATGCAGTTGTCTTACATAGAGTGTGTTTTTGGAAGAGTAATATTCAAAAGGCAGTTTATAGATATAAATATTTTTAATTGTGAGACAGGTATTTGTATGTGCATATTTGGGTACCTACTATATCTGCTTGGATCAAACATATTAGTGTATTTATGTAAATAGGTTTCCTGTGATTTTTAAAAACGTTTTGAAACTGCTTCATTTATAAACAGAGAATAAAACCATAATTATAAATTTGCTTAAACACAGTTGTAAGTGGTTTGTATAATTTATACCTATTATTTTAGTAAAACACTAAAATAGTATAAGGGACGGAATTAATATCTGTTCCCATCTTACTATATGCTGTTACTTTTTTTTTTTCATTTGGCTCATGAGGCCAGTGTTGGGCTGATACTGGAAATTAAAAAGTATTAAAGAAGAAAGGTGATTTTACACTCATTTCCTGAAAACCTTATTTAGCTTGTTCATGATCTGTAAAGATTTCAGTTACTAAATATAGCTTTGCTAAACAATACTTTTTAAAAGAGATTTAAGAAGACTATGTAGGTATGCATGTACATATTTCAAAATTTGCTCTTCAAATATATCCCCAGCAAACTTATAAATCTCTATAAATTACTTACTTTTTTAAACTGATATAATTCATAACATAAATCAATAAATGTTAAGCAGATGTGCTTGGTTTCAGAACTCAATTGAAACATAAAATTAAAAAGCTTAGTGCATTAATGCCTAAAAGATGACAAAACGATAAGGGAAAATTTTCAGTGGAAGAGTTTCTTACTGGGGAATTTTTCACTGGGGAAATATATATTTCAGGAGCAGATTCTACCGAAGAAGCTCAGTAAAGCTCCTCCTTCATTTATTTTTGGAGACAATTACCCAGTTGTATGTGTGTTTTCTTTTCTACAGTGATTCCATACCATATATTGATTGTTCCTAGCAAAAAACTTGGTGGCTCAATGTTTACAGCCAACCCATGGATATGCATTTCAGGAGAATTGGGTGAAACGGGAATCCTGCAGATTCCAAGAAATATGCTGGAGATGACATTTGAGGTATCTCTCATGTTGTTGTTGAACAGAAGAAAGCAACTTTATAATCACTAATCCTTGTGCTTTGTTTCAAAAAAATATTTTTCAATGATCAAGGGCTACATTGCAATAATCTAAAATAAGTAGCGGAGGATGGCTAAGAATCCTTCAATGTTTTTTTTAAAAACGGGGAATAGCTTACACACCTTTGACAGTTGGCATTTAAATTTTCATCAGCTTTATATCTCAAAGCTGCAAGTATCTGAGAGCCATGGAATATCTACCTCATGTTAAAGGAACACAAAATAGAAAAGCATGGAGATTGTGGGGAAGGGCAGGAAAGAGGGAGGGAGGGAGGGAGAAAGAGAGAGAGAGAGAGAGAGAGAGAGAGAGAGAGAGAGAGAGAGAGAGAGAGAGAGAGAGAGATAATTTAATAGATTGGCCTTTGAAAATATTTATTTTTGTGGATTCCAGAATACCCTGACAACTATGATCACAAAAGAAAGTTTACTAAAGGGGAAACTAAGTTTTCCTTTTGTGCATTTAATTTGCAGTTTTGAGAAAGTTCTACTACTAACTACTATGTCCTTAGTAATACATTGGCCGGTTTATAGAATAGATTCAAACTTTTTATAAAGTTAAAGTTAATTTACCATGGAACAAAAAGGGGGGAAAGATGGTCATTCAAAACCAAAAATTCATCATCATAAATAATTAGTCATTGAGGATCTACCACCGGGGTATCAAACTCAAACCCCAGGGGGCCAGATGCACGCGGCCCTCTCGAGCACTGTTTCTGCTGGCAGAGGGTTGCACCAGGTTGTTTCAGCCAAAAACAGAGCTTGGGAGCCTGTTTTTGCTGGCAGAGCACTCAGGCCACCAGAGGCACCCCTGACACGAGTGATGCTGAGCTGGCAATGCCGACTCTGGCCACCCGAGGTCAAACACAACTCTGATGTGGCCCTCAATGAAATCGAGTTTGACGCTCTTGGTCTAATGAAAAGAACTTTAAGTGATTTATGGAAAATCAGCAAGAAAAGTACCTGGTGTCTCTCTAGGATTAGTGTTACAAAGAACAGATTCCTAACAGATTAACAGAGTTGGAAGGGACCTTATAGGTTATCTAGTCCAACCCTCAAGCAGGAGACCCTACACCATTTCTGACAAATGGCAGTTTAATCTCTTCTTAAAAGTCTCAAGGGATGAAGCTCCCACAACTTTCGAGGGCAAGCTGTTCCATTGGTTGATTGTTCTCACTGTCAGAAAGTTCCTCCTTATTTCTAGGTTGACTCTCTCTTTGGTCAGTTTCCATCCAATGTTCCTTGTCTGGCCTTCAGGTACTTTGGAAAATAGCTTGACCCCTTCCTCTCTGTGGCTGCCCCTGAAATATTGGAACACTACTATCATGTCTCCCCTGGTCCGTCTCTTCACTAGACTAGCCATGCCCAGTTCCTGTAAAAAGAAGGAGGAGGGGGATGCTGCATGCCCTTAGTGCTCTTTTGACCTCTAATGGAAATAGGACACTAAGCAAAACCTTCCTTTTACAATGCATGTATCATCAAAGTCCACTTGAAGGGGGCAATCCTTAAAGTAACCTGGAGTTTATTCCCATAGAGCTTTATAAGTAATAAAGAATTTTGATTGGACTTGGAAACTAATTGGTAGCTTGGGCAGTAAGTAGAGAAAATCTAGTACTAATTGTCAGTCATTAATATCCCAACCATTGCAATGTGCACCATCTGCAAATTCTGGCTCATTTTAAATGCAATCGCATATAGAGCATTTTAGAGTGGTGTTTGGGTCATAAATAAATGTTGCCATAACTTCATAGTCAAGAAAGGGGTGCAGCTGGCAGATTAGCCAATGCTGGACATGCATTCTCTGCCCATGGCTTTCCTCTGATGTCCTGCAGCAGCCATATGTTTCCTGGTTGTGGACCTGTTCCTTGAGAGAGAGAGGATCCCATCAACAATTACTGAGTCATGTTGGAGAAAATAGTGACTATCATATTATCTTTTTAATCATCATTAAAATTCCAAGCTTCTGAGGGTGTCAGCTGCCTTCTCTCTCTTGCATTTCTGTTGCTTTCCAATTGCAGAGCAAAACAGAATTGACTTTGAAACTTTAACTCAGATCTTTGTCTTTGTGCATCTCCAATGTTTGCCTAAAGTCCAGTTATATCTTCCCTCTTCTAGTGTATATTAATGAAGGCATCTTGTTTTCTCTCTCTCTTTTTTTTTTACCCAATGTATTTTATTTTTCCTAATTTTTAGTGTCAGAATTTGGGAAAGCTTACTACGGTACAAATAGGACATGATAATTCTGGATTGTATGCCAAGTGGCTAGTGGAATATGTTATGGTCAGAAATGAAGTGACGGGTCACACTTACAAGTAAGATTCTTTTCAATTTATGCATTGTACAAATAGTATTTGAATTCTTGAGTAACCCATTTATAGTACAATAAATACGATGGCCCCATTTTTTTTGTTTCTGTAACTGTTTTCTAAACAATAAAGACTTCATCTAGTCAGATAGTTTTGTTTTTTTTGTTTTCTTATTTTATGAAAATAAATCAGCTACTAATACAGATGACCTACATTATCGTTAGATATAATAACCTACACATGGCATAGATTCAGTTCTAAATAGTAATCCTATATTTGGTGTCTCTTCAAGGATGAATCATCATAAGCTTTTACCAACTGAATCTGCAAATGTTGCAGGTTGATTTATTTGGAATTGTCTACTTCACATAATAGATAATATTTTATCTATTACAGTAACTGCCTATTAGTTTTATGCTTACACCAAAAAAATGTGCATTGACTTCTGTATCAATTGGAATCAAATGGAAGAATGAAGCTTATCCTATTTTTCGGAGTATAAGATGCACCTTTTTTCCTCTAAAAAGAGGCTGAAATTCTGGGTGCGTCTTATACTCCGAATACAGCATTCATGCCTTTTATTTGGAAAAAAAAAAACAGGCCTGTTTTCATGAAAAATGGGCCATTTTGGGGAGATTTGCAGAGTACAAAAAACTTCCCCCCCCCCTTTTGGAAAGCTGTTTAGTTAGAGTAGTTGATGAGAATTATATTGATCAAGTGCTGTCTCAGCTTATCTCTCTCTCTCCCTCTCCCTCTATACCTACCTACCTACTCTCTCTCTCCCTATCTATCTACTGTATTTCTCTCTCTCTCTTTTTCTCTCTCTATCCCTCTACCTATCTTCCTATCTACACTCTCTCTCTCCCTACCTACCTACCTACTGTATTTCTCTCTCTCTCTCTCTTTCTCTCTCTCTCTATCCCTTTATCTACCTACCTACCCTCTCTCTCTCTCTCCCTACCTACCTACTGTAGTTCTCTCTTTCTCTCCCCGTCTATCCCTCTATCTACCTACCTACTTTTTAAAAAAAATTGCCTCTTCAAAACCGTCTTATCCTCCGAAAAATATGGTATATAGTACACATCCTGATTTTTACATCAGTATTTGACAGCCTAAATTGTTCTACTGTATTACACCCCATCAGTAGTCCATTCCAAATATTTGTATGCTTAAATCCACAATTTTCAATTATATTTATTTCCGAAAGGTAAGCTATGTGTCCCTGTGATACAGAAACAGTTATATCGGAGGTAGGCAATCCAATGAGTTTATTTGAAACTCCTGTTATCCTAAACCCGCATTGCCGAAATGTAGCAACAAAATAGTCAAATTATAGTAGATCAATTAAAGCTTATTGCTGAGTTTGTGGTCTAATTTAAGGATTCCTTGTGAAAATTCTCTGTCTTCTGTTTTTTTCCTCCCCACAAAAGAGCTGGGGGGCGGGGATCAGATATGTCTGTTCCAGTGGAAACATTGCATCCTCAAATAGCCTTCAGTGATCTTTCAAAACTCAAGACAGTCAGTTGTAGCTCTCAGTACCCCAAGAATTGTCAATTCTCAAGTGCATGAACACAATTCTGCTGGCTCAATTATACAGTCACTGGAAATATTTACAACCAGCTGTTCCCAGCCATGCATTGCTGTAGCCCAGTCTGGTTAAATGGCCAACCAATCTGTGTGTAGATCTACACCTGTACACACAACCACCGTATAACCCCCAACCTACCTACCTACTGTATTTCTCCCTCTCTCTATCCCTCTACCTACCTACCTACCTCCTGTATTTCTCCTTGAATCTTATGGACAGAGTATTTATGTCATAAAGGATGACATAATACCTGTGGCCCACTGCTCTCTCTCTATCCATCTACCTACCTTTTTTACATTTTTTTACATTTCCATTGCATGCACCTGGCACAGGTGTGACATCTACACAATCTATATACATCATTAGTGCTGTATTTGTAAGGAACGTTTTATGAAAATTTGGAAGCGATCGATGCAGTACTTTCGGAGATTACCTGTTTTGAACAGACTCAGTTACATATTTATTTATATAGATGGAGCACACTCAGCTTACAGAGGAAAATCAAGTCTGTTGTGTACTGTCTTTTAAAAGTACAGTATGAGCACAATGACTTTACAATACTTTCTTTTCTTTATTTTTTTTCCTCAGATTTCCATGTGGAAGATGGCTTGGAAAAGGTGTAGATGATGGTAGCTTAGAAAGGATCCTAGTGGGTGAATTGCTGACATCTCATTCTGAGGCAGATGAAAGACAATGCAGAACCCCCCCATTGCAGCAGTCTCCCAGCATGATCAGAAGATTTGTCACCATATCACCTAACAACAAGCCAAGTAAGCTGGGTAGATTGTAGTTACTTCCACTTATAGCGTCTATGGAGATTCTCAGTCTTCAAAGAAAAACCAAAAAGTCCAGTTGCCTCTTGAAAAAAGCACCTTTGGTTTCCCTTATTGATGGAATGAGCTTCCTAAAAATGGAATAGAATACTCAGGGGAACTCAGTATTCTAACTGTTGCATGACCCATGTTCTTGATAATTATCAGTTGTAAATAATTCCAAACTTCATACTATTAAAACTAAATTGTGCGTTATAATTGGTTATTATGTCAAGTATGCATGAGAGTTCATAAATATTGCTGCAAATGAATTGCATATTGATTTATTTACTGACTGAGGAAAGAAAGACAATATTTATTGATTAAATCTATAATATAAGCTGAAAAAATAAATGGTTACAAGCTGAATAGATAACAACTTGTTAGAGGTTTTCTTGTTTAAGTTATTATTGGCGATCCATTGCTATGATATTATGATTATGATTATTATGATTATTATTATGATTATGATTATTATGATTATTATTAACGTTTCTTCCTGTAGTACTTGTGTTTTGGTCTGTGACCATAAATAAAAGTATATATATATAAGTTATGAAGATTGCACTTAGCCTGTTGATGATGACTACTAACATCATTTGCCAAATACCAGTTTTTCCTATATACCTGTATCTGCTTTATAACTATAATGGAATTATCGTTGGGAAAGAGGGGAAGAGATGCTACCTAGGAAGCAATCAGACAACAGAGGCATGAGCCCCCAGTGGCTTAATGGTCAGAAAAAGTAATTTAGGAAGGGACCATCCTGATGGGTGAAGCATTTAAAAATGATGTTGGGAAGTTTTTGCCTTCAGATTCGCAAGATTCTGTTAATGTAGGTTTACAATAAAGTAGAATTGGTTCATCTAGTCCTGTTTCTTGTTTGGTTTACCTGGGAAGGCTGACATCAATCTTGCAAATCTCCTATTCTCTTCCAAAGAGAGGGATTATGAGAATCCCATCGTCCAAGAATACTAATAGCCTTTGAGCATCTGGTAGCTACATTGTTACAACATCAATATCAGGTAGATGCAGCCAGTCCTGTCTGGGTTTACCTGGAAGGGCTGATAGTAACAAATATGGGCATCTTGATGCTTTAACTTTGTATGCACTACAAACAAGTATATACAGGTGGTCCTTAATTAATGACAGTCCTGTTTAACAGTCATTTGAACTTACAACAATACTGAAAAAGTATGTTTCTGTTTTACTAGAGACAACTGCAGAATGCACAAGTATATTATTATTGATCACAAACTGAATCAGAATCTACAGTGTGACCTAACTGCAAAAAAAGACAAAAAGAAAAGACAAATGTTTTGTCTTTTTTTGTCCTAGTTTTAGGCCCCACTGATAGAAGTATAATTTCTTCTATTATACTTCTTATGATTCTAAGTATAATCATGACAAGTCATTCGGTTCTACTGGTCTGCACCATCCAGTGTATTCAGTCCTTTATTAGAAGCTAAATCCTACAAGAGTGGTTTAAAAAAAACCTGAGAATGTTTAAACAAGAGAAGGCTGAGAGAGGATAGTATACTATTGTATAATATTTGAAAGATTCAAAAAAGATCATCATCTCTTCTATAATGCTGCCTAGCATAAGGCACAGGTGTCAAACTCACAATGTCACATTGCTGTCATGTGATGTTTCGCAACATTATTCCCCTTCAGAGAGCTAGGGTGGGTGTGGCATGTGTGTGGCACATCTGGCCCACGGGCTGCCAGTTTGACAGCCCTGACATAAGGCATAGGTAATAGGAAAGAGCTTGTATTTAATGATCGGGGGGAACAAAACTTCTTAACAGGAAGAACAGATTTACAGGAGAACCAATTATTGAGAGAGCTAGACAGCATCCCATCAGTAGATGTGTTCAAGCAGAAGCTTGTCAATTATTTGCTGGGGATATTTCACTTCCTGCAGTAAACAGGATTTGTCCTTAAGGTTAAGGTGCTCTCTTCGGACCTTTGATTCAAAACTAGGACAAAGCTACAAAGTTAATTGTTTTAACCTATTATCCAGACAGCTCAAGAGATTTTATTACATTGTTTTATGCTGTTTACTATAGAAGTATTATTTGTGGTATGCTGCTCTGAAATTAAAAAGTTCTATAAAAGAGAGAGAATATGTTCTACATTATTATTTTTAAAAGGACTTGACTTATCTGTGTATAATCTAGACATCGGATTAGATGTTTTAAATATATATATATGTTTCCTTTTGCACAGAGTTAAATACAGGTCAGATACAAGAATCTATTGGTGAAGCAGTAAATGGAATTGTCAAACATTTCCACAAGCCAGAGAAAGAGGTAAGCTATACATGGCAATAAGGGGGGTTGATAATTTCTTTCTTGATTGATATCTGCCTAGAATTGACTAATATAATTGTTAATTAATGTAAAGGTATTATGTATCAAATACATAATATTGTATATAATTTCATATTGACATTTTTATTAGGACTTTCAAGTGTGTTTGGAAGCTGTTATTAAGTTCATTTGATCAGTATTATCAGAGGTGAAATATAAATTTACATCTCATTTATGTTTTACTGTAATTCTTTTAATTGTTATGAGCTCAGAGTCATTGGGGGACAGGCAGCATACAAATTTGGTAAATTGTTGTTATCTGATAAGAAGGGGCTAGGTCCGTGATGGCGAACCTATGGCACGCATCCACAGGTGGCACACAGCAGCCTCTCTCTGGGCATGTGTGTTGTGGTCCAATGGTGGACCACGGAGCTAGCAGCAGAGTTGGACAGCGAGGAGATTGGAGAGGAACATTGGATAGTTCTGGAGAGGTCTCAGATGAGGGCTCTGCGTCAGAGGCAGAGAGGGGGCCAGGGCCATCTGGGAGTTATGTGCTGCCTAGTTGGACAGCAGCAAGGCAGAGGAGCAGGCTCACCCTGCTCCCATTGCGCACATGCACAGAGCTTCCACAAGGCAAGAACAGTTAAAACAAAAGGGATGGCTCCGGAGTAAGGTTTGGAGGTGATCGTCCCTTCTTATAGGACATAAAGGAGGAGCAAAGGCACACGAGCCTTTGCAGGGAGCAACTTGGTTCATGCTGGTCAGTTTACCTTCTGAAAATCTGTTTGGACTCTTCGCTCCATGTGGCCTTGCCACGCTAATTGCCAATTAAGTCTTTGGCAGACTTAATAAAGATAAAGGTGGGTGCTTATCAGCCTTATCCCAAAGGGCTTTGACAGCCTGCTGCAGAACTCTTTACTACTATTTGGAACTCATTACGGGCTGTGAATGAATATAATTCACAACCTTTGAAATAAAAAGAGGGTTTTGGGACTTAATTGTGTGTGTTTTACTGTATCAGGAAGCCTAGATCAGAACAACATGAGCTGTCGCTCTAGTTCAACTCCACTGTGCCTCCTGCCGGCCAGCTGTTCATCAAATCTCTGCCGCACATATGGAGGGGTGGGGCGTGTGCGAGGGGCGCACACGTGTGGGAGCGCGTACGGGGGATGTGTACACAGGCGCAAGGGATGGGGCATGTGCGAGGACCACATGCTCATTGCATTTTGGGGTTTTGGGTACTTGGGTACTTCGCGCACGCTTTGGGTACTCATTCCAGAAAAGGTCACTAGGCTAGGTGAATCACAGTGTGGAAATTTTGATTTTGATTTGTTTGAATCTTATTTATTTTATTTATTTATTTTAAGCTGATGCAGTGCTTGGTAACCCGAGCATTGCATCGGTAAAATCTAGATCAACAATACTTTCCTTCATTTTCATGCACATCCCTCATCTGAGATTTTTTACTAGTTTTCCTATTTTGTGGTGCTTCAGTCTTTGTAGGTCTGGCCTTTCAGGCCAAACAGGAAACGTAACCAAATGAACTAATTCTATTTTATTGTAAAGCTACATTAACAGAATTTGACAAGTTAAAGTTCAAATTCCTGCTATCTCCTTTACAATCCAAGAAGCTAGGGAGGATTCCTTTTGAGCTTCTTGCTTGCCCTCTTTCCAGTTGCAGGCTATATCCTCTCATATCTGAGCACTCCTTAGGCAACATTTCTTTTCTCATCTCCCAAGGTGTTTCCTACATACTATTACAGATACCCAGTAACATAGCATCCATAGCAAACAGAAGTTTTCCACTATTCTCCCTGCAGTTTCAATTTCCTGCTAGTGTTCTGCCTATTTTGTCCTTTCTTTATAATGTATGGTAGAGGTCCCCAACCCCCAGTCCATGGACTGGCACTGGTCCGCAGCATGCCAGAAACTGGGCTGTGCAAACAAACAAAACCCCAACCACAGGATGCAGGCAGCACATGAAACTAAGCTCCCTCTGGTCTGTGGAAAAGCCTCTCTCCACGGTCCCTGGTGCCCAAAACATTGGAGGCCACTGTTGTATGATAAAGGTTGATTGTTTTCTTGCTGATGCAATCTGGGGGTCTTCACTGATACCAGTAAAAGGGTTGTTGTTATATCTAAGTTATAGATTATCTATCCCTGTTCTAGTGTGTTACTCATTCAGTAATTCTCATTTTGGTACCTTTTAAGTAAATTTAATCTGTATTAAAATTTTCCAATTTCTGTTGTAGCCTTACTCCTGAATCTTTTTAATATAATAGGTGGAATCAATATGAAATATAGGTAGCTTATGGCAAATGTGTATAGTGTTCAGTTAGTTATCACAGGCTATAATGACTTATGGTTAAATAGATATATAAACAAAAATATGTCTGTTTGATTTTCCATTGGCAGAGAGGCAGTTTAACACTTTTGCTTTGTGGAGAAGGTGGACTTGTTTCAGCTCTAGAGCAAGTGTTTCAGCATGGATTTAAATCTCCTAGGCTCTTCAAAAATGTTTTTATTTGGGATTTTCTAGGTAAGTACAGAACACTTGCTTGGAAATATAACCCTATAGTATCTACTTTGTCATCTTAAATGAGCCTTATGTGTAATTTGAATTATTGGTTATTGTGGTAAACACTATTTAGTACTAGAAATAACTTTTAACACCCATTCTTAACATGAAAATGAAATAAAGCAATTATTCTAGATAATATCTTAAGAAACAAAGCAATATGGAAAAAAGTCATCAAATGATATTTGGTACTATGAGCACTAAGTGAAAATATGAGTGTTATTTTATCAGTTGCCTGAATGTCAAAATTTAAATTTGAAAGTGTAGTGATATTTGCTTTTTTATGTACTATATACATTCTCTACTGATTCTCATTATAACAAAGTTGAAAACAATTGTATACTACAGGTAGTTCTCGCCTTACGGCAGTTCATTTAATGATGATTCAAAATTACAATGGCACTGAAAGAAGCGACTTATGACCATTTTTCACTCTGACAATCCTTGCAGTATTCCCACGGTCACATGATCAAAATTCAGACACTTGGCAACTGACTCATATTTATGACAGCTGCAGTGTCCTGGGGTCATGTGATCCCCTTTAGTGATCTTTTGACAAGCATATTCAATGAGGAAGCCAGATTCACTTAACAGTCATATCACTAACTTAACAACTGCAGCCATTCACTTAACAACTGTAGCAAGAAAGATCATAAAATGGGGCAAAATTCACTTAAGTGTCTCTTAACAACAGAAACTTTGGGCTCAGTTGCAGTTGTAAGTCAAGGACTATCTGTACTTCACAGATATTATGTGATCAGAGTAAAATTTGTATGTTTGTATTTAGAAACACAAAAATAATTCAGTTACAATCTGATATGGTTAGATGATCTTTTTTGTTTGTTTTATGTCTACCTTCAGAAAAAGCACAAGGATTTTATGAAGCTCTTGATCAGAATGAACTGGTCCCAGAAGAAAACTGGCAGAAAAGGGCGAGGAGTTTTTGTCGCTTTGTAACAGCCATCAACAACACTCCTAGAAACATTGGGAAAGATGGCAAATTTCAGATGTTAGTTTGCCTTGGAGCTAGGTATGACTCAATGGCTATTGCT
The DNA here is from genome assembly GCA_039707465.1 of Rhabdophis nuchalis. NCBI lineage: Eukaryota > Metazoa > Chordata > Lepidosauria > Squamata > Natricidae > Rhabdophis > Rhabdophis nuchalis. The sequence continues at coordinate 123,235,947 of CM077643.1, forward strand.
TTATATGTAAGCTGCTTGTTAGAATGTTTCCCTAATTATTTTCTTTCCTTGTTCTGTTGATCAGGTTGGTGCTATTTAAAGAAGTATTTGGTCACTTATCTTTTAGAAGCTTAAAATAGAAGATGATTATCTGTAGCTATTTATTTTGTGACAAGGGATTTTTTTAAAAAATTGTGTGGTTTAAGAAAAAAATAAATAACGAGAGATGGTGCACATGTATATATAAATGCTCATAATTATAGATTAAAAGATTGAAAATACAAGAAACCCTAGATATGAAAAGGAAATTAATGTGTTGGAAAAAGAAATGTTAGAGTTTTTGTTTTGAATATTCACCAGTTCTAATCTTTGTACCTTATGCTATAATAAAGGTACTGTATTTGAGCTCCTCAAATGTTATAATGGGATAGTAACTGAATGAAAAAAAATCCTTTTAGTTCTTTCATTAATAGTTTTCTTCACAATCAAGTTCCAGTCATTCTCAGAACTGCTAGCATCTGGAACTATTTTAGTGTATGAGTTTATTGAGAGAAGTAAATACGGGGTTTTTTAAAACTTGAGAAGTAAGTCCTGTTAGTGAAAAATATTTAAGCTGTAGATAGTTTTTACATAATAATAGAATAAAAATCCACAGTGAATAGGTACATAATCTACCAGTATTGATTAAAACCCCAAATCATTGAGAGATGACAGACAGACACACACAAGTGCACGAGATACATATATGTATATATAGTGTATGTATGCATGGTCTTTGAAAAAATTAATATTTGAGTAAACATTTGAATCTTCTGGAAAGTATTAATATCCTAGGATTTCCCCCTCCCCCCCAAAGATAAGCCTCTTCTTGCTCATTCCAATCCTATTTCTCAGAAGTCTTAATATTCAGAGGAGGAAATTTTTTCAGCCACAGCCCATATTTCATTTTAATTTTTTTGTTTCTGAGGGTAAGAATTGCACAAACTGAAACAATAATTATATCCAAATATTATATATACTTTTTAAGAGAGTTGTTTCTACTTAAAATACTTAAACTTAATACATGTTAAAGGAACCAAACGTTCTGGAATTCTTTTTTATTGTCTTCAGAATTTTGGTTGGAACGCTGAAGGTATCAAGCAAGGCATCAGTATGAAGTCTACAAATTGCTTTCACCCTGCAATTGCTTTCTGTTAAAGCTATGATTGCTAACATTTGGGACTTGTGAGAGTTATAGTTCTAAAAAAATTGAAGAACTTCAAGTTAGCTTGTCCATACCAAAGCTAGGTAATAGATATGTGATTGCTAAATTTGAGTTAAGAAGGAGTGATAATACAAGAAAATTTAGTATTTTTCTTACAGCAGAAAATAATATTTAATGCTTGTTTTCAACCTCTAAAACTTTCCCTTATAGAGATCATCTGTTACACCATTGGATTGCTCTGTTGGCAGACTGCCCCATCACTGCTCAGATGTATGAGGATACAGCATTGATAAAAGATCACACACTTGTGAATTCTTTGATCCGTGTGTTGCAAACATTACAAGAGTTCAATATCACACTGGAAGCATCCCTTGTCAAAGGAATTGACATCTGATTTTGCCTCATGAAACACGCACTGTTTAAAAAAAGCAACAAGGAACCAACTATTGTTAGTATGCAAAGATTATATCTGCTAATACATCGCATCCAAAATATTCATGTGACTCAATGCAACTCTTCTGGAATGAAGATCCAAATGGTGTGCAAAAATATAACAAAAATTCTGCATCTGGTGTGTAAAAGAAAAAAGGATACTTATAAATTACTTTTAGAGTTTATTTGCTGATTTGCTTTTACACGCTTTCATGTGAAAGAGTTAGATGAGTATTGTGCAGCTTATTTTAAAGCTGTAATATTTCTTTGCCATAGATAATGGTGCAGTGAGAAGCTCTTAGCATTCTCTCAACTTGCCTTCAGACTGTATCCTGAAAAACTGTAATTAACACATTCCAATTTCTGCTAAGTCACTAAGCAATTAAAAACTAATATTTTATTACGTAAGTTACACTATTTAGCATTTCCATGTTGAGTCACTGCTGTGCTGCAAGAAACTTAGAAATGTAAATGTTTTTAATAGGCTCAAAGCACTGAATTCATTAGCAATTTTTCTTTTTTTATCAGTATTATTTTTAGCAGATTTTTCAAGAGTGAAACATGCAGATTGATGTTCAGAAATCAGTAGTATTTTTTCATACATGAAATTGCACAGAGGAAATTATAAGTGTGTTTTAACTGGCATTTATTTATTTAACTTTTTCGTCATGATCTGGTCTTTGCCTTTAAAAAAAGAATGCTATATACTTGAGTGCAGTCCCCTTAGACCGAAGCTCCAGAATAAGAATCTGCAGAAAAATATGTCTCAGCATGGACATGCCTTTCAAGTTCAATCAGTTTATATATAATGAGATTTCAGAACATAAAATACAAATGTGATTATGTTAAGGTCGCATATCCCCTATGTAATGGCTAACAGTGTAAATAATGTGACACTTGCTGGAATAGCATATAAATATGCAGAGTCACATAGAACAAAATTTCACACTTGTGTGACATTTATGATACTGGCACAATTTTATTACAGCCATTATAAGCACATATTTTGGTCAAACATTTGGGATGAGTATGAGTGAGGTCAGTATTACTGTGACTTACTTATGCTGTTACTCAACCTATTAACATGTAAAGGTTTTCAGATCTTGGTTAACCCTACTTCATAGGCAGAAGGTAACAAACATTTTCTTTCCATATGCCGAATGTCATGTTCTAATTTTGCTTTGTTAAATGCAAGATTTCTTGGATACTTGTGAACATTGTGTAAAAATATTAGCCTATTCTAATAATGTTCAGATGTGGATTCTTATAAGTAGTAAAATTCCAATCAAGAAAAAAAATCTAGTGAATGCCTAGAAACAACTGTTATTATTAGCTGAGAATTTAAAATCCTTAGAAAATGCATACCTAATAGAGATAATACTGAGATACATAGGACAAGGGTTGAAATCTCTGTACTGTAGTAGGAGGCCTTTTCTGTATGAACATTAGGCTTTAACATATGGAGCTGTGAAAAAGGAGTCTTCAGTTGTCAGTTTACTCAAGTAGCATTATTCTTAATTCCTACATTTTGTGATCATTTTTTCCAGTAACTTAAAGTACAGCACATGTATTAAATTTTACTATTTTTACTTATCTTGTGTTTTTCATTATTATCTTGATAAGTGTTCATTATTGCCTTCTTTCACTTCATTTTAATCTATTTATTCTTATCCTAAGAGGAATATGCTTGACTCTCAAAGGAGCACATTTACCCGTATTTTATTTGTTGTGTATTGAGCTATACTGAAATCTCTCTGTATGTTCATCTAAACATATTCTTTTCCTCCAAACTTTTATCAGGAAAAGTCTTAGCTAACTGCACACAAAACTTGTCAAGATAAAAACACCTGTTAACATATTCTTTTAGGCCCTTTCTTTTGAAATGCCATGTTCCTTAAACTTTTTTGTTTAAAATGTCTTCTGATAGATAACAACTTAATAGAAGATTTGTACAATAGTAGCTAATGCAGAGTGTGACTAAAGAATTGTATGAATGTATATCACACTTGGCTTAATCGCAATTATCACCAGCATCTATACAGAGAAAATAATGGGAAGTTGTATTATCTTTGTTTTTGTTTCCATTATGCAAGGATGCAAAAATCACTCTCTTACTGTTGAAGGATTCTTGGTGCTGCCCTATCATATTTTAAACATATGTGGTATTTAAATTTATTAAATTTCTTCCCATTCACACACAACACTCTTCATTTTAGGTGGTTCCTGGGCCTAATATGCAGTGGGACAAATTGCTTCTGGTAAAAGAACCTGAAGCAACACATTTGTCAAGCATGATGTATTTAAGAACTATGTAACTCGTTCTATGAACATCAACTTAGATTTGTAATCTTTCAATATCCACCTTATCTCCCATAATCTTGCAATACATGACAGGCCTCTTCAATCTGAGGGCATATATAGTGATAAATTTAGGAAAGTATTTCAAACATTGTGTGCATTTGCATTTATGAATACACACAAAATAAAGGTCTACTATGCTACTAGGATATCACTTTCTCATAAATATAACTGTACATCTTCAGATAAAACACAGTAGATACTTATTTCCAAACAAAATATCTCAATTATAGAAGCAATATCAATGTCGTTCAGTTATTCTTTTATACAAAAAAACACACTTAGATTCAAACTATGCACACAAAGTGATATATTTCTTGTGAAACTAGAGAAATACTCTTATTTCTTAATGTTAATATTCTTAACATGGCACTGATGACCTAATTCTCATAGAACGCTGAACAATTCGAATGATCATTCTTGTTAAAGCGTAACAGTTAACAGAATTCCTCCTTTAAGCTGTATGGTTTAAATACTTTCATGTGTATAAGAGAATAACAAGGACTGCATTGTATTTATTTGAAAGACAACTATACCATTTGTCATCAAAACTGAAATTCATCACGAGAAGTATAGCTTTTTCCATTTACTAACAAGTCAGTTGCAGCCCATTCCTTTCAATGGGATTTTCTTCTATACCAGCACATAAACTTTTAACTCATGTTTCTATCTAGAGGAGAAATACTTTTCCACTGTGAAGAATTTTAAGTTTCAGACTAGTACTTCAGAACTTTGTGCTTGCGCATTGTATATTTCCAACAATATAGACAATGCATCTTTGTTTATCTCTACAAGAATGAACTTCTTCAGAGTCTTTTAGTATTCTCATTGTCATAGTTAAAATTATCTGAAAACATGAAAAAATCTTGAAAGTTACATGGTTTTAATTTTTACTTTATACTTAGGGTTCTTTGCTTTCCTCAAAATGCAGTTGTAATTTTAATAAAATGTGAAGAATTTTGGCACATTTTAGTCATTTTTATAGAACAGAAACTGCAAGTATTTTATTCCTTTTCTAATTGTAATTTGTATTTTTAAACACTGTATAGATATAGCTTACTTGAACTGCAATAAAGCTTTTTTTCTAATATGATAAACAAGATTAATGTAATATGCCAGTTGTGGTAATTATTTATCCTATTTGGCTTGAATTATGTAGAGGTATTTCATCACACATTGATGATACTTGCATGCAGCAAGTTCTGCTAGAAACTTGTTTTTCAAAAATCACTGTCGAATTCATTCATAAGTTGCTGTTTCAGAGCTATTTCATTTTCCACATAATTTGTTCTGTGATGAGGATGCAAACCACACAGATTCAAATTCAATATCCAATTATGTATAAACTAGGTAAGTATCTTAGGGGATTAGAGTAGGGACTAGAATGTGCATTGTATGGTCTACAAAAACACATTAGAATTTTCTTTTAATCTAGCCAGTGTGCTATATGGGTGCTTCTTACATTTTTCAAGGACATAAGGGTTGCTTTTAAAAAAAAGAGAAATATTATGCCCTCTTCTACAATGTTTTAAGAGAATAAAACTGCAGTTTTAAAGCAATCTGGATCCCTTTCCCCCTTGGACCTAATCATGGCAGAAATATACCCTAGTAACACTTTTTCTGCTTTGACAATTTTCCTTCATCAATTACAACTGAAGAACAAGAAACTCCTTGGATGAGAAGTGAAACATTTTCAATGGAAAAAAAACCCCAAGAAAGTCCAGGTGCCTTTTGAAAAGCACCCTTAGGACAACTGCAGCAGTATTAAAGATGTATTCATCATCTTATTTCAACACTGTCTAAGGACATTCTCAAAGGTGTATAATGGGTTTTGTCACCTATTTCCTTGGAAATCAGATGGCCAACTAGGAATGGAAGCAGCAGAAACAGGAAAAAGATTGGCAACAAATGTTATATAGTAGTCTTCTCTTGACTCAAAGTTAAGTGGTAGTGAGAAAGCTCTACAACTCTTTTTAAAATAAAAGGAAATACAATATTTTCCTTTATCTTCAATACACTAATGCCTAGTGATTTTTCAATTCTCCAATATATCAAAGGAAAACTCTGCTGAAACCATTTTAAAATACCAATCTGGAACAAGCAATGTATACAAATTGTATGTTGAAACCTATTACTTAAAAATAATATTTCCTTTTTTGGGAGGGATAAAACTGAGCTGTATATGTGCAGTAGATAAACATTTTATTTTATGCTTTCCCCCCAAAATGTCCTGATAGCAGTTAATTTAGATTAACTGTATATAAACAAAAGATTGCATAAAATAATGTTTAAATATTTTTATTTAGCTAAGCAATCAATTACTGAATAGAAACCCGGAATGTTTCATACCATCCCTTTATCAAGAGCACTATGCTTACCAGTGTAGTTAGAAGTCATTCCTCCCCTCCCTTCCCCCCAGCTGATTTTTCTCAAAGTAAATTTGCTAGTGACTTTTACTTGGCGTGTCTGAAATGTGTTGGCAGATAGTTTGGATTCTAAAAAATAATCCAGTTGCTGAGATTTCGGTCATTTTATCTTATCCTCTTTCAGTGAATTTTGTTAAAGAAAGTCTGGAAAAATTTTGCTTTCTATTGAAGCAGGGAAGCCAAGAACTTGATATTATCCCTTCCTCCTGCAATGAGTTAGCGTCTTAGTAGTTCCTGGAATGAGTTTCTCCCCAAGATGCAGTTGGCTCCCACTCTACTGTTGTTTGAAGGATCTCTGAGGAGCTTTTTACCCAGGCCTTTGGTAAGGGACAAGAATATAATTTTATTGTGCTTAGCGTATTTTAATCTACTAATTGTATTCTAATTTATTTGATTGTTGTAAGATGCCACGAGTAAATGAGTGTTGAGTGGCATACATTATTATTATTGTTATTGTTGTTATTATTATTATTATTGTTATTGTTATTCTACCTTGCAGTTCTCATTTTTCCTTGCTTGCTAGAAGAAAGGTGCTTATGTATTTCTGGTTAAAGTTTATAAAAATATTTATTGTTAACTTAAAAAAATAGAGTTAGGCTACAGCTTAAAGATCTTTATTTCCTATCTTTAAGATACTAATTAAAAAGCTGAAAAAAGCTTTATAAGGTCTTTAATAAACTAAGTGCTTTTTGTATTTACTGAAATCCTCTGCACAAAAAAGGAACCAAATTGTGATATATTGACAGAAGAAAATATTTGTAGCTTGGGGCTGAATTGTGGGATCCTTGGTGCTCTCTGAACTTGGTTGTTTTCTTACAGACGTTTCATTACCAAACATCTAGCATTGATGATGTTGCTTAGTTTGGAAATGAAACTAGGTCTATAAGGAAACAACCAACCTCAGAAGGCACCAAGAACCCCACAATTGTGATATATATATTATTGTTGTTATGGAAAAAATAGGAAGAGTAAAATGTTTTGGATGTGTTCACTGCCTTGAGATTGTAAAAATAATAAAGGCAACATATAAATGAATACAAAATTATTGACGGTATGGCCTATTTCTGTATAGATCAATCTGTATTTCTCCAATATTTCAAATCATACTGTACTACTATACTAAGATTCAGTCCAGAAGATATTTCCATGCAGACAATTTTACCATTTTATAGTGCACCTTGATAACATATCTAGCCCTTGTGACCCAACAGTATCTGCTAAAAATGTGGAAGATTCAAAATTCAAAGAGATGTGAATTCAGCTTTGGTTTTAAAACAACCTGCCTCATCCATAGCAGAAATACACAAAACCAGGTTTAGCTTTTCTCATGCACCACCAAGCCTCATTAGGAAAATAAGCTGAACCTCTGGATAGTTTTTGATTTGCTGGCTATACTGTACACAGGGCCTCAGAGACAGCATTGATCAGGTAAAGTCCTTTCAAAGAGACTGACTCAATTATTCTCCAAATTCTCTAAAGCTGAATATAGTGCTGAAACACAAAACTGTACAAGGCAGAAGGAAAAAATGCAGAAGATGTGCCTAATGTCATCCAAACAAAATATACTTATGTCCAATCTCCATTGTTTTTTTCTGCAATGAACATGCCTTGAATTGAGGGCTTGAACTTATAATAAATCATTCAGCTAGGCTGAATAATGATTTTGATTGTATTTATTTTTGTCCAAAAAACTCCTTTTTTATTCTGAGATCCCCATCATTTTGTAATGGAACATCTCATTAAAATTTTCCCCACTGAGCAAAAATGCACCATGGCACAGAGGTCTGAAGACTGACCAAGCTTTGCTAGCTTAGAATCTGTGCACTTTGAGTAGGAACATCCCCAAGTCCTTTTTTTTTTTTGGAGCTGGGCTGAAGAGAAGCCTTGGCTGGGAAAATCCTTGATGTGTCAAGAGGATTGAGCTCTGATAAGATGACAACCTATCAGAAGATTTACTTAGGGATTGAAGCTTTGTTAGAGACCCCACAACCCACTTCATAGTCTGTTTCTGTTGCTCCCCTCTGGGAGGAGGTTTCAAAGTATTTATAGCAGGACTGCTAGATCCTGCAACAGCTTTGTTCCTTATGTCATAGGCCTGGTAAATTTGCAGAATTCTTTTTTTTTTTTTAATACCACGTATATGTATACATTCGAACTGGACTGATGTTTCTCAGTCATATATGTGTGCGTATGTGAGCATATTCATAATGGTTGTCCTTTGAGAGCTGAATGCAACGAAATTTCATTTTAACGTATTCTGATTAGTGTATATCTAAAGTGACAATAATTGGGACAACCTTTGGAAGGTTAATAAACTTAAATGCATCATCATCATGAAGCTGCCACCAACCCTCCCAGTTTGCAACATTATTATTAAAGGCCATTCCACCCATGACCGAAGCCATTCTCAATTTGTGCTAAGTCAGAAGTCATTCAGCTTTTGCTAAAAACGTTTCAAGTCATGGAAAACGCTCCCTTCTATCGAATACGCTACTATAGGGGGGGGAGGGGGAGGTGTCACAACACCAATGCAACTACTATTCACACGTCAGGCGTCCCTCATTAGTTCTTTCTGAATTGAGGCGCGAGGTCTTCGCGGAAGCGCGGGAAAAGGGGAAAGGCGGTGGGTGGCCGCCTCCCTGGGCGCGGGCCCCGCTCCTTGCCCCGCCAGCAGCGCTCGCACGTGAGGGAAGGCAGTGCGTCGGGGTGGGACAGCCCGCCGGCAGACGCCTCCTTTTTGGGACGCGCGCGGGGCCGGACCCAGGGGGGCGGCAGCCGCGGAAGCGAGAAGCAGTAGCTGCAACAGCTCGGCAGGCAGCTCCAGCTGATCGATGGGGTCCGGACCATGTCGCTCCGCCGCGGAGGCGCTTCTCTTCCTCCTCCTCCTCCTTTTCCTCCTCCTGCCGCCGCCGTTCCTGCTGCTTACCGCGTCTCCCCAAGGTCAGCTGTGCGCCGCCGGGCTCCTTTTCCCCCGGGTAGTAAGCAGGACGAGCGAGGCGTTGTGCCTTGCGCTTGAGCATCTGGCGAGTAAACCCCCTTGGGCAGGGTCGCCGTTGCGGAGCTGCGCCCTTAAATGCCATCCAGGCTGAGCGCCTGAAGTCCGCTTGTGCTCGTCTGGGTCGAGCAGCTGAGCTTGCCTGGCGTCGGTCCCTGCCCCTTGCCCGAAGGCGGGGAAGCTCCTTGCCTGTTGGGGAGTTAAACGTTAAACTCGCTTGGGAAGCCGCTAGCAGCCAGCATTTGTGGCACTATTGGGCAAATGCATTGTCGGACCCTTTAACCAGAAAGGCGTATTTAGAGACGACTTCCCCGTCCGTGTGGTACATTGAGCCCGCAGGTACATTTTGGAAGAGGAAACCTGTCTGTTTTGAGGGTTGTTTTGGCAACAAAACAGCGTACTGTGGCTCGCGCTTCTGAGATGGGGCGTGGGTACAAAAAGCCTCCTTAGGGAAAAGGGATGTTAAGAAATGGGCAGCAATTATCTAGCAAATCAGTTGGTCTCCTACATTCCCGTTTGCATAAAGTTCATCTGTTTTTAGTGCTGACATTTGACATGGGAGTACTAAATTCGACATTTCATCTATTTTTAGCGCTAGCGTTTTCGTGCTTTGCATTTGGGGAAAAACTCACTCCAATTTCTAGCTCTTAAACAAGCAAATTGAAGTTAAGAATAACTACAGCACTAATCCAACATGTAGTTACTGAAGACTAAATATATTTAAACCTAGTGGGCTAATGTTTGAATAAATATGTATAGAATTGTGCAGATAGTAACTCTTAGAAGGTTCTCAAGTAGGGACTTTTGGAAATTATATTGTATTTTGTAGAAGGCAGAGTAGTTCATAGAATACACCTGATATAAGTAAATGGATGATAGCTTTTTATAACATGGAATTTATAGAATCCAACTGGACTTTACAAAAATCCAAAAATAAAAGATTTTTAAAACATTTCTCCTTGAGTGAAACTAAGTGAAATCAGTACTGATTCTTAGACAGACTTTCATGGTGAATTTCTCTCCAATCTTGCCTTGTAGTAGAATCTTACATCTTTTGTCATTGTAATCAAACCCATTTGCCTTGCTGTTGGTCATTCTCTTTCCTTTCACTTTCTGAGCATTATAGATTTCAACAGAGCTAGAAATTCTCATAATGTGTCCAGTATATGATAATTTAAGCCTAATCAATTGCATCTTGAGTGAAAAACATTAAATAAAAATATTGATATAATAGAACCTAATTATTTGATTGAATGTACTCCTATAGCTTTTTTTTCACCTTTGAATATATTTTGTAAGAAAATATGGAGAACAATTGTCAAACCACATTTTATATGCATGTCTAGATTTTTTTGAAGTGTGAGCATAAAACGTTGATGCCTTTTTCAAGTTGAGCTTGAGTCTTTCTGACATATTATAGGCTTCTAAGACAAGTGATGGAATATTTGCAATAGTGTAGGACAATATAAATTCCATCCCTTATGTACTTGCCTGGATTTTCATACTGCAAATGCAAAAAGCATAATGATATCACAGAATACGATTCATCACTATGACATCATTGTGGAAAGGAGTGGATGTTTTTCACATCACTGGTCAGAACCATTCCTACAGAACTTGCTTGCAGAAATAAAACTATACAATGCTAATGAAAAATATACTATTCAATAGAATGTGATGTGAAAGGAAAAAAATCCAGGTAAATGAAATAGCAAATGAAAAAAGAAAGCAATTGACAGATCTATTCAGATGGCATTGAAAGGATAAGATATTTTGTCAGCCTCTTCTGAGGAGAACTGACGGGCAGGTTTCAAAACATGTTTTGCAAGATAAACTTGGCTTACATGTGTGTAATGCTGTGATGGAAATATAAAGTGGCAGAACATGTGGCATGATGTCACAATACTTTTTTGCACTGTCAGTGATAGAAACTGATGTTTACAGCATAGCATTACTTAATATAATGCCATAATTACAAGTCCACTTAGATCTTTGCCACAAAGTTTCTGGATTGGCAGGAATGGGGGTGGGATTAAAAAACTCAAGACAGTAATCATAACTATGTAGTCAAAGCCCCTTCCATTTGTGCGTGTGATTCTATGTCACAATTGCCATCCTGATTTTTTAATTCACCAGTTGAGTCTTGGCTCTCACTCTTTGTCTTCATTTTAACACACTGTTTATTTCAAAAAGATACTAAAATATTAATTAATTAGTTAAAATGCACCATTGCATACAGTTGATAAACATTAATTACTATATAGTAATAGTACATTATATATCCATCCATTCTTCCATCCATCATCAGTCTACAAAAGTTGTTTCATTTGAGGATCAAACCAAGCACATTGAAGAGTGCATTCCAAATATAAGCAAGGTAAGAATTTCGGTTTGGGGGAAGTTTTCAGGATTCTTAGTGGGTGAAAGAGTACCATACGTCTTTGCAAGCTCTACACTTTAGCTGTTAACTATCTGTCCAAAAGGAAGAAAAATTGCCAATTTTTGGCTTTAATCAGTTGGGGGGGTTGAAGTTCATAAAAAGAAGGGTAATAGATCCCACTTTTAGATTCCCAATTCTTTATTTTTTAATTTAATATTAATATTCCTTCTTTTCCAGAATTGTATACTATAAGGGGAACTGGAGGATATCCTGAGGTCCTTGCTGCACTATCCTGCCAAAGCTTTTGTTAAATCCTGGAATGAAAGGCCAGCTGAGGCTTTGAACAGGATCATGCCTGTATGGCCTTTGTTGATCCATTGTTCCCAACACTCCCCATGGTTCATGCTGTAGGTTTTGAAAAGGGATAAGATATGTGCCTAGAGTGCCGCTGGAGGAAAACGAGGAATGAATTCAACTGGATATGACTTAGAGCTGCTATTAAGATGTACCTTGTGGTGGTAAGAGTGGTGAAACACCATTATTTCTCCACCCTTATTGTGTCCGCAACGTGTCGCTTAGTGGCCCTGTTTAGGATCACTCAGTCCCTCCTGAGACAGGAGTGCTTGTGTGATCATCTTCAGAACTATGCAGAAGAATGAAGACTGATAAAGTCACTTGGATTTATTCCCAGTTAGAACCCATGCATAGTACAGGCCCATTAGAGATGCCCAGGGAAAGGTCTTATCCGATTAGTTGAGCCTTTTGGACAGGATCCTTAATGCTGTCAGTGCAATCACTTTTCAGTTAGATCCTTGTTCTTCCTGTCTAGTGAAAACCTCCAAGACGATAACAGACAGGTGAATTCAGGCAGTGATAAATTCTTCATTGCAGGAAAGGATGTTTCCACGGCCCTTCAAGGAAGTATTGATTTGCCCCCTCCTTAAAAATTCATGTCTTAATACCACCTGCCTGGACAATTTTCATCCAGTCTCCCACTTTTTAGGAAAGATGGTAGAAAAAGTGGTTGTGTGGTAGCTTCAGAGAGTCCAGGATGGAATGGATTATGTGGACCCCTTCCAGTCATGATTCAGGCCCGTTTGTTTGTTTGTTTGTTTGTTTGTTTGTTTGTTTGTTTATTTATTTATTTATTTATTTATTTATTTATTTGGATTTATTGACCGCCCCCTCTCTCCGAAGAGACTCGGGGCGGTGTACAAGAATTTAAGAGCATATACATATATAACAATTATAAATAATAAAACTAAATTAAATGTTTTACCCTGTGTTAAAATATCTCGTTTAAATTTATAACGTAAAAACCCGATTAGGTAATATTTATAACTAGGCTGGTATGGTAGATTAGGTTAGGCCAGGCCGGCCTGCTGGAAAAGATGGGTCTTTAATTGTTGACGGAAGGAGCGGAGGTTCGTAGTAGATCTAAGCTCGGGGGGTAGGTCATTCCAGAGGGTTGGGCCCGCCACAGAGAAGGACCTTCCCCTGGGAGCCGCCTGTTGGCATTGCCAGGAGGACGGCACTTGGAGAAGTCCCTCTCTGTGTGAGCGAATCGGTCGAAGGGATGTGTGGGGTAGGATACGATCACGCAGATAGCTAGGACCCGTGCCATGGAGCGCTTTAAAGATGGTAATCAACACCTTGAAGCGCACTCGAAAGGTCACAGGTAGCCAGTGCAGCTCGCGCAGGAGCGGTGTTACGTGGGAGTACCTGGAGGTACCCATAATTACCCGCGCGGCCATATTCTGGACTAGCTGTAGTCGTCGGGTGCACCTCAAGAGGAGCCCCATGTAGAAAGCGTTACAGTAGTCTAGTCGGGAAGTCACGAGCACATGAGTGACTGTGCGAAGGGCGTCCCGGTCCAATAGGGGCCGCAACTGGCGTACCAGGCAAACCTGGCAGAATGCCCCCTTGGCCACAGCCGTCACATGATCTTCCATAGACAGCCGAGTATCTAGGAGGACGCCTAAGTTGCGTGCCCGATCCACGGGGGCTAGAAGTTCACCCCCTATGGCCAGTGATGGGATCAACTGGTTGTACCGGGGCGCCGGAAACCACAGCCACTCGGTCTTGGATGGGTTGAGTCTGAGTCTGTTCCTTCCCATCCAGCTCCGCACGGCTTCCAAACATCGGGACATCACTTCAACGGCATCGTTGGGGTGGTTTGGGGTAGATATGTACAACTGAGTATCATCAGCGTACAGATGGTACTCCACCCCAAAGCCACGGATGATCTCACCCAGCGGTTTCATATATATGTTGAACAGGAGTGGTGAGAGGACCGACCCCTGAGGAACCCCGCATGTGAGGGGTCTCGAGGTCGACCTCTGCCCCCCTGCCAACACAAATTGCGATCGATCGGAGAGGTAGGAGGAGAACCACCGTAAAACGGTGTCCCTCATCCCCAACCCCTCCAGTCGATGCAATAGGATACTATGGTCGATCTTATCGAAAGCCGCCGAGAGGTCTAATAAGACCAGAATGGAGGAACAACCCCCATCTTTGGCCCTCCAGAGATCATCTACCAACGCGACCAATGCCGTCTCAGTGCTGTGACCGGGCTGGAAGCCGGACTGGCACGGGTCTAGATAGTCAATTTCCTCCAGGTGACGGGGAAACTGTTGTGCCACCACACTCTCTACAACCTTCGCCAGAAAGCGAAGATTGGAGACAGGACGATAATTGACTAATAATCCTGGGTCCAGGGAAGGCTTCTTGAGGAGGGGCCTCACCACCGCCTCTTTCAAGACAGCGGGCAAGAATCCCTCACTCAAAGAAGCATTTACTACTTCCTGGAGCCAGTCTCGTGAGACCTCCCAGGATGCCAGTACAAGCCAGGAGGGACACGGGTCCAATAAGCATGTGGTGGCTCTCAGTCGCCTACGTAACCTGTCCATATCGTTGGAAGTAACAGTCAAACTCCTCCCAAAAAGGAGTCTCAAGACCTGTCTCCGGAATTCCCCCTAGACTACTTTCCATGGAGACCATCTCATTCCGGATCTGAGCGATTTTATCTTGCAGATATTCTCCAAATTCCTCAGCTCTGCCCTGCAGAGGGGCTTCCCGCGGCCTCTGTTGAAGGAGGGAGCGGGTCACCCCAAACAGGGCGGCAGGGCGGTTCTCTGCGGATGCTATAAGAGTGGCACAGTAATGACGTTTGGCCACTCTTATCGCCACAAGGTAAGTCTTCAAATGGGCTCTTACCTGTGTTCGGTCAGATTCAGACCGTGTGGATCTCCATCTACTCTCTAGGCGTCTCTTGCAGCGTTTCATCTCCCTAAGCTCCTTGGTAAACCAAGGGGACTGGGTGACTCGGCGCCACAAGAGAGGCCGCAAGGGCGCGACCCGATCCAAGGCCCCAGTGGCCGAAGTATTCCATGCGGCCACTAGGTCCTCCGTCGGGGCGCGGGACAAGGTCACAGGTATTGGCCCAAGCTCCGTCTGGAACCTTTCAGGTTCCATTAGGCGCCTGGGGCGGAACCATCTAGGAGATTCTGGTTCCGCCTCCCCGCGGTGGGGTGTAGCGGTGGGAAAGTCGAGTCGGAGAAGTGAGTGATCTGACCATGACAGGGGTATGATGGCTAAATCCCCTACACCCAGATTCCTCATCCACTGGTCAGAGACAAAAATTAAATCCAACGCGTGTCCCCCTACATGGGTGGGGCCCTGAATTACCTGGGTCAGGTCCATGGCTGTCATGGAGGCCATGAACTCCCGGGCTATCTCGGATGATTCACCTGCCGATGGCAGGTTGAAGTCCCCCAAGACTATAAGACTGGGGGTCTCCACCGCCACTCCGGCGACCACCTCGAGGAGCTCGGGCAGGGCTGCTGATACATAGCGGGGAGCCAGGTACACAATCAGCACGCCCAACTGCCTCCCCAGGCCCCATCTCACATAGAGGAACTCACAACCGGTAGTCTGAGGCACAGTGGTCTCTCTCAGCTCAAGACTTTCCTTAACAATGACCGCCACCCCTCCACCCCTGCCTAGGGCCCATGGCTGATGAAATGCATGGTAACCTGGTGGGCACATTTCCACGAGAGGTAACCCCCCCTCGTGGCCCAACCAGGTCTCCGTAATCCCCACCAGGTCCGGCTCCCCCTCTGACACAAGGTCATTAATGAGGGGGGCTTTGTTGACCACGGACCTGCCGTTACATAGCATCAGCCTAGGGCCCTGGCTCTGTGTGCCTTGACCTCCTAGATCGCGGGGGGAGAACAGATGGTTGGGGCGCGCTACCGCCTGTAGCCAGCGGCCGCACGCCTCCATCCAGTGGTGATGTTTCTGTCTCCCATCGTCCCTCCCCCTCCCCACGACCGTTCTGATTAAAAAACCCTCTGTTGAATCAACCCATGTTCCCCCCCCCCATATTGGACCCACCCGTCTCCTTCCTGTCTCCGCCAGCCGGCCTGGCCATACTCCCAGTCATAGATTGCCTAATCCCTCCCTCCTCCCTGGTACCCCCTAAAAGCCGAATCAAATGATTTGTTACAAAACCCCTCAATCTACTTATGAGACAGAAACAGCATTGGTTGCAAATGTTGATGATCTTGGTGAAAGCAGGATGGAGTGATGCATCCATCCTTGTTCTTCTTGACCTCTGAATGGCCTTCAATACCATTGACCATAGTATTATTTTGTGCCAGAGGCGGAGTTTGGGACTAAGCGGTGCAGTTTTGTGCTGATTTGACTCCTTTCTCTAATGTTAGTCCCAATTATGGTTGATAGGGAGTGGGAGCTCCAGTCCATAGCTCTCCTTTATGGAGTGCTGCAGGGGTTGGTATTTTCTCCATTCCTTTTTAACATTTACAAGAAACCTCTGGGTGGGATCATCCATCATCACATTTATATCTCCATCTTTAATGACCCAAGTGATGCTATCGCTGCCCTCTTGTCGTGCCTAGAGTTTGTGGGGACCTGAATAAGAGACTACAGACTTTGGTTGAACCCTGGTAAGACTTGCAACTTTGGGTGCATGGAGCTTGGGTTCTGGGACTTTAACATCTTCAGTTCTATATAGGATTGAACTATCCCAGTTGGACCTGATTCTGGGGTTCTGGGACTTTAACATCTATAGTTCTGAATGGGATTGCACTATCCCAGTTGGACCTGATATGCAACTTGGGATTCTTCTAAACTCGCAACTCCTGCTCAATGAGCAGGTGGCAAGAGTGCCTAGGAGAACCTTTGCACAACTTCATGTTGTGCACTAGTTGTGTCCTTTCCTGGATTGAGCTCAGTCACTCAAGCCCTGATCATCTCACAGTTAGACTATTGCAACACGTACTAGCTGGGACTACTCTTGAAGAATATCCAGAAGCTTCAGCTAGTACAGAACTCAGCCCTACAGGCAGTTCTTTATTTATTGCTTTATACAGTATTTTTGAATTAGTGTAAGCTGTCTAGAATTGCCTTGGTAAAATGGATGACATAGAGTTTAATAAGTAAATAAATAAAATAAATATTATGGATGGATGTAATTTCATTAAACTATATTTATGTATTGGCCTGAAGATAGGCAGTATGGAGCCTGCATCAAGAACCTTTCTTCAAGACAATAAATAAATTTAGACAGAAAATGGTCCATATTAGGTTTGAATGCATTTTGTAGCTAATGTAGGACTTATCATATCGGTATAAAAATTCATGACAGTATGCTACATTCTCTACTAACTACTGTTTTGGCTATTTGTAGATTGTATTACAGTTCAGATAGATGGAGATAATAATGTGAGTTATTACAAGATCAGAACAGAATAACAGAGTTGGAAGGGACTTTGGAAGTTTTCTAGTCCAACCCCTTGCTCAAGCAGGAAACCATATACTATTTCAAACAAGTGGTTGTCTGGTTTCTTAAAAACCTCCAGTGTTGGTGCAATACAAGTTTCCACAACTTTTGGAAGCAAGTCATTCCATTGATTAATTATTTTCCCCCCATAAAAACTAATTTTTGTTTAATTTTGCCAGTTGGGGTGATAAATAGGTACTTGTAGAAGTCATACTGTTAAATATTGCTTTTGATCAAATGCATATATGAAGCTACGGTTGTAAATTTAATTACATTGTCATTGTCATTTCTCTTTGCACAGATGTTGATGAATGTGCACAAGGAATTGATGATTGCCACCCAGATGCAATTTGTCAGAATACTTTGAAATTATATAAGTGCACATGTAAGCCAGGATACAGTGGAGAAGGAAAAACCTGTGAAGGTGAGTGTGCTAAAACCATAAAGCTGATTTTGACTGAATATGATTGTTCCCAATATCTAGTTGAATAATAGTGACAAAATGCAGATATTTGTAAAATGGTGTTATTTAAGTATAATGTGGCAATCAATTTTTGTGACCTACTACATTTTTCAGAGTACAAGACGTACCTTCCCCCCGCCAAAAGGGTGAAAATTTGGGTGTGTCGTATACACCGAATGTGGCCCACCCACCCACCCACTGGCCCACACTCTTTGGCCTCTGGCGCCCAGCAATTTACCTCCTTGCAGCAAACAGGGAAATGGGACTTGCGGAGCGGCAATAGGCTATGGCAATTCCTCCAACCTGAAACAGCTGACCATCAGGAGGCCCTGCTGAAACTGAAATTGAAAGTGAACCTAGCTGTTTGCTGCTTGCTGCAAGGAGGGAAATTGCTGGGAGGCAGAGGATGATTTTTTATTCTAATCAGGTTAAACTAAAACAGGCTGCTGTTTGCTGCAAATAGGTTCAATATATAGCATAGTTCAATAACTATAAATGCCTATAGAATGTTCAAATTATTAGACTTATTCTTTAAAGACTGCTTTTATTATTGTTCTAGAGACCTTAACAAAATGAAAAAGGTTTTTAAAATAAATGCTTGATCTGAAGAGGCCCAGTGCTATTGTATCTTCTTTTAAATAGCAGAAAATAACATATACTTCCAGAAAGCCACATCAATTTTAACAGTATCTGTAGAAGTATAGTCTGAAATGTAACACCACAAACAGTGTATATCGTCTGTACTGTTTGCTGTTTGCTGCAAGGAGGCAAATTGCTGGAAGGCAGAGGCAGATTTTTTTCCATTTGTTTTCCTCCCCAAAAGCTAGGTGCGTCTTATACTTCAGAGTGTCTTATACTCCGAAAAATACGGTGATTTAAACTTTACCTCATCACACTATCATAAAATCTGGTTTATAAAAATCTCTTGATTGTATATTTATAAGCATTTCAGATACTTTTCCCTGTAGACTTGAACTGGCTGTTCAGTTTTCTGCTTTTCAAGCCATATAGTTATTTTTCTAGATTGCAAAATGTTTAAAATCCTATTCCAGGTTCAAATCAGAACACTTTTTTTTTTAAAAAAAAGAAGTGATTTATTTCTTTACATGAAAACATTCCAGTTGGTCAACATGATAGACAGACAGGTAGTCTTCAAATTATGACCACAATTTAGGCCAAAATTTTAGTTATTAAATGAGACAGTTTTGACCTTGTTTGTCAGAAAGTGATGACATGACTCCAGGGTACCACAACTGTCATAAATATGAACCAGTTGCCAAGCATTTGAATTTTGATCATGTGACCACTGGGATGCTGCAGTAATCATAAGTGTGAAAAATGGTCATAGGTCATTTTTTTCAATGTTGTAACTTCAAACAGTGACTAAAGTCAAGGACTACCTGTACACTCTTTGCAATATATGTATGCACATAAAGAATCATATTGTGATAAATCATTATTTTAATAATGATTAGTTGAACACTCCACAATGATTATGTTAACACATAATACAGAGTGATAAATGATTTTTAAATTTTTTTAAATATATCTTTATTAATATTTGCCATATAAAACCACACATTCAACAAATATAGGGTAAGTGTAACTGGAAAAACATACATAAACATACCGGGGAAATGTCTAGTCCCCTAGATTGAGAATTGAGTTTATCCCAGTCTAACTTATCAGTTATTATTTATGATTATACAAAGATATTTTTTCTCTCAAATTTACTATCCTCTTGTCTTATTTATTCCTCACATTGATTTCTTAGATAGTCTATCTAGTTGGTTTCCTTGGTATCCATTACTCTCCTGTTGTACCATGCATACCATTTATTCCAACAGATAAATGAATATTCATATAACATGTTAAATCAATAGCAAACATAATCTTGCTCAGAAAGATGTTTGACTTCCCACCCATCATCATCAATAGTCTTTGAAACACCAGTGAAAATTAAAATTAGGAATATTTATAGAGCTCCTGTAGTTATTTTGTGTGTAAGAGAAAAAAAACAGCTGTTTTTAGCTGATTCAAAGATGCTAAAGTTGTTTCCTTGCAAAATGCTGGTCAGATGATAATTGGATTGTTTAAGATTGGTTGGGAGGGCAAGGCATATGAGATTACATTGATTGAAGAAAGGAAGATGATCCAGGGGACATAATAAGAAAGATGAAGAGGACATAGGCAGAGAGCTGTATGTATGCCTGCATTACAGATCCAACTCTATTCTAATTGCAGCATCTAGAATAAATATGAAGAAAAAGGTTATCAAGCTCCAGAATCTTCATGTTTTATTTTACATACCTATTGATACATAGATATACATACATTGCATTTTAAACTGTATGATGAAATCCTCTTGACACCAGAGAAACTCTCTCAACTTAGGTCAGCTTTGCAACTTTAGGCCAATCCGAAGAACTTTATTTCTGTAAAAAGGTGATTGAAAAGGTGATTATCTCACCATTTCATGTTCATGGATCAAATAGCTCTGTTTCAGTTAGGCTTAAAACCAAGATAGAACTTTGAGACTGCTTTGAACATCATGGTGAATGACTTATATAGAAACTAAAACTTTCTATTTCTCCTTTTTTTGCTATAATTGATCATATATTGTATAGTGGGCCACATGGGGTTTTTACCTTGGGGTTTTGTCTGAGTCAAAAAGTTTGTTCTGGGTGATACTTGTTTGGCATTTAGAATGTCATGTAGAATTCTGTCTCTTCCCCCACCCTACCCCCACTCTTTAACATCCTCATGAAACTATTGGGTCAGATTATTGGGAGCGGATGTCTTTAATCTGGTAATACTAACCAGACATACTGGCCACTGTCATTTAACTCCAAAGAAGCAAGTGATACTCATAAATTTTGCCTAATTCTTGCATTATGCTGAACCTCTAGATCATAACCATACCATTCTGAGAGGTTGTTGGGCAGTTTTTGAAAAGAGATCCTCAGACTCCTTGGGTTGTGGCCCAGTTGCTCCTCTTTTACTGGATCAGCAGACTCTATGTTCAGTTACTCATGACTTGATCATTTCCCACATGGATTATTCTAATGGGCTGTACATGGGGCTGCGCTTGAAGAGTATTCAGGAGATTCAACTGGTATAAAATGCTTGTTCCTAGATCAGCACATATTACACCACTGCTATACAAGATGCATTGGGTACCAATTTGCTTCCAGGCT
Source organism: Rhabdophis nuchalis (assembly GCA_039707465.1). NCBI lineage: Eukaryota > Metazoa > Chordata > Lepidosauria > Squamata > Natricidae > Rhabdophis > Rhabdophis nuchalis. Next base: position 123,257,184 of record CM077643.1, read on the forward strand.
TAATTCAAAGCCCTACATGGCATGGGGCTGGGCTGTTTGAAGGACTTTCTCTCCCAGGTTACACCTACCTGTTCCCTAAGGTCCAGCACAACAGGCAAGTTAAAGGTTCTATTCTCTAAGGAATTATATCTGACAAGGCCCAAGAGGAGACTCTCTTCTGACATGGCACGTAACATTTGGAACCATTGTCCCCCTTGAGAGTAGCCCTGACCTTATTGGTCTTCTGGAAGAAAGTTAAGATGTGGCTTTGCCAACTTGCCTCAAGGTCTGGCAGTAGTGGTATGGAGCTTACTAAATGCTTATTCTATTAATGCAATGGATTGCATTCCCCTGCAGATTATGGTTTTAATAGATTTTATTGTTTTAACTGATTTTTGTAGTCATACTTCTTGTTACTTTTTGTATTTGGTATGTGTTTAACTCCATGAGCTTCCAGGAATCACATATGTAAGATAGGCAGTTAAAACAAAGAAAATGGAAGCAGTATTGGACATGAGAAGATTTAGATAATTTATTTTTGAAAAAAATACACTATTTGCAAAGTTGAAATGATTTAAGAACATTTACTAGTAACATATAGACAATTTAATCCTGCCACAACTTATCTATAACAAACAAGAAGGCATCTATCATGCTAACTTTTGCTTTATTCTCCAGATATTGATGAATGTGATAATGAGTTCAATGGAGGATGTGTCCATGAATGTTTCAACATTCCAGGCAATTATCGCTGTATATGTTATGATGGCTTCATGTTGGCTCAGGATGGTCATAATTGTCTTGGTAAGAATGTGTCTCCAAAAATGATTATGTACAGACAAATTTATTGTGTGCCTAGACCAGTGGTGTCAAACTTAAGGCCTGGGGGCTGGATGTGGCCCATAGGGTGCTTATATCTGGCCCATGGGGCTGCCCTGGAAACAGCACAGGGTTGGCCCACAGTGCCTCTGCCAGTGAAAACAGAGCTCGGGAGGATTGCGTATGCCCCTACCAAGCTCCATTTTTGCTGGCAGAAGGTTGCAGGAGGCTGTCGCAGCTGAAAACAGAATTCGGGAGCCCTTGGGCCCTACAGGTGCCCCCCAACACAAGTGAGTCGAGCTGGCCATACCCACCATGGCCATTCCCACCCCATCTCCTAAAGGTCAAACACAACCTTGGTGCGGCCCTCAATGAAATCAAGTTTGACACCTCTGGCCTAGACAAAGTAAAATGCTAATTCAGCAAAATAGAATTTTTGTTATTCCATGTATTTATGAAAATATCGACATTTACATTGTATATTAATCACAATTTGTTAATCAAAATCAGATGATCCTTATTTAATCTTAACCATGATTTAGCAAATTACAATATAAATATATAAATGGTTGTTTATTTCAGGTAATCATAGCTGAATTTTAAGTGGGTTTTAAATGACATCTGAACTGTAGTGAATCTAAAATGGAAACTTCCCCTTTTCTGCTTGAGCCCAAGCCACAGATGAAAAGGAATAAGTGAGTCCAAGGCCCAGTGTGGATTATGTTTATAGTGTTGGATCATATTAAGGGCTTGACGGGGAGTTTTCTGCCCACAAGGCAGATTCGGTCTACCTGTCCCCACCACACAAATCCCACTTCCATTCCACACCAAAGAATGAAGTGGGTATTTGTTATTCTCCTACTTTAGCTAAACAAAATGAATTTGAGGCTGCATACAATAGGCAGAGCAATAGGCCATAGCTTTCTTCTAGAAGTCAAAGGACAATAAACAAAAGGTAGCCTGGAAGGAAAGATATCATAAGGATTTTTGATACAGCTATACTTTTTCCATATGTATCTTTAGTACTTATGGATATTTACTTTGTGGATTTATATATCTATTGTTAGGCAGGCAAAGAATGAATGCATCACACAAAGAGTGATACTGGGGATACCAGGAAATAATTTAATTAAATAGATGCTGATCTGACCTTGTTTTTTTCTATTATTGTTGTTATTGTTTTTATCGTTGTTGTCATTGTTGTCATTATCCTGTAATTTAGTCCTGAGATTAAGATACCTGTTTTAAATAGGCTTCAAGGAAAAATGTGATCATTAATATTTGCATTTTTATTCATAAAATTATAAGAATAAGAAAAACATTTTTAATGGGCAGCTTAATGTATTTGTATTTATTTAGAAAAATAAATATCTGTGATGTTAAGTTTTATTGAGTCTGAAGAGGAGTGATAGGAAAAATAGGACAACTATCCAACCAACTGGCTATTTAGTTCATTACTGCTTAATGGATTATTCGTGTGCAACTGGTATAGATTTATTTATTTATTTATTTATTTATTTATTTATTTACCACCCATCTCGCTTCAAAGTAACTTTGGGTGACTTACAAGGTTACATGGAGATGGTTGAAAACTGGTACTACATGTATTTCAGATATGGATGAATGCTTGGTCAATAATGGAGGCTGTCAACATGCTTGTATCAACATAGTGGGTAGCTATGAATGTCGTTGCAATGAAGGATTCTTCCTCAGCGATAATCAGCACACCTGCATTCATCGTTCAGAAGGTATAAGCCTTTTCATTCTTACAAAAAACATGCGCAAGGCCCTTCCTTTTCCCCACCATTCAGAATCAATTTTCTTGAATCATGTTGTAATATGGAATGATCATATACAGTACGTGGAGTTTCTAAAGATGTTATATGATATGCTAATGATAAAAGGAAAAATTGTAGCCTGTCTCTTACCTGTTTTTTAACTATTACATTATGCAGATTTTGTACTGACAGGTATGCGTTAGACAATAACTTCTCAGTGACTTGGGCATGCATGGCTAGGAATTCATTTTTATTACGTCTTGGAAATGGATGCCATTAAAATCAGGCAACAGTCTCTGAGATAGTGGAGAAAAGGGTACAGAATTGGTAGTCATTCCTCATGTATATCTTCTGCTTCTTCCTTTGTTTGAAGGCACTCTTCTTTTTCTCATGCTCGTTTGAAAGGCTAGTTGGAGCAATTGTGGTTTGCATGCTCAAAGCAGGAATTCACTACTTGGTGATAGAGCCTTGAAACTTGTCCTCAGTGAGCATTCCCAAAAAACCAAATTTGCTTGGCCCATTTTGTGCTGTGTCACAGTTTGCTTAAATAATCATGCACTATAAACCATGTTTATAAAAAAGAATTTTGATCTTTTTCATCAGAATAGACTGTACCCCATTTCAAATACTCTGATAGTTGATCTTTTAAAGAATGATTGAAGAGATAATTTTAGCCATTTCTCTTTAGAGACTGAAGATACTGACTAGGAGATTATAGCGAAACCTTTGTGAAATCTCTTCTCAAATTTAATTTTAATTAAAAAGACATAAAACTCACATTTTCTTTTATATTATTATGGGATCACTATGGATGATATTTCATTTATTGAGCTTGACTGATATTTGATCAGAATACTCTAGAACACCTTTCTAGATCATTTTTTACATCGTTAAGTTTTTTGAGAAGAATGTTCAGCGCACACAAAATTAGCTTGTATTGATAAAACCTACTAGTGATATGGAGCAGCTGTAAATATGTGTTTGGAGATGATGATTTGCAAAATCATACTCACTACTTGCTATGTATCAGTTTTTAATTCATTTTACAAAAGCCCAAGATTGTAAGAGAAAATTAACGTAATTAGTAGTTGCATAATTTACTCCTCATGAAAATGTTATCACTATAAAGGTGGTATCTTTTGAATTTCAAAATTTAAGGTCTTGATTGAAATAGGATGAATTGTTTTTCTTTGTTTCTATAATGTTATTTAATTGATAGGAAAAACTTTAATTCTTAATTTTACAAACTCTTTCAATTAAAAGGCATTTAATGGTGATAATATGGTTGTGATTAGTAAGACAGTATTTCAGCATGCGGCTATTTCTTTTGCATTACAACAATCGGGAATAATTGTACATTTTCCCTTTATGCAGAACTGAGTAAATCAGAATTCCCTATTTGAAAAGTTTCCGTCTTCAGTAAACTTTGCCAAAGTAGTTGCTTGTACAGTATAACTCTTGGTGTCTGAACATGCACAAAGAAATCTCACTATTAGCAGAAGCTAAGCTGTTAATTTTCTTAATGCTTTTTATATGTCTTTTAGCTAACTGTCTGGAATGTTGAACCTTTCAAATACCAAACAACAGAAGAGTTAATGAGACTAATTTGTGATCCTTTGTAATAGAAAAAGATGGACTGACAACATAATAGTGATTTGTAGGTTTAATATGGATTTTTGTGTCTTTTGTGTTTCTGATGGGGTGAAGACATCATTGTATTCCTAGTTTTCTCACTGTGGGAAAGGAATCAAGGAACCAGTAGAGCAGAATAATCAAAGCAATATAGCAGCTATCCCTTTGTTAGTCAGAGTCACTTTAGAAGAAGTATGTTGGAATGAAAACATGGCTTATTAAAATGCTGCAGAACTTTCTAAAGGCATGATGTTAGTCACAGTTTTTCCTTGGGATAAGGAAAGCAGTAGCAAACAAAATTTAATTCACAAATCATAGGACAGCTTGATTTGGAATGCATTTGATTATACATTGTTTTAACTACTGTTTTCAAGCTGGAATGAGGAGCTCCTGATGCACATAATGAATTATGCATCATTAGTCCCACATATGTCAGCCCGTTTTTGAATGCCCTATGGATTTAGAAGATGTCCACACACCCACACCCTGAAGGTTTACGTTAAACGGATAATATATTGGAAACTCTTCATTTCCAGAATTCATACAATGTGTTTCTTTTTTCTTAATGTTTGATCTGGGAGACTTGCTTCTCCTTCTTATATTAAACAAGGATAATAGTTTGCATATGTGAAATACTAAAAAAAGGCTGATCCATTTCAAGGTAATTATTTTCCTAATTGTAAATTCACAGCAAAATCTACCCCTCCAATTATATTAATGATTCCACATTGAATATTTATTCCTTTATTGGCATGATGTGGGAAGATGTCTTTCTCTCTCTGTATAGGTATGTGTGTGTTTGTGTAATTTGATTGAATAGAGAAAGAGTAAATATTTATTTATTTATTTATTTAATCACCCTTCTTATAATACAAAATATCCCCAAAGAGAATCTTTATTAAGATTTTCTTACGAAATTTGTTCAGTATTACAGACATGCTTTTTATAGTCATCAGAAATTACAGAAAGTCTCTAATATGAATTTCCTTTAAGTCCCTTTGATTAGATGCCAATATTAAAGAAAACTCTAGACTTTAAGAAATATGTATTTGCTTGATTGAGTCCATTATAAGAAATAAATCAGAAACAAGGGATAGTTCCATGTATCTACCTATTTAGAATGAATTATTTCCCCCTTCTGTAGCTAACAATAAATTAGTAGCACTCTTTTCCTGGATAAATGTTGTTTGTAGAAGATGCAAGTAGGTTTTACACATATCTTAGACTGGGAAAGAACAAGCTGCTTCATTCTTTATATGGTGGGTATGTTTCTGCATGTTCAGCGGGCATCAGGATGAATTTTAAGGAGACTTTCTCCCTAATTTTACATTTAAGTTCATGAATCAATAGCAAGATTTTTAGAGAAGACAAAAATTTCAGTAAATTAAACTTTTAAAATTAGACATGCTTAGTGACCATGTTGGTATTCTCTAAAAGTTTATTGAACTTCTTGAGTTATGTTGGAACTATCTCCTGCTTACTGTATCTTCTAACTCTCCTCTCTCAGCTCATCCTAGTCCATGAAACACTGTGAAGGTAATACTGATTCACAATTAATGCCCATTTTTGCCATTTTTCCCTTCAAAAATTATAACAGATTTGTAAATTTGTAAAACTTTGAAGAGGGTGCTTCATATTATACTTCTACTCTTGCTATATAGGCTTTATTCCTTTTTTCATATGATAGATTGTCTCATGACCTAATTAATTCTTAAATGGTGATAAATAGCTAGAATCTGTTGATTATATTTAAAAACTCAGAGAATACTGATACATCCACATTGATTGTTTTGTAGAAGGTGTGAGCTGCATGAATAAGGATCATGGTTGTGCCCATATCTGCAAAGAAGCACCAAAAGGAGGAGTGGACTGCGAATGCAGACCTGGATTTGAACTGGCCAGGAACCAAAGAGACTGCATTTGTATGCAACATTCTACACCTACCCGACTCTTATGCAGCCCTTCTGATCAGAAGGAATTGCTAAGCATCTTTCTTACCCTTGTCTGATCATCTCTTGGTTTAAAGTATTTTCACTGTTCACTTGGTTTTTGTTCACTTCTGCTCACTAAAGTTTTGCTTATGATAATTTTAATGATTATCAAATGCAGCAGATGGCACGCATGATTGATAGTGTGCAGTAGATGGCATGCATTAGAGATGTGTTTGACTGCAAATATTTATTTGTAGAAGAAATCTCTTCCAATTCTGTTTTTCTTTCTTTGTAGAATATTAACTGAATTCAACTAGGGCTTTTGAAATAGAATTCAGTAGCCAAAAACATGTACAATAACTTGGTCTCTAATCTTAAATTCAGTATTATGTCTTCTGGTTGATTTTCTAATCAAATAATTAATCTGCAACTATACTATAACTCAATTAAGTTAAGCAGCATTATTTTTGAATAGGCAGGAATAGCACTGCCATATTTAATATCCATGCAGTTTAGCCAAGAGCATGGCTGTGTCCACAGGATGTCAAAATCTGCAACTTGATGGATATAGTGTTCTGACTGAAGCCCATATCTTTTATACATGTGTACAATATCAACAGACCTTCAAAGTGTGGGCAAGGGAAAACCTCAACCATAGTGTCATACTCATACTATGCTGATGACTGAGAGAAAGTGCTATCTTTAAATATTAGGTTTGATTCCGAAATAAAAATATAATAATAATAATAATAATAATAATAATAGCCAAATTTATTGACCGCTCCCTCTCCCCACAGGGACTCGGGGCGGTGCACAGGGGAAATAAAACAATAAATATACAACATACATAACAAAATTAAAAACAGATTAAATTGATACCTGTGCTAAAATCCCATTAACTAAAAATCCCCACACATTTAAAAACCCATAGAGAGAGAGACTACCCTAGGCCGGCCAGGCGGAAAAGATGGGTCTTCAGTTTCAAGCGGAAGGAGCGGAGGTCCGTGGTCGTTCTAATATCGGGGGGAAGGTCGTTCCAGAGGGCCGGGCCCGCCACAGAGAGAGCCCTTCCCCTGGGCGTCGCCCGCTGACAAAGTCTAGTGGACGGCACCCGGAGAAGTCCCTCTCTGTGGGAGCGAATCGGCCGCGAGGATGTGTGAGGCATGATCCGATCCTGCAGGTAGCTAGGTCCCGAGCCATGGAGCGCTTTAAAGATGATAGTTAACACCTTGAAGCGCACCCGGAAGACGACAGGCAGCCAGTGCAGCTCGCGCAAGAGCGGTGTAATGTGGGTAAACCTAATGGTTCCCATGATTGCTCGCGCGGCTGCATTCTGAACTAACTGAAGCCTCCGGGTGCACTTCAAGGGGAGCCCCATGTAGAGGGAGTTGCAATAGTCCAGTCGGGATGTCACGAGGGCATGAGTGACTGTGCGAAGGGCGTCCCGATCCAATAGGGGGCGCAATTGGCGGACCAGGCGAACCTGGTAAAACGCCCTCCTGGCCACGGCTGTCACTTGCTCTTCCATAGACAGCCGGGTATCCAGGAGGACACCCAAATTGCGCGCCCCATCCACAGGGGCAAGATGTTCGCCCCCTATGGCCAGCGTTGGAGAAAGCTGGTTGAATCGGGCAGCCGGAAACCACAGCCACTCGGTCTTGGTCGGGTTGAGCCCGAGTCCGTTGCTTCCCATCCAGTTCCGCACGGCTTCCAGGCACTGGCACATCACCGCTACGGCATCGTTGGGGTGGTTTGGGGTAGATATATACAGCTGAGTATCATCAGCGTATAGATGGTATTCTACCCCAAAACCACGGATGATCTCACCCAGCGGCTTCATGTATGCATTAAACAGGAGAGGCGAGAGGACCGACCCCTGAGGCACCCCACATGTGAGGGGTCTCGGGGTCGACCTCTGCTCCCCTGCCAACACAAATTGCGATCGGCCAGAGAGGTAGGAGGAGAACCACCGTAAAACGGTGCCTCCCACCCCCAACCCCCCCAGCCGATGCAATAGGATACCATGGTCGATGGTATCGAAAGCCGCCGAGAGGTCTAATAGGACCAGGATGGAGGAACAACCCCCATCTCTGGCCCTCCAGAGATCATCTACCAACGCGACCAATGCCGTCTCGGTGCTATGCCCGGGCCGAAAGCCGGACTGGCGCGGGTCTAGATAATCATCTTCCTCCAGGTGACGGGGAAACTGTTGTGCCACCACACTCTCGACAACCTTCGCTAAAAAGGGAAGGTTGGAGACGGGACGATAGTTGGTTAAAAGAGCTGGATCCAAAGAGGGCTTCTTAAGGAGGGGCCTCACCATAGCCTCTTTTAGGGAAGCAGGCAAGGAACCCTCACTTAAGGATGCGTTGATAACCTCTTGGAGCCAGCCTCGTGTCACCTCCCAGGATGCCAGTACAAGCCAGGAGGGACACGGGTCCAATAAACATGTGGTGGCTCGCAGTCGCCGACGTAACCTGTCCATATCTTCGGAAGCAACGGAGTCAAACTCCTCCCAAACAAGATCTCTCTCGTGGCATCCCACTGGACCAAGAATGGGGGCTAACTCATTCTGTATCTGAGCGGTTTTCTCCTGCAGAAAAGTCACAAATTCCTCTGCTCTACCCTGTAGTGGGGCTTCCCGCTCCCTCTGTTGAAGGAGGGAACGGGTCACCCTAAACAGGGCGGCAGGGCGGTTTTCTGCGGATGCTATGAGAGTAGCACAATGATGGCGTTTGGCCACTCTCAGCGCCACAATGTAAGTCCGTAAATGGGCTCTTACCTGTGTCCGGTCAGATTCAGAGCGAGTATCCCTCCATCTTCCCTCTAGGCATCTCTTGCGGCGTTTCATCGCCCTCAGCTCCTCAGTAAACCAAGGAGCCGGGGCGGCTCGGCGCCGCAAGAGAGGCCGCAAGGGCGCGACCCGATCCAAGGCTCCCGTGGTCGCAATATTCCATGCGGCCACGAGGTCCTCCATCGGGGCGCGGGTCAGGGGTACAGGAAGTGGCCCAAGTGCCATCTGGAACCCATCCGGGTCCATCAGGCGCCTGGGGCGGAACCAGATAGGTGGTTCTGGCACCGCCTCCTCGCGGAGGGGAGTAGCGGTCGGAAAGTCGAGCCGGAGAAGTGAGTGATCCGACCATGACAAGGGTGTGATGACTATGTCCCCTATACCCAGATCACTCTTCCATTGGCCTGAGACAAAAATGAGGTCCAGTGTGTGTCCACCCTCGTGGGTGGGGCCTTGAATTAGTTGGGTCAGGTCCATGGCCGTCATGGAAGCCATGAACTCCCGAGCTACCTCGGATGATTCGCCCAACGATGGCAGATTAAAGTCCCCCATGACTATAAGTCTGGGGGTCTCCACTGCCACCGTAGCGATCACCTCCAGGAGCTCGGGCAGGGCTGCTGCTACATAGCGAGGAGCCAGGTATATAACCAGCAAGCCCAACTGCCTCCCTAGGCCCCACTTCACGCAGAGGGACTCGCAACCGGTAGTCTGTGGCACAATGGTCTCTCTTGGCTCAAGACCTTCCTTGATAATGACCGCTACCCCACCACCCCTACCTTGGGCCCGGGGCTGATGAAAAGCGCGGTAGCCTGGCGGGCACATTTCAACGAGGGGAAGTCCTCCCTCGTGGCCCAACCAGGTCTCCGCAATTCCTACCAGGTCCGGCTCCCCCTCTGACACAAGGTCATGAACGAGGGGGGCTTTGTTGACCACGGACCAAAATATGCCTGTTACATTACTACAATAACACAAAGGTGATTTTTCAAGAGGCAACTGGACTTTCTGAGCTGAGAGCTGAAGAAGCTCCTTGGATGAGAAGCGAAATGTCTTCAAAGAAAGTCCAGTTGTCTCTTTAAAAAGCATCTTTGGGACAACCATTACCTGGATGACTGAGAATCTCCATAGACATTACTACAATAACTTGGTTTTCATTGACACATAATTTTATATAAATCAATGGATTTAAATTTTAATGTTTAGTATTAGGTAACTAAATAGCTATTTATTATTAATAATACTGGTAATTATTATTAACTATTAATATTATCAATTAACAATGTATTATTATGTATAGTATAACATATAGTAAATATAAGGGTCACTTCTTATGTGCAATGGGCAGCCATATAAATTCCTAACTACAAAAATATTATTAATTTAATTGCCTTACATCAATTGTTAAAAGAAAGAATGCCAATATCTGGAACGATATAGGGCAGTGATGGCAAACCTTTTTTGGCTCCTGTGCCAAAAGTGGGGGGAGCACAGGGAGGTCATGCATAGGTGTGCCACACCCATAATGCTATGCGCACGACCCCCACTCCTCCCCGTTTTTGGTGTGCTTTTTTCACCCTCCTCAGGCTCCAGAGGCTTTCCCTGAAGCCTCCGGAGAGCGAAAAATGGCCTCAAAAGAAGGCCGAACTCAACTGGCCAAGTGCACGCATGCGCACTGGCCAGCTGACAGGGCAACACCTTGCATGCCCTGACAAATGGCTCCGTGTGCCACCAGTGGCACGCGTGCCACACGTTCACCATCACGGGTATAGGGTCTCCTGCTTTTGTAGGGAGTTGGACCAGAAAAACTCCAAGGTCCCTTCCGACTCTGTTATTCTGTTATTCTTTAATTTTGTTGCTGCCCTTGCATTTAATAAATGTTCATTTGGGAATTATGTTACAAGGATAGATAATTTTGCTGCTAAAATAGTTCATAGACCAACAACCGTATAGGACTCAAAGATGCAACATTCAAGGGGGAGAGGTCCTGAGCTTTAATTCGATCTTTACTTTCCAGTGACTTGCAATCATGGAAATGGAGGCTGCCAGCACAGTTGTGAAGATGCAGAAGATGGGCCTCTCTGTGGATGTCATCCAGACTACACAGTGCATGCCAATGGAAAAACATGTATTGGTATCTCACTTCTTTTCTGCTACGTTACGTGTAGACAGGTTGTAAATAAACATGCAACAGTTTCTGAATGAGTGATTTCTCTCAGTAATATATATATATATATAGATTTTCACGGGTGTAGGTATGCTGGCATAGCTGGCTTCGGGGGTTTTCCCGTGTATAAGGCATAGAAAAGTTGTTGCAACGTTTCAACAAGATCTCACTAGTCATCGTCACAGACCAAAGCCTGACGATGACAAGTGAAATCTTGTCGAAACATATATATATGTTAGGATTTTAAGGGCTGATTAATAAACAGTTTGTCTCCTCCCTTAAAGGGGCCTCAACAGGAGTTGTAAAACATTGTCTCATATATATATGAGATATATATATATATATATATATATATATATATATATATATATATATATATATATATATATATATATATATATATATATATATATATATATATATATATATATATATATTTGTACTGATAGATAAATAAATAGAGACTATGATAGATCTATTTCGAGCTGTTTAGCTCTCATCAGATAGCCATACCCTTATTGGGATTCGAACTCAGGCCGTTTGCATGTCAGGCAGCAGCCTTAACCATAGTCTCTCTTTATTTATTTATTTATCTATCAGTACAAATGCACACAAAATGGTTTTCTGCCTGAAAGGCTCCTAGGTTGGAGCTGAAAGGCAAAATGGGTAGCAGTAAGCTCCCTTCCTCCCATATTGGGGCATACCAGGTGCTCTGACATAAACATTGACTTATTTCCCTGGCTCAGCTGATAAGGGAGTAGAACTCATGGCCTAATGGTTAAGGTTGCTGCCTGACATGCAAACGGCCTGAGTTCGAATCAATATTATAATTAGTCAGAAAATCCAAATAGTTTGCTTACAAATGAGAAATGTCAGGGGTGAAATTCAGCAAGTTTTGACAGGTTCTAGAGAACCAGTAGCGCAAATTTTGAGTTGTTTGGAGGACCGGCAAATACCACCTCTGGCTGGCCCCAGGAGTGGAGGGAGGGAATGGAGATTTTCCCCTGCCACGCCGACCAACCATGCCCACAGAACTGATAGTAAAAAAAAGTTGAATTTTACCACTGAGAAACGTGTTGGGTTGGGGTTAATCACATAATAGCACTGCACATAACAATGGGCTTTGATGATGCTCCTGACTAATTATAATACAAACTTCCATTAACACCAAAGGTTTTTCCCAACCTTTCTGGCTCAGCAGTGATGGCGGCAGGCAGGGGAGGGAAGTGACTGGTTTTGTGCACACAACCCCTAATCCCACACATGAGCAAATGAAGTTTTGCACGCTTACCCGCCGGATGTTTGGTCCGGTCCCTAATGGGCTGCAAACTGGTACCAGTTCATGGACCAGAGGTTGGGAACTCCTTAATTAAAATATTCCCTTTTAAAATAATAGAGTATCTATAGACTACTAAAACTGTTATGTCTGTAGCCTTTAATTGGGCAAAATGGTGCATTTCAAGGTAGCAATTTTTGAACCAAGATACCTCAAATCGGCTGATTTACTGATGCAGTAAATCTTTACTGATTTACAAAATCCAGGGAAATGAAATTTGGAAAATGTTATGAAATATTTTGTAAAATCGAAATTATCATAAAATATATTGTGACATAACACAAATGTCATAAAACATTACCTATGGCCAACTTCTGATGTTTGGCTTGTTTTATACAGTTGAACATGGGTTACTTACAAAGAAGATACATTTCTGAATATTCTCTGGAATATTAAATATTAAATTTCCTGGAATTTAAAGAACTTTTCCAGTATTTTAGAAGCTCTGCTATGGTTAAAAACATTAGAAATGCCATTCTAAATTCTCTTGTCAC